>OX402600.1:0-2500000 GCA_948098905.1 Tiliacea aurago | reverse complement strand
AAAGATAGACTCACTGCTCAAATGCTATAGATATTTGAGTAAGGAAGCGCAGTAAATTAAAATTAAACTCAACGGTTGAAAGTTAAAAGATCACTCTAAAGTTACCCGGTTCATCTCAAAAACAATTTTGAAATGGACTCAGAGTCTGACCTAATTAAGTAGCTTGAACCAGAAGCCGTTGCATTAAGCTGAGAGGTTAAACGAAAAACGCAAAGACGTAACAATTTTAACATACAGAATTTTTAAGCAGTGCGTTATAAAATTAAGATGAGTTTTAACATCTTCTGAAATCCATTAAAATAAATTTCTTCTCTCTTTCTCCTTTTTTACTTTTGTTTGCCGCCCATGGGACGTAACCATAACTGGATAAAAGTTACTATACCAAACACACGCCTCTGCCTACTCCTTCGGGAAATACAAGCATCATGCTCAGTATAAAATATTCCCATCCAATTTAACATTTGACTCAACACTGCAAGCGACGGCTATTAAATTTTCCAGTATAAAGTGATTTTTCTTGAAAAAAACTGTGTAGGACTCTTTCTATCAACGGCAAAGCTTATAAGACCGTTTTTAAATGTAGTATAACGCAATGCGACGTACGACGTTTCGTAGTACAACGGTACACCCATGCGCAAAGAGCATTCGGTTGTACGCTCCCGCGGTGAACGGTTGCGTCACTTTGCTCCTAACGCGATCGAGAAATACAGACGCCAGACGACTTCGAAACGTTTACGTGTGACAATTAAAATTGCAGTGTTTTCGACTGAAAATTCTCAGTTGCAGTGATAGTGAAGAATATAATTGGTGGTCGATTTTTGAGTTTTTGATTATTTTTTTGGTTCTAAAAAGTGTTGTGATATTTTTTTGAGACGAAGTGTTGTGAATTTTTCCGAGCTTTTTTTTGGAACACAGTCCTGCTTTTACTGTAAGTATTTTTATAATATTATAGTTTATTCAGGATTGTCGAAAAATATTTTTCGTATTTTCTGATTTTTGCCAATTTTTTATAATTTTACTTTACCTAAAATAAATAATAATTATTTAAACAGATATAGTAAATTTATTTACCGTAGTAAAGGTGTTTAAGTCCACGTGCATAAGTTAGCCTACATTTGTAGGCTAGCTCGGTTAGACAGGTATTTCTTGTAATTAAGCGCCGTTTATATAAACTCGAGCTTTTAAGGGTTAAAATATATTTCAAGTCGTTTGCGAATGTTTACGCTTTTCTTGGTGAAAAGTAATTATTTTCTGCTGGGACAGAATTCAGTAGATAAACATTAAATACAATTGGAATTGTGTTCATTTAGGAAAATAAATAGAAACAGATTTGAGGTTCAAACTATGAATTTATATGCATTGACGCCAAAATATTATTTTCTTTTGAAATTTCATATTTATAATATATGAATTAAAATCTAATCACATTATAAGGATTTTACGCTGAAATTCTATACGATATTTTTGGGATATATCTTATACAATATCAGCGTAAAATACTGACAAATTAAATTGTTTATTTCTTTATTCAGGATCTCCAACCATATATTAATAAATATAAAAGGTACGTATCAAGTAATAAATATATAAGGATTTCCTTAAAATATAAATAAAAAAGTTTACAATTAAAATGTCACAGTTCCAAACATTTTATAACAAACGCTCGTTTGTATAAATAATTCAAAGCTTTCCTCGGAAGCCTCGAGTTTTCAAACAATCACTTAAGACACGTCACGTGCCATTCACTCAGTCAATTAGCAATCAATCAGACTGAATGAACGGAATGAACGAAATCATTGAATTAATGATTAACTCTACTTCCATGTTACGTTAGAAGTAAAACAGTAAACACAGATAAATAAAATTATCATTGGTGTCGGGGGATCGTTCTGTGGAACACTTTTTAATCTAAGAGGTCTCCCGACTGCAATGACAATTTTATTTATCTGTTTAGTCAGCGAGTAAATGAGTGACTTTTCACTTTGTATAATATACAGATTAACGAATACAACTTGTTTTTTTTACTTTTTAGTTCGTTGTTTAGCAGGGCAGTCGTGTTTTTTTAATGAAAAAAGAGGGGTGTTATTATAATATATAACATAAGTTTGACCGCTATGTTTGTGTGTGTCTGTCTTACTAATCATTACAGCCCAAACAGGTCCACTGCTGGACATAGGCCACCCCCAAAGGGGGGTTTGCCATAATCGCCACGCTTGGCAGGCGGGTTGGCGATCGCAATATGGTGTTAAAATGCATAGAAAACGTCGCTGCCCATTCTGTAGTAAGTCCCTTAGTCGCATTTTACGACACCCATGGGAAGAAATAGGATGGTGCTATTCTTTACGTCCGGCACCACACGGAACAGTCTTACTAAAGTCTGGTTAAATCGTTTGCAGCCAAAGATGAAATGTTTGTTTTGCATGCACAGGGTTACCTATGTAAAATTGTAATAATTAATGAGCTGCCGACCTTCCCTCGTAAGCTTGAGCTTTACAATGATATTATGTAGCTTCATGAGAATATCCAATTATCATCATTCTCATTCTCAACTTATTTGTGGTCGGGGGACTTGTTTATTTGTGGTCGGGGGACATGTTTATTTGTGGTCGGGGGACATGTCTATTTGTGGTCGGGGGACATGTTTATTTGTGGTCGGGGGACATGTCTATTTGTGCTTGGGGGACATGTCTATTTCTTCCATACTTCCTATAAGTCGCCATCTCGGTAGACACCCCTTTTCTAGCCATATCATCTTATACACAGTCCCTCCATCGCTAATGAAAATAAGTCAATTAGCAAGGTTCATAGAGGAGCTTACTATCCAGGGTTTGCTGCAGTTCTATCACTAGACAAAATCAAACTGGTTGCTATTTTATTTGTATAATTTGTTATTTTAATGACATTGATTTTAAATTCTGTGATTACCTAAACACACTGACTTATTATTACTTTTTTTTTTTTTTAGGAAAACATATATTTTTACGATGTTTGTAAATATGTGAGCACCATGTATCTATCTCATAATTAAGTTTATTTATTTATACCAACGAGATACATTACAATAAAATTGATAAAGTTATTTTTCATTGCTTAATTTTTAATTATTTTTACTTATTGTGGTATAGTAATTTTATTCTAGGTGCATCATCTTCACATATAATCATATAATTAATGTACTTAAACAAAATATTGTGAAACATTTTTAAAAGAGTAACGGTGGAGTTTCTTGCCCATTCTTCTCCATACGAAACTACCTTTTGGAAGGGGCAACCAGAATCAATTCTATTTTTTTTGTAATTCTTGACGTTCAAAAGTGCCTTTTATGTGCCTATTTGAAATAAATAATTTGACTTTTGACACAGTTATTTTATGTCTGACAGCAATGAGAAAGGAGATCACTTTGTAGACTCATAAATGCTTCAATTTGTCGACCATTTTCTATTTTGTTAAGTACCTGGTACTTTTTGACATGCCTACACTGTCCTCCCATACCAAATAACAATGTAATTTGAAAACATTGTAAACGACAATTATTTATAAAAGACTAACCGTGGAGTTTCTTGCCGGCTCTTCTCCATAGGAAACGACCATTTGGATACCGTGCACCTAGCTTTTGACGTTTCATAAGTACCCATGTAGGTTTATGTGGAATAAAATAATTCGGATTTGACTGTGATGCAAAACTAGAACTACAACTCTGAAAGGGCTGTAAGACTCTCATTCAGTCATTTTTTCAGCTGTCATAGAATAGAATAGAATAGAATAGCATTTATTTGCAAATATGGGTTATACATAAGTAGGTAGTAGTAGGTTTTCATCAGAGTTCTGCCATATTTCACCATTCGGCATGCAAACATGCATAAGCTGTCGGTTATAAATTCAACTCAGAAAAGATTATCAATCACTTAAAGCCACATAACATCTTGCCCGTTTTTCCCCGCTTTTCCCGAAGGGTTCGGCAGAGGTGTTTATTTAAGTCCCATGTAATAGGGGGCGAGCCTATTGTGATCAACCGGGTTTTGCAAAAACTACGTGGGTAACTGAGGGGTGGGACTGCTTATCTAAGGCTGAGTTTCCTCATAGCTATAACTTGATTGCCTGGACAAGTGACAATCGGTTAAAGTCCAAAGCATAGCGTATCAGTACAACGAATTTTAACAGGATTGACATGAGCTTCTCAGTAGCTTAAATATGTCAGTCTCATACATTTTTGACCTCTCCATCATCTTTGTCGCAGATAAAAATAAAAAAACATTTATTTCCAGCATCGCAATAAATCCCATAAGAATAATAATACTTACAAAGAAAACATAAAAAAATAAAATACAATATCTCATGTCGTGCGTACAAATATTATGGTTGTAAGAGAGTAATTCACACTGACCTCCGTACTAGTAAAAACTGTATCATGGTAGGTCAGTCTTCCTCGTTCTCCGACAATCAGACACTTAACAGCACTTTATAGTGAACATAATATTTCGAGACATTTAGCAGGTGTTCGGTATTAATTAAGACATTCGTAAGGTGGGTAAAACTAAAAATTATTATGTATATGCAAAATATTTAGACAATTTTTTTTTATAAACAAGTTGTGGTGATGTTTGTATGATGTTGTGTGTTGATGTAATTGGTGTATGTGACTGAATATGTGTAAATACGAGCTTTGTGTTTGTATTTATGATAAGCTTACTAATAGCTTTTCTGTGTTAAAGTGTCACTGTGTCTAGGCTCTCTGGAAGTGTTCAAAGTCAAAGTCAAATTATTTATTTCAAATAGGCACATAGGAGGCACCTTTGAACGTCAACATTTACAAAAAAATTGAATTGTTTCTAGTTGGTTCCAAGGTAGTTTCGTATGGAGAAGAATGGGCAAGAAACTCCACCGTTACTCTTTTAATAATGTTTTACAATAAATACATTAATTATAAGATTATATGTGAAGACGATGCACTTAGAATAAAATAAAGTTACTATACCACAATTGGTAAAAATAATTAAAAATGAAGCAATGATAAATAACTTAATTATGAGTTATGGTGCTCACATATTTACAAACATCGTAAAAGTATATGTTTTCCTAAAAAAAATAAAATAATAAGTCAGTGTATGAGTCTAGGTAATCACAGAATGTAAAATCAATGTCAGAAAAAAACAAATTATACAATTAAAATAGCAACCAGTTTGATTTTGTCTAGACTCTAGATTGTCCTATGGAGCTGAACCAGCATGTTCCAAGCATTCCTATCCCGGATATAATCCTCTAACTTTTAATATGCTTGTTTAAAAAGTGTACTTTTAATATGTGTTTTAAATTTTCTTTCATTTAATTGCAATATATCACAAGGTTTTTGTTGTAACATTTAACCTCATAAAAGATGTATGTACTTTAGTATGTATCCACTCAAGTCCTTACACAAAGTGGTCAGAGGCGAGCCTATGAAATACAATGTGGTGATTCAAGGCTTCTACATACCGGGGCGACTTGTCGCGCGACGCGACGCGACACAAAGGCACCGCCCGTCCCGCGACACGCGGGGCCTTTGTGCCGTGTTGCGTCGCGCGACAAGTCGCGCTGGTATGTAGAAGCCTTTAGGGATTAACCACACTTACTACGTCCGGCACCATACGGAACAATATTATTAATAAGTTACATAGCGAAAGTTGTTTGGTATGACGGGTAGAATTAGCACCTTGATGGATGCAGGTTACTAATGGACTTTTAGAGGCATGAGGAACAGGGTGTAAAGTTCACTTATCCACTAAAGAAAAGGGAGGATCCTCCGAACAGACGGGTGTTGTGTCTGGTGGGCAACTGCCCGATGGTTGATGTCGGGATGTTGTATATATGCTAGTCGGGCGCTAAACTCTGCTTGCGCGATGCAGGATTTTGTGTGACGCGTTATTTGCATGTGGCGATGTTGATGCCGCTACAGACTAACCACACTTATTCAGCTCAGTTCAGCCTTTGTCCATAGAAAACAACGATCTTGTATGGAGATGCATGAGCATCCGTTCAGCTTTCCACGTCAAACGGATGAGTACGCATCTCCATACAAGATCGTTGTTATATATTATTAATATTGTTCCGTGTGGTGCCGGATGTAAAGAATAGCCATCAGCCAGCACCATCCTATTTCTTCCCGTGGGTGTCGTGAAAGGCAACTAAGGGACTTACTAGAAAATGGGAAGCAGCGTTCTCTATGCATTTTAACACCACACTGCGATCGCCAACCCACCTGCCATGGTGGCGATTATGGCAACTCCTTTTGGAGGAGGCCTTGTCCAGCAGTGGACGTCTTTCGGCTGAAATGATGATGATGAATGAACTTATTATTCCGATTCTTGTATAGACCAGTAGACAGACTATATCGATGCATACTTTTTGATGTGAAACATCTATAGGCACACGTAAAACTGTTTGCTGGCGGGGCGACGCATGCGGCGTGGCGATCGGCCACTATACAGTCTATATGTAGTAGTGTGTAAATGTGTGTGTAGTGCGATGTTTCACATCTGCCAGTCGTCCCACGACGGCTCATTTTTTTTTATGAATCGCTTTTGTTTGGTTTGGTTCGAATGGTTTTCATGGGAAAAGTTGTTTAGCAGGACAGGTAAAGTTATCCAATTTAAACAAAATTATTTTTAGTATATGTGAAACTTGAATATAGTTTGCTCAGAATAAGGAACTGAATCGATTTCAATAATTTTTACACCATGTCATATTTTGTCCCAAAAATATTTAAGTGTGATGGAAAATGTTTACTTACAGTATAACCACCGTACGGTTAGGTACAGTCGAGTTCATTAATATATTAGCCCTTTCAGGCTTCAAAAATATATGACCGTCAAAAAAAATCATAATATTGTGACAACTATAAGCGTCATTAAATTGTGGTCAAGATTTCGATTCATTAATATGTGACTGGTTTTTCTCAGTAACATGTATACAGCCAAAAGCACATTATTATATGAACAACATTAAGATCATATTATCTGAACATTGTAGGATTCACAATTATGTATGCACACATGAATACAATAATATCTAAACACAAGTAAATGTAATTCAAATTCAACCTTATTACTTACGTCATAAAGATAATTTTAATAGCAATCTTAAAATTGCATGGTCAAGGAGTTTGCAACATTATTTATCACTGGCTAGATTAACTTCAAATGACGTTATGTTTTTCTAATTCTGGTAAAATCTGGAATATAGTACTGGAAGTTAGTACTGGAAGCTAGTACTGGGAGCAAGTACTGGAAGCTAGTACTGGGAGCTAGTACTGGAAGATAGCACTGGAAGATAGTACTGGAAGATAGCACTGGAATATAGTACTGGAAGTTATAACTAGTTATAGATAATGCTGGAAGATAGTATTGGGAGCTAGTACTGGAAGTTAGTACTGGAAGATAGTACTGGAAGATAGTACTGGAAGATAGTACTGGAAGCTAGTACTGGAAGCTAGTACTGGAAGATAGTATTGGGAGGTAGTACTGGAAGGTAGCACTGGAAGATAGAACAATACACTTACTGTATTAGTACAGTAGTAGTAGTACAGTACTTCCAGCACTATCTTCCAGTTCTATCTTCCAGGGCTACCTTCCAGTACTAGCTCCCAATACTATCTTCCAGTACTATCTTCCAGTACTAACTTCCAGTACTATATTCCAGTACTATCTTCCAGTACTAACTTCCAGTACTATATTCCAGTGCTATCTTCCAGTACTATCTTCCAGTGCTATCTTCCAGTGCTATCTTCCAGTACTATCTTCCAGTACTAACTTCCAGTACTATATTCCAGTGCTATCTTCCAGTACTATCTTCCAGTACTATATTCCAGTGCTATCTTCCAGTACTATCTTCCAGTGCTATCTTCCAGTACTAGCTCCCAGTACTTGCTCCCAGTACTAGCTTCCAGTACTAACTTCCAGTACTACATTCCAGCACTATCTTCCAGTTATAACTTCCAGTACTATATTCCAGTGCTATCTTCCAGTACTAGCTCCAAAGCACAAAGTTATATGGTTAACATAATAACCATATAACTTTGTGATTTTTCATGATACAGTTTTGAAATTTTGTACATAGATTCTTTACATAAAAATACTAGACACGTGTTGCGGGTTTCGCATAATTATACTAAAAATAATGTTGTATATATATTTATATTTTATATACATAAAGCATAGGTACACATAGCCTGCATAATATTGAGCATGCATAATATTTAGATTTAGTGTTAATCAGTGAGGTTTATAGGAAAGTCGTGCATGCGTCGGGAGCCAGCTAATAAGACAATTTACTTGGACGTTTAATTCCAGGATAATATTCCTTATAATAATACTATAAGCTCGGTTTAAACCTGTCCTGTGTTATAATAGTTTTCTATGTAAAAAGTCAATGAAATGTATTGTGAGTTGCTGGTTATCCTGTAATTGGCTACTGTGTATGTCCGAGGCTATTGTTACCTATAAGTAGTACTTATATATTAGTTATTACTTATATAAATATATATATATAATACTTTACAAATAAATAAATAAAATTGTTATAAAAATTAATATTTTCGCGATTTCAACACATTACAAAGTTTCGCATTTTGATCCTCTCAATGATGATAACTTATTTATTGAACATCCAACAGAGGCTACACAATTACGTGCTTATATACAAGAATCGGAACAATATTGGTGTGCAGATCCAATTATAGAAGACCAACATCGTTCATTTATAATCGAGGTATAGATCAGTCAATAAGTCGCATAAGTTTGACAAGAACAAGTTAACCCAAATATATCAAAATACATTACCCGGTAAATCATACGAAGGAAAACAAAAAGAAATGCAATATTAATAGAAAGGGTATACTAATTAAAGCATAATATTTCGTGATAGCAGTATTTTATTGAATGACATAAAAAGTAATCAACAACCGTAACCAAGCGACACGTATTTAGTATATGACACGCCTCCGCCGTGATTCCCAAGAATCAGAGGCGCCGGGAGCAGCTGGTCGAGGTGGCGCAACCATGTGCATCCACTGTCGGTCTCTATTTCATAGTGCAGGTTTCCAAGTCGACGGGTCACTGTACCAAACTTCCACTTCCTTCCTGACACAGAGTAGTTGCGAGCTTGCACTCTGCTACCCACTGAAAGCTCTCTCACTCCTTCTCTTCTGTCCCTATGTAGTGCCTTGCCCGGTGGAGATCTAATCTTGGCGGTCAATCTCGTTCTTACCTCTCTTCCGAACATGAGCATGTAGGGCGAGTCACCTGAGATGACTGTCGTAGTCCGGAGGAAACTTCTAATCGTACGGACTTTCTGCAGTATCCCACCACTCTTGGATACTGCACAGGGTACAAAATAATACAAATAAATAAGAACCAAAGGTAAACGTAAAAGGCAAAAAAAATAATTATGACGTAAACTTTGACATTTTGCATCATCATCTGCCCAGCCTTTTCCCAACTATGTTGGTCAAAGTCAAAGTCAAATTATTTATTTCAATAGGCACAGAAATGGCACTTTTGAACGTCAAAAATTACAAATAAAATAGAATTGATTCTAGTCGCCCCTTCCAAGAGGTAGCTTCGTATGGAGAAGAATGGGCAAGAAACTCTACGGTCGGCTTCGAGTCTAACCAAATGCAGCTTTTTTTTTTTTTTTTGGGGGTGGGAAATTATCAAATAACTTCTCCCGCTCTGGGCGGAGCGTGTCAGACTTTTACTGACTAAAACCCACCCGTATTCCATCATTTGCCTGTGTGCCAGGGCCACGATATCCCTTTCGGACAAACTCGCAACCCTGGCAGGCATTGGCCCTATGGCCGGTTGGGTTGGCCAGCATTTGGCCGCCTTTTCCCCAACTGTCGGGGTCGGCTTCCAGTCTAACCGGATACAGCTTAATATCAGTATTTTACATGGAGCGACTGCCTATCTGACCTCCACAACCCAGTTACTGGGAAACACGGTAAGACTGGTTGTCAGACTTTTGGGCTTCTGACGACCCGTAACTACTGTCAAAGTTCTACAAATAACAGCCAGGACCAACGGCTTAACGTACTTTCCGAGGCACGGTGGAGTCTTGGTATGTAAAGATGGTCACTCATCCACGGACCAACCGCGGCAAGCGGGCCCGTGTGGCTGTTATTACTGAGCCATAAGCTCCTTACTATTTACCCCTTTTTATTTTGACATTTAGCATAGCATAAGCAGCTTAAAATGTGTTCCCACTGCTGGGACACAGGTCTCCTCTCTGTGAGAGGGAGTGGGCCGTATCCCATCACGCAGGCCCAGTGCGGGTTGGTAGATGTCACATGTCTTCGAATTTTTGGTTCTAGGACGTGTCAGTTTCCTCACGATGTTTTTCTTCATCGTTTTGAGAGCATTGGTGATGAAATTATTTACACAAAGCAAAGCGCTTGCTTGGGTTGAATTCATGACTTACAACTCGTAAGTCGGGGGGCCGTTAGCACTGGGTCACCACTGCTCTTCTTTTTTTAGGGTTCCGTACCTCAAAAAGAAAAAAGGAACTCTTATAGGACCACTCGTGTGTCTGTCTGGACCGATTAAGTTGAAATTTGGTACACATATGAACTTCTGTGACCCAAACACGGATTGTTACGTGTTACGTAAATAAATTAATTTTGATATGGAGGTCACTTTTGGGGGGCAAATTAGAAAATTAAAAAAAAAAGTTTTGCTGACCGTACCATGTGACATATCAAATAAAAGGGCCTGTTTTAAGGATTTTATATATATATTTTTTATAATTTTAAAATACATACTTTTGAAATTATTTAAAAAAAAAAGATGAAAAATTACCATTCCTCCCCCCCCTTATCTCCGAAACTACTACTACCTACTGAGCCTAAAATGTTGATAAAAATACAGAAAATAGTTCTTTACTTATAGATTACAGGAAAACCTATAAGAAGTCTGTGATCTTAAAATAACATGGTAAATCATTCAATATCGTGCGTACAAACTTACATTTGCAGTTGGAATGTACCCCATACATTCATGTTATTCAACAACAATGTTAAGTTTGTTTGGATAAATTCATCCCAACTACGGAACCCTTCATTATGCGTGGTCCGACACGCACTTGGCCGGTTTTTTTTTACTTCGATTTAGTATGTAATACCCAAATTAGTAATTACGCTTCGATACTTCGTTAAATAATAAAAATTAATACACAATAATGAAATTCCATTAAGCAGCACCCTTGTTGGCTATATTATGTTGTAAGCAAAATGAAATGAACAGCAGTCAACGTCTTTCGGCTGACATGATGATAAATGATGAGCAGAATGAAAGATGCGGCTAAACAATGCGTTAATTGCGTTCCACGACATCCACGTGAAAGACGATCCCGTCCTTCTTGCTGTGAAAATCAACATTTGTATGTATTGAACAACTTGTAGCGGCATCAACATCGCCACATACGAACTACGCGTCACACTGACGTCACGCAAAATCCTGCATCGCGCAATTAGAGTTTACCGCGCGACTAGCATATATACAACGTCCCGACATCAACCGTCGGGCAGTTGCCCACCAGACACAACACCCGTCTGGTCGGAGGATCCTCCCTTTTCTATGGTGGATGAGTGAACTTTACACCCTGTTCCTCATACCACCAAAAACTTTTGTTTTAAAACTATACTTAGTACTTTGAAAGCTCAGGTTCTACATTAAAATGAGTGTTCCAAGTTCAGCATTGAAATATATTATTGTCATTACTCAACAGTCTTTGGAAAGTCTACAAAGTTTTTCATTAAAATTACTTACAATTGAAATTGAAACGACTATTTTGTCTAAGGTATAGAAGTTATGAACTTAATTACACTGTTGGGACCAGAACTTAAGTTATATTTGTAAAATTAGAGCTTCTTTTAAATAAGGCGAAACCTTTTAAAATGTGCTTGAGCAGTATCGTACCAATTTCTGCCATTCCGTCGGTCTCTTTACGAACCAAGCTTAAAAATATTGTTACTGTACCCAAATTTGATGATACAAAACCCATGAGAAGATTAAATCATAACATAACATGTCATTCCTCACTACATTTATCATCATTCATCATTCTTGTTTTTTTAAATTTTTCACTATTTACTTGTTTTTAGGGTTCCGTACCAAAATGGTAAAAAGGAACCCTTATGGTGGGACTAAGTCTGTCTGTCTGTCTGTCACACCTGGATATCTCAAGAACTATTTATGCTATCAACTTGAAATTTAGAATAGTTTTAGATGACGTTTGCCTATCTATTTTGCAAACAAGAAAGAAATAAAAAAAAATCTTTTTTGCAAAAGGGACTGAAAGGGGGTCTTAAAAATTTGAAGTGGGCCTACTAGGGCATGTGGGGTATCATATGAAAGAACGCTGTTTGCAAATTCTCAAACATTTATTTTTTATTTTTTAGGTCACATAGTTTCCGACTTTTGATCAAAAACGTAAAAAAAATACCGTACCGTAAAAAAAATATCTAAAATTATTCTATGTGATAGAAGTGTATGTAAAGATTACAGGAAAAATAAAACTATGTCTATAAATAGCACAGTTTTTCAGAAATCATCAACATCATGTATACATACGGAACCCTCGGTGCGCGAGTCCGACTCGCTCTTGACCGTTTATTTTTTATTTTTATCTGCTGTATTTATATTATATTGTGTGCCTTTAGTCTGTGCTAAATAAATGTATTTTCTTTCATTCTTTTTCATTACGCCTGTAATCCTTGAAGGGATAGGCAGAGGTGTATTTATAGTACACCCACATTTCGCCAGTTATGTTTAAGGCCCATGCAATAGGGAGCGAGCCTATTGCCATGAACTGGACATAAATCCAGACGCATCCAGGGCTGCTACTGAGAAATTCCGGATAGAAAAACCTGATAACACTTTGCCTGACCCCTCATGAAGATTAAATGTAAAGATGATTATAGTAAGTTATTTAAAATTTGCAAAATTCTTCCTATCAACTTAAAAAAATATATGTTAAATTAGAGGATTTTCTAAATAATTTAATATGATTGTGAATATTTTAGATTGTTTATATTACATAGTGAAATTAATTTGTAAAGTTATGTCTAACGCGGATAAAAAACTGAGAATGGCGCAAAATCTACCAAGCGTTTTTTTCTGAAACCTAAACCAATTTAAAGATAATTTAATTATTGATATTTTAGTATACGCATTTTATTAAAATACCTTTTGTTTTGTGAATAATAAACTAATAATGCGTCAAATTGGGGACAGCGCTCCTTGATGGGCGAGTCCTATTACTGGCTGAACGTACGACGCGTTACGTGAGCTCAGTACAGAACACGCAAGCTAACTACTCAAGCTCACTAGCATATATCTCCATCTTAAGTGTCTGCACAAATAAACAAGAATTCTAAAATTGTGTTTTGTTCCCACAGACAAACCGTGAAAACGGTTTTGTGGGGCAAAGTCCTTATGTAAAGTTTTTTTGTAAACGGATTTAATAAATAAATAAATAATAATAATAAAAAATCAAATGTGGTCTATATTTTATCAAATACGAAGTAAATCAGCATCCCTCTAAGTTTTAACCTACCGAATCGTTTCACACCTTCGAAAGCGGGTATAAATCGTGTAAGCGTGGTGAAATATAAATAGATTGCAACCAATACGAATTGGGTCAGTGCTCACCTTTAAATCACTAAGATTTACACCTTCGAGTATTGAGGACATAAACAACTTAATGAATTTATAAATCAAGTCCGTTTACATTGAATTTGGTGCAATTTGAAGTTATCCTAACTAATCCCAACTAATTTTTTTAAGTGCGAAAGTGAGTTGGTTTGTTACACTTTCACGCTAAAACGGCTGGACCAATTTTGGTAAAATTTTGTATGGAGGTAGCTGACACCCTGGATTAACATGTAGGCTACTTTTTACACAGATATTCCCACGGGATCGAGACTTACGTGGGTGAAACCGCGGGGCGCAGCAAGTAATATTATAAATGCGAAAGTAAGTTTGTTTGTTGGCTGAACGGATTTGGATGAAATTTGGCACATGGGTAGACCATGACCTGGGTTACTACTACTACTTTTCATCCGGGATCACAGACGTAGTCGCGGGCAACAGCTAGTTATTGATAATATGAGTATATGTACATGTGTACCTACATTGTCATATATGGTATATAAATATAATTATCATCTCAGTTTGTCTAGAGGTCTGCGAGACAAGTGTAGGTATGATTTTTTTCTTTGTCTTTAGCTAATGATTGCTATATGTTAAAGTCAAAATAAATAATTAAATCAATCAATCTGCCTATAGAATGGGCAGCAGCGTTCTCTATGCATTTTAACACCATACTGCGATCGCCAACCCGCCTGCCAAGCGTGGCGATTATGGCAACCCCCCCCCCCCCCCAAATGTTGGGGGAGGCCTATCTCCAGCAGTGGACGTCTTTCGGCTGATATGATGAATCTGCCTAGCTTTTTTCCAACTAATTTGGGGTCGGCTTTCAGTCTAACCCTATAAAGAAAGAAAGAAAGAAAAAATATTTATTGGGACTCAACACAGGAGATGACAAAATTAAACTAAAAACACACTTTTAAAAACAATAAAAAAAAGTTAATTTGTATTGAGATTTTTTTTCTAAACGTGTTTTGGTAACAACCAAGTTCTGAGAAATATGTTCAAGAATAACATATATTTTTTCCGCTACCACAAACATATAGATTTGGCATTTTTTTGCCAATCAAGCCTACTTTTATCATTTGCCTCTTATCAGCGCCTTAAGAAAAAGTTTTCACATGGCATACTTTAGTAAGTTTTTTATTTATTTAAATGGTTTATTGAACAAATTCATGATTTTGACAGCAGTTACCTACAAAAGTAAGGTCAACAAAATAATACAGCCTTAGCTAACTGAACAGCTCTTTCAAAGACTTTGGATACCATCTTAACACACAAACTTCATCAAATACCACAAGTGATAATTAAGTCATTGCGTACCAGCGGCCATGATTAACCGACTTCAAGCATGCGAGGTGCTGTTGTTTCCATGCTCATTATCAGCCCGTAAGGGTGTAATTTAAGAGGGTGATATTATCTTTTGTTTATGGCAGTATTTCCTGTTGGTATTCGGGAGGCGATCATTTCGGTGGGACATGTTAAAATTATGTTGAGAAAACTAATTTGACTCTCTACACTTTTTACCCGACTGCGGCGAAGTAAAAAAAAGAGGGTTATGTGTTTGATCCGTATGTATGCATGTCCGTCCCTAGGTTCACACCTATCAACCTGCACTGGGCCCGCGTGGTGGATTACAGCCCACTGCCTATCGAAGAGTGGAGGCCTGTGTCCCAGCAGTGGGAACATTATAGGCTGATTTTGCTTTATGTTACGTCAAATATCGGTTATTGATCCTAGTGGTTGTCCGAATGAGGTCTTCCACAAGGAGAGCACTACTATACTTCGTTGGTTTAGGTAGTTAAATAAAGGTAAACGAAAAAAAACACGTGACGAGAGATATGTCAAGTAACCGACTAAAAGTAATACCTGTCACTTCAGTTGTCATGCTACTTCACAGTTGTACTCTTCAATTTAGCAATATTTTATTTCGTTGACGTTTGGAGAACCTGCCATTTTGGGCTCTTTACATTAGACAGATTACAAAATATTTTAATATTGTTATAAATCTAACAAAAAAAATGTGCCCAAGCAGTTACATCTTCTAAGAGTAGTTTAAGAATATATGTTAATACAGTAATAAAAGAGGAAGCTAAATCAAAAATAAATTTAATTTGGATATAAGTTACAACGTATTTTTAAACAAGCAAGTGTCAAATATAAAAACCCTTTATGATTTCTTTAATTTTATTTAACTATCTTTAAACCTGTTAAGGATTTGACTACTTTTGTAAATGACAACCGATAAAAGACTTTTTGTTTTTTAAAATAACGTTCTTAACTTATTTTCGTTTTTTTTTGGAGATGGTTAAATTTTATTCCAATCATAAAATTGACAAATAACAATACTCCATAGATGCTGGCTGCTGTCATCAGATGACATCCTATTTGTCTATTAAAACAATCGCTTTAGATTAGAAAAAACCCGTCAAAAGGATTGTAACCCCCTTATTACAAAACAAAGTTTATCTTCAGACCCAGGTTTAAAACATGGAGCCATTATTGAATTTCCAACTTTATTCCGACTATGGTAAACTTCTTAAACACAAAACTGACAACTTAGTACCGAACTAAATTTTCAGTTTTGTATAAAGAACGGTATTTCAATCACTGTTACGTTCTTATTACAAAAACTGGCTGCATGGTTTAAGCCATGTCAAAATATAAATCTTGTTTTGTAATAAGACGGTAAGTGTTTTACTCTATTTTATTCTGTTATAATTATTAGTCGAGATGAATCTGTATTTCATTTACATAATAAGTTGACTTCGTTTACAAAACCAATGGAGTATAAACATTGATGTATTAAATAGCAAGATATGGTACGCGCTCCTCGACGTGGACCGCATAGATTAGGGGAAAGAACACAATCGACCTACATTACTCTCGGTTTGCGGGGAATACCCGAATCGTAGTTTATTTCCGAGTTGTTATTTGTACGTAACAATAACAACTACTGCTATCTCGTTCCTGCTATAGCCCGCGTAATATGTCTCTCTATTCGGTTGTCGAGCACATGCCGCACGACATCGGGTCCATTTAATATTTACGTGATGTTAGAGAGTGGCCTATCTTCCTATTTAATACATCAATGAGTATAAGTTAAAAGATAAGACGGTTGAATTCTAATCCTGACATAAAATCACGGCATTCAATCTCAGACACTAGCATAACAAAGTTAGCGATGCATTTAATGCGCTTAGTTAGCACCGGCGCCACAGGGGACCGGCCATAGATAATTAATTGAATGCAAATCAACCTCCGCGAACTTATGAATGAAGAGACATAGTCGCCCGTGGACGAGGCTCTGAATGGGTCGTGTTAGAGGACGTGATTGTTTTGTTATTAGTACTATTGTGTATGTAAGGAGTGGGAACCTCTGACGATGATCTTTAGGGCTTCTACATACCAGCGCGACTTGTCGCGCGACGCGACACGGCACAAAGGCCCCGCGTGTTGCGGGACGAGCGGTGCCTTTGTGTCGCGTCGCGTCGCGCGACAAGTCGCCTCGGTATGTAGAAGCCTTTACCGTAAGGCTTGTGGCGCACTCAGAAACGTCACTTAAAATTTATTAATCTTTAACTTGAATTGACAACTACCTAATATGCCTATATACCTAACAGTCCACCCGTTTCGGAGATTAGCCGAAACAAACAAACTGAGAGACATATAAAAAAAAAACTTAGTGAAAACATCTTTAGGCGAGTTGAGCACTTTTCGGGTGAACAAAAATCATGGAACTCGCGTCATCGTCACCGAACGCTAGTTTTCACTTCTATCGGCAATCCCTAAAGACTGCCCCGCATGTTTTTAGGGTTCCGTACCTCAAAAGGAAAAGACGGAACACTTATAGTATCATTTCGTTGTCCGTCCGTCTGTCTGTCTGTATGTCAGTCTCTCAAGACCCATTTTCTCAGGAACGCGTGAAGGTATATAGTTGAAATTAATATTAATACGTAGGTCAACGGTTCCTCGGAGGTCTAAAAAAAATCAAGATTCTAAGTCATCATTTTCACTGAAAGAAGTCCACTGCTGGACATAGGCCTCCTCCAAAAAGGGGGTGATTTGCCATAATCGCCACGCTTGGCAGGCGGGTTGGCGATCGCAGTATGGTTTTAAAAATGCATAGAGAACGCTGCTGCCCATTCTCTAGTAAGTCCCTTAGTCGCCTTTTACGACACCCATGGGAAGAAATGGGATAGTGCTATTCTTTACGTCCGGTACCAAACGGAACACACAGATTCTAAGTCAACGCAATAAAAAAATACGGCGATGTAAGCGACATATTTTGATATTCGCAAATAAATCAGAACCTATAAGGTACCCGTTTACCTAGAATCGTGAAATTTGGCAAGAAGCATTTTTTTCAGTTCTAAATATGGGAAACCCCCAAAATGTATTGTTTTTTTTTCTATTTTTGTGTAAAAAACTTAATGCGGTTCACAGAATACGTCATCTACTTACCAAGTGTCAACAGTATAATTCTTATAGTTTCGGCAAAAGTGACTGTGACATACGGACGCACAGACAGACAGACAGACATGACGAATCTATAAGGGTTCCGTTTTTGCCATTTGGCTACGGAACCCTAAAAAGCGTCCTTCATGAGAAGGTCAATAAAGTGTTTTTAGAGGATCAGTTAAATATTTCTCAATAAGTAATACCAAGTAAAGGCTTCTACATACCGGGGCGACTTGTCGCGCGACGCGACGCGTCACAAAGGCACCGCTCGTCCTGCGACACGCGGGGCCTTTGTGCCGTGTCACGTCGCGCGACAAGTCGCGCTGGTGTGTAGAAGCCTTAAAGGAAAAAGTACGAAAATTGCTTTTTTGTAGTTTTATCACAAAAAAAAATGTGATTACAAACTTATATTTTTAGTTGGGAAATTGACCGTGGCGTATATCGATGTATGGGAGAACATATTTTTCTACTACTATGTCAAGTTTGTTTTTGGGATAAATTCAATTCAACTACGGAACCCTTCATTGTGCGTGGTCAGACACGCACTTTGCCGTTTTTTTTTATATAAGTACCGTATTCATATACTTTCATACGCATTTAGTAAAAAAACTATTATTTTGACATTAAAAATAGTCACTTCAATTTCGTTAACTTGTATAGATTACATCGCTTACATAAATACAATATTATTACACAACTAACTTCCGTGTGGTACCGGACAATAAGTTCCATGTGGTGCCGGACGTAAAGAATAGCACCATCCTATGTCTTCCCGTGGGTCGACTAAGGGACTTACTAGAGAATGGGCAGCAGCGTTCTCTATGCATTTTAACACCATACTGCAATCGCGAACCCGCCTACCAAGCGTGGCGGTTATGGCAACCTCCTTTTAGGGGAGGTCTATGTCCCGCAGTGGACGTCTTTCGGCTGGAATGACACAACAAACTATTACCCAGTATTGGAACGCTGTTTATTTGTCCAAAATATGACGAACTTTTCAAGTTGCTGACTTGTGTGCTAAGATAATAATGCTAGTCAATTTAAAGTACTTAATAGATTGTTTATTGCCTTTTTGGCGCCATCGAGAGGAACACACTATTGTTGTTAGAAACATTATTTTCACTTTTTGTATTTTGTTTTTTATATTTTGTGTTTCATGAACTGTGTCCAAATAAATGTTATTCTTACTTTTGTTTCTTTATATTTCTAAGTGATGTTTCTAAGAGCTATATTGGTACCTATCTGAGTAGTTACTTTATAACATAACATAACATCACGCCTACTTATCTGAGAAATTGTTTATTCTGTAAATAGGATGTCGGAATCACTTTTACACGTTATTATAAATAAATAAAAAGAAGCTAGATGAAGTTGAAATTTCCTATAACTACCCCTGAGAAGAAATGGCGAAACAAACTCAGGGGTCAAAGTCTCTTTTAAAGTCCAGATATAATCTTGGTCAGATCATGTGAGGACCATGTAGGTCCGTGTCTGAAATAGTCTTTTGAGGAAATAACCACACAAGTTTGAGTGGACCTGCCCGACCAGTGCAAGCATTTGTCAATAATCGTGCAGCTCAACTCAAGACTTAAGGAGCTTAACGACTCGACGAACAATACCAAAGAAAGGACATTTGTAGAGTAGTTACTTTATAACATAACATCACGCGTGACGTCCCCGAAGAGTTAGGCAGAGGTAAACCTATAGTACACCCATATTTCGCCAGTTATGTTTAAATCCCATGTAATAGGGGCGAGCCTATTGCCATCACCCAGGCACAAATACATACTCCGGGGCTAGTACTGAGAAATTCCTAGTGGAACAACCCATTAACACATTGCCCGACCTGGGAATCGAACCCCGGACCTCGTGGTCAGTAGTAGCGCTTATTACCACTAGACCAACGAGGCAGTTACTTTATAATGATGACGGTTTCGTGACGGTGCAAAGAAGGAAGCACCGATCGCGGACTAACAAGAACCGCTGCGGCAAAGCTCCTACGAAGCCCGAAGTGAGCCTGCGTGCCGCAAAGCCGAACACACCAGTTGACATCTCCCGCCTGCACTACACCACTAAGGCGGCGGACATCGTGGAGTACGTGCGCCAAAAGACGAGGTACACGCCGAGGGTGCAGTTACTGGAGTCACGCCGGAACGTCAACTTCAAAGCGTTCGTCGTGCGTGTTCCGAACTGTTATCTGTCCCTCGTCATGGATGAAGACTTTTCACAAGTTCCACAGGACAGCACAATCTAGTGCAAAGTGAAGTGCTACTAACATAGTCATAAGCCTTTTTATTAACACAAATTTTGGTTTAAACAGTATGTATGTTTAAGTTAAGTTATTTTTCTATGGGCCTGTGTCGCCTGAAATAAATGGTATTATTATTATTAATGTGTGGTAATCAATACTCCTTCCTTTTCAGTATGAGTACCATGCAATAATTACCCACAGGCCGATGTAAAATATACATTTTAAAATATTTACCTTCATTAATATGGAAATGGTCAATGATTTTCATTAATATGTCCAATTGAACACATAAACTTCCGTATTCATAAACTGATGATGCGATCACTGAAATAAATAAACATTTTTCATTATTTCGCGTCCATACGTTTTAATTTTTACGCCATAATTATGATTGGCTCTCCATAATTTTATGTTTCTGTAAACTCTATATTCACTTTTCGACAAAAAGGGAAAAAAGTTAAGAACATTTTTGAAAATAGTGTGACAGCCAAATTAGACCGATTTTAAATTTTCCATAGAAACAGAGATGTCCAGTTCACTGTTTTAAATAAGACATTTCCGAAAATGTTCTTAACTAACTTTTTAGACCTTTATAACCTGTTATTGCGTATGAAGTTTCATTAAAATCGGTTCAGTCATTTCGAAAAACAAGGGCTTGAACGTTTGTATGATATGCCGTACGTCGTAAACGGTCTTTAAGAAAAGAAAAAAAAAACAACTTTGTATCTCTTTCTATCAAAAGTAGCTCATAACAATCTTGTAATAGACAAAAGGAATATATCAAAGACATTTATATAGTTTTCTCTTCCAACTATAATTATTTAAATAATATAATGACACATTTACACCAGGAACTTATTCCTCGCTCGTTCTATGTACACAAAGAAAGCCTCGCGTGTTTGTGAACAATTAAACATACAAACAGACATTAGTATTACGGTTGAAACGTTTCTGAAGTAGTCGTATAACACGAATAACTGTAGGAAGTATTTATGTAAGATTTCTGTCTTCGAATATAAGTAAGTACTTTGTATTTATGTTACTTTACATATACTACATAACCGATGACCTTGTGAAGGCCGCAGGAATCCGCTGGATGCGGGAAGCACCTAACCGATCAAAGTGGCGGTGCTTGGGGGAGGTCTATGTCCAGCAGTGGACGTCTTACGGTTAAAATGATGATGATCTGATGATACTACAGTGGTATCAGCGGAGATCTTATTGTAAACAACCGAAATTGTTTATAAGCAAGCAAAGAATAAACAATGTTAAAAGCGTTTACGACGTACGGCATTTCATACAAACTTTCAAGCCCTTGTTTTTCGAAATGACTGAACCGATTTTAATGAAACTTCATACGCAAAGCAGGATACAAAGTCTAAAAAGTTAGTTAAGAACATTTTCGAAATGTCTTAATTAAAAACAGATAGCTGGAAATCTGTGTTTCTATGGAAAATTTAAAATCGGTCTAATTTGGACGTAACACTGTTTTTCGAAAATGTTCTTAATTATCCTAATTTAGACCTTTGTATCCTGCTTATGCGTATAAAGTTTAATTAAAATCGGTTCAGTCATTTCGAAAAACAAGGGCTTGAAAGTTTGTATGAAATGCCGTACGTCGTAAACGCTCTTAACATCGAATAGATGAAAGAAGAAAGAAAGTAAATACGTTCATTTGCGGTAAACATGACGCAAAAAAGAACATAAACACAAAAATAAGAAAAGGTTGGGGGAAACATGCGTCACATCCACGCAAAACGGCTATCGCTCAGCATTATACTGCGACCCTATGCAAGACGGAGCCCCAGCGCTGGTTTTCAGCGACAGCCGGCGCCGACGTATGACGTCGTACGGTGCAGCAAACAATTAATAGGACGCTGTGCCGGTACATCATAGATAAAGAAAAATAATATAATTTAAATAAGTGGTAGAATAAACTAAACAGAAATATTAATAAAAAAAACTTTTTATAAAAAAAAAATAACCGACTTCCGAAAAACACTACAAAGTGAAAAATAACTTTAATTTCGGAAGTCGGTGTCTTTGGATCTGTATTTTAGTTTTTTGCCACCGACTTCCGAAATGAAAGTTATTTTTCACTTTGTAGTGTTTTTTGGAAGTCGGTTATTTTTTTTTATAAATAGTTTTTTATTTTTCACTTTTTAGTGGGTCAGTTTTTAATTTATCTAAGTTACAATAGCCTAATGCTATCTGCTCATGCTCTCCTTTTACAAAATATTGCTTTTCCCGATGCTGGGACGTTAATTGTTGAGGAGTGCTCCTAGCAGGAGAACTGCCACTCACCATATTATGCATTGTGACGAGCATAAATTACTTAACAACCATAATTGAATCGCAACCCGTTAAATACTTGTTATTAATATGTTGTTCCGGTGGCCATCTGTGGTCTCCATCATCAGTTCCACCTCACCAAATGGTGATTTCCAGGAGCAAATGCACGAGTTACTATTTAAAATACTTAAATCGCTATAGGGTTGCCTATAAAATTTGAGGGTTGCCCTCGATTTTTATGGGATCCCCTCATCAGATTCTGATTTGGTGGCAATGGGACCACCTCGGGAGCATACCCTTTCAAACAAAAATAGATTTTTTTAAATCGGTCCATAATCGACGGAGCAATCGTGAACAAACATAAAAACAAAAAAAAACAGCCGAACATATAACCTCCTCCTTTTTGGAAGTCGGTTAAAAATAAACATACATGCTATGCGAAGATCATTCTTCTTAATCGTTTTACGCTTTATTAGTGGCAAAATTTCAAAAGTTCACATCTCCGTTATGAGTTTATGTGTTCTGTGCTTCACATTTGACGAGTACTACGTTTACCTAGATAAAGTAGTACCTAGATAATGCAGTTCACACTTATTTTAAATGCCTTCAGCTGCTCGTCATCTGCCTCGACTTTTCCCAACTACGTCGTAGTCAGCTTCCAGTCTGACCAGATGCAGCTGGATACCAGTATTTTACTGCGCGAAGCGACTGCCTTTCTGACCTCCACAATCCAGTGACCCACGAACTTTACTCTTATGCCCCCAAATCAGTTTCAAGCAAAGGTCGTGAAGTGTAATTACTACGAGTACGCTTTGGAATGCGAAACTAGCTTCATATTTCTAAGTCAAAATCAACGTCAAAAGTCAAATTGTTTATTTCAAATAGGCACATAAAAGGCACTTTTGAACGTCAATATTTACAAAAAAAATGACTGACCTCTAACTGACCGACTCCTTGACAATTTACGCCAGTAAATGGTTTAATTGAAATAAATGCTTTAAGTTTGAGTTGAGTTTGACATCACCTATTTGAAATATATTACCGACAAATCAATCAATTCAGCTTATAGCAGTCCACTGCTGGAAATAGGCCTCTCCCAGGCTGCGCCACAACACCCTGTCCTCCGCCTTTAGCATAATCAGTCTATTTTTTAATGTTCCCACTGCTGGGACACAGGCCTTCTCACTGGGAGACGGAGTGGGCTGGTAGCTGCTACCACCACGCGGGCCCAGTGCGGGTTGGTAGATGTCACATGTCTTCGAATTTTCGGTTCTAGGACATGCCGGTTTCCTCACGATTTCCGGACTCTTCACCGTTTTGAGAGCAGTTTGGGGTTTGGTTCCGTTTTATTATTTGTGTTTCACGAACTGTGTCCAAAGAAACTTTATTCTTTCTTTCTTTTAAATTATTTACAGAAAGTAAAGCGCCTGCTTGTGTCTGTGTGGTGCCGGATGTAAAGAATATCTGAATCATGTAAAGAAGTCTCTGACGGCACGGTTGGCGCAGTGGTTAAGCTATTGACTGCTGCGCTGCGTGTCGCGGGTTCGATTCCCGCACGGAACAAATATTTGTATGACCTACAAGTAGTTGTTCCGGGTCTGGCTGTTTGTACGTGAGTTTAAATGTTTGTAAACGCACCCACAATACAGGAGAAATTCCTAGAGTGGGGCACCGGCTTTAAAAAAAAAAGAAAAAAATGAATATTATATTATTATTATTTCTTCCCGTGGGTGTCGTAAAAGGTGACTAAGGGACTTACTAGAGAATGGGCAGCAGCGTTCTCTATGCATTTTAACACCATACTGCGATCGCCAACCCGCCTGCCAAGCGTGGCGATTATGGCAAACCCTCCCTTTGGGGGAGGCCTATGTCCAGCAGTGGACGTCTTTCGGCTGAAATGATGTTTTTAATGGCGTTTTAAATTTAAAAAAAGAATGATAATGATGAAGCACCATTTAAATAAGCATCTACCTAATGTGCTTAAAATTTTCAATTTGGTATTGACTTTAATAAATTGTTCATTTTGTTCAAAGAATTCTCAAGCCAAATGTCATTAATTTATGTATTATTGTATGTTATTATTTAACTGAATATCATCCTTTAAATATTTGCATGCCATCAGTGCATGGCGGAATGTATTTTTGCACTGATTTTTTTTAACCTCTTTTGTACCCACCTCATTTTATGCAAATAAACGATTTTGATTTTGATTCTGCCTGGGTTCGAACTTCGAACCCACGACCTACAAAACGGTAAGACGGGGCCGTTACCACTGGCCACCACTCCTCTCCGGCCACAACGCGTTGGTTTTACCGAAATCATATTTTTTTAATTTAATTCTTTGGGCAGAAACGAATGTTGCTCGTATCTTAAATCTTTTCGGCGATAAATAACTCATAAATGAGAAAGGGCCTTTATTAACCGACTCTGCCATACTAAAATAACTTTATTCACGTGCCGTTCAAGTTATTTCGTTCAATGGTCTTATCGTTAATCTCCAACACATTATAACTAAAGTCACACATTTATAAAGTTCTAAAATGTCATCTGAACCAATTTTGTATACCAGTTTGGATATAATATCTCGTGCAAGATTTATTTGACAGAAGAATGTTAGAAATTAATTAATTTAATGAAGCTATTCGTCAGTCATACGATATACATTAATGTGTAGAAATAAGCATATACATTGGGAATGTAATATGAAAGGTTTAAGGCACGTTATCTGATTGTGATAAATCTGTTTGTTTGTTTGTGGCTAAATAATAACAGCGCACGAGGTGATCGAAGGTTAAGTTACCTTTGCCGCGGTCGGTCCATGGATAGGTATCTCGAGACCCCTTCATGCCTCGGAAAGCTCGCTAAAGCGTTGGTCCCGGCTGATATTTTTTGACAGACATTACATAATAATTATATCAATCTCTTACTTCGCCGGCGACTTTATTACGTCAAGTACTACCCCTCCATGCCTCGGAAAGCACGTTAAGTCATTGTTCCCGGCTGACATTTTTTGGCAGACATTACATAATAATTATATCAATTTATTACTTCGCCGCCGGCGACTATATTTCGTTAAGTACTACCCCTCCGTGCCTCGGAAAGCACGTTAAGCCATTGTTCCCGGCTGGCATTTATTGACAGACATTACATAATAATTATATCAATCTCTTACTTCGCCGGCGACTTTATTTCGTCAAGTACTGACCTATTTATAATTTATTTACGCTAAGTCAATGGTCCCGGCTGTCATTCGTAGATCTTTGGCAGTCGTTATGGGTAGTTTGAAGCTCAGTCTAGCAACCAATCTTACCAAGGGGTATCGTGTTACCCAGTAACTGTGTTGTGGAGGTCAGATAGGCATTCTCTCCAGGTTCAATACTGGTACTCAGCTGCATCCGACTGGAAGCCGACCATGATGTGGTTGTGGAAAATCTTATTACAAACAAAAAACAACCGACTTCCAAAAAACACTACAAAGTGAAAAATTACTTTAATTTTGGAAGTCGGTGTCTTTGGATCTCTATTTTAGTTTTTTGCCAATAAGTTCCGAAATTAAAGTTATTTTTCAATTTGTTGTGTTTTTTTGGAAGTCAGTTGTTTATGTTTTGTAAAAAAAAAAACTTTTTAGTGGGTCAGTTTTTAATTTAAGTACTTATCTAAGTTAAAATAGTCTAATGCCAATCCCTGCTCATCAACTTTTACAAAATTTTGCTTTTCCCGACGCTGCGACGTTCATCGTTCGTTCGTTCGTTCCTCTGTACATTTCTGTGCTTAAAGTATTAAATAAATAAATAAATTGTTGAGGTAATAACCAAGGGAACTACCACTCACTATTGTGACGAGCATAAATTGCTTAGCAACCATATTAAAAGTACCTAATCGAATTGCACCCCGTTAAATACTTATTATTAAGTAGTTCCGGTAGCCATCTGTAGTCTTCATCATCAGTTCCACTTCACCAAATGGTGCTTTCTGAGAGCAAATGCATGAGTTACTATAAAAAATACCCAAATCACCCTGTGGATTTCTCTTGATTTTCATGGGGTCCTCATCAGATTCTGACTTAGTGACAATGGACGTCGAGCATACCCTTTCAAACAAAAAATCATTTTCAAAATCGGTCCACAATTGACCGAGTAATCGGTGAACATACATAAACAAAATAAAAAAACACAGACGAACTTATGAAAGCAAGAAAGAAAGAAGAATAATGGTAACGTGAATTGATAAATGTTAACTTATAATCGCGGGTTAAATTCATGACTAGCTTATAACTTCAATAATGGGTATGGTTTAGGGTTTACGATTATCTATTTTAGCCCTTGTTAGTAAAGGATTAGGGAACCTAACATATTTAGTTCTAAACTAATAGCTAATTGATTCTGTATGTAAACTTGTGTCTTAACGGCTCAGTGGTTAAGGCCTCGCCTCTCATTCACGAGGTAGTGGGTTCAAATACGGGCAAGGTGACTTTTTCAATTCATATGTACTTTCTGAGTTTACCTTGGACGTTACTCACATCGGTGAAGGAAAACATCGTGAGGAAACCTGGACTTATAGATTATACAGGGTTATTTTTTTAAAACGTCAATAAACTCTTAAGGGGTAATTTTACTCATCATTTATGAACAACTTTTACTATAGGACAAAAATTGAAATCGCGAAATAAGACCAGCTGTTCCCTACATTTAAATTCGAATAATTCGTTAAAATGTAGGGAACAGCTGATTTTTTTTTCGCGATTTCAGGTTTGGTCCCGTAGTGAAAGTTGTTCATAATGATGAGTACAATGACCCCTTAAGCGGGTATTGACGTTTTAAAAATAACTCTGTATAAGTCTGAAATCGCCAACCCGTCTGGAGCAAGTATGGTGATCAATGCTCGTGCCTGAAGTACGAGTATATGAGATACAATCGGTTGGGGTACAATCGTATAAAGCTTAAAATGGACATTATACTTTTTACTTATTTCTTGTCTTTGCATGTTGTATTTAAAGCTGTTTATTTCCTAAACTCTGTTTCATTCGAAAGAAAAGAAAGAAAGAAAGAAAATAGATTTATTTAGCACAGACAATAAGGAACACAAATATACACCAGATAAAATAAAAACAAAAAAAAAACAAGTAAAAAGAGTAAAAATTATGATGAAAAAATTAGCAGAAAAGTGTGCCTAACGGCAGGACCAAGAAGGTCCAGTTCAGTAAAAATGCTGGACTGAAAGTGTGAGGTGACGGATGTAAATAAAAAAAAATTGTGTCAGATAAAAATAATAACGAATATGTACATACATAGTGTGATTTTTAGTAAAATCCGAGACCTCAGTTCAACAAAATATCCTGGAAGATATCCGGTTAGTGCCAATTTCTTGCCTGCACCAACTATGTAGTCGACTGTACAGCCAAGTACTTTGATATTAGGGTAGAACATGTGTTTGTTGAACCGGCGCCTGGTGACAGACTTAGTTTCACAAGTTACTCCTACAAAGCATTTAGTCCTGGTTGGTTACGCCAGAAACTTGTGACTGCAATTGCCGTTTCCAAAAACTTTGTAGTTAGGAACTCTCATCATCATAGACGATATAAAATCTTTTATCATGTTTTGCCAATAGTAGTGTGTGGCAATCACTGAAAATCAGCCTTTTAATATTTTTATAAGAAATAATCCAACTACTTGATGGAAGAGAAAAATCGAAATCTTTTTATTATTTTTTGATAGATGTCAGAACTAAATATATAATAAAAACTCCTATACATCAAACTCATCGAACGCCACAATGTGTAAATAAAACAACTTCATGATAGAATAGGAAGATCCTTCTATTTGGTTTCCAACTTTCTAATTGCAGAAAACTTTACAGAAAATGCTGTTAATCCCTAGGCTGTGTTTTACATAAATTATTCGTCCTTGGGCGGTGTTAGCGGCCTTCTGTCCATGTTGCCAACACCCAAAAAAGATATTTTCATAAAATAAATTTAGGAGTATATATTAGTCCTTTAAGCTTACACATGGATCTCCCAATGAAATCTGCAGTTGATTATTTCATCGTTCACCTTTATACCTCTATCCTAATTTATTTGTGGTTAGCGCAGTATCACTTCTTCGACATCTCTGTCAGCTGTTATTTCTGTTCTTTTGTCAACGCCGCGCGCCGGCTGTCGCTGAAAACCAGCGCTGGGGCTCTGTCTCGCATAGGGTCGCAGCATTAAGCTAAGCTTTGGCCGTTTTGCGTGAATGTGACGCATACTATCCCCGACTTGTAATTCCGTGTTTGTGTTTTTTCTTTGCGTTATGTTTACCGCAAATAAACGTACTTTCTTTCTTACTTTTATTTATTTTCTTTCTCTTCTTTCTTTAACGTGTCATCTTTTTTATTGTCCATCCATCTTTTCGCTTTCCATGGTCACACTGTCCACCGTCATACGAAGTATTGTTATCACATCTCACTTAGCATGGGTAGGTGTTAGTATTATGTTGTTATGAGCAGTATGAAGGACACCTGCTACCCTTATTTCCCTTTCATGACTGCCACAGTAGGGTAGTGGATGATCTATTCTTATGCGGAAATCATACAGTTGTCGAGTGTGTTTGTTATTGTGACTGATATAGGGTCCAATTCCAATTTTAAAGTAATGGCTCCATCGTTTTATCGATGATTCTGCCAATGTCAAGGTTGAAGAAGGAAACAAAGTGTACCTATTCGGAGATGTTGACCGGTTGTATTGCCTATAATCTGATTTACTTAATTCTGGATCCGTTTGAGTAGCCTGTAAGGACAGCACAAAATTTTTGTTAGTACATATTGTTAGTAAGCAGACAAGACAAACAATTAATAGGACGTACCTATCAGTTTTAGAATGGTGGACGTCTCTGCTTACCTCCCAAGGTCTAAGCTCGACCGATTTTAATAGAAGATTAAGTTTATACGACTTTATAAGCACGCCGATCGCATCAGTTATCAAATCAATAAAATATTTTAGATATGAAACGTTGAATTCGTTTTCTATTAATTTTGGAGAGGTGACACCGCATGAAAAAAGCGTAAAACTGACGAGTCTTTGGTGAAAATTAACCTCTAAAATATTACTACAAGGAGATTTCTTCAATACTTCTTGTTTGCTTGGGTCGTTAAAAAAACAGTTGGTCATGAAATCATAAATCAAAATATTTTATTTCACATAAACCTACATGGGCACTTATGAAACGTCAGAAGCTAGGTGCACGTTTCCAATTGGTCGTTTCTTATGGAGAAGAGCCGGCAAGAAACTCCACGGGTAATCTTTTAAACATACTTAATTGGCTTTTACAATGTTTTCAAATTACAGTGTTAATAGGTATGGGAGGACAGCGTAGCCCTGTCAACAAGTACCAGTTACTTAAAAAAAATAGAAAATGGTCTACAAATCTACAGTATATTAAGCTTGCAACGTTCATTGAATGCTACTAGACTCCATTTGAAATAAGTTTAGACATTTAAATAAATCTTTTGTACAGGCCGTTCAACCGATTTTGACTTCTATTGCATTGTTGGCATGAAAAATGGCAGCTGTAATAGACAGTTGGTATTGTAACTACGTTTTTGCTTTTAATGCCATCCTTATGCCTACGGAATAGAACTCAAAATCGGTTGAACGGACTGTGAACAAGTTTATTTAAATGTCCTAATCTTATTTCAAATGGAGTATAGATACCTCGCACAATGGTCCGCCTGAAGGACTTAGTGCGGAAACCAAACCATCTCACATAGAAAATAGAACATGCTACTAGATATGGTGTTATGAAAGTAGAACTCTAAAGACACAAGGTAATGGGGGTGGTATTTACAAGGCAGATGTTTGTGGAAACGCCGGGAGGGGTCGTCGTAGAAATACATATAATATGACCTTATTGGTGATGTTCTTCAGAAAGGTCAGGTGCGTAATACAGGCAACCGGCGTGCGTGTATGACCAGATGTATGAACGTCAACGAACCAAAAGGAGTATGTAAGGATCGTAGCAGGTCGTGTTCGGTAGTTTCTGCCTATCCCCATGGGAAAAAGGTGTGAGGTTATGTATCAAAATCAAAATCAAAAATATTTTTATTTCACATAAGCCTACATGGGCACTTATGAAACGTCAGAAGCTAGGTGCACGGTTCCAATTGGTCGTTTCCTATGGAGAAAAGCCGGCAAGACACTCCACGGTCACTCTTTAAAAAAAAATAAAATTGGCTTTTACAATGTTTTCAAATTACAGTGTTAATAGGTATGAGAGGACAGCGTAGGCCCATCAAAAGTACCAGGAACTTAACAAAATAGAAAATGGTTTAAAGATCTACAGTCTAATAAGCCTACAACGTCCTCACATTGACAAAAAAAAAACAATATAAAATATGATTAAAATAATAAAAGTTAGTAAAGTTAGTGAAGTTTGTAAAAAAAAATAAAAAATAACTTCGTAATTTGGGAGCTGTTAATAGACATTTACATAGTTTGCCGTTAATGAGGTACCAGGGAGGCCACATGTACAGAAGGAATTAATGCCAAACTTCCTTGTCTTCAACGTAGTCCTTAATCTTATAATATGCTTTTTTGATAAGGGCACGTTTAATGTGCGTTTTGAATTTTCCATCACTAAGTTCTGTAACCGATTGTGGCAACTTGTTATAAAAGCGGATACTGTTTACAAGAAATGACTTGCTTGTTTTAGTTAATCTAAATTTGGGTAACACAATTTCATGTTTACTACGTGTATTTATATTATGGAAATCACTTGTTATTTTGAATAGTCCTAAGTTTTTGCGAACATATAAAATACTTTCTAAGATATAAAGAGAGGGCAGAGTTAGTACATCAATTTCTTTGAATTTGTTTCTAAGGGACTCACGAGGACCCATTCCATAGATCGCGCGGATTGCCCTCTTTTGTAAAATGAAAATTGAATCTACGTCGGTATGTATGTCTAACTCATGTTTACTCTTTCATTTCTCGCTCAGCTTAACCATTCACGTCTCGCTCAGCTTCCAACGAAGCGCAGCCTCAAACCAGTTCCAGATTTACGACTCCAATATAATTAACTGCGATATTTATTTAACTAAAAATGCTCAGTTAAAATGGTAATAATCAGTTTATAGGTGACTAACAAAAACATATTTGTCCCATAACCTACTTTTGAACTGCACAAGGGATTATAAGCTCTATATCTGTTTAGTTAAGGTTGACACTTTTAATGTAAGTCAAAAACTGTAAAATGTGTGTAAAGTTATCAAAAAACCACAGCATAGAAATATGCAGTAGGTTTATAATGGGTATGGTTGATTAACGAAAGAATATCCCGTTAGCAAATAAACTCGGATCTTATAGATTGAAATATGGACCGATTTCTCTCATCCACAAGTGTAAGTTTACTTCATGAGTCAAAAGGGTTGCGTACCTTTTTTAAGAAGGGTCCGACAATCCGTGTTCACTTTGTAAAAATCTGTGCCGGATGTGCCCCGGAAACCGTCAAAAGGACGACAAATCCGGGGAAACCCTAACGGATGACGAGTACCCAAGTTCAGCATGTTTTTTGCCTGATATCATGATTGTAGGGGCTCGTCGTGGCAAAATAATAACAGTGGCAGGGGTCGATCAAAGGTACCGCCATGTCTTCACGGAGGAGATCGGCAGCGGCGATCGGCAAAATTCGCGCCTTCATACCCCTAGTCGCCGCGGGAGACGCCCCGAGCGTCGAGAGTCGCGGGCCGATACCCAGCCACCGTGGGCGGTTGCGGACGGTGAGTGATGGGTAGCTCGCCATCTGATAAGGACCACGCCCGGGTCAACGGCGCGTTGTGTTCCACGCGCAGCTTAAAGAGATGTCAGAACCAACTGACGGGGTCAGTTAGGGCCAATGCCTGCCAGGGTTGCAAGTTTGTCCGAAAGGGATATCGTGACCCTGGCACATAGGCAACTGAAGGAACACGGGTGGGTTTTAGTCAGTAAACGTTTGACACGACCCTCCCGCTCCGCCCAGAGCGGGAGAAGTTATAATATATGATAACTTACCACCCAAAAAAAAAAAGTGGTCGATCAAAGGTAAAGTAGGTAAGCTACGCTTGCTGCGGTCGGTTCGTGGATGGAAGACCATCCATTATGTATCAAGACCCATCCATGCTTTAGAAAGCACGTTAAGCCGTTGGTCCTCGCTGTCATTTGTGAGATCTTTGGCAGTCGTTACAGGTAGTCAGAAGCTCAAAAGTCTGACTATCAGGCTTACCAAGGGGTATAATAATAATAAGTTTTTAATTTTATGCTACAGTTGATTTATACAGAATAGTGTTTGGAGCCTCCTTTTAAGCAAACTATGCCTGTGTTAGGAGGGTATCGTGTTACCCAATATCTGGGTTGTGGAGTTCAGATAGGCAGTCGCTCCATGTAAAATTCTGATATATAGCTGTATCAGGTTAAACTGGAAACCGACCCCAACATTGTTGGGAAAAGGCACGGCAGATGGATTGATTTTGTCATAATTGTACTTAAGACGGAGATATATTCCAGTGACCTTGAGTAGTCAGCTTGCGTGTTCTGTACTGAGCTCATGCAACGCGCCGTACGTTCAGCCAGTAATAAGACTCGCCCACCAAGGAGCGCTGTCCCCAATTTGACGCATTATTAATTTATTATACACAAAACAAAAAGTATTTTAATAAAACGCGTATACTAAAAGATCAATAATTAAATTATCTTTAAATTGGTGAAGGTTTCAGAAAAATACGCTTGGTAGATTTTGCGCCATTCTCAGTTTTTTATACGCGTTAGACATAACTTTACAAATTAATTTCACTATGTAATTATATAAACATAATCTAAAATATTCACATTAAATTAATGAGAAAATGCTCTAATATAACATATATTATATATTATTTCAAATCATTAACATTACTCGTTTAGACGTGATCTTAAGTATAAAATCATTAAAAGTCCCTTATCGTCGCTTTAAACGGAACTATTGTATAATGCCATACTGTGGCACAACTGTGAAATTGAAAGTTTCGTGTTATCTACGAATATTAATGACTCATTATCGATTCAATTATTCGAAACATTCGTATCGGTTTAAAATATCGGTATCGTTTGTGATGGTATTATAGTTATGTGAACAAATAAAGTGGGATATTTTTATGGAGACGTTATCATGGGATCAAGTATTTGAAGTTGTAAAATAACTTAAAACGGTAGGCATTGACTTTAAGGCATTTTCGACATTTTATCTTTGGTGATCTGGGTGTTAAATAAAAATATTGGGTGTAAGAATTTATATAACCGTTTAATGATCCTTATTTAGCAAAAGGAGTATGTAAGGATCGTAGCAGGTGGCGTTTTGTAGTTTCTGTCTACCCCCAAGGGAATAAGCCGTCGGTTTATGTATGTATGTCTTTAATAATAATGCACGCCTTTCAATCTGTTTTACAGCCTCTGTTCCAAAGGTGCGCTCCACATTATGAGCGTTCTAAATTCATCCCTAGTTGCGTATTAACTTTGAACGGGTTGAACCGAAAACATTGATGAGGTTCGTTACTATATGAACCACTAAAGGGAATAAAACGGTTTCGATTTCTTTTATTGAATGTATTTCAGAAAGAGATGAAATGTAAGTAGTCTGCTCCGTTCTATGACTATAAATTGCAAGATTGGTCATTTTTATTCGTCGTGGACAATCTATACTTAATACATAAAACGAGAACCTGCATAAGATGGGACAGGATTTGGTGGTAGAGTTGTGTATTTTAAAGAGGTAACGTTTGTTAGTTTGTATGTAGGGGGTGTTCCGTTTGGTGCCGGACGTAAAGAATAGCACCGTCCCATTTCTTCCCGTGGGTGTCGTAAAAGACGACAAAGGGACTTACTAGAGAATGGGCAGCAGCGTTATCTATGCATTTTTAAAACCATACTGCGATCGACAACCCGCCTGCCAAGCGTGAGCGTGGCGATTATGGCAATTCCCCTCCTTTTTGGGGGAGGCCTATGTCCAGCAGTGGACGTCTTTCGGCTGAAATGACGATGATGATGTAGCGGGTAATCTTCGGAACTACTCATCCGATTCCGAAAGTTCTTTCACTCATAGAAAGCTACGCTATTGACGAGTGCAATAGGATATTTATTATCTGGACACGGATGAAGTCGCGGCAGGAGCAAGTCGTTTAGAAAAATAAATAATACTTCGTCTGAAAGCGCAACTAGGTGTATTATACGCAGACACCATTTTGGTTACCCATTGAAAGGGTTTTCGATAGGGTTTTTCTAAGCGGTTAAACAAAAACCCATACGATATGGGTAACCCTTAACAACGGCTTAAATTAAATTTTGGTAACCCAATCAATCAATTATTTATTTTGTTAAACATAGGTATGGTTACAGATAGTAGGTAAATGTCTTAAATATGTGCACTATGTTTTGCCAATATATGGCGTACAAAATTAACATAAACAAGCAATTTAATTAAGGCATGGGAATAGATTACATTAATAATAAAAATAAAAAATAAATACCACTGAAAGGGTTTTCGATAAAAACCCATACGGCGTGGGTAGCCCTTTTGAACGGCTTAATTTAAGCCATTCAAAATTACCCACACCGTATGGGTTTTTGATTAACTGCTTAGAAAAAACCCAACGAAAACCCTTTCGATTGAAAGGGTTTTCGATAGGTTTTTTTCTAAAATGGTAACCAAAATGGTCCCCATAAAGGTAAGGATAAAGGTAACCCATTGAATGGCTTAACTCATAACCGGGGTTGTACGGTCCCTGATTATACGCCCTTAAACTGTAAAGAAACGAGTTGTTACTATACGAAGAAATACAAACGATTCATAGATACAAATATGCCAATGTGGCATTACCTACTGATATATAGAAAAGTAGACAGATAAATCGTTTATTTGGTGCACATAAAAGACATCACACAACATACAAAAGAACTATTAAATAATCTCAAACTCAAACCGCCTTATTACAAAACAAGATTTATATTTTGACATGGCTTAAACCATGGAGCCATTTTTTGTAATAAGAACGTAACAGTGATTGAAATACCGGTCTTTATACAAAACTGCAAACTTAGTTCAGTATTAAGTTGTCAGTTTTGTGTTTAGGAACTTTACCATAGTCGGAATAAAGTTCGAAATTCAATAATGGCTCCATGTTTGAAACCTGGGTCTGAAGATAAACCTGTTTTGTAATAAGGGGGAAAGCATTTATTTTAATTAAACTATATACAGGCACTTTTGAATTGTCAAGAAGTCGGTCAGTTACAAATATGAAGCTAGTTGCCCATTCCAAATAGTAGGTTCCTATGGAGAAGAACGGGCAAGAAACTCCACGGACACTTTTTTAATAAAATAAATACATGAATCTGCTTGCTGTGTTGGGGTTGGCTTCCAGTCTACCCGGATGTAGCTGAATTCTAGTATTTTACATAGAGTATCTATCTGACCTCCACAACCCAGTTACTGGGTAATACGATACCCCTTGGTAAGACTGGTTGTCAGACTTTCGGGCTTCTGACGTCCCGTAACAACTGTCAAAGATCTACAAATGACAGCCGGGACCAATGGCTTAACGTGCTTTCCGAGGACATAAAATTACATGAATATTAAGAAAATAAATCATCATCATCATCATCATTACAGCATAAAGAGGTCCACTGCTGGACATGGGCCTCCCCCAAAGGGTTTGCCATAATCGCTACGCTTGACAGGCGGGTTGGTGATCGCAGCATGGTGTTAAAATGCATAGAGAACGCTGCTGCCCATTCAATTGAAAATAAATACAAGGTGGCAATTTACAAAAAAAAAAACATATTGTGAAGACACTATTAATTGGCTATGACACACTTTCAATTAAATAACGAACATACAATGTGCGGTGTGTCTCAAGATTGCACCAAATGAGAGTCCAGCTCAGCATATTGTGTCAGGCAAATATACCTGGGGGTCTACTCAAAGCGTTAAACCGAAGTATCGGCCGAATAATCGGCCGTTGCTTGACTACGGCTAACTATGGCTGACTACGGCGAAAGACAAAAAAACGACAGTCAAAGAGATAAGCCAAAGTCAAAAATGTGACTTTACGTCGGCTATGGATTTAAAGTAAAAAAAAACCGGTCAAGAGCGACTCGGACTCACGCACCGGGGTTTCCGTACGTATAAAATGATGTTGATGATTTCTGAAAAACTGTGCTATTTAGAGACATCATTTTATTTTTCCTGTAATCTTTACATAAACACCTATCACATAGAATAATTTCTGATTTTTATCTATGAAAACTTCGGAGATGGGGGGAACGGTATTTTTTTTTACATTTTTCATCAAAAGTCGGAAACTGTGCTGCCTAAAAAAAGAAAAAAAAATGTTTGAGAATATGCAAACAGCGCTCTTTTATATGATACCCCACATGCCCTAGTGCCCCACTTAAAAATTTTAAGACCCCCTTTCAGTCCCTTTTGCAAAAAAGGTATATTTTTTTAAATTTCTTTCTTGTTTGCAAAATATTTGGGAAAACGTCATCTAAAACTATTCTAAATTTCAAGTTGATAGCATTAGTAGTTCTTGAGATATTCAGGTGTGACAGACAGACAAACTTAGTCTCACCATAAGGGTTCCTTTTGGCCATTTTGGTACGGAACCCTAAAAAGGAAACTCTGGAAGTTATAAAACGGCCGAACATTCGGCCGATACTTCGGTTTAAAGCTTCGGAGTCAGCCTCTGGTATCATTGTTGGCTGAAATCATGATATAAAACCTTAATTAGTCCCAATAGGTTACTTATTAAAACCCAGCCTATGTTCCATCATCATTAGCTCGTTTTTCTCATTAATTACTAATTAGCCGTGTCGGACTTAAGGCCTAATTCTGTTCTTAACTAAAACACCAATCAATACTGTCTGACGATAATTAGTACAACATAAAAGCGGCTATTTGTGTAGAATTCCATGTTTATTTCTGAGGTGAACGATGGGCACGAACTTAATCTTAGCTGAAATAGATTCTAGATAGATTTTGATACCTATTTTCATAATAACAACGTCTCGTTTCCCCGAAAGTTGAGGTGGCGTGAAGGTTAGTGAGAAGTTTTTAGAATAGAATAGAATTTATTTACGAGTATATGGTACAGACGGCTACACATCAAGCTATCCATATCCAGTTTAGGCTGATCTCGCATTGTATAGGATTTTTGTACAATAAGAGGCCAGCTTATACTGGAAATGTACAGCTTGATGTGTAGCCGTGTGTACATACGACATTGTCCGTTTGGTGCCGGACGTAAAGACTGTCGCAGTATGGTGTTAAAATGCATTGAGAACGCTGCTGCCCATTCTCTAGTAAGTCCCTTAGTCGCCTTTTACGACACCCACGGGAAGAAATAGGATGGTGCTATTCTTTACATCCGGTACCACACGGATTATGTAGAATTAAATAGAAGATTAGTGCTTAGTATTCTAATATTATTTAACTCGAGTCTGTGGCTAGCCCCTTGGGTTCGCTGCAAATCTCTGCAGTAAAAAGCCGGTTGAATCTTTGTTGGATGGAACTGTGTTATTCAGCCCGCCCCCATCCTGAAGATATATTTTGTGATCACATGTTCTGATCGTCACGTAAACGAACCTAAAGGAGTATGTATTATACTAGTAGTTTCTGCCTACCTGCATGGGAAGAAGGCGTTTTTTTTTTTTTGCGTGAAATATTATCAAATAACTTTGGGCGTGTCAGACTTTTACTGACTAAAACCCACCCGTGTTGCCTCATTTGCCTGTGTGCCAGGGCCACGATATCCCTTTCGGACAAACTCGCAACCCTGGCAGGCATTGGCCCTAACGAACCCCGTCAGTTGGTGCTGACAACTCTTTGAGACGGGATTGATTCAGATTAATCTGGACACTCAAAGTACTTTCTTCGAAAATGATGACCAGTATTCAGTTTTTCTTACATTGATTTAGTCGCTCCAAGTTTAACATAATAATAAGTATTGAAAAGAAACACCTTTTCATTACTAACATTTTTGTATATAACCTCTTGAACACATACAAACTTGGTACACAGCAATACATAACGAACTATTTAATTCGCTACTCAGTATTATAATAAGTATAGGCTTTTGACATCTTGAAGACAAGCTTTAGGTTCCGAGCTCCATGAGAATTAACCTAGCAACCACGCGACACCCCAAACGTCATGTTTCCATTCCGTTCCATTAAAAAACCCGTACTTTTTAAAATAACTCTCAAATGAGATACTTTTAAACTTCATGACTACACTGATACAAAAATCATTTGAGGCAAATCGCATACTTTTCACACATTAAATATTTAGTATTTTAAAATCGACTACAGAATCGGAATCGGAATGTCGGATCCGGTCATTAGTACGGACACGTGACCGAATCTAACGGAGTAAAATCCTGACGATCCGACAAATATAACATAGATATTTATTTATTAAACATATTATTATATTATAGTAATTTATTAATAATCTTTTAATTTAATGAAACTTCATTATCATAACATCACGGCTGTAATCCTCGAAGGGTTGGGCAGAAGTGTACCTATAGTATACCCACATTTCGCTAGATATGTTTAATTAAACTTTTATCATCAAGATCATCAACCTCTACGGGGCGAGCACGGCCTACTGTGACATGATTTGAGTCATACATTTTATCACAGTTTGAGCGATAAAACTGGTTTGTCATAAAATGCTAGTACAAATTGACATGACATAATTTATCATGTCTTGTCACTAACGTCTTTGCCAGCCCGTGCTCGGCCCGCTGAATACTCCTCTCTCTGAAAATAGTCATAATGATACTATAGTCAGAATTTCATTAGATATTACTGGTTAATTCAGTTCCACCCACATTTGAAATACTTATAATTTACTCCTTGAAACAGTTTCAAAATGTTAGAATTAAACAGTTACTAAGAACTAAGTTCCCAAGGGTTTGGCCCCGTTTTGCAGAGGAGTCGGTGTGATTATCATTTCAAGAGGACCCACTTCTTATGCCTGTGTTCACCAACATTCAAGCCACCGTGCACCGGTTAGATATTTGACATTTGGGTTTATGCTATTAAACATAGAACTAATTAAATATTTAATCAGTTGATTTAAATGTTGGTGAACACACAAGGCTTAGTAATTCTAGATTCTATTAATAATACTCACGAATTGACGACGCTTAATTTGATCTACGCTTATTTTCATGTACGTGGGTAGTTTAGTCTGTGTTGTTATTTAAAAATACAAAATTATACTAGACTTAATTTAATAGGGCACCGTCTAAACTATTCTAAAAGAAAATACGTTTATTTTTGATATTGTAAAAACGAAAGAACAAGTTAGGGGAAAATTTGCGTCAGATCCACACAAAACAGCCATCGCTCAGCATATTGCTCTAATAGATAAAATCAAGTTTAAGAAAATGACAGCTGTCAAAACTAGTAGGTATACAATACAAGGGTGGTGATGGAGGTAGTGGTAATCTTTCTGAAGAACATCACCAATAAGGCCTATTGGCCTAAAGATTAGGTGCTTAGTACTCGCAACCGTATGTATGGTCAGATATAAGAACGTAAACGAAGCAAAAGGAGTATGTAAAGATCGGAGCGGGTGACGTTCTATAGTTTCTGCCTACCCCCATGGGAAGAAGGCATGAGTATATGAATGAGTAAGAAAGAAAGAAAATACGTTTATTTGCGGTAAACATGACGCAAAAAAAGAACACAATACAAAAAGAACAAATATGGGGAAAAAATGCGTCACATTCACGTAAAATGGCCACCGCTCAGCATAATGCTGCGACCCTATGCGAGACAGAGCCCCAGCGCTGGTTTTCAGCGATAGCCGGCGTTGACGTGATGACGTCGACCGGTGCAGCATACAGTGAGATTATAAATAAGAAACATAATAAATACAAACTATTTAGATTAATTAAATATGTTTATAATATAATAGTCAGGGTTACGAGCCTGTCCGAAAGGGATATCGTGGCCCTGGCACACAGGCAATTGAAGGAACACGGTGGGTTTTAGTCAGTAAAAGTCTGACACGCCCTCCCGCTGCGCCCAGAGCGGGAGAAGTTATTTGATAATTTCCCACCCAAAAAAAAAAGGTATGTACAGTCTGTAACCTGCATAATGCGACCCCTTTTCTCCTCTTCTTCGTTGTAAAAGGGGTCATGTAATACAGAGAACTGACCGTACAATCAAGTGAAACATTATATAGCTTTATACCAAAATCTGAACCTCATATTATAGAGTTGCGAACACAAACAATACATTACAAGTACATATATCGTGTAAGGGTATGTATACCCCTTTTACTTACCTTAAAACACACGAGGTGGACCTATGTAGGCTATATAGACAGTAGGTCAACTCAACTATAACTTTAAAATAAAACAAAAGAATACCTACACCTATTTCAAACAGCGAAACTTTTTGGCAAAGAATATGGCTTAAAGTGGCAAGGTAGTGACAAAAGAAGATTTTTGGTAAGTCGTGGAGGTAGCCTGGCAGTATCAATGTGGCTTTTATAATACATTGTGTACAGTTTTAGTAAATCCAAGTTACTATTGACTTACGATAAAGGTAATAATACATCATGAGGAAACCTGTTCCGTGTGGTGCCGGACGTAAAGCACCACCCCATTTATTCCCATGGGTGTCGTGAAAGGAGACTAAGGGACTTACTAAAGAGTGGGCAGCAGCGTTCTCTAGGCATTTTAACACCATACTGCGATCGCCAAATCGCCTGCTAAGCGTGGCGATTATGGCAACCTGCCCCAAATGTTGGGGGAGGCCTATGTCCAGCACTGGACGTCTTTCGGCTGAAATGATGATGATGATGAAGGAAACCTGCACATTAATTGCGTAACACTCGTTCAATCACAATCCGAGGATTTTGAAGGAAATTCCTTATTTGAGTAAATATATCAATCAATCAACTCAGCCTATCGCAGTCCACTGCTGGACATGTGCCTCTCCCAGGCTGCGCCACAACACCCTGTCCTCCGCCTTCCGCATCCAATTTGACCCAGCCACCTTCTTAAGGTCGTCGGTCCATCTAGCTGAGGGGTGTCCCACACTACCCTTGCCGATACGCGGTCTCTACTCCAATTTCATTCCTGATTTTATCCTAAGAGAAGGAGTAAATACATCATTCCGTCATATTTTGCAATAAATTACAAGCGTGGTGTCATCGCGTTTCTCTTTCTTTTGTATGCAGTCTGACAGTGACCGCGATTTAGCTGTTGTCAGCGTCTCATACACACCTTCTGTTTTTCACGTATACAGTGACTTTAAAATGATTTTGTACAAGTTTCGTCAAGCAAGGCCGAATATTATATTACGTTGAGTTCTCGCTTGAACCTTAAGTGTTAAGGAATAATTTCAAGTTTGTATGTTTTACTTTGTTCTAGGTTTTAACTTTGTTTGTTTGGGAAGGATGTTGATTAAGTTTAAGTTACGCTATGTTTTGAATATAGCATCAAGTTTCAAGTTTAAATGTGTATCTTTGAGGTCTTGATAATATACTCTTTCGGTTTGAACTTTTTTATAGTTGTTTGTTTTGGAAGGCAATAGCCTACTTTCGTATTCACAGTTGGCCAATTATATTCCATCTGTGGTGGTAAGCCACTCCAAGGCCTAATTCTAAAATCAAAGTTTTTATTTGGCTCAACAAGACCTGGCTATTTTAAGACCTCTTTTTTTTGTGTTTTGGTGGGAAATTATCAAACAACTTTTCCCGCTCTGGGCGGAGCGGGAGGGCGTGTCAGACTTGTACTGACTAAATAAAACCCACACGTGTTCCTTCCGTTGCCTGTGTACTAGGGCCACGATATCCCTTTCGGAAAAACTGGTAACCCTGGCAGATTAAGCCGTGAAAAGATTTCTAGCCAGCGTTCATAACAAAATAAGCCGTATAAATAAATGCTGTTCTTTTCTCCTTTTAAACAAGGTACAGTAGTATTTCCCTTATGGTTTCGGTCTACACGCAAATCCACACATATTTGGGCCAGAAACAGACTCACATGCCTAATATTTGTCTGTACCACAAACATTCAGACACAACATATAGTAAAAATCTTCGTTCCACCAACAATCATCTTCTGCGATGTCCTCACCGCTCTGGTTTCATTCTCTCTTCGTTCTTTGTGTTTGTTGTGTTTTTCTTTGGAATGCGCTCTCTCTGAGCATCAGGATGGCAACCAGTCAGTGAAGGCAAAGTCAAAGTCAAAGTCAAAGATTTATTTGCAAAACTAAGTGTACATTTTGGTGTTATTTTATATTATAGGTGCTTACAACTAAGCGGCCTTTTCCAGGTATCACAAATTTGAGGGTTAACATTAAAATCAAACAATCATTATTCAAATCTACTTATTATACTACTTACTTATACTTATACCGTCTACATTTAATATACATTTTACTATTAATTATTCAATTTTACTAATTTAAATAACGGAAACGGAAACGGGAATATATTCGTAAGAAGTTGACAGAATCATCCCAGCGCTGATTCGTTTTCTCCTCCACGCGACACGCGGCGCGGCACGGTTGGCGCAGTTAGTTGAGCGATTGACTGCTGCGCTGCGTGTCGCGGGTTCGATTCCCGCACGGAACAAATATTTGTATGACCTACAAGTAGTTGTTTCGGGTCTGGCTGTTTGTGTATGTGAATTTAAATGTTTGTAAACGCATCCACAATACAAGAGAAATTTCTAGTGTGGGGCAACGTTTTATTAATAAAGAAAGAAAGAAAGAATCGTTATTTCTCCTGACACTTTTTATTTTGTTTATAAATAAGTATGTATTAGTATATATTTTTGATTTTCTAGTTATCTATCCCCTATGTTGCACCTACCATGTTTTGTCTCTGCATCACCCTAAGGTTGACTGGTAGAAAATGCCTCTGGCATTAAGTCCGCCTTTGTACACATTTTTTTTTAACTTATGCATAAAGTTTTAATAAATAAATAAACACATAGGCCAAAAGTCGGTTTTCAATGTCCATTTAGTCAAACGTGTCGCCAACTCAATAACATTTCCAATTTCAAACATTTTAAACATAATTTCCCGCGCATTTTGAGCCTAATTCTGCCCAACACAACATCAACATCGTTCCTGCGTAAGCCTTTCTTACCTTTCATGTAATAAAATCTCCTTCGAGATTGCTTTTCATATCCCGAGAGCCGGCACTTATTACTACTAAAGTAATATGAAAATTTCTGAAGCAAGCCCTTTTGTATGAGGCAACTTGAAAACTCGGTATGGATTTGTGGTGAGGTGCTAGTGGAAGCGAAAAAGTTTATGAAAAAGTGGGAATTGTTTTTGTTGTCAAAAATTATTACTTTTGATGATACTCTTAAAGGGGCATGAGGAACAGGGTGTAAAGTTCCCTCATCCTCCATAGAAAAGGAAGGATCCTCCGACCAGACGGGTGTTGTGTCTGGTGGGTAACTGCCCGACTATACAACATTATTTTTAGTATAAGCGAAACCTGAATATAGTTTGTTCAGAATAAGGAACTGAATCGATTTCAATAATTTTTACACCATGTTATATTTTGTCCCAAAAATATTTAAGTTTAATGGAAAATGTTATCACCATTTAATTACTTACAATACAATCGCCGCACGGTTAGGTACTTACTGCCAAATTATTATCAATGAGCGCAAGACGACCCTGGAGGCGCGGGGGCACCGTTAGCATGTTTTTGTACGGACAACCCGGTAACATAACAACCTTATAACTTATACAGTTTTGAAATTTTGTACATAGATTCTTTACATAAAAATACTAGACACGTGTTTCGGGTTTCACATGTACTAAAAATATTGTATGCTAGTCACGCGGTAAACTCTGCTTGCGCGATGCAGGATTGTGCGTGACGTCAGTGTGACGCGTAGTTCGCATATGGCGATGTTGATGCCACCACACTCTTCTCATCATCATCATCTGCCTAGTGTTTTCCCAACAATGTTGGGGTCAGCGTCCAGTCTAACCAGATGCAGCTGAATACCAGTACTTTACATGGAGCGACTGCTTATCTGAGCTCCACAACCCGGTTACTTCGCATTTCGTTTAGTAAACTGGTTGTCAGACTTTCGGGCTTCTGACTACCCGTAACGACTATCAAGTGCATGGTTTCCGTCCCATCCACGGACTGACCTTAGCAAAGCGTACCTTCGATCGACCCGTGCGGCTGTTACCTGGGGGCATGGCAGTGCCCCCACCAAGTCAACTAACAACAAGCGGAACGGCCGTACCATCCTTTTCTCGAAGTAGTTCAGGCCGTTTTCGACCACGTATAACTTCGTTGTGGTTAAAACTAGAATCCTGAATTTGCATCAACCAAACATGAATTATCTAAACTCATTATATTTGAAATTTCATTAAATTTGAACCAGTAGTTTAAGAATTATAACTAGTCAAAGTTTGTTAATTTGTCACTTACTCACTGACTGACTGACCGATCATCAAAACTCTAAAGCACTTCTAGCAGACATAGAAACTTCAAATTTAAAATACAATTACCTCCCTTATTACAAAACAAGGTTTATCTTCAGACCCAGGTTTAAAACATGGAGCCATTATTGAATTTCGAACTTTATTCCGACTATGGTAAACTTCCTAAACACAAAACTGACAACTTAGTACCGAACTAAGTTTTCAGTTTTGTAAAAAGAACGGTATTTCAATCACTGTTACGTTCTTATTACAAAAACTGGCTCCATGGTTTAAGCCATGTCAAATATAAATCTTGTTTTGTTATAAGGCGGTTAGTGTTTAGAGTCTAAATCAAGGAAAAACTAGAATATTTTGGATTTTCGGTCTAGATACAACAACTGCATAAATAACTTTGTACATAAATATAAATGTAGGAGTTTTATATGGGATTATAAAGTTATTTATTATTTCATTAATTCAGCCACAAGCCCCTCTTGATGATACTCTTCTACCGCTATTAAATAGATAACACATTTGATCTTCTGCAGGGCGAAGGCCTTTCTATCCTTTCTGCACTTCTCAGGATTCGGTTAAAATTAATCTATTCAAGCTTAAGAGTTTAAACGAATTAATCCTTTCTGGAGATGTCAATCTCTTCTCGACATATTTTGTATATATCGCGGTAATGTCAGATGTGTTGTGGACTCCACTGTTTGATAGGTAACCTATCATTATCTCAGCCGGAACGAATGTCAAAGACGTCCACTGCTGGACATAGGCCTCCCTCAAAGAGGGGGTTTGCCATAATCGCCACGCTTGGCAGGTGGGTTGGCGATCGCAGTATGGTGTTAAAATGCATAGAAAACGCTGCTGCCCATTCTCTAGTAAGTCCCTTAGCCGCCTTTTACGATACCCACGGGAAGATATAGGGGAGTGCTATTCTTTACGTCCGGCACCACACAGACAATCATCTCCACTCCTTTAATTTGAGGTAGTCTAAAAGTGGCAGCGGTGACTGAAAAGTTGTGTGGAAGTTGGTTGTCATGGTATGTGCTGTGATGAGGAGGAATGAGGAGAATGTCGTGAGGAAAGTTTTGAGTATGAATGTGGATAGCTATAAGAGTAGGGGAAGACCAAAGAAACAGTGGATGGACTTTGTGAAAGATGATGGCTAGAAAGGGGATAGCTACTGAGATGACGACAAATATTGAATTATGGAGGAGGAAGAAATGTTACGCCGCCCCCAAATAAATTGTGATAAGGGCAGGAGAATGATAATGACTCAATAGAAATAGAAATAATATTTATTTGTATAAAACATGGTGTATATAGTTTTGGGGTTAGGTTTTTCTTTATAACACCATAAGCAAAAACAATCCTATTTACCATGAAACACATTATGCATGTCGCAAAACCCTGACTGCATGGCTAAAGACTCTTACTTACGAAGAAACTGAGGCACTTCTGAGTCCCGTTATTTAATAATAATAATATAAAAACTTACCTTACACAAGGAATGAATGATGACATGGACTTTTTACTATACAAGCGTTTACCACTCACTTCACAATGCGTAATATGCTTTTAGTTTCCCTTTCTCTCTTACTCGCTCACACACACACATTCACACACACACACACACATTCAGACACACACACGTACACACACAATAATTAATTGGGTATCTGAGATTATGAATATAAGTACCTAATTAATTATTATAATTATTTTTTGAATTCTCTAGTTTAAGTTTTGTATTTTTTTTTACCTACTTTTTAATTCTGTTATTAACAGGCTTTATAGTGTACACATAGTTATGGAAGAGGGAGGTCTTCTGTTACAGGTATCTATATACTTAAAAGAAGGCCTCTACGACTTATTTGTTAACCTGTCGAATAAGAAATAAAAAACTTATTATTATTATAGTTGTTTTAAAAATACATTAAAGAGCATACATGTCAATGCATGTCAATAATCTTCTGGGCACTCATTATATTCCTGCTAGATCAGCAGTGCTATTCTGTAAAAATCTCACCGTGACATCTTGCGTGGAGTGAGCTGTCAGTGTCATCTCACTGATGCTAGGGATTTACCAAGAATTACATTTACAATCATAATCGAGATTTGAATAATATTTTTTATACTAATTCTGTTGATCATTTTGTATTATTTCAAAGCTAGTATTTAAGTGTCTAGCCATTACATAATTAAGACGTTTTTAAATAAAATACCATAACAGAAATTCAGTCAGAAACTCAATTTTGTTTTTTTTTCTAGACTAGTCATTAAACATTACACCCTTCCTTATTTCCTTAGACTTTGAAATAATATAAAATGATTAACATAATTAGCATAAATATATTAATAAAATCTCGATTATGATTGTAAATGAAATAGTTTGTCCACCCCTAGCATCAGGTGGGATGACAATGACAGCTCACTCCACGGTGACTTCACATAAGTTTTCACGGTGAGATGGGTCACAGTGAATCGACATGCGGGTAGCAAAACTTCGCTGTCAGTGAGCCCTCACAACAAAGTTTACCGCATCAGAGCTAAGGAAAGCGGGTGTGCAGTGTGTGCACCTAATGCTTCGTCTCACACGCTCTGTGTGGTTAAATTGAGATCCTGCCACTAGCAGGTTATTTCTTTGGTAGAGTAGATGTTCTCTATGAATAGTTCCGAAGTATTATTGGAATGAGACAATAACTCTTTCTTCAATTTGATATCCTTGTCTGTGGAATATAATGAACTATATTATCAAGACTAATGAATGAAAATGCATTTTTTTTTAGATTTGTGCAAACCTTACTACTGCGTTGAAAATGCTTACGTAGGATTTGTTGTGTACTGACAGGTTCGGGGTCACGACAATAGTGCGGCGGTCACTTGTTTTCCTGACATATTCAAAATATATTATTTCACATAAATAAACTTATACATGGGGACTTATAAAACGTCAGAAGCTGGGTGCATGGTCCCAATTGGTCGTTTCCTATGGAGAAAAAGCCGGCAAGAAACTATAACACGGTTAATTTTATTATAACTGGATGTTGCCCATTCAGAAATGATGTAATCAAAAGCAGATAAGCAATGTAATCAATTAACAACAATTTCCTCCAATAATTATAAGGAGCATTAACAGTTCGACGTTTCTAACAAAGTTCTAAGCGAAATTAAGAGATACCAGTGAAGATAGATGGTCGGACAAATTTCATAATAACGAGGCTAGTTCACAACAATACGCCTTTGTGTGATTTATGGACACACCAAATTGTTATGAATCGAACATTTTCGGAGCTCCAAACTTGAGAAGTCTTTGGTAAGCTTTTTGTCAGCAGCCTGTCTTTAACGAAGAAGCTTTATAAGATTTTGGGTGGGTACCTAAGGACAAAAGCCTGATTAATTTGGCCCAAAATGTAAGTAACAAATCATAAATTATTTAGAATTTAATAAGGGTTTACTGTAACTTAAACGGGGTATGAAGGCTTCCAAAGGATTCTTTCTTATGATAACTCGACCAGCATAGCAATTCACAAACATTCGACAAGTTGTCGTATCGAAAATGATACATTTTCAATAACTGATTTGCCGGACAACAAATAGCTGTCGGAAGAATGGCGGTCGTCTATTTGATTTAAACTGACAAAACTTAAGTGTTTTGGATTTGTGAACAGACTTCAGAGGACGCCTTTGATATCATTGATTTATGCTCGATTCGGTACGGAACCGTATCGAACGCTTGTGAATAGCTATGCAGACCAGATCAACATGTTATAGGAATTACGCAATGAAAAGTATAATTCAGCATATTCGGCTTTTGTAACTCCAATAGGTTCTTTGTATTCACATTCAGTGCAGCAATCATGTTAATATTAGTACATAACTGATCCCAGTTAAAACCAAAAGAAAACTCTCCTAAGCACAACTAAGTAAATATTATTAATCCATTCTCCTCACTCGACGTCAAGAACTTTGTCAATTTGTCATGACGCGGTGTTGCCAACAGTTTGCATGGCAGTGCGCCACGCCAAGTTCGCACACGTTATTAACGTTCGCCTGTATGACTGACAGCAGCCGAAACTTCACTACAATTGAATAGGACCTTGTGGGGTGACGGGCTAATCGTTCTTGTTGAATATTAATTTGAAGACAATGGAGTTCGTTGTTTTTTTGGTTTCTCTTTGTCGATGAGATTGAATTTGTGTAACAATGAGGATTCTGTTTTTTTAACGAAAGATGAAACCCTAAAAGATGGCTGGATCAGACTGGATGCGGAAGGCGGAGGACAGGGTGTTGTGGCGCAGCCTGGGAGAGGCCAATGTCCAGCAGTGGACTGCGATTGGCTGAGTTGATTGATTGACCCAAAGGGTAAAATGGGAACCCTATTACTAAGGCTCCGCCGTCTGTCTGTCTGTCTGTCCGTCTGTCACCAGGTTGTATCTCATGAACAGTGATAGTAAGACTGTTGAAATTTTCACAGCTGATGTATTTCTGTTGCCAATATAACAAAAAAACAGAATAAAATAAATATCTAAGGGGGCGGGCTTCCATACAACAAACGTGATTTTTTTGCTCGTTTTTGCTCGATATTGATAACGGCAACAGGTAGACGCTTGATTCACAAAATCTTTAGTTATATATTCACTTTTAAAAGAAATAATTAAATTAAAATAAAACTAATATTTAAGGGGGGGCTCCCATACAACAAACGTGATTTTTTTGCCGTTTTTAAAGATAATGGTACGAAAACCTTCGTGCGCGAGTCCGACTCGCACTTGGCCGGTTTTTTTTATAATACTTTATTGATTCAGGGAATTTCTCGTGTGTAGATAATATACAACTTGTAGGTAATATGTAACTTGTAGGTTTTGCAAATATTTTTTGGGTTGTATTAAATTTGTAATCTTATGTATTACTAGTTCGCAGAAGGTTTTTACTAAGACACTGATAATTTATTGTAGTACCTACATATACACATAAATTAGGTCACGTCTTCTTCCCATGGGCATAGGCAGAATCTACAAAACGCCACCTGCTATGATCCTTACACACTCCTTTGGCTTCGTTTCATCATCATCATGTCAGCCAAAAGACGTCCACTGCTGGACACAGGCCCCCCCCAAAAGAAGGGGGGGGATTGCCTTAATCGCCACGCGTGGCAGGCGGGTTGGCGATCGCAGTATGGTGTTAAAATGCATAGAGAACCCTGCTGCCCATTCTCTAGTAAGTCCCTTAGTCACCTTTTACGACACCCACGGGAAGAAATGGGATGGTACTATTCTTTACGTCCGGCACCACGCTGTGAACTTCTTTTTATGTCTTGGCTTCGGTTACGTTCATAAATCTGGTCATACACGCACACCGGTTGCGAGTACCTGAATTTTCTGAAAAATATCACTAATAAGGTCACTATATTTCCTTCTAAGGCGTCCTATCCCGGCGATTCCACTCACATCTGCCTTGTAAATATAGTAGTAATGTTTTATAGGGTATTATAGGGTTTTTATTTAACGGAATTGGGAAAATCTAGTAGCTCTTATGAGAAACTCGGTGAAATTTAAAACCTTATCTAAATAACAGTTGAAGAAGCAAACTTTTCCAATGATCTAATAAACAAAGAAATTGCCCTTCCAAGTAAATCTGATCCTCAAAACATAATTACAGAACTGGAATTTATAGAAGATACAAATATAATGCTTATTACAACAAAACTTTGTAACGAAGTAAATGGAAAATTGATACTCGCCGAAACTCCGGAATGAAATGAACACAAAACTGAAGACATTTTAGCAATTAAAACAAAACAGTGCAATATTAATAAAATACAAAGCACTGGAATTTAATGGGATTCTCTGAATTTTATTATTGCTATAAAAATGGAAGAGGTTTATTGTTTTTTGAGTTAAAGGAATGGACGTTATTGGTGACCCTAGTTGGATATTATATTATACTAGCTGCGCCCCGCGGTTTCACCCGCGTAAGTCTCGATCCCGTGGGAAAGCCACCCTTAAAAATAGATTGTAGCCGATTCTCAGACCTACTGAATATGCATTCATGACTTGAATGTGCCATGGCGGCTGAGAGTGTCATGCTCACTAAAATGTCTAGCTGATGGTGGCGTATGTGTTGGATCATTAAGTTCCCTTCAAAATGGTTGAGCTAAATGGTGCTGATCCATGCGTCATGTTCGTGAACGGGCGCCGTCAGTAGGGACTGGTCATTTCTTAGCTGCCACGGCTTATTTTAACTTAGTATTTTAGTTGTTTTTTATATGTTTATTACGGACGCTTTTAACGTGCACGTCTTTCTACATTGTTCTCACATGTATAATTTGTAACAATATTTTGATTTAAAAGAGTGTCCGTGGAGTTTCTTGCCCGTTCTTCTTCATAGGAACCTACTACGCTTTGGAATGGGCAACTAGCTTCATCTGACTGACTGACCCCTTGACAATTCAAAAGTGCCTATAATAGGTTTATTTGAAATAAATGTTTTGAGTTTGAGTTTGAGTTTGCATATAAAATTTCATCAAAATCGGTCAAGCCGTTTCGGAGGAGTATGGTAACTAACATTATGACACGAGAATTTTATATATAAGACTATATTACATCGTACAACATTATTTTTAGTATATGTGAAACCTGCATATAATTTGTTCAGAAGAAGGAACTGAATCGATTTCAATATTTTTTACACCATATTATAATATATTTTGTCCCAAAAATACTTAAGTGTGATGGAAAATGTTAATACCATTTAATTACTTACAATACAATCGCCGTACGGTTAGGTACCTACTGCCAAATTATTATCAATGAGTGCAAGATGACCCTGGAGGCGCGGGGGCGCCGCCGTTAGCATGTTTTTGTACGGACAACCCGGTAACATAACAACCTTGCAACTTTGTGATTTTTCATGATTCAGTTTTGAAATTTTGTAGATAGATTCTTTACATAAAAATACTAGACATGTGTTTCGGGTTTCGCTTATACTAAAACTAATGACCTCGACAATGTTTACTTACGTCAGCAATTTCATTATTAAATAATCATTGCCTTTGACGTTGCATTTGCAATTTGCATCATAACTCAAGTTCTTAAGCACCCCGTTCACTGTAATCGTTACAGTATAGTTCGTTAACTATGTAATGGTTGACAATGTCCTTTCCTATACTTCTGTTACTGATATGCTAGAGTTTAGAAAACTTTTTAGAATGGAAATAAATCTATTGGACCCATATAACAATATTTTTCTTTCTTTTCTTTTTTATATTCTTTGCGCCACGTTGGACAAAAAAGTTTTTGAATTGGGTACATCACCAGTTCGTTGTAAAATTACAAGGAAACACTCGTTCCTACTTGTATTCAAATTATCACTAAAATAAACGAGATATTTTCGTCAATAAGACAGCAAAGGTCCTAAAATCCTCCAACTTTCACTATTTGTTCAACCCTGACCTTTTCCACTTCACATAATTTTAGTAACACCTGCTTCCACGCCATGTTCGTGATTTCCATTAAAACTTGCCGTGTGATGACGCGGGGTCGACAGAAACGTTACCTATGTAGCAGACATGCGCCAAACTCCCGCAGAAAAGGGTAGACAACAAGGTCAGGCAATCTGTCACAAGTTCACACCTTACTATTTTCGACTCGTAACTTTTTGACTGGTTCTGAAAGATACAAGGGCTTGACCTTAATTTGGTGTGTACCGTATGTAGCCTATGATTCGTTTAAAGTACCATAATTATGTGAGTTCATATCCAGACTTCCACCCGTCATGACATACGGTGCCGAAACGTGGACACTGACAGTCGGGCTGGTCCACAAATTCAAGGTCGCCCAGCGCGCTATGGAGCGGGCTATGCTTGGATTCTCTTTGAAGGATAAAATCAGGAATGAAATTATCCGGAAAAGAACCGGAGTTACCGACATAGCTTGCAGAGTAAGCAAACTGAAGTGGCAGTGGGCTGGCCATGTTTGTCGAAGGACCGATGGCCGATGGAGCAGCCGAGTCCTGGAGTGGAGACCGCGTATCGGCAAGCGTAGTGTGGGACGCCCCCCAGCTAGATGGACCGACGACCTTAAGAAGATGGCTGGGTCAGACTGGATGCGGAAGGCGGAGGACAGGGTGTTGTGGCGCAGCCTGGGAGAGGCCTATGTCCAGCAGTGGACTGCGATAGGCTGAGTTGATTGATATCCAGACGTTAGCTAGGCGCTAGTATGGTTATCGTACTTTAACGCGGCCGATTAATGACATCGTGTCCCTAATTTTTACTCCTGAACTTATAACGTATGAGTTCTTTTGTCAATACGATTGTGTTGTTGGATTTTGGCATAAGTCATAAGTAATTTATTTCATAACAATATAAGTACATTGTGTTGAAAAATAAAAAATAACAGTAAACATTTATATACATTGTACATTGCAATTAAAATAAAATTCGTTAAATACATTAGAAAAGTCGATAAAAACAATAACGGTCAAATAATTCAAGTAATTTATTAATAGATCTAATAATAATAAATGTCAAAGTTGTAAAATCAAACTTAAGTTACAATGTCTTATTTATGTCATCTAGGAATTCATTGATACTGTAATAGCCTTTCCCCAATAAATAGGTCCCCAATTTGTTTTTTGAAACTATACTACATGTACTACATATGAAACTTACCCCGCGTCCTGACCATAAGCAATCATCGCGCGAATACGCGATCGTCGTTCCTATGTCACTTTATTCGATGAAACAGAACGCGTGGTCGCGCCGACCGAGGGAGCATTCTGGTTATCCGAAGATCGTTTTTGGTTAGGGCACGGCCTTTTTTTTATAATCTTTATTTATTTAAGGGATTTTTGTACACTTATGCGACGATGCCAACCCATCGTGCTTTAACAAATAACAACTTACTCCTAAACTAAATTAACTAATCTTAGTCACACAAAACTTAACTTACTCTAATTCCTTATCTAAAAAAGTATATAATATTTTTGCTGCATCTGAAGTAGGCTTAGTTAAAATACCGTGAAAATTTCAACATCCATTACCGACAATTTCAACGAATTGAGAAGTGCGTTTCTTTTGTTAGTATACCGGACACGTTCCACCAACACATGCTGTGCATCCTCTATTTTACCACACACCTAACAGTTAGGAGAGCCTTAATCTGCTTTTTAGTCTAACTTCATAAAAACCTTCCTTTTAAAAAGTACTGCTTCATCTGACATGAACAACGAGTTACTCTAGATGTCTTCACTTTCTGACTGCTGTCAAACTAATTGACTCATAAAGAAAACTCGCTTCTGCCCGCAACCTTGTTCGCATAGAAGTCGTAAGACATCACTATTTGACCGGACAGACGTTGTCCTGTTTCCTAGAACGCAAACCCAGTGCCACCTACCGGGTCCACTTGTGAATCTAAACCATCCAGAGACACCCACTCAATCACACACATTTGTATTTGTAAAGACATGTATAAAGCGTCTGAGCCGCGTGGCATGGTTCCTCGTTGACATAGAACATACAAAGTTCAACTCTTCTCGGTAATGATCGGTTCTCGTCGGGCGGCGGCTCTCGGTTCTCGTCCCACCGCGTCGCATCGCATCGCCCACCCGTTATTACCTCGTTTTCACATAGCGTTCTTTCTCACTTTTTTAGGGTTCCGTAGCCAAATGGCAAAAAACGGAAACCTTATGGATTCGTCATGTCTGTCTGTCTGTCTGTCCGTCCGAATGTCACAGCCACTTTTTCCGAAACTATAAGAACTGTACTATTGAAACTTGGTAAGTAGATGTATTCTGTGAACCGCATTAAGATTTTCACACAAACATAGAAAAAAAAAACAATACATTTTGGGGGTTACAACTCAACATTTTTTTTTCATCAAACCCATACGTGTGGGATATCTATGGATAGGTCTTCAAAAATGATATTGAGGTTTTTAAATATATTTTTTTCTAAACTGAATAGTTTGCGCGAGAGACACTTTCAAAGTGGTAAAATGTGTCCCCCCCCCCTGTAACTTCTAAAATAAGAGAATGATAAAACTATAAAAAATATATAATGTACATTACCATGTAAACTTCCACCTAAGTGGTTTTTTTTAATACGTCATAAATCGTTAACTGCACTTGCTGGTACGGAACCCATCATGGGCGAGTCCGACTCGCACTTGGCCGCTTTTTTTTATTTTTGCTCGGCTCCTAGGGGTTGTAGCGAGATGTTAAATAGCCTATAGCCTTTCTCAAGAGTTGGGCTATCAAATGCAAAAAGGATTATTCACATCCGGCTGGTAGTTCCAGGTAGTTCCACATTGTTCTCACATATAGAAGCAACAAGAATAATGTACCCAGGATTTTGTAATATCTTGCTTTTTAAAGAGTGTCCTTGGAGTTTCTTACCTGTTCTTCTTCATAGAGATCTACGTTTTGGAATGGGCAAATAGCTTCAATTTTTTGACTAACTGACCGATTTTTTGACAATTCAAAAGTGCCTGTAATAGGTTTAATTGAAATAAATGTTTTGAGTTTGAGAGATTAGTCCGTTCAAACAAAAAGGAAACAAATGTTTCAGCTTTATTCTATAAGGGGGTCAACTCCGCAGATAAATCCGAAGTATCAGCTGAATGTTCAGCCGTTTCCTGAATTCAGCTGACTATGGCAGACGACTCCGAAAGAAAAAAAAACCGGTCAAGAGCGAGTCGGACTCGCGCACCGAGGGTTCCGTACGTATATATGATGTTCATGATTTCTGAAAAACAGGCTATTTAGAGACATCGTTTCATTTTTCCTGTAATCTTTACATAAACTTCTATCACATAGAATAATTTCAGATTTTTTTCCATGCAAACTTTGGATCCCCCCCCCCCCCCCTTATCTCCGAAGTTTTGAACGGTATTTTTTTACATTTTTCATCAAAAGTCGGAAACCAAGCTGCCTAAAAAAAATGTTTGGCAATCTGCAAACAGCACTCTCTATTTCATATTATACCCCACATGCTCTAGTAGCCTCACTTCAAATTTTTAATACCCCCTTTCACTCCCTTTTGCAAAAAAGATATATTTATTTTAAATTTCTTTCTTGTTTGCAAAATAATTGGGTAAACGTCATCTAAAACTATTCTAAATTTCAAGTTGATAGCATTAGTAATTCTTGAGATATCCAGGTAAGACAGACAGATTTAGTCTCACCGTAAAGGTTCGACGATATAAATGTGACTTGAAGTCGGGTAAGGACTCAAAAAAGGAAACTTAGGAAGTCAAGAAACGGCCTAACATTTGGCCGATACTTCGGGTTAACGCTTCGGAGTAGACCCCAAGGATAGATATCCGTAATTTACACTGTCCACAGATGTCTCGAATGTCCTTCAACAGACACTTCTAACTTATCCAAGAGTCGGTGTTAATGTAAAAAAATTACAACACCTATTAATTATTCAACTTTTGCTATATTTCAAAGGGAATTTGGAAAAAAAATAACATCTTGTGAAGTTTTGAGTGGCTGTGTTGTAACTGTGAAATGTTTTGTGTTGGAAAAAACTATGAATACCTATTCATAGTTTTTTTTCAATTATAAAACATTTAAATATTGTCAGTGTAGTTTTTGGAGACGATTTGAATGAATAATCTGTATTAATGAGTTTTTTATTTATCGCTGGTCATGTTCACAATATAAAGTCTGCTTCATTCGTTTTTTCATCGCAACAGAAACGGATGTGCATAAAAGCGCTTTAGTTTAGGGCCCGATCACATCGACATCACGTGGAGGGGCGCTAATTCGTATGGAAATGAAGTTGTTTTTTAGTGTTACGTAGATTATTAGCTGACTGCCTCGTTGGTCTAGTGCTCACAAGGGGTACTACTGAGCATGAGGTCCTGGGTTCGATTCCCGGGTCGGGCAAAGTGATATTGGGGTTTTCTATCTGGACGTTCTCAGTAGCAGCCCGGAGTCTGGATTGTGCCCGGTTGATAGCAATAGGCTCGCCCCCTATTACAAGACACTTAAACATAACTGGCTAAATGTGGGTGTACTATAGGTTTACCTCTGCCCAACCCTTCGGGGAAACAAGGCGTGATTATGGTGTATTGATTGATATGAATAGTTTTTTCACACGGACCACGTACACTATAGCCATCAAAATCAATCATGTGGGCGATATCGACCACGTTGCAGCCACAACGCAACCACAATGATCTGTCTATCTGCAAACAATAGCCACAGGCAACCACATCGTAACTACTAGCGACAACGCAACTGCAAAAAGTTTCAGCAACACTATTCAACAACCACTGCTTGTTTGACAGTCCGGGTAAAAAGGTCCAGTTTCTGGAAAACTGTGAAAGAAAATTCTTAGGAGTCATAATTCCTATTGCTAAATAGAAAACACATAGAATTGTGGTATTTGTGCCCTATAAATAGACCCTTTTACGCGCTTCGTAATACCGTCAAAATAAATTGTAGCACATACTGAGGTAAATATGGCAGTAAGCTATCCTGTGTTGTCCCATCCCAGTGTGTCATCAGTACATCTCCGCAATACCTAAGGGAACACAGAAGTGACGCATCTCTCTCTTCTTCGTCGTTCCCTCAATACTCAGGATCGCGATCACATACGTCGCGTCTCCAAGTCATGCGGTCTTCTGCAGTAAGGACCGCTCGGTAAATGCTATCTCCAATAGGCTTCTTGATCGCGTCTGACCATCTTGTCAGTTCTCTGCTTTGAGTGCGTTTTCCTTCCAGTGCCCAGTATCATAAACCTTTACAGACCATACTTAGGTGAATGCATAATATGTCCGAAAAGGCTGAGGGCACGCTCCTAGAGTATAGTAGATAGTCGCTTAGTGATACTGAGTTCCTCACACGTAGCCTCAAACCCGCCACCACCTCCCGCGTCAGTATTAAAATCAAAAATAATGTAGGGAAATACATTATTTCTCTAACTAAAAATAGTTCAAACATTTCTCTCATTTTCTATTCTCGTAAAAGTCACGAAAGGCGACCAAGATTGTATTAGATCAGAATGATCGAGCGACCTTCTTTTACAACTTACTTCTTTATTGAAGTAACTACGGGTAAATTCAATAGTCTATTTACAAAACTGGATAAATAAGTGCTGAAATGTCGAAGGACGAAGATGATATACACAATTAAGTATATTTCTATATAAAAAAAAAGATTAAATAAGGAATAAGCAAAATTTCGTTAAAAATTTCCAAATTGCTTCTTAGTTTCTTTCAATCCACTTCTAAAGAAAACTTATTTATAAATAGGTCTTAGATTATTATATAATCTAAGAAATATGCATAATCCTTTACGCTTCTATCCAGCCCATTAAATAAAAAAACACTTTTATCCAGATGTATTCATAACTTACACCAAAATATTCCAAGTTGTAGCTTTGAAAACGGGTCAAATCCTTCTGATCGCCACGACCGCAACAGACTGACGTTTGAGGCGCATTGCAGCATTTGACACCGACTTGTGAAGATTGTGGGATTTCTCGTCCGTTCAGCTGTCATGGCGGCGATGTGACGTCAGCCGTAGCTGTCAATATTGCGTTTTGAGTGGAGATTTGACTGATGAATTGGTTGCCTCTTGTTTTATTAGGGTTCCGTATCTCAAGAGGAAAAAACAGAACCCTTATAGGATCACTTTGTTGTCTGTCTGTCTGTCAAAGAAAGAAAGAAAAAGCATTTATTGGGACTCGCACAGATCACAAAAAAAAAAAAAAACTTTTTACAAAAAAATAATAACCGACTACCAAAAATAACATTATAAAGTGAAAAATAACTTTAATTTCGGAAGTTGGTGTCTTTGGATCTGTATTTGAGTTTTTTTGCCACCGACTTCCGAAATTAAAGTTATTTTTCACTTTATAGTGTTATTTTTGGTAGTCGGTTATTATTTTTTTGTAAAAAGATTTTTATTTTAAACTTTTTAGTGGGTCAGTTTTGAATTTATCAAAGTTACAATAGCCTAATGTTGCTGCTCATCACCTTTTACAAAAATTTGCTTTTCCCGGCGCTGGGACGTTGATTGTTGAGGAGTTCTCCTGGTAACAACCAGGAGAACTGCCACTCACCATATGCATAGTGACGAGCATAAATTGCTTAATCGCAACCCGTTAACTAGGTATTCATTATTATATTGTTCCGGTGGCCATCTGTGGTCTCCATCATCAGTTCCACTTGACCAAATGGTGCTTTTGGAGAGCAAATGCACGAGTTACTATAAACAATACCCAAATCGCTATAGGTTTGCATATACAATTTGAGGGTTTCCCTCGATTTCCATGGGATCCCTTCATCAGATTCTGATTTGGTGCCAATGGGACTACCTCGGGAGTATACCCTTTCAAACATAATAAGAATTTTCAAAATCGGTTCATAATTGACGGAGTAATCGCGTAACAAACATACAAAAAAAAAATTAAAAAAAAACATACAGCCGAATTGAGAACGTCCTTTTTGGAAGTCGGTTAAAAACACACTCATAGAAACATAAAGAACAAAACTAAACACCGTCAGTCTGTCTGTCAAGACCCTTTTTCTCAGGAACGCTTGTAGGTATCAAGTTGAAATTAATATGAAATACGTTTGTCTTAGGGTCCCTTGGAGCTCTAAAAAAACAAGCTTCTAAGTCAACACAATAAAAACATACGGCGATATATGCGACATTTTTGTGACATAATTTCGATACTCGCAAATAAATGAAAACCTTTAATATACTTCCCGTTGACCTAGAATCATGAAATTTGGCAAGAAGCAAGTTCTTACAGTACAAGTGTAGGAAAAAGTCCTAAAATTGTAAATTTGTAGTTCTATCACGTTAAAAAAAATTGCGAGTATCTCGCACATAAATCAAAACCTATAGGATACTTCCCGTTGATCTAAAATCATGAAATTTGGCAAGAAGCAATGTCTCACAGCACAAGTAAAGGAAAAAGTCCGAAATCATTAATTTGTGGTTTTACCACACAACAAATGAGGAGTGACTTTTCAAAATGGCTTATTTCTGTATGGTCATTTTTTTCAGGACCAAGAAAAATACGAAAACTTTTCATATATGAATATTTTTAGTAACAAACTTCTATGTACATAATCTAGGTACGTTAATAGATCGTTTCACAGTGTATATATATTTTTTAATACTCTAAATTATGAGTTATTATCATATGATTTAAGGAAATAAGCCATTTAGTCGCAAACTCCAAGAAATAAGATGTTTTGTTTCAGCACTCCTAAGAAATAATAATATTTTTTTAATTGGCCGTAGTCAAATAAAAAGTGTTGCCAATGTATAAAAATATATTTGCGGATCCACTTCCAGATATTAAAGCTATCTTTCAACCCTCCAAAATAACCTGTGATACCAGATTAGAAATAAGCCATTTTGATACGTATTAACAAAATTTCCATACAAAATGTTCTAGAAATGAGCTATTTTGAAAAAACTCCTATCACAATTTAGTAGGGCCGAGAATTAACGTGAATTAAGCTATTTTGTTGCGGAAAGCATTTTCTATGGCCATTTTTCTTCGAGATTAAAATACTTTAGAACCGGACACTTCACGTCATATAATGTGAGTGTACATAAAGTCCCGATTGGCATTAAAAAAATAAGTAAAATTGGGAACCCGAAATAAGCCGTTTTGAAAAGTCACTCCTCAAATATGCGATTACAAACTTACATTTACAGTTGAGAAATTGACCGTGGCGTATATCGATGTATGGGAGAACATGATTTTCAACTACAATGTTAAGTTTGTTTTTGGGATTAATTCATCCCAACTACAAAACCCTTAATTGTGCGTAGTCCGACACGCACTTGGTCGGTTTTTTTGTAGTTAAACTTAGGCGACGATTCGATAATTTGACGACAATTGTGTTAAATTTCAAGGACGCGTCACGTTTAGGCACATTTCGTTACATGAGAGAGAAGAAAGATATAACTCTCACAATAAATCTCTCTTAAACTCCATTTGAAATAAGATTAGACATTTAAATAAACTTGTTTACAGTCCGTTCAACCGATTTTGGCCGTTATTCCGTAGGCATAAGGATGACATTAAAAGCAAAAACGTGGTTACAATACCAACTGTTTATTACAGCGTTCATTGGTCATGCCACCAACGAAATAGAATTCAAAATCGATTGAACGGACTGTAAAAGAGTTTTATTTAAATGTCTAATCTTATTTCAAACGGAGTATAGATATTCTTTATTTTTTAAGACATTGCACTTCTATCGTGCACGGTCCTGCACGCGCAATTGTTTTCTTATTATTGTGGAGACAGTGGATATTCGTTCTCTTTTAGTATTTGAACTTCTTTTCATGTTCGATATTGTTTCGTTGTTGTTTCGAAATTCTATTCGCACAGAAACTTTATTGTCATTTTTAAAAAATAAAACAAATATCGTTATGTCAGTGAAGTTAACGTTTTCAATAAATGTGCCTAAAATATAAATAAAATTCGTCTTTTGATTGAATACTTTACAATTGTACGACTAATTAAATTTAAGAGATACTTTTCATTCGAGTCTTTTGAATAGACCTCAAAAAGCCACTAGAAAAAAATACGTGATATTACTTTTTTTGCAGTTTTTGTGAAGTTTCTACGTTTAGCCAGATGTTAAAATAAAATTATGTTACTTGAAAATTTATAAGGAATAGTTAAAAATGTTGATGAAATCATTTTAAACTATTGCTTTTGCCCTCGGCATTAAGGCTTCTACAGACCAGCACGACTCGCGACGCGACACAAAGACACCGCTCGTCGCGCGACACGCGGGGCCTTTGTGTCGCGTCGCGTGTCGTGTCAGTATGTAGCCTTTACCCGCGTGGAGTTCGGAAATTATCCCACGGAAACTTACTCGAACTACCGGGATAAAAGTATCCTATGTGTAAAGGCTTCTACATACCGGGGCGACTTGTCGCGCGACGCGACGCGACACAAAGGCACCGCTCGTCCCGCGACACGCGGGGCCTTTGTGCCGTGTCGCGTCGTGCGACAAGTCGCGCTGGTATGTAGAAGCCTTTAATCCAAGCTATAAACTATCTGTGTGCCTTCTTCCAAATCCTATTAGTAGCAAAATACTAATGATTGAAATACCTATACCCTAAGTCATCAATTCAGATAATTTTAGTAAACAAAGAAATGTCACTGTCAAAATGACAGGACAGTGCTGCAAAACAATTTATCATATATCAAACTTAACAAAAACACAACAGAAACAAGGAAATATAACAACTAACAACAAAATGAAACACTTAAAGGCACGGGGGTACCTATATCAGAATCATTCATCTTAAAGTGGGTAATCGCACGAGGTATTTTGGAAATAAGTAGACACGTCTTCGAACAGCAGCCTTATAATCACGGTTCTCAATTTAAATTACAATAATCACTCAAGTTAACACAGATGAAAATGGATTTAGATTTAGGACGTAAGCGATCCGTCGTAACCGTCTAGTCACGCTATTGTTCGATACAAAACTGCACGAGTACGGTGGTTGTTTGACGTTTATGACGTTCCGCCAGAGTGACAACTGTGCTGTCCCTCTCGTCCGCACAATGTTCATTCGATAAATCACACAATCAATGTCAAAATAGGGTTTTCAATCTGTACTACTAGATGGCGCCAGGGACGCGCCTTCAGACTTAACACGATGATAACAAAGCACAATTAACAAACACGCAGCGAATAATATGATCGGAGAAAAGAAAACGAACGTATTGAAAAGACGCGAGTTTGCAAATTATGTCAAATGAAATTTGAGAATGTTGGGAACTCCTGTAGTGTTACCAGTATCATAATATTTTTTATACCACAAAATTTTCTTTTTTTAATAACTTTGTTTAAAACCGAAAACTTATAAAAATTAACACGATATGATAATTGTTTAATTATTATTTCTAAAATCAGTACATAAAAGCCAATATAGCCTTGTTTTCCGCCATTTTATGTGAATTACCATTATGACGATATTTTTTTGATCTGTTATCACCTTTGTTTACATAAATTATCTGAATTGATGACTTAGGGTATAAGCCTAGTACTTTTTATTAGGTTACGGCTCAGAAACAGCTAGGAAGAGTTTGAATGGGCAAAATAAAAATGTGGTTCTTAGGTTAAATTTAAAAGAAATTCTCTGCATATGATCCTTCCTCGGAATTCAAAGAAGATTTGAAAATAATAATTGCCGTGTTGGTCCAGCCGTTCTCGAGTTTTGCGCTTAGCAACACATTTAGCCATTAATTTTTATTTAAATAGATATATAAAATAGATAGATTAATCTATTTGTAGACATTGACAGAATCCATCAATAGTTTTTTTTACTAATATATTCTTACGTAACAGTAAAATAGCCATAATTATTTTTCATCTTCCTTTCTTTTGCGAGACTGGTCTGAAACCTTTACAAGCCTTAACTTATGTATCTCTACTTGAACAGAACTTGTAAACAAACAAGTATAACGTGCTCCATAGCCGCGACTCTGTCCAACTAGACCTTACTTTATTGCATTTATAACACAAAATATGTCTTGTATTATATAAGAAACTTCACAGACCCCGGTCGGGGTAATGTGAGCGTAAAAGATATACTCGCCTCGTGTCGTTTACACGTTGTTTAGTGTTTTTTACATGTGTGTGTTACTTGCTAGGGGCTCGTGGCTCCTGCCAGGGTTGCGAGTTTGTCCGAAAGGGATATCGTGGCCCTTACCTTAGCCATCCGTCATCAAAAAAGGACTGGTCATCTCTTACCTGCCACGGCTTATTCTTAATTATTTTAGTTTTGAATTGTTTCTTTTTGTTTTTAATATTTTTATCACGGACGCGTCTGACGTTTTGTACCGTTCTCACATGTATAATTTCAATATGAATGATGTAACCAATACTTTGTATCAATATTTTAATTTAAAAGAGTGTCCGTGGAGTTTCTTGCCCGTTCTTCTCCATAGGAACCTACTACTTTTTGGAATGGGCAACTAGCTTCATATTTGTAACTGACCGACTTCTTGACAATTCAAAAGTGTCTGTAAATGGTCTAATTGAAATAAAGGCTTTCCCCCTTATTACAAAACAAGGTTTATCTTCAGACCCAGGTTTAAAACATGGAGCCATTATTGAATTTCGAACTTTATTCCGACCATGGTAAAGTTCCTAAACACAAATCTGACAACTTAGTACCGAATTAAGTTTTCAGTTTTGTATAAAGAACGTTATTTCAATCACCGTTACGTTCTTATTACAAAAACTGGCTCCATGGTTTATGACATGTCAAAATATAAATCTTGTTTTGGAATAAGGCGGTTTGAGTTTGAGGTTGAGGTTTTCTTTCCAAAAATGTAAAAAAATAAAAATGGCCAAAATTGCTTTCCGAGGCGACGACGGGGTGTTCTATTCCCGTCATTTATTTACACAAACGAACGTTGTATCCCACAATAATAATATTAGATTTGTGTATCATAAATAAGACATGTTCTGTGGTCCTTAGAGAAAGACATTTGTTTTCTTCCCTCTCTGTTTTCACTTCGCGTTTTTTGCTACGTCGGCTCCCTGAGCTATTGAGGAGCTGTACCTACTTATTGTTTTGTTATTTTCTGGTGTACGGAGAGTTTGTTTTGATTTTTTTTAATTAATTGTTAAAAAAAATCAAAACAAAGTCCTATTTACTCTAATTAAAATATTCTGACTGCCTAGTGGGCTTAGCGGTCGCAACCGCTACAGTTAAGCATGAGGTTCTGGGGTTCGATTCAGTGTAATTGGGATTTTCCATTAGGAATTTCTCAGTAGCAGCCCGGAGACTGGCCGGTTGATGGCACTAGGCTCGCTTCCTATTACATGGGACTTAAACATAACTTTAACTGGCTAAATGTGGGTGTACTATAGGTGCACCTCTGCCTATCCCTTTGGGGATTACAGGCGTGATGGTGTTATGTTAAAAATATTCAGCCTATACTCAACATTGGGTGGAACAAGGCTGCCAATGATAATGATGAAAAATATTCTCAGTATCTCATATTCTCAGTATCTCGTTTCAGTCTCGATTTTTATTGGTTAATGGCAATTGGCTTGTCATTGAGGTACTTCTATACATACATTAACTCACGCCTTCTTTCCATGGAGCTAGGCAGAAACTACACTAGACCATTTAAGACACCAATCTGCATGGCCCTCACATGATCTGACCAAGATTATGTCTGGACTTTAAAAGAGACTGTGACCTCTGAGTTTGTTTCGGCCTTTCTTCTCAGAGTAGTCAGATAGGAAACGCCGACCTCATCTAGTTTTAAAAATATGATTGACGTGTAAAAGTGTTTGTACAAACCTACTTACAGAAATAAAAATCATTTATCATTTACAGAACGCTACCTGCTACGCTCCTTACATACTCCTTTTGCTTCGTTTACGTTCATACATCTGGACATACACGCACGCCGGTTGCGAGTACTACGCACCTGACCTTTCTGAAGAACATCACCATTAAGATCATTATTATGTCCTCCTAGGGCGTCCCCTTCCAGCGTTTCCACTCACATCTGCCTTGTAAATACTTTTTAGGGTTCCGGACCTGAAAAGGATAAAAACGGAATCCTAATAGGATCACTCGTGTGTCTGTCTGTCCTGTCTCAGCCAATTTGCTTCGAATCAACTGGACCAATTCGGTTGAAATTTGGTACACATATGAATTTATATGACCTAAACTCGGATGTCTAACTTAAATAAAGAAAATAGATGAATATTTACCAGTCCCACTTATATCCAAAACTACTGAGCCTAAAATTTTGAAGAAAAATATATTACAGGAAAACATCTATATATAGGGTCTAGGGTGTTAATCATCAGCATCATCATTTCAGCCGAAAGACGTCCACTGCTGGACATAGGCCTCCCCCAAAAAAGGGGGGGGGGATTTGCCATAATCGCCACGCTTGGCAGGCGGGTTGGCGATCGCAGTATGGTTTTAAAAAATGCATAGAGAACGCGGCTGCCCATTCTCTAGTAAGTCCCTTAGTCGCCTTTTACGACACCCATGGGAAGAAATGGGATGATGCTATTCTTTACGTCCGGCACCAAACGGAATAGGGTGTTAATATAAGATGGTAAATCTCTCAATATTGTGCGTACAAACTTACATTAATTGCAGTTGGAATTTATGAGGGAACATTTTATTCAGCTATAATAATATTTATTAAGTTTGTTCTAGGATAAATTCATCCCAACTACGGAACCCCTCATTGTGAGTGGTCCAACACGCACTTGACCGGTTTGCTTAGTCGTCTTACGTTCATCCTGTCAATATGACCAAACCATCTAAGCCCCGGTAGGTAGGCAGTACCGGTAATGTAGATGTAAAAATATTGAAATATAAATCTTTGTTATTGGTTGATTTGCTTTGAAACTGAGTAAAAATATTGATGACTCGTACACGCACTGTAACAGGAAACAGAAGGTACAAATTAGCTAAAATTACAACTTCCAAACAGGTAAATGACACCTCAGAATATGCCGTTTAAAACACGTGAAATTTTAACGTGAGAACTAGTTTGACAGTTAAGCTTTGTCTGCGCTGCGCCAGAAGTCTCGACACATGTATTCGAGACATTTTTGGGTCTATCCTTAAGGCACCTATCCCACGATTAACGAGAAGCAAGTAGAGCTAGCAAATATTACTAATAACGAGTTGGCGAGCAACGAGCAGCGAGTGCGTGACGGCAACGAACGATTACTTGCTGTTATGCGAACGTACTAAGCGTAAGTCTCACAGCGAGTGTTCTGCCCGCCAAGCGAGCATCACTGAGCGAGTACTCTCTTTGAAAGCTCTTGTCGCTGCTATAAACAAGCACCCGCCGGCGGCGCGGCGGTGAGCAATAGGGAAACGACTATTAATATTTATGTAACTTAATAGTTGATTGTTGATTACAGGTTACCATTTAACCTAGCTAGGACGCCAGATTCAATTCTGTTAATAGTTACTCTCTTCTCTTTGCGATGTATGCGTAAATTGTAAAATTATATTTGCTATCACAGACTGTACCAAACCCTTTGAAATAAATAAATGAGGATCTTTTCGTGAGGATTTGTAATTGGCTTTGTAGTGACTATGGTTTCCTTATTTTTGTCTGTTTTTAGGGTTCCGTACCAAAATGGTAAAAAGGAACCCTTATGGTGAGGCTAAGTCTGTCTGTCTGTCTGTCACACCTGGATATCTCAAGAACTATTAATGCTATCAACTTGAAATTTAGAATAGTTGTAGATGACGTTTGCCCAACTATTTTGCAAGTAAGAAACAAATAAAAAAAAATACCTTTTTTGCAAAAGGGACTGAAAGAGGGTCTGAAAAATTTGAAGTGGAGCTACTAGGTCATGTGGGGTATCATATGAAAGAACGCTGTTTGCAGATCCGCAACATATTTTTTTTTTAGGCACGATAGTTTTCGACTTGTGATGAAAAATGTAAAAAAAAAATCTCCGAAGTTTGTAGAGATAAAAATCTGAAATTATTCTATATGATAAAAGCTTATGTAAAGACTACAGGAAAAATAAAACGATGTCTCTAAATAGCACAGTTTTTCAGAAATCATCAACATCATATATTCGTACGGAACCCTCGGTGCGCGAGTCCGACTCGCTCTTGACCGGTTTTTATTAACTATAAGTCCTCCATGTTCTAAATTAATTAATTAATTAAATTATATATTTTTTAGTAAAACGGCACCTACAATCTTTAATCCGTTTCTTGAGCGAGAAAATCGTTGACAGCTAGTTGCTTTCTCGTGGTGGGACGGGTGCTTTATACAGATGCCTGCCATTTGCACAAACTTTTGCCTACTTAGGCATTAGAGCAGCTTGCATGCCTTTGTGACATTCAGCAATCAGAAGTTGTTATGTCATAATGGTATGCGAGCCACTTGTATACTTTTGTGCAAGTTACAGTGTATTTGAGATTTTATAAGGACTTGCCTTTTCCTAACTATGTCGTGGGCTTCCAGCCTAACCGGATACAGCTGATTCCAAGAATAAGAATAATTTATTGTGAAACATAGGTAATTAATTACAGACAAAGATCTTATTAAAAATTAGGGAGTGCGCTATGTTTTGCCAATATTGGCATACAAATGATTGATATGAGTAAAAACAATTAAAATGAGTACTATTCAATTACAATGATAAATGTATTACAATATAGTATTTCAGTACCAAATTTTATTAACACATGCATGCAAATTAAATTTTATTACAAATTATTCAGAGTAAATTTTATTTCATGTCAACATTTTAAATAAATTAAATTCAAAAGATTAGTATTAATGTACAATATCAAAATTTATGTCAGCATTATAATTATATAGATTTGTCATTAAGAAACTCATCTAGAGTATAATAACATCTTTGAAATAGTAACCCGTTAAGTGTTTTTTTTAACTTTTGCAGTGGCATACATTTTATTTCATCGGGTATTTTATTATATAACTAGCTGACCCGAGCCCACTCCGTTGGGCGGTAAACATTTTTACTCTATGACACTCCCAAATAACGTGACTTTCTATGGGTAAAAGAATACCTACACTACCTGCCTACCCTACCTACCTACCTACCCTACCTACCTACCCTACCTACCCTACCTACCCTACCTACCCTACCTACCCTACCTACCCTACCTACCCTACCTACCCTACATACCCTACCTACCTACCCTACCTACCCTACCTACCTAACCTACCTAGATTTTTAGGTATGTAGGTAGGGTAGGTATACCCTACCTACATACCTAAAAATCTACTAAATAGTCCGAACAAAGCCTAAACCTTTTTTTTTTGATAGGTGAGCCCGTTCTTGAGTTATAAAATTACAACGAAAAGTGGCATTGATTTTTATAGATATAGATTGTGGAGCAACACCAAAGAAGCATTTCTTCATTAGAGAAGTTTTACATTTACACCAGTATTTTACATGGAGCGATTGACTATCTGACTTCTAGAACCCAGTTACTGGGTAACACGATACCCCTTGGTAAGACTGGTTTTCAGACTTATGGGCTTCTGATTATCCATATCGACTGTCACAGATCTAAGAATGACAGCCGGGACCAACGGCTTAATTTGCTCTCCGGGGCACGGATGGGCACGATAAGAAACTGATGGTCACACATTCATGAATTGACCGTGACAAGCGTAGCTTAACCTGATCGATTGACCCGTGCAGCTGTTATAATTTAGCCACGAGCCCCTTTTCTGCCTGAGTCTATGAGCCAATAAAACGCCCAAATACAAACAAGGTTATAGCACAAAAATGTAATCCATTAGCAGCATCTTAGGGCCCCCTCGAGGCGACGACGCGTATCCTTGGCAGTATACGACGTACGTTTTACAAGCACTAACATTTTCAGCCAACAAACTTTATAATGCTCCAATCAGCCATATACTGCGCTGTCTGGCTAAAGTCCTGGAAATTTGTTATAATATAAAACTGTTTTTTTTTTTTTTATAGCTTTTTACAAACATAGAATGTTTAAGTTACAGCGGATTCCCGAATGGGACAAGTTTTCAAAAACGTTGTTAGAAATTTTTGTGCTTGTTTCTTTCGTTCGTTTGTCAAGCCACTACCTAGTTATTTTTGTGCTAGGATTGTGAGGAGAATACAAAGCAAACGGCTTGTTAGATCACAGAAAAGTTTTAAAACTTGTCAGAGGTTATCAAATCAAATCTAATTCTTTTATTTTCAGACATTTAGTCCACTTTGTTAGTAATAATTTGTTAGTAAGAAACTAGCATAAATAGAAAATTATAAATTGAAAAATGCATTTAGGACGATTCATTTTGGTTTCGATCGAATATCCTACTAAGAGTTTATTCGATCAAAACCCGGACGAATGCCTTCATAATTGGAGAATCGAATTTCTCCGCAATAACCTGAAAGATGCTGTTAGAACTACCGCGTAATCTGCCCAATAATGAAGCAAATCTTTTACGTCTTATGGCGTGGAAGCCCTCAACCCTTGCTTCCGCAAACATATTCGAAGCTTATAGCATAAGGGACCACCTATATAATAGGGTTCGGTTATCATATTACTAAAACAATCCAAGTGATTAAAAGTTGAACTGACTGCTTACTCCTCAGTTAAACTTAATTTTGTATATTATCTGATCTAATAAACCCTTTTTACCCACTCTGATTGAGTTGCCCTGTATGTGTGTTACAAAGTTTGTAATCACGTCTAGAAAGTTTTAAACAAATAGACAGAGTGAAGGCAAACTTGATCAGCTGTCGATACCGATACGTTGTTCAGTCAGGCAGGCACCGGAAGAGCTACAAAATTGTATTACTGGAGCTAATGGACCGATGGACCAATGGACGGGCTCCGACACGCTGTGACATGGTTACTTCTCACGCTACTTCCACCTACAGCCAACATTGTTTGTTGTAAATGTAATTGTCTCATTTTGCGTAATGTAACGTGAAATATTAGGTATGATTCTCTTAATTAAGCTTTGAACAAAAACTGTTTTTTTAGGTGATTCTACGAGGTCTGAAAAACTGTATTTTGGTTGATGTGAAGAGAGCGTTTTGGGGGACTATGTTATATAATTTTTTGACCTCCGAAAAGTGCTGATTTGAATAAATAACTTTCGATTTTGAATTCTGTATATTTATAATATAGTATAATTGTGGTGTGTATTTAAAGCTTAGATACTAACATAATTCTTTAATATACTAACAAAAATACAGACATAAATGAATAAATTAAATATAATTTCTGTATGGGATTGTTCTACTTAATGGTTGTAGATTGAAGCTTTAAAACTTTTAACTATGCGATGTTGGCAATGGCATAATTATGTATTGTTCATGTACCTAACCGATGTCTTTGATGGAAGATAAATCTGGCTTGGTATCACGACAACTCGACCCCGGGACATTTCGACCCCGACAACTCGACCCGGACAACTTGACCTCGGCTACTCGACCCCGACCTTGACCACAACAAAATGATCTCGACAACAAACCTTAAAAATGATTCTTCTTACTGACCGTATAGGAGAAACTAACCTAGATAAACCGCGCCGAAATTGCTAAATTAAATCGATATTTAATTTAGTAATTTCAGCGCGGGTTAGGTAGGTAACTTCAAGACTTCAAAATGTTCATATACCAGCGGATTTTACCAATAGGCATTATCATTCATCGTTCATCATTTCAACCGAAAGACGTCCACTGCTGGACATAGGCCTTCCCCAAAATGAGGTTGCCTAATCGCCACGCTTGACAGGCGGGTTGGCGATCGCAGTATGGTGTAAAAATGCATAGAGAACGCTGCTGCCCATTCTCTAGTAAGTCGCCTTTTACGACACCCATGGGAAGAAATAGGGTGGTGCTATTCTTTACGTGCGGCACCACACGGAATAGGCATTAGTGTTGTGATAATTGACAGTTTTTACTAGTGAAATTCATGTAAAAAAAATAAAAAGGCGTTTATTCGTGGTGACACCCAAGTTTTACAAAAATGAAAAAAAAAATTACTTCTGCCAAACTGCAAAGCAGTTTCTTGGAAGATGTAGCTCCCAAATACAATATTATAGTTTTAATCTCGTACTTTTTCATCAATAATAAAAAAACATTTACGCATCCATTTACAGCTAGTAAATGGATGCATAAATGTTTTTTTTCATCTATCGGACACCAGCCAGGCAATCCCAATAATTCTGCCTTTGCTTGCATTGCCTGGCATTCTGGCTTTTGCTAGATTGCGCACCGCACCTGAGTAAAGCCGTATTTAGCCAAGTTAATTCTCCTAAATACTGATAATACAATTTCAGGTCAGATATTTGCTGGTTGACTATGACACGCGAAAACATAACTCGTGTATATTCCGGTCGCATTACCATCTGAATGAGCAGGCGGCAAAATAGAGAATTAATTTTGAAAGCACTGAATTTGACATAATATTGTCAAATGAGTATGAAATGTAGAGCTATTCATTATTAGGTGAACGTTTTACTAAAATGTTTTTCTCAGGTATGGGAGTAAAAGTGACTGTTAGGGTGTGTTCGGTCAGATGTTATGAGGTTATTTTTAGGGTTTTGTACCACAAAAGGAAAAAAAACCAGCGAAGTGTGTGTCGGACCACGCACAATGAAGGGTTCCGTAGTTGGGATGAATTTATCCCTAAAACAAACATAACATTGTAATTGAAAAACATGTTATCCCTAATAATTTATGCTGAATACATGTATATATGTCACCAATTATCCAACTGCAAATGTATGTTTGAAATCGCAAAAAAAAAATGTGATAAAACTACAAATTAACGATTTTTGGACTTTTTCTTTTACTTGTGCTGTGAGACCTTGCTCTTGCCAAATTTCATGATTCTAGGTCAATGGGAAGTACCCGAAGCTTGATGGAGATTTGGAGCTATAAGGGACCGCAGACCTACGTATTTGATATTAATTTCAACTTGATACCTCCACGCGTTTCTGAACAAAAGGGTCTTGACAGCGCAACAAAAAAATACTGCCATTTATGCGACATATTTTGATACTCGCAAATAAATCAGAACCTATGGGTACTATCCGTTGACCTAGAGCCTTGAAGAAGCGAGTTCTCATACCACAAGTAGTTTTATAATATTTAAAAAAAAATGCGATTTCTAACTTACATTTGCAGAGTCCGCATATCACTGGTCAGTTTCCCTCAGTCGTCAGTTTATTTAATTCGCAAGTTTCGTTGATTAGTCAGTTTCACTGATTGGTCAGTTTTACCGATTAGACAGTTGCGTTAACTCGACATTTTCCAGTGTTTGCCAGTTTTCGTCGATTCTTCAGTTTTATTCAATTCGTCAGCCAAAGTACAGTCGGTAGAAAACTGAACACACGCCTGCTAATTTAAATAAAATTAATAAATATTAAGATCGATTTGATAATTTTCAGCCATAATTAGGGAATATTATACAAACTTATTTTGTGAAATTGTCAAACTGACTTAAAAATATATATTACTATTTTTACGACATTACGTTACGTATTGTATTCAGATTTCAGTTAAGTAATGTTAGAAGTTAAGTACACATTTGTATTCAATACCTATTGGTTTATTAAATTTGTTATGATAGAAATATAAACTGAAGTTTGATTTTAATAAGGCATTCCTTACAGCAGATTATATTATCCACATGTGTTTAATCAACATGTAAAAACTGTTTCCCTTAAGTGTACCAAACTGACGAATTGACGAAAACTAGCAAACACTGGAAAATGTCGAGTTAACGCAACTGTCTAATCGGTAAAACTGACCAATCAGTGAAACTGACTAATCAACGAAAGTGGCGAATTAAATAAACTGACGACTGAGGGAAACTGACCAGTGATACGCGGACTCCATTTGCAGTTGGAAAATTGACCGTGGCGTATATCGATGTATGGGAGAACATGTTTTTCAACTACAATGTTAAAGTTTGTTTTTGGGATAAATTCATCCCAACTACGGAACGCACTTGGCCGGTTTTATTATTTGTAATCCTGAACGGTTACTCAGAGATACCTTTGTGTACCAAATATTATGTTATGAATTTATTATATATGCAAGAAACAATAGAATGTGTGAATTTTTGCCGGATGGCAGATTTTAATAAAATCTTCACATTTTGTTGTAGTTCATGATTGTGGTTGTTTGCAATGTGAGAACTTTTTCATTCTGTTACACTGAAACAGAGTCGTGTTAAGGTACTAAATTGAAACTACTATTAAATAAAAAACCGACCAAGTGTCTGTCGGACCACGCAAGATGAAGGGTCTGAAATCCTTACATCAAGACCTTTCATTTGATATGTCACATGGTACCATATGCAAAACTTTTTTAAAAGTAACCTTTATAATATATTCAAAATTCATATATTTACGTTACACGTCCGTGTAACCCAAGTTACAGAAATTCATATGTGTTCCATGTTTCAACTTAATCGGTCCAGTAGATTCGGAGCAAATTGGCTGTGACTGACGGACAGACAGTCAGACAGACACACGAATGATCCTATAAGGGTACCGTTTTTTCCTTTTGTGGTACGGAACCCTAAAAATGGGTCCAGACAGTGCGACACATGTTGCTAAGAAACAAATGAGTTTTGATACCGACTTTAATTTCTTTGAGAGTTGCTGAAATTTACATTTTTAACCAACTGCGGCAAAGCTAAGGATGGGGTTATGATTTTGATGTGATGTTATTTATTTATATATATACATATTGGGGTTATGATGAATCCGGTTTATGAAAAACGAAAAAAGTCGACATCATTAACTTGTACCTTTGTAGTTGGCTGTTTGTGAACGTCGGATATAGTTTTAAGCGCTCTTGTTTTTTTGGGAAAATGCCCTTTGATTTCGATATTTATTTCTAAGATTCCTACATTCAGCCGTTTATGAGAAAGGCTGTCTAAACAAAGAGAGTATGGGCCGGCCCTGCAAAGGCAAATAAAAAGATTTTATAAGGATTTCCCTTTCACCTTTCCCTAAGCTGAATCCATAGAGGAAGACGAAGGAAACTATAAGGAAGTCCTCAATACTTCCTGATCGTACTTATCTCTACTTACCTCGTCTTTAGGGAGTACCCCCGACGATACAAACTTGTATTGGACCGATCAATCTGCTGTCCCCACAATTTCATAAGAAACGGTGCGCGCTCCTCCGGGAGGGGAATACTCATAAATTTTCCATGAGACACAGTTTGGCTTCCCAGATACATTGGACGGGCTAACGACTCCTTTGGGAGAATAACCCTGCAAATCGCGTTATACGGGCTAACCTGTTTATTTTGACGAAGCTTCATTGCTTCTGAGCGGCTAGTTTAACTTGATATATCAGGGTGGTGCATCCGATAAGGACCAGGCCCGGGTCGGCGGCGCGTTGTGTTCCACGCGCGCCTCAAAGAGATGTCAGCACGAATTCACGGGGTCCATTAGGTCCAATGCCTGCCAGGGTTGCGAGTTTGTCCGAAAGGGATATCGTGACCCTGGCACACAGGCAAATGAAGGAACACGGGTGGGTCTTAGTCAGTAAAAGTATTACACGCCTTCCCGCTCCGCCCAGAGCGGGAGAAGTTATTTGATAATTCCCCACCCAGAAAAGAAAAAAGGGTGGCGCTGTTAGTTAAGGTATATGTCAAAGATGTGTTAAATTGTCAGTACATTTTATGTTTTAGTTCCGTTTTGCCACGTGTCAAATTATAATGGTTGTTTTATTGGTCTGCGTAGTCTCCCAGGGGTTTATTGTAATGATATTTGCTATGTAGCATTATCAAGTTAATTATTACAATTGTTTGTATATCAGCGCGGTTTGCAAATAAGAGCGAGTTCTGAGCTGGCATTAAATTAAAGAATAATAAATGATTATTAAATTAATTTATGTGTGTTTATCATAAGTGGGAAAGATAATTAAATAATGAGAGTTTTAATTCGTTATAAATGTTTTATTTACTTTAACATTTGAGTGAGGGTTAATGAGATAGTATGTTTATTTGTTTTTAACCCATATAGAAGAAACCGAAATAAAACTAGTAGACAAATCTGCAAATTTGGATGAATTTAACAAAGAGATAGATTTAAGCCCGATAAGACCTAGGAAAACTTTATGTTCCTAGTTAAATAAGAATGTTAAATAAGAAGTTAAACAAGTATGGCTTGAGCACTGGTGGCCCAGTGGTAACGATCGCGACTTACGAGTTACGAACGTAGGTTCGAACCTTGGACAGGCGCTTTACTTTGTGTAAATAATTTCATCACCACTGCTCTCAAAACGACGAAGGAAAACATCGTGAGGAAACCGACATGTCCTAGAACCAAAAATTCGAAGACATGTGACATCTACCAACCCACGCTGGGCCCGCGTGGTGGATTACAGCCAACTCCCTCTCACAGAGAGGAGGCGTGTGTCTCAGCAGTGGGAACATTATAGGCTGTTATGTAAGCATGGCTTGAGTGTTTTTGATCTTGGGTTGGGGATCTTGGGTGTTAATGCCTTGCCTGTGTCGGTAACGCGTGCTCCATCTTTGTCAACTTTTAAGATTCAGGTAAAAAAACACTTCCTCTCTCCTTAAACATCATCATTACATAACACAGTTCCCTGCTCTTGTTTCATGTGTATTATTGTATATATTTATTAGATAAGTGTATGCTTTGTGTATGTATGTATTTATTGTATATGTTAATGGTACACCACTGACTACCTGCAGTATTGTCACTCCTACTCCCTTTAATCCATCCAAAGGTTGTCTGTAAAAGATCGCTTTTAGCGATAAGACCGCCCATTGTGTCACCCTATGTAAAATTTAAACATTTATATCTGTAACTTTTATGGTGTACATAATAAAGAGTATTCTATTCTAGATAAAAAAATAAACCCAAATGATCGTAGTCTTGTCAACATTAATGATTCTTTAATTAATGTAAGTAGATGACGTGTCTCATAATACTCAAACTCAAACTCAAAACATTTATTTCAATCACAGGCACTTTTGAATTGTCAAAGAGTCGGTCAGTTAGTCAGAAAGTTGAAGCTATTTGCCCATTCCAAAACGTAGATCTCTATGGAGAAGAACAGGCAAGAAACTCCAAGGACACTCTAATTTCCAGGGTCGTAATATAATGCGCAAATAATCAATCCTGAAAATCTATACATGTCCCAGAATTAACGCACAACCTCTTAAGGGGGCATTGTAGTCATCATTATGAATAACTTTTACTATGGGACTAAACCCGTAATCAGCTGGTCCAGGCATTTACGTTCGAATAACTCGTCAAAATATAGGGAACAGCTGATTTTTTTTTCGCGATTTCAGGTTTGGTCCCTTAGTAAAAGTTGTTCATAATGATGAGTACAATTACCCCTTATGAGATTGAGAGACGTTAATTCCTGAGCATGTTGTATGACATGTTATAGAATAGAATACTTTTATTACAAAGTCCATGTGGTTAGTAACAATTTTATTTATCATCTAGTGTTAATACAGACACACAGATTAACAAAACAATTAAAGTTGAAATTCAGCGTGGAGCTGCATCTACATTCGCATTGGAGAATCCCACCGATCTGCACACACTGAGAACAGTGTTGGTGTTGCCACGAACACGCGACATCAGAGATGCACATCTTTTTCTGATAATGGCGGCAAAACCATCATCTGAATCATCATCTGCCCAGCCTTTTCCCAACTATGTTAGAGTCGGCTTCCAGTCTGACTGAATACCAGCATTTTACATGGAGCGACTGGCCTATCTGACCTCCACAACCCAGTTACTGGTTATCACGATAGGTATCCTTTGGTAAGACTGAAGACCCGTAACGACTGCCAAAGATCCTCGAATGACAGCCGGGACCAACGGCTTAACGTGCTTTCCAAGGCACGGAGGGGTCTGTACCTAAAGATGGTCACCCATCCACGGACGAAACGCGGCAAGAGTAGATTAATGTGATCAATCGACCCGTGTGGTTGTTATAAGTTAGCCACAAGCCCCTCAAAACCATCAATGTTTTTATCTGCAGACATCCCTGACGCACTACAACGCCACGGCAGCTGCAGAAGTACTCACATTATATTGAACGCGTAAGGTCGCAGTATGACCGCTGAGTGAAAAGGCGGAGATTTCTGAAAATGGTCAAAAATTAGTTTTTTTAAAGCAGTGTATCTCTTAAACCGTAAATATTTTTTCCAAAACAAAAACAGTATGATATTTTCAAGTCTTTTGTGCATACGGTGATGGACCAAACATAATTAAACATAATTTAATACATCAAAAAAAAACATCAAAGACAACTCTTAATTATTTTTAAAAGCAGTTTATCCCTTCGTTAACACTTATAATTATAATTAAAAGTATACCATAAAATTGCAAATGCCAAACTGCATCCGGTGATGGATTAATTTTTATTAATTAGTTAATATCTAATTGTATACGATTTTATTTGCATTTTTACGCCATACGTTGTGTCATCGCGCATCTCTTTCTTTTGTAAGCAATCTGACAGTGACAGCGGTTTACCTGTTGTCGGCCGGCGTCTTAAAGTCGCTTTTCATGTCCGTCTATGTGAACCGTGTTGTTCTTCTAAACGCAACGGATTTTAGAGCGGTTCTCAGTATCATGATCTAGAGAATTTATTCGGTAAGATTTATGTGTGTAATACATTTTTATTAAATTTAAATATAGTGGGTTAAATATAGCTGCCTCCGCGTTCTAAGGTATGTTTGCTGACATATAGATGATTTCTGTGCAATTATGTCGAAGAATACCGCGTCAGTCATGAAAACTGTGTGGGAGAGTAGGAACAGCATCCTGAAAATGATAGAAGATAGGTTGGACGCGGCTGTGTTCAATCGATTCATTAATCTGCATGTGAGAGGCGCGGGTTAATGGCATTTTATTTTCTAGTTTAGACTAAAAAGAACAAAACCGTTCGAGTTAGTGTTTAGTGTTAGTGAATAGTGTAAAGTACAAAAGTGCCAAACAAACACAAGAATGAAGTGTATTCGCCTTAATAGAGACAATAAGAAAAGTGCTATTGGACACATTCTTAGTAAAGACAATTTAGTAGTTTAGGTTATAATTTAATTACTTATTAGTCTATTTAAAAGGCTAGATTGTAATAAGATTAGGGTTCATTCTATTGATGAACCCTAGGACAAGGGGAAAAAGAAAAAAAAAAAAAACTAGTTTTATCTCTGTACTTACTAAAATACTTAATACTAAGTTTTTTTGTAACTAACACTATAGGCCCTGGATGACTGAAAAAAAAATATAGTTATTTTTTTTATTAAAGACATTTCGATGTTTTGTCCAGTCGTAAAAGCGTGTGAAGCAGGGCTGGGTTGCTAGTTCTGTATAATGGAAAAAAATATCTTCCAATACTCCTCAATATCTACCTACTCCAGAATAACAAGATAAGAATATTGATAGTTCCTTCGTTGGGGACGCAATATTGTCGGGCATGTTCCTCCTACCTACCCATTGAGTCGATCAGCTCCAACAAGGAATGTACTTTATTAAAGGACCAGCCTCTATGACGGGTATCTGCGATGATAAGTATAACATATTCTGGAGAGAAAGGCTTATGTTCGGGATCGATCAAGTTTTGTCGGAGTAATAAGCGGAACCTAGACCCAAAAAAAATTCTCTGGAAAAAATGTTCCCGGTTACGTAGGGATACATCCGTTGGTTACAACTTGACATAACCTTTTTGTGGCTAAGAAGAAAAGAAGGAAAGAAAATATGTGTATTTGCGGTAAAACATGACACAAACAAAAAGTGCGAGTCGAACTCGCGCACGAAGGGTTCCGTACCATTATCTATAAAAATTGCAAAAAAAACACGTTTGTTGTATGGGAGCCCCTTAAATATTTATTTTAATATGTTTTTTTTTTGTATTTGTTGTTATAGCGGCAACAGAAATACATCATCTGTGAAAATTTCAACTGTCTAACTATCACGGTTCATGAGATACAGCCTGGTGACAAACGGACAGACAGACAGACGGCGGAGCCTTAGTAATAGGGTTCCCGTTTTACCCTTTGGGTACGGAACCCTAAAAACACTAACACAAAAAAGAACAAGTTGGGGGAAAATAACCGTCACATCCACGCAAAACAGCCATCGCTCAACATAATGCTGTAACACTATGCGAGGCAGAGCCACAGCGCTTAATTTTTTTCCTAGGTGCTTTTTATAGATTGTTAACGTTTTTCATGATATAAAATAGTAATAATAGAAGATAAGTAATAAATACATTTTAATATTAGTATTGAAGTACCTAAAGCGACATCATTTTCAAAAACAATCTGCCCGCCTTTTCTCAACTTTGTTGAGGTTGGCTTCCAGTCTAACCAGATAAATAATAATAATACATTTTTATGTCTCAAAAGACTTTTTGTTTATAATATAATTGTTTGGCAGTATTAGTTTCTAATAAAATGGATGTAGTCACTGCAACCGAACAAGGCAATGCCTGTGTTTCGGTTTTCAGTGCCTTTTCCCTCCATATTTTAACAATAAAAATGCCAACAAAGCAAATATGTTTGGTTGTTCTACTAATTCATTTTCAAAGACTAATAGCTAACTTATCGTTACGTTATTTAAATTATATTATCTATAATATAATAATAATATAATATGGGATGCAGCTGAATCCTAGTATTTTACATGGATTAACTGCCACGATACCCCTTGGCAAGAATTGTTGTCGAGACTTTCGGTCTTCTAACTAACCGTAACGACTGCCAAAGATCTACAAATGACAGATGGGACCAATGGCTTAACGTGCTTTCCGAGGCACGGCGGGGTCTCGGTATGATAAGATGGTCACCCATCTGCGGACCGACCTAGGCAACCGTAGATTAACCGATCCTGGCGGTTCTTATTGCTTCATCACGAGCCCCTCAACACAAAAACACAATATAATAGAATAGAATACTCTTTATTATGTACACTATAAAAATTACAGATATAAAATGTGTCAAGGATCACTTAAAACAAAATGAAAAAACTTTTTGCAGGATAGCAAACAGAATTAAATACCTATAATATTTAAGTAGTGGTTCATTGTTAAGTATGTAAAAGAGCGCCTCTCGCCATCAAACGTAAAAGTTTGGCGAGTTTAGAATTAAGATAACCCCTCTGTATTGTAATTTCTTTAAACTAAAAAAAATTAAAAAAAATTGAAATTACAAATAAAAAAATGTTGTAATTACAGATATAAAATGTTGAAGTTACAGATGTAAAATGTTGAAATTACAATATTAATTCGTTCAATAAAATTTCAGGATTTGCACTCTTTCGGGAAATGTCAAAAATAAGCAATAAGCAGCAGCATAGTGAAATGTTATTTTTGTCATTTCCCGAAAGAGTGCAAATCTTGAAATATTATTATTTTTATTAAAGAGTTTTACCAAGAGCTTTTTCAGCGTACGAACTTCTCGTACCTAATAATAATTGATTGACGGTTGACGGATATTATTTTAGAAAAATTTCTCGTTTTTCCATAATCTGTTCTTTGAGAAGTTTTTTTGGGGGTTTTAGCATAGCTAAGGTGTTGGATAGTTTGCTTGACCGACAGTTGGAGAAGCACCTCCACTTGCATGACGCTCAGTTTGGGTTCAGACCCGGTTTGTCAACTGAGAGTGCTATCCTCTGTCTCAAGCAAACTGTTCAATACTATACAGACGGAAACACACCAGTATATGCATGTTTTTTAGATCTTTCAAAAGCTTTTGATCTGGTGTGTTATGACGAGCTGTGGCAGAAGCTACAGTGTGATACAGACGTGCCACATGAGATTGTGCCTTTGCTTCGGTACTGGTATAGTAAGCAGCAGAATACCGTTAGATGGGCGGGTGCGCGGTCGGACGTGTATGGGTTGAGACAAGGGGGTTTATCTTCGCCTCGCCTCTTTAACCTGTACATGAACCGGCTTATCTATCTATCTATATCTATCGTGAGCTCAGCAGCACTAATATTGGATGTTCTATAGACGGAGTGTGTATAAACAACATTAGTTACGCGGATGATATGGTGTTGCTGAGCCCATCGATCGGTGCATTACGCAAACTTTTGCGCATTTGTGAGTCATATACGGAGGCCCATGGGCTCAGTTACAATGCTAAAAAGAGTGAATTTATAATCTTCAAAGCCGGTACCAAATCTGGACATTGAGAGGGAGCGCAGGGCGCTGTCTGTCCGGTGTAATATGTTGGCTCGCAGGTTTGCGCGATGTACTAGACCTGTGAAGGTGACGTTATTTAAGGCATATTGTCAGTCGTTTTACACGTGTAGCCTGTGGGCCAACTTTACGCAGCGGGCGTACAGCGCACTGCGCGTGCAGTACAACAATGCCTTCAGGATACTGTTGGGGCTCCCGCGGTTTTGTAGTGCTTCGACTATGTTTGCTGAAGCGCGGACCGATGATTTTTTCGTGATCATGAGGAAACGGAGCGCTTCACTATTAAGTCGCCTGCGAAGCAGCTCGAATAGTCTCCTGAGGGTGTTGTCCGAGCGGTGGGACCTATCCCTGATACAGAGGTGGATGCAGCTTCATGTTAGCGCTTCTCCTCGTATTATTTGACATGATTTTATGTATTGTTTAGTTCTAATTCCGTTATTGATTGTTTTAATGTGTAATATTTTAAATTGATTGTGACATCTATGTAATTTTAATGTGTATGTGTAATTTAATTATTGTTGATTATTTGATTGTAATGTGTTTAATTGGATTTAAATTTTTATATAATGTATGAACTATGTCTGAAATAAATGAATGAATTAATAATTAATAATTTTTTTTTATTTGGATTAAGCTTATTTTCCGAGATTTGTGTTATTTTTAAGTGGAATTGTGAATATTGAGACAGACACAGACGCGAGTACTGATAACTTACAGTTACGTACCATTCAAAACTGTTTTTGGTCTATAACTACATAAATAAATAAAATTGAAGTGTCTGTTTTTAATGTCAAAATAACAGCTTTTTGTGCAATGCATATTTATGCAAGTATATACGGTACTTCTGTCTATGTGGTGCCGGACGTAAAGAATAGCACTCCCCTATTTCTTCCCGTGGGTGTCGTAAAAGGCGACTATGGGACTTATTAGAGAATGGGCAGCAGCGTTCTCTATGCATTGTAACACCATACAGCGATCGCCAACCCGCCTGCTAAGCGTGGCGATTATGGCAAACCTCCCCTTTGGGGGAGGCCTATGTCCAGCAGTGGACGTCTTTCGGCTGAAATGATGTTGATGATGATACGGTACTTCTAACTTAAACTTCTAATTTTAATTTTTGTCTGACTGTCTGTCTGTTTTCCGGCTGACCTCCGAAACGTATGGTTTTGAGAATACCGTGTTCATAACATACCGTACTATAAAATATCTATCAATACTATTGGAGAAAGTTGCTATTGCATCTTGCGGTAATGTTATATGTGTTGGTATGTTTTTATGCTGCTTTGTGCTTTTATGGTGTACATAATAAAGGGTATTCTATTCTATTCTAATCTATGCTCGTGACTGTACTGAAATCTTTAGCGGCAGTGAGAAACTTGAAAGTCATCAGTCATACACTGCAACGTAGATAGATTTCAGTCATATTCTGTTTCTGGTGGAAATGAATAAAATTCCATGTAAATTGAATGCTTGCATTGGGCGAAGTGTTGTTGCTTAGTGCTTAAACAGTGTAGCTGGCATTTGTTTTATAATTGGATACATGCATACATAATCTCACGCCTTCTTCCATTGGGGGTAGGCAGAAACTATAGAACGCCACCTGCTACGCTCCTTACATACTCCTTTTGATTTGTTTACGTTCGTACATCTGGTCATACACGCACGCCGGTTGCTAGTACTACGCACCTGACCTTTCTGAAGAACATCACCAATTAAATCACTATAGTTATATTATGTCCTCCTAGGGCGTCCCCTTCTGGCGTTTCCACTCACATCAGCCTTGTAAATACCTTTTGTTAGTCGCCTTTCATTCATCCTCTCAATTCAAAATCTACAAACCACACCGTTGCCTTCTGACATAATTTTTTAACCCATCATTTAACATTATAATAATTGGATAAATTAATTTATTTATAAGCCAACCAAACAAGTCAATATTTGAACTGACACAAACTAAAAAAATTTGCTTGAATTTTTAAACAAAATATTTTACTTCACCAAAATTCAGTCGCAAAGCTAAGCCGGTTGCCAACATTTACAAAACAAAACTAAAACGCCAGCGCAATCGGACAACATATAAATAAAATATTTGTAGCAGCTTCAAACAAAATCCCAAATTGGTGTCCAAAAGTGTCCCGGAATGAATTTATTACTCTGTCGGCGTCCAAACTATTTTGGATCAGAATATTCGGATTAGGAAATAAATGAACTCTGAAAATTACGTTAATTATTCAAACAGGGTGGCAGCTCTCTGTGAAAAGCTAAGGCTGTGTCTACACCTACGCGGTCATACATCTTTAATGAATATTATAAAGAGATAAAGTTTGTAAGTTTGTATGTAGAGGGTAATCTTCGGAACTACTGTTCCGATTCTGAAAATTATTTCACTAATGGGAAGTTACATCATTGCCGAGTGTCATAGGATATATTTTATGTTAAAACAAGAAAAGTCACGGTCAGAAGCTAGTCGCAATATAAAGCACTGTCCGTTCACGTAGAAGCTTATAAAAAGTCCGTTAAAGTACCTGCTTAGGGTGCGCTTATTTATCCATAGTACATTGGAAGGTGACATTGATGTTTATGTAAATTAAACGTAAATTATATCTAAAATAGGTATTTAATTATGCATGACAGTTAGACTGTTTCATTGCGTAAGCTGAACAATGACGATAAATATAACTAGGTCCGCGAAATAATTTTATGTAAAAAAGTAAATGTAAATGTGTGGCATGTTTGTTTACGCCTTTTACCAAGCGCAACTGAAAACGCCGTTCTTTCAAAATAAAAATATTTAATTTCACATATAACTATAACATGTGCACTTATGAAACTTAGCTGGGCGCACGGCTCCAATTGGTCGTTTCCTATGGAGGAGAGCCGGCAACTCACCAGTTAGTCTTGTAAAAATATTTGACTTGTACAATATTTATAAATTACAGTGTTAAGAGCATTTATGCACCTTATGGCATTTCATACAAATTTTAAAGCCCTTGTTTTTCGAAATGACTAAACCGATTTTAATGAAACTTCATACGCATAAGCAAGATACAAAGGTCTAAAAAGTTAGTTAAGAACATTTTCGAAAAATAGTGTTACAGCCAATTTAGACCGATTTTAAATTTTCTATAGAAACAGTTATTTGTTTTTAAATAATACATTTAGAAAATGTTGTTAACTAACTTTTTAGACCTTTGTATTCCTTTAGACCTTTGTTTGAAGGGCTTGAAAGTTTGTATGAAATGACAAGGTGTAGAAAATAGTCGACAATCTTTACATGTCGCGCTGTCAAGCCGCGTCAGTATAGCCACAGCCTTAGCCATGCAAAATATTCATTCTCCCTACAAGACGGTTTGCAATTCCAACGCAAATTCAAATTGTATCTCTAACAAAAGGGAGGGTCATATGAAAATTCTGTGAAAAACTCCCTCCTATTTGTGTTGTTAGTAATAACATACAATTGTTTGTTTTGTTTTTGAATTTTTTTGTTTATTTTTAGTGTGTAAATGGATTTTTGTATGCAATCCAACTTAGATATTGATAGCCATTCGTCAAATACAATAGAAAAATCGGTTGTTTTCTGCATAAACATAGTCAGTGTCTGCATTATTCTTCTAAACTAGACAATGATGTGTTTATAACGGGATGCCAGGTCAATTCAAAACATTAAATTCTAAATTATTTAAGATTAACTTGTACAAGTGGTTGATTGAGTGTAGCTTACCACCAACCTTAATTAAACTCCCACAAAGCACTCACGTCCTTACAACCACATCACTACAACCACACACACAACATATTATACTCACACTTTAAACACAACACTATAAATGTGGCACACCTACTTCATAGTCTTTTTGTACCTACTTATTTAAATACTGATTCCCTATCAACAGGCATGCCTAATTAGGGAACTCAGTGAGTCAAGTTCTTTTTTGCTACGGTAATGGTTCATATGAGCTTGTTTTTGGTGAGAGGACGGAGCATTGCCTAGTTCCTGTAATACAGGTTAATTCCTAGCACGGGACTGGGTCTTGCCCTGCTCTCCACTTTAACATGCCTATGTCTCTGTTCTATGTATTGCTGTAGTAAATAAGCTATTTTGTTCTCAAATGTTTTTGCTCAATAAATATTATATTATATTATTATTATATTATAGCTTCTATAGCGTAAAAGAATTCATGGATAAAAAAAATTGATATAAGGTTGTTTCAAAAACCACAAAATTTTGCATGCTGTGTTTTATATTCGCTAGACATGTTTGTGCCATTGTAATTTATTTTAACTCCATTTTATGTATACCGTGTCTTATGCAAATAAATGATTTGATTTGATTTGAATGATGCGGTTTTTACTATCATTTGGAGAATTTATTCCAATTTTTTATTTTTTTTCGTTTATTTATTCTAGGCTTTAGGCTACTTTGTTTGTGTCCAATTCATGTTATTTTATCTTATTTCATTGTAATGTGCGTTTTGTTTGTGCAGAATAAACAATTTTTCTTTCTTTCTTTCTTCTAAATCTTTATTGTCTATTACATAAATATTAAACTAAGTTATAATAAAGAAATCTCTATGTTTTGTCAAGTCGTAAAATCCGTGCAAGGCAGGGGCGGGTCGCTAGTGTAGAATATTCTATTCGAAAGCTTTCCCATTTTCACACACCAAGTAGAAGTAACGATTATGATTATGATAATGTTACTGCTAAAAGCTCTCTAAGTGACTTTGGAAGTTCTAATTTAATTATCTAGACTGCCGATCGGATATAACAAGTTTTGACGAGCACATGAAGGTATTAATTAGGCTTCACGAACAGATTAGGTCACCACAGGGAAAATGTCGATGGGATAACTGAAGGGATAACATATTTTTTTCTCCTAAATACAGATTACTCAGTAATCTAGCTAGGAGCGATTCACCCAACGATTCGATGTACATACCTACACCATCTTATAATAATGCACACCTACTTTTTTTTAATATACTTACACACAATCCTCTATACGGACAACAAAGTGATCCTATAAAGAAAACCGCACTGAGGGTTCCGTAAGTATATATTAAATGATGTTGACAAATTCTGAAAAACTGTGCTATTTAGATACATCGTTTTATTTTTTACACTTCTATCACATAGAATAATTTTGAGATTTTTATCTATGCAATCTTCGGATATAAGGGGGAGGGGAAGGTTTTTTTTTAAAATTCTTCATCAAAAGTCGGAAACTATGCTAAAAACGGATTCATAGGATCACTTTGTTGTCCGTCTATCTGTCTGTCAAATAAAATGAAATCGTTTATTCTGTAAATAGTAAATCGGAATCACTTATACACGTCATATTATTTAAATAAGCTTGATGTAGTCGACATTTCCTATCGGAATACATACCCCTGAGAAGAAAAGGCGAAACAAACTCAGGGGTCAAAGTCTTTTTTAAAGTCCAGACAAAATCTTGGTTAGATCATGTGAGGACCATTAAGATCCGTGTCTGAAATGGTTTTTTGAGGAAAGAACCACACAAATTTGAGTGGACCTGTCCAATCAGTGCAAGTATTTGTCAGTAATCGGGCAGCTCAACAGTCAGTCTGTCAAGACCCTTTTTCTCAGGAACGCGTATCAAATTGAAATTTTTGTGATCCATTTATTTTTTAAACTCTTCAATTTATTAAAGATTATGTGAGTTTTGTATCGTCAATTATCTAAATTACCAAATGAATTATAATGTTCAATTTAAATATAACCTTTATAGGTTATCGAAATTTGAAAGTTTTATCTGCCCGCCTTCAATCCGCCAACAAAAAATTGATATAATCCAAAATGTTTTATATCAAATGCTACACAAATACAATTGTGCGTGGTCCGACACGCACGTGGTGGGTTTTTCTCTTCTTGTTCTCATACACTACTCGTATTGTCTGCATTTCTTTTGCCATGATGTGAAACCTCTATAGGCGCACGTAAAACCGATTGCTGGCGGGGCGACACATGCCGCGTGGCGATCGGCCACTATACAGTCTATAAATAATAGTGTGTAAATGTGTGTGTAGTGCGATGTTTCACATCTTCCACTCATCCCGTGACGGCTCAACTTTTTTAATTTCTCCTTTCGCAAGTCAGCTGGAAGATATAGTCCCTTTGTAATTAAAAGTTTCATGTCAACATCGCCACATGCGAACTACGCGTCACACTGACGTCACGGAAATCCAGCATCGCGCAAGCAGAGTTTACCGCGCGACTAGCATATATACAACGTCCCGACATCAACCGGCGCCCGGGCAGTTGCCCACCAGACACAACACCCGTCTGGTCGGAGGATCCTCCCTTTTCTATAGAGGATGAGTGAACTTTACACCCTGTTCCTCATGCCTCTAAAGGCACATCTAATCATCATCATCTGCCTAGCATTTTGGGGTCGGCTTCCAGTCTAACCAGATGCAGCTGAATACCTCTGACCTCCACAACCCAGTCACTGGGTACCACGATAACCCTTGCTAAGACTGGTTGTCAGACTTTTGGGCTCAGGTTCTGTTCTGCAATCGATTTTATATCGCCAACCTATGGCTGTAGAGTTGCAAAAATAAAGCAGCTCAAAAACAAAATATACAACATAGCAAATAAATAGTCCTCAAGCAATAAAACTTACATGCTTACAACGTTCATTGAAGAAACACGTTGAGGCGATGTACACTAAACCTTTGTACAGAAGAAAATACGTCGCAGAAGCGTACAGCGTACGTTAAATGATAAATTCTGTGTGTAATGCGCTGAGAACGCGACAGCTGCTGCCTAGGCGAATAAATGGCAAAATGCGAATACATTGCGTGTTCACTGAATACCGAGATGTATTAGCCTTTACTGACACGGTAATGGATGCAAAATAGAACGTAATAGTCGTATGTTGTTTGCTGTATGTAAGTATTGACATAGGCATACGGGCGAACTGTAGTTGTGTTTGTGCAAGGACATAACCTAACCTCGTTAGGGATGTCCTTCTGAAAGTACATTGTAGGGGCGTAATGTTTGTAACTACAAGAATGTATATAAGTTTATCAAAAGAAGCAGAAATGTGTTAAAAAACCGGCCAAGAGCATCTCGGACAACGCACAATAAAAGGTTCCGTAGTTGGGATTAATTGATCCCAACTGTTCCCTCATACATTCCAACTGCAAACGTAAGTTTGTACGCACAATATTGAGCGATCGACCATGTTGTTTTAAGACCTTAGACTTTTTATTGGTTTTCCTGTAATCTATAAGTAAAGAACTATTTTCTGTATTTTGTTTTTTCAAAATGTTGTGCTCACTAGTTTCGGAGATAAGGGTACTTTTCATCTATTTTCTTAAATAAATTATAAAGTATTAAATTTAGAATTTAAAAAAAATTCTTACAACAAGCCCTTTCATTTGATATGTCACACGGTAGAGTTTGTTTTTCTTTTTTTTAAGTTACACGTCCGTGTTTGGGTCACAGAAATTCATGTGACCCCAAATGTCAACTTAACTGGACAGAAGGCAGTGGGGACAAATTTTCGTGTCCTATTGTCATGGGAAATGCTATGTCACTAGAAAATTGACAGCATTTCCCTAAATGTACGCACAGGTGCAATCCAACCCATGAAATACAGAGCGAGCACATTAGCATTCACCGGGATCCATTTCAAATTCCGGAATACTTTCGTCTAATTTATCAGGAAACAACCCCCTTTTTCCAACCCAAGATCGACACCACTTTAGTTATTGCTACGCTAATCATAACAATTTTACAGAAAGCACTATTTCTATTGTCCCATCAACAATACTTTTGAAAATGATTGGACACTTCTCGTCAAAGCAGCGACATTTTTCGAGGTCACATTCTACTGTGGCCAGATGAAGGAAATCAATTGTGACCACAAAAGGAGCACCCCTAGTCGTGACAAGATTGGACGTATAACATGCCTTTGTGAAAGACGACGTTAAATCGACGTATTTACCAGATTGGAGAAGATTTCTAAAATGTCGCAGTTATAGACATGGTTAGGTTGCTAGGTTATTCTTAAACGTGTTAAGACGGAGATATATGCCAGTGACCTTGAGTGGTTAGCTTGCGTGTTCTGTACTGAGCTCGCGCAACGCGTCGTACGTTCAGCCAGTAATAGGACTCGCCCATCAAGGAGCGCTGTCCCCAATTTGACGCATTATTAATTTATTATACACAAACCAAAAGGTATTTTAATAAAACGCGTATACTAAAAGATCAATAATTAAATTATCTTTAAATTGGTGAAGGTTTCAGAAAAATACGCTTGGTAGATTTTGTGCCATTCTCAGTTTTTTATCCGCGTTAGACGTAACTTTACAAATTAATTTCACTATGATTAAACATAATTAAAAATATTCACATATTAAGTTATTGAAAAAATGCTCTAATTTAACATATATTTTTTTCAAATCATTAACACTACTCGTTTAAACATGATCTTCAGTATAAAATCATTAAAAGTCGTTTATTTTCGCCTTAAATTAAATTTTGACTCACTCGTTGGTCTAGTGGTCGCAAGCGTTACTGCTGAGCATGAGGTTGGAGTCCCGGGTCGGGCAAAGTGTTATTGAGTTTTTCTATCTGAAATTTCTCAGCAGCAGCCGGGAATCTGGATTTGTACCCGGTTGACGGCAATAGGCTCGCCCCCTATTACATGGGACTTAAAAACATAACTGTCGAAATGTAGGCGTATTAGGTACATCTCTGCCTAACCCTTCGTGGTTTACAGGGTTGATGTTATGTTATTACTTTTTCACTCGGGTAGGTTCAATTACAACGCTCGATTGTTGACAATGTCTTCGAAATGGGTCGCACCAACTCTCTTTTTGGTTGAGACTTTGAATAAAAACAACTCTGACAATCTTAAAACACGGCTTACTACGTAGCTAGCTAAAAAGTAGTTGCGTCTTTTGCTATTCATAGCTAACAAATGCAAAACTTCACGATTATGAAGTCTGATAACGTTTCAACTGTGCATATTTTAAAATACTAACTCATTTCAAAGTAGCTTTTTATTAATACAGCTGCTTTATTTGCCAAGTAATATTTATATAGACTTACTCAACTCATAGTATATACTTCGGGACTCAATCTTCCTTTTACGAAGGTAAAGCACAAGCCTTTCTCCACCCGAAAATGATTCGCCAAATTCTCGTACCCTTTCACCCTTTGAGAAAATTATAAAACAGTTTGGTCCTTTGAGCCGGAGTCCCGGGGTCCGGGATCCCGAGTCCCGGGGGCGTTACCTCGATTGTACGCTAATCGTTGGCTTGTTTACTAAAGTGCGTTTGGGCTTGACGATGTGTGCGGTCCGTGTGTGAGCGGGATAAGAAAACATACCGATGTTTTTTTTGTTAAGAAACGTTGACTTGCTTTCTTCATTTTATTTAAACACAGTAAAATAGAGAGATATATAATATAATTGTAGTTTTGAGTACAAAGTTACCTACTGCTTATTTCTTAAGGCGACGATAACCGACTTTTAATGATTTTATACTGAAGATCACGTCTAAACGAGTAGTGTTAATGATTTGAAAAAAATATGTTAAATTAGAGCATTTTCTCAATAATTTAATATGTGAATATTTTAGATTATGTTTATATTACATAGTGAAATTAATTTGTAAAGTCATGTCCAAAGCGGATAAAAAACTGAGAATGAAGCGGATGAAAAAGAGAAAATCTACCAAGCGTATTTTGCTGAAACCTTCACAAATTTAAAGATAATTTCATTATTGATCTTTTCGTATACGCGTTTTATTAAAATACTTTTTGTTTTGTGTATAATAAATTAATAATGCGTCAAATTGGGGACAGCGCTCCTTAATGGGCGTGTCCTATTACTGGCTGAACGTACGACGCGTTGCGTGAGTTCAGTTGATACTTGTAAACCGTATTTTATAAGATACAAGATATTAACTTTGCCGTGCCTGTATATCCTCGAAACTGTGATGTTTGTTAAAGCGAATCCCAAATTATTTCCACGCTTACAGGACGCTGTCCCACGTAATAGACGGGATATGAGCATAATTCGCGTATATCCTGCGAAAACTGCACTCATGCGCAAAAGTATCATCTGCATGGCTCCAACTATATTTAACAAGCTACCTAAACGTTGAAAGGAGCTAAATATCAAGGCGTTCAAACGTCAGTTGATACTATTTTTATCGCAAAAAGCATATTACAGTGTGTCTGAATTTTTTGTCGAAAAACTTGTCTGACATTAATTTTATTATAATATAGTTGTAAGTTTGACATAGCAGTTTGGTTAAAATCTTTATATAATTAATGTGACTAAAATATTTGTACGCCAATATATTATAAGGCTAAACATGATTGGACTTTATTGTAATTTATTATCATCATGCATGCTGTTGTATGTATATACCATGTTTATACAAATAAATGAATCTTATCTTATCAGTACAGAACACGAAAGCCACTCAAGGTCACTGGCTGATATCTGCGTCTTAAGAAATTTCTACCAGCAGACCTGCTAAAGGAGAAATGTATACAATAGTGTGTGAAAACAAGAAGAGAAGAATATGCTTTTGTGACGTCTAACTAAAATATTGAATAAATGTACCTACATATATAGCAAAAAAAAATTTTTTTTCTTTTCTAAAAAAGTCTAGGAAAGTTTTGAATTGTTCTAGAAGTATATTTGTACGAACACATTATAATTATTAGTTGACCAAATTACCATGTAGTTTTTTTCCATAGGAATCAATGTAGCAAGTAACTGTTGAAGTTTCAAAACGTGTGTAAATTGTCTTAATTAATAAGGAAGATACGTTTTTGATTGTGAGGGCAATGTACCCGAAATATCACTAAACTAAGATGTTGAGTAATAATACAAACAAAATATATAACATTTTGTTTTTATGCGCCTGGAATATTTCTAAGAAAAACTCATCCAATCACTGGGAATGTAAGAAAAATATAATCTTTTTAAATCAAAAATATCCATTACAATGCTTTTGTCATTATCTGCCTGCTTTTTTCCAACTATATTGAGGTTGGCTTCTCGTCTAACCAAATGCAGCTACCAGTATTTTACATGGAGTGACTGCCTTTCACAACCCAGTTACTGGGTAATACGATGCCCCTTGGTAAGACTGGTACTCAGACTTCTGGGCTTCAGTTTACCTGTAACGACTGTCAAATATCGACGAATGACAGCCGGGAACATTGGCTTAGCGATAAGGCTTCGCGTGTTTTCCGTAAATAAATTATAAATAGGTCAGTACTTGATGAAATAAAGTCGCCGGCGAAGTAAGAGATTGATATAATTATTATGTGATGTCTGTCAAAAAATGTCAGCCGGGAACAATGGCTTAACGTGCTTTCCGACTCAATTCCGAGGCACGAAGTGGTAGTACTTGACGAAATAAAGTCTCCGGCGAAGTAAGAGATTGATATAATTATTGTATAATGTCTGTCAAAAAATGTCAGCCGGGACCAATCGCTTAACAAGTTTTCCGAGGCACGCAAGGGTAGTACTTGACGAAATAAAGTCGGCGGCGAAGTAAGAGATTGATATAATTATTATGTTATGTCTGTCAAAAAATGTCAGCGGGGACCTGCTTTCCGAGGTACGGAGGGGTCTCGATATGTAATGGATGGTCACCCATCCATGGACTGACCTCTACAAGCATAGCTTAACCTTCAATAGACCGTTCGGCTGTTAATATTTAGTCACGAGCCTCTTACAATACTTTTGTATTATTTAATTTTCTTCCAAATACTTTTCCGTGCAATAACTTCCTTGGAAAGGTGAAAACACTCGAATCCTTTCCATTTAGAGGAAGATTTAAGTTCGTACTCCATTTAATTAAGTCGGAGTACAATTAATGAACCTGTTCCTTTTGTTGTAATTAAGTAAGCGGTAAATATTGTTCTATTGCCCACTCGGTTCATTTAAACAAAAGCTTTTCCTTGGGTTTCCTATCATTTTCAACAATTAGGAGAAATAAATAAAGATACTTCCGTAAAGAGCTTTTATTGTGTTGATGATGATGATATTGCTACGAGTATTGTGTTATTAAGACCAGGCAATCTAAATCTAATTTCCAAACAAGCAAGAAATTTGCAAAACTTAGACACAGTATTTTTGAACTGAAAACGTCTTTAGGCGCACTATGCGCTCTTTCTGAACATGGAAGGAAACTGAACCGTCACGCTCGGGTCGGTGACGATAAATCGCGAATACTCGGCGCTGGATAGCACATACGCGGGTCCAGTCGTAAGTTTTCACACCCTGTTTTTTAGGGTGCCGTACCTCAAAAGGTAAAAAGGAACCCTTATAGGATCACTCGTGTGTCTGTCTGTCCGTCTGTCACAGCTGATTTGCTCCGAATCTACTGGAACGATTAAGTTGAAATTTGGTACACATATGAACTTCTGTGACCCAAACACGGACGTGATACGTAAATAAATTAATTTTGAATATGGAGGTCACTTTTAGGGGCAAAGTAGAAAATTAAAAAAAAAAGTTTTAGTGACTGTACCGTATGACATACCATAAAGGAAGGACTTGTTTTAAGGATTTCATATATATTTTTTATAATTTTAAAGTACATACTTTTGAAAATATTTAAGAAAATAGATGAAAAATTACCATTCCTCCCCCTTATCTCCGAAACTAGTGCGCATAAAATTTTGATAAAAATACAGAAAATAGTTCTTTACTTATAAATTACAGGGAAACCTATAAGAAGTCTGTGATCTTAAAATAACATGGTAAATCACTCAATATTGTGCGTACAAACTTACATTTGCAGTTGGAATGTATGGGGGATCATGTTTTTCAAGTACAATGTTAAGATTTTTTTGGGATTTATTCATCCCAACTGCGACACGCACTTTGCCGGTTTTTTTCTTTTGGATTTGTTTTCTGCCTACTCAAGACACACATTCTTATATCCCGCTAGCAGTGTGACCACACACAATTTGCTGCTGACTCACGTGCGACGAAGCAAATGTACTCCGTAGCGCACCGTCAGCGAATTTACAGTTTTTGTATAGCGGCTGTACTTGCTTAATGTTGCTCCACACCTGAATGGGAGCCTTTATGTCGTGCCTTAATGTACCTATTTAAAAAGTAAATTATGTAAAATTTTCTACGGTGGACTAGCTTTTGCCCACGGCTTGGCCGCATGGATGTCGGAAAATATCCCACGGAAAGTGCCCTTTGAAGTGCCAAATTTCATCCAAATCTGTTCAGCCGTTTTTGCGCCAATCCGAAACATACATCCAGACAAACAGACAAATGGACACAAATTCTTCGTTACAATTTTATTATATGTATAGATGTTGATACTAGCTATATCTCAGAACGTAGAGAAAAGATTAAACAATCACTAAGTTTGATCTAGACAGAGTGGCCTTGGCACCAAACTTGGTTGTAGCCATCTTACTGCAGGACGCAGTTTTTTTTGGTCCTGATATAGAACGATCAGTGGTACGCTTGATAATTTTTTGTGGCTAAATCAAACAATCTAACCCAGTAACGTGATATTAAACGACAAAATAACGCGGAACGTATCGACATCGTTGCAGAGAGGCCAGAACTGCCCATATTTCGATGGAGTCGAAGGCTTTCTCGTAGTCCACAAATGACATACATAGCGGCTGATTGTACTCTTCGGTCTTCTGCAATCTGCCGAACAGTATGGATGTGGTCTACGGTACTGAAGCCTTTTCGAAAACCGGCTTGTTCTGATGGCTGGGACTCGTCAAGTCTCCTGGCGAGACGGTTCATGACGACCCTTGAGAACAGCTTGTATACGTGGCTCAGAAGTGAGATGGGTCTATAGTTCTTCAGCAAGGTTTTGTCGCCTTTTTGAAGAACAGAACCACCGCACCTCTGCTCCTCGCTTCGGGCGTTGAACCCTCTTGGATGACAGACTTGAAGAGACTCTCTAGCTCTCTCAGTACTGGAGCCCGCTTTAAGGAGCTCTGTCGTTATTCCGCATTAACCATTAACGACGCGTAGTGTGGGACGCCCTCCAGATCTAGCTGGACGACCCTAAAAAGGTGGCTGGGACAGACTGGATGCGGAGATGATATTTTTTTTTCTCTTCGAATACATGGTGTAGGGTATCGTTGGATAGGCCGGTCTGTGAAAGCCATTTTTCAATCCTGAGATCCGTTTGCGTAATATTAAGCTTTAAAGTGCAATTGTTTGTTAGAGTCAAGTGTCTCCCCCCCCTGCCAGCTAAATGGTTGGTTTTGGATATGTGAAAATATTCATGGCAGTAGTGTATATAACAAAATTAAAAGGAAAACTATCACAGCTAAGTAGGGTCTACAAGTTAACGAGTAATAGTGGACCAACTTAAATTTGCAGTTGAAGAATTGACCGTAACGTATATCGATGTATTGGAGAGTATGTTTTTACTACAATGTTAAGTTTATTTTAGGGATAAATTCATCCTAACTACGGAACCCTTCATTGTGCGTGGTCCGAAATGCACTTGGCCGGTTTTTTAATTATAATTCTGTTGTGCTTGTAGGTAAATGTATACGTCCCTAAAAGGAACAACAGGGTTTTTGTTACATACTGTATTAATAGATTCAGTTCAGAAGACTGATAAGCTAAGTTTTTTAAAGCTTCCTCTCCCCTACTATTTTGCTGTGCCCAACAGGGTCTACAATGATCAAATATATCATTTTAAGTTACCACCTAACTACACATTGAGGAATGCAAATAAATTATTGAGTATAGCACTGTAACAGTGACCCTGTATCATCCCACTGCTGAGCAAAAACTGTTCCCATGACTTCCGCAGTCCTTGCGATTCAAGGCTAATGTGGACCATTGCTCGTTTGTTTCGTTCAGTAATATGTAATTATGTAGTGTGTGACGTACGTCGCGCGTCGTTGTGTTGAGTTATGTTGTGTAATTGTTTAGTGTTGAATATTTTTATTTTTTATTAATAAATTCTTTATTTCACCAAAAGAAAGTACAGGGTCCAAAGACTAAGCGCTTTAAAGGCTTATAACTAAGGTCACAAAATGTTTAATACTCTGACTCCTAAACTAGGTGTATGTGCCCGTGTCTTAGGAGTCAGTGATTCTCCGTAAACGTAAACAAAGCCACAATTATAGTAAAACAAAACGTTTCAACAGTATGCAAATGTTGTACAAGAAAACAGGATATAATTTATGAAAAGAAAACACAAAATGAAAAACGTTTAACTGTGTGGTGAGATGAATCAATGCAATGTTTGAGTGTGTGTGTAGTGAGTGAGTGTAGGATGTGTGTAGTGAGTTGTGTTGCTATTGTGTTTTTATGTAATACAGTTTGCGTACCCGCAACCTGGTCTTTTCACACCGAGTCCATACTCGGAGGTCGAACGACGTCGACGTCGTTTCGAAATCTTCAATTTGTAAAAAGGCACGACTTAAGTACTGACATTACCAGTTTTAGGTCAGCAGAATGGCTCGGTGGAAAATTTGTAACGTCGGTGATAACCGTAACAGTATCATTTAGGAAGAACTTTATATTTTATCTGAATATCATCGAGCTGAGTGCAGAGAAGTTTTGTAGTTATTACGTACTTAATGCTTGGATTTTACTTTGATAGTTATATAATATATATTATTTTCATGTGTTGCGAAAAGGTACATATTAAACTAATTGAGGGTCTAATTTTCACATAAAATATAATATTAAATATTTCCCATTTACGTAATCCTCTAAAAACTTTTAGCCCAAAAAGTTTTTATGCATGCTTACAAAAAAATTGAGGTCATTTTAACTTTCTGTCCGTTTCTTACAGCAACTAGGGCCCAACCAAATGGGTTAGGGGTTAGAATTGTGACCAACCGCACGCGCTACATCTAAGTTGGTCGCGGGTACTTGGTTTTTTAGTATTTTTAGGACCTTAAGGGCCCGCCCACGAGCGATTTTTTCGGTGATTTTGTTCAGAAAAAAAATACATTCACACAAAAATCGCCGAGAAAATCACAGAAAAAATCGCTCGTGGGCGAGCACCCTCTAATAGGAATTATTTGAGGTTCACAAAAAGAGGCACATACATTATGTGAGATAACACAGCGTTGAGACTAAATTACTCACTCGCACTTACTTTTCTCTCTTTCTTTTTATACTAATCCAATATGTCATGTGTTGCTCTATACTAATAAATACAGATTAATTAATTCATGCGTTTATTTGAGATACAACACATTATATTAGAGTGTTTAATAAAAAAAAATTAAGAGCAGAATGGGATTTATTTGAGGTCCGATTAAATAGATGCCCTGTTATAGAGTGAATATATATTACAATTTATATAGGTCCTAAACAACGTATCTTTCTAATTTTTTTTTTTTATATTTCAAATACTTATTCACGAAGTAATAAGGCCCTCACCTGTAATAAGTTTTTCTTCAAAACAACTATTTCAGCGCTGTAAATCCCTAATTTTCATAACGTACAGGCACATAAGGATCATTGGCCAGACATTTTCATGAATACCTTATTACAAATATGACAGTAACAATAAAAGTATATTACAGACTTAGGTCACCCTTGGGTTTTGACCGTCTGTCTGTCACGATCTCTTTATAAAACTAAAATAAATTTGAAGTCGTGTCTGTGATTGTGAAATAAATGTGCTTGTGTCAAAGCATTTTTAGTATTATTTTCACAATGAGTTCTGCGGCAGCTAGGAATATGACTTTCACAATGTCATTTCTATTTTCAAAGCTATCTAAGATAATAATATAATTGACGGTTCGGATATCGGTATTGGATAATATCGGATGGCATGTATTTCATCGAACCTCTAATAATTTATATTTTGCGCTCCTAAAAATATTATTAAACACTAAAATAATGTCTGCATCTTTTTTTGTAAGCCTCAAATCATTCCTAGTTTGGGGTTCTAAAAATATCTACTAAATAGCCAACTAACTGTGACCAATTTGGATGTAGCGCTCAGCGGCCGCTGCCGCGGCACCGCTCCCTGCGCTCGCTCGGCTCGCGCGTGTTTCGTCACAGTTCTAACCTAACCTAACCCATTTGGTCGGGGTGCCTTAGCTAAGTAACTGCAACCAATTCGACTCGTGTGGTTTGTCAGAGTCAAAGTACTGACCTAATCTGACACTTTTACCAAATCGCAGATATTGTCGAAAATCGATAACATTTCTAAAAAACACAACCGAAAATCAAAAGTAACAACATAAATTATGCGCGGTTCCGTTTGGTGCACATCCCATTTCTTCCCGTGGGTGTCGTAAAAGGCGACTAAGGGATTTACTATAGAGAATGGGCAGCAGCGTTCTCTATGCATTTTTAAAACCATACTGCAATCGCCAACCCGCCTGCCAAGCGTGGCAATTATAGCAAATCGCCCCCCCTTTTTGGGGGAGGCCTATGTCCAGCAGTGGACGTCTTTCGGCTGAAATGATGATGATAAAATTATGCGCATCAAACAATAACACAAAAAAAACCTGACCATTTTTGCTCATTTATTTAAAAAACCGGCCAAGTGCGAGTCGGAATCGCGCACGAAGGGTTCCGTACCATTATCTATAAAAATGGCAAAAAAAACACGTTCGTTGTATGGGAGCCCCCCTTAAATATTTGTTTTATTTTAATTTAATTATTTATTTTTAAAGTCAATATAATATCTACATATTCTGTGAATATTTCAAGCGTCTACCTGTTGCCGTTATCAATATAGAGCAAAAACGAGCAAAAAAATCACGTTTGTTGTATGAGAGCCCCTTAAATATTTATTTTGTTCTATTTTTTTGTATTTGTTGTTATAGCGGCAACAGAAATACATATGACGGAAGCCATATTATTTAACAGCTGCGAGAGGCGGCGACTAGATGGCGCTAGTGGAACGTGCACCATAGACAAATCATTCATTCTATCGGATGTTTGACTTAAAAGAATTGAAGTCAATTGAGTGAAATATTGTAACGTTACCCCCCTCTAGCGGATCGCCTTTATAAGGAGGTGCGCTATTGAGTCGGTACGCATTTCGAACGGATGCGTCTTGGTGCACGGACCACTGTCTCTCGACAGTCAGTACTACCCGGTTATTGGATATGGAACGCTGTCTCCGACAAATTAGTACTATCCTTATTGCGGTGGGTGCATGGACCACTGTCCCTGATAGTCAGTACTGCCCTATGTGACCGCCACTACCATTATTAGTTATTTAATTAATTCTATTTAATTTCTATATTCTCTCGATTTAAAATAACTGATTGTTCGATTGAAATATATTTCTGTATTGCCATATCTGAGTATTACTTCTGATGTCTAGACCTATCCCGACACATACATCATCTGTGAAAATTTCAACTGTCTAGCTATCACGGTTCATGAGATACAGCCCGGTGACAGACGGACAGACAGACAGACGGTGGAGCCTTAGTAATAGGGTTCCCGTTTTACCCTTTGGGTACGGAACCCTAAAAAGTGTGTGCATCATTAAAAGCGCAATTGTTTTTTATTTGTTCATCAATTTAAAAAAAAAATCTATCAATAAGTTTTATATCGGATGTGAAACCTGAACTCAAAAGTCCTAAATCGCCAAACGCCTGAGAGAAGAGCCTTTTTACCCGCAGCAAAGAGAGAATAAAAGACATTATTATAACATTAAATATAACGATATTTACACACTTATTACATTATTGCGTGACAGAGCTTGGTATCGTTCGTTTAAATATATTTCCTTCTATTCTTACCCGGCTCATTGCTTGGGGGCGCGTTTCTAAGAAAGACTGGTCCTTTAGTTAATACGGCCATTTTCTTCAACAATAATAACGTAATTCTCCGTATGTATGTTTAATGTTACGCCTCAATACACACAAGGGGTGGGCAGATTTGTTATAACTTCTTTATGAGTCGACAATATAAGTACATTCTCTTTTTACCCGACTGCGTTGAAGCCAAAAAGGAGGGTTATGTGTTTGACCTGTATGTATGTATGTATGTCCGTCCCTATGTTCCCTTGTAACTACTAAACGGCTGAACCGATTTTGATGAATAATATGTCGTAAGATTCGTCTTTATTGCGCGAGTGTCACTGGGTATATTAAAATTATTAAAAATCAAAATGGCGGAGTTTTGGCTCCAAAATGTTTGTTTAAAAAGAAAGTCTCCCAAGACTATCGAGTGGGGTATCAAAATGAAGGGTTTTAAAAGATGATAAAACAAAAAATATATATACAAATTATATGTTTAAAATGCAATTTAAAAGAGATGGAGAAGATGTTTATTTGTAGTTTATATAAATCTTGTTTCCATCTTTTTTGTTGCAGTCGGGTTTTTTTTTTTTTTTTACCGGCGTGCGTGTATGACTAGATGTATGAACGTAGGCGAAGCAAAAGGAGTATAAGGAGCGTAGCAAGTGGCGTTCTATTGTTTCTGCCTACCCCCATGGGAAGAAGGCATGAGTTTATGTATGTATGTTATTTTTTTAAATTCTATAACTTATAAATAATTAATCTGCCTAGCCGTTTACCAACTAAGTTGGGGTCGGCTTCCAGACAAATCGGATTCAGCTGAGTACCAGTATTTTACATGGAGCGACGGCCTATCGAACTTCCGCAACGCAGTTACTGGGTAACACGATACCCCTTGGTAAGACTGATTGTCAGACTTTCGGGCTTCTGACAACCCGTAACGACTGTCAAACATCAACCAATGACAGCCGGGACCATTGGCTTAACGATAAGGCTTAGCGCGCTTTCCGAATTAAATTATAAATAGGTAAGTACTTGACGAAATAAAGTCGCTGGCGAAGTAAGAGATTGATATAATTATTATGTAATTAAAAATTATCGTTTAGGTAAACTTATTTGTCGTGAACTTAATTACCTAGGTAGCATCTGGTCAGTCCCACGGTAACTCGGTTTTAGAAATAATTTGGGATTACTGAATTAGGGAGGCACTTAAATGCCTCCTTAATACGGTAATCACCAATTTAATAAGCCATGAGCAGTATTTAAAAATATAAAAACAAGATTATTTTTTGTGTGAAATATATTTTTTGTGATAAAGGAAAAACAACGTTTCAAAAACGCGCCTCATTGGCAATACTTACAAGGACTCACAAAAAAAATCTAAACACAAAAACTTTACGAGTTTTAGCTACACAAATTCACAAAAGAACGCACATTGAAAACGCTAGTACAAAAGAAGCGACTTAAGAAAAATACTCGTTTTTACGCAACTGAAAAAAAAAACATGAAAACAGGAGTGTTCTCACTTGTTTGCATCAAAACGAGACTCCGGACAAAAAATATACGAAGACCTGTTTTTTCCCCGTTTGCTAAAGTACACTGTTAACAGTTATTTGTTTCGTTTAGAAGTCGACGAGTGCCTGAAGGATGCTCTGCCGAAAAATCTTATAAAATGTATTTCGTCCAAATAATATGTTTGAGTTAGGAGCACTGTGCGCGTTGGAGTGTGGAGTGTAGTAGTTTTTTTGGCTCGTTGACGAAGTTTCTGTGAGATTTGTTACGTGAAACTTATTTTATTCTGATTATAAAGTTTTTTTATTGAGTGCTCTACTCTCGATACTTGTCGACTGTTGCCTTGTCAAAATTTCCAACATAAATTCGTTTCTATACTCTCAATTATACATGGAAATCATATTAAGATTCAGATATATGCCAGTGACCTTGAGTGGCTAGCTTGCGTGTTCATTACTGAGCTCACGCAACGTGTCGTATGTTCAGCCAGTAATAGGACTCGCCCATCAAGGAGCGCTGTCCCCAATTTGACACATTATTAATTTATTATACAGAAAACAAAAGGAATTTTAATAAATCGCGTATACTAAAAGATCAATAATCAGGTGAAGGTATCAGAAAAATACGCTTGGTAGATTTTGCACCATTCTCAGTTTTTTATCCGCGTTAGACATAAATTTACAAATTAATTTCACTATGTAATATAAACATAATCTAAAATATTCACATATTGAGTTATTGAGGAAATGGTCTAATTTAACATATATTTTTTTCAAATCATTAACACTACTCGTTTAGACGTGATCTTCAGTATATAATCATTAAAAGTCTGTTATCGTCGCCTTAACAGGGAAGTTTTAAAAACTAGAGACTTGACATTATAAGATTATTATAATTTTAAATAGATATAAGTACCTTGATATATACTTAATTATATATATTTTTTTTAATTAAAAATCACGTGTAGTGTTTTCGGTTGGGAATTGGGGCTATTTGTCGTCACGATCCACGTCGTCACACACGATGGATTAATCTAAATCTTCTTCTATAAGTTTTCTTGCTTCCTTCGGATGACCCCTATTGATTTCCGTTAGTAAACTCATGCCTTTCTGTTCAAAAGATTATTAACAAAAATCGATGAATTTTCTTTGATTTGTTTCCGTATAAAAAATGTCTGTGAGGCGTGCACTTTTGGATTTTCCTAATTTTATTCTGGTCATGATTTTTCTGAAAAGGCAAAATATTACCGCAGTATCATTCATCCACAAATTATCCTTACTGGATACCTCGTTGGTCTAATGGTCGTAAGCACTACTGCTAAGCAAGAAGTCCTGGGCTCGATTCCAAGGTCGGGTAAAGTGTTATTGGGTTTTCCTATTTCTCAGTAGAAGCCCGGAGCCTGGATTTGTGTCCGGTTGATGGCAATAGGCTTATCCCCTATTACATGGGACTTAGCGCGTTGAGCAATTAATGCGACACTTGTGTCGGCAGTCCCCATGTCTGCCAATTTTTAAACTTTTAGATTTTTGAAAAAGCTCTCCTCAATGTAAGTGTGTGTGTGTGTGTGTGTTGGCTGTGTAGGGGTAAACACCTCTGTCTAACCCTTCGGGGAAAACGGGGTGATTTATGGCCATAAATCAGTATTAATCATCTCCAAAAGTATTTATATACAACTAAACATTTTTACTGATAAAGCAACAGGCAATATAAGACGTAATTTCTCCTTTATTAACTAATTACTTCTTAGGCGATACTCTTGTTACTTAATTAAGAATACAACAGCTGGCTGGTTCTACAAATGGTCTCAAGCTAATTATCGAAGGTTTTCTGGCGAAATAGACGCGTTTGTCTTAAGACCAGACTTCTTTAATAATATTTTTCTTGTAGGTATCTTGAGGTACTTTCGGTCATTGAAATTGTAAGCGGTATCGAGTTCTAGAGGCCACTAATTGGTCTTTAGTAATCGGTAAGATCGATCGCTATAAAAGTTTTAGGATTCAAACTGCGAACAAAAGGACCAACTTTTTATTCAGTAAGTAATTTGAAGGTCAGAATTATTAGTCCAAAGTTGTCTGCTCCTGAACAGGGACCGTACAACCCCGGTTAAGGGAAGCCTTTCGAAGGGGTAACCCATTCAATGGGTTACCTTTATCATGATGTAACCCATTGAAAGGGTTACATGATAACCCATTGAATGGGTTTTATACTTGAAACCCAGTGAAAGGGTTACATGATAACCCATTCAATGGGTTCTATACCTACTTGAAGCCCAGTAACATGAAAAAATCATAATAATATGTTATTTCGATATCCGCCCAGCACGCGTAGCATTGCTCCTATCTCTATTCTACCCAGGGACCATTTTGGTTACCATTTTTTCTAAGCAGTTAATCAAAAGCCCATACGGTGTGGGTAATTTTGAATGGCTTAAATTAAGTCGTTCAATAGGGTTACCCATACCGTATGGGTTTTTATCGAAAACCCTTTCAACGGGTTACCAAAATTTTATTTAAGCCGTTCATAGGGTTACCCATATCGTATGGTTTTTGGTTTAACCGCTTAGAAAAACCCTATCGAAAACCCTTTTAATGGGTTACCAAAACGGTCCCTGCTCCTAAAAGATCCTTATAATAGCACACTATTGGGATAACAATAAGACCATTCTACACACCCAATATACGTCTTTCAGAGTCATATCCAAGTGTCATACATTTTTTGATTCCCCAAAGTGGCTCAGATATCAGCCATCTTATAAAAGCATCTATATTTTTCAATTCCCTGTGGAGAGACAGAGATCAATATATATGTATATAATAAAATGTAATGGCGTCATATTGATCGTATATAAGATGGTGTACGAAGCGATTTTCCTCCAGTTTACTCGGAGACAATGGTAGAAGCTGCCATTTTAAATCGAGCATGCGTAATTGCAAGATTGCTGTGCTATAGCAGCTTGAAGACGCATTTTGTCTAAATTTGGTTTCATATAATATCCTATCTTAGAACAGGCAAGCCGTAAATATAATTACTTAAATAACTATTTTCCTTTGATACTTCGTCAACGAACATTTCAACTGAAATTAATGCATAAGTAAAGAATTCACGACTCTAAGCTCCAGATTTTGTTAAGCCAAGACAAACCTTCGATGAGCTTGTGAAGGCTGCAGGTATGCGCTGGATGCGGGAAGCACAGCAGAACCGGTCGAAGTGGCGGTGCTTGGGGGAGGCCTATGTCCCGCAGTGGACGTCTTTCGGCTGAAATGATGAATGAATGAAGTCAAACCAATGCCTGACCTCATCGACTTAAGTGCCTATTAATTTTGCTGACATACAAAACTGTGACAAATCGTGTTTTCGAAACGAAAATAATATACCAACTCCTATTTATTCAAGAGGCTTGAACAGGCACGCAGAACCACAAAACTAAGGGCCGCGAAATTCCTACAGAAACTCTCTTCAAGGGCACACCCCATTGCCCTTCATATCTTCAACTCTTCCACATCTAAAGGACCATTACCGCCTCGCAGTAGCCCTTTACAAGCGCAAATATTATTTTTATTTTCATTTAATTGTGGGCCTTCCCCGTTGTTGCCGAAAGTTTTCGTAACGACTGAACTTGCAAACGGCCTCCCGACACTTAAGTTGATTTAAGTAATTTCGCAGTTGCCTTGTGAATTTGGAATGCGACGGACGTCGGTGTGGTGATAAAAAGTGGATTGGAACCTTGTTACTTTGAGTGGAATTTGCATTGTTGTGGGCTGTGAGGACAGCGTTAGGGTTCCGTACCTCAAAATGAAAAAACGGAACGCTTATAGGATCACTCGTGTGTCTGTCTGCCTGTCTGTCCGTCTGTCACAGCCAATTTGCTCCGAATCTATTAGACCGATTAAGTTGAAATTTGGTACGCATATGACTTTCTATGACCCAAAAACGGTCGTACAACGTAAATAAATAAATATTAATTTTTTTTGAGGGTCAGTTTTGGGGGGTAAATAAAAAAAAAAAGTGTTGCAAACTGTACCGTGTGATATATATCTATGAAAGGGCTTGTTGTGAGGAACTCAAAAATATTTTTTTTCTAATTTTAAAATAAATAGTTTTAAAGTTATTTAAGAAAATAGATAAAATTGACCACCCCCACTTATCTCCAAAACTATTGACCCTACATTTTTGAAAAAAGTACATCGTTAGTTATTTACTTATTGATTACAGCAAAACCTTTTAGATGTCTATTGTCTTAAAATAACATGATAAATCACTCAATATTGTGCGTACAAATTTACATTTGCAGTTGTAATGTATGCCCCCATACATTACAATGAAAATGAAATTTTTAAACTAGAATGTTAAGTTAAAGTCATCCCAACTACGGAACCCTTCATTTTGCGTGGACCGACACGCACCTGGCCGGTTTTTTTAGTTAAGCTGTTGAGTATGGCTCATCTGAAATCACAGTGATCTAGTCTTTATCATGAATAGATGAGTTAGAAGAAACCTTTTGCTTGGCAAAAACCTCTGCTTTTATTATTATAAAAACAGCCAAGTGCGTGCGGGCCACTTGACTCTAACAAATATCTGCATTTGAAAGCTTTATATTACGCAAACGGATCCCTGAATCAAAATAGTACATTGTGATACAAGGGTGGAAAGTAGGTTATTGCAAACGAGCTGTCCCAAACGTCAATGACACGAGTTTGCAATAACCTACACACCCGTGTATCACACGACGTTTTTCAATAAACTTGTGGGAAATAGTAAAAAACAAATCAAAGACTTAAATTAAATTTTCAGAAAATGGCGAGTTTTTGCAACTGGGCATATTTTTAAATTAAAACTGGTAATTAAATATATTACGGGGCCATTTAAAAGACTTTTGAGAATTCAATGCTAAGAAGTACGGACTCATTCATTTTTCTTCGTATAAAATCTATCCCATTTTATTCTATGTATGAAAACTCCTTGCTACTAAACTTTTTAAATTGACCATAGACATTTAAAACTCAACTGCAAAACTAATGATAGAGCTCGTAAACAAAAGTCATGACCGCGTAAATAATGGTTTTACAGACCCGCAATATTTTTGAACGGCCTATCCAACGTAAACCCACACTATGGGCTATAGACGAGAAAAAAAACATATCATCCCTACTTTACGTGCAAGGGAGGTGGCCTACAATTTTAATTTTCAAGTTTTTAGTTTAACACTTTGTCAGCATTATTAATAAATGTATACTCATTCCAAATCCTTGTTAACTACGAAAACCTAAAAAATATAGATCTGTTCCACTACTCGTACAACATTATTTTTAGTATATGCGAAACCTGAATATAGTTTGTTCAGAATAAGGAACTGAATCAATTTCAACAATTTTTACACCATGTTATAATTAATTGTCCTAAAAATATTGAAGTGTGATGGAAAATGCTATCACCATTTAATTACTTACAATACAATCGCCGTACGGTTAGGTACCTACTGCCAAATTATTATCAATGAGCGCAAGACGAGCCTGGAGGCGCGAGGGCGCCGTTAGCATGTTTTTGTACGGACTACCCGGTAACATAACAACGATATAACTTTGTGTTTTTTTCATGATACAGTTTTGCAATTTTGTACATAGATTCTTTACATAAAAATACTAGACACGTGTTTCGGGTTTCGCATATACTAAAACAATGTTGTATATAATAGCAATTACTGTCACCAGCTCGGCCCATGTCGCTCATATTGCCGAAGTTAAATGAACCACTCATGCGATCAACCCCGATTCGGATCCAAACACCAAATTCCTGATACAAGAAGTGCCCCTCAGGGTACATTGAACTCCACATAGCTTACAACTTGTATCTCAACTTACCCCACGAGGACAACGAGCTCTCTAATTGAGGACATACCTCCGAGGTCCCTTTAAAACTAAGTTTAAGACATGTCTCTAAATAATCCAGGGACATTCAAATATATAATTTAACGCTTCGAATAATTTTGTAATTAAAGTTTATTTGCAATAGAGAAATAAGTCGCTCTCCTGAACTGAACTTTATGTCTTGGTCTCAAGGGTAGCCAGAAGTTGATCTTGAATTGTTTATGAGTTTGGATTTAGACGTTTCGTGTAACCGCCGTGTGGTCACCTTGAGTGTCATCAAAGAGTTTGAAATTATTTCAGACGCAAGAATGATTACTTACATAAATTTAAAGAATACTTTTCTTTAACGTAATTTGTGATAGTAACATTGCTCTCAGAAAGTATAAAAGGGACATAACATAACAGCATTCATGTATTCCCCAAAGGGTTAGTCAGAGGTGTCGCCATAGGACATTCTCATTTTGACAGTTATGTTTAAGTCCCATGTAATAGGAGGCGAGCCTATTGCCATCAACCAGGCACTGATACTGATGGAGAAACCCAAAAACACTTTGCCTGACCTGGGAACTGAACCCAAGACCTCAAGTGCTTGCGACTTCTAGGCCATGAACAGGAGAATAAAAGGAATTTGCTGAAAAATTAAGAAAATTTTTGGTCGGAACAAAAGATTTCTCAAGGACTCATCATGAGTTAATTCAAGGTCACCAATGTTTATCGTTAGAATGGATTCATTCTTTAGCCTTCCGCATTCTATCTCTCGCGTCCGGCCTTGGTTTAGGCCATGGTTCGGAGCGAGAGTGCATGGGAGGCTGTCACCTTCTTCTGTGAAGCAGTAATGCTCGCGAAGGAGGAGGCGGAACGCGTGAGGGAGAGGCAAGGTTCGCGACCTCGCGCTCTAGTCGCCGCAGCAGATGCCCCTGGCATCGGGAGTCGCAAGCCGATTTCCGGCCACCGTAGGCGCGGGCTTCCGGACGGTGAGCGATGGGTAGCTCGCCGTCCGATAAGGACCAGGCCCGGGTCGACGGCGTGTTGTGTTCCACGCGCGCCTCAAAGAGATGTCCGAAGCTTCCGCACTCTTCTGCTCCCGAGGTGGTGCTAACTACTTGTTCCCTCGTCTTTTGCTACGTCAGACTGGTGGTTGGTCCTCCTAACCAGACCTCACTGCCACTTTAGTTTGCTAAATTTTCAACTTATATCAGTCACACCAGTTCTTTGTTTGGTGGCTAATTTTGTGGCGGAATTTACAACGAACATTCAAAATATGCATCAAACTGACGTCACGCAAAATCCTACATCGCCCAAGCAAAGTTCCACGCCCGACTAGCCGACTAGCAAATATACAAGGCCCCGATATCAAACGACGGGCAATTGGCCACCTGACACAACACCCGTCTGGTCGGAGGATCCTCTTTTTTCTATGGAGGATGAGTGAACTTTACACCCTGTTCCTCATACCTCTATAATTTCATCACAGTTTTATATCTAGCCGATCGCCATTATTTTGTATAGCACAGGATTAATTAATCAAAATCTTGTCACAATAACGGGCACCGGCCATAACATTAATTCCAATCCGAAATAAAACATCCCTCTATCGCACAAAAGTCGAATTAACAAGAACATTAAAATTCAAATAATTGCGTGCCGTACTTTATCAAAACGAATGGATGCGAGGAGCTAATTTATATTTCATCTCTCTGGATGAAAAACACGTCGAATTTCCCTTTAAAAATATCCATGTTACATATTTAAGAATCATTTGTGAAGAGCTTTTTGCATATTTGACAGGCTTTCCCTGAGGTAATCCATTTTTACCGACTGTGCTAAAAGATGGGTACTGGGTTTTGAATTGGGTATTGTGTTTATTGTTATGTTTACACATTTGTCGTTTTGTTTAGAATGGTATGTATCAATTAGTCAATCAATATCATAGGTACGGTCTCGTAGGGCAAGTAATCTAATGAACGAAAACACTTGGAAGAGAAACAGCTACGTGCCCTTGATAAACTGACACACTAATAATTTGTCTTTGAATTTCTAACTACTCATTCGTCATTGCTTACGTCTTTGATTTACAATTTATCCTAGAACTAGGTACCTACAAAATTAAACGCCATCAACCCTTTGCTTCAAAATTCTAACTAAGGTATCCACGTGAATTGATCCCTCTCATTGTTTCCAGACCAAATATTTTACCAATCAGTGGCGTATAAATATTAAAGCTTGATCAGCAGTTCAACCCTAAAAGGTATTAAGCCCACGATTGAAACAACAGCTTCAAGATATTCAAATAATCTTTGCCAATAACCGAATATTATTTACCTGAACCAATCTATCAGAGGTATACATAGGAGATCTTTTCTTATTAAATCCGAATCCCCTTTGTGTACAAAACTTATTCGCCTGAGCTTGGTTTTAATAAAAATTCCCAGGACAAACTGGCCGTTATAATATTCCTGTAATATCTGAACGATAAACAGATGCTTATTGGACGAGAAAAACTCATAACTTTCAACTATGTAGCGGTTTCGCTTGGGGCTTTTGAAAAAGAAGTGTTTACGTTCATGTTTTCAATTTCTTCTTTTTAATTTCTCAGTGTTTTTCTCGGCTACGGTGAAAAAACAGAACATAAAACGATGGTTTCATTTTGTAACTGGAAATGTTGAGAATTATTCTCTCGTATTAAATCGAAAATAACTCGTGCTGAAGTAAACATCAGTCAGTCAGCAACGTAACCGGACTTAGTGCCATGGTTCTGCCAAACGTAAATTTAATTATTTCCACTCATCTAAAAGATTAGTTAAAAAAAAAAAACATGTGACATCCACCAACCCGCACCTTATGGCCCACTCCCTTTCACAGACAGGAGCCTGTTTCCCAGCAGTGGGAACATCATAGGCTGATTATGCTAAAAGGATATTATAACACACGTTAAAACAGCTAGGACTGATGACTCATCACGGAATTTGGGATCTCGAGGGATTATTTAGCAGGAAAAGTTCAAACAGCATATCGGGGTCATTATCTTTCAACTAATCTCGTCCATTAGACTCATCAAAGAGGGTCAAAAGTAGTAAAAGCACGGGACTCCGTAAAGATAAGGCAGTCTTTTGTGCCACAACTGATACTACAGTGACGGTGTCGCCGTGACCCTCTGGCTAATTACAGACCTTGACACTGTAGGCGTGTGAATTTTTTATTAGAGTAGGTTTTTGTGTACTTTTTAAAGTAGCTTTTAGTTAGTTTATGAATAGAAAGAAAGAAAGAATAGAATAGAATAGAATACTCTTTATTATGTACACCATAAAAGTTACAGATATAAATGTTTAAATTTTACATAGGGTGACACAACGGGCGGTCTTATCGCTAAAAGCGATCTTTTACAGACAACCTTTGGACGGATTAAAGGGAGCAGGAGAGACAATACTGCAGGAAGAAGAAATAAAGAAAACGCATTTATTTAGCACGGACTAAAAGGCACACAATATAATATACATACTTATATAAACTCACGCTTTCTTCCCAACTCAATTCAATTCTCAATTCTTTACTGCGTACCATAATGTATACAGGGTTATTTTTAAAACGTCAATAACCTCTTAAGGAGTCATTGTACTCATCATTATGAACAACTTTTACTATGGGACCAAACCTGAAATCACGAAAAAAAACAGCTGTTCCCTACATTTTAACGAGCTGGCTTTTTGGTTTTTTGGCTGACCAGCTGGTTTTTTTTTCGCGATTTCAGATTTGGTCCCATAGTAAAAGTTGTTCATAATGATGAGTACAATGACCCCTTAAGAGGTTATTGTCGTTTTAAAAATAACCCTGTATAGTTGGTAGGGAAATAATTACATTAGACACAATTATGGACCCTGTCGGGCACAGCATAGATCAAGTAGGAGAGAGGAGGAAGAACCTTGGGTGTTGTATGTTGTTTCCCTTGGGGGTGAGCAGAAACTTTAGAACGCCACCTGCTACGCTCCTTACATATTAAATTGACCACACGTTACTGATACATGTTGTATAAAGTTCACAGAATGATGTTATATATTATCATAAATCGCCTATTTGTTATTATCATTTTGTGAACTATATACCGCATGTTTTGGTATTATCATTTTGTGAACTAGATATCGCATGTTTTGTTATTATAATTTTGTGAACTATATATCGCATGTTATCATTTTGTAAACTATATATCGCATGTTTTGTTATCATCATTTTGTGAACTATATATCGCATGTTTTGTTATTATCATTTTGTGAACTATATATCGCATGTTTTGTTATTATCATTTTGTGAACTATATATCGCATGTTATCATTTTGTGAACTATATATCGCATGTTTTGTTATTATCATTTTGTGAACTATTTATCGCATGTTTTGTTATTATCATTTTGTGAACTATATATCCTCTTTTTCGCCGAGCGGCCTTAAATGAGGCCGATGAGGCCGATGTCAATTATGCGGGATTCGCCAATCGGTCTGATTCAGTCCAACTGATTCAGTTTGTTCGTGGCGCACACCCATTTTCGCGCCAAATAGGCTGGTTCAGAAAAGGTTACCGCATGTTATCATTTTGTAAACTATATATCGCATGTTTTGTTATCATTATTTTGTGAACCATATATCGCATGTTTTGTTATTATCATTTTGTGAACTATTTATCGCATGTTTTGTTTATGTTATCTCCAAATTAAGAACACAACATCAGCGTACCATCAACATTTATCGCAATAAGACTAATTTAATTTACAACGGTATAATATAGTTTATTTCGCCATTAACTTAATTAAGACCTCTGCAAGCTCTCCCTTTAATAAAACTAACTCATATAAATGGTTTATTTATTTATCAGATATAATGAGGACTGTTTTAAGCTTCTTATGAAGAGGAAGAGGCTCTTCATTACAGTTGGTACAAAGAAGGATTGTGCTGGATGAATATTGTTGAAGATCATTCAATCATTGTTATTGTTTTGATAAATGTATTTATTGCTGTAAAATGGTTAGAGAAAAAACTTTTACACGTTAAAAATAACTAATGTTTTAAACTAGATCCGTCTTATTCCAAAACACGATCTAAATTTAGTACTAGGATAATTACTAGGTTTGCCACCATGACTAAATAAAACGGTATTATAAAATGAAGTTTATCACTAGTTCATGAACAAGCTATGGTACTAAAGTTAGTCCGCCGAGACCCCTAGTTTTTCTATGGACTAACTTCGATACTAATTTATTTGAGGTTAGCGTTTATTGTTATTGTGTGGCTTTTTATTTACAAATCGACTTGATGGATTTGGAAGATTTGGATAATTATGCTGGAGACGTCTCGGCGATCTTACAGACATCGTCATACGTAGTACGACGTAATATTTCCTATAATTATATGAACATTCGCGTTAGGCAGTCGAAATAAGATGATACAAAGTATTGCTTACCTAATATTAATTAAAAATGTTTTGGTCAATGGGTCGTCATAGGGTTTTACTAAGTTTATCTTCAACGGTTTAACCAGACACAACTCACGAACAAACCACATATTATCAACAGTACCTAATACTAAGATTTATTATTTATGGACGCAACATAAACATTCGTCTCAAATTACGAGTGCCGCGCCGTACATAAGTAATTCACTCCACTTCACGCGAGAGGTGTTAAAAAATATGATAACTTGATTATAAAAAGCACGTCAAAAGTACAAGTTGTGCTTGTTCAATATATTGTAACCTAAACAAAGAACGATTTATGACATATTTTTGTATTGATTAATAATTATTTATGCATTTCAAGTGTTATTATAATATCTATATTTAAAGAAACGAACCGTTGCTTCAAATATATGCAGAATGAACGAATGAAAGAATGCCATTTTTGTTTCTTATCTGTGGAACCATGAACCTTCTTTGGTACTAACTGATCCTCGAAAAGTCTTCGTTTTGTAATAAGAACACGTTTTGAGCCTGATATTAACTTGAATACCGTAACAATCCTAGACCTTGTGGTCTTGGTATAAAACAGTACTTAAGCATTTTTTTGTAATAAGACGGGATGAGTTCAATGTCTGCTAACTGACTACTCTGAGAAGAACAAGCTAATCAAACTCAGAGGTCACGGTCTCTTTTAAAGTCCAGACGTAATGTTGGTCAGACCATATGAGGATAGAATAGAATAGAATACTCTTTATTATGTACACTATCAAAGTTACATGTATAAATGTTGAAATTTTACATAAGGTGACACAATGGGCGGTCTTATCGCTAAAAGCGATCTTTTACAGACAACCTTTGGATGGATTAAAGGAAGAAGGAGAGACAATACTGCAGGTAGTCAGTGGTGTACCATTTACATGTACAATAAATACATACATACACAAAGCATACACTTATCTATAAAAATATATATATACAATAATATACATGAAACAAGAGCAAGGAACTGTATTCAGTAATGATGCTGTTTAAGAAGAGAGAAAGTGTTTTTTCAAAAGGAAATGATCATGCAGATTAATGTCTGAAATGGTCTTTATAGAAAATAACCATACAGATACGAGTGGACCTGTCCAGTCAGTGCACGCATTTGTGAATAATCGTGTAGCTCAACTCAGAACTTAAGGAGCTCAACGACTCGACTAACAATACCAAAGCAAGGACATTTTTGAGTTTGAGTGTTTGTGTATTGATACAAAAGAACAAAATAATGTCTTGTGCGGGGCGTATATTTCAAAAGTTGACAAAAAGGGACACGTATGAAAAAACAATGAAGTCTGCTTGTTTGTCACAGTCAAATTTAATTGACCTAGTGAAATTACCGGCGGCACATTTCAGCTTTGTGTCTTCTAACGCATTGGAAAACTATCTAATATGTAACTCTTGTGTCTGTCAGTCTGTCTGTCATAGACGATTTTCTCTGTAATTATTATTTTGATATAGCATAAAAACTGCCTCGCTGGTCTAGTGTTCTCATGCACTACTTAACTGCTGAGCATGAATTCCTGGATTTGATTGCCAGGTCCGGCAAAATGTTATTGGGTTTTTCTATCTACAATTTCCCAGTAGCAGCCGTGTGCCCTGTTAAAGGCAATAGGCTCGCCCCCTATTACATGGGACTTAAACATAACTGACGAAATGTGGGTTTACTATAGGTAAACCTCTACCCAACCCTTCGGGTAAACAAGGCGTGATGTTATTATTATGATAGTAAAATAAAAAGACACTATACACTATCCAACCAGTGAACTTTTGGCTAGTTTGCGTTTTTTCCACATACTAACAATATTAGCGGTCACCACACCACATTTGATCAATATCTCGACAGAGTAACGAGCTTATTATATTAACTAAGCAAGCGTGCACTTTGCTAGTAGGTACTTAACACCCCCTCCCCCCAATTAAGAGGTATTAAGGCACTACCCTTGCACACCCCTAGTTTTAGCTCAGTAAATTAATTTTAGCTCCAATTCACATCGAAGCGTATACATTTTAGAAGTGTGGACTTTATGAAATGTGTTCTTCAGTCTGGAGTTTTATCGGTCAATCACCAGCGTTTTGTTGGCTTGTTGCCCGGTTTTCGAGGTCCTCAGATAAACTCTCCATGGGTATTGAATCGACGAAGTTATCTGGTAAACTTAGGATCCTTTTAATATTCAGTGTTCAGAATTGCCTGGACAATCGAATAGATCGTGGAGCTCGTGGAAAAATAATAATAGTCTCACGGCTCCATCAAAAGTTATGCTACGCCTCCCGCGGTAGGTTCGTGAATGGGCAATCCATTACACATCGAGGATCCTCCGTGCTTCAGAAAGCACGTTAAGCGGTTGGTCCCGGTTGTCATTCGTCGACCTTTGACAATCGTCACGGGTAGTCAGAAGCCCGAAAGACTGAAAACCAGACTTAAGGAGTATCGTGTTACCCAGTGACTGGGTTGTGGAGGTCAGACATGCAGTCGCTCCATGTAAAATACTGTTTTTATGGTTCCGTACCTCAAAAGGAAAAAAACGGAACCCTTATAGGATCACTGCGTTGTCCGTCTGTCTGTCTGTCAATCAGTCTGTCAAGACCCTTTTTCTCAGGAACGCGTGTAGGTATCAAGTTCAAATTAATATCAAATACGTAAGTCAATGGTCCCTTGGAGCTCTAAACAAAATCAAGCTTCCAAGTAACGCAATAAAAAATACGGCGATATAAACGACATTACTTCCATTTTCACACAAACTTACATTTTCAGTTGAAAAATTTAGCGTGGCTTATATCATGTATGGGAGAACATGTTTTTCTACTACAATGTCGACCCCAACATAATTGGGAAAAGGCTAGGCAGATTGATTGCACAATCGAATAGATAAACTCCGGTTAAGACGCAGATATATGCCAGTAACCTTGAGTGGTTAGCTGGCGTGTTCTGTACTGAGCTCACGCGACGCGTCGTACATCCAGCCAGTAATAGGACTCGCCCATCAAGGAGCGCTTTCCCCAATTTGACGCATTATTAATTTAAACACAAAACAAAAGGTATTTTAATAAAACGCGTATACGAAAAGATCAATAATTACATTATCTTTAAATTGGTGAAGATTTCAGAAAAATATGCTTGTTATATTTTGCGCCATTCTCAGTTTTTTATCCGCGGTAGACATAACTTTACAAATTAATTTAAAATATTCACATACTAAGTTATTGAGAAAATGCTCTAATTTATCATATTTTTTTTTCAAATCATTAACACTACTCGTTTAGACGTGATCTTCAGTATATAATCATTAAAAGTCTGTTATTGTCGCCTTAACAGGGAAGTTTCGGACACGGTTGTTTCGGGCGGTTCCTGTTCAGGATAAAGCGGGAGGAAACGCCCGGGTGTTACCACTGTGTGGATCGCCCGGAGGACACGGTGGAGCATACGGTGGAGATCTGCCCGGCTTGGGCAGAGCACCGCCGTGTCCTCACGGAGGCGATCGGCGGCGGCGACCTCTCGCGTCCGGTACTGGTTCAGGCCATGGTTCGGAGCGAGAGTACATGGGAGGCCGTCACCTCCTTCTGCGAAGCAGTAATGCTCGCGAAGGAGGAGGCGGAACGCGTGAGGGAGAGGCAAGGTTCGCGCCCTCGCGCCTCTAGTCGTCGCAGGAGACGCCCCGGGCGTCGGGAGTTGCAAGCCAATTTCCTATGAGCGATGGGTAGCTCGCCGTCCGATAAGGACCAGGCCCGGGTCGACGGCGCGTTGTGTTCCACGCGCGCCTCAAAGAGATGTCAGCACCAACTGACGGGGTCCGTCAGGACCAATGCCTGCCAGGGTTGCGAGTTTGTCCGAAAGGGATATTGTGGCCCTGGCACACAGGCAAATGGAGGAACACGGGTGGGTTTTAGTCAGTAAAAGTCTGACACGCCCTCCCGCTCCGCCCAGAGCGGGAGAATTTATTTGATAATTTCCCACCCAAAAAAAAAAAAAAGGCCTGCCGCAGTCCTCTGCTGGACATAAGCCTCACCAATGCTGCACCACAATACTCTGTCCTCCGCCTGCCGCATTCAGTCTATCCCAGCCACATTTGAGGTCGTTGGTCCATCTAGCTGGGAAGCGTCCCACACTACGCTTTCCGATACGCGGTCTCCACTCCAGGGGGTCTACTCCGAAGCGTTAATCGAAGTATCGGCCGAATGTTCGGCCGTTTTATAAATTCCCTAGTTTCCATTTTTGAATTTGAATCCTTACCCAACTTAAAGTCACATGTTTGACTTTGGCTTATTTATTTATTAAAACTTTATGCACAAGTAAAAAAATACTGTACAAAGGCGGACTTAATGCTTGAGGCATTTTCTACCAGTCAACCTTGGGGTGATGCAGAGACAAAACATGGTAGGTGCAACATAGGGGATAGATAACTCGAAAATCAAAAATATATACTAATACATACATACATACTTATAAACAAAATAAAAAGTGTCTGGAGAAATAACAATTGGTGGAGGAGAAAACGTATCAACGCTGGGATGATTCTGTCAACTTCTTACGAATATATTCCCGCTTATATCTTTGACTGTCGTTTTTTTTTTCTTTCGCTGTAGACAGCCATAGTTAGCCGTAGTCAAGCAACGGCCGTTTGATGCCGGACGTATTAAATAGCACCATCCCATTTCTTCCCGTGGGTGTTGTAAAAGGCGACTAAGGGACTTACTAGAGAATCAGGGCAGCAGCGTTCTCTATGCATTTTAACACCATACTGCGATCGCCAACCCGCCTGCCAAGCGTGGGGATTATGGCAACCCCCCCCCCCTTTTAAGGGAGGCCGTATGGCAACCCCCCCCCCCTTTAAGGGAGGCTTATGTCCAGCATTGGACGTCTTTTCGGCTCAAATGATGAAACAACGGTAGAACTTTCGGCCGATACACCGGATTTGTGTTCGGAGTAGACCTGACCCTGGGCTCGTGTGTTTATATCCTGATTATGATCTGAACGTCTGTATTATGATCATACACTAGCACAGTTATTTTCTACTCTATAATAGCAGCGCCTATACTAGTAACAACAATAAATAACCTACGTTTATTTTCAGCTAGACTTTCCATTCAAGGCCAATCAGGGTCACAGCATTTACGGATTAACTTGCCAGCATTTTAAAAGAGAAAACTCCGGAGGTCTAAACAATTTCATACTTATCACGGAGCGAGAAGCGTGACCCTACTTATAGGCTATCTTATCAAGAGGCTCTTCCTTTACCAATAAAATTGTCTAAGCTTGTGAAAATCAATGGGTCCTAACGCTAGGGATGCTTGTTTAAAAATTGAGGCGGATATTTTTTAGAACGGTTATTGCTGTGTATATTTATTTGTTTGTCGTTGTTTGGGAACACGTCTTAAGAAGTCATTAATTTTACTGCAATGACTGTCATCGGTATAAAGAATGGTCACCCATTAACAATCGGGAAGCGTAGCTCTATCCAGCAGGTCAATTCAAACTCAACTCAAAACCAAAGCATTTATTTCAATTAAACTAATTACAGGCACTTTTAAACTAACCGACTTCAAAAGTGCGTGTCGGACTACGCACAATGAAGGGTTCCGTAGTTAGGATGAATTTATCCCAAAAACCAACTTAACATTGTAGTTGAAATACATGTTCTCCCATACATCGATACACCCCACCGTCAATTTTCCAACTGGAAAAGTAAGGTTGTAAGAGCAAAAAAAAATTAAGTAAAAAAACTACAAATTATAGATTTCCGGACTTTTCCCTTTACTTGTGCTGTGAGATCTTGCTTCTTGTCAAATTTCATAATTGTAGGTCAACGGGAAGTATCAAAATGTTGGCGAGTATCAAAATATGTCGCATAAATCGCCATATTTTTTTATTGCGTTGACTTGAAAGCTTGATTTTTTTTGAACTTCAAGGGTTCATAGACGTATTTGATATTAATTTCAACTTTATACCTCCACGCGTTCCTGAGAAGAAGGGTCTTGACAGACTGACAGACAGACAGACAGACGGACAACGAAGTTATCCTCGTCTATATATATTCTTGTAGAATATATACTGCTCGGGCATCACTTTTTTGTTTAAAAACCGATTTTAGGAAATCTTTATTTTTTTTTGTTTGAAAGGATACAGTCCTGAGGTGGACGCATATACATTTGGTCAAGGTCTGATGAGTGGTTTTTGAATTAGCTTCAATAATACGTAGTTTTTCCACTTAGTTTATGTTGACGATGCCAACACTAAAAAGTACAACAATTTTTTTTTTGAGTATTTTTTTTTTCAATTAAAAAACCACCGACTGCTAAAAATAAAAAAAAAATGTGAAAAATGACTTTAAATTTGTAAGTCGGTGTCTTTGGTTGTGTATTACCGTTTTTTAAAACAAAAAGTTTTTTAATTATCAAGAGGCCGGTCAGAAAGATGAAGTTCCCATTCCAAAGCATAGTAGGTTCCTATGAAGAAAAATGAGCAAGATTGATTTGTGATTCTATGAGTCTCTCTCGGATACTTTAATATTCTCGCACTCACAATTTTATATGAAAAACCACTCATGGTTTTTCATATAAAATGTTAGTTGACATCGTATTAGTTTCAAATTGAGTCTCGTTCGTGCCATATATTTTGCATAAATGGAATCATATTTTGCGGTTCAAACGTTTTAAGAGTATTGCTATTTTAAATTATGCATATACATATATATTTGAAATTTTCAGCTCAAATATTATTTTAGCTTAGTCACAAATCTGTGCTGTGTTTAATTTGTTACATAAATCGAGTGTATAATTTTGCCATATGAATATTCATTTGTAAACTAACACTACAATAAAATTATCACTAAAATCTAATATTTCAACAAACATTTTAAACGTTTGAAATAAAATCACGATGACTAAAGAGGTAAGTTTGTTTAATTAAAAAAATTATCATTATGAATTCAAAAGGAACCAAGCAAAATATCCGCACAAAAGTTTCGGATATTATTAAGGTTGACATCCTTATTTCACTCAACTCACCTCTAGTGTATTTTTAAAGTATTCTTCAAAGACTCAAGCGTGTAGGTAACTTTAGAAATGAAATTACACTTTAATTCCTGTCACATACAGTTCAAAATTGTTTGTGGAAACCATCTATTTTTAAGGAAACTTCTTTCGATTATTTTAGAAGCCTTTTATGAAGGGGTATATGTTTAGTTTATATAACTTTATTTGTCAGATCGAAGCAGTATCATGCTTCGATACTTAAATTTGTATGTTTTGTGTTAGTGGAATCAGTACCCCGAGTGTAAGCTTGCAAGTGAGTAAACGTAACTAGCGCGTTTGCGTTAAGATTTTTATTCTCACTCTTGTACTCTTAGCATTATGATGTATCGGTCAAATTTTAACGCAAACGAAATAGTTACGTTTACTTTCTTGCAAACTTACACTTGGGGTACAGGAGACTAGTTCTGAAGGAGGAAAATATAGGATACTGCATCATATTATCGGAAGTATTAGGGCTTCGTTCACAATGGTATTTTGGGGAATGGCAAACTTAACTGCGAAGATAGGTATGGTACCCTTAAGGTTTTCGAAAAGGAAAACGTTATGAAAAAATAAAAATCAACACTTCATACAATGCTCAAGCCAACTTTTGTGTTCACGAAAAATATAAAATACTTAGCATGGTTTTTCGATCTATGATCACCAATCTTTCCACTATGCGCGGTGATTATAACCTTTTTAATCTTGAACCTTCAGTCAATCGGCCTAGGCTTCCAGTGTAACCAGATGATGCAGCTGTATACCAGTATTTTACATGGAGCGACTGCATGTCTGACCTCCACAGCCCAGTTACTGGGTAACACGATACCCCTTGGTAAGATTGGTTGTCAGACTTTTGGGCTCTTGCCCGTAACGTCTGTCAAATATCAACGAATGACAGCGACCCGTATAGCTGTTATTACGTAGCCACGAGCACCTCCTGAATCTTCATAAAACATTATTAAATAAATAAATCGTCATTTATTTCAGATTCATCAAAGATTACATCCATATTTGTTAGTACAACTGCGAGCTTACAAACTAGTGTTAGTAATAACATAACATAACATAACAATAGTAATTGGTACCAATAATAATTGAATTAAATAATTTAAAATAGTAATTCAATTAAACAATACATAATTTAACTAAATAATTTATGTAAATAATCACCTATTTTAAAAATGCTTTAAAAAGAAAAGCAACTTGTCGCCTTTGTATCATCCTTTCAACCCCCGATCATTGCAAAACAAGTAAATAAAGTCGTTTCTCATCAAGTGGATGTGGGTTTATATTCTCGTTTACGAGATAACTGCGAGAACGAGAAGGCGCGGGATGTGATTTACGTGCGACCACGTTTAAATATATATTTTTTTATGTTAGGGTATGTGTTTATAGTGGGGTTGTAGGGCTGACGTTTAGATTTGTTGAAAGGGTTCGGGGTCTAAATGAGATGTATCCATTGGTTGATTGAACTGTCTAGCAATAATCGATGGTGTTGTCTTTGATAGATAGTTTGTAGTTTTTTTTTATCCGTGAATTTCAAGTGCTTTTCATCTTGTATCTCATATAGAACGTGTAGACAACTTTAATAATCCTATGCAAATTATTTTGACACTATCAAATAAATCCTAGAGAATTCTTACTAGAGAATGGGCAGCAGCGTTCTCTATGCATTTTAACACCTTACTGCGATCGCCAACCTTCCTATCAAGCGTGGTGATTATTGCAACCCCCTGCTTCGGGGTAGGCCTATGCCCAGCAGTGGACATCTTTCGGCTGAAATGATGATGATGAAATTAATCCTAACATCGAAATTAAAAAGTGTTTTTTTTCAAACAAAATACTTATACAGGGTGTTAAAGTAACTGCGTGTCATAGCTTAGGGGTAGGTTCAGTATCGATAAAGGAACCCAGGAAAAAAATAATAAAAAAAAATACATAAAAATATGATACCCTTAAGCTATGGCACCCAGTTACTTTAACATCCTGTATAGTAATGATGGACCGACTATGGGTTCTGCCAATCTTTGACTAGCTATAGTGACTAAACTAATCGATATATTTGATTATTTGATTGTATGCAGACTGGGAACGTCATTAGACATACGCATTTGAATATGTCGTCGTCTCTACCTTGTACGTTTTTTATTGGGTTCTTCTATTACATGGGTAGCTCTGAGTCTAGATTTTTGCCCGGTTATTGGCTAAAGATTCGCCCCCTACTAGGTTCACTTTACCTCGACAAAATCAAACTGGTTGCTAATTTAATTGTATATTTTTATGATATTGATTTTACATTTTGTGATTACTTTAACTCACACCCTGACTGACATTTTCGGAACATCGTACACATTTACAATGTTCGTAATGTGAGCACCATTTATCCATCACATTATTAATTTATCTGGCATTGCCTAATTTTTAATTCTTTTTACCTATTGTGGTATAGTAATTTTATTCTAATTGCATCGCCTTCACATATAATTAATGTATACAAAATATTGTAAAACATTTTAAAAGAGTGGAGGACGGTGGAGTTTCTTGTCCATTCTGCTCCATACCAAACTACCTTTTTTAAGGGGCAAAGTATGAATTAATTATATTTTTTTATAATTGAGGAGCATCTGTTCAAAAGGTCGTATTTCTATGATAATCAAACGTTACAAAAACAGAAAAAAACATCTAATTCCTATTATAAAAATTCTAAAATTAAATTAAATTTAGATCATTGTGAAGATTAAGACTACAATATTACATGCATTTTTAAAAATAAAAAAAATACACCATAACTTTTTTTTATTTAATTTTAGTTCAGAAATAAGACTTATTGATCGGAAAAATCAGAAACACGACCTTTTGATTTGTCACTTCTAGAAATATACTTTATAATAACTTCCAAAGTTCAAAATTTTATAGGGTTGCTATTGATAATGATATTCAACGTACAGCCGTCATCTTTTGACTCGATACCGTTATTTACTCGAACGAAACGATTTTTATTAAAGTTGTTATGTATGGAAAAAAATATGACCTTTTGAACAGAAAAATAAATAAAAGATGCTATTTGTAAAAGAAATATGCCTGTTTTGTTTAAAACAATCCAAGGGAACATTTTAATGCAGAAATACATCCGTTTTGATTGGAATACAAGTTTTTTGGATTTTATTATATGGGAAATACGCTCCTTTTGAACAAGTTTTTACGCTCTTTCGATGGAGTTTTCTGCTATGAGTTCAAAAAAAAATTAAAAAAAAAAGTTGAAAAGTGAAATACGACCTTTTGAACAGACGCTCCTCAATTTTTGACGTTCAAAAGTGCCTTTTATGTGCTTAATTGAAATAAATTATTTGACTCTGACTGTCACTTTGACCACACCCCTTCGGAAAATACAGGTGTGTCCTTTAAAATGCAATCATTTCACTATTTATTATTTGCAACGTTCTTGCCTTTTATTCAGGCATTTTATTTTACAAAACTGTATGCTTAAAAACTACCAACCCTATAAAAAGTACACCCTGTATAGGTGTCGACGTCACTTTTGTTTTATTCTCCGTTTTACGACCGCTTTCGTGGTTTAACTTTGAAAATCTATAATTTATGACGAAAATATTATCCTTATGTTTGCATTTTATCCTGCAATGATAAAATAGAAGGGACTGCTTCGTTGACAGGATATTAACTGACATTTGTTACAGTTGCAATGGCAATCTGGCAATCATGTCATTTGGTTTAAAGAGATTTTCATTTTTATTGATATTTTTACGTTGTAAGTGTGAGAACGTTCAAATCAACTCAAATTATTTATTGGTTTGCAAACATGGGTAATTAGTACATAGATATTTTATTATAATAGTCCCCCATACTCTGCAGTCACATGGCCATGCAAATCATATATTATTATTAATTAATTTATACAAATTTAAAGGTATTATAATTTCAAGTAACAGTTATGAAAATAAAATAATACAAAATACAAATTAATGTCAAAACATTTGAATGCGTTTTAGGCTATTAAACTGTATAGATTTGTAGACCATTTTATTTATTTTTTGTACCTAGTAATTGTTGACAGACCTACACTGTCCTGCCATAATTATGTAGTTATTATTTTTAGCCAATTATTTTTAATAGACTAACCATGGAGTTTCTTGCCGGCTCTTCTCCATAGGAAACGATTAATTGGAACTGTGCACCTAGCTTCTGACGTTTTATGTGCCCATGTAAGTTTTTGTGAAATAAAATGCTTTGATTTTGATTTTGTGGGATGCGGAAGAGGTCCTGAGTTCGATTCCCAGGTTAGGGGAAACAGTTATCAAGTTTTTCTATCAGGAATTTCTTTGTAGCAGCCCGGAGTCTGGATTTGCGCTTGGTTGATGGCAATAGGCTCGCCCCCTGTTACAAGGGACTTAAACATTACTGGCGGTAGGTGTTGGGTGTGGGTGTATTTTACGTATTATGAAATAGATGGACATAAATCTTGTGTACGAAGTTTTAATGCGGACATAAGTATTGTGGATGAAAACCTTCTTCGAAGACAGCTTCTCCAGTTTTTCACACGGAAATACCTATTGCTATCACAAATGACATCGCCATCAAGCAATTGACAACATTGTCAAACTTTTAACTTTTACCCCCTTATTCCAAAACAAGGTTTATCTTCAGACCCAGGTTTAAAACATGGAGCCATTATTGAATTTCGAACTTTATTCCGACTATGGTAAAGTTCCTAAACACAAAACTGTCAACTTAGTACCGAACCAAGTTTTCAGTTTTGTATAAAGAACGGTATTTCAATCACTGTTACGTTCTTATTACAAAAACTGGCTCCATGGTTTAAGCCATGTCAAAATATAAATCTTGTTTTGTAATAAGGCGGTTAAGGTTTTGAATACTAGGCGTTTAGCAATAATATTTTTTTTTCTTATTTTTATTTCTGGTTATCTTACATATAAAATTCTCGTGTCACAATGTTAGTTACCATACTCCTTCGAAACGGCTTGACCGATTTTGATGAAATTTTATATGTATATTCAGTAGGTCTGAGAATCGGCTACTATCTATTTTTAAGGGTGGCTTTCCCACGGGATCGAGACTTAAGCGGGTGAAACCGCGGGGCGCAGCTAGTTATATATTAACATTATAGTCTTAAAATATGATTGCAATTTGGCTACTTTGTATTAGAGTGTTTTTTTGTCAATTTTTATTTTTTTATTTGTAATGTGTGTCTTGTTTGTGCAGAATAAACAATATTTCTTTCATTCTTTTTCTTTTTCCATTAAAAATAACATTGTAAGCCTAGTTGTGTACCTAGCAACTTGTAAATAAGCCATGAAACATTGGTTATTCTAATAATAGATTTATTTTCCAATTCGTCTGCCAAAACTGTTGGCAATTCAATGCTATTTTGATTATGAAATGATAGCCTTAGAAACCGTGCGTTTGCAGCCCATTAGATAAAGTCTGAAATTAAACATAGAGGAATAATTTCTTCTATCCAATTTTTACTGCGGTCTCTACCTCTTTTCCATAAGCTTTACCATAGAAGTGGTCAAGCACACAAAAAAAATCCCGTTACAAAAATCGTTCGTCTCTTTACAATGCCGTATCCCACACACTTCGTCAAACACACACACATACCCACCTGAGACACAATATCGGTCGTCACGAATCACATTACAGTTTTATTGGAAAAGTTCCGCCCAGCCCGACGTGGGGACATCGGCACTAGATAAAAATGCACGTAAGTTATACCCACACCTGATGTATATGTGATTATTCGCCCGGTTTTAAAGTCAGTTTAAATTGTAGTGGAAATAAGAATGTAAGAGGGGACGGAAATTAGTTAGCTATGAATATTGCCATCTTTAGTGCCACAGTCTGTGATGGTGGCACTAAAAAATTGACATTCGCCAACATATAATTTCTTGCCTTCACAAGTGGCGATGGTTATAATAATATGAACTATCGCAGGTGTGCAAATCGAACCATCGCGGCACCGTAAGGACTATTCCTGCTTGCAGCACTCGGCCGCTATATACTAAAGGCTTCTACAGATCGGCGCGACGCGCGACGGGAGCGACACAAAGGCCCCGCGTGTCGCGCGACGAGCGCCGCCTTTGTGTCGCGTCGCGAGTCGCGCCGGTCTGAAGAAGCCTTAACGCTTACCTACGCTCGCGCTCTGATAAACTAATTGTATCGCAGTATCAGATCTTTTTGTAAATGAAAAAATAAAACGTAAAAAAACGGGTAAAGGGTGGTCAGACATCTGTGGTCATTAGAGATCGGATATTCGGATGCATATTTACCTAAAGTACGGTTTTTTCCCGGCAAAGGATACAAAGTACGGAAACGGCTTCTTAAAATATATCTTTATTCCGGGATCGCGGGGTTTCATTAATAACAGTGTGTAGGTATACAATTTTGTATTCCGAAGTATAAGTAATATTTCTTATCTATTTAGAACTAGGCAAGAATTTTGTGGAAAATATAACACGTTTAAAAACACTATTAATATTTCTTCAAAACCTTTTATTCTAAAAAGAAATATTTTTATTCGGGGATACACAGTACAAAAGAGTATTTCTTAAAAAAAATCAGTCCTGGAAACCGACACTTTTCCCGTACCGAAGCGCACTCCATACTAGTCAACTCTCAAACTTTAGGTGAATATGCATCCGAATATCCGATCTCTAGTGATCATTGTAGCAGAGCCTGAGAAATTTATTTAAATAAAATAAATTATTTTTTATTGGTCGACGCAAAAAGGGGCGGTAAACAGATTTGTGGTCATCGTGAGCATGGGATTTTGTTTTGAAAGTGGTCCGCTACGCACTCCCGCGATAGTACGTTCACGATTGTAGCTCCTCAAACATCCCCCTTCAACTGACTATGTTGAGCCTGTAGAAAAGCTCCCAGCGGGCCACCTGAAAATCTCTTAACCGACTAAGGAGCCAGGTGGGCCGCTGCAGGTACAACTTAGTGTATTGCGGGTACTTCGATAACTCGCTATGCAATAACCACTAATGCTGAACTAGTACCACCAAAACTGCACTATGAAAGACCTTTGCGAGGTCAAGGAACGCTAACGCTGTCGAAGTGGCTGATTTATGGTCGAAGCTCGGATAAACAGGATGTTTGGAAGCTAGGTGCAAAGCCTTAAGAAGGTGACAGTTGACGCAATTTGGAGCATTTTGAGAATGTTTTTAAAGAGGTTTGAACCATTGAGGTTATTTTATTATTTATTATTATAAAAGTACTTTACGACTTCAAAAGTGTCTAGTATTTTTTTACAATAACACACTCGCTTGGAACTTGATTTATTACATTAGATAAACATCAGATATACCACGAAAAAAATAAAAAAAACGTACCAGCTTTAACTGGGACACTGTTGACAATTAACTAAAAATAGCAGTTGGTAAAAAAAATTACTTACTTCGTCTGAGACATGTATGGCTCAAAATGCTTTAAGTGGTGCCAACTATCAACCCTTTAGGGCTTTGCACCCAGCTTCCAAACAACCTGTATATTTCACCGTATGATTATGAACATCGTTATGTTATATTAATCTATCTAGCGACATTAAAAGTTATCAAAAAATGGCGGTGCTTACAATCTTACGGTGACATAGAGAACTTAAGTAGATATTAACACCATATTATGTAAAACTACATTCTTACAAATAAGTAAATTCTGCTTCTGAGTTTGATTCCCATTTGACTTACAAACGCAAAATAATTATTGTAAATTCTTCTTTGTTCGTCAGAGTACAAGAGAACATCAAGATACTGGATAACGAAGCAAAACTACTAAGTTTTAAAGCTGTCCTCCAATAGAGAGACAATAAAAAACAAAAGAGAGAGTTAAAAACTTCATTCTCTCTATCCCGTCATCTTTATCCGAGGTGCGCACAATCTCCGTCTATTAGCATAAGTCCGAGGAACGAATATTTTAAGTCGAGAACCATTTTCTTTCGTTCACTTAGAATAAAGGTAGAACGGCGTCATGATATTGGTTTGAAAAATGAAAAGGAGGAAATTGTTTAGTGATGAAGGTGGGATGTTAATAATCAGTAGCAACATTATTTTTAGTATAATTATGCAAAGGCTGAATATAGTTTGTTCAGAATAAGGAACTGAATCTTTCAATAAATTTTTACACCATGTTATATTTTTTCCCAAAAATATTAAGTGTGATGGAAAATGTTATCACCATTTATTTACTTTCAAAACAATCGACGTACGGTTAGGTACCTACTGCCAAATTATTATCAATTAGCGCAAGACGACCCTGGAGGCGCGGGGGCGCGCGCCGTTAGCATGCTTTTGTACGGACAACCCGGTAACATAACAACCTTATAACTTTGTAATTTTTCATGATACAGTTTTGAAATTTTGTACATAGATTCTTTACATAAAAATACTAGAAACGTGTTTCGGGTTTCGCAAATACTAAAAATAATGTTGTATACATACTCCCACAAACGTTTCGCATACACTAAAAATAATGTTGTATATACTTGGCAGTTGAATTGACACTCCTAGAGCGTTTAAACACCTATTCTATTTTTGTTGTATGGCATGTAAAGCCGGTGTCTACTATTCTGCCAATGTATAAAGTGAGTTGAGAAAGCAAGTGTGCATGAAAAGAAAAAATAAACCGGTCGAGAGCGAGTCGGACTCGCGCACCGAGGGTTCCGTACGTATATATGATGTTAATGATTTCTGAAAAACGGTGCTATTTAGAAACATCGTTTTATTTTTCCTGTAAACTTTACATACACTTCTATCACATAGTATAATTTCAGATTTTTATCTATGCAAACTTCGGAGATAAGGGGGGGGAACGGTATATTTTTTACATTTTTCATCAAAAGTCGGAAACTATGCTGCCCACAAAAAAAAAATATGTTTGAGAATGTGCAGACAGCGTTCTTTCATATGATACCCCACACGCTCTAGTAGCCCCACTTAAAATTTTTAAGACACCCTTTCAGTCCCTTTTGCAAAAAAGGTATATTTTTTTTTTCTTTTCTGAAAAATAGTTGGGCAAGGTGTGACAGACAGACAGACAGACTTAGTCTCACCATAAGGGTTCCTTTTTACCATTTTGGTACGGAACCCTAAAAAGGAAAACCAAGTTTAAACACCTATTTGTGTTCTAAATAGATAGTTTGTGTCACCTGTCATGTGCTTTAGTAATGGCAGAAACATTTGAAAAACCGACCAAGTGCGTCTCGGCACACGTACAATGAAGGGTTCCGTAGTGTGGATTAATTTATCCCAAAAACATGTTATATAAAGATCATAGACTTCTTATAGATTTTTCTGTAATCTATAGGTAAAGAACTATTTTCTGTTGAATTTTCAAAATTGTAGGGCACAGGAGTTTTGTAGATAATGGTATATTTTCGTCTATTTTCTAAAATAATTAAAAAAATGATCAATACAAAATTATTAAAAAAAAAAAATCTGATATTCTTACAAGGCCCTTTCATTTGATAGTCACTCGGTACACGTGCACGGTTTGCAAAACGTTTTTTTTTTATTTTGAAATTTGCGCCTCTAAAACTGACTAGGTACCATATTCAAAATTCATTTATTTATGTTACTTGTCCATGTTTGGGTCACAGAAGTTAAGTGGTCTTAATCGGTCCAAATCGAAGCAAATCGGCTGTGACAGACAGACAGCCACACGAGTGATCCTATAAGGGTTCCGTTTTTTTCCTTTTGAGGTACGGAACCCTAAAAACTATGGGCGCAAGTAATTCAATGTAGCGCCCTATTTACCTTTCAATGACGCAGGTATCAAAAATAAAATACAGTATTATTTCATTCTTTGATAGTTGAACAAAGCCATCACGAATCAGGTGTACTCCGATGACATTACCAATTTTAACCCATTCTATTGTTATAGACTGGGTTAAAGTTACCTCTTCGATAATAAACAAAAATGTCTGTGTGGTGCCGGACTTAAAGAATAGCACTCCCCTATTTCTTCCCGTGGGTGTCGTAAAAGGCGACTAACGGACTTACTAGAGAGTGGGCAGCAGCGTTCTCTACGCATTTTAACACCAAACTGCGATCGCCAACCCGCCTGCCAAGCGTGGCGATTATGGCAAACCCCCCCCCTTTGGGGGAGGCCTATGTCCAGCAGTGGACGTCATTCGGATGAAATGATGAATAAACAAAACACAAAATTATTATTTAAGACACCAGTAGGTATTTTTTTTTCTTTCAATAATTGTCACTCCTTCAATTTCGCTCCTCTTTCACAAAACCTCCTTCCTCCTAAATCTTCGTGTCCCAGCCCAGTTCGCCAGCACATTACATTCGTTTGTAACTCAATATGTTGGCGGCACGTACCACACGTACGTTAGGTGTCATGTGTTCACGGAGCTGTCACAAGGGTATCAGCGGGTTGAGAGGTCGCCAGGGATCGATGTGCGGTGGATACTTGATAGGAACCAGATGGATCGGAAATACCGTGAATTTAAAGAAGATGAATCGTAAACACGAGGCCATGGGTTAGATTCCCAGGTCGGGCAAAGTGTTATTGGGTTTTTCCACTAGACATTTCTCAGTAGTAGCCCGGTGTCTGGATTTATGCCCGGTTGATGGCAATAGGCTCGCCCCTTATTACAAAACACAACTGGCGAAACGTGGATGTGCTAGGTACACCTCTGCTAAGGTTTGCCAACCATACTTTATAATAACGTATCCTACTTTATTTTTGGTAATTATACTTTATACTTTTGCATACAAATAAAGTATGTGAAAATACTTTATTTTCAACCTTTACTGTGATGCGTAAAACAAAATACTTATTATGGGTACTTAACTATTTAACGGTACACATGCCTAAGTTAAAACGAATGATGGAAACGATTTATAATTACTGAACGAAATGTTAGATGTCAGATGTGGTCTTGTGAATGAGACAGGACAGGTGACATTTCTTATTTACTCTCCTCAGCTTTCACTGAAAGAGTTTTTCAGTAATGAATCTAAAGTGGCGAGAAGAGAGAAATAGAGCGTCAGTAAATTTAATTAAAAACGAATTGTTTATTTACTTAAATTGAAATTTTGATTGTCAAACAAGCTTTGAAACATTTAAAGATAACAAAAAATTGTAAGCATGTGTTAAAAGCACACAAAAATACAAATTAAAGCAATAAAAATAATTTTATTTAAAAATACTTTTTTTTCTTTCAAATACTTTATTTTTTTCCTATCTAAACCATTTCATACGTTTTTTTTTTGTCAAAAAAAGTTGGCAACCTTACCTCTGCCTAACCCTTCGGGATTACAGGTGTGATGTTATGTAAATCGTAAGTTATGAAAACGTCTTGATTTAATCAACAACAACTAACTGCGTCACACAGCATCTTTGCATTTTTCTGGCTTAAAAAGTATCCTTAGTTACTTACGAATACTGTCAGTAGTTCTCTTTAAAATTCGGTTGTGTTACTACTGGACCACCATTGCTCTTGTACTATAGAGAGATATTTGCTTAAGATCAACAACAGTGCACGTAATTAATAACATATTTTTCTTTTTTTCAGGTAAGTATCCTGCTGCAGACCTCGATTTTTGGTAGGATTAAATCTTATTTTCCGTGTGGTGCCGGACGTAAAGAATAGCACCATCCCATTTCTTCCCGTGGGTGTCGTAAGAGGCGACTAAGGGACTTACTAGAGAATGGGCAGCAGCGTTCTCTATGCAGTTTAACACCATACTGCGATCGCCAACCCGCCTGCCAAGCGTGGCGATTATGGCAACCCCCTCCCCCCCTATTGGGGGAGGCCTGTGCCCAGCAGTGGACGTCTTTCGGCTGGAATTATGAAATTTTATTGGTTTGAGTCACCGACATGCCACTGTTAGCAGTATATTGTGTATGCTAGCTATGAGTATGACGTGTTGCGTTTGGCCAGCAGTTATTTCATAGTTTTAAGTTGGGGACTGCCCACAGAAGTGCATTCTTTGGGCAGTCCCCATGACAACCTATGTTCATTTATTGATGTGTAACATCTTCCCTCTCGCTCTCCATGGGAGTGATTACGTGAAAAGGGACGGAAGTCAACAGGAAGTCACAGCTTGAGCATGGAATAAGTAAGGACTTTTTAATAGCATGGAATTAGTGAACTCATGGAATTAGTAAGTACCTACTTATTACCAAGGTGAGATGTCAGATGTTACACATTAATCATTATGCGACTACTGTAAGGTTCGCTCGTTTTTAGGGTTCCGTACCTCAATAGGAAAACCGGCACCCTTAGGATCACTTCGTTGTTCGTCTGTCAGTCTGTCAAGACACTTTTTTCAGGAACGCGTGGAGGTGTTAAGTTGAAATTAATATAAAATACGTAGGTCTATGGACCCTTGCCGCCTTATTACAAAACAAGATTTATATTTTGACATGGCTTAAACCATGGAGCCAGTTTTTGTAATAAGAACGTAACAGTTCAGTGATTGAAATACCGTTCTTTATACAAAACTGAAAACTTAGTTCGGTACTAAGTTGTCAGTTTTGTGTTTAGGAACTTTAACATAGTCGGAATAAAGTTCGAAATTCAATAATGGCTCCATGTTTTAAACCTAGGTCTGAAGATAACCCTTGTTTTGTAATAAGGGGGTTGGAGTTCTAAAAATTAAAATTCTAAGTCCACGCAATAAAAAAAAATACAGACGACTTGTCGCCGACCTTTATGTGAAGTCGGTTAAAAATACGGCGATTCAAGGCTTCTACGGACCGGCGCGACTCGCGACGTGACACAAAGGCCCCGCGTGTCGCGCGACGAGCGGTGCCTTTGTGTCACGTCGCAAGTCGCGCTGGTCTGTAGAAGCCTTTATGCGGCATATTTTGATACTTGCAAATTAATCAAAACCTATAGGGTACTTCCAGTTGACCTAGAATCATGAAATCTGGCAAGAAGCAAGGTCTCACAGCACAAATAAAGGAAACAGTCCAAAAAAAGTGAATTTGTATTTTAATCACATCAAGATAAAAAAGAAATAAAATAATATGTTTTTGGGATAAATTCATCCCAACTGCGGAACCCTACATTGTGCGTGTTTTTTTTTTGTAATTGAATCACTGTTTCCAGATAATAACATTCAAAAACATACAATTTGCCAAGAATGTTGGTGGACGCATTTGTCTCTATTCAGCTATGTTATTTTAGAAGACAATATGAATAGGGGCTTTATTTAAATCCTAAACCATTCCGGCTATCCTGATTCATGCACCACAAACAGTCTTAACCACAAACGCAAACGTCAAATATAAAGTTACGTTCATTTTTTTTGCATCTTAGCCCTTTCGCTGTCCAGTAATCAGATTCGATTCAAAATGGTTGTGGAACTATTGTATCTTCGACAATGAGCTTGTTAAGAGAAATACCTACTTAAGGGGACGATAACCGACTTTTAATGATTTTATACTGAAGATCACGTCTAAACGAGTAGTGTTAATGATTTAAAAAAATATATAATATATGAGAGCATTTTTTCAATAACTAAATATGTGAATATTTTAGATTATGTTTATATTACATAGTGAAATTAATTTGTAAAGTTATGTCTAACGCGGATAAAAAAACTGAGAATAGCGCAAAATCTACCAAGCGTATTTTTCTGAAACATTCACCAATTTAAAGATAATTTAATTATTTATCTTTTAGCATACGCGTTTTATTAAAATACCTTTCGTTTTGTGTATAATAAATTAATAATGCCGACACGACGGCACGGTTGGCGCAGTGGTTAAGCGATTGACTGCTGCGCTGCGTTTCGCGGGTTCGATTCCCGCACGGAACAAATATTTGTATGACCTAAAAGTAGTTGTTCCGGGTCTGGCTGTTTGTGTCATGTGAGTTTAAATGTTTGTAAACGCACCCACGATACAGGAGAAATTCCTAGTGTGGGGCAACGTTAAAAAAAAAAAAAAAGGGGCCAAGTTGGGGACAGCGCTCCTTGATGGGCGAGTCCCGACGCGTTGCGTGAGCTCAGTGCAGAACACGCAAGCTAACCACTCAAGGTCACTGGCATATATCTGCGTCTTAAGTTAGGTTTCTCAAACCAAAGGCTATTGTAATACTCAATCAATCTGCCCAGCCTTTTACCAATATATAGGGGTCGGCTTCCAGTCTAACCTCTAATGCGTTCTAGTTTAACATAATTTTTTTGCATAACTTATTTGCATTCTATGAAGGTGTAATAAACAAAATTAAAGTCACTAAAATCATAATTATCAGCGCCTTAATCAGTCCAATAGGCTGTGACAGCAGATAGAAAGACACACGAGTGATCCTTTATGGGTTCCTTTTTCATTTGGACGTACGGAACCCTAAAAATCTAGCTAGGCTCTTCTAACAAAACATTCTCGCAGCCCAAAAATCCTCACCGTTTCTCTAAGACTTAGCGGCGACACTCTTAATTATAGCAATTACATAGAGTTTAGATTCAAACCGTAATCATTAATTATGTTAACGGCACCGCCGGACACATTTACGACACGATCCGATTCCGACAATACTTCGGGAAGCCATTCCGATTGTTAAGTAGTTATTGGGAGCTTTTTTTTACCGGATTTATAGGAAAAATATTTGAGCGTAAAATGTTAGGAATTTCTTTGGTATGGGAATAAGAAATGGAAGATAGATCTTCTCAAACGATTAGTGTATTGAAAGGTTTTATGGAACTGCCTCGTTGCGTCTTGCGACTGCTAAGCAAGGATTGCATTACAAACTTAGTAGCAGCCAGGATACTGGATTTTTCATCGGTTCATGGCAAAAAGCTCGCCTCATATTATGTATGGGAGAACATTTTTAACTGCAATGTTAGGTTTGTTTTTCGTTTTTCGATATTTTTTTTATCATTTTGCTTTTTTTTTTTCATAATTTCTTTTTTGTCGTTCTAATATGAAAAGTTTACTTCAAATGTGTAGTATTTATTGATAGATAAATTTATTACTACGTTATAATAAAAAGAAAAAAAAAAACCGGCCAAGTGCGACTCGGACTCCCGCACGAAGGGTTCCGTACCATTATCTATAAAAATGGCAAAAAATCACGTTTGTTGGATGGGAGCCCCCTTCAAATATTTGTTTTATTTTAATTTAATTATTTATTTTTAAAGTGAATATATAACTAAATATTCTGTGAATATTTCAAGCGTCTACCTGTTGCCGTTATCAATATAGAGCAAAAACGAGCAAAAACGAGCAAAAAAATCACGTTTTTTGTATGGGATCTCCCTTAAATATTTATTTTATTCTGTTTTTCAGTATTTGTTGTTATAGCGGCAACAGAAATACATCATCTGTAAAAAAAAGCCTGGTGACAGACGGACAGACAGACAGACAGACAGACAGACGGCGGAGCCTTAGTAATAGGGATCCCGTTTTACCCTTTGGGTACAGAACCCTAAAAAAAGGATATTATAAATAATTGATCGCTGACTGTTCACAACACCAGCGAGTACTCGTTCGTCGCAGTGACAAGAGCTATAAAAGAAAGTACTCGCTCAGCGACGGTCGCTTGGCGAACAGAACACTCCCTGAGAGACTCACGCTTGGGACGCATATTAGTGAGTAATCGCTCGTTGCTCGCCTACTCGTTTATAGTTACTAGCTCTACTCGCTTGTCGTTAATCGGCGGCGGGACAGGTGCGATAAGGTGTTTAAATTGAAAATTTACGCATGCAGCACCAGGCATGTGTTACAAATTTGTTGAAAACGTACTAGATTTTGAGTATACAACTAACGCCCAAGATAGATGGGCGGTATGCCTACTGCAACGAAACTGTCAAATTGCAGTTTGGATGCAGTTAGAATTCAGTAAATTATATGTGTAGTGACTTCATCTGCATAAGGCTTGCTGCTCGCTTGAAGTTAAGGCGACGATAACTGACTTTTAATGGTTTTGTACTGAAGATCACGTCTAAACGAGTAGTTTTAATGATTTGAAAAAATATATGTTAAATTAGAGCATTTTCTCAATAATTTAATATGTGAATATTTTAAATTATGTTTATATTACATAGTGAAATTAATTTGTAAAGTTATGTCTAATGTTGATAAAAAACTGAGAATGGCGCAAAACCTACCAAGCGTATTTTTCTGAAACCTTCACCAATTCAAAGATAATGTAATTATTGGTCTTTTAGTATACGCGTTTTATTAAAATACCTTTTGTTTTGTGTATAATAAATTAATAATGCGTTAAATTGGGGACAGCGCTCCTTGATGGGCGAATCCTATTACTGGCTGAACGTACGACGCGTTGTGCGAGCTCAGTACAGAACACGCAACGCAAGCTAACTACTCAAGGTCACTGGCATATATTATATCTCCGTCTTAAATAGATTTGCAATCGGTAATTTAGCTGTTGGCAATCGGGATGCATGCAGCTCGGCTTGGTTGGTCCATCCCTTGATTATCCTTCAGAAATCGCTTCCTGCCAAACTCAAAGCATTTATTTCAAATAAACCAAATATAAGCACTTACGAACTAAATGAAGAAAAAAAAATTTTTGTTTTTTGAAATATTCCAACTTACGTGTACATTATCAGCAAATAAAAGATTTCTTGCTTTCTTTCTTATTTCGAAGCTAGTCGCCATTTCCAAAGCGTAGTAGGTTCCTATGCGGAAGAACGGGCAAGAAACTCCACGGACACTCTTTTAAATTAAAATATTGTTACAAAGTATTGGTTACATCATTCATGTTGAAATTGTACATGTGAGAACAATGTAGAAAGACGTGCACGTTAATAGCGTCCGTAATATTAAGATAAAAACAAAAAAAAAAAACAATTAAAATAAGTTAAAATAAGCCGTGGCAGCTAAGAAAGGATCAGTCAGTGTATACAATCTATAAACCAAGTCGGGAAGATAATACAACATTAAATGAAAACACAATCATAATAATTATGGGTTTTCCAATCAGCCGACAAAATTTTATTTTTATAAATGGCATCTCGCAGATCAACCTAGGAGATTGTCGGCTGATTGGAAAACCGGGTTGATGAAATTAAGGCCTCCAGCCATGGCATAACACTTAAAAACTAAGCGACTACGTGCTAAGGGCTATAGTGACTTATTGGATATTATGTATTACTTATTATTTTTTAATTGAAGACGGGAATTGGGAACGTTGGGCGGCATTTACATCGCCACATGCGAACTACGCATCACGCTGACGTCACGCAAAATCCTGCATCGCACAAGCAGAGTTTACCGCGCGACTAGCATACCTATATAATGTCGGATCCGGTCAATAGGACACGAAACGAATCGCAAGCGCGCCACTGGCGACATCACGTGACCTATCCACATCTAAAAGCGCGTTTCTACAGAGTCATGATGTTTTGAGCCCATGGCGAGGAGGACATTCAGGGTCTGATCGCATCTTCCTATATACAAGTGTATAATCCATGATCGCATCGGAGTTAAGACGTCGCGGAACTGTACTCGATTCGTTGTGCTCAGTTATTGTGGTAATTGTAATTTGTAGTGATTGTGTCAATTTGTGATTTCAATAAACGCTGTGTATCGCACCCAGTGTGTTTTCATTGCACGAAACCCATTTTCTGCCCACATGATGACTGAATCTATCGGAGTAAATCCTGACGATCCGACATATACAACGTCCCGACATCAATTGTTAGGCAGTTGCCCACCAGACACAACACCCGTCTGGTCGGAGGATCCTCCCTTTTCTATAGAGTATGAGTGAATTTATTTGGGGTAGGCGCAATATGATGAGTTTTTCTTTTTGGTTAGATAAATTAAGTTTAATTTAGTGTCGTATTGACATCCTCTGTCTGTGGATATGTTTATGTGCCATTGAAGTTAGTCTGCCATAAAGAATGTCTACTCTATTTACTCGTATTTTGAATCAAAGTGCCTTTTAAAAAAAGCCATAAATGTTGCTACTTTTAAGCAATAACGTACCATTTTCTCCAGCAATTTTATTTGACATCATAATAATCTTCACCTTTCAATTGTTAAAGTATTGACATAAATGTGGCAACATTTTTCAGCTACGCTAGTTTACTGGGAGTGCTCAATATATCCTTGCTGAACAATTGGTTCCGCACAATATAAATAACAGGACATCGCTCAAAGTGCTTGGGAGTTAGCGTTCTAGCGATCGTGGTGTGGTCACAGTGAGGGAGACGAGCGGTTTTGGTTAAAATAATGGACCTGATGAACCTAGTTTAACAAGCTAAATTATGCAGCACCCTAATTGCTTAACACAATTTCAATCACAATCCGAAAGATTTTGAAGGAAATTGCCAATCCATTGCTACAACCAGGACCATTTTGGTTACCCATTGAAAGGGTTTTCGATAGGGTTTTACTAAGCGGTTTAAAAAAAACCCATACGATATGGGTAACCCTTATGAACGGCTTACATTAAATTTTGGTAACCCATTGAAAGGGTTTTCGATAAAAACCCATATGGTGTGAGTAACCCTTTTGAACGGCTTAGTTTAAGCCATTCAAAATTACCCACACCGTATGGGTTTTTGATTAACTACTTAGAAAAACCCTATCGATAGGGTTTTACTAAAATGGTAACTAAAATGGGCCCTGGGTAGAATAGAGATAAAATTGGTCATGCTACGCGTGCTGGGCCGATATCGAAATAACATAATATTAAGATTTTTTCATGTTACTGGATTTCAAGTAGGTAGGTATAGAACCCATTGAATGGGTTATCATGTAACCCTTTCAATGGGTTTCTAGTATAAAACCCTTAAATGGGTTACATCATGATAAAGGTAACCTATTGAATGGGTTACCCCTTGAAAAACCTAACTCTTAACCGGGGTTGTACGGTCTCTGGCTACAACATCATCTCTCTCGTGCCCTTATCCCATTATATTTGTGGTCGGCGCAACATGTCCCTTTCTTCCTCACTTCTCCAGTAGTCGTCATCTCGGTAGTCACTCCCTTTCTATCCATATCTTCTTTCAAACTCAAAAACTCAAACACAAAGCATTTATTTCAATTTAAACCATTTACAAGCACTTTTGAATTGTTAGAGTCGGTCAGTTAGTCAGAAAGTTGAAGCTATTTGCCCATTCCAAAACGTAGATCTCTATGGAGAAGAACAGGCAAGAACCTCCAAGGATACTCTTTTAAAACATGTTATTACAAAATCCTGGGTACACACAATCCTTTGCTACATAATTATGGTTGAAAAATTTGTCTGCTTAACAATGTAAATAACGCAATGAATGTTGTTGATCTATCAAAATGAAAGACATTGCCATTCTAAGTGTGTTACGCAATTACCCCGTAGGTCTCTATATGAAAGAAAGAAAGAAAATACGTTTATTTGCGGTAAACATAACGCAGCGAAAGAGCATAAACATGAAAGAACAAGTTGGGGGAAAATATGCGTCATCCACGCAAAACGGCCATCGCTCAGCATAATGCTACGACCCTATGCGAGACAGAGCCCAGCGCTGGTTTTCAGGGCGTTGCCGTGATTACGTCCATTTTAACTTTTGGTTTAAACCTCGTAACGGCACTGCGACTTGCTTTTATATGGAGAGAAAATATAATACGAGTAGCTTGATGTTACTGAATATCAATATTTTATAGAGAGCCTCCTTTTTATTTGCCAACAGATAACATTGTCAAATTCCCAATTCTTCCCGTGGGTGTCGTAAAAGGCGACTGAGGGACTTACTAGAGAATGGGCAGCAGCATTCTCTACGTACTTTTAAAAGCATACATCGATCGCCAACCCGCCTGCCAAGCGTGGCTATTATGGCAACCCCCCCCCCTGTTTGGGGAGTCCTATGTCCAGCAGTGGGTATCTTTCGGCTGAAATGATGATGATGAATGAACACTGTCAAAAGGCATTTGTATTACAACCTGCCGATCTATTCTTAAAAAATCCCACCATGTACACTTGCTCGTCAGCTGTCAATATAATCAATCCCTAGCACCAGATGGAATAACGGCTCACTTCAAGGCCAATTCACCTAAGGCTTCATGGTGAGATTTTTACAGAATAGACCAGCAGAACCGAAGGTTTAGTTGGCTGTCCACGGCATCGAGGAGTCTCATGCCTCAATATTGGTTTACTATTCGACTCTCCATCTTTTTCAATAATCGTACCATCCTCTTAACACTATTGTGCATTCCGAGTTCCCCTTGACCTCATTTGAATGAGCTGCCCGCTCCCCGCCCTCACTGCACCCCAGCCGACAGTTTTATTGCAAAAGTTTGTACACCCTTGACTGCCGGAATTCACCCAGTAACTGCTAACTTTACCCATTTGTTGGATACAAATTCAAACTGTATGAATTGAAAAAAAGCGTTTTCTGACTCGTGATAATTGTGTGGCTTTCATCGTTTTCTTGTTTTTGCCAATTTATGGAACAACTTTGATGTGCTGTTGTTTTTATTTCAAAGGTTGTTTTGAGTTGCATATTTTTAATAGGGTTTCGTCTTTTGTTTTTTTCTGTAAGGAGTAAGTATTGAGGGTTCATGAGGTTCATACAATTATCACATCTTAATTTGACTATTTTTTCCACACTTCTCGATGAGTTGTCATCTTGTCCCCCCTAGGTTTCTTTGGTCTTCTTCGTGAAGTTCATGCAATAAGGTAGGGTACTCTCTCTCACACAGAGAGGAGGCCTGGTCCCTAGCAGTGAGAATATCATAGGCCGATTACGATGATGAAGATGGTAGCAGGGCTAACTGCCCAGTGTCCCGGAAGTAGGTACACATTATTTTATAATCGCTACTCGTATCTATAGGCTATTTTAATGCACCCATTCTCGGCAGTAGAGTTCCATTTTCACCCGTGGATGTTAACGACCGAGTAGCATGAAACTACGTATTATACGATACGACAAGTTGACAATTCTTGACCTGTTAACAGGTGGGACATGGCCCCGGTAGAAACATTAGTAGTTCATTTATTTAAATTAGGCGTTAAAGTGATTAAAAGATTAGCCAGTCAACAGCGTTGGTAGAGGGAAATGGATGGAGTTGGAGGAGTAGAAGAAAGGAACTAAAAGCATTTATTTCAATAAAACCAATTACTGCCACTTTTGAATTTATGAAGAAGTCGGTCAGTCAAAAGCATGAAGCTAATTGCCCAATCCAAAGCGTAGTAGGTTCCTTTGGAGAAGAAATTCCATGAAGAATGAGAGAGAATAATTTATTGTGAATTATGTAAATGATAACGTGATGGCTGACAGGGAAAGGAAGGGAAAAGCATATTGCACGGACTCCATGAGACTATCAGGGTAGGCAGAGGAAGACGATTAGTAATAGGGCTGACAACAAGGGCCAGGTAAGTGACAATAGGCTTGCCCTCCACCCATACTTCCATACTTCATCATCTAGGTAGCCTTATCCTATGTTGGGGTCGGCTTCCAATCTAATGCAGTTGAATACCAGTATTTTACATGGAGCGACTGTCTATCTGACCTCCACAATCCAGTTATTGGTTAACATGAGGCTTCTGACGACCCGTAACAACTCTCAAAGATCTACAAATGACAGCCGGGACCAACGTCTTAGCGTGCTTACCGAGACACGGAAGGGTCTTGTTAGGTAAAACTGGTCACCCATCCACGGGCCAACTGCGGCCATACTTCCATATTATAAATGCGACAGTAACTCTGTCTATCTGTTACCTTTCCACGGCTCAATAGCTGAAACGGATATGGATGAAATTTGGCACACGGATAGAACATGGCCAGGAGGTCTACTTGGAAGCTAATATAGCAATAATCTGAAGTATCGGCTGAATGTTCGGCCGTTTCTTGACTTCCAAAGTTTCCTTTTTTGACTTTGAGTCCTTACCCAACTTCAAGTCACATTTTTGACTTTGACTTATCTCTTTGATTGTCCCTTTTTTTTTGCCTTCAGTCAGCCATAGTTAGCCGTCAGAAAACGGCTGAATATTCGGACGATACCTCAGATTTATCTTCAGAGTAGACCCCCAGGTTAGGACATAGGATTTTATCCCGGTAATACATACGTTCCCGTGGAATAATTTTCTAACTCCACGCGGGTGAAGGCGAGGGCAAAAGCTTGTTACAATATTGTAGCGTTACAGCTCACCTGCCAGGCGAACTGTAGGCCACAATTTATTTGAAGAATTCCTGTGTATAGTTTCCGACAGATGGGTCCTGTACTGGAATGGTAACCTACCTACCTAAAGAGGTTAGCAGTCTTTATTTCTAACTACAGGTTAGAGTAAAAATAATAACAGCAGTAGCAGAAGTAGCTTGGAGTCAGGGTCGCAGCTGGTCCTACGCCGAGTAGCAGGGCTGGCCCGGAGTCAGGGCTGCGGTATGCAGCTCAGTTCCTACGCTGTGCAGCCGGCTATCCTCCGGCCGGGAGGTCATCTACGAACCCTTCGGGGATGCCTTGCTTGGTGGATTTTACGATTATCTTGTTTTAATCTTATCCTGAAACATATAAAGGGTAAAGATAATGTTGTCCCAGACGTTTTTTCACGTCATATAACTTCTGCTACTGCTGTATTTTATTCACGTCATAAAACTTCTGCTACTGCTGTATTTTTACGTCATAAAACTTCTGCTACTGCTGTATTTTTTTACTCTAACCTGTACACTTAGAATTAATAAAGATTGCTTATCTCTTTAGATAGGTAGGTTACCCTTTCCGTTACAGGACCCATCTGTTGGAAACTATACACAGGAACTCTCCAAATAACTTGTGGCCTTCACAGTTCGCCTGCTAGGTGAGCTTGTATCGCTACAATAGAACTGATGAAATGTGGCTGTACCATAGACCTTTGTCTACTCCGGAGATTTCAGGTGCTGATTCAAAAACTTCAAATGTAAGCCTCCATTGTTTAACCTTTTTCCCCAGTGAAGTGTTAGACTATCGCAATGTATAACTCGCTTTCCATGTGACCTCGATAGAGATCGATCGCGTTGGCCGTTTGCCCTAATAATAGAAGAAACTTCGAGGAAGCACGGAAAAATAAATTAAGGATAGAGAAAACATGTGTGTGTTATTTTTCGTATATAAATAAATAAACATTTTATTTCTCTTCCACAAAGGCACCTTAAAAATATGAATAATATAACCTCCAATAATTACTTTGTGGGAGACTGGTATCTGCACTAGGAAACCCCGTCACATAGATTACCAAAAACAGTGTTTGAGTATTAAAACTTAAAGATAATATTAACAAACTATTTTAAACTTTGGTAGAAGAATGAAAATTATAGGAAAAATAAAAAAAGATACAAAATTAAAAGTTAGGTACTTAACTATCCCTTCTGTTAACTTAATTCGATAGTTCTATAGATAAACCCCATTGAAACATTTTTTCAATACTAACTACTCTTTGTCTATTTTTCAATACTAACTACTCTTTGTCTATTTTTCAATACTAACTACTCTTTGTCTATTTTTCAATACTAACTACTCTTTGTCTATTTTAATTTAAGAATTACCTATTGTTTATGATTGTGGGTGAAGTGTGGTGTGGTGTAGTGTAGTGCGGTGTGGTGTGGTGTGGTGTGGTGTGGTGTGGTGTGATATGGTGTAGTGTAGTGCGGTGTTGTGTAGTGCGGTGTGGTGTTGTGTAGTATGGTGTAGTGTAGTACGGTGTGGTGTGATATGTACCTACCTATGTGTTTCCTTGGAGTGTCCTTAGAGTTTCGTGCCCGTTCTTCTCGATAGAGATCTAACTTTTGGAACTGGCATCTAGATGCCAGTTCCAAAAGTTAGATTACACTTTTTCATTTTGAAAGTGAACTAGTGTCTATGAGTTAGTGAGAAAGTTGAAGTTGTTGACTTTCAAAATGAAAAAGTGCCTGTAAATGGCTTAAGGCACGTGCAGATTGGCGCGATATCACAACAGTCTGCACGAGCTGAAATAAATGCTTCGCGTTTGAGTTTGACGTAAAGGCGACAGTTTCAAATGAAAACTACCCAGTAATTTTACAGGAATGTTACTTCTTATTTTGCATCACTGTCAAAAACACAGTGATCTTTATTTTCATAGCATTATGGTTGCAGTTGGGTTGCTCATAGAGGTAAAATAACTGTGAAAGGTTTGTAGACAAAGCCCATTGAGGTAGGAATGTTATGGAGATGGCATATTCTACTACGAGTATAGGAAGAATTGTTCTACAAAATATTTCATATCGACACAGACATTCAATAATGCGTTTTGTTTCTATCAAGAGCTGCATTATGAAAAGAGAGACATCTAAATGTTTGTCAAGGACTAAATTTGGCAAGACTTTTGTGCGACGTCAAAATCATGTCTATGCATGACCGGTCGCCATGTTTAGTGCCAAGTTTAGTGGTACTTTAGAGGCATGAGGAACAGTAAAGTTCACTCATACTCTATAGAAAAGGGAGGATACTCCGACCAAACGGGTGTTCTGTCTGGTGGGCAACTGTCCGACGGTTGATGTCGGGATGTTAGATACAGGGTCAAATTAAATTAGCTAGCGAAACTCCGCAGACGTGATGGAAATTGATTTCTAACCACGAAAAATATATTTTTTTAAAGATTTTATGGCTTTTTTTTTGGGTCATCGACCGGTGATAGTGTTGTTACTGGAATTATGACAATCTGTTTTTTTAATTTTAATCGTGTTTAGTTATCGACAACCATCACGCCTAAAGTGAAGTTAACATAAAAAAAAAACGATTTTTTAAACTGAATTTTCAAGTGGTGGTGGATGACCCAAAGAAAAACCTCATCAAATGAATTTCTTTTTTGTTTCATCATGTTTAGATATCGGTACCCATCACGTCTGCGGAGTTTCGCTAGCTAATTTAATTTGACCCTATATATGCTAGTCGCGCGGTATACTATGCTTGCGCGATGCAGGATTTTGCGTGACGTCAGTGTGACGCGTAGTTCGCATGTGGTGATGTTGATGCCGCTACAAAACTCGGCAATGGCTATCAATCGGTTGCTTGCTTTCTCTCTCGCACCGCAGTAACAACCCTACGAAAGGCGGCCATTTTAAATGCTCGAGTTTTGTAGGTAGTCACGCTAATTTTGTAGGTATGGCAAGTCCATAGGTTTATATGTCAATGTCAAAGCCTTTTCATGGAAATATGTCAACTGTACTAAACCGCATCCGAACTCCTTTTTGAGTTTGGCAGAAGTAAATATTCTGTATTTATATTATTAATCTGAATAAACACTTTTTCATTTTTATTTTTTTTATTTTATTTACTTACTTTTTAGTGAAAAGGGACGGAAGTGTGTAACAGGAAGTGACAGCTATCATGACAATCCCGGAAGTATGGTTAAAATCTGTACTAGCATCTTACTGGTATGCTTCCTTCCTCCGAGCACGTTTGCTCGCAAGCCAGCCAATAAAGGCAAGAATGAGGTGGGAGCTCTGTTCCTCGTCAGTGTTTACTCCAACCGGTCAATAAAGGCAAACCAGAGGTGTGGCACAAGACTTTCCCGGGAGATAGTATCCGTGGGGTCGCGACTGCCCAACAGCTCGCCACATGCTGCCCAGCGGGTTTATGTAACTCTCTTGGTCTGGCTCCTCACCCTAGACCTGTTGCAGCAAAGTAAATTTTACCGGCACAGACCCAGACATCAGGAGCGCGTAAGCCCCACCAAGGCGTCAACGTAGAGATACGGCGGTGGGGTTATTATTATTATTATTATTATAGAAAGCACCCTCTTGTCTGTGTTTTAGCATAAGTACCCCACTAAAACTTTAGAGGCATTTTTTCGTAACCCAACACGTATTCTTGGCCTATGAATCAGTAATGACCAGTAAAGCTGAACCGCGTAAACATGAAGCTATAAAATTTAATCGCGGCGATAACTTTTTGTGCGACGAGTGGTAAGCATTAGGTCTTTGATGGCAATTTATTATAATATGGGCTGGTTTTCGTAAATCTATGTTGGAGTTGGAAGTTCCATTATATAAACACATAAATGTTGTTGTTGTTTGTTGTAGGTCGTGGGTCCGAACCTAAACAGGCGCTTTACTTTATTTAAATAATTTCATCACCACTGCTCTCAAAACGGTGAAGGAAAACATAGAGAGGAAACCGGCATGTCCTAGAACCAAATATTCGAAAACATGTGACATCTACCAACCCGCACTGGGCCCGCGTGGTGGAATAAATTAAGTAATCATCTTTATTTTTCCACACTAATTAAAACACAGTACAGACATTACTAAAATAAATGGAGTGGACAGGAGCCTAAACTAGGGCAGCCCTGTATTTCAGGATTCCAGGTCTTCCTCCCGCGGCGAGTAAGTTGGTACAATTTATAACTGAATGACAAAATGACAACTAGAGGTGTAATCATTATTAATTAATATATATATTGTGTGTGACTGTGTCAGTGCGTGTGTGTGTTTTTAGTGTGTTCGTGTGTGTTTAGGATGAGTGTGAGTACAGTTACACGCATCTGTGTTTGTGGGAGTATGTATACAACATTATTTTTAGTATATGCGAAACCCGAAACACGTGTCTAGTATTTTTATGTAAAGATGTACAAAATGTACAAAATTTCAAAACTGTATCATGAAAAATCACAAAGATACAAGGTCGTTATGTTACCGGGTTGTCTGTACAAAAAAATATTCGAAACGAAACTCTCTCTCTTTCTATCTTCACTAACTTATATCTCTCTCTCAACTTCCGTTCGCTCGCTTCCGTAACGATCTCGTCACGCATTCACCAGCTTACTTCCCAAGTCAAGCGTGCGCAAAGAAGTTTTACTTAAAAGAAAACATGCGGGACTGTCTTTGGGGACTGCCGATAGAAGTGAAAGTATACATATAGCTCATGGAAAGCGTTCGGTGACGATGACGCGAGTTCCATGATCTTTGTGCACCCAACAAGTGATCAACGCGTGCTAAAGAAGTTTTCACTTCAAAAAATTGTAATAAATAAAATAATTGGCCGTTTATTAAATAAATCAGTTCGAGTTAGTTTCTGAAAGTAACAAAATACATGTATTTAGTTGTGTGCCTTTTAGTCTGTTAAAATTTAAAAAAATATAATATTTTTTTTATTAAAATCAGATATTTAATCACACTTAAATAATGTACTTTCGAAATACTGCAATTCAGTCTAACGTCGCCAAATAGTCTAGCGATGGCTCTAAATCGAATGAAAGTAAAATAAATATATGTACAAGAAACTAAGCAAACGTTCCCCAGCTTAATTAAGTCAAACATCTAATTCTCGCGTCTTACCCACAAAAAGTTACTTTTAAACAATTAATTCGTGTAAATATAATTAGCAGGGGCACCAGGCTACAAACTACGCTCAACAAATAGACGCCAGTAGACTAATTTATATGGAGTCAACTACTGGTAACCAAATAAGCTGGAGGCATTTGAGCTGAGCGGTTATGCTAAGAGTTGACCCAACTTGGCAATTAACTGGGGTATACGAGCGGGAAGGATGTGTAGCTAATATGTTGGTGAAAAAAAGGCTTGGTATTTACAAAGCAGATGTCAGTGGAAAGACCGGGCGGGGATGCCCCAGAAAGTGCCATATTGTACTGACCTTATTGGTGATGTCTTTAGAAACGTCTGGTGCGTAGTACTCGAAACCGGCGTGCGTGTATGGCCAGACGTATGAACGTAAACGAAGCAAAAGGAGTGTGTAACTATCTTAGCAGATGGCGTTCTGTAGTTTCTGCCGACCCCCATGGGAAGAAAGCGTGAGTTTATGTATGTATGTAAAAAGGCTTGGTTGATTTTGGCCTTCCTAAATAATAAAAAAAAATGTTTATTTGTACACTTTGAAAACATACATAAGTACACAAGGATTAAATAAATAAATGGTGTACAATATAGTCATATTAAAGGGCGAACTGGATGCCTCCTAAACTAGGTTAAAAGCCTGTGTTTTAGGAGTCAATGCTTCTCCAGATGTAACGGCATCAACTGGTATTAGGTGTCATGCAAGTACTTAAAGAAACAACGACATAAAAACAAATAAATAAGAACAAATCAAAAAGTGGCCTAATCTAAATACAGTATTAGTTCTATTTTTATTAAGAGACAATTGTAATATGATTCTCGGTTTCGTCATAAATCCATCAAACATTGTCATATTACCTGTAATTGAGTGAGCATTACAGAAAAATTTATGATATACTCGTACAAGTTTTAACAGTACATTATCAAATATCTACATAGTGCCGTGTGGTGCCAGACGTAAAAAATAGCACCATCCTATTTCTTCCCGTGGGTGTCTTAAAAGGCAACTATGGGACTAGAGAATGGGAGGCAGCGTTCCCTATGCATTTCTGACGGCTAGGGCTCATCGGTAATCGGATAAAAAAGAAACCGACTTCTTTTTGTTACTTAACCCAACAAACTCCCAAAAGTAACCTAACTAACATCTACTAAAAAATCACGACCGTAATAATCATAAAACGCGTCCTTCAAAATACCAGAACGACACTAAAACCTCATTCCTAACATTGCAATGAATATTTTAAACTCCTTCTATACTAAAGCTAACTAAACTACTTCAATATTAAAGCGATACTAATATTAAAACAGTGTGAACAACGAGAGCTGTGGTAGGCCAGCAGAAACCGCTGTGACTCACGAAGTCGTAGGTCTTAGGTTCGATGCCAGGCAAACACTTTACTTGTACATTATTTCATCACCACTGCGCTCAAAATGTTGAAGAAAAACATCGTGAGGAAACCAGCATGTCGTAGAACTAAAAAAAAACCGGCAAAGTGCGAGTCAGACTCGCGCACGAAAGGTTCCGTACCATTATCTATAAAAAGGTAAATTGTGGTTTACGATTTATGACGTATCAAAAAAAAAATCTTACTAGATTTCGTTCAAACCAATTTTAGGTGGAAGTTTACGTGGTAATGTACATCATAAATACTGTTTTTAGTTTTATCATTCTCTTATTTTAGAAGTTACAGGGCGAGGGGACATATTTTACCACTTTGGAAGTGTCTGTCGCGCAAACTATTAAGTTTAGAAAAAAATGATGTTAGAAATTACATTCTACCATTACATATGGTGTGCAAATATGTCATATTAACATTTAATTTATTAATAAAAGGTGATTGACACAATGCGATTAAAAAATATTAAAATTCAGGAACATACATTAATTAACGACAAAATAGAAAAAGAAAAAAAATATATAAAGAAGATAATTAAAAAAAAAAAAAAAATATCTACTAAAATGTCAAATTACAAATATAATGCAAAGTCAATATTCCTTGTAAGTCACGATTCAATAATATTAAACATTAAATTAATTATTATATGGTGTGTAATTTATCAACATAATTGAGTTTGCCCTTCTGCACGATATGACATAAATTCGTTTAAATCATAAAAACAATTTTCTTTTAACCATTGCGTCAACTTTTTTTTGAACATAGTCAAAGGTAAATCTTTGAATGCGTCTGGTAATTTATTATACACCTTTATAGCCGTTATATAAGTCTTTCCTTTTGTATAATCCGAGTCTACATTGTGGTACGCAGAGCATATGCTTATGCTTATTTTTGTTCCTAGGAGCTACATTTCTCTTACTTACATCTTTATACTTCTTGAAATATCCGGATTTTTTTGTACAAATAGGCATAATTCTTTAATGTACATGCACGGTAACGGCAAAATATTAAACTTTTTGACCAATGGCTTACAGCTATCGATAGACCAGGCTCCACAGATTGCACGCACACATTTTTTTTGTACTCTAAACGCCCTTATGATATCCACCGAATTGCCCCACATTATAAGTCCATATGCGAGTACTGACGAAACGTACCCGTGATATGCGCAAAGAGCAGCTTCTGTTGACACTGTGACTCTCACTCTTTTTAATGCATAGACAAATCGATCGACAGACATGACGAATCCATAAGGGTTTTGTCGGCGCATCATATATGCGCGTGATTGACCGCGGGGACGGCGCGGGGTGTCGGGGTACCGAGCCCGTACGCGACGGCCGCTGCGCGACCTCCACACCACTCAGCTCACAGACGCGCTTCACTACGGGCATTACTTTGTTCTTTTCTACATACGTTGTACATGTTGGTTGTGGCATTATACCTATTTATATACAGTCCACCATTCTTTTATTTAAAGTCCCGATTGAGCCTATTCAATGGTCCTTCGATTGCGCAAAATAATACCAGTTTTGCCGTAATTAACGCCGTCAACGTCGTCGGTCGTCGTGTTCACCTGTGCGGACTTTGACCGCTCGCGACCACCACGCGGTACGACCACGAAGAAAAGAACAAAGTAATGCCCGTAGTGAAGCGCGTCTATGAGCTGAGTGGTGTGGAGGTCGCGCAGCGGCCGTCGCGTACGGGCTCCGTACCCCGACACCCCGCGCCGTCCCCGCGGTCAATCACGCGCATATATGATGCGCCGACAGGTTCCGTTTTTGTCATTTGGCTGCGGGACCCTAAAAAATCGAAGACATGTGACATCCACCAACTCACACTGGGCCTGGGTGGTGGATTACGGCCAACTTCATCTCACATCAGCAATGGGAACATTGTAGGCTGATAATGCAATATTAAAACAGTTGGTCGAACATTACGGCCGTGTGTCCGGGCAGTCAAAACTTTTTCCATTTTGCAGGAAACTAGTGTTTATAAGCAGAGCGGTTGTCTTGCGGACTCCATGGCGATTTAATTTTTATTTCATGCTTGCTGAGCTGGTTTTTGTGTAGTTTTAAAGATGGTTAAGTTTTTCAGTCTGAATTACTAAGGAATTACTAAGGCTCCGCTGTCCGTCCGTCTGTCTGGCTGTCACCAGGCTGTATCTCATGAACCGTGATATTTAGAGTGCCGCTATAACAAAAAATACAAAATTAGAATAAAATAAAACAAATATTTAAGGGGGGCTCCCATACAACAAACGTGATTTTTTTACCGTTTTTATAGATAATGGTACGGAATCCTTCGTGCGCGAGTCCGACTCGCTTTCGGAAAGCACCATTTGGTTAAGTGGAACTGGTGATGAAGACCACAAATGGCCACCGGAACAACATAATATTAAGTATTTATTGGGTTGTGATTCGATTAGGTACTTTAATATGGTTGCTAAGCAATTTGTGCTCGTCACAATGCATATGGTGAGTAGCAGTTCTCCTGGTTCTTACCAGGAGAACTCCTCAACAATTAACGTCCCAGCATTGGAAGAAGCAATATTTTCTAAAAGGTGATGAGCAGTAAAGCTATTTCACATTAGGCTATAGTAAATTATATAAAGTAATAACTGACCCACTAAAAAGTAAAAAATAATAATATAATATATATACAATACAGGTCCAAAGACATCGACTTCCGAAATTTAAGTTATTTTTAACTTTGTAGTGTGTTTTTGAAAGTTGGTTGTTTTTGTTTTGGAAAAAGTTTAAGTTTTCTTTGATAAAGCTCAAGCCTCAAATTTTTCAAGTAACAGTAGGTTTATTATTTGTTTTTTTTTTCATAATATTTTCTCTATTATTTAATTTAATTGCAAACCAAGTAACGTTTATTATGTATGTGTTATATTGCTTCTTACATTTTAAGGCGATGTGCTTTTTTGTGTTGTTTTTTGTTTATGCTCACACCATAAATTATTATTATAAGTCTATACGTGAGGATTTGTAATTGGCTTTCTAGTGACTAAGGTTTCCTTATTTTTGTCTGTTTTTATTAGCTGTAAGTCCTTCATGTTTTAAATAAATAAATAAAGCATATGCAATAAATTTTATTTTCGTAAGTTACGTAACTCTTAACTATGTCTAGAGAAAAGCCATAAAATTTCTTGTGAATTCCTCAAAATGGATTACCACCACAAAGCGTGGTGATCATGCCCCTTTTGCTTTATCATCGTTATAATTATTTCTCTGAGAAAACGCAAGCGCGTCAAATAGCAGTCGATAAGGAAAAATGGAAGGAAACGGAGGAAGCCTTTGCCAATAGGGCACACAAACCAAGACAGCCGTTATCAATAATAGGAATTTTTTAACTTTATTTACAACTTTTTTAATAATTTTATATTAGTAGAATAATTTCTAAATGGTCTGAATTTGAATGGTCTGGCTTTTATTATTATTATTATACTATAACGGTTGTTCCAAATCGTCATAATAAACACTCTTTGCGAGAAAAACAATCACAAATTATGACGCTGCTGATTCCTTTTATAAAAACACCAGCTGCGCCCCGCGGTTTCACCCGCGTAAGTCTCGATTCCGTAAGAATATTGGGATAAAAAGTAGCCTATATGTTACTCCAGGGTGTCAGCTACCTCCATACAAAATGTTATCAAAATTGGTCCAGCCGTTTGAACGTGAAGAAGTAACAAACACACACACGCACACACACTCACCCACAAACTTTCGCCTTTATAGTATTAGTGTGATTAGTATTATAATATATTGCATTACTTATGTTATATTAAGTGTGATTAATACATGAAGAAATATTGAGAAAGATGGGCAAGTTCCTACCCAGAAATCAAATTAAACTTACCAGAACAACTTCAGTGATTACTACCCACCCTTCAGCTTCCGGTAGACAAATGTTCCTCAGTCCTAAACTGGTGATTATCATGACGATACGTAAACGACCACAAACTAGGGTCAACCTTACAAATTACCCTGACGGATGGCTTGACCCGTCTGTATGGAGCCTAATCGCTTGTCGTGACCTTCATCAGTTTATGTTGTCCCTTTCAGAAGATAATATTGTAATGTATGTTTTGTGATATTCAAACTGACTTCGTGTGAAATGTTGTCAAATATCAACATCATCATCTGGCTAGCAAGGCTCCTAACATGTTAGGGTTGGCTTCCAGACTAACATGTTCTTAAGAAAGCTTAAGAACTGCATTCTGAGAGTTGGCAACGCTTTTTAAATAAAAAAAACTGGCTAGTGCGTGTCGGACGCACCATAAAGGGTTCCGTAGTTGAGATGAATAAAATTTATCACAAGAACAAACTTAGCATTGTGTTCGAAAAACATGGTCTCCCATACATTCCAACTGCAAATGTATGTTTGTACGTACAATATTGACAGATTTACCATATTATTTTAACTTCTTATAGGTTTTCCTGTAATCTAATAAGTAAAGAACTATTTTCAAACATTTAGGCTCAGTAGTTTCGGAGTTATGGGGGAATAGTAATTTTTTATCTATTTTCTTATAACTTTAAAACTATTCACTTTAAAATTATAGAAAAATATGTCTGAAATCCTTACAACAATCCCTTTCATTTGATTCGTGGAGCCTTAATCACAAATCACTAAATGCGTTAAACCTTAAACACATTTAAAACATCATTCTGTCTTTATCATTTTCAAATGATGGACTGAAACAGAACGAGGTGTCAAATTCGTTTAGCGGTAAATATATTTAGTGATTCGTGGTGCAAAGGGCCTTAGTTTTGTATTAAAATTGGTTCAGAACTGTACCAAACAAACATGGAAGGATATTTTAGTAGGTACACGGTGTTAATATAATATTCATTTATAAATTAATTTATTTCAGGTGATTATACCCTTTGCCAAACATAAATTAACAAAAATAAAATTAAATAAGATAACATCAAAATAAATTCGATCAAAGTAACACAAATGCAAAAAAAAACAAAACAGAATAAATAAAATAAAATTATATCAAAATAAAATAAAAATTAAATCGAATAAAATTAAATCAAATTGGATCAAAATAAATAAATCATCAAAACATTAATAATAACATCATCTTTCTGACACCGGTACAGTAAAATGTCTGCTGGAACAATACCGCCCGCAATAACCTTCCTCGCCAGTACGATGTTGACACCGCACACATCGAGCTTCAGAAAGAGATGACACTTTAAAAACTGATCTTGTTCTCAATCTTGATGTGCCATATTTACGGCCCGGTAATGTACAGTCAGCCTCAAAAAAATGTATACCTACATAGACAAGAACTCATTTAATTGTAAACAATCCTTGTTCTGTACCTAATATTGTATCAATGCAGCCACTATTTCTCAATAGTAGCTCGGAATCTAGGCTTATGCACGGTTGATGGTAATAGGCTCGCCCCCTATTAAATGAGATTTAAACATAACTAGCGAAATATGGGTGTACGATAGGTGCATGCACCTCTGCTTAACCCTTTTGGGGAATACAGGCGTGATGTTATATTATATAATTAATTTTATAATAATTATTAAAAAAAAAAATAATAATATATTATTTATTTTTTATCATTATTTTTTATACTTTTTTAATTTTATTTTTTGTTATTATACAATTATTTTTGTAGTTATAAAAAATATTGTAAAACATTTTTAAAAGAGTAATGGTGGAGTTTATTGCCCATTCTTCTCCATACGAAGTTTCGTATGGAGAAGAATGGGCAATAAACTGTACCTTTAGGACGGGGCAACTAGAATCAATTCGATTTTTTTGTAAATTTGACATTTAAAAGTGCGTATTTGAAATAAATTTATTGACTTTGAATTTAGTCTTCTCTCGTATTATAAGCTAAATGAGAATTGCTTATGCTTTGAATAAGATTAGTTATATAGCAATGTATATAACGGGACTAACCACCCAAGGTGCGCCAGCCAGGTACCAACAAGTATCGCAAGATTATGCGAACAACAAACTCGAAAGTTAATAAAACCAATAATAGTCTCAAGTTTCCATCGAACTCTAACAACGATTTTCTTAAAAATCAGCATATTAATATAGACGGATGGCGTATATAATCGTCAAATACATGACTGCGACAAGGATAGTTGGTTCTCGTCTACATATAAAACGGTTCGCTAATAGTCATGTTTTATGCATGTAGATTGTATATTAACATAAAACTTCTTTTCTAGTTTATTATAATTGCTTTGGGTTGGCATAGAGTCTGGAGTTGGGAGAATGGATGTTGAGAAAAGGCAATATAGTTTAATATTTATCTATACCGATTGGGGCAGGTTCAAGACTATTTTCATTTTCAAAAATAACTGAAATAGCTGCGATGAATAATTTAACCCAAGAACCAACTTAACATTGTAGTTGAAAAACATGTTCCCCTTTACATCCCGACTGCAAATTTAAGTTTGTACGCACAATATTGAGTGACATCACGGTTGGCGCAGTGGTTAAGCTATTGACTGCTGCGCTGCGTGTCGCGAGTTCGATTCCCGCACGGAACAAATACGAGTATTAGTATGACCTACAAGTAGTTGTTCCGGATCTGGCTGTTTGTGTATGTGAGTTTAAATGTTTGTAAACGGACCCACGATACAGGAGAAATTCCTAGTGTGGGGCAAAGTTAATAAAAAACAAAAAATTACCATGTTACTTTAAGACCATACACTCTACTATATTTTTTTCAAAATTTTAGGCTAATTAAGTAATTAATTTTAGGGAAGCATCCCCCTTCCACCCCCTAAATAATTAGTTTTAAAGTTATTCACGAAAATAGATGATAATTGACCATTGTCAATTTTCTACTTTCAACTATAAAACTAATTATTCTAAAATTATACTTAAGAAAAATTATTTGTTAGTAAAAATAATTTTATTAAGAAATAATTAAGTAGACTTTTGGGGGAAAAACTAACAATTGTTTTTCCCCCAAAAGTGAGCTCCATATTCATAGTTCATTTATTTACGTTACACGTTCGTGTTCGAGTCACAGAAATTCATATGTGTACCAAATTTCAAATTAATCGGTCCGGTCTTTTAGACCCGGAGCAAATCGGCTGTGACAGACTGACATAACGTTCCGTTTTTTCCTTTTGCGTTACGGAACCCTAATAAAAGAAACTGTATAAATATATATCGTATCGTATATTGTTACGATTTAGAATACACTCTCGTAAAATATCACATTATGATTATCCAATTCAAACGGACCAAAATCGTAAAAAAACATTCAATTCAATTCGGTTTTGAACTTTACTTAATGTTTTTCAATATGAATGTTCATTACAAGATGAACTAATAAAGAAGTATAGCAAAAAAACCGAACAAGTGCGAGTCGGACTCGCGCACGAAGGGTTCCGTACCATTATCTATAAAAATGGCAAAAAAACACGTTTGTTGTATGGGAGCCCCCCTTAAATATTTGTTTTATTTTAATTTAATTATTTATTTTTAAAGTCAATATCTACATAATCTGTGAATATTTCAAGCGTCTACCTGTTGCCGTTATTAATATAGAGCAAAAACGAGCAAAAAAATCACGTTTGTTGCATGGGAGCCCCCTTAAATATTTACTTTATTATATTTTTTTGTATTTGTTGTTATAGCGGCAACAGAAATACATCATGTGTGAAACTTTCAACTGTCTAGCTATCACGGTTCATGAGATACAGCCTGGTGACAGACTGACAGACAGACAGACAGACAGACGGCGGAGCCTTAGTAATAGGGTTCCCGTTTTACTCTTTGGGTACGGAACCCTAAAAATACATATTTTACCGGCCCGAAATAAATTGTGTTATGGGCATTTTCTGATAAGGGATGAATTTTCACGTCTACAGATATTTTTACACTATTCACACCCCACGACACAAACAAACTCATTATCACTCCGAAACGCAAATATTCAAAGCTCCTCACTTCCATTTTTATATGTAAATCCAGGAATATACTATGAATCATCCTAATCCCCGCTTATAATGAAGGCAAGCCAAGGGGATGGCCAGCCGCGCCACAATTATGACTAATGACATCAATGACTTGTGCCAACTAATACCCCTGTTTGCTTGTCATTCGGGTAATATTATAATGTTTTCTGAATTTTAGAAGCGGCAACGTTGTGTGAAATCTTGATGTTAGAGTCATCTGGCTAGGCCAAAAAGTGCTCCTTTATGTAAGTCAGAACTGGCTTAGATGTTCTGAGCATTTAAAAATACTTTAACAGTTTCCCCTTTACTGCGATACGTTTTTGATTGTTCTTTAATGTTACAATACTTCTTTTGCGTAGTACACTAATGTTTAATAGTGACAATGACATACATAATTATGACACATGAACATCATCATAATCATCATTATTTCAGCCGAAAGACGTCCACTGCTGGACTTAGGCCTCCTCCAAAAAGGGGGGGACTTGCCATAATCGCCACGCTTAGCAGGCGGGTTGGCGATCGCAGTATGGTTTTAAAAATGCATAGAGAATGCTGCTGCCCATCCTCTAGTAGGTAAATGCCCTTAGTCGCCTTTTACGACACCCATCGGAAGAAATGACACATGAACTAAGTGTTTATATTAGTGTGTTATTATACCAGACTCTAAGAAAGTGGAACAGACTTGTGTAAAGTACAATCGACACTATTCTAAGTTTTCCTTTGTCCTATATTCTATCAATTGATGGCGATAAATTTGTGAATCTGACAGACTCCAAAAGTTCGCTGCAACATTTGGCTCGGCACACTTCTCACATGCGAGGTATTCCGACAGCCTATGTGATTTATGAATTGCTCTTAAAGCTTCAGTCTAATTCCAAAACGGTATGTCTTCAGTGGATTCCGTCGCATTGTCAGGTAGAAGAAAATGATAAGGTTGATATGCTCGCTAAACAAGCGTGTGTTGATGGAGTTCTCATGAATATTACTCCACTGTATTCGGACTATTTTGGAAAGGCTAAAAGAAAATGTTTAGATCTTTGGCAGGAATATTTTGATGAAAGATCAAAAGAAAAAGGGATATGGTATCGAACTATCCAGCCAGAGATTTCTCGGGTTCCGTGGATTGATTGTGACCTCAATAAAAACCTAATTACTATAGGCTTAAGACTTCGTTCCGGACATATTCCATCAAATAAGTTTTATTACTTAATGAGGAAGGCTTTGTCCCCAAATTGTGATGACTGTGGTATGGTTGATGATGTCTTTCATATTCTGATGGAGTGTGTTCGGAATGAAAATACTAGAATTAATGTTTTTGGACAATATAAAACGTACGATATTGGCTGTTGTAATTCTATCCTTGCTTGTCCAGTGTCCGATAAGGCTAAACAATTGTACAAGTTAGTGATAAGGTAGATCATAATAATCAACAATTTTGTGTTTTTCTGCACTGGGCGATGTGGTCGCTAAGCGACAAAGCCCTTTAAATAAATAAATAAAAAAAAAAATATCACATAAAAAATTAAGTTAGATTAAAATTACATATTAGTCTTATAGGCTAGATTGTAATTAATTATAAAAACTCTAAAAAAAAATAAAAAAGCTACTGTTTTCCTCATTTTCTTATGCTGCTGAGTCTACATTAAGGTTTAATTCTGTTCAATAATTTTATCGTCAGCATAATTTATAATTAAAAGCCCTTTTCCCATAAAGCTTTCTCGATTTTACCTTGTTCCTAACCGAGCGTCCATCTTTCACTTAAATTGCTCAAAATTGCATGACCATGTCTTTAAATCTTTATGCGGTTGGTCTCGGCTATCATTCGTAGATCTTTGACGTAGTAGTCAGAAGCCCAAAAGTCTGACAAGCAGTCTTACCAGGGGTTATCGTCTTACCCAGTACTTGGTTGTGGAGGTCAGATAATAGGCAGTCGCTCCATGTAAAATAATGACATCCAGCTGTATCCGGTCAGACTGGAAACCGATCCCAACGTAGTTAAGAAAAGGGTAGGCAGATTGATAATGTTTTTAAATCTTCAACAATTTCTTCCTTCCTTTCACATGATTTCTGTTCAATGTTTGTCATGTTTTTTTTTTTTTTTTATAAAGTATCACAGCTGGTGATACCTTATTCACATTACAATCTAGCCTATTCGCTAATAAGTAATTTAAATATAACCTAAACTGCTAAGTAAATTAAAAATTAAGAAATCGTCCAATAACGTCTTTCTTATTCACTTTATGTTAAGGGGAAGACACTTAATTCACGCGTTCTTTAGTCAGCACTTGCACTATAGTTTAAGTTCACTCACACTGCACTAAACTAACTCTATCCCCCTTATTCCAAAACAAGTTTTATCTTCAGACCCAGGTTTAAACCATTGAGCCATTATTGAATTTCGAACTTTATTCCGTCTATGGTAAAGTTCTTAATACAAAATTGACAACTTAGTACCGAACTAAGTTTTCAGTTTTGTATAAAGAACGGTATTTCAATCACAGTTACGTTCTTATTACAAAAACTGGCTCCATGGTTTAAGCCATGTCAAAATATAAATTTTGTTTTGTAATAAGACGGTAAATGACTAGAGTCGTTGATCTATCGTACTTCTAGCGATCTCAAGAAAAAAAATTGACAATTCAAATTAAAAGATTATACTTTAAAATCAAAACATCTACATACGAGGGCTATAAAGTGTGTCAGTACATTTATGACAGCTTAACCTTACATAAACCAGTAACTTGAATGAACAGAGTTGTTCAAGTAACGCCGCGCGCCGGTAGTGCTAGCTTGTCAGGTTGGTACGACGGCTTAAATAAGTAATGTTTATTGGCATGTTGGTAATACATTCATAATTATTCAGTTAAAAGTTTCCAATACTTAACATATGTCAGATTGTAAAGAGAAATATGTGCGAAAAGACGACACGGTTGGCGCAGTGGTTAAGCGATTGACTGCTGCGCTGTGTGTCGCGGGTTCGATTCCCGCACGGAACAAATATTTGTATGACCTACAAGTAGTTGTTCTGGGTCTGGCTGTTTGTGTATAATGTGAGTTTAAATGTTTGTAAACGCACCCACGATACAGGAGAAATTCCTAGTGTGGGGCAACGTTATAAAAAAAAAAAAGGAGGGGCTTAATTTTTCATTTGGAAATTAGTGGTCCTAGTATGAAACGATGAGTATTCATAGGTGGATGATTTCAAATAGTAAACGAGTAGTTAGCTACAATAACAAAAATATATGCAGTAAGAAATGGGAGAACGAAAATACATACAGAGAATACAAGCTTACAGCAAGCACACTGGGGCTATGCACGATGGTTCTTAAGGCGCAGATATATGCCAGTGACCTTGTGTGGTTAGCTTGCGTGTTCTGTACTGAGCTCACGCAACGCGTCGTACGTTCAGCCAGTAATAGGACTCGCCCATCAAGGAGCGCTGTCCCCAATTTAACGCATTATTAATTTATTATACACAAAAAAAAAGGTATTTTAATAAAACGCGTATAATAAAAGATCAATAATTAAATTATCTTTAAATTGGTGAAGGTTTCAGAAAAATACGCTTGGTAGATTTTGCGCCATTCTCAGTTTTTTATCCGCGTTAGGCAGAACTTTAGAAATTAATTTCACTATGTAATATAAACATAATCTAAAATATTCACATATTAAGTTATTGAAAAAATGCTCTTATTTAACATATATTTTTTTCAATTAATTAACACTACTCGTTAAGACGTGATCTTCAGTATAAAATCATTACAAGTCGGTTATCGTCGCCTTAATTGAATAATGATGATGTTGAAATCTGATTCAAAAGAGCACTATGCATGAGCCTTGGCCAGGCATAATATTATGATAGACGGACGGCTTAACCAAAGACTGCATACAAAAGAGACCGTATTTAAATGACAAAGAAAAGACGCTGATAAGACAATTAAGATATTGTCAAAACGTTTATCTAAAATTATGTGACATCTGTAAGCTTAGTCAATTATTCAGATCAAACATAAATAACTCACCCATCCGATTAGAAATCGCCTAAATTAAAAATAAATTAAAATACCAATAAATCTTATTCTTTGTCAATAACCACAATTCGTTGTACAACTCTGGATTGTTTAGAATTCATAATAACTTCACGAAACGTTCCTATATGCTAAGTAGTCGATTTAAATTCGATATTAAATCGATTCTATTTAACGATAGCCGAGTGATCTTGTGGCGTTAGTTAATTAAAGTTCGATTATTATAATTCAATTGGATAGTTTAGTTGATATATTATGTTTTTTTGTTGTTCAGCTGTCAAGTTTGAGTTTAATAACGATCACTTGACCGACAACATTTTTTGTTGTGTTGTCGTGTACTTGTAAAAACTTGGGAATTTTAAGTGTATCATAATTTTGGATAGGCGGCCGTATCTATTCATCTGATAGAGTGAAATGGGTCTCGTTGGCCTTATCGAATGGCGCGATACTAACGGGATAATCAGAACATTTGGAATCCGGATTGGTAATCGTAATATTATTGGTATATCTGATAAAATTCCTGAACCGTCTCGTACGATAGTGATGGAAAGTGAATGGGAGTATAACTTTGAGACGTGTTTATCCATATCAGAAAGTACATGATCAAGTCTTTTATCTAAATTACGTGAAGGTATCAAAATCAAAATATTTTATTTCACATAAACCTGGGCACTTATGAAACGTCAGAAGTTAGGTGCACGGTTCCAATTGGTCGTTTCCTATGGAGAAGAGCCGGCAGGAAACTCCACGGTTACTCTTTAAAAAATAATGCTGCTTTTACAATGTTTTCAAGATACAGTGTTAATAGGTATGGGAGGACAGTGTAGGCCCGTTAACAAGTACCAAGTACTTAACAAAATAGACAATGTTTTACAAAGCTACAGTTCATTAAGCCTACAACGTTCTCACATTAACAAAACATTACAAAATAATTATATAAAATATGATTAAAATAATAAAATGTAGAACCTTGTTTAAATTAAAATTGTAGGTATATAATGTCTAAATTGTAGGTATATAATGTCAATAATGTCAAATATCACCATCGACTACCGGAAAGTATACTTGTATACGCTGCTGCCTTCTGCATTTGTCATATTTATATGAAATCAAATCAAATCGAGAGTCATTAGTTTAAATTCGTCTGAGAATCAGCACTTTTGGAACGTTAAAATTATAAAATTAAGATAGTCCCCCAAAACGCCCGCCCTTCACCCGTTTCTAGTGCTTTAGTTGGGAAGAAGAAGTGATGCAAACTCTCCACTAGTATATAATTTACTGCAAAACCTGACTGCAGCATTCAGGTGTAAGCATCTTTTGCCAGAAACCATACCGTGCAAACTTTAATTACTTCCAAAATTAGAGTTGCTTTAACTTTAAATAAGCAGTTAAAATTACCGCTTCATATTCATAGCTCTATCAACAATTTAACATGCACTTATTTACTCATGCAGTCTTGTAACTTCCCATTTTAGTTCAGAAACTAAGTTCTGTTTGTTTTATGTTAGAACAATAATAATAGAAGGTAGAGTTATGTTATGAATAGGGACCATATGACATGACAATGTTGTCGTTTTTAAATTTTTATACCATCACAAACAAAAGCCAGTATATTGTTTTTTTCTATTTATCTATAGTTTGTTATATGTATGAACTCATCTTCCAAATGTTGTTTATTAATGTTGATTCTATTTTATAGATGTTGAGTTAACACTTATAGTACCTACCTACCTACTGTTAATACCGCGTATAATGACTGCATAAACAAAATGTATTTTTTTTTAAATTAACTTCTAAAATAAATTAACTCAAAACAATATTTTTATATATATGTTATAGTCAAAGTCCGATACACAGTCTCTTCGCGGAAGGACTGGTTTATCCTAGGTTTGGCCAAAGCCATCAGGCAATCCCCGAAATACATTTCAATTTCGCCCTTTGCCTGAAGTATTTTTAGTCAAACCTAACCTAACCTAACCTAACCTATTAGTCAAAGGCCGAAAATTTACATTTGTTTGGGCTTTGACTAAGTCATTCAGTCTGACCTGAGGATTGACCAGTCCAACCTAGGAGCGCCGGAGCTTCGGAGTTTGCCTATAACATATACACGAAATTAACTAAAAAACGCAATCAAACGTAGGTACGAAACAAATTATGGGCCTACAATTTTGTTTGAGGCCAGCACAGAAAATTACCTATCAAATATAAAAAATTGTATTACTGGGTATACAAACATACATACACCTATAAAAAATTTGTATATTCTTTTGGAAGCCCTAATAGATTATCATAATTATGTGAATATATTACATTTCCAATAAAATTACTTTTTTGAAGTCGGAATAAATAAAAACCATTTTAGCACTTTTCTTACCATTGGTACTGTATATACATGTGGGTAGATATATACGGACCAGGCGAGTTCGAACTATGGAAGAGTACGAACGAAGTACAAAATACAAGAGGAAGCGACTTACCTTTCATCAACTTATCTTCAGTCCATATCCATGGTTATGTATAAACAATTATTATGGAGTACAATAGCGACTGGTGACGCCAGGCCGAGAAGGAGATTGCGTGAACAGTTAAGGCTCGTGCAGTCTGGCACGATATCGCGGGCGTGACAGGCAGCGAAACGCGCAGCGTGACACTTTGCATGAAGTTATCATGAAAATTCTGCTACTAGTGTCGCATCGCGCTGTCGCGTCGCGCCTCTCTGCGTGAGCCTTTAGACTCAAGGATTGGGCTCTGACCTGGGACACAACAGGTTCACAATAATAATTAAGAGGTAACGCTAGCGTCTAAAGTCCATTTGTTTACCCAAGTTTTATGTTTTCCCTAACAACCTTCCACACAGAGTATTTAGCACAATATTAAGCTACCCCTGTCCCACCTTGACCCTTAATTCGCTGAACTCGGCGAAAAACACTCGAAAAACCAAGCGACCACTTGCAAACAGTTTACCAACTCTCGTTCTCAACTAAACACAATTACATTAATATGCTCATTTTGAGCATATTGTACACGTGTTTGCTGTTCCAGGCCATTCTGGGGCCCTTTCTGTTTACAAGACAATTTTATTATAATGGTTCGTCTAAAATGTTTGTTACTCGTTTTGTGAGGGTGAAATTATTTTTTTGGCCATTCAACGTTTTTCTGTAGAGGTTTTAGTATCTACGAACAATTTGTATTCCAGTGGTTGTAATATTAAGAGTATGAGTAGTAGCATCAAACCCATATCGAACTATATAGATTAGCAGTAACTGATATTGTGGCCCTGCAAATATCAATCCTTTCAGGAATTGATATGCCGACCCTTAGTGAAAAAACCAATTCCCAAACCAAGCTCAACCACGACCCTCAACTCGTCTGCTTGACCAGCCAGACTTTCAAGTACTTCGAACAATAACTCAAAGTCTAGGTCATTCTCATGTCATTTGCCAGTCCTTACAGCCCCAAGCCCTTCAATTAGTACCGAAGTATAAGCTATTACTAGCAAGTTTTCAATGAATGCCTTCCAACTCTGTTGAAGTATCGTTCAGAATAACTGTTCTTGGTATAATTGCTCCCGAGATGTTTGTATCTTTCGTAATATTATTGATCTTATCTTAGTGTCTATTGTTTTTGACTAGATAAACTTGGAAGCAATTGAGACGCTCACGATTACATGGTTGTTAGATAAATATATCTATCAATTAGCCGCTGTCATTGGATGGTTCTAAGATATACACTTCTTCTTCTTCACTACACATCTCTTGGTTTTGAGATATGTTAAATCCGATCCACTTATGTCACGAAAACATGACAGTTAACTGTCATGTACGGAATGTTAAAGCCCCAGTCCAAAAGATCATTAACATCATCATCAGTTTATGAACTTCCATTGCTAGTCAATAGACCTCCCAATGTCCGCTACAATTGACGATCAAAGCGAAAATTTACGGATTGATAAAGTAGTTAATTGTTTTTAGAAAACATGAGGATGCTGTTGCTTTAACTCCTGAATACCTACTACGTTACAAGATATATATCAAGAAGATCCTGCTGTTTCAATTAAATCCAGTAAAAAACCGACTCAGAATTCTCATAGATAGTGCACGATGAATTCAATTAATTCGAGCTTATTGCTTACAAATAACACTATCAAAATCTGCAGCTTGACAAGTATATCAAAGTACACAAACGTTTCAGCGATTCAGCAAGTTTGTTCTATAAATGTTGTATGGAGGTCTAAAGTTTGTCTTCAATTTAAAGACGAGCATGGAAACCAATTCCTATAATATCTTGAGCCGATTACAGCTGGACGGAACTAGTTTTTAATAGCATCACAACTTTGCTCAAATGTTTGAACATTCTCACACTAACTTTAAAGAGTATTTCATATTTCTATTTAATAACGAACTGGTTAACGGTATCGTAAACAATTTTTTTAAAATTAAATTTTAACCAGCCTAATTTTATCTCTGTATCCAAATAGTTTGTAGTGTCATGGGTGTCAATTAATTTTGGTGGTTCGTGTTAAAAATGCAAGTTTGAACGAAATCTATTAAGCGAATTTTGTGTAGAAAGTTTAGAAAAATTAATGGTATTAAGGTTATAGGTTGTGATACATTATCCCGTATCTGTGTTTGTATGCAGTAATGTTTGTTTTTCTCTTGAATATTTGATTAAATTGATAAGTTCGGACGCGCCTGTTGGGGCTATGCATAATTATTAAGATATGGATACAAGAGATTTTGTGATTTTTGTCGGAATTTATTGGTAGTTACGACATGTTTTCGGGAATAGAGCTTTGATACTTAGGCGATAGATTCCCCGAAAAATTATAGGATATTGACGTGTAAGTACTAATGTTTGGTACCTTATGTCGTGATGGCCCAGTGGTTAAGGCCTCGCCTCTCATGCATGAGGTTGTGAATGCAAATCCGGACAAGTACCAATTGGACTTTTTCAATTCATTATATTCTTTCTGAGTTTATCTTGGACATTACTGACGGCGGTGAAGGAAAACATCGTGAACAAATATGGACTTATAATTAATATAAGTCTGACATCGCCAACCCGTCCTGAGCAAGCTTGGTGATCAATGCGCGTGCCTTCTGTGTATGAGAAGAGGCGTTTGCACAGTATTGGGACACTATTAGTTTGGTATTTTTTTTATTTATGATTATATGTTAACAAATATACGACTACGTCTTAGTATTTAACTATTTATAGATACGTGGTCGAGTTATATTATCATGGTTAAAGCAAATTATTTAGATCACGATATCTCCAAGCAGATGAGTTCTAAAAATAATATATAAAATTCTGTTTTTGAATACGCAGCCAGCAAATCCTAATTCGTAATCTTTTAAAGCCACTCTCATTTACTTAGTTACTGTAGCAAAAACATTGCTGAATTCGTGACGTTTCTAATCTAGAGAAAAGCGCTCTATAGCGCTGCACAGACTGCGGTACAGACATGCTTTTATCTGATTTGGAAGTTGTAAATTATTTCAATGGGTGGGTTGGTAAAACACGCTATCCTTCACGATGGGATGAATATTGGTTGTTGAAGATGTGACCACTGATTCATCTTAATTTAGTTTTATCTGATGTGGAGTGTAAAGCACCTACTGTAAAAATAAGTTTATTGTTTAATTATAATAATGTAGGATGTACTAATTATATTAGCAACAATCACTTTTTTGAAGTTACTCCATCTGTCTTGTAGCTCAGTCATTATTAGTATTAAGTCACGAGACCACATCAGGGTTTTTTTTATGATCTTGGAAGCATAGACAAATTGACTGAGGGTGTTTGTCCACCGCAGCCGTCACCGGGAGGTCTCACTGAGAAACCAGATTATTCGAACCGAGCGTGACGTCCCGGTGACGGCGATCGTTTGTACACCGCGACCGAATTTAGTGGTTCAGTATGTGATAGACAAAAACAAAGGCCGGTGTACGGCACCGTACATCGGCCCGCCTTAATCTTGGCCGAGTTCTAGCGGTCGCGTTGGTCTACTCGAAACTTTGGTGGCCGGATGATGGAGCTCAGGTGACGGGCATGCGGTGGACACGCGGCCATAGTAAATGTGTCTATTGCTACTTCGGCGCCGTCATCTCGTTCTCAGTGATGTCCCAGGGGACAGCTGTGGTGGACAAATGACCATTGTCCAGAAAAACCATTCCTTTAAAAGGACAATCTTGTCCCCTTCCACTTACCAGACTGGAGTTGAAAGGTCACCAAGTGAAAATTTCAACAATATCATCTACCTCCCTAAAAAGTTTCGCATATGGCAGCGCTCTAAAGTGCTTTATTTAACGCGAGCTCTTCCATTAAAGTAATTGGGCACACACGGCGTGTTGAACAAATGAAAAAATTTGCTAACTCGCTTACACTAACGTTGTGAGCTCTCCGTCACTGTGAAATAGCTGTTAGAACACTTTTTGTGCTAACAAGGTGACTTGGACTTAGGGATTTCAGTTTTGGATATAAATTCTTGTGTGGATGTGTTTTCTTTGTAGTTGCTTATTTCTTTTTTTTATTCGTAGTATTAAAGCTTCAGCTCATGCTGAATGAAACCCTTCTTATCACAGTCACTACGTGCAGCTGCCGACTTTTTTTATTCTGTGGTCGTGATATTACATTTTTTTTAATTTCCTTTATTATTCGAGTAAGTATTCCGTGTGATGCCGGACGTAAAGAATAGCACCATCCCATTTCTTCCCACGGGTGTCGTAAAAGGCGACTAAGGGACTTACTAGAGAATGGGCAGCAGCGTTCTCTATGCATTTTAACGCCATACTGTGATCGCCAACCCGCCTGCCAAGCGTGGCGATTATGGCAGGTTCCCTTTTGGGGGAAGCCTATGTCCAGCAGTGGACGTCTTTCGGCTGAAATGATGATGAAGATGATTGGAGTAAGCTGATCATTTTGTTTGCACGTGTTTCTGTGACAAATACACCTATTTTTTTCTTACTTCGCTTTCGTTTCTCCTGGTCTTTCCAGAGAAGTTAAATTGTGTCTATATATTGGCCAAACAGCATTAATCTGTTCCAGTTTCAATGAAGTTGCTGAAATTACTAGCAATTCACACAAGACTATAACTAAATCTCTTAGTTCAAAGTACGTATTAAATAAATAAATAAAATCTTTCTTTATTCATGAATATGAGACAACCATACAAAGTAACTTAATAATAACACAAGATAGCCAAAAATCGTTTTAAAGTTATTTTAACAATACAACTTAGGCAAGTGAACAGTTGGAGAATGTAAAATGGTGGAATAAAATAATGGATTGGTTGTATTTGGACTGATTCGCCCTATCCCCTCGTACTTGTATAAAACTGTATCACGAGCGGATAGTCTTCCTCAACCTAAGAATAACGGATTCCTACAAGGTTCCAGTTACGAGTCACAATAGTTTAGAATTATTTACATACTGTTTAAGCAAAAATCAGTACATTTACAGTTATATTAATTAAGTTACATGATTGGAATTGTCTGTTGTTTTGTGTTTAGGTATGAGTATAGTATAGATATATGAGTATATGTTTAATGTATGTTTCTGCATGTGTACAGTTATTATGTGCGCTTTATTATTGATGCGCCTTGTATACAGGGTTACTGGTAATTCGACGTATATCCGGCAGGGGCTGATAAGGGGGCCAAAATGCAACAAATTGAACCCCCCATATGTATGGCCGAAATTCAATAGTTTTCGAGATATTAGAATTTTAAGGGTTTTTCGATATTTACCCAAAATTTGACATTTCATTCCAAATTAAAAAAAAACTACATATTTGAATGGGTACCATTAAAAATGATGTTGTAGCTGGCACTTCAATTAAGCTATGGACATAATTAAAACTACTTAATTTAACAAAATAATGAAAATAATGAGCGATATAAGAATAATATCTTACCAATATTTTCATTTTACGCTTCAAAAATGTTGTCTCGTCACAAAAATTTATATGACATTAATCGTACAAATAACTAAAACAACTTGCTTATCCTGTAAGCTTTCCAGAAAGGTATAAAAGTCAATTTTAAAATACATAATTCGTGGCATGGCATGTGTTTGAATCGGCGCGGGGAGAGAAAGGGTCATTTGTATTTGTATGAAATAAAATGCATAAAAAAATGTACATCAAATTTTATTACAAATTTTACACATCTTGTTCAAAATGAGCCCCTCGATTACGAATGCAGGTTCGAATTCTCTTCCTAACTTCGGTTTTCGTCACTCTTGATGTGAACGTTGTTCTCATCTGTTGCGCCGCGTTTATTATTCGCGGTCGAAACGCTGACGCTGACCAGGAACATTTCCTAAGAAATATTTTGTGGACTGACGAGTCAAAGTTTGACCGGGATGGAATAACGAATTACCATAACTTACATTTTTGGGCACCTAAAGCAGGCAGGAATCCAAAAAAACTAAAAGAAACCGCGTCGCAAATGAGATTTTCCCTGAACGTATGGATGGGTGTCGTTGATAATTATTTGGTGGGCCCTCATTTCTTGCCCCAAAATTTGAACGGCGAAAATTACGAGGAGTTTTTGAGAAACAACCTAGACGATTTGTTGGCGGATGTTCCCGAAGAAATAAAAAACAACCTCATGTTTCAACATGATGGTTGCCCAGCACATTACCGGATTACTGTCCGACAGTGGCTAGACGAGAGATATCCAAACCGATGGATTGGGAGGGGAGGGCCAATTCCGTGGCCAGCACGAAGCCCTGATATCACACCACTTGATTTTTACGTTTGGGGTCATATGAAGGCATTAGTTTATGTGACCCCAATAAATTCAGTCGAAGAACTTCGACAGCGAATAATAAACGCGGCGCAACAGATGAGAACAACGTTCACATCAAGAGTGACGAAAACCAAAGTTAGGAAGAGAATTCGAACCTGCATTCGTAATCGAGGGGCTCATTTTGAACAAGATGTGTAAAATTTGTAATAAAATTTGATGTACATTTTTTTATGCATTTTATTTCATACAAATACAAATGACCCTTTCTCTCCCCGCGCCGATTCAAACACATGCCTTGGCACAAATTATGTATTTTAAAATTGACTTTTATAGCTTTCTGGAAAGCTTACAGAATAAGCAAGTTGTTTTAGTTATTTGTACGATTAATGTCATATAAATTTTTGTGACGAGACAACATTTTTGAAGCGTAAAATGAAAATATTGGTAAGATATTATTCTTATATCGCTCATTATTTTCATTATTTTGTTAAATTAAGTAGTTTTAATGATGTCCATAGCTTAATTGAAGTGCCAGCTACAACATCATTTTTAATGGTACCCATTCGAATATGTAGTTTTTTTTTAATTTGGAATGAAATGTCAAATTTTGGGTAAATATCGAAAAACCCTTAAAATTCTAATATCTCGAAAACTATTGAATTTCGGCCATACATATAGGGGGTTCAATTTGTTGCATTTTGGCCCCCTTATCAGCCCCTGACGGATATACGTCAAATTACCAGTAACCCTGTATATTGAAGTAGTAACGTATTGACCATTCCCTGCCTGTATCAAGCAGAAGTTGATAGGTAACATTATTCAACATATTATCGGCCATACCACCTATTAGACTGTAAATTTGTTACGTGCACGGCCAAAGTGTGGAACTCTGTGCCAGCGACTGTGTACCCTTCCACGTATAGCTCGTCAGCCTTCAAAGAAAGAGGAACAGGCAATTTTTAGACACGCTCGTCTCATCGTAGATCTCATCCATCGGTTTGAATCAGGCGAGATCAAGGTCAAGAGTTGGTCAGGGCCTGCGAAACCTGCTGAGATGTTTCTATTATTATTGGTGAAAAATAAAAATAAATTATAGGTAGAAAAGGAGAATAACGACTGCTTCGTTGATCTGATGGTCACAAGCAAGCGCTACGGCTGAGCATGAGGTCCCAGGTTCTATTGTTGGGTCTGGCAAAGTGTCATTGGGTTTTTCCATCTGGAATTCATCCTTAATAGTTTACCGAGCTACGCCTAATCCTAATTAAGTATATGAATTGTGACAGGTTCCAATGTAATCAATTTATCAATTTTATCTTTTAATTTTTTCTTTTAATTTTATCTTTTATTTTTACAGATGTTATCAATTTATACTTTTAATTTTACCTTTTAGTTTTACAGATGTTATCAATTTATAATTATCAATTTAATTTATTCGATTTTAATTTTTTGTTTATCATTTCTTAATATTGTTTTCATCATGTTTAATAATCTTTATGAATTTGCTTGGTTTAATTTTTGATTATCAATTTTTCGTTGTTTATTTAATTCTTATCAATTTCACCAAAGTTATAATGTCAAAGAATATTTTATTTTTAATGTTTACCTTTTTACCAAATTAATACTTTTTAATCAGAATTTCATAAATTTATTTTCATTTAAATGTAACTTTTTACCAATGTTACCAATTTTCTAGTGCGCTTATTACTAAGTAAGTTAACTTATTTCTCTAATCCATTGTTTTATGCATGTGGTGTTTACCAGTAGTGTTAAGTAACTGATGCACTGTTATTTTAATTTTTAAATGTATTATTATGTGATTGTATCAGTGTAATCAATTGTTGGTGAACCTAATAAAATAAATAAATTAGCAGCCCGGAATCCGGATTTGTGCCAGTTTTATGGCAATAGACTCGCCTCCTATTCATCATCATCATTCTCGTCCCCTTATACCAATTTATTTGCTGTCGGCGCAACATGTCCCTTTCTTCCACACTTCTCTAGTAGTCATCTCAGTAGTCACTCCTTTCCTAGATCATCATTCACACAGTCCATCCATCGTTTCTTTGGTCTTCCCCTACTCTTATAGCTATCGACATTCATACTCAAAAGTTTCCTCACGATATTTTCTTCATTATATTTATAATTTGACATTTTAGTAGATATTTTTTTTTATTTTGAATTATCTTCTTTATTTTTTTTTTCTTTTTCTATTTTGTCGTTAATTAATGTATGTTCCTGAATTTTAATATTTCTTAATCGCATTGTGTGTCGCGTCGCGCGACAAGTCGCCCCGGTATGTAGAAGCCTTAATGGTAGAATGTAATTGGGCCACGATATTCTTAAGTTCTTGATTTGTACCTACATTCTACCAAATAAAGGAATTTGAATTCATTCATCTGCATCAATTAGGGACTGCCAAACCGTTGCAGTTTTTAAAAGAAGAGTGAAAGAACACTATCTTTCCACTTCGTCATAGTTGCATTATGTATTTATTTTTTTATACTTATACAGGGTGTAAGGGACAGCCCTCCGCAGACTTATGGGGTGAATTCAGTATATCGTACTAAGATGACCGGTACATGAAATTATTTCAGGAACGTTATGGGAATCCAATGAACCTGATTTGTCGCGGCGGGGTGGACGGCCGCGCTCGCTGAATTCAGGCGTCATTCGTTAGAGAATTTCAACATCCATTGCTGTTTTTTTTATTTTAGCTGTGTTATTTACATTAATGGAGTACTGCGTACAGAGAATGTAATTTTACATTGAAATAAAGGAATAGTAACTGAAATTACAATTAACAAATATGAACATTTTCCTGAGAACATTTTCAGTGGAATATGATTCAAAATAAGGAGCTGAATGCACCCTGTTAATTTGCAGAGGGCTGTCCCTTACACCCTGTATAAATTTTAGTGATATTTTTTTTAGAAGTATGTATGTAAGTATATTCTCTTATTGTGTGTTTATATTTAAATTAGTGATTAATATAGTAATAATATTAGTAAGTTTTTATTTTGATTTTATGTATAATGTTTTCTCTTCTACTCTTACCCACGTTGTCTACATCTCTTCGTCTACTTTCCTATCACAGGTATGCTGGAAGAGATTTCTTTAGAAATAAGCATAACCTTTGTACGTATTTTTCTGTTCCTTTCTTCTTCTCTGTATATATGTGTGTACATAAACTCTTAAATAAATAAATCATATGACAACCGATTTCCGCACAACTTTTCAGTCACCGGTGCAACTTTCATACTTCCTCTTATGTACTTACTCATTTATTATTCTATCCATTCGTGTCGCTTATGTCATTAGGCTTGGCCCCTATTACATGGCACTTAAACATAACTGCAGAAATGTGGGGTGTACTTAGGTGCACCTCTGCCTAACCCTTTAAAAAATACAGGCGTGTTTTTTTTATTTTTTTACAACCTGAAATATAATTAGTCAACAACTATACCATCTCAACTGTATTTCAGGCATAGGTGTAATTGTGTAAAGTACTCCTATATTTAACAAATTATAAGTCCCATGTAGCAAATTTAGGGGCAATTTTGTGTGTAAGACCTGACAAATCAAACACTGACAATAGTTACCTACCTTTTTATATAATAAGAGTAACGTTATGGTAGCCTTCATCTCAAGCAGTGTCACTTATCCAAGATTGTGATTAAGTAAACACGCATAGATGACCTACTGCATATGCAAATAAAAAACTTCCCACTCACCTTCCGATATTTGATTTGTGATTCAACCATAAAAAATCTTTAGTTTTACGCCCACTGACCAATCACAGTAAAGATTGAGCTATCAGAAGTTATTTATACCACTATAAGTAATAGCAGACCAATAAAATATGCATTTTACGATGTATGTTACAAATCTGTGTTTTGTAAAATTTATAGGAAACTACTGAATCGTTTTCGATGTGGTCTTTATTTATAGATTGCGTCATTGTAATCTTAATTGATAACTGCGTATAAATGAGAGACTGTGGCACATATGGTTAAAATCTAGTGATTTGTGTGAGATCGAATATTGCTATTGATGTGATATGTCTGATTCCGAATTGGGAATATAATTTAATGCATTGAGTTTTGCTTTTTAATGTCCAATCTAACACTTTCACTTATGGTTGACATGACTTTATTCCCATGTGGAGTACTTTTTTTTACAATTCGTTCTATCGTACAATATGGGCGATGAATTATGGCTGGTCTGAACTTGGTACAGAAGGCTGCTCAATAACATTTTTTAGGAACCAAATGGTGACACGAGGCGAGTGTGAGTGGCAGAACATGCGCGGAAGTTCCAAGAGCCTTTGTTCAGACCGGTCCTAATTGATCTGCTATATTGAATGGTCATATCAGCCAAAAGTCGTTCAGTGGTGACCTTAGGAATACACCAATGTGAAGTTACAATACTAGACTTCTCTTTGTTAACATCTCGTCCCAGGTCATCTACAATACATCCATCTGCTGATAGGACATACGTCATGTTGCAAACACATTCTAGACTTTCATCGTATGAATTCTTTGGTATCCCGGAATCATAGAATGAAGGCGATCGATGATAACTCTAGGCATCATTAGCAAAGGTTAAGATTCCATAAGCTCAATTTCGTTCCTATTAGTAACAAACCTACAGAGATTTTAATCTTCTTAACATGAAATATGATTTGTTTGCGTAAATCAAGCGAAACCAGGTGAAATTCTTACCATTCCGTATCTAACGCGACCCGACAGATGTTTGTATGGTATCAGCTTTCATCCCATACATCATACATGCATAATGTATGGCAACATTAATATTTTAATGTTATAATTATTAACCAGTTATCTTGGCGCAGTTATTAATGATATTGATGGAGTTGTTTGATATCATCTGCCTATTATCTGCCCGCGACTTCGTCTGTATGAATTTTCCCATACAAACTTTAACACCAGATTTCATACACTTGGGGATGATAAAAAAGTCCTTCCTCAAGGTTCTAGTTATCATCAAACTAAAATTCAAAGCATTTATTTCAAATTACTGTTGCCAGCCGCTACGCCTGCGTGGCTTTTTCTATAATAAAAGCAACATCATTTTGTTATCATAATTTCAGCCGAAATTAATCTTGGTCGCTGTCGCCGGATCATTTCATCATCATTTCAGCGGAAAGACGTCCACTGCTGGACATAGGCCTCCCACAACTTACGGGGGTTTGCCATAATCACCACGCTTGGCAGCCGGGTTAGCGATCGCAGTATGGTGTTAAAATGCATAGAGAACGCTGCTGCCCATTCTCTAGTAAGTTAAGTTATGTTTAGTAGTAAGTTATTTTATTATGAGTACCATAATTATAATAATATACTTTCATTTATGCATTTAGTAAAAAGCTATTACTTTGACATTAACAACTCAATTTAATTTATTTGTATAAACCAATACAGGCACTATTGAAGTACTATAATTGTCAAGGAGTCACTCAGAGAGATGAATTAGTTCCCCATTCCAAAGCGTAGTAGGTAGGTTCCTATGAAGAAGAACGGGCAAGAACTCCACGGACACTCTTATAAATCATCATTATCTTGCTCTAATCCTTAACTAAACCAATCAAATTCCACCAAAATCGGTGCAGTGGTTGGGCTGTGATAACGTCACAGACATATAGAAACACTTTAGCATTTATCATAAGTATGATTATTACTAATATGGACTGGTTTGATAAAATTTCACATATTTAATTATATATGTTAGCTCGACTATCATCGTCAGTAATTATAGTTGGAAAAATGTTTTGATTAGGTGCTGACTACCGTTTATAAGTGGGGCAGGTTTTTTTGTATAATGTTTTTGCTATCTTTGGGCCACCCTGTTTCTGTTCGTAGGTGTTTGCCATGACATATAGTTTAATATTTATCTCATGTTTTTTGTAGACGTACAGGGTCAAATTAGCTAACGTAACTCCACAGACGTGATGGGTAGACTCAAACTCAAAGCATTTATTTCAAATAAACCTATTACAGGCACTTTAGAATTGTCAAGGGGTCGGTCAGTCAGAGAGATGAAGCTAGTTGCCCATTCCAAAGCGTAGTTCCTATGGAGAAGAACGAGCAAGAAACTCCACGGTAATGATATCTAAACATGATCATTATGTTAAGATCCACGCACAATGAAGGGTTCCATAGTAGGGATTAATTTATCTATTAAGTTTGTACGCACAATATTTAGAGATTTACCATGTTATTTTTAAGATCATTTACTTCTTATAGGTTTTCCTGTAATCTACTTTGTTGCGCCACTTCTTCTTACCAGCTAAAGCAATAGGAAGTGGTGAAGGGTGGGCGTTTTTGGGAGATTAGTCCCCCAAATTACATGAGACAGCTCATGTAATTTTTGACATTCGAAAAGTGCTGATTCTCAGCCTAGTTTGAATAAATGACTTTTGATTTTGATATAAGTAAAGAACAAATTTTTTAATTTTAATTTTAGGCTCAGTTGTTTCGGGGATGGGTCTGTCCGTCTGTCACAGCCGATTTGCTCCAAATCTACTGGACCGATAAAGATATTTGGTACACTTATGAATTTCTGTGATCCAAACACGGACGTGTAACGTAAATAAATGAATGTTGAATATGAGGGGTCATTTTTGGGGGACAAAAGATTATAAAGAAGTTTTGTAAATTGTACTGCGTGACCTATCAAATGAAAGAACTTGTTGTGAGGATTTCAAATATTTTTTTTTTAATATTTTTTAAATAAATGAAAAAGCATCAAGCATCAACATTAAGCAACAGCATTAAGTCCGCCTCTGTACATTGCTGTGCTTAAAGTATTAAATAAATAAAATATACCTTTTCCCCCTTATCTCCGAAACTACTGAGCCTAGCTTAAATTAATACTTACAGAAAATAGTTCGTTACTTATAGATTAAAACCTATAAGAAGTCTATTTGTGTAAAAATAACATGGTAAATCTCTCAATATTGTGCGTACAAACATACATTTGCTTAGGAATGTATCGGCGAACATGTTTTTCAACTACAATGTTAAGTTTGTTCTTGGGATAAAAAAACATGGTAGATAACATATTCATTATACGGAACCCTCGCCACGCGAGTTCAACTCGCACTGGTCCGGTTTTTTTTTCTTGTAGACTGGGGACGTCATTAGTTAGATAAAAGAAGTTCAATTAATTGTCGTATTGACGTCGCCAGCCTACGGCGAAATAACTGAGGGCAGCGGTGAGTTTCAAAGGTCATACCTCTACGTGCGAGCTAATGGTAGGTTTTGGGATTACATGTCCCTCATTCCAAGTCCGCGTACGGGCAGAATTCGTTTCTATTCCGTGAGAACAGAAGTTTAAGGCTGAGGCTACAGTAGGCAGTGATTTACGATGCGACTGGAAGAGCGACACGAGATAAACATGGTATGGCTACATTATCTGGGGAGTTTGTTGCGCCACTTCGTCTCCTCAGCTAAAGCACTAGGAAGTGGTGAAGGGTGGGCTTTTTTGGGGGACTGTCTCATGTAATTTTGACGTTCGAAAAGTGCTGATTCTCAGCCTAGTTTGAATAAATGACTTTTGATTTTTTTATTTTGATTTATAAGCGAAAATTCGGCGATGACTTGGCTACAGTACACATGCTACACGCATATTCAAAAGTAGCACTATTGAACTTTGACGACACGGTTGGCGCAGTTAGTTAAGCGATTGACTGCTGCGCTGCGTGTCGCGGGTTCGATTCCCGCACGGAACAAATATTTGTATGACCTACAAGTAGTTGTTCCGGGTCTGGCTGTTTGTGTATGTGAATTTAAATGTTTGTAAACGCACCCACAATACAGGAGAAATTCCTAGTGTGGGGCAACGCGTGCAAGTGAGAAATTTCCTAATAAATACGCTTCAATTTCGCTGATATGTTGATGTAGTCGATGCCGTGATTACAGTAATGTTGTTCCGATCGCTTAAAGAATACAAAGATCGCTAGTAATATTTGATGTACGGTGTAGCCATATACGTGAGCATTCATTTATTTGTTTTAATCAGTCATGTGTCGCAGGTCGCGTCGTGGTCTAATGTAGCCTCAGTCTGAGGGTGCGCCTACGAGCGATTTTTACGGCGATTGTCTCGGTGATTTTTGTCAGAAAGAAATACATTCACATAAAAATCGCTCATGGGTGGGGCACCCTTAATAAACTTTCTAGCGAATATGATTTGGACATATTCAATACCAGTGTTTCTCGGCTTAAGCATTAAGGCTACCATCGTGACGCGACACCAGTAGAACAATTTCTGTGAAAAATTCAAGGAAATTGTTCTACCGGTGTCGCGTCGCACGACAAGTCACGCCAGTATGTAGAAAAATTTAAGGCTGTTACAGACTCACGTGATATCGCGGGCGCGACAGGCACCGACAAATAAATTGTGCTACTAGTGTCGTGTATGTACGTGTGTCGTGTGTCGATATCGCACCATCGTGTCGCGCCCGCGATACCGCACCAGTCTGTAGGAGCCTTTAGTTGGTTAAAAGTTTCTTTACAGAAAAGTAAATGATTGCGTCTAAACGGTTTTTTAGTTTGTATTAGTCGATCGTGTACTATTTATTTCCTAATTTATGTTATAGGTATTTTGTACCGACCTTTTCTTTTCGTTTTTAGGGTCTGTCTGTCCCCGGCTTAGTTCAGATACACTTAGTACTAGAAAGCTGTAATTTGGCATAGGTTAACATATTAAATTACATTTGCAGTTGGAGAATTGACCGTGACGTATATCGATGTATGGGAGAACATGTTTTTCAACTGCAATGTTAAGTTTTTTTTTGGGATAAGTTCATCCTAACTACGGAACCCTTCCGTGCGGTGCCGGACGTAAAGAATAGCACCATCCCATTCGACACCCACGGGTAGAAACCCGTGGGTGTCGTAAAAGGCGGCTAAGGGACTTACTAGCGAATGGGCAGCAGCGTTTTCTATGCTTTGCATACACCATACTGCGATCGCCAACCCGCCTGCCAAGCGTGGCAACCCCCAACCTCCTTTTAGGGGAGGCCTCTGTCCAGCAGTGGACGTTTTTCGGCTGAAATGATGATGATGACGAAACCCTTCATTGTGCGTGGTCCGACACACTCTTGGCCGGTTTATTTTTATTTTTAGTGTTTATCAGTGGAAAAATGTAAATGGCCTCCAGCTTCATATTGTTTAAGAACATTGTATAAATGTTAGCTGTAAGTTTCCCGAATAGAATAAAATAAAATATTATACGTTGATGGAAAATCGAAGTGCGTTTGGAGGATTTTTCTTTAGCAAAAATAGCAAAATATGCACTTAGCTGGAAGATCTTTCTATTTAGCCTGTGAGATATTAATCTACGCTGTTTGAATATACAAAGAATACCACACACGATTGCACTGAATGAAGCTTAAAAAGTCCCCATCGTTTCTAAACCTCTTATGCACATATTAACTTAGCACACATTGAGACTCACAAATACATTCAAATTATATATTATATTTATTCATGTAATCCACTAAGGCGATTAATAAGCCAAAAATATTGCTTAACACGAACAAAATTAAAAAAAAGAAACTAGGCCGTGGTGGCTATAACTTAATCGATTAATTTACGATTACATAAATAATCGATTAGAACAAAATCGAGAAGTTTTGTGTGTGAGCGCTGTAGGGGGGCGATGACAGAATTGCGTATCTGTGGTGATGTACCTTGGGGTCGGTTCAGACGGTATTGAGCGGAGGTTGAAACATCTTTCGAGCGTCTTCACTCATCAGTCGTCTGCTTCTCTAGTATCTGTTTCTGTTGTCCTCATAGATGCTTCGACTTGTTGTCCATTTTCTATTTTGTTAAGCACATAATTACCTGTACCTTGGGGTCGGCTCAGAAGGTATTGAGCAGAGGTTGAAACACCTTTCGAGCGTCTTCACTCATCAGTCGTCTGCTTCTCTAGTATCTGTTTCTGTTGTCATAATAGATGCTTTGACTTGTTGTCCATTTTCTATTTTGTTATGTACATAATTACCTGTACCTTGGGGTCGGCTCAGACGGTATTGAGCGGAGGTTGAAACATCTTTCGAGCGTCTTCACTCATCAGTCGTCTGCTTCTCTAGTATCTGTTTCTGTTGTCCTAATAGATGCTTTGACTTGTTGTCCATTTTCTATTTTGTTATGTACATAATTACCTGTACCTTGGGGTCGGCTCAGACGGTATTGAGCGGAGGTTGAAACACCTTTCGAGCGTCTTCACTCATCAGTCGTCTGCTTCTCTAGTATCTGTTTCTGTTGTCCTCATAGATGCTTCGACTTGTTGTCCATTTTATATTTTATTAAGTACATAATTATCTGTACCTTGGGGTCGGCTCAGACGGTATTGAGTGCAGGTGGAAGCACCTTTTGAGCGTCTTCACTCATCAGTCGTCTGCTCCTCTAGTATGTGTTTCTGTTGTCCTCATAGATGCTTCGACTTGTTGTCCATTTTCTATTTTGTTATGTACATAATTACCTGTACCTTGGGGTCGGCTCAGACGGTATTGAGCGGAGGTTGAATGAAACACCTTTCAAGCATCTTCACTCATCAGTCGTCTGCTTCTCTAGTATCTGTTTCTGTTGTCTTCATAGACGCTTCGACTTGTTGTCCATTTTCTATTTTGTTATGTACATTATTACCTGTACCTTGGGGTTGGCTCAGACAGTATTGAGCGGAGGTTGAATGAAACACCTTTCAAGCGTCTTCACTCATCAGTCGTCTGCTTCTCTAGTATCTGTTTCTGTTGTCTTCATAGACGCTTCGACTTATTGTCCATTTTCTATTTTGTTATGTACATTATTACCTGTACCTTGGGGTTGGCTCAGACGGTATTGAGCGGAGGTTGAAAAACCTTTCGAGCGTCTTCACTCATCAGTCGTCTGCTTCTCTAGAATGTAATACAGTTGTCCTAATAGATGCTTCGACTTGTTGTCCATTTTCTATTTTGTTAAGTAGCTACATATTACCTGTTCACAGGCGTACATAATTGTCCTCCCATGCCTACTTACAGTAAAATTTGAAAACATACAAAAGCCAATTATTTTTAAAGAGTTTCTTGCCAGCTCTTCTAAATAGGAAGTGACCAATTGGAATAGTGCACCTAGTTTCTGACGTTTCGTAAGTGCCCATGTCTGATTATGTGAAATAAAATATTTCAAATTCGAATTTGAATTAATAATTCATTAGCCTTCCCCTTTTTGTGTCATGCTTCCCAGGTTTGTGCGAGACGCATCCAGCTGTTTCCCGTGGTTTTTTGTAGGTAATTCCACCGATCTGGCTATTTGGACCAAAACTTCTGCTACCAATCTCTTATCAACGCTTCTTGCCAGTGTCCCGCCCACTTCCATTTCAGAGCCACTGAATACCTTTCGATCTTATTCTGTCATCACTCGCTTGCTTCTCTAGTTTGTATTAATAGCTCATTACAGACACAGACAGCGGTGCTGCTGGGGAGTTTGTTGCGCCACTTATTCTTCCCAGCTAAAGCACTAGGAAGTGGTGAAGGGTGGGCGTTTTTGGGGGACTGTCTCATGTAATTTTGACGTTCGAAAAATGCTGATTCTCAGCCTAGTTTCAATAAATGACTTTTGATTTGGATTTTGATTAGCCTTCCCGATTTTATGGCATGTGTCCCTAGTCTCAGCTAGTCTTATCCAGGTGTTTCTTGTGTTCTTAGGGTTCCGTACCTCAAAAAGAGAAAACGGAACCCTTATTTGTAGGTAATTCCACTTATATGGCTGTTTGCACCGACACTTGTGCTACCCTCTTTCATCAACGCCTCTTGCCAGAGTGTCCTGCCCACTTCAATTTCCGTGCCACTATGTGGAGTCAAAATATTTTGACTCCACATAGTATAGTATAGGGGGCTAATTGCCCAGGGTGCCTAAGATACGTCTTAGGCACCCTGGACAATCAGCCTCACTGGCAGAACGTCAATGTAATGTACGCATTCCATTGAAGTTCTCTTTTTATGAGTACATAATCATCATTTCAGCCAAAAGACGTCCACTGCTGGACATAGGCCTCCCCCAAAGAGGGGTTTGCCATAATCGCCACGCTCGGCAGCTCCCTAGTAAGTCCCTTAGTCGCTTTTTACGACACCCACGGGAAGAAATAGGGGAGTGCTATTCTTTACGTCCGGCACCTCACAGATCGTATGTGAGTACATACCTGGACTCAGTATCATTATCCTCTTACCTTTATCCCAATTTCTCTTCCTGGAAAACCTTAATACAGGTTACTATGTACTCTTCCTAGGTCGCCAGATTAACTTCTGTTATTTGTTATTCCTTTAATATTTACGATAGATCCCTTATTTCTAAAATTCTATTGATAGATACAGACTGTACTCGTAGCACACTTTTTGAAATAAATAAATGATTATTATTTAAGTTTTACCACTAGAGGCAATTTTTAACCGACTCCAAAAAAGGAGGAGGTTATTATGTTCGTCTGTATGTTTTTAGGGTACCAAAATGGTAAAAAGGAACCCTTATGGTGAGACTAAGTCTGTCTGTCTGTCTGTCTGTCACACCTGGATATCTCAAGCACTACTAATGCTACCAACTTGAAATTTAGATGACGTTTTAGATGACGTTTGCCCAACTATTTTGCAAAAAAGAAAGAAATTTAAAAAAATATATCTTTGTGCAAAAGGGACTGAAAGGGGATCTTAAAAATCTGAAGTGGGGCTACTAGCATGTGGGGTATCATATGAAAGAGCGCTGTTTTCACATTCTCAAAAATTTTTTTTTTTAGGTAGCATAGTTTCCGAGTTTTGATGAAAAATGTAAAAAAAAACCGTTCCCTCCCTTATCTCCGAAGTTTGCATAGATAAAAATCTGAAATTATTCTATGTGTAAAGATTACAGGAAAAATAAAACGATGTCTCTAAATAGCACAGTTTTTCAGAAATCATCAACATCATAATTATATACGTACGGAACCCTCGGTGCGCGAGTCCGACTCGCTCTTGACCGGCTTTTTTATGTATATTGTTCATCAATATTTTCGGCATTACTATAGACCGATTTAAAAAAAAAATGCACACTTGCGCAATGTCCTCATAATAATTATAAATTGTATTAACTTAGCGTAGTTTTTGAGTTAAGAGTAGCTTCCTTAATACGTATTTAATCCACCTTAAATATCTTGATGATGTTATAATACTTCCTGCCACTATTGTTAACATAGCAAGTAGTGGTATACGAATTGGTGTGGGGTAGGTAAAAAAACGTTTTTACAAAAAAATAAAAAATACAAGTGTCTTTCGATCTTTATTTTAGTTTTTTGCCACCGACTTTTCCTCGTACCGTTATTTTTCTCTTTGTAGTGTTTTTTTGGAACGCTGTTGTTTTTTTTAAACGGTTCGATGAGTTTGAAATTCCGTATGGAGGACTAACTTTGTCTTATTTTTTGTTGAATACAGGTGTGATTTTTACTTTCTCAGTCGCTTGAGATAAATAAAATAAAAATAAAAAAGTCATTTATTCTACTACATTCTTACAGTTTTTTCCCAAAAAGTAAATGTTTATAGCATGCATATTCTTGATTAACAATAAATCATTACGATTTCGAACATGCAAAATTATATTTTTGATTCGGCACATTTTAAATTAGTTGATAATTAATAATTATATTTATGATAGTGCATTGAATTTGAAAAATATTTGATTAAATTTTATGTTGAAATAATGTATTTATAATATATATAGTAAATAGTATTAATTAATTAAATTAGTAGTAGTCGCCTCCTTGGCGTAGGCCTCCCCCAGTTTTCTCCAGTAGTGTCTGTCTCTGGCTTTGGTCATCCAGTTCGGCCCTAGTCTTTGTACAAATAGGTCTGCCCATCTTTTCCTTTGTCGTCCCCTAGACCTTGTTCCTTCTCTTGGGATCCATTCTATAATTTTTTTGGTCCATCTATCATTAGCCATTCGACATATATATGACCAGCCCAGTTCCACTTTAGTGCCCTCACTCTCTCAACAATATCTGTCACTTTCGTGATTTTTCTAATTTCTTGGTTTTTGATTTTGTCTGATTCCCAACATGCTTCTTTCCATTTTGCGTTGACATATTGCTAGCTTGTCTTCCTCCCATTTCCTGAGCGACCAACTTTGACAGCCGTAGGTCAGACACGGCAGGATTGCTATTTCAAAAAGTTGTCTCTTTATACTAAGGCGTATTGATTTATTTTTCATTATTTCCTTCAATCCCCAGTATTTTTTCCATACTATGGCGATTCTTCTCTGCACTTCGCTTGAGATAACACCTTAGTTAACGCAGAGGCCAAACAGTGCATGTATCGCATTCGAAACCTTCACCTTTGAAGTTTAGAGGCCATCCAAATTCAATTTTACGCCGGCCAGTTTTGGCAGTCACCTCAAGCAATATCCCGATGTCATTTAATCTAGCTGGGAAGCGTCCCAAGTCACGTGCGACAGTCTCCACTTATCAACTGGTAATCATTCAAAGTCAAAGTCAAAGTCAAATTATTTATTTCAAATAGGCACATAAAAGGTAATTTTGAACGTCAAGAATTACAAAAAAAAAAAAAATCTAATTAAAAAACTGGCTGTATAATTAGGACTATTCCCGTACAAAATACCTTATTTCTAAAATAATATAGGCACGTAATAATTATTATTATTCTACAAAAACGGATACAGAAACACATGCAACAAACATCACACGAACACACCTTACACGACTATAAAAAGTAAAAAAAAAGAAGTATTTTGTGTCAATAAACTTATTTTATTATTTATTATTATTCAAGCCGTAAAAGCTCATCCCCGTGACAATCAATGTCAAAAACTTTCAAAAAATTTGTTAAAAGGTTTTTTTTACAGATTGAGACAGATTAGTGCGTCGTTGATCTAGTGGTCGCAAGCGCTATTGCTGAGCAAGTGGTCCTGGGTTCGATTCCCGTGTCAGGTAAAGTGTTATTGGGGTTTTAACCAATTTCTTAAAAAAAGAGGTTCTCAATTAGTACGTTGTACTGTAAGCAACTACAAAATAAATCTAGATATTTTAATGTGAATTTAAGATTTTATTACTACGCAACTTGACTAGTAACTGTAATTTGGTTCTATAAAAGATGATAATGTGTTTAAATATTATGTTAAGACGAAATACGTAGAAATTAACTTGAATCCATATACTAAAAAATCATGATTAATTTATTAAAAATATACCATTTTATATAAGTTTAACGTCCATCTATTGACTCAAAATTCGCGCGCTTTCCCCCACTTTGTAACGTGGACACAGCTGTCAAGAAAACCGAATAATGTTTTCTGGGACAATATATTTTGGACTGCCGAGCTGTACAGTACAGACTAAGTGTAAAAGTGTTTATCAAAAAGGATTTATCACATTGTTAGTGACTTTTCTTTCAGTACCTTTATAATTATATTAATACGTGAACCGAAAACTTTGTACCCTTTTACATAACTTACGCGGACGGAGGAGTATGAGACACAGTTAAATTTTATGTGGAGTAGAAGTGCAGAAAGCTAATATTTTTATATAATATGCATTAGAAATAAATTAAATTTATAAAAACAACATTACACACACACTACACGCGTTTGAAACACACACATAGTACAGGCCCTCATGACTTGAAGATAGATAGGTGACAGAAGTGACAGCTGGAGCATGGAATTAGTAAGTATGTTCTTTTTGTTAGCATGTAATTAGTAAGTACTTTATAATATAATGATAAATGATAAATTATGTTATATGATTTTTATTTCTGTAAGTAGGTTTGTATAAACACTTTTACACGTCAATCATATTTTAAAAACTAGATGAGGTCGGCGTTTGCTATCTGACTACTCTGAGAAGAAAGGCCGAAACAAACTCAGAGGTCACAGTCTCTTTTAAAGTCCAGACATAATATTGGTCAGATCATGTCAAGGCCATGCAGATTGGTGTCTGAAATAGTCTTTTGAGGAAAGAACCACACAGATTGAGTAGACCTGACCAGTCAGTGCACGCATTTAATGGAATTAGTGTACTCATGGAATTAGTAAGTACTTTATAGATTTTAAGTAGAGGGGGTCGAATTTCGACCAGTGGGCGACCACTAGATATACTTAGTGGATACGGGTGACCCGAGATTTTGTGATTTTTGTCGGAATTAATTGTACGTCATGTTTTTGGGAATAGAGCTTTGATACCTTCTACTTAGGGTGTTAAATTCTCCGAAAAATATAAGAAATTGACGTGTTTGTGAGCACCTATTTGGTAAAAAATATTCCACTACGTAGTATTTGAGCAAAGTGTTATTGGGTTCTTCGATCTGGAATTTCTCAGTAGCCGCGCGGAGTCTGGATTTGCCTGGTTGATGGCAATAGGCTCGCCCCCTATTACATGGGACCTAAACATAACTGCCTAACCCTTCGGGGATTACTGCCGTAAAATTATGTTGATGTTGTGACGCAGATTAATATGCGAACGTTGTAATACGGGATTTGTTGTCAAATCTCATGTTATTTGACAGGGTTCCGTATGTCTGAATGAAAAAATGGAACCCTTATAGGATCATTCGTGTGAAGTTGTGTGTCGGTCTGTCCGTCTGTCACAGCCAATTTGCTCCGAATCTAATTGACCAATTAAGTTGAAATTTGGTACATAAGTATATCAATTTCTGTGACCCAAATACGGACGCGTTACTTTTTTTTTTGATGTTGTAAAAAATAAATTTTGAATATGGCGGTCAGTTTTGGGAAACAAAAAAAAATTTAAAAAAGGTTTTGCACACGGTACCGTGTGATATAGGTATCAAATAAAAGGGTGTGTTGTAAGGGTCTCAAGTATATATTTTTTATACTTTTAAAATAAGTAGTTTTAAAGTTACTTAAGAAAAAATATTACAATTTACGCTTATCTCTGAAACTACAGAACCTAAAATTTTTATAAAATACAGAAAATAGTTCTATACATAAAGATTACAGGAAAACCTATAAAAAGTCTATAGTGTTCGTTAAGTTTCTTCTTGGGATAAATTCATCCCAACTACGGAACCCTTCATTTTTAAATCTTAGTTGTTATGTTAATGAAGAGCCTTTATTCTCTATTTCTTTTCATAAAGCTGTAAAATACAAGGAATATTAATTTGTAGCCCCTACAAATTGATAAAGGCTCTTACAGACTCACGAGATATCGCGAGCATTACAGGCACCGACAAAAAAATTGCTACTAGTGTCGCGTCGCACCCGCGATATCGCACCAGTCTGTACGAGCCTTAAGGACAAACCTACTAATTGTATACAAATAGGTACATACATAATATGAATACGGGCGTGTGGCGTTGCAAGTAGATATACGCCTGGAAGAGATCGCAGTAAGCGATACGTTGCAAGTAGATATACGCCTGGAAGAGATCGCAGTAAGCGATACGTTGCAAGTAGATATACGCCTGGAAGAGATCGCAGTAAGCGATACGTTGCAAGTAGATATACGCCTGGAAGAGATCGCAGTAAGCGATACGTTGCAAGTAGATATACGCCTGGAAGAGATCGCAGTAAGCGATACGTTGCAAGTAGATATACCCCTGGAAGAGATCGCAGTAAGCGATACGTTGCAAGTAGATATACGCCTGGAAGAGATCGCAGTAAGCGATACGTTGCAAGTAGATATACGCCTGGAAGAGATCGCAGTAAGCGATACGTTGCAAGTAGATATACGCCTGGAAGAGATCGCAGTAAGCGATACGTTGCAAGTAGATATACGCCTGGAAGAGATCGCAGTAAGCGATACGTTGCAAGTAGATATACGCCTGGAAGAGATCGCAGTAAGCGATACGTTGCAAGTAGATATACGCCTGGAAGAGATCGCAGTAAGCGATACGTTGCAAGTAGATATACGCCTGGAAGAGATCGCAGTAAGCGATACGTTGCAAGTAGATATACGCCTGGAAGAGATCGCAGTAAGCGATACGTTGCAAGTAGATATACGCCTGGAAGAGATCGCAGTAAGCGATACGGCCATCCATTGTGTAATTTGTAGTATATATATTTTTCTTATTGTCGTGTATAATCCGGTGTACAGTATAGTATATATCATCATTTCAGCCGAAAAACGTCCACTGCTGGACATAGGCCTCCCCCAAGCACCGCCACTTCCCGCATCCAGCGGACACCAGCAACCTTAGCAATTCTGCGGGCTATGTCGGTTACCTTGGTTCGCCTGCGTATCTCATCATTTCTGATATATAAATAAATAAATATACTATGTTAGTGACACACCGGTATGCATCGATTCTACGAGTAGCGCAGTGCTTTCAAATGAGCAATTGCTTTGTAACATACAGTTAGCCGAACCTCTCGCCAAATTGTTGTATGTCAGACCTATTTTAGGCTTTGTTCACACAGTTATTGGTCAAGGTCTTCCCGGGTGTCAGGACAGTGTTTGTATAGTCAAAGCATGCTCCGGAACATTGAAGGCCTACCTACAGCAATTAAATATAATATAAACAAGTTCGAAAAATCTTTCTCCCGTCCGACTTCACCCTCTGCTAAGCACGGCCTGTATTTTCATGTCCTAATCCCTACGTTGCTGTGCCAGCCTCATCCAGGTTCTACCGCGATGGCAACAATGACGTCCGCTCATCTCAATGCTGGACGACCGACACCTTGTCTTCCAGTCTTTGGACGTCACTCGGTCACAGCCTCCACCTGTCATCATTGCACCTTGCCAGGGCCCCGAGTCTGCTATTTTTATAAATTCAGTCATTCCAACACGATCCCATTGTCATTTTGCAAGTTCGTAAACTGCTAAAGTCATAATGGTCAATCATTGGTCGGTCAATATTCTCGTAATAGAATTGTGTTACTTATAATGGTATTATCGTATATTATTATAAAACCCATTAGTAGAAATGCCATTCATTTATCATAATGTACGAGATTACGAATAAATGCAATTTCTTTCAATGTAGTGTCAGCGGCCGACCATTGGATAGTCATAATGACGCCATTATAATAGTAGATTACTAAACTTGTCAAAATCTGATCGACAATTCTGACACTATTGTAATTGCAGACTTGAGGCCCAGGTGATGTGATAACTACTGAGCCCAAATGCCCTGAAGTTTGGAAGGACCGTGAAATGTAGGGTACAACACACAGCACAGTGCTCTGGAATATAATGTCAAAAGACACAACCCTTGTTGCAACAATGCAGCACAGCAGTACATAATACATGTTCCACCCATACTACACCAAAATGTCAAATGACACAAACAGTGTCGCAGCGAAATCAAACCGTATGGAAGGTCGCTTAGATTGGACAGGGCCGCGCCGCCCCGCGGAGCGCGCACAAATTATATTTTTATGTGTATTCTGACAAATTGGGTATTTTACGATGCCACGTCCGTGTAACCGTGTTGACATCTGACAGATATCATTAAAGTTGAAATGATTAAAAACTACTGTGTGGAAAAAACGCGGATTTTAAGATAGAAATATGCATAAAATTACACTTAGGATGACGGGTTTGGCAATTTTAATTACCGAAACTAGATTGAATCAGGTTTTTGCTAAATTAATATTGACTATACAGATGTAAGTATAGTATAAGCATAATCAGCCGCAGAGCATAACGTTTCCACTGCTGCGACACAGGCCTCCTCTCGGTGCGAAGGATTGGGCCGTAATCCACCACGCGGGCCCAGTGCGGGTTGGTAGATGTCACATGTCTTCGATTTTTTTTGGTTCTAGGACATGCCGGTTTCATCACGATGTTTTTCTTCACTGTTTTGAGAGCAGTGGTGATGAAACTCGTAAGTCGAGGCCGTTACTACTGGGCCACCACTAACTTAAAGCTTCTACAGACCGGCGCGACACATGACGCGACACAAAGGCCCCGCGTTTCGCGCGACGAGTCTGAAGAAGCCTTTATACTATAGAGAGATATTTGCTTAAGATCAACAACAGTGGACGTAATTAATAATATATTTTTCCTTTTTCCAGGTAAGTATCCAGCTGCAGACCTTCTGATCCTGCTGGTGTAAGTCGTCATCATATTTTGACATTGCAGTGATAAAATAGTATCAGTGAATACTTCATTTGACGCCATAGAGAATTTCAATCAGCGAATAATTTTGTTGCTACCGATTGTGGTATTCTAATTAGGCTAATTAGCACCTAACGAAAGCTAAATTACGAACATATACTGTTTTAAGCGCTGGCCAAACTGAAGCGAATTGCGAGCGGGATACGGGACGAAATTGCGAGCGGGATACGGGACGAAATTGCGAGCGGGATACGGGACGAAATTCGCTCGCGCCGATTGTACAAATATCTTGTATAGCGAATAGTCGCGTGATATCCTAATAATTAAAACAAATGACCTGCGCAGTCGATCATGTGATCTTCCACATTACATGCCCATGGTATGGGTATGTACACATAACCGCCTAATCAGCTTATAATATTCCCACTGCTGGGCCTCCTCTCTTTGAGTGGGAGTGGTCTGTAATCTACCACGCGGGCCCAGTGCGGGTTAGTAAATGTCACAATGTCATCGTATTGTTGGTTCTAGGACATATTATATCATGTGATGCGGAGAAATGAGGGAAATGGCGTCAGGAAAGTTTTTAGTATGAATGTAGATGGCTATACGAATAGGGACCAAAGAAACGATGGATGGACTGTGTGAAAGATGATATGGCTAGAAGGGGAGTGACTACCGAGATGATTATGGAGGAGGAAAAACATGCTGCGCCGATCCCAAATAAATTGGGATAAGGACAGGAGAATGATGCATTGACCTGCTCAGTAGCGTTGTGCACAAATAATAATAATAAATAAATAAATAATTTCCCGCACGGGATTCGCCTCAGTCTGGCCAGAGCTTTACTCAGACTGTCCGAAATATCTATTTTGTAGCCTTCAGCTGCATGGAATAACATGTTTTAGCGGCCGCGAGCCTTGCAATATCTTCCCACCATATCTTAGGAAAAGTATTATAGAAATCATAATTATCCTTAGCAATGTTGCTCTACTTCTTAAAATTAACATATGCAGTACCTATTTAGCCACAAGCACCATTTAGAAAGCGATACATATTAGATGTCGAGACACATGTACACATTAAGTTGTGTACACACTCTCGCGCTTGCGTCTGCAAATTTTTATTCATCGTGCGTCTAATCATGTAGTGCATAGTAAATGCGTCAACGCGTCCCGCGTCTCGAATATAAAGCCAATTAGCGTAGGCAATCAAAAAAAAAAACATAATCTAGACGCAATCTGATCTCAGTGATAATCAATGTCAAAATCTTGTCAAAAATTGACAAATTAGTAATATTTAATAAGCAAATTAAACATATTTTTGGTTCTTTTTTAAGAACGTTTCCGTATTTTTTTATACGGGAATTTTCTAAGCTCACTTGTCAATGTCAGTTTAAGCGTAAGGAGCAAAATATTTAGACGACCGTGTTCATAATTCGGATCATGTAGCGCCACAGGCAGGCGCTGTCATTCAATTAGTTCTGACTCATGTATACATGGTTATTTTTAAAACGTCAATAACCTCTTAAGGGGTCATTGTACTCATCATTATGAACAACTTTTACCATGGGACCAAACTGGAATCGCAAAAAAAAAACCAGCTGTTCCCTACATTTATGTTCGAATAATTCGTTAAAATGTAGGGAACAGCTGTTTTTTTTTTTGCGATTTCTGTTTTGGTCCTGTAGTAAAAGTTGTTCATAATGATAAGTACAATGACCCCTTAAGAGGTTATTGACGTTTTAAAAATAACCCTTTAAACTACATTACTCTAGCTTCGTCCTCGAGATGAGTATTGTATACTTGTAGTTCCAAATAACAGGTCGTCGCCACTCATGAACTTAGTCTAAGTTACTTTAGATTTTTTTAAAGTCATTTGCTTTATTCTCGCTGTCAGTTTGCCTTACTGTACTACATTCATATATCAATGCTCCGCCATTATTGCGCACAAAATAAAAATTATAATAATATTGTTTTTTCGTTATAAAACTATAAAATTAGAAATTCACTTACAGGTTAGTTCATAATAATCAGCTGTTTGTGTATGTGAGTTTAAATGTTTGTAAACGCACCCATAACAGAGACAAGAGTAATTCCTAGTGTGGGGCAACGTTAAAAAGAAGAAAAAAAAAAGCCTAAGTATAATGTCCCCACTGCTAAGACGCAGGCCTCCTATCGATCAGTGTGAAGTTCATTTAATTACTAACTAAGGCACCTCACTTAGAGACGCAAGAATATTATATGAAGATGAAATCGCGCAAGTGTGGATACAACTTAATATATCCGCGTCTGGAATGTAGTGTTATCGCGTACCGGATTCCGAGCGTTTAAAACGAACGATAACCACCTCTCATTATCACTATAAATGATAATTTTATTCGTATAATTAACGGAAATTTTAATACAAATCTTGACAAATTAATTATTGTATGATTTGATTGGCAGCGTATTAAAATAATCATCGCTCTGCTATAATGTAAATTCATGGACGATATTTATAATGCAATATGCATAACATGCATGTTAATTTTGATGGGAAACTATGTTTTTGATTTGTAGTTTTAATTCTGTGTCATTGATGTGTATATTCACTCTCGTTATGGTGTAATATGGATGTGGTAGGAATTCAATTGGGCCAGATAATCAGCAATAGCTACCATAAAGAGGCTGTCAAAAAAAATCTCAGGTCTTATGTCGATGCTACACGAACTCGCTGTAAATCTTTCAGTAGATCACCAAAAATGTGTTTGCAGAAATCAAAACTGCAATGCAGCTGTCTGTATCATAAAAAAAATCTAATGATTATCTATTGAAAATCACCGAACCGAACCATGGCGTTTCTTGCCGGCTCTTTTCCATATAGGAAACGACCAATCGGAACCGTGCACCTAGCTGCTGACGTTTCATAAGTGCCCATGTAGGTTTATGTGAAATAAAATTTGATTTTGAAAATGATAACAAAAGTGATACCAAAAATGATAATGAAAGCAATCCGTGTAAACAAAAAATTTGGTGAAAGATCGTTTTTAAAGATTTACAATTCATATTTGGGGTTTCTAAGGGCTGATATTTCCACGCTATCTTTCCATTTCTCTAAAGCATTGACAGTCTACTAAATTCTGGTAATATCTACCCCCCAAATCAACTTAACCTCATCCCGATTCCTCCACTAATTCCAATTTTACGTCAAATTCAATTGCCGCACAACAAAAAGATTGCGACGTTTAGTAGCGAATGGGGGATGAAGGGGGATGATGGAGGATTGGGGGAAGAAATAATCTATGTTGTACAATAAATCGTTGTAGACGGGGATGATTTGTGGGCGATGTGGACGACATAATAAACAGTTTGAGGAGCAATCGATGGAGGGGATAAGAATTTCCGCTGAGATCTGCGGAATGCTGTTTCTAAATTGTAAGGTTGAAAGGAAAATGTTGGGGGGTTATTGGATTAATGTTTAAACTTATTTCTTTGCTGATGCGTGGCTATATCTTAGAAACAATGTCAAAATGATTGTGTTTTATGTAATTTTCCTGACCATAAACATAGAATCAAAACAAAGCTATTGGGTAGTACGAGCTTGAGGATAAGAATAGGTAGCAAAACCGATATTGAGACAGTAAGTGAAAATAATATACGCAAATTAATTTTATTACAATGTCCTATAACTATTACTTAGATATTTCTTAAACAAAAAAGAAACGAGCATAAATACAATGGCTCACTATCTACTTACAATCCTTATGATTAAAACAATAAATATTGACAATATTCACCCAAGAATCTCACAAAAACCACCTTCAAATCTTGATCTCGAAACTTCACCAACACACATTCCCATCAAGTCGAACTGTCAGTCTCTAAGACTTTTACACATTACCTCGCCCAAGTGTCCCAGTACTAACAAGACACTTCGAACAGATCATGGGCTGTTGATTAAAATATCAAGTTTCCCCACGATACGAGGATTAGTATTCGATCAACGAATTACTGTAGATCTTGAGATAGGGGGGAGCTTACGTATGAGAGTAGTGCAGGGACGTGGTGTCGATAGATTTGGGAATGGATTTTCTGTGACGCAAGTGTGTGTCGATAGGGAAATCAAGACTTTCTTTTGTTTTGGCACCTGTCCATATTCTTTTGATGCATGGCAAGCAGACTTACTAACACAACTTTAAGTATCAAGATCAACTTAGCCTATCGCAGTCCACTCCTGGACATAGGCCTCTCCCAGATTGCGCCACAAACGGTTGTCCTCCGCCTTCCGCATCCAGTCTGACCCAGCCACCTTATTAAGTCCATCGGTCCATCTAGCTTGGGGCCGTCCCACACTACGCTTGCCGCTATACGTCTCCACTCCAGTACTCGTCTGCTCCATCGGCCATCGGTCCTTCGACAAACATGGCCAGCCCACTGCCACTTCAGTTTGCTTACTCTGCAAGCTATGTCGGTAACTCCGGTTCTTTTCCGGATAATTTAATTCCTGATTTAAGTATAATTATGTTATTTAAGTAGTCCAGGTTTCATGATGTTTTTCCTTCAACGATGTCATTCATGTCAAAGATAATCTCAGACCGCCTTATTACAAAACAAGATTTATATTTTGATATGGCTTAAACCATGGAGCCAGTTTTTGTAATAAGAACGTAACAGTGATTGAAATACCGTTCTTTATACAAAACTGAAAACTTAGTTCGGTACTAAGTTGTCAGTTTTGTGTTTAGGAACTTTACGATAGTCGGAATAAAGTTCGAAATTCAATAAAGGCTCCGTGTTTTAAGCCTGGGTCTGAAGATAAACCTTGTTTTGTAATAAGGGGGAATAAGTTCGATAGTTGTCTTAGGTAACTATCGATATTTACGTAACTCCCCATCACTTAAGTTAAGCGCCACGTCAAAACATATAAATAATACCCTCTTGATACATTTTGTCAAACGGTTACGAAATAGTATTAGTGCCGTAAAACTCTTAATTACGCCGTAAATATCGATTATGTGAATGTATAAGTAATTGAAATGTTTCCATACAAATCCGTGGATTCCAACTATTTCAATGGTGTTAGTTTTGTGGTATTAAGTTCATTGGCTTGAAGTAAAAGTGAGGTGTTAAGTTTAACGTAGGTTAGTTGAAATTCAACTTGAAAGTCGTCTTTGCGTATCAATGCATTTTTAACAGATATTATTAATCGTTATTTTTTTACAGCATGTATTTAATTGAACCTCTAATAATTCCGAAATGGCGCTCCTAAAAATATTATTGATCACTCTATTAAAATGATTACGCCTCCTTTTCTGAACCTCAAATAATTAATATTTTGGGGTCCTAAAAATATCCAAGTAACTGCGACCAAGTTGGATGTAGCGCTCGTCAGCTGGCAGTTACTGCAACCTACTCCAATAGTACTGCACTAACTGAGGGTTATCCTTGGGTGCACTTGCATAATGCATACAGGGATAATCGTCAGTTGGTGCCTCATTTCATTCAAAACGTATAACGGGCCTCTCAGAGTTGACTTCGGCCCCTCGTACGCCTTACAAAGGTCCGGGTCCTGGGTCCCGGGAAATGTCAAAAACGAAAAAATTATCATAAATAATAAAAACTTTATTACAAGGCCCATTTTTTCGGTAATGTGTATATTCGTTCTAACCCGACCACTTACATTCACTATTCGTTTTGACCAATTAATGTGTTCGTCTATGTGAACACCGAGATACCTGATGTGTTTGACTTGCACAAGGCTTGGGCAGGTCTCTTGTTGGTGCATCACTCCTGTGATAGTAATGCACCAACAAGAGACCTGCCCAAGCACGTTTGACTTGCACAAGGCTTGGGTAGGTCTCTTGTTGGTGCATTACTATCACAGGAGTGCAATTTAACTGAGAGATGATTCGGGCAGGAAGTTCTAATCCTGACGCTAAAATTCACAACCTTCGTTTTCTTTACTTTAAGCGTCAGTAGATTGTTTAAGCCAACTGGAAACCTGGCTTACACCCGTGTGAGCAGCCTCTTGGACCTTTCTCAAGTTTTGTCAAAGAAGACTATGGCGGTATCATCAGCTTAGGTGAATATTTTTACTCGGTCCAGTTCCAATGTGCAGTGGCTGTTTATGTATAGGATACAGAATGTCGGGCCGAGCTCACTGCCCTGAGAAACTCCATATTTTTGATTGGCGTAGCTGCTGCACTTGTCACTCATCAGTATCAGAATCAGAACCAGAATTCAATATATTAATAAAAAAGATAGGGACAAGCCACTCTTCAAACGACTGGCCCCCTTCCGACAGCCTAGGCTATGACCGTAGCGTCACTAATTAAGTAACAAGCGGCTAGCCGCTGAGGCTAATCCCCGTTGCGTCATCGTTATCCTCACTTAAATTTATATAAACACGAGTAATACGAGGAAACCACCAGAATAGGTTTGGATCCCACTCTGCGGACGAAATGAAACACGAAACTTTTTGTAAAATGAAGTTTATATAAGTGAAAATGTTATATTTAAAACTAGAGAAATAAAATTAGTTCTGATTCTGATTCTGCACTTGTCACTCATGCGGACCCTTTGTGTGTGGTATGTTTGATAAGACTGAAACCAATTTAGAGCTAAACCTCGAATACCAATAGCTTACATCTTTTTAAGGAGAATTTGCCTTGACACTGTGTCAAAGGCTTATGCCAGGTCAAGGAGACACCGGTGCATTTATAGCAGTTGTTCGAGTTATTTACTATAAAATCTACTAGGTTAGTGACTACGTCAACCGTTGACCTGTGCTTGAAAAAGCCGTAGTGATTTTCTGTTATTAAGCCGCTTTTCTCAAGAAAACTGAGGAGTCTGCTGTTCGTAATCTTTTCCAGGATTTTAGATCAAACTCAAAACATTTATTTCAATTAAATCTATTACAGGCACTTTTGAATTGTCAAAGAGTCGGTCAGTTAGTCAGAAAGTTGAAGCTATTTGCCCATTCCAATACGTAGATCTCTATGGAGAAGAACAGGCAAGAAACTCCAAGGACACTCTTTTAAATCAAGATATTACAAAATCCTGGGTACCTGGATAGGGACATGAGTAGAGATATCGGTCAATGATTCGATGGACCTATTTTATCGCCTGATTTAAAGATCGGGCTTACATTCGCGGTTTTCATTAGTGTAGGAACTTTCCTAGTCGAGACACTTAAATTGCAGAAGAAAGTAATTGGTGCAGCAAGGATATGTTTACGTAACATAAGTGTCCTATTCGTGACTCTAATCCCATACAGGTACTGAATTTTCTTTGACGTTTGTAGTTACCTTTTTAACCTCAACTTCGTCTGTTGGCGTTGCGAAGAAAGATTCGCTAGATGGGTTTTCATCGTGGAATAGTGTCATAGCGGCGAGATCTGTTTCTGTTTTATTAATACAGAGCAAAGTCCTTACAGCAAGCTGCTCACCTACTTTCGTGAAGTATTGATTCACGTTATTTAGCGACTCTATGAGATCCGGGTATGTTTGTAGTAGTTCTATTTGGAATAATATTTCTTCTGAAATGTAGTACCTCTGCCAGGGTTGCGAGTTTGTCCGAAAGGGATATCGTGGCCCTGGCACGCAGGCAACGGAAGGAAAACGGGTGGGTTTTAGTCAGTAAAAGTCTGACACGCCCTCCCGCTCAGCCCAGAGCGGGAGAAGTTTTGATAATTTCCCACCCAAAAAAAAAAAAACGGTATGTAGTACCTATTTATAATCTGTTTGTTTAGGTTCTCAACCGGTTCAAAGTATTCCTATTTTCAGATATTCCCTTTGCGGGGTGTTATCAAAAGAGACTATGGCTTAACTTGCCAGCCAGTTGATGACTTTCAGCCGAAAGACGTCCACTGCTGGACATAGGCCTTCCCCAAAGAGTGGGTAAGCCATAATCGCCACGCTTGGCAGGCGGGTTGGCGATCGCAGTATGGTGTTAAAATGAATAGAGAACGCTGCTGCACATTCTCTAGTAAGTCCCTTAGTCGCCTTTTACGACACCCACGGGAAGAAACAGGGGAGTGCTATTCTTTAAGTCCGGCATCACATAGACGAGCACAGACGTACCAGCCAGTATGATAGTTCAAAGAAGCATATTTCGCTGAATTGGGTAAAAAAAATCCAAAATCAAAATATATTGTTTCACATTAACCAAAATGGGCACTTAAGAAACGTTAGAAGCTAGGTGCACGGATCCAATTGGTTAGTTTCTAAGGAGAAGAGCCGGCAAGAAACTCCACGGTCAGTGCACAAACGCGAGCCTATCTATCCATATTAATAAAACATTTGGGCGATAAAAAGCTACCACATCAACCAAGACATAAATTAAAGAAACAGACAGAGAAACAAAAAAAAATCTTTTAATTTCAGGCAGAAATCCTTATAAAGCTTCTAAAGGTACTTCATTTAAATTCAAACAAATCTTTTCAGGAAAGTCCTTTTCAATACTTCCTTACAAAGTTTATAATACAGCTCATTAATATAAAAAGTAAAAACGTTTTAAACTGTGACGTGGGCTGACGTCATGACGTCGGCGTGATTGATGACGTCGGCCGTACACTTGCTGTCACAATTATTGGGCAAAGTGGGATTTTATATTATTATTTTTGGTAAACATTTAGATGAATAGAGTAGTAGACCTGTAGTAACTTGGACATTTTTTAGATTTTTAGACTTTGTTATATTTAAAAAAATGGAAACAAAAAGTATGGGTTTTTGTGTGTGAAATGTCGTTTCAAATATGAAAAGGTTAATTAAACTTTTTGGGATTGTATTTTCATAGTAAACTAGCAATAGACCTATTTCAAATAAATACCAATTGCCCGTTATTTCTGATGCATAAGTAACTAAACCCATATAATTTAAACCCATATAATTGTTATTCCCCTAATGTAATTAAAATAATTATTTCACTAGAAAACCAACATCATAATCAATTACTTCTAATCATTATTAATTACTCCAATATTATTTTAATTCCATTAAAACTTCTCCAATAATATCGGCTTACTAAACTTTTGATAGCAGACTCGCTTAACTAAATACTAACATAATTATAATTGTACGAGTATTATAATAATTCGGGGATCGCTTCTGTTCTGTCTTAGTACTCGATTTACATCGGCTCGGAAAAAGGGAGCTGAACTCCTAACAGATATAACTTAGTTCTAAAATTGAATGGGTAAAAGTCAGTAGGATCATTCTGTCTACGTAATGAAATGAAATGAAATAGAAATGAAATTGAAATGAAATTGAAATGAAATTGAAATAAAATTGAAATGAAATTGAAATGAACATGAAATGAAATTGAAATGAAATTGAAACGAAATTGAAACGAAATGAAATTAAATGAAATTGAAATGAAATGAAATTGAAATGAAATGAAATGAAATTGAAATGAAATGTAATTGAAATGAAATTGAAATGAAATTGAAATGAAATTGAAATGAAATTGAAATGAAAATAAATGTAATTGTTTATTCTGTAAATACGATGTCGGAATCACTTTTACACGTCATATTATAAATAAAAAAAAAAGAAGCTAGATGAAGTCAACATTTCCTATCTGACTACCCCTGAGAAGAAATGGCGAAACAAACTCAGGGGTCAAATTCTCTTTTAAAGTCCAGACATTCATCTTGGTCAGATCATGTGAGGACCTTGTAGGTCCGTGTCTGAAATAGTGTTTTTGAGGAAATAACCACACAAATTTGAGTGGACCTGTCCAATCAGTGCAAGCATTTGTCAGTAACCGTGCAGCTCAACTTCTTTAATTATATCAGACAAGAGGTTAGTAATCTTAGACATTACTGACAAGGGTGAAGGAAAAACATCGTGAGGAAACCAGCCCGTAACAGCGTAATACACATAAATTTACAGTAGATGTCATTTTGAAAGTTCACCTATGTTCATTGCGTCATTTAAGCTGTTGAGCAGACGATGTTTTCAAACTTATGAAGCAATAGTATAGCAATATCATTCAAAACTCTGAGAATGACCTATTCTTTTTGCAGATATATTTTGCTAAATTATTTGCAGCAAGTACAATAGTTATCATAAATAGACTTTGATGCCGGTTAGCGGCAGGTTTTTGAATGAGGTTGGAAATACTGACAAAGCCTTTCTTACTATGGGCATTTTTTTTCAATGATTTCAATTTATAATCTATGTACGCCCCGATAGGTTTTATCACGGTTTGTGCACCATCTCTTCCTACCAATTTGTACGCCACGATATGCGGCTGAACATGTTAGAAGTTTTCTGTATCTTTGATTACGAGTATCTTGCATGCAATGTGTATATCATGTACACCATGTATAAACAAATAACATTTTACTTACTTACTCATGTATTTCGTGCAAACCATTTATTTAGAAAACTCAAACTCAAAGCACTTATTTCAATTAATCCATTTACAGGTACTTTTGAATTGTTAAGGAGTCGGTCAGTTAGTAAGAACGTTGAAGCTTGTTGCCCATTCCAAAACGTAGATGTCTATGTAAAAGAACGGGCAAAACATTCCAAGGACACTATTTTAAATCAAGATGACAGCATTTATTTCAATTAATCCAATGACAGGCCTTTTGAATTGTCAAGGAGTCGGTCAGCTGGTAAGAGAGTTGAAGCTTGTTGCCCATTCCAAAACGTATATGTCTATGTAGAAGAACGCGGCAGGCAAAACACTTCAAGGACACTATTTTAAATCAAGATGACAAAATCCTGGGTACATTATTCTTGTTGCTTCTATCGATGTGAGAACAATGTAAAAAGTATAAAGTCAAAATAATTGCTTGTTGTTCTGAGTAGTCCTTTTGTTGACCTCTGTGTAATACTACAGTTAGGCACCGTGTCCGTGGGTTGCCGAGGTGGCAATTGTTACGGATAACATCTTGAAACAGATTGCTTAAAATAAAAAACCACCCAAGTGCGAGCCGGACTCGCGCACGAAGGGTTCCGTACCATTATCTATAAAAATGGCAAAAAAACACGTTTGTTGCTTGGAAGCCCCCCTTAAATATTTGTTTTATTTGAATTTAATTATTTATTTTAAATATTCTGTGAATATTTCAAGCGTCTACCTGTTGCCGTAATCAATATAGAGCAAAAACGAGCAAAAAAATCACGTTTGTTTTATGGGAGCCCCTTACCCCCTTAAATATATAATTTATACTGTTTTTTAGTATTTGTTGTTAAAGCGGCAACAGAAATACATCATCTGTGAAAATTTCAACTGTCTATCACGGATCATGAGATACAGCCTGGTGACAGACGGACAGACAGACGGCGGAGCCTTAGTAATAGGGTTCCCGTTTTACCCTTTGGGTACGGAACCCTAAAAATCCGTGTGTAAAATGTAATAAGGACTCGTGCCGAAATACGTGATATTATGGTTAGTTCTTACTTTCCAGGTATTTTATATTGAATAAGCTTCAGACTAACTAACGTTGTTTTTCTGAGATCTAAATCGAAAATTGCTCCGTAATTTGGTCGAAACTCGCCTTCAGTTTTAATATAAAATTGTATTTTTGTCCTCGTAAATGGAACACGACTTTCATTTAGTTTTGGTATCGTTCGATACTAACGCAGTTGAGCTGAAAGTTTAATAGCTGGTTCTAGGAATTCTCAGTAATGTCTCCGGGATGTTGTCGTATAACCAGGGCGGCGTTCAAATCAAATTATTCAAATAATCTTTATTGCAATCTATAATTAAATTAAACAATCATTTATTTCTGGAATTTATTCCCGTAGTAAGCACTAAAAATCACATAGAAATATACCTAAGGACAATATGCAATAATAACATAAAATGTAATACAAAAATAAATGAATAGATTGACCGACACATTTATATTATTATTCAGAGTATAAATAAATGAGTGATAATTATAACAATTAGGTAATGCTGTTGTAAAAAATCGGATAGATAGGAAATAATTTAATATTTAGTAATAATGACAATCATTAAAGCGCTCTTCGTTTCTCCAACTTATTTAAAATGTTGCTGTGCCCGACAGGGTCCATAATTGTTTCTATAAAGGCGATAACCGACTTTTAATGATTTTATACTGAAGATCGAGACTAAACGAGTAGTGTTAATGATTTGAAAAAAATATATGTTAAATTAGAGCATTTTCTCAATACCTTATTATGTGAATATTTTAGATAACGTTACAGTGTTGTTTATATTACATAGTGAAACTAATTTGTAAAGATATGTCTAACGCGGATCAAAAACTGAGAATGGCGCAAAATCTACGAAGTGTATTTTTCTGAAACCTTCACCAATTTAAAGATAATTTAATTATTGATCTTTTAGTATACGCGTTTTATTAAAATATCTTTCGTTCTGTGTATAATAAATTAATAATGCGTCAAATTGGGGACAGCGCTCCTAGCTGGGCGAGTCCTATTACTGGCTGAACGTACGACGCGTCGAGTGAGCTCAGTACAGAACACGCAAGCTAACCACTTAAGGTCACTGGCATATATCTGAGTCTTAAATAGCGTGCGTTCGACCACATGGGACGTATGAGTATAGCTGTGTCGCAATTTACCACGGACTACATGATCTCTATTAAGGGATCACCTTTGGGGAATAGTCCTGTTACGGCCCGAATTATCTTTGCAGAACTAATCTCCCGTTTCTGGAGGTATATTAAATTAATATCAACTGTCATGTGTGATTGTCCACCCATACCTAATAAAACTGTAATTTTAAAACATTGTAAAATCCAATTGGTCGTTTCCTACGGAGAAGAGCCGGCAAGAAACTACACGGTTACTTTTTTTTTAAATAATTGGCTTTACAATGTTTTCAAATTACAGTGTTAATAGGTATGGGAGGACAGTGTAGGCCCGTCAACAAGTACCAGGTACTTAACAAAATAGAAAATGGTCTACAAATCTCACATTCACAAAATATAAAAAAAATACTATACAAAATATTATTAAAATAATAATTATTATTAATTAGCCACATGCTTTATCATTCAGTCAGAAACCTTACTCTAACTATGTTTTAACATCTCAGTATTCTTATTATCCTTGATATCCTTTACTATACTAAATTAATTTACGTACAGTCTGCTCGCAATCTTGACAAGTTCCTGAGATGATAATCTCACAAGTTTGCAGAAGCTGATAGCATCGGCGGGTGAATGGCTGACCCGATGCAGGAAGAGGGATGAAAACTAGGTGTAGGATGTATATTTATGTTGAGTTGGTCTTTGTGGATGTATACAGATCTCATTAGTAGGGGTGTCAGTGGAAGGATGTGCTACTTTAGAGATGTTTATTTTAGGTGAAGAAAATATTGCATGTTTTCTAACTATTCAGTGAAAGAAGAGAGGTAGCTGATTAAAGTGAGATAGTTGATTAAAGTGAGGTAGTTGATTAAAGTGAGGTAGTTGATTAAAGGTAGGTAGTTGATTAAAGTGAGGTAGCTGATTAAAGTGAGGTAGCTGATTAAAGTGAGGTTGCTGATTAAAGTGAGGTAGTTGATTAAAGTGAGGTAGCTGATTAAAGTGAAGTAGCTGATTAAACTGAGGTAGCTGATTAAAGTTAAGTAGCTGATTAAAGTGAGGAAGCTGATTAAAGTGAGGTTGCTGATTAAAGTGAGGTAGTTGATTAAAGTGAGGTAGTTGATTAAATGAGGTAGTTGATTAAAGTACCGTAGCTGATTAATGTGAGGAAGCGGATTAAAGTGAGGTAGCTTATTAAAGTGAGGTAGCTGAGTAAAGTGAGGTAGGTGACTAAAAAAAATCAAAACTAAAAATCATTTGTTCAAATTAGGCTAAGAATCAGCAATTTTTGAACATCAAAATTACATAAGATAGTCCCCCAAAATGCCTGCCCTTCACCGCTTCTAGTGCTTTAGCTGGAAAGAAGAAGTGGCGCAACAAACTGCCCAGCAGCTATTCCCTGATTAGTTACCACACTCAGAGCCTTTTATCAGTTAATTTGTGTTTGCAGAAAGGACGTGCCCTTACCTGCTTCTGACGACAGCCATTCTTAGACACTCAGATTTACCATACAATAAACAGCCTATAATGTTCCCACTGCTGGGACACAGGCCTCCTCTCGGTGAGAGGGCCGTAATCCACCACGCGGGCCCAGTGCGGGTTGGTAGATGTCACATGTCTTAGAATTATTAGTCCTAGGACGTGCCGGTTTCCTCACGATGTTTTCCTTCACCGTTTTGAAAGCAGTGGTGATGAAATTATTTACACAAAGTAAAGCGCCTGCCTGGGCACCATACAATAACCAGCACAAATATTAGCCCATTTCACATGAAGACAACTTACTCCACAATAGAACACATTGAAAAAAAAACGAGCGAGCCTTACAGGGGTTGCATAAGATGTGTAACATCTGACATCTCACCTTGGTAATAAGCAATTGAGTAGCGACAGAAATTAACCTAAAAATTTAATTAAAAATGCTAAATATTGAAATATTTATTCGAATAATTATTATTTTTATGTCACCCACGGGTCGAAATTCGACCCCCTCTACTTACAATCTGTTGTTCCGTTTGGTGCCGGACCATCCCATTTCTTCCCGTGGGTGTCGTACGAGTAAAAGGCGACTAAAGGACTTACTAGAGAATGGGCAGCAACGTTCTGTATGCATTTTTAAAACCATACTGCGATCGCCAACCCACCTACCAAGCATGGCGATTATGGCAAATACCCCCCTTTTTGGGAGAGGCCTATGTCCAGCAGTGGACGTCTTTCGGCTAAAATGACGATGCTGATGAATTCTGTGAGTACACTAATTCCATGCTATTATAAAGTACTAACCAATTTCATGCTATTAAAAAGTACTTACTTATTCCATGCTCAAGCTGTCACGTCCTGTTACACACTTCCGTCCCTTTTTATGAAATTACTCCGACAGAAAGCGTGAGGAAAGGTGTTACATATTAAAAAACAAAATATTGTGGCCGAATAAACTTGCACGGAAGTGCACATATATATCCTGTGTGTTGTCCCTCGCAAAGAAATATTATATTATAGCCAAAACGCATTAACCGACAAAGGTAGGGACGTTCGAATTAATGACTTGTCAAAAATGTTTCTTGGACAAAGTACTTAGTGGAGTAGGTATCTACTGAAGTGCTTTATTTATTTGTAAGGACTTTTTTCTTCTCCAATGTCAGGGGAATTTAATTTTAGTAGACTTTTTTTGTTAGTATTAAGTTACTTTGTTACCTACTGTAAAAGATGACAATGCTGAACATAAGGTTAGCAACAATTTTTGAGAAACTCAAATTCATACTCAAAGCATTTATTTCAATTAAAGGGTCCTACAGACAGGCGCGACGCGACAGTGCGGAGAGATTCTGGTAGAACAAGTTCCGTGATTTTTTCATAGAAATTGGTTTACTAGAGTCGTCGCATCGCGCCTTTCTGCGAGAGCCTTTAACCAATCTTCTTGTTATCGAGTCGTGTCGATGTCAAAAATAACCCGAAAAAGTGAATTTTCGACCTTAAATTGAGCAACACGAATACCGTATGCATTAAACCAATTACAGGCACTTTTGAATTGTCAAGAGGTCGATCAGTCAAAAAGATGGAGCTAGTTGCCCATTTCAAAGAGTAGTAGGTATGTATGTATAAGAACTGGCAAGAAACTTCACGGATACTTTTTTAAATCAAAAATATTAAAAAAAAAAGTAACCAAGGCAACAGTCTCCACCACAGAGCGGTACCGGACGAAGCCAGCTTGGGGCCTGTAGCAAGTTGTATTAATTCTTGGTAGAACTTGATTTATTCTAGGTTCTAAAAAATACAAGGAGATAAAACAAAACAGTACTTTTACAAAATAGTTTTTCTCAATATATTCTATTTTTCGAGTTGATGGATTTGTATTAAATGAGTTGAACTGGGCTCAACTCATTTAGGTAATACAAGTCGATCGACTGAATTCTCGATTTTTGAAGTGAAAACTTCTTTGAGCACTTGTTGGGTGAACACAAATCATGGAACTCGCGTCATCGTCACCGAACGCTTTCCATGAGCTATATGAATACTGTTTTCGCTTCTATCGGCAGTCCCCAAAGACTGCCCCGCATGTTTTTATTTTATTTATTACCTATCATAAAATGCAATAAGAAAGTTACTTTACAATATTTCTGATCGGCATCTACTAGATGTAAATCTAGCATACCTACATATGCTCTGTAAAACACTTACCTACTATAAAAATAAATTTAAACAAAACTTCCATAATGTGAACTTTCCCATAGATAATGAAAAAGTTCGGGGAAATACAAATATATATTTAAAAAAAATAACACTAGCCATAAAAACGCATGGTAAGTCGATTGGTGATCGAAGTAATCATTTAATGTGTTAGCGGATTAGTTTTAAAAAGGACTGTCTTATAATTGAGCAATATCGATCCCTAAAGACGCCATGTTTTCGTTATGTAGTCAATCAATGTAGTTAATCTTTAATGTAATCCATAATGTACACATACAGGTATTAATGAATAGAAGCAATTATGGACTTTGTCACTCACAGCAACATTTTAAATATGTACTTATGTAGGAGAGAGGTATTTTCTTATTACTAAATATTTAAATTATTTCCTATCTGTTTTTTCATAACAGTATTAATTTTTATTATTATATCCTTTATTTCACTATAGAGACATATAAATTATATTTTTAAATATTAGAATATAAAAAAAATATAAAAACATTAAAAAATATAAAAAATTGTAGCCTACCGGTATCGGGAAATTAATTATTTCAGAACCAGTCCCTTTTTTTTGTATTAGGTTGTAAACTACATAATTGCTTATATAATTATTCGCTTAAATATTCTCTTTTTAAATATTTTGTATTGCAATTAGTGTATTTGATATAGTTATGTATTTAAAGGAATACTAAATTAATATGTGTTATTCTTATCTCGTATGTAATAATATTATCTATGTACACAAGTACAGGTGAATGTTTCGGTCATTCACGGATAGTGAACGGCATGAATATGAATGAGCTTCACACACCTAAATTATAGGACGTGGGTGGGTCTGTTGGCAATACCAACATAAACTAAAGGAGTAAGTAAGCTTAGTTATTTTGGTAAAATCAAGTATCTACTAATTCCGTGTGGTTCCGGACAAAATCAAAATCAAAAGTCATTTATTCAAACTAGGCTGAGAATCAGCACTTTTCGAACGTCAAAAATTACATGAGACAGTCCCCCAAAAACGCCCACCCTTAACCACTTCCTAGTAGGTACTTTAGCAGGGAAGAAGAAGTGGCGCAACAAACTCCCCAGACAGGACGTAAAGAATAGCACCATCCTATTTATTCCCGTGAGTGTCGTACAAAGCGACTAAGGGACTTACTAAAGAATGGGCAGTAGCGTTCTCTATGCATTTTAACACCATACTGCGATCGCCAACCCGCCTGCCAAGCGTGTCGATTATGGCAAACCCCCGCTTTGGGGGAGGTCTATGTCCAGCAGTGGATGTCTTTCGGCTGAAGTTATGATAGCAAAATATATTTTTATTACATTTTTATCTGTCTGTTTTGTTCCGGCTAATCTCCGAAACGGCTAGATTGATTTCAACGAGACTTTCACTGGCAGATAGTTGATGTTGCTTTTATTTTAGAAAAAGCCACACAGGGGTGACCGGCAGCAGTAATTTGAAAAACTAAAAATGTTGTATTTGTTGGTATATTGACGTGTATTAGCTGTGCCGTTTTTATACCTACTATTGTATACAATCAAGTTTTTTTTCTAACTGAACAGACAGTTGTGCTGCTGGACAGTTTGTAGCGTTTACTTATTCCCAGCTAAAGCATTACAAACTGGTGAAGGGCGGACGTTTTGGGGGACTGTCTTGTGTAATTTTAATGTTCGAAAAGTAAAAAAGAAAAGAAAGAACATACGTTTTATTTGCGGTAAAACGGAGATATATGCCAGTGACCTTGAGTGGTTAGCTTGCGTGTTCTGTACTGAGCTCACGCAACGCGTTCAGCCAGTAATAAGACTCGCCCATCAAGGAGCGCTGTCCCCAATTTGACGCATTATTAATTTATTATACATAAACCAAAAAGTATTTTAATAAAACGCGTATATTAAAAGATCAATAATTCAATTATCTTTAAATTGGTGAAGGTTTCAGAAAAATATGCTTGGTAGATTTTGCGCCATTGTCAGTTTTTTATCCGCGTTAGACATAACTTTACAAATTAATTTCACTATATAAACATAATCTAAATATTCACATATTATATTATTGAGGAAATGCTCTAATTTAACATTTTTTTTTTTCAAATCATTAACACTACTCGTTTAGACGTGATCTTCAGTATAAAATCATTAAGTCGGTTATCGTCGCCTTAAGTACTGACATTTGAACAAAAGACTTTTGATTTTAATTAGCTACCACACTTTAATTTAGAAACATGCAATATTTTCTTTGCCTAAAATAAACATCTCTAAAGTAGGTGATCCTTCTACTGTCACCCCTACTAATGATCTCTGATGATGATGATGCTAATTCTCAGCCTAATTTGAATAAATGTCTTTTGAATTTTATTTATAGCCATCCACATTTACACTTAAAACTTTCCTTAAGACAAACGAAACATCGATCGAAGTTATTATCCATGTATTGCATGAGTTATTTAGATGTGAATATTTTGCAATTTAAATGTATTTTTTATCATAGAGCTGGGTCATTAGTCCTCAACTTTAGTTCATTAATTTAAAATTAATCATTTAAATTTGATACCTGACAATAATTTTTTTTAAATTATTTATTAAAGTTCAAGTTCAAGTTATTTATTTTATAACAAAAATACATTTGTGTCGAAATATTTGCACAGTAGGTACACAAAAAAATAAAAAAAATAATTTATTTGCATAAATAAGGTACAGGAGGTTGGTAAAACGTACAAAATTGTTCACTTATTCTGCCTTTAATTTCGGCGTGCAAATACAAAATAAAGCAACATATTTTATTTAAATTAATTTACCATAATCATGCAGTCATTAAACAGATAATCCCGTTAAAAACATTGTATTATTGAATTAAATAAATGTCAATTTATCAATGAAAAAATAATAGAAATAAAAATCATAAATGTCAATAATAATCATGTCAATAATATGAGATTGCCCACACTAATACTCGTATAATAACAATAATAATTTAAAATGACCGTGCAGTTTACAAAACTTACAATTTATAATCTAAAAATTCATGCACACTATAAAAGCATTTTTCAATAAAAAACCTCGTCAAATTATTTTTAAATCTAGAAAATGGTAGCGTTTTTATGGAGTTTGGTATTTGGTTATACAATTTTATGCACATAATATAGCTATTGTTCCCTGTAAATGTGAGATTCGTCCTCGGTTGAAACAACTTATTAGTATACATAGATCGTGGGGCATAGTAGCTTGTCGCTTGCTGAAAAAGTCTCTTATGTTTGAAAAAAAAAATATATATATATATATATAATTCTAATATATAAATACATGGTAGAGTTAGTATTTTATATTTCCTAAAGAATGGACGACATGACTCTATTTGCTTCAACCCAAATATAGCTCTTAGACACTTTTTCTGCATTACGAATGCTCAAACTCAAACTCAAACTCAAAGCATTTATTTCAATTAAACCATTGACAGGCACTTTTGAATTGTCAAGAAGTCGGTCAGTTACAAATATGAAGCTAGTTGCCCATTCCAAATAGTAGGTTCCTATGGAGAAGAACGGGCAAGAAACTCCACGGACACTCTTTTAAATTAAAATATTGGTACAAAATATTGGTTACATCATTCATATTGAAGTTAAAGATGTGAGAACGATGCAATACGTCAAAAGCGTCCGTGATAAAAAGATAACAATTCAAAACTAAAATAATTAAAAATAAGCCGTGGCAGCTAAGAGATGACCAGTCCCAACTGACAGCGCCCGTTCACGAACATGACGCATGGATCAGCACCATTCAGCTCAACCATTTTGAAGGGAGCTAAATGATCCAACACACACGCCACCATCAGCGAGACATCTGAGTGAGCATGACATACTCTCAGCCGCCAGGGTACATTTAAGTCAATGAAAGACATAATTACCCGGTAAATGGTAGCTCTATTGCACATAGTACTCACACCTGTGATATGCAATTATATAATACAAAGGATATTCGAGTTTATACAATGAAAAGATAGTCTTCCAATCTTCATCAGCTCCAACAGTATTTTCAAATGTTAATAAATTAGTTGTGGTTGTGGAGCTGGACCAGCATTGAGCCAAGCATTTCTATCAGCGATGTAATCCCCCAACCTATAATATGCCTGCTTGCATAGTGTGCGTTTTATACAAGATTTGAATTTCGTCTCATTCAGTTGAAGTATGACGGGAGGGATTTTATTATAACATTTTAAACAGTACCCCATGAAAGATAAGTCTACTTTTGCCAGTCTGAAACCTGGTTGAGCTAATAGATCCCTACTTCTAGTACTATAATTATGTCTTTCGCCTCTTTTACTAAAAAGATGTAAATTTTTTCTTACGTAGTACATGATGTTTTCATGGATATATTGACAAGGCACCGTCATGATGTTAATATCCTTAAACAGTTCCCTAAGAGAATCGCGCCTGCGGAGATTATATATGGCTCTGATGGCTCTTTTCTGCAGAATAAAAATAGACTCGATGTCTGCAGCCCGTCCCCAAAGTAAAATACCGTAAGACATGATACTATGAAAGTAACTAAAATAGACTAGCCTCGCGGTATCTACATCAGTAAATTGACGGATTTTTCTGACAGCATATGCTGCTGAAATTAGCCGTCCTGCAAGAGATGTTAAATGAGGACCCCATTGAAGCCTAGAGTCGAGCGTGATCCCCAGGAAAACAGTTTTATCGACGAATTCTAGTTTCTCTTGATTCAATACTATCTCATAATCACTACTTTTTACATTTGGTAAAGAAAATCGTATGCACTTGCTTGATCAATCTCCACACAACGACCCCACAGGATAATACCATACCTTATTAGGAGGTAATATAGCCATGGAAAGCCGTTATTGCAGCATTTCTCGATACCTCGCAGCTAATACGCTTCAAAGGGTATATAAAATTATTTATTTTAACACAAATGTCATTTAAATGATTTTTCCATGAGCAAAATTTATCCAAATTTATACCAAGGAACTTGACAGAGTCAGTTTCGGCCTTTATAAGATACGTTTAGGGCCAGCGGTTTTGATCGATAGGTATGGAATTGCATAAATTTTGTTTTATTAATATTAACTTTTAAATTATTAGCCTCTAGCCACTCTATAGTACTTTGAAGAGCAATGTTTATTTCTTGTTCATACGAACTTTTGTCTTGTCCTTTGACTATAATTGTAGTCTTATCGTCGGCAAACAGTACACATCTATGATTAATAACTTCTGGAAAATCATTTATGTAGAGCAAAAATATTGGCGGCCCTAAAATACTGCCCTGCGGCACGCCATATCTATTAAACCTAAACGAAGATTGGCATGATTCTAACGTTTTAGTTTGGTCATTATAATTAGTTATTTCCACTGACTGTACTCTATCGGACAAATATGATTTCAGCCAGTTATATGCCGTTCCTCTGATTCCATATTTGGAAACCTTTTCCAATAATCGTTCATGAGAGACGTGATCAGACGCCTTACTCATATCCATGAATAAAACCGTAACAGGTATTTTCCTGTCAATACAGTCTGTTATTTCTTTTATTAATTGAAAGCCTGCTAAAGATGTACTTCTATTTTTACGAAACCCATTTTGTTCATCCATAATAATATTGTGCTTTTCAATGAAGTTTGCTAATTTGTTATGAAACACTTTTTCAAATTTTTTAGAAAATATAGGTATCAATGTCACTGGTCTGTAATTGTCCATTTGAGTGCTATCCCTTTTTTTAAATATTGGTTTCACCACTGATATCTTTAATAATTCGGGAAATATTCCTTGTTCTAGAGAGAGGTTAACAACATGTAAAAGTGGCTCTAGAATTATATTGACTGACAGTTTTATGATGTCAGTGCGAATATGTATGTGTATGTGTGAATATGTGTGTTTCTGTTGCTTCTTTTGTTACATAACAAAAGAAGCAACAGAAACAATATTATAATAAAAATCAAAATTATTAATATCTAATTAATAATTTAAAAAATATATAATAATAGTAGAGTAATAGTTATTAATTATTTTGAATAAAAAAAGAACCAATAGTTTCTTAAATTACTAATAATATATTTTGTATCGGTGTGTTAATTTCGATACTAATATTCTGTCCATAACGTATGGAACTGCCTCGTAGGTATAGTGGTCGCAAGCACTACTGATAAGCTTGAGGTTCTGGGTTCGATTCCCAGGTCGGGCAAAGTGTTTTGGGTATTTGTATGTAGAATTTCTCAGTAGCAGCCCGGAGTCTGGATTCGTGCCCGCTTAATGGCAATAGGCTCGCCCCTATTACATGGGACTTAAACATAACTTGCGAAATGCGAGTGTATTATACAGTATGTAACAAAAACCGTGTTGTTCCTTTTAGGGTCCCTTTTTGTTGTTTTTTTTCATACATTAACCTATAAGCACAACATTGGTGGAATTATAATTTAAAAAAATTAAGCATTGGCTAGTCGAGAAGTCAAAATCAAAGAACTAAAGAGGTAAGAAATCAGTTAAACATTACAAATATTAATAATTAAATATTTATTTTAATTATTTTTGTTGAAAACTTTTTATAAATGACTTGCTTTATTATGTATACCGATTCTTAAAACGTAGGTAGAAGGAACAACAGGGTTTTTGTTACATATTGTGATACGCGTGATATTATTTTATTTTATAGAACGATCATTAAGGCTCTTACACACTCACGCGATATTGCAGGCGCGACAGGCACCGACAAAGACAATTTATTTGTCTGTCGCGCCTGCGATATCGCGTGAGTTTGTAAGAGCCTTTATTATTAAAATCACAACGTAGCTTGTGGGTATTCACACCTTATTAAGTATATACCATCGTTACCACCAAGATGGTAGCAATAAACATTCCCAATAGGTATTTTATACCACTCACGTCAGCAAAAAATATATATAAAGGTAAAAAGTATAAAAACTCAATAATATCTGTTTACCGCCAGATCTAACGATATGTTCGTTTACAGCTAAATTTCGCGAAATTCCATTAAAACAATCCAAGCGATTCCAACCCTTATTTCACAGGCAATAAATTCTACAATCCCAGCAAAGAAGTCACTCAGATGTTACACCGAAGCGGAACATATGTAAAAAGTGTAAGTGATGTTTAGTTAACGTTTGCACATAACGGCTTGCTCGTCCCGCGGAGGCCCCGAGCAATTTTCGTCGGAATTTTCTCTTGGGTATTTTAACGTTGCGCCGTGGTGTGATTGAGGACAGGTCGCGGGGCGAGAAGCGATTTTCAAATGTTTTTCGACTTTTTCAATCGTCAGATAACTTTAAACTGAAGAATAAATAATTATGGCAGTTTAACATCTTTTCTAATACACAAAAGCTTAATTATTATTCCTCAGATATAAGTGTGGTATTGAAAAATCGGCCCATAACGGTTTAAGGGTCAGATAATTTCCGTCGACCTTGGCCATACAAAGCGCGACGCGCTCGCGCCGCGCAACCATTAACTTTCATAGGGAATATTTATTTTCAGTAATGAAAATATGAATATTTGAAAAAAATTACAGATAGAATTATAGATAATAAAACAGTCGATTCATACTAAAAAAAACATGAAAATATCTTAAGTAGTTTGAAAGTAATATAGTTTTTTATGCTTTGGGTATTTTACTACAATACTAAAATATTCACATATAGAATTGATGTGTATGCGTTCTAGTTTAACATACATTTTTTACATAACTTACTTGCATTATATGAAGGCGTAATAACAGATTTAAAAGTCACTAAAATCATAATATCTGCGCCTTAAGGCAATTGTAAGGTGTAGGCTTATTGGTTCTTGTGGGTATTAAAAGGTTGATAGCAATGCGTTATAGCTTAAAATCCCCATATTTACTAAGGTAGGTAGTTGAATACTGGTATTCAGCATTTCAACTGCATCTGGTAAGACTGGAAGCCAACCCCATCATACTTGGGAAAAGGCTAGTCAGCTAACTGCTGAACGTATCTTGTAAGCACCTAAATTCGGTAGACGCATTCCGTCTTATTATAAAACAAGATTTATATTTTGACATGGCTTAAACCATGCAGCCAGTTTTTGTAAAAAGAACGTAATAGTGATTTGAATACCGTTCTTTATACAAAACTGAAAACTTAGTTCGGTACTAAGCTGTCAGTTTTGTGTTTAGGAACTTTACCTTAGTCGGAATAAAGTTCGAAATTCAATAATGGCTCCATGGTTTAAACCTGGGTCTGAAGATAAACCTTGTTTTGTAATAAGACGGTTTGAGTCTATTTATCTTTGCAATTTTAAACATAGTTCGGACTATTCTTAATACCTATTGTGCTTGTGAGTTTGTCAAAAATACCTTCCAAATGTCTGAAAAACCTATTCTATAGATTTACCAACTCTAAACTAACATTTAACAAAACAGCAATTAAAAAAAAAACAAGCAATCCTTACAATAGTCGCAGTGTAACATCTGACATCTCACCTTGGTAATAATCAACTGAGCAGCCACAGAAATTATCCTCAGAATTTAATAAATCTAAATATTTACTAGAATATTTATTCGAATATGTAATTATTCATTACGGTCGCCCACTGGTCGAAATTCGACCCCCTCTACTTACAACCTATATAGTACTTACTAATTCCATGAGTACCTACACTAATTCCATGAGTACCTACACTAATTCCATGAGTACCTACACTAATTCCATGATATTATAAAGTACGTACTAATTCCATGAGTACTTACACTAATTCCATGATATTATAAAGTACGTACTAATTCCATGAGTACAATAATTCCACGCTAATAAATTTAAAAAAAACATTTATTTCCGACAAAAAAAAATCTTAAAAACAAAGATCTTAAAAACTATGTTAGTATTTTAGCATTCTCAAATAATATTAATAAATTTAAAACAAAAACCAAAAAATAAAAACATTGCGTCATCTCGCCACGTGAAGCCGAATAAGCCTCCCCAGCACCGCAGACTCCGGCCTTTCTGATATCATCTTCTAAAAGTCTTCATCTTCTAAAATCATCTATTAAAAAGTACTTACTCATGCCAAGCTTAAACTGGCACTTCCCGTTACACACTTCCGTCCATTTTCACGAAATGCGAGAGCTGATGTAACTAATCAAAAACCCTAAATGATTCCCACGCTGCCTCTCATAACATGTGCCTCAAAAACTTGAATAAGAGACATCACTCACAACTTTTACTGAAATCCCTTATCTGTCAGAATCGGTGGAGTTATACTGCGTTATACCAACTGTGGACTGTCGTGTCGCCATGATTGTGACGGAGCGAGGGACAAACCTATGACGTCATCGCTGCCGTCAGCGATGTTTTTATATGGCGGCGCAGAAAGGTGGGCTTTTTTGCTTGATGTATACTTTTAGTGGGTGAGAATTTTTACGTGAAGGAAAATATAGAGTTTGTGATTTCGAGGCTTTCGTTATTTTATTTTAGGGTTTTGTTGGCTTTGCATTTATTTACTGGGCTGATTGTTACTTTCAAATGTTTGGGATGAGGGGATTGCGGAATTGGTTAAGTAATAATAGAATAGAATAGAATACTCTTTATTATGTACACCGTAAAAATTACAGATATAAAATATAATTACAGGTTGAAATTTTACATATGGTGACACAATGGGCGGTCTTATCGCTAAAAGCGATCTTCTACAGACAACCTTTGGATGGATTACGGGACAAGGAGACAATACTGCAGTACCATACTGGTGTACCATTTACATATATAATAAATACATACATAGTCTTAAGCATTTTTATTAACACACGTTTTGTTTATATTACAATATGGTATTTTTCTATGGGCCTGTGTCGCCTGAAATAAACGGCATTATTATCATAAAGCATAAACTAACTACCCACCCACCAACTTAATCATAACACAAGCTTATACGTTAATCATTAAACAAACAAAATAAATCTTCTATTTTTCTGTAAAATTTTACTTCGTAATACAAGACATTCTTATAAGTGATAAATTTAGGATGAAATAAAAATGACTTATTATTTAAAAGAAGAATCCTTTCAAAAGATTGAATAGAAAAGAACAATAAAAAAATAAAAAAACTTAATACATTCCTGTGCGGTTCCTACCGCACATACAAAAATTTAAAACAATAACAACAAAAATAAATTTTATTTATCTATAATATGGATCAAATTAAAACGTCCGTCACCAAAACCTACTACGATTGTCAGTCAGTTCCACAATAGACCATTCCTACGCCGAGTTAACCAAATGGAAAGAACATAAAAACGAATAGTCCGGGATTGTTCACTAATGGGTACGAAAACAGAGTCACCCTGTCTCTCGTTGGGTAGCAAATAAATGTAGGGGATAAGTCATTTGCGTTCGGCCCCGGTTATAGCCAGTTACTACCGGTTAGATCCGGTTATGGCTAGTACTTATCGGTTTTTACTGGATTATTACGAGACCAGGTAGGAGTTGTAAAGTTTGTGAGTGCAGTTTTAGAGTAAAAGGGGTTTGAAGGTGAATAATAGTGGAAAGTTTACAAATATTTTTTTTTAAAACAAACTGAAAAGATGCAACTGCCAGTAGAGATGGAAGCATTTATTCAAAATTTTGCTTACTTGTGTAAAACTGGGATTAGAAGAGTTTAATCTCACACGTAAACCTTGTTGTTTAACTTCAACAGCCGTCAATTAAACTAGTTAATTAGTGTAATGGTGTTATAAATTCAAGATAGGGCAAAATAAACAATCTGACAGACAATACCGACAGCACAATAGTGGTACAATAATTTCCAATTCCAAAGCTTCAAATAAAAAGTTTCAAACTTCTAAACTTCTACTAACCCACACAACGATAAATCAACCGTAAATATAATAAAACGCCCCCTCAATTCTATAAATTATCGACAACATTCAATAATAATATATCCAGTCCATCATCACCTTAAAACAGACATCTACAAGACAAAACGCTTTTACTTAAAAAAAAAATAAACGTCACATAAAAAAAACAAATTCGTGCGAATCTCAGATAATTTTTTATCCGCGCCAAAAAGTTCCCGCCTTTTCTCTGCTTACAAAATGGCGCTCCCTTTTATATTGGACAAAAGCGATTTGTATAAAAAATGCTATTGTTCATACGGACAATATGTCAAAATGTTGCTTTTAGCTAAATTACTTATTTACCTACGTAAGCTATGTTGGTCGTATTTTAATGTCAGATGAGTTATGTACCGTTGTGCAGTTTATTTAGGTTCTATATGACTTATTTTGTTAAGTTTGTTGGTTTTTTATGCGATGTTTTGTTTTTTATTTTTAACATCCGGACTAACCTATAGAGGTTTTTGTGATGTTTCTGTTTATATTCTGCTTTTTTCCTTAATTTATTAATAAACAATTATAAAAACCTTGAACAAAAAAAACAACTATCTTCCATAAAAACACTACAAAGTGAAAAATTACTTACTTTCGGAAGTTGGTGTCTTTGGTTTTTAATTTTCGTTTTTGCCACTGACTTCCGAAATTAAAGTAATTTTTCTCTTTGCAGTGTTTTTTTGAAAGCCGGTTGTTTTTTTTTTTTGTAAATAGTTTTTATTTTTCACTTTTTTGTTGCGTTACTCACTGCACACAAATTCGAATACCACTAGCTTTTTTTTTTTTCAATCAAATAACTTCTTCCGCTCTGGGCGGAGTGGGAGGGCGTGTCAGACTTTTACTGACTTAAACCCCGTGTTCCTTCATTTGCCTGTGTGTCAGGGGCACGATATTCCTTTCGGACAAACTCGCAACCCTGGCAGGGAATACCACTACCTGCTATGTAAATAACAGTGACAGGAAGTTATAACATCATCCACTTACACTAGTGACAAAAACGGCTACGAAATTTAATGCCAAGTCCATCTAAAAGCAGTGTAATGTTTTAGAGTCACAGGCTCACCATCACTTCCTATACCCGAGTCGCTTTAGCGTAGCAATAGCGGTCATTGTCCTTTACCAAATATCTCTACGTAGGAACTCAAACAATAAACTATGCATGGTTGTTCGTTATTGAAACATGTTGAAAATCACGATAGATATTGATTCAGGACGTCAACGGACTTTATTTCGGTTTTTGAAATAAATAATGCTAGAAAATGTAGGTGTGTCAATGACCGCTATTGCCACGCTGAAGCGATTCGGATATAGTCAGGGTAGGCTTCACCTATCACTTGCCGCGATTCATGGTGACGGAGAGTTGACATTAGTGACAGCTACCCGGCCACTTGTGTGTAAAGTCCATTTCACGAAAGAAGTCCCGCGGAAATAAGTGGAACTAAACTCGGAATTTTAATTCGATTCCAGATTTGACAATTTCAGTGTTGCAACGTTATGACAAGTACTAAATAGTGACGTTGCGAAATTATTCGATATGGAAATGGAATATTTCCAGATCGATTCTTCTCGTTTATAATTTTACGCTCGTAAACTAAGTATATCAGGAAATTAAATATTTCTGAACCAATAATTTAGTTTTGACGATTAATTAACGATCTGAGACTTTTCTTTTATAATTGTGTGTGAAATAAATAAAAAAAGGTGATCATGAAGGAACATGACAAATAAAACAGATAGATAGATGTATTATGGTAATAAATTATTTTATAAATTGTCGCCGTCATCGCTATCGCTGTCGCTGTCACTTTCTGTAACATTTATTATAAATGTGTCTGTGATATTGTCAATTAACATATCTAGCCTACTCATTTTTTGCTCTTCTTTGACAACATGGGATACGCATTTAGACCATTCGGTAGCCGTAATTTTTTTAATGCCTTCCTGAAATAAATTTCTCACGTCTGTCAATTTGAAGGTTTTATTATTTTGAGCTACATGCCCCTTTACCTGCGCCCATATCAATTCGATAGGGTTTAGCTCGATTGTTTATCGATTTTTGTGTTCATCACTACACTATTATATGTGGTATCATTATTTCACAAAATGACAGTAGCTAATGTCAAATCTGGAATCGAATTAAAATTCCGAGAGTAATTATTATTATACGCTAAGTTAGCAACATTCCTAAAATAACCCATGCCTGCAGCGCCACGTCTGCGGGACTTCTTTCGTGAAATGGACTTTATGAGATATGTTTTCATATCTATTAAAATAAGGTTTTTTTTTTAATCCCAGATACTAATTTGATAGGTGCAAATGTCAAACTCCAAATTGAAAAAACGAACAACAACCATTTGAAATGTCAAATTAGTCTCTGCGATTAAAAAACGAACTTTATATTGATACACTAAAATATTTATAAAATGAATTAAAATTTAAGAGGAATTTTAAAGGCGTGTACGCACGAACTAACAAAACATGGTGAACACGAACATCAAACACGTAACATTTGGTTCGTACGTGTGGACGTAAATTAACAAAGCGAACACGAACCCCCGCTCTCTTTAGTAGCCATGGATTTGCCGTTGGAAGTGGTACACTGGTGAATAGGTGGCTGAGAACTGTAGCCCCCGCACCGCGCGCCTCCGGCGCCGCACGCTCACCTCTCGTGTTCGATACGAAAACGTTGCATAAAATTTCTCCGAACACCATCCACGCAGAAAAAACGAAATTAGATCGCCACGAACATTTTTGACAAACATAGTGTTTGATGTTCGTTAGCGGTACGCACATGCGAACAAACCGTTCGATGTTCATGTTCACCATGTTCTTGTTCGTTCGTGCGTAAGTACACGCCTTTACAAGTTTCCTATTCTACGAACAAATAGTATGTTCAGTTGATAACGGAGTCATCATTGTTTTCGCACCAAATAGCAAAACTTAGGTTGTAATTATCGAACTCTCATTACCTATGGTAATTAATTCAAACAGTATGTAGCGAGTTCACAAAAATGTGCGACTAGCATGTTGAACATAACTGTACTGACTTGTGATTCAACAATGTTAGTCTATCAGTTTAACGTCATTCTGTATAAATTAGCAACTCGGATTGTCTCGGTTTTGTTGCTTTTACATATATATACTGCTTTTATATATATGAGTTTCTAGATACTTCTCATCTTCAATACCAACTTGCGTTATAAGAAAGCATTGTGTTTCTCGCAACGCCCTAGCTGAAATACGATTATTTTATCAGCCATCATATTATCAATTTATTGTGTACAAGCTGTGCGCTCGCCCGATGGGATCTTCCATCGACAAAACTTACAAAATTTCATAAAACTTTCATCCCCGACTTGTGACAACGACGTTGTTCAAGGCTTATTGTCAAAGCTTTTATACGGGGAATCTGTGGGTCAGTCACACCAAAAGATCGCTGGATGTCGTGCGCGTCCAGTATAACAACATTTTCAGGATGATGTTGGGGCTGCCTCGCTTCTGTAGTGCATCGGGGATGTTTGCGTTGTATCGCACTGACGGCTTTCATGCCGTCATCCGCAAGAGAACCGTATCCCTGATCTGCAGAATGCGTGACAGCTGCATCGCGCTGTATTGCGCCATCCATGATAATTGTGATTACGTAATTTAACCAAAAGCAACTAAACGTCAAACAAATAGTTTTCTGACAGCTGCACGAACAGATTATACGCCGGTGGCGCGTACGTCGTTACCGACGAAACGAAGTATTGCCATTGTAAATAATATATATTAGAAACTTTATCTAAGTAGTTTGTATTTATTTTGTTTCTTATTTATAATCTCACTGTATGCTGCACCGGTCGACGTCATCACGTCAACGCCGGCTATCGCTGAAAACCAGCGCTGGGGCTCTGTCTCGAATAGGGTCGCAGCATTATGCTGAGCGGTGGCCGTTTTGCGTGGATGTGACGCATATTTTCCCCCTACTTGTTCTTTTTGTATCTATTTTCTTTCATCTTTTTCTTTCAACGGAAGTCTGAAGACTGTTGCCGACAGGATCTCTTCTCCGCTGTGGAGATCCTTTATTGAGCGAGTAATTTGAGTGGTGTGTGTGTTTTAATGTAAATTGTAAATGTATGGATTAAGTTATCTGAATTAAATGTTTTTTTTTAACTCTATAAGGGGTGAAATTTCAAAATTTCTTCCTTAGTGCTCACTGTCGTTCTATAAGGAACTCTTGCGCAAAATGACATGCTTCTATCACTTTCTATCACGTGGTTTCGGCTGAGTGAAATCTGTCATTGAGTGAATGGATTCATGACGTGTGACTCTGGTTATACGAAACCCGATGTTTTTTTGTTACGAATTTACGATCATAATCTTTTTAGTTGACGTTATTGTCGTGATTGGGTTTTTTTTCATTGCAACCCTGTCAAACTAAAAATAAAAAACAAAACAAAACAATTTTTATGTAGCCTGTAGGCTACATAAAAATTATTGCTTCTAATTTAAATGTTTGGAATTAAATTAAAACAAGTGGTCGGGAATTCTTCCACCCACACACTCCGGGTTGAAATAAAGCCCAAGATACACAAGGCTAGTTTTTCAAGCCAGGATAGTAAGTTATTGTTAGTAACCTGGCAAGCTAGTCACTCTAGCCACGAAGTATACAGAACTAGCTTCATTTCTCATTTTTTTATTTTTATGAATTCAAACCTAATATTATGCATGCCATAAGGTAAAATGTACCGGGACACTTAATAAATATTCCAACTTTTATGTATACCTACATTATCAGCAAATAAATGATTTCTTTCTTTCTTTCTGTCTTTCTAGGCTGGTAAGCTCGTGAGATATAGCTAGTAAGCTAGCATCTCAAACTAGGATAGTTTAATAGGATGAGGTTCTATTTTTTGAGCTAGTAGCACCGCCGCCACTAATTTAACTATCCTGGATAGTTTTTTTTTGCGCGGGAAATTATCAAGTAACTTCTCCCGCTCTGGGCGGAGCGGGAGGGCGTGTCAGCTTTTTACTGACTAAAACCCAGCCGTATTCCTTCAGATGCCTGTGTGCCAGGGCCACGATATCCCTTTCGGACAAACTGGCAACCCTGGCAGGCATTGGCCCTATCGGACCCCATCAGTTGGTGCTGAGATCTCTTTGAGGCTCACGTGGAAGTGTGGAACATAACCAGCCGTCGACCCGGGCCTGGTCCTTATCGGACGGCAAACTAGTATCTCTTACCGTCCGCAAGCCTGCGCCTACGGTGACCGGGAATCAGCCTGCGACTGCCGACGCCCGGGGCATCTTCCGCGGCATCCTGGATATTCTACTCGCTTTATGTGGCCGGTGACGCTATAGTTTTCGATTGGCTAGTGTGCAGTGACTACGCGTTTTGTTTTCTGTCCACAAACACGTGTTTTACTGTACCTACAGATCGTGCCATCCACAAAGACGCGCCCCACTCTTAGTTAAAAATTATCTGAAATCCTTAGAAGAAGCCCTTTCATTTTGCCCCCCGAACGTGTGTTTTCGGTCACAGAAGTTCATGTGTACTAGTTTCAACTTAATCGTTCCAGCAAGAAAGCAGTGGTGGCCCAGTGGTAACGGCCCCGACTTACGAGTCATAGGTCGTGGGTTCGAACCCAGGCAGGCGCTTTACTTTGTGTAAATAATTTCATCACCACTGCTCTCAAAACGGTGAAGGAAAACATCGTGAGGAAACCGGCATGTCCTAGATAAAACCAACAATTCGAAGACATGTGACATCTACCAACCCGCACTGGGCTCGCGTGGTAGATTACAGCCCAGTCCCTCTCGAAGAGAGGAGGCCTGTGTCCCAGCAGTGGGAACATTATAGGCTGATTATGCTTATGCTTATGCGTTCCAGCAAATTCGGAGCAAATTGGTTGTGACAGACTCACGCGTGATCCTGTAAGGGTTCCGTTTTTTCCTATTGAGGTACGGAACCCTAAAAACTAGCCTCGTGTGTCTCGGGCATAAAGCTGAGTACTCACAGATTCGTATCGCTGGCACGTCGTTTATGTCCCATGGTTTTATTGGCCGATCATTTAATTAGGTTATTTTCTTTTATGATGGCCGATGGGAGTGAATGATTATGTGTGTACGGCTTAAAATTGTGTGAGGTGTGGGTCCAATTATTATTTGAAGGTGTTTCTTGATTGGGTCGTAAATAAATAATGTAATGGGTGTGTGCCATTTAATATAATTTTCTCTATTGAGATGAAACTAATCCCAAGTAAACTAATTCAGGTTAAGTCGAATTCGCTTTAAGGCGACGATAACCGACTTTTAATGATTTTATACTGAATATCACGTCTAAACGAGTAGTGTTAATTTTTGAAAAAAATATATGATAAATTAGAGAATTTTCTCTATAACTAATATGTGAATATTTTAGATTATGTTTATATTACATAGTGAAATTAATTTGTAAAGTTATGTCTAACGCGGATACAAAACTGAGAATTGCGCAAAATCTACCAAGCGTATTTTTCTGAAACCTTCACCAATTTAAAGATAATTTAATTATTGATCGTTTAGTATACGCGTTTTATTAAAATACCTTTTGTTTTGTGTATAATAAATTAATAATGCGTCAAATTGGGGACAGCGCTCCTTGATGAGCGAGTCCTATTAAGGCTTCTACATACCGGGGCGACTTGTCGCGCGACGCGACGCGACACAAAGGCACCGCTCGTCCCGCGACACGCGGGGCCTTTGTTTGCCGACAAGTCGCGCTGGTATGTAGAAGCCTTTACTGGCTGAACGTACGACGCGTTGCGTGAGCTCAGTACAGAACACGCAAGCGAACCTCTCAAGGTCACTGGCATATATCTGCGTCTTAACACCTAATCTACACCTACCTACCCTTTTCCCAACTATTTTGGTTGTCGGAAGACTGGTTGTCAGACTTATCCACAGATTTGGACGTGGACGCGCTGGTGGTACACAAATACACATACACACACACAAATACAATTATACACACACACATACACTAAAAACATACTTTCGCGCAAATGAAGCACCATAATTATTGTTTAGGTATTTCTTTTTTTTCCTTTTAGTTTAGATGTAAGTACATATAAAGTGAAGTCTCTTTTGTGTCCTTTCTTTATATTTGTTTTTCTATGTCTTGTCATAAAACAACAAAATTGTGTCTATTATTACGGGAGGACGCTGGCTCCTGCAACTCAGTTTTAACTAGCGCAGGAGTCAGAGAATTCTATTTTATTGTAAAATATGTTTTATGTCATTAAATAATTTTTGTAATAAAAAGTGATATAACAAATATGTATTTACAGAATTATAATCATTCTTAAATCTCTCTTATTTAGATTTGCTCCATTAGAACTACGTGCTTTCTGAAGTACGGAGGGGCTCGATATACAGGGTTATTTTTAAAACGTCAATAACCTCTTAAGGGGTCATTGTACTCATCATTACGAACAACTTTTACTATGAGACCAAAACTGTAATCACGAAAAAAAAACCAGCTGTTCCCTACATTTATGTTCGAATAATTCGTTAAAATGTAGGGAACACCTGATTTTTTTTTCGATTTAATCGAATAACTCTGTATAATGCTTGGTCACCCATCCACGAACCAACCGCGCCAACCGTAGCCTAGTAAACTTTCAATCGACCCCTGGGGCTCTTATTACTTAGCCACGAGCCCCGAAGAGTTATCATGGATATTGATCTGTATTGTGTTAATTTCTAGAGCAGATCAGTTACATAGAGGATAAATTGGCCTAGTTTCATCCCTTGGGATTAAAATCATACCCGGACAAGATTTGTAAACGCTGGTTGGAATAGAGGTCAGGTGAACGGTCTCCCTAGTCAGTTCTAATCTTGTTACTTTTGAGGTTATTGAGGGGAAACATTTAACTGATCTTCTAAAATCGTATTGACTTTATATAATAAATAATGGACACTTTTTAGGGTTCTGTAGTCAACAAGGTTCCATTTCTTCCCGTGGGTGTCGTAAAGGGTGACTAAGGGACTTACTAGAGAGTCGGCATGCGGCAGCAGCGTTCTCCATGCATTTTAACACCACACTGAGATCGCCAACCCGCCTGCCAAGCGTGGCGATTATGACAAACCCCTCCTTTAGGGCAGGCTTATGTCCAGCAGTGGACGTCTCTTCGACTGAAATGATGATGATGATGAGTCAACAAAGAACCCTTATAGTTTTGCCATGTCCATCCGTCTGTCCCCCCAGCTTAGCTTAGAGACTCTTAGAACTAGAAAGCTGTAATTTGGTATGTGCTTACATATTAATGACGCCAATAACCTGGTAAAATAAAATCATGAAAACATTTTTTTTTTCATATAGCCCTGACGTAAAGTAGGGATGATATATTTTTTTCACGTCTATGGTGTGGGGTATCGTTGGATAGGCCATTTAAAAATAATGTTGGTTTCTCGAAACCATTTATCGATTCAAGGATCCGTTTGCATAATATTAAGCTTTAAAGTGCTATTTTTTGTTAGAGTCAAGTGTGGCTCCCCACTGCCAACTAAATTATTGTTTTTGGATATGTGAAAAAATGCATGGCAGTAGCATAAACATATAAACGAAATATATATATTTTTTTAATTTCTAATTTGCCCTCAAAAGTGACCCCCATATTCAAATTTCATTTATTTACGTTACACCTCTGTATTTGGATCACATAAATTCATATGCGTACCTAATTTATCTAATTTGAAGTACGGAACCCTAAAAACAATCAAGTTCTGCATTCAATAATACGTTCTTGTTATTAATTAAATACCAACGTACGTTGATTTAATACTTACAGATATTTTGGATTGGAACTCAAGGTAATGCCATTCACTTGTATTGAGTTTTTTTTTCAAAACGTTTTTTTAGGAAAAATCATGTTCTGAGAAATATGTTAAAGATTAACATATATTTTTTGGGCTACCACAACTATGATATGTAGATTTGGCTATTTTTTTTTAGGACAAATCTACTTTTCATTTGTCCGGGCTTTAATATGGCCTTCTTGATCCATAGCTATTACCACAATTGACCAATAAATTGGTAAGCATGATAAAACAGCCCGCTTACACTAAGCGGATAACGAGTGTTTAAACTAAACGCACTATTAGACCCAGTTTAATGAAATTTAAAATCAAATGTTTACTCGGTCTCGTCAGATTAACGGATTGTCAGATTAACGGAGTTAAACCTCAAAGAATGTGTTAAGTCACATTGTACAGCGCATTTTTGTGGTAACTACTGTGTGTGGCCAGGAAGTCAGCGAGTTTGATGTAGAAGAGTTAGAATAAAGAAAAATTGTTTATTAAGCACAAACAAAGGTTAGTTAATTGCCAGTACCGCAACAACAGATAAATTTTGTAGTAACCCAATGTAAATTGTCTTTGGTCCCTCCCTGGCCCTTTTGCTTTTTTTTTTTGGGTGGGAAATTGACAAATAACTTGTCCCGCTCTTCGTGTCAGACTTTTACTGACTAAAACCCAACCCGTATTCCTTCATTTGCCTGTGTGCCAGGGCCTCGATATCCCTTTCGGACAAACTCGCAACCCTGGCAGGCATTGGTCCTAACAGACCCCGTCAGTTGGTGCTGACAACTCTTTGAAGCGCGCGTGGAACACAACGCGCCGTCGACCCGGGCCTGGTCCTAATCGGACGGCGAGCTACCCATCGCTCACCGTCCGCAAGCCCGCGCCTACGGTGACAAGAAATGGGCTTGCGATTCCCGACGCCCGGGGCGTCTTCTGATATCAAGCAAATCAAGGACCATTTTGGTTACCCATTAAAAGGGTTTTCGATAGGGTTTTTCTAAGAGGTTAAAGAAAAATCCATACGATATGGGTAAGTTATTTATTTATTTAAGTTATTTTACTTAAGTTATTTTGTTGTAATGTGCGTTTTGTTTGTGCAGAATAAATAATTTTTCTTTCTTTCTAGTTAAAGATAGGGGTTTTGAGTTAGTATAATTATATTAAAGTATAATTAAAAATCCTCATTCTTGACCCTATTTAAAGCATAAATGATTAGACCAGAACAAATTTCAGTACACCGTACTACTATTTGTATAGTGTTCCTATCCGGGTTGATCTCGCTTTTCAAACCGCAATCAGCCAATCGCTTCGCCACTGCGACAATTGACACGCTATTTCACCAGCATAATATTATCATAACTTTTTTTGGAAGTCGGTAGTTTTTTTTGTACTTAAAGATATTTTTTAATTTTCACTTTTATGAAGCTTGTGGTTAAGTAATACCAGTCGCACGGATCGATCGATATCGGGTTAAGCTATGCTTGCCGCGGTTGGTCCGTGGATGGGTGACCATCTTTACATACCAAGACCTCTGTTGAGCTGCACGATTACTGACAGATGCTTGCACTGATTGGACAGGTCCACTCAAATTTGTGTGGTTCTTTCCTCAAAAGACCATTTCAGACACGGATCTACATGGATTTCATTTAATTTTATTTCTCCGTGCTTTGGAAAGCACGTTAAGCCGTTGGTCCTTTCTGTCATTCGTGGATCTTTGATAGTAGTTACGGGTAGTCAGAAGCCCGAAAGTCTGACAACCAGTGTTACCAAGGGGTATAGTATTACCCAGTAACTGGGTTGTGAATGTCAAATAGGCAGTCACTCCATGTAAAATACTGGTATTCTGCTGAATCCGGTTAAACTGGAAGCCGACCTTAAAATAGTCGGAAAAAGGCAGGCAGACTGATTGATGAAGCTAACTTAAAAATTACCCAATCAATTTTTTTTGTAAATTAAATTTATATGGGACCACTTGGCGAGGTTCCTCTACCAAATGTGAAAAGAATCACTTAAATCGACCCAGTTATCTCGGAGAGATTGGTGTACATAAATTAACAAAAAATAAAACGCTGAAATCGTAACCTCCTCCTTTTTTGAAGTCGGTTAAAAATGCACAATACGTTAAACAAGACTTTAAGTACTTAATTACAAAAGGAATATTACATTTTATCACTTATATCTCATTAAAACACTATACAAAGAATTGCAGTAACAAACTACCCAGTGCTATAAATAACTTGTTGATAGCAGAGCGAGATAAAGATAAGAAGCATGTTTTTCTTTTGTAACAAAATCCTGTATTTACCGAGAGAAAATAAAACGGAATGAAGTTGCATCCCACTCGAGTTTTTAAAAAAACCGGCCAAGTGCGAGTCAGACTCGCGCACGAAGGATTCCGTACCAATATCTATAAAAAGGTAAATTGCAGTTTACGATTTATGACGTGTTATGACATTTAAGTAATAGTGGAATCTTTTAATTATTTGTTATGGTAATATTCTTAGATTAATTTTTTGACATTTATCTTTAACAGGGAATTGCAAATGTTTTAATTTTTAATGTCTAATTTGGTTACTGTTTTAAATAATGATTTAAAATGTAATTCTTTTAATTTTTAATAGTTATAATTTTGTGTAAAATTTCGACGCAATGTTGAAATTTTTACAGAAATAAATAAATAAATAAAAACAACACTAGATCTCGTTCAAACCAATTTTCCGTGAAATTTTACATGGTAACGTACTTACATCATATATTTTTTTAAGTTTTAAAATTCTCTTATTTTAGAAGTTACAGGGGGGGGGACACACATTTTACCACTTTGGAAGTGTCTCTTGCGCAAACTGTTCAGTTTAGAAAAAAATATATGTTAGAAACCTCAATATTATTTTTGAAGACCTATCTATCTACCCACGTATGGGTTTGATGAAAAAAAAAATTTAGTTTCAGATCTAAGTATGGGAACTCCCAAAGTTTATTGTTTTTTCTCTATTTTTGAGTGAAAATCTTAATGCGGTTCACAGAATACATCTACTTACCAAGTTTCAACAGTATAGTTCTTATAGTTTCTGAAAAAAGTGGCTGTGACATACGGACGGACAGACAAACAGACAGACATGACGAATCCATAAGGGTTCCGTTTTTTGCCATTTGGCTACGGAACCCTAAAAAAGTGGCCAATTGCGAGTCGGACTCGGACACGAAGGGTTCCGTACCACCGTACAATATTAAACACTACGTATTAAAAAAAAATACTACAGTAAAAACACGTTTCTCGTATGGAGATTCTAATAACAGGTAATATGGGCTGGTGTCCGCAACTCCACGTCATATGCGTATTTTCCATACGGGTGGGAAAATTGGTTATTCAATCCACCACTGCTCCTCAAAAAAGGCCAGCACCGCCTCCACTTGGTCTTTAATTTTTTACTTTATTTTATTTTTATTATTATATTTGTTACCATAGCGGCCTTATTGCACATTCTGTACGCGACATCATCGGAGCCTGAAGGCTTCTACATGCCGGGGCGACTTGTCGCGCTGGTATGTAGAAGCCTTTATAGGGACCCGTTAGCAGCCTTTGGCTACGGAACCCTAATTAAACCGGAGTGCGGTGTTTATTGACAAGTAGTTTAATCTTAAAACTCATTAAAGAAGTGTTTTAAAACTAGTGTAGTAAATTGCATTAATTAATGATCGTATTAAGGAAGGTTTTCTTATTTTATTGTGCGATAAACAAGTTGCCACCGTGTGTTTTCTGCCTTACGTGCTCACTGGTCTCGAATGAAATTATTGAGCAGAAATCGGTCAAGTGCTCAACAGTTTCGCTCACCGCGGGTTCCGTACAAGTAAAAATGTAATTAATTTATGGAGTGAAATGATGTCGTTTTTTTTTCTGTTACTGAGATTAAGTTTCAGACATTTTTAAGGTGCTTCTTTAGGCGCGTTGAGATTTTTTTGGGAAAAATGATGGGTTCACGTCACCGCCATGCTCGCGCCGACATGCTGTGGTAGCAGTAAGTGAAGTTAAATTGACCACGTGAAAAGTTTAATTTGTGTATACTAGGCATTGTTTAAATTGAAAAATGTATAATTATTTTATTTACGTTCTTTTAAAGGCCCAACGCGAAGTGCTAATTTCAAAGTAATTTGTAACTATGGGCTCGCCCGTTTGTTTAAAGCGATGATATTCCAAAATCCGCCATTTTACCAGAACGACATAGTTTACCAATTTAATGATTTGTGTGTAGAAACTCGAAGAGATTATTGTTTATTTTGTAATTTAACGATGGTTAGATAATCTACCGATTAGATGAACGGTTAACGGTTGATTGCACCATTATGTTTAGTTTTTAGGGTTCCGTACCCAAAGGGTAAAACAGGAACACTATTACTAAGGCTCCGCCGTCTGTCTGTCTGTCTGTCTGTCACCAGGCTGTATCTCATGAACCGCGATAGCTAGACAGTTGAAATTTTCACAGATGTTGTATTTCTGTTGCCGCTATAACAACAAATACTAAAAAATTGAATAAAATAAATATTTAAGGGGGCTCCCATACAGCAAACGTAATTTTTTTGCTTTATATTGATAACGGCAACAGGTAGACGCTTGAAATATTCACAGAATATTTAGATATATATTGACTTTAAAAATAAATAATTAAATTAAAATAAAACAAATATTTAAGGGGGGCTCCCATACAACAAACGTGTTTTTTTGCCATTTTTATAGATAATGGTACGGAACCCTTCGTGCGCGAGTCCGACTCGCACTTGGCCGGTTTTGCTCTATATTAATATTAATCTGTAATATCTTATATATCTATTCACACACACACACACGCACAGGTGTGTGTGTGTGTGTGTAGGAAGGTTCCTAGATATCAGTTGAATTTATTTTATGTACACTCCTACATTATTATTGTTTCTAGTTTTAGAAGAGTGGGGTCTCCTAGCCAGGTATTTTTATAGGTACTTAAAAGGAGGCCTTTATGTAAGTAAAAGTTTGTGGAGTTAAATAAAATAAAAAAATATTTATTTATACTAATAATAAAGCTAAAAAGTTTGTTTTTTTGTTTGGACGCACTAATCTCTGGATCTACCAGTTGGATTTGAAAAAAAAAAATGATTTCATAGCTCAATTCTTAAGGATGGTTATAGGCTATTCAACATCACGCTGCAACCCTTAGGAGCCGAGCTAAAAAATAATAAATCAGAAAACACGGTAAGCGAAAATGAAGTAGTAGCGCGGGCGGGCGATGCGACGCGACTCGGCCAAAATATCACGTGGATGAAGTTGCGGGTAGAAGCTAGTTTTGTAATAAAACGCTTGTTAGTTAACCTACCGATTAGTTGAACGGTTAACGGTTGGTTGCACCATTACGTTTAGTTCTTCACATTAATGAAGTACTTAATGGTCAAATAAATAAATACAAAAAGCCTCCATTAGCTTGACTGCCGCGTTGGTCAAGTGGTCGCAAGCGCTATTGCTGGGCATGAGGTCTTGGGTTTGATTCCCAGGTCGGGTAGTCTTATAGAGTTATTCCACCAGGAATTTCTCAGTAGCAGCCCGGAGTCTAGATTTGTGCCCCAATCAACTCAGACTATCGCAGTCCACTGCTGGACATAGGCCTCTCCCAGGCTGCGCCACAACACCCTGTCCTCCGCCTTCCGCATCCAGTCTGACCCAGCCACCTTCTTAAGGTCCATCTAGCTGGGGGGCGTCCCACACTACGCTTGCCGATACGCGGTCTCCACTACAGGACTCGTCTGCTCCATCGGTCATCGGTCCTTCGACAAACATGGCCAGCCCACTGCCACTTCAGTTAGCTTACTCTGCAAGCTATGTTGGTAACTCGATTTGTGCCCGGTTGATGGCAATAGGCTCGCCCCAGGGGGCTAAACATAACTGGTGAAATGTGGGTGTATTAATGACCCTTCGGGAAAAATAGGCGTGATGTTATGTAGATTTAACTTAAGATGCGTAGTTCATACAAACGTAATACCAAAATAATTTGTAAGTAAATAAGTAATAAGTTTGCATATTATGTATTTATTATTTTATAATTATATATATTTTAGTGATATTTATTTTAGAAGTATGTATGTAAGTATATTCTCTTATTGTGTGTTTATTTTTAAATTAGTGATTAGTATAGTAATAATATTAGTATGTTTTTTATTTTGATTTTATGTATTATGTTTTCTCTTTTAATCTTACACACGTTGTCTACATCTCTTCGTCTTCTTTCCTTGTCGCAGGTATGCTGGAAGAGATTTCTTTAGAAATAAGCATCACCTTTGTACGTATTTTTCTGTTCCTTTTCTTTCTTGTCTGTATATATGTGTGTACATAAACTGTTAAATAAATAAATAAATAAAAAATATTCTTATGGTAGTGTATATGTATTTAGATTGGATTACATAATATCTATGTTATATAGTTCCCAAATATATAATTTGAAAGGACAATGATATAAAGACGAGATAATTATGAGGAATTTAAAATTTCTATAGAAAACTTATTTTTCCATTCAAGTGTCCATTCAAAATATATATTTGGGAACCAAGATATTCTATATTCCAATCGGAATAAAGACACACTACCTTAAGAATATGATTGATTTAAAAATTATTTAGGTATTACGTTTGTATGAACTACGCCTCTTAAAGCTTGAGCTCCAGTGAAAATGAAACACACCTAAAGTATCTATATTTTTAACACCGCTAGAATATTCACGTAATAACTTCAATATTCTAATAGTTTGGCAACACAGCTATCCAGGGAGAAATAACTCACGGTGAATGACGCGAGCCGTCAACTTCGCAGTATACGACTAAAGTTGCCCTCGAGTTTGGCACCCCTGTTAATTATTGCCTTTTCAACGTCAAGCTATTTTTGAAGCAACACGAGAATGACTGGTTATGACGTAAACTGGACAAGGGGAGAGGTATTATTAATTGCGAGTTTGATATTATTTAAGTAATAGGCATTGATGTATTAAATAGGAAGATAGGCCACTCTCTAACATCACGTAAATATTAAATGAACCCGATGTCGTGCGTCATGTGCTCGACAACTGAAATAGAGAGACCTAATTCGCGGGTTATAGCGGGAACGAGATAGCAATAATTGTCACTGTTACGTACCCATAACTACTCGGAAACAAACTACGATTCGGGTATTCTCCGCAAACCGAGAGTAATGTAGGTCGATTGTGTCCTTTCCCCTAATTTATGCATTTATGCGGTCTACATCGAGGAGCGCGTGTCATATCTTCCTATTTAATACATCAATGGTAATAGGTAACATTTCTGTTGGATTTGTTACAGAAAAGCATATTATGCCATTCAAAGTCACAGTCAAATCCTATATTTAAAGTAGGTAGGTATGCAAATAAAGGCAATTTTGAATGTCGAAATTTACAAGAAAATTTAATTGATTCTAGTCGCCCCTTGAGCACTATGTGGGTCATTTTTTTTTTCTTTAAATGTTTTCCTTTCTTTTCTTTTCTCAGTTAAGTTTTAATGATGGTCTGACATTTTGAGCGCTTTATGCGGCCTGCCCAAATGTCCTTTTTTTTGGTACTGTTCGTCGAGTCGTTGAGCTCCTTAAGTTTTGAGTTGAGCTGCACGATTACTGACAAATGCTTACACTGATTGGACAGGTCCGCTCAAATTTGCGGGGTTCTTTCCTCAAAAGACCATTTCAGACACGGATCTACATGGTCCTCACATGATCTGGCCAAGATTATGTCTGGACTTTAAAAGAGACTTTGATCCCTGAGTTTGTTTCGCCATTATTTCTCAGGGGTAGTCAGATAGGAAATGTCGGCTACATCTAGATTTTTTTTTTATATGACGTGTAAAAGTGATTTTAATATCCTATTTACAGAATAAACGATTTCATTTCATTTAATTTCCTTCCAAAATGTAGTTTTGTATGGAGAAGAATGGGCAAGAAAATTCATAGTAAAAAAAAAGGGTTTAACATAATTTTGTTTTGAATAATTCGATCAACAACGTAAAGAATGGGCAAGACACTCCAAACAACTCTTTTAAAGAAAATTACAGTATCAAAAATTTGTATACATTCAATTATACATAATTACGTGAAGACGATGTACCTAACAAAGAAAATTACTATATTCAATATTTTTATTTTTTATTTTATTATTACAACTTTGAAGAAAGCTTACAGACTAATACACGTAAATGGTAACAAAATAGTAACAACTGATAATTGCTAATTAATTGGGTAAAAAAATAGGTACAAAGTATTAAAAATTAAGCAATGACAGATAAATTAATTATCTTGATAGGTACATGGGGCTCACATATTTACAAATAGGGGCTTGTGGCTAAGTAATAACAGCGTCGATCGATCAGGTTAAGCAACCCGTTTCACGGTTGCTCTGTGGATGGGTGACCATCTTTACTTTCCAAGACCTCTCCGTGCCTCGGAAAACACGTTAAGCCGTTGGTCCCGGCTGTTATTCGTAGATCTTTGACAGTTGTTACGATTCGTCAGAAGCCCGAAAGTCTGACAACCAGTCTTACCAAGGGGTATCGTGTTACCCAGTAACCGGGTTGTGGAGGTCAAATAGGCAGTCGCTCCATGTAAAAAACCTGGCATTCCGTTGCATCCGGGTAAACTGGAAGCTGACCCTAAAGTTGGGAAAAGGCTGGGCAGACAGATAGATTATTTTTCCCATTCGTGTAAAATTGTGCAAGTTTTTTTTTTTGTTTAGTCCGTAACCATGGTTGGCAAACGAGAGATCAAAAGTATTGACTTTTGTTCTCTCGTTTGCCAACCAACCTAAAATAAACTCAATAAATTGTGCCATCAGCTTCATTTGACGTTACAAACACAGACAACGTAATCACACGTTTACTAGAGTTTCCTTCGCTTACACGAAAAATATGAACAGTCTCTAAATAAGATGAATGTTGTGGAGCAAGTGATAAACGCAGAGCGTGTAAATAAAATATCTTGATTTAGTTATGACGTTGTCATTGTGAAGTAGCCACAGTTCTACTTGTTTAAATAGATCACACTTCGACGTACTATCGCGGGTGTGCATATAGTACACCCGTAAGGACTATTCCTGCTTGCAGCGCTTGGCCGCTATAGTGGGTTATTCCCAAAGTACTCCATTATATTGTTCTAAAAAGATAAGAATCTCATACTTTAATTCCCGAGTTACTCCAAGGAATTATTATTATTTAAAAATACTTATTATTTTATTCCCATTCTGGCTCTATAGGTATCTGGAATTATTCTCAAAGTACTCCACCGATTATTCGTTATCAATTCTCAAATTGCTCCATCTACATAATTACCTATAAAATACATATAGGTATATTTCATTACAGTCAGTCACAAAAAATCTTAAAAGAAAGATTAAAATTGATTTTGTTATAACGTCTTAAATGAGCTTTTTGATTAAAATGGAGTGGAGTACTTTGAGAAAATTTTAATATTTTCATGGAATAGAATGAAACCTAATTAAAAATATTATATATTTTTCATGGAGTAGTTTGGGAACTGTTTTTGAAGTACTTTGGGAATAACCCGCTATAGTAACGCTTACCTACGCTCATCAACTAATAATAGCATAGTTAGCATAGTTTTGTTGTAGTCACATTCCTGCCACTTTTGCATCCTCTTTCTCGCTTCTTCCTATCTCTTGCACCACGAACTGACCCAATATAATCGCCACAATATATTTTCCGCTCCCTTTAATTATTCCCCACACATCACGGCGTCTGGTCAGCCTCACTATCACTTGCTTTCTGTCCCTTTAATTTACTTCGACGTATTGTTTTGCTATAAGAAAGATCTTTCCGTTTATTGGGTCACCCTGAGATGAGAGGTAGAGTGAACTTTATGTTTGACTAGCTGCCCCCCTGGTTTCACCCGCATAAGTCTCGGACACGTAGGGATATTGAGATAAAAAGTTTTTCTAAATCCATTCAGCCGTTTTAGCGTGAAAGCGTAACAAACGAACATACAACCAAGAATCAAATCTTTTCTCTTTATAATATTAGATTTGATAAAAGATTGACTGGTATAACGATAAGATTAGCTTATACGATTAAAGTTCTCGTACAGACTGGTGCAACATCACGGGCACGACGTGACACTAGTAGCACAATTTCTATGTCACTGCCTGTCGCACCCGCGATAGTCTGTAAGAGCCTTCATCCAGGAAGTGATCAATTGCAGGGTAAAAAGCTCTTTATATGCAGATAAGGAACGAGCTTTAAGCACCATGCTTACTCATTTGGTGATACCAAACTGTTAGGTCTTGCGATGACACACCATTCAACAATAGCAAAACAGATACTATCCTAACATTTGCTATGATGATGGGTTGGATATGATATTGGGATATTATTTAAAAAAAAAACTTATATATTTATTTCGGACAAAAAAGTCCATAAGCAATGCAAAGTTGTTAGTAACAAGAATTTTGCTAAAGTGTAACTGTGTTAGTAACTCGCGCACCGAGAGTTCCTAACGAATATATGACGTTGATGATTTCTGAAAAAACTGTGCTATTTAGAGATTTTTTTTTATTTTTTCTGTAATCTTTACATAAGCTTCCATTATATAGAATAATTTCAGATTTTTATCTCTGCAAACTTCGAAAATATGCGGGGGAGGCGGTATTTTTTTTCACATTTTTCAAAAAATAAAAAAATGTTTGAGAATGTGCAAACAGCGTTCTTTCATATGATACCCCACATGCCCTAGTAGCCCCACTTCAAAGGTTTAAGACCAGGGGGTCTTAAAAATTTCAGTCCCTTTTGCAAAAAAGATATATTTTTTTAAATTTCTTTCTTACTTGCAAAATAGTTGGGCAAACGTCATCTAAATAATTCTAAATTTCAAGTTGATAGCATTAGTAGTTCTTGAGATATCCAGGTGTGACAGACAGACTGACAGACAGACAGACTTAGTCTCACCATAAGGGTTCCTTTTTACCATTTTGGTTAGGAACCCTAAAAAAGTAAAAAGAACACGAATGCCTAATAAAATCAACCCATCCTATTGTAGTCTACTGCTGGACATCAGCACACCTCTCCCAAGTAGCGCCCCAACACCCGATTCTCCACCTTCCGCATCCAATCTGTCAAAAGCCCATTTTCTGATAAGACCAGCTCAACTTTGTCGCTGCGTGTCGTGGGTTCGATTCCCGCACGGAACAAATATTTGTATGACCTACAAGTAGTTGTTTCGGGTCTGGCTGTTTGTGTATGTGAATTTAAATGTTTGTAAACGCACCCACGATACAGGAGAAATTCCTAGTGTGGGGCAACGTTTTTAATAACACCTTTCATTATTGTTCGTAAAAAACTTTGTGTGTGAAAGTGTAAGATGAAAATATTTTTCCGGCAAAGTTTTTACACAAATCATTCCTTGGTTAGGACTAATTCAAGATATTACTGATTTATGTTTTGTGAGGATGTTTTTTGTGCACTGAAATGAAATGAAATCGTTTATTCTGTAAATAGGATATTAGAATCACTTTTACACGTCATATAAAAAAAAAAAAAAAAAACCAGCTGTAGCCGACATTTCCTATCCGACTACCCCTGAAAAGAAATGGCGAAACAAACTCAGGGGTCAAAGTCTCTATTAAAGTCCAGACATAATCTTGGTCAGATCATGTGAGGAGCATATAGGTCCGTGTCTGAAATGGTATTTTGTGGAACGAACCACACAAATTTGAGTGGTCTAATCAGAGTAAGCATTTGTCAGTAATCGTGCAGCTCTAACGGAATACAAGCAATAAAAGAATAAAAGGTAAGGTAAGGCGGTTTATGTACTCGGTCTTTTTATTATGAATTTTACACAAACATGCATTTGAGGGGCTTGTGGCTAAGTAATAGCAGCCACACGGGTCGATCGATCAGGCTAAGCTACGCTTACCGCGGTTGGTTCGTGGATGGGTAACCATCTTTACATAACAAAACCCCTCCGTGCCTCGGAATGCATGTTAAGCCGTTGGTCCCGGCTGTTATTTGTAGATCTTTGACAGTTGTTACGGGTCGTCAGAAGCCCGAAAGTCTGACACAATGGGTATCGTGTTAATGACACAAACATGCATTTAAATCATCTTGCACATTTGAAATTTTGAAAGAAACATGATGATAACAAGTCCCATTTTGAATTGTTGTTTTTTAAGACGGAGATATATGCCAGTGACCTTGAGTAGTTCTGTACTGAGCTCACGCAACGCGTCGTACGTTCAGCCAGTTATAGGACTTGCCCATCAAGGACCGCTGTCCCCAATTAGACTCATTATTAATTTATTATACACAAAAAAAAAGGTATTTTAATAAAATACGTTTATTAAAAGATCAATAATTAAATTATCTTTAAATTAGTGAAGATTTTAGAAAAATACGCTTGGTAGATTTTGCGCCATTCTCAGTTTTTTATCCGCGTTAGACATAACTTTACAAATTAATTTCACTATGTAATATAAACATAATCTAAAATATTCACATATTAAGTCATTGAGAAAATACTCTAATTTAACATATATTTTTTCAAATCATTAACACTACTCTTTTAGACGTGATCTTTAGTATAAAATCATTAAAAGTCGGTTATCGTCGCCTTAAGCATTATGACGATCTATTTTGTTTTACTTTTATTTACCTATCTTTCAAAGCTGTATTTGCTTTACGTCAACTTTTATAATTCGCAGTACTTATTCCATTCAAATTATCTACATATTCAACAGCTAACATAGCATATTACGGTAAATTTAATGATCAGAGACATACTAACGCTTTTCCGAACCGGAGGTGATTAATTTCATAAACTTTAATGAAACCCATTTATTTTTTTATTATATTCGGGAAACTTACAGCTAACATATACAGTGTTCTTAAACAATATGAAATTGAAGGCCATCAAGAAATTTCCACTGCTAAACACTAATAAAAAAGGTCGGTACAAAATACCTTTATCATACATTAAGAAATCGTCCGTGTGGTGCCAGATGTAAAGAATAGCACCACCCTATTTCTTCACGTGGGTGTCGTAAAAGGCGACTAAGGGACTTACTCTAGTTAGTCCCTTAGTCGCCTTTTACGACAGGCAGCAGCGTTCTTTATGCATTTTATTTAACACCATACTGCGATTGCCAACCCGCCTGCCAAGCGTGGCGATTATGGCGACCACCCTCCCATTGGGGGAGGCCTATGTCCAGCAGTGGACGTCTTTGATGATGAATGATGATGAAATTAAGAAATAAATAGTACACGACCGACTAATACAAACTAAAAAAAAATAATACCCGATCGACTAATACAAACTAAAAAATAAAATTAAACTATGAAAACTATGAAATGTCTTAACAAAAACTACAGTCTCTTATAAGAGGTCATCTTTCTTACTGCATGAATCAATCTCAAACATCAACAACAACAACACCTAATTCAATTACTTATTAGTTTCATTCGCATAATTCAGTTGTTTGCCTCCAGGAAAAACCGAGGAACCCGTCAGCTTTGTGACGTGAGATGGTAAACCCGTCAGCTTTGTGACGTGAGATGGTAAACCATTTATCTGAGCTGGCAAATTATGTGCCGCCGGAAGTTAAGGGGAGGTCACTCCGGATAGTTTGTAGCGAGGAACTTAGGACTGGTAACTGTTTTAAAGCAGCTCTGAAAATGAGGAGATTCTAAATCCAGTTGTATTTTGCAGAACTATGTATATTGCATTTTTTTTTTTCGACGTGATATATTACGTGATAATAAGCCGTGTGGTGCCGGACGTAAAGAAGAGCACCATCCTATTTCTTGCCATGGGCGTCGTAAAACGCGACTAAGGGACTGACTAGAGAATGGGCAGCAGCGTTCTCTATGCATTTTAACGCCATACTGCGATTGCCAACCCGTCTGCCAAGCGTGGCGATTATGGCGAACCCTCCCCCCGGCTTTTGGCAAGGCCTATGTCCAGTAGTAGACTGAAATGATGATGATGATGACATGTTAATGAAATACTTCTTTTACATTATTTTGCTAAAAGTAGAACATGTTTGTAATACCTTTGACACGCCTTCCTATATCCCATGGGAAGAAGGCGTAAGTTTATGTATGTTTAAAACAATATGTAATGCCATCAGTGTTGCCAGAACAAACAGTCTATTCTAAAATCCTATCATACATTATTTACCTCCTTTTTTTTTTTTTCGCTGCGAAATGCATTACGCATCCCCGCTCGTGGGGGTCCAGTCGGGGTATGTGGGACTCCTGTCGGTAATCACGACAGTATACCCACTAAAACTCAGCGGTGTTCCCACATCGCCGTGTTGGGAGGGCCATGGGATAACGGTTGAACCTTTTCTTCCACAACCCTCCCGGCGCATGCCCGCCTAGCTGGCGGGCCCCGCATGCCCCCCCGTTACTGGGGGGATACGGGAATGGCCGGAAACACCTGACATTCCCGTCCGACACTGGTGGAGGCCTGTGCAATACAGGCAAGGGTGCCCCCGCACCCGTTGCCGGCTGGCCTCCACGTACATTATTTACCTACCACAACCGATGCATATACTGTCGTCTGTCACCTCTGTTTATTTACCCTCTGAATACGAATCAGGGCAGGTAAGCGACTCCGTATTTATAGAACAGCGTCCACAGACTAATGAATAATGAAACCTCATAGAGCTTGACGTCAGCTAGCAAAACAGAGTGCGTTTACTCGTACTCTGGCTAAGCACTTACTCTGTGCCACGGAAATATGTTTATGTACAAAATGTTATTGTTTTGTTTCACATGAGTTAGTTATCACAGGAAATATTGTTGAGGAAGTAAAATCTTCAAGAGGGCTTGTGTTTAAGTAATATCAGCTGCACGTGTCGATCGATCAGTTTATTTATTTATAGTTAATTAACACGGTATAATACCAATTACATTAATTAACATAGAAAACAAAACTATACAATGCAGACAATTATGTCATAAACAATTATTCGCTACTTACTAACATGGAACAGTGGACACCCTCGCATACTGTTTCTCACAGAACATCAGACATACGCGCATATTTTTACACCATTCGTCTGCAAACACATCACATTCAGGGTTGGCCATCAGGAGGGCAACGCCCAACGTTTAAGCTACGATTGCCGCGGTTGGTCCGTGGATGGGTGAACATCTTTACATACCAAGACCCCTCATCATTTCAGCCGAAACAAGTCCACTGCTGGACATAGGCCACCCCCAAAAAGGGGGGCATTTGCCATAATCACCACGCTTGGCAGGTGGGTTGGCGGTCGCAGTATGCGGGTTTTAAAAATGCATGGATAACGCTGCTGCCCATTCTCTAGTAAGTCCCTTAGTCGCCTTTTACGACACCCACGGGAAGAAATGGGACAAGACCCCTCCGTGCCTTGGAAAGCACGTTAAGCCACTGGTCCCAGCCGTTATTTGTAGATCTTTGACAGTTGTTACGGGTCGTCAGAAGCCCGAAAGTCTGACAACCAGTCTTACCAAGGGGTATCGTGTTACCCAGTGACTGGGTTGTGGAGGTCAGATAGGCAGTTGCTCCATGAATGAATGAATGAATGAAATGCACCGACCCCACCGTGGTTTGACCAGACTCGATTGCTCGAATGAACCCAAAGATTCACACTAGCCCCTGGAGCCTCATGTTTCATGGGACTACAGAGACCATTGTTTATCAGAGAGTAGACCGGGGGGCGCGATAATGGTAGGGAAGACGTGCCCTTGGGATATGGAAGGATTATTAGAGCCTACCGGATCTGCATTCTTGAGCAAGCCTTGGAATAGTGGAGATACGGGTGATATTTATCTATGGGAGGGGCACCCTTTAGTAGCTTATAGGAAAGCTATGAATAAAATACGAAGCTATTAAGGATTTGGATTGGAGCTCGTCGCTAAGTAATAACATCCGTACGGGTCGATCCATCAGGTTAAGCTACGCTTGCCGGGGTTGGTCCGTGGATGGGTGACCATCATTACATGCCAAGACTGCTCCGTGCCCCAGGAAGCACGTTCAGCCGTTTGTCCCAGCTGTCATTCGTGGATCTTTGACAGTCGTTACGGGTCGTAAGAAGACCGTAAGTCTGACAACCAGTCTTATCAAGGGGTATAGTATTACCCAGTTACTGGGTTGTGGAGGTCAGATAGGCAGTCACTCCATGTAAAATACTGGTATACAGCTGCATCCAGTCAGACTGGAAGCAGACCCTAACATAGTTGGGAAAAGACTAGGCTGAAGTAAAATCTTCACTTTGTTTTTAAACTCACTGAAATGTTTTCATCGTCTTTTGCTTCGTGTCTCTGGCACGACAGTATTTGAAATCTCGTTGGCCCACTTCACCACTACTACGGCATCGTCGATGCCAGTGTCTGAGGTCACTTTGACTCAAACTCAAACCCCCTTATTACAAAACAAGGTTTATCTTCAGACCCGGGTTTAAAACATGGAGCCATTATTGAATTTCGAACTTTATTCCGACTATGGTAAAGTTCCTAAACACAAAACCGACAACTTAGTACCAAACTAAGTTTTCAGTTTTGTAAAAAGAACGGTATTTCAATCACTGTTACGTTCTTATTACAAAAACTGGCTCTATGGTTTAGGCCATGTCAAATAAAAAACTTGTTTTGTAATAAGGCGGAAAGCATTTATTTCAATTAAACCATTGACAGGCACTTTTGAATTGTCAAGAAGTCGGTCAGTTACAAATATGAAGCTAGTTGCCCATTCCAAATAGTAGGTTCCTATGGAGAAGAACGGGCAAGAAACTCCACGGACACTCTTTTAAATTAAAATATTGATACAAAATATTGGTTACATCATTCACATTGAAGTTAAACATGTGAGAACGATGCAATACGTCAGAAGCGTCCGTGATAAAAAGATAAAAAACAAAAAAAAAACAATTCAAAACTAAAATAATTAAAAATAAGCCGTAGCAGCTAAGAGAAAACCATTTTTTTTTTTTTTTGTTCACGGGGTGGAATATCCTCATGGATGTCCTCCGCCCTGGGGATGGCGGAGGGGTCTGTCAGACTCTTACTGACTAAAAACCACCCCAGTGTTCCCTTCCCACACTTGCACCGGGGATCTTGGGATCTGTTATTACTTCCGCAATCCCCGGCTAGCTAAGAGATGACCAGTCCCAACTGACAGCGTCCGTTCACGAACATGACGCATGTTTTGGGGCACATAGGGCAGGAATCGGATAGGAGGTGGAGCATGGTTTGCGACACAGTTCCACATCCACAGCCTACCGCCGCCGTTCCGTCGAGGTAGCCCCACTTCACCAAGTTGAAGTTGCATCTCCCCACTTGGGTCCGGAGACCAGGTTCTTATCGTGAATAGGTTATTCAAATAGGAGTTGACATTTACGGTTTCCTTTTGTTTCTGTTATCGTAAATTGATATTAAAATCAAAAAGGTTTAAGGCTTCTACATACCAGCGCGACTTGTCGCGCGACGCGACACGGCACAAAGGCCCCGCCTGTCGCGGGATTAGCGGTGCCTTTGTGTCGCGTCGCGTCGCGCGACAAGTCGCCCCGGTATGTAGAAGCCTTTATACAGACCCAACTAGAGTTGTACTGAAGACGTAGAGTGCCCTGTTAGTGTGCCCATTAGCAGAGCCAATAAACTTAAGACTCAAATGTATGCCAGTGACCTTGAGTAGTTAGCTTGCGTGTACTGTACTGAGCTCACGCAACGCGTCGTACGTTCAGCCAGTAATAGGACTCGCCCATCAAGGAGCGCTGTCCCCAATTTGACACATTATTAATTTATTATACACAAAACAAAAGGTATTTTAATAAAACGCGTATATTAAAAGATCAATAATTAAATTATCTTTCAATTGGTGAAGGTTTTAGAAAAATACACTTGGTAGATTTTGCGCCATTCTTAGTATTTTATCAGCGTTACACATAACTTTATAAATTAATTGCACTATGTAATATTCTAAAATATTCACATAATATATAACGTTATTGAAAAAATGCTCTAATTTAACATATAAATTTTTTCAAATCATTAAAACTACTCGTTTAGACGTGATCTTCAGTATAAAATCATTAAACGTCGGTTATCGTCGCCTTAATATTCAGTCAATAGGTTCAGGATAAGCATAAAATTAAGATAAAGTAATGAAGGCGTTCTCATAATCATTTTAAAGTTATCAAAGTAAAAAAATACATTAATCCGGTAATAAAGGGATGGTCCCTTTACTACCAGATGAATGTAAAACACAAAGACTTACGCCGAGTTAATTGCACGGACTACTTAATGTAATGAAAAGTGTCTTGCCTTTAATATCGTCTGTTTCTGCTCAATCTGCTTAATTCACATTCGCACAGAATAGATATGCACAGAAGGTCAGCTCCATACGACGAATGAAAACGCACGCACACTTAGACACGCTTTACTTACAGCGAGTGCAATCGCACTCGCAACTGCAGTGCTATTCTGTAACGACCTCACCAAACTTAGATGAAGTGAGCGTGGAGTGACCTGCAAGTGTCGTCCCACCTGATGCTAGGGTTGGGCCAAGGGTTACATTAACAATCATAATCGAGATTTTGAACAGAAATTCAATTTAGTTTTTTTACATTAAATTGAGTTTGACTAAATTTGTCTCTGAAATCCCCCTAAATAGTAATGTTAAGAGACACATTAATTTAATACTAGCTTTGAAATAATATAAAATTATCAATAGAATTAGCATAAAAATACCTATTATTAAAATCTCGATTATGATTGTAAATGTAATCCTTGGTCAATCCATAGCACCAGTGGAATGATACTGACAGCTCACTCCACGCAAGAATTCACGGTGAGATTTTTACAGTATCGACATGCTGGCATTAATTGTTCGTCATAACCGGCGACAACAGACGCACACACACATAGACGCGTGTCTATGTGTGTGTGCGTCTGTTGTCGCCCATTGTTTGAAGCTGACCTTCTGTAACTATATATTCTGTGATGGTAGTTCTGAAGGGATGGGACTTGAAACATGAGCTTCTTTTTGTCAAAGGCGTGTGTTGCGTGATTAAAAAATATTAATTACTTAGTGTTTGCTTTTACACTGATTCGGGTGAGGTCAAGTTTTTCTAAAGTAATGACGAAGGTGACTAGCGATCGAAAGGTTAGAAGTTGCGTCTTTGAGGTGACTTCTGTTTATTTTTGTACATACTATTAAGCTTAATTAGGTGTTTTCCCATTTCTTCCTGTGGGTGTCGTAAAAGGCGACTAAGGGACTTACTAGAGAATGGGCAGCAGCGTTACATTGCGTTATACTGCGATTACCAACCCGCCTGCCAAGCGTGGCGATTATGGCAAATCCCCCCCCCCCTTTTTGGGGGGGAGGCTTATGTCCATCAGTGGACGTCTTTCGGCTGAAATGATGATGATGAGGTGTTTTTAGGTGGGTAGTCGAAGCTGTTGGAAGATCCTCATCATTTGTCTGCCCTTATCCTAATGTATTTGGGGTTGTGGCGGCATCTACAACGCCACATTCGAACTACGCATAAAAACCCTGACGTCACACAAATCCTGCATCGCGCAAGCAGAGTTTACGCGCGACTGGCATATACAATATGTAACAAAAACCCTGTTGTTCCTTCTACCTACGTTTTAAGAATCGGTATACATACGTAATAAAGAAAGTCATTTATAAAAACTGTTCAACAAAAATAATTAAAATAAATGTTTAATTATTAATATTTGTAATGTTTAACTGATTTCTAACCTCTTTAATTCTATGATTTTGACTTCTCAACTACCCAATGCTTAATTTTTTTAAATTATAATTCCACCAATGTTGTGCTTGTAGGTTAATGTATACGTTCCTAAAAGGAACAACAGGGTTTTTGTTACATACTGTATACAACATCCCGACATCAATCGTCGGGCAGTTGGCCACCAGACACAACACCCGCCTCTATAGAGGATGAGTGAGCTTTACATCCTGTTCCTCATACCTCTATAGGGTCGGCGCAACATGTCTTTTCTTCAACACTATTAGTCGTCATCTCGGTAGTCTCCCCCTTTCTAGCCATAATTATCATCTTTCACACAGTCCTTCCATCGTTCCCTTGGACTTCCCATACTCTTATAGCCATCGAAATTCATACTCAAAACTTTCCTCACGACATTTTCCTCATTCCTGCGCATCACATGCCCATATCATGACAACCGATATCCGCACAACTTTTCAGTCACTGGTGCCACTTTCAGACTTTACGTACCTATGTAGTCGAAGATGTTAGAAGATTTAAAGCAAATTTCGATCAGCACATATAAATTGCGTTCAAGAGCTATCAGTTGTCATCATTGTTATGGAATCTTTGACACTGACAGCTGAGCATGTGCTGATGGCGTTAAGTTTCATTGTTGAAGTTCGCTCTTAAAAGTAACGTGCAATTCATTTCATTCATAAGTACATTTTTGGTCTTCTGCTAAAAATGGGGGCCCTAATAGTCGATGCAATGAATGAACAGATAATCACCTTGTTCGTTCACCACGCTTGACAAACTATCAACCAGTTTAGATGTAGGAAGACACAAGCAGACACTCAATCAACTCAGCCTATAGCAGTCCCAGGCTGCGCCACAACACCCTGTCCTCCGCCTTCTGCATCCAGTCTGTCCCAGCCACCTTTTTAAGGTCGTAGGTCCATCTAGCTGGGGGGCGTCCCGCACTACGCTTGCCGATACGCGGTCTCTACTCCAGGACTCATCTGCTCCATCGGCCATCGGTCCTTCGACAAACATGACCAGCCCACTGCCACTTCAGCTTGCTTACTCTGCAGGTTATGTCGGTAACTCCGGTTATCTTCCGGATAACTTCATTTCTGATCTTATCCTTCAGAGAAACTCCGAGCATAGCCCGCTCCATAGCACGCTGAGTGACCTTGGATTTGTGGACCAGCCCGACTGTCAGTGTCCACAGACACTCGACTGCTTTTAAATAAACTTTTTCTAAGACGACCCTTTCATTTTCACGTTTCCAGCGGTTAAGTAGAAAATCTTTCAATTTTAATATCCAAACAAATCAAGAGTTAGCTCCTTCTCCTTAAGAGTTCGACTTAAATCGATCCCGTCACCTGCATCTGACGTAATTACAATCTTCACGCTTAAGGCTCTCTAGTAGAAAAATAGCTCCACAAAGGCTTCATAAGATTGGAAAATTCTTCCAGAAAATTCTTCGGATTTCCCGCTGGTAGCGAACTTGGTGATGTATTTTCTGATTTGTGTGGGCGTATGACTTGTGTGAAGGGGTAAGCAGAAGTGTATTAATTCTATCGTTAGTTGTTTCTTGAAAATGTCCTTGACTTGACTCATTCTTCATTCAATCAAAATCATAGGGTTTCGTTCTAGTGAGAATGTGGTATGGTTTAAGAAATTTCATATATTATTATGTACTAGCTGTGTGCAGTGAAAAATTAGCCCACGGGAACGTACAACCGGGATAAAAAGTTTTATCCAAAACAGTACAGCCGTTTTCGCGTGAACTCGTAACAAACAAACATACTTTCGCATTTATAATATTACTAGTTGCGCCCCGAGGTTTCACCCGCATAAATCCCGATCCCGTGGGAATATCGGGATACAAAGTATACTATGTCCTGATCCAGGTTATGGGCCTACCCATTTGCCAAATTTCATCCAAATCCGTTCTGCCGTTTTAGCGTGTCCCCCAAAAGAGGGGATTTGCCATAATCGCCACGCTTGGCAGGCGGGTTAGCGATCGCAGAATGGTCTTAAAAATGCATAGAGAACGCTGCTGCCCATTCTCTAGTAAAGTTAGGATATTAGCCTATAATGTTTCCACTGAAATTAAATGAAATTGAAATTAAATTAAATTAAATAGAAATTAAAAAAAAAATTGTTAAGTCCGTAAATTGGATCTCGGAATCACTTTTACACGTCATAATTATAAATAAAAAAAAACCTAAATGGAGTCGACACGACATTTCCTATCTGACTAAGTACCCCTGAGATGAAATGGCGAAACAAACTCAGGGGTCAAAGTCTCTTTTAAAGTCCAGACATAATCTTGGTCAGACTGTTAGTTGAGACACAGGTCTCCTCTCTGTGAGAGGATAAGTACCAATTCCACCAAGCGGGCCTAGTTCGTTAAGTACCTACCTTTACAAAAACGTATACTTTAAACCAAGTATCTTTTGCATACACATATATCATTCAACTGGAATTAAATCCACGGTACGTAAATTGTAGAAATCGATTTCTGAGCCACTGCGTCAAATGCCGTCAAAAATCCAAAACCATAATTATCATTAATCTACATATTTACAACCATCAAACGTGAAAGCTTAACCTTTCAAATAATTTCGATAAACTGGATCGGAAATGAGTGTTTAACGTTTGCTAAATGTACAAAAAACTCCCACGTCAATACAAATTCGACACATTTCATAAACATTGACTGTTTTTACCTGAGCATGGTACAAAGACACCTAACAAACTCTTCAATGGATCACAAACGTTGAATAATTCCCTCGTTAATATTTGATTTACAGTACAGGTATTATGCGGAAGCTTCGCTAAGCGATAGTTAACTCGATAAGGACTAATTAACTATCCGTTAATGGTTATCAGCACGTTAACTGATATAATTGGTTGCTGTGTGACCAGCGTTGCTGTGGTGAGTTAGGGTTGGCAGTTCTTTTGGGAGTTGCGAAATCAGGTCAGACGTAATTTCTACCTGTGAAATAAAAACCGGCCAAGTGCGAGTTGGACTCGCGCACGAAGGGTTCCGTACCATCTATAAAAATGGCAAAAAAATCACGCTTGTTAAATGGGAGCCCCCCTTAAATATTTGTTTTATTTTAATTGAATTATTTATTTTTAAAGTGTATATATAACTAAATAGTCTGTGAATATTTCAAGCGTCTACCTGTTGCCGTTATCAATATAGAACAAAAACGAGCAAAAAATCACGTTACAACAAACGTGATTTTTTGCTCGTTTTTGTGAGAAAAGAGTAAATATTTATTTTATTCTGTTTTTAGTATTTGATGTTATAGCGGCAACAGAAATACATCATCTGTGAAAATTTCAACTGTCTAACTATCACGGTTCAAGAGATACAGCCTGGTGACAGACGGACAGACAGACAGACGGCGGAGCCTTAGTAATAGGGTTCCCGTTTTACCCTTTGGGTACCGAACCCTAAAAATAGATTAATAATAATAATAATTTATTTATTGGCATAAATAATTTTATCAGAATAGTGAGGCCCTGACTCCTGCGCTAGTTATAGCACCTGTGTTACAAGAGCCAGTGTCTTGTCCCAATTACATAAAGGCTTCTAGTACCGGGGCGACTTGTCGCGCGACGCGACACGACACAAAGGCACCGCTCGTCCCGCGACACGCGGGGCCTTTGTGCCGTGTCGCGTCGCGCAACAAGTCGCGCTGGTATGTAAAAGCCTTTATTACAAAACAAGATTTATATTTTGACATGGCTTAAACCATGGAGCCAGTTTTTGTAATAAGAACGTAACAGTGATTGAAATACCGGTCTTTTTACAAAACTGAAAACTTAATTCGGTACTAAGTTGTCAGTTTTGTGTTTAGGAACTTTACCATAGTCAGAATAAAGTTCGAAATTCAATAATGGCTCCATGTTTTAAACCTGGGTCTGAAGATAAACCTTGTTTTGTAATAAAGGGGATACAAATTAATATAGGTCATAATAAAAATGGAAATTAAAATGAAAAGAAAAAAGAAAATTATAAACATGTAAAACATTCCTTACGTGGAGTAATTTATAAGTGTTTGATGTATAGTGTATATAGTGTGTAGTGTTTGTGGTGTGTGAGTGTGTAATGTAGGTATGTGGTGTGTGATGTAATAGAGACGTGTGCTTGTGTGGGATGTGTGAATTGTTTTATTTGTACCTATTTTATAAGGAGTTCGGTTTGCTTATAGACATGTGTTAGTAGCCATGCTTTAACCTTACTTTAGCTTCCTTCATTGTGGGTGGATTTATATTAAGCTCTTTGTTTGTCCTATTAAAGGAACAAAAAAAATTACAAATACATATGTTGCTTTCTAGCAACACACACATAACACACACAACACACACACACACGACACGGTGGTGGCGGTGTGTTTGATTACACATAACATCACGCCTGGTTTATCCGAAGGGTTGAGCAGAGGTGTACCTATAGTACATCCACATTTTGCTAGTTATGTCTGAGTCATGGGAGTACCGGAAGACGTAGCGTTGGAAAGCCTCCTACAAGGTGGACCGATGACCTTGTGAAGGCCACAGGTATCCGCTGGATGCGGGAAGCACAGAACCGGTCGAAGTGGCGGTGCTTGGGGGAGGCCTATGTCCAGCAGTGGACGTCTTTCGACTGAAATGATGATGATGATATGGGATTACATGGGTATGGGGGCCAGACAAATCTAGACTCCGGGCTGCTACTGAGAAATTCCAGATAGAAAAACCCAATAACACTTTTGCCTGACCCGGGAATTGAACCCAAGACCTCAGCAATATCGCTTGCGTTCACTAAACCAACGAGGCTGTCAAAATAGATTAGGTTTTGAAACAGCTGATTCCGTATACAAAAGCAGTGGTCATTTAGGTACTAACTGTACACGTGAATCCAAGTTATTATTTACTAGCTTCTGCTCGCGACTTTATCCGCGTGTAACTTCTTATTTCCCCGACCCATTGCGTCGCATTGCATCGCCCGCCCGCGCTTTTATGTACTTTGCTCGGCTCCTAAGGGTCATAGCGTTATGTTAAATAGACTATATCCCTTCTCAAGAATTAGGCTATCAAATGCAAAAATAATTGTACGAATCCGACTGGTAGTTCCAGAGATTACCCCCTACATACAAACTTACAATTACCTCTTTAGAATATTGGTATAGATTTAGCTTCGAAATTCCTGGATATGGTAATTTTGTACTTATTCTTTACACATCTCCAAGAGCTTAGATAGGTACTTCTCCGAATCAAAAGATTTTTCACGAACTCATAAAACAACTAAGCTAAACATAAATTAAATAGTTAAGCCTTTAAAATATTGATAACTAACTGACAGATGGACAAACTTTCATAAACATACTACTAGTAAAAATCTAAATATTAATGGAGGCAATCCGCTATAATTTACTTAACCAATTGATTGCTAATCTCAATAATTTGCTTCGGAAATCGTTGTCCAAACGTTCGTGCATCCGATACGAGTTATGAAGATTAGCGCCTTGTTTAGTGGGTTAGCGAGATAGTTAATGCGATAGGTAATGCGTTACTTGTTTGTAAGGTGGAATGCAGGGAGTGCTAATTAATGCATCTTCGAGTGTTTTAGAAGAAATTAATAGGCAACACGGGGTGAAAGCACGGTAAAAATCAAGGCGAAGTGAATTTGATGAGTACCTACTCGTGTCTGACGTTTAAGATGTCACCAATTACCGATCTGTTTGTCCAATTAGGTGACTAGGATTTATATACTGGTTTCTCTCATTGATATGTGATACCCATAGAGTACATAATAGTATGGCGATACCTATAGGGGTCAATCACGTGCATCATAATGTATTAAAAAAAAAACACATTTAATTCAGACCTCATTTTTGGTCCATATTTTGTTAGTATTACAATAATATCTTAAAACTATGTTAGTCATCACACGTTCAATTAATGCGCTAATAACATAAAATCCAAATAAATAATCGAAAACAAATTAAAATGAAATAACAATTGAAATAAATAATTGCAATGAAATTAAAATTGAAAATAAATTAATGAAGTAATGTCAAAGACATCAAAATGTCAAAAACATGATCACGATAATTGATGTGTAACATCTTTCCTCTAGCTTTTTGTGGGAGTGATTTCGTGAAAAGGGACGGAAGTGTGTAACAGGAAGTGACAGCTTGAGCATGGAATAAGTAAGTACTTTATGATAGCATGGAATTATTAAGTACTATACATATAGATTGTAAGTAGAAGGGGTCGACTTTCGACCAGTGGGCGACCACTATATTAATGAATAAATATTTCAGTAAGTATTTACTGTGGCTAATTTCTGTCGCTTCCCAGTTGCTTATTACCAAGGTGAGATGTCAGATGTCATCATGGGTGACTACTGTAAGGATCACTTTTTATTAAATTCGTGATCTAGCTTTTATTTTGCTAAATTAAACGCTGTTCACGTTAAGCAATGTATAGTTTTGGTAGCTTTACTACTTCTATTATTTAATTCTTCTAAAGAAGACGCTGCCGAGTAACTGTGTATCATCAAATTGTAATCAAAATCAGCCTCAAAACCCCTACATTTTTAACGACCAATCTTAACAACTTCCAACTTCTGAATCCTCTATCTTTCAGCATCCCTACGGCAAATATCTGAAGGACAGACGCGCGGTTAGCCGAATTACGACTGTAAGTAATTTTGATAGCACCGACGTGCCGAGAGAGCTAAGTGGATCAAACCCTCAGGGAGCTACCAAGTTCGTGATAAGGTCATGGTTACTGGTTCTTTACAATGGGTTTTAGTTAGGAAAAATAAAATAATTTAATGAACTTAGTTTTCTAAAGGAAGTTAATTTTAACCGAAACAAATAACTTAAATATGATTATTTGACAAATAACGTACAGAACTAAACTATTTCATAAGAATAAGATCCGTTCTTTCGACTTCCTTATGTACAACAGTAACGCTTTCAATAACCAGACCAACTAAGCTAAATAAAATAAACATCGGTTCATGCGTTCGGGAGCTACGATGCCACAGACACACACACACATAGACAGACAGACACGTCAAACTTATAACAACCCGTCGTTTTTACATCGGGGTTTAAAAAACAAATATGTACTGTCTACATATTAGATTTCAGTTGTATGATGTTAGAAGTTAAATATATTATTTTTTAAATATTATGATTTAAAAATACAACAAGTTTGATTTTAATTGGGTCAGGTTTTCCTTACCTGATCCACTTTTATTTTTCGTTAGCTGTACTAAACCGACGAATCAACAAATCTAGCGAACACTGAAAACTGTCGAATTGACGCGACTGTCTAATCCGCAAAACTGACCAATCAGCGATACTGACTAATCAGCGAAACAGCGAAACTGGCGAATTAAATAAACTGACGAGTGAGGGGAAACTGCCCAGCGATACGCGGAATTTTTAATAAAGTTTACCTCTGAAATGTTATCTATTACGGGAAATCTCTATCAAGCAGTAGAAGTATTTTACCAACACAACTAGCTTCATATTTGTAACTGACATATTTTTTCTTGACAATTCAAAATTGCCTGTCAATGGTTTAATTGAAATAAATTATTTGAGTTTGAGAAATAGTTCATTTGTGAAGAGACAAAATGGCGGACAATATATTTATAAAACATACCTGTATTCTCCGAAGGACTAGGCGGCAGAGCTGTACCTACAGTACACCCAAATTTCACCAGTTATGAAATGAAAATGAAATGATATCGTTTAGTAGGATATTAGAATCACTTTTACACGTCATATAACAAATACTCTAGATGTAGTCGACATTTCTTATCTGAGTACCCCTGAGAATGGCGAAACAAACTCAGGGGTCAAAGTCTCTTTTAAAGTCCAGACATCATCTTGGTCGGACATGTGAGGACCATGTAGATCCGTGTCTGAAATGGTCTTTTGTGGGAAGAATCACACAAATTTGAGTGGACCTGTACAATCAGTGCAAGCATTTGTCAGTAATCGTGCAGCTCAACGTATGTTTTAAGTCCCATGTAATTGGGACCTATTGCCATCAACCGGGCACAAATCCAAACTGCGGGCTGCTACTGAGAAATTCTAGATGAAAAAACCCAATAACATTTTGCTCGAACCGGGAATCTAACCCAGGACCTCAACCTCAGCTAGCGCTTGTTATCTCTAGACCAACGAGGCAGTGAAAGTTATACTTCAAAATAAAACCGATAAGGCGACGATAACCGACTTTTCATGATTTTATACTGAAGATCACGTCTAAACGAATAGTGTTAATGATTTGAAAAAAAAAATATGTTGAATTCGTCATTTCCTCAACAATTTAATATGTGAATATTTTAGATTATGTTTATAATACATAGTGAAATTAATTTGTAAAATTATGTCTAACGCGGATAAAAACTGAGAATGGCACAAAATCTACCAAGCGTATTTTTCTGAAACCTTCACCAATTTAAAGATAATTTAATTATTGATATTATAGTACACGCGTTATATTAAAATACCTTTTGTTTTGTGTATAATAAATTAATAATGAGTCAAATTGGGGACAGCGCTCCTTGATCGAGTCCTATTACTGGCTGAACGTACGACGCGTTGCGTGAGCTCAGTACAGAACACGCAAGCTAACCACTCAAGGTCACTGGCATATATCTGAGTCTTAATTTATCCCCTCATGTCTTTACAATGATCTACAATACTTTAACAGGTACCTTTTACGGGCACAATACTGCCCATTAAACCCTATTCACCTTTACGAGAGCTACCTTAAAATAGAGTAGTACCTCTTTAGTTGGGGACTACACGACTTCTATATGTATAACTAGGGGGCTGACTGTGACCCTGTCAGCCTTTCCACGTATCCTAAAGTCTAAAAATAAGGTGGGCGTGTTGTGCTGGACGTAAAGAATAGCACCATCCTATTTCTTCCCGTGGGTGTCGTAAAAGGCGACTAAGGGAGTTAGTAGAGAATGGGCAGCATTCTCTATGCATTTTAATACCATACTGCGATCGCCAACCCGCCTGCCAATCGTGGCGATTATGGCAACCCACCGCTTTGGGGGAGGCCTATGTCCAGCAGTGGACGTCTTTCTGCTGAAATGATGATGATGAGTTTTGATAGGGTGTGACTAATTTATATGTTCAGTTAGACATTTGGTATTTGGGAGGTTCTGCAAGTCAATCTGTCTAGCCTTTTTCCGAACGATGTTGTGGTCGGAACACACAATAACACAATACCCCTTGGTAAGACTGCTTGTCAGACTTTCGGGCTTCAGACTACCCGTAACGACTGTCAAAGATCCCCCTCGGCCTGACAGCCGGGACCAACGGCTTAACGTGCTTTCCAAGGCACGGAGGAGTCTCGGTATGTAAAGATGGTCACCCATCCATGGATCAACCCCGGCAAGCGTAGCTTAACTTGATGGATCGACCCATGCGGCTGTTATTTACTTAGCCACGTGCTCCTCACGTTTTCCTATTTTATTTTACATTTTCCGTTAAATACCCTTGAAATGACTGACAAATAATACATCAATATTGCACCTAAATCCTTTTAAGATTTCCATAAGCTTTCCACGTGATGTACTAATACCTACCGCTCACTTAAGAGGCAATTTGTAAATCTAACATATTCATAAGGTAGTGTTTATTTATTTTGATTGGATTACAGAATATCTATGTTCCCAAATATATATTTTGAAAGGATAATGATATAAAGACGAGATAATTTTATGAGGAATTTAAAATTTCTAGAGAAAACTAATTTTTTCATGATTCTTGTTTAAATCAGTGTCCATTCAAAATATATATTTGGGAACCTACATATTCTGTATTCCAATCGGAATAAAGACACACTACCTTCAAACATTAATGTTTGATTTAAAAATTATTTTGGTATTACGTTTGTATGAACTTACGCATCCATCCTCCAGCCTCTTAACAATCTATAACTAAAGCGGTCTTATCCGTTTACCATCAAACATCTACAATAGATCCAAAATACTCAAGTGACACTGAAACTTGACACGTAGTACTTACAAGTACTTCTGAAGTACCTCAACAATAGCTTAACAAAGCAACCTGGGCACTTTTAACAGCGTTTCCGTCACGTAATGACGGAAACGCTTCTGTTCACATAAACGCCGTATAAAAACGCCCAGTATGTACGCGGCCTTATGCGACAAATATAAGAGGAAGCGATTGAGCGTGGAATTCACATTACACGCACAAAGTTTGGGGTAACGAACCCGGAGAAGGCAGACGGGCGGGCGAAACGCCGCGTTTTTTTTTAAAATCTCTCTTCATATTTTCTCATGTAATTTAAATTCTCGTATGTTATTTTTTGACTATTGGGAAAAAAAATATCACAGCACAAAAAAAATTGAAGGCGTAAATTCTTGCCTATAATAACACTTAATCAAATCTTACACCACACAGCGACTAATCAGTAATCAGCAACACATTTAGATTGGCCACAGAAACCCGAAACCGTTTAAAATTAATTTCATCTTATTAACATATCATTATGAGACGTATCAATCAAAGTCATTGGGCAAGCGCCTTCAAACTCATTAATGTTTAACACATAGAACTCTATATATCATGGGTACCCTAAAAGTGCCATTTAAAATGTAAATACACGCTTATTCCATATAATTTACATGGAAACTAATTTATATTTTGCTCTGATTTGTCACTTCTATTAATGAAGACTATTTATTATGGCTTTTAGTACCGTTGAATGAGGTCAGAACCACGAAATGGAAAATGAAAGAAGGGCCAGTTTATACATAAATTCAATTCATTTATTTTTTTTACCTTTCTTTTATATATTTTGTTTAATTATTCTATGATTGTGTTTAGTGTTAATTTGTGATATTCCTGTGCGAGTACCAATAAAAACTTTTTATTTTTTTCTTACCCACAAAAAAATTTACGCAGAAAATCTCATAATACAAAAATCTAATATATATAATAATTTTTATTTTTTTATTTTTTACAATGGCCCATAGATAAGACTAATTAATATAAACAACATTTCCCGGAATTAACGCACATCACCAAATACCCCAATTAGAATATTATGTTATAATCATAATACAAATATTGATTTTTTACTATTATGTATAAAAATTTGTTTAATATATTTATTAAATTAGTTATAACGGTTGTGGAAGAAAATTGTGATTAAATTATAAATCTACGCATGCACACAGTCGCACCAAATGATGTATTTATTACCTTTAGATGCGTTAGCTGCGCTCAATAATGGCAAAATAAATGCTAGGCAATTGCCTGACATTTACAATAATAATTGTTATTATTACGTACGCGCCAATGAACATGCAGCAGCTAGTAACGTAACTAAATATGTATGTTCATCTCTTTCTAACAACAGATATCGGTATAGGTCTTTCCTTTTCTTCACGCGCTGTATGATTGTATGCAAGTATGTAGCTACAATCATGGCTTACGCTGTTTTTGAGTGCACTAATGTTCGTGTATGATGCGTCTATTTATAATACGTCATTGGTCGTACCGGTATAAGATTCTAGCGTAGTAGGTACTTCGTCCATTTTGTTTTGTTTTGACTGTACAGCGGAAGTTTGACTGTAATTACGTAGTATTAATTATTTTTGGAATAAAACATAACCTATTATATATTAAATATGACAGAAATCTATTTAGTAAACGATTCTGAACAAACTACTTTGATAATGTGCACATTAATTCAGTCGATACATTGTATAAAGTAAATACAAAATTGATGTTAATAAAATAAGGTTTAAGATTAATGTGCGCTCCTCATGTATGTAGTACTAAAGCCTTGGAACAATTTGTTATCAATTTACTTCGTCCTCCATTAGGAAGGACGACTGGCGCCAACTCTTTTTGAGATGGTTTTTAACAGTTGTAGCAACGGAATCGATAATGTTCACTTCAGTTGTAGGAGTCGAGGATTCTGAACTTTTTTTCCGAATGTTTGTTGCTCTTCTCTCTAAGTAATCTTAACATTTTAAGTAGCCGGGTCAGTCAACGTAGCGCTACTCAAATTCAAAACGCATTTTGTTAATTTTATTAGTTTTTTGTTTATATTACAATATTTATGTTTAGGTTAAGGTATTTTTTTATGGGCCTGTGTCGCCTGAAATAAACGCTTTTTTATAATTTATTTAAGTTAGGCTGAGAACCAGCACTTTTTGAACGTCAAAATTACTTAAAACAGTCCTCAAAAACGTCCACCCTTCATCATTTCCTAGTGCTTTAGTTGGGAAGAAGAAGTGGCGCAACAAACCCTCCAGCCAAGTCAAAAGCTCCTCTAGCTCTAAACCTTCTGACATTTTTTTTTGTATTTTGCACTAAAACCAATATAAATCGCGTCGTTATAAATTTTACAAGGACGTTGTTGTATTTAACAAACAATTATAGTTATTCTAATGGCGTTCATAAATTAGGCGGCTTATTGTTTTATTTGTTTGATTAGGGTTACTCAATCTTTATTTCCGTGAGAGAACAGAAATATGATAGTTACCCAATAACTGCCATATTTGTCGCTAAAATCAATCCAGTGGTGCCCTAGGCTAGTTTATTTGTAGTTCATTAAAAAAAAACGAGCGAGCCTTACAGTCGTCGCATATGATGTGTAACATCTGACATCTCACCTTGGTAATAAGCAACTGTGCAGTGACAGAAATTAACCTCAAAATTGAAACTAGCTAAATACTGAAATATTTATTCGAATAATAATTATTCATTACTAGCTTTTGCCCGCGGCTTCACTTCTAATTTAAAATTTGACAATAAATTCAGGTTATACTCTGGTTGTTGTTTGGCGGCAAAAAACTCTTAATACACTACTAAAGTTTTTATAATAATATAATTCAATCATGATTCGAAAGACACGTGGCGCCATCTATTATCAAAAGAACGTGATTGTTGTTTTCCTCGGGAACAATACTTTTTTTCAGGATGAAAGGTACCCTATGTCCGTTTCTGTACACCTGACCACGTAGATGCAAAATTTCAGGATGATCGGTTCAGTGGTTTAGGCGTGAAAAGGTAACAAACAAACAAACTTACTTTCGCATTCATAATATTGGTCGAAATTCGACCAGAGGTGGTCGAATTTCGACCAATATTATGAAATTCGACCACCTCTACTTACAATCTATACAACATTCCCAGAATTAACGCACAACCTCTTAAGGGGTCATTGTACTAATCATTATGAACAACTTTTACTATGGGACCAAACCTGAAATCGCGAAAAAAAATCAGCTGCTCCCTACATTTGAACGAGTTATTCGAATATAAATGTAGGGAACAGCTGATTTTTTTTTAGAGACGAGCGGTTTTTTTGAAGGCCATTTTTTAAGTGAAACCTACTTTAAAAAAAAATCCTTAAAAAAAACCGCTCGTCTGCACATCAGCCTAAGGGCTTGTAAATGAAGTAGCGTCCAAATGACAAATGTTTGTCGTCGATGGAAGACGCGCGTGTGTACACAACACGGGCCCAGGCGATAGATTCACAGACACACACAAATGTTTGTGTACAACAGTACACAGTACACATGTGTATGATGTGTACTCTGTGATCATTAGAGTTAGGTACAGTCTACTGTTGTGTATTATTGAAGACCATGGTATGACTGTTGAAGGGTTTCAGCTAAATGACAGCTCATCATTATCAACCTACATCAGTTCAGCCGAAAGACGTCCACTGCTGGACATAGACCTCCCCCAAGCACCACCCCTTTGACCGGTTCTGTGCTTCTTGCAAACAACGGATTCCTGCGCTTTCCTTCCAAAGCTACGCCTTCCGGTACACGGTCGCCACTTCAGAACCTTTCGGCCCCATCGGCCATCTGTTCTGCGAGCAATGTGACCTGCCCACTGCGCCTTCAGTTCGTTATGAAAGATGCGTGCAAAAAAAATGCCTCGTATTGGCCTGAACTATGAGTATAGTTGCTGTTCATGTCTCGGCAAAAATATATAAACCAGTCAGTGAGTTATTTAACGCGACTAATCCATAGATGGTTGAGCATTCTTAATACAACAACTCTTTGATTCTTCCAAGAGCACGTCAAGTCGTCTGTACCGGTTGGCACCACCCCGAGAGTCTGACTATAGTCTTTACATATAACCGTTACTGAAAGTTAACGAGTTTAGGAGAAATTTAAGTTGTCAAAGTTGTTACACTATCGTTAACCATAAAGGCTTCTACAGACCAGCGCGACTCGCGACGCGACACAAAGGCCCTGCTCGTCGCGCGACGCGCGGGGCCTTTGTGTCGCGTCGCGTGTCACGGCAGTCTGTAGAAGCCTTTACTTAATTTTATGCATCCTAACTAATATTATAAATGCGAAAGTGTTTGTTTGTTATGCTGTGCTTTCACGCTAAAACGGCTGAACGGATTGGGATGAAATTTAGTACATGGGATAGACCATGACCTAGAGAAGGCATAGGCGATTTTATATCATTTTTATCCTTTATCGCAGACGAAGTCACGGGCAACAGGTAATCGTTTATAAATAAGGGTAGGTACCTATATCTGTCCGAAGGGACTATAACTATGTAAGTTTTAACATATACTTAATGGCATGTATTAATTGCGTTCCTAAAAATAACACTCTGATATAATGATTGCGCATCTCAAGTAACTGCGACCAACTTGAATCGCTCGCCGTCTGCTGTCGCGGCACCGCTCGCTTCGCTCGCTCGGCTCGCGCGTAGTTGGTCACAGTTATAACCTAACCAATTTCGTCGGGGTAGCTTAGTTACTGCGACCAACTGTGAGAAAAGGCCAGAAAGTTAAAAAAAACCGGCCAAGTGCGTGTCGAACCACGCACAATGAAGTGTTCATTTAGGATGAGTTTATCCTAAAAATAAACTTAACATTGTAGTTAAAAAACATGTTCTCGCATACATCGATATACGTCACAGTCAATTCTCCAACTGCAAATATAAGTTTGTAATAGCAAAAAACATTTTTTTTATGTGATCAAACTACTACAATTTTAGAACTTTTCCTATACTTGTGCCGTGATACTTTGCTTCTTGCCAAATTTCATGATTCTAGGTCAACGGGAAGTTGATTTATTTACGAGTATCGAAATATGTCGCAATAATGTCGCTTAAATCGCCGTATTTTTGTATTGCGTTGACTTAGAAGCTTGATTTTTTTAGAGCTCTAAGGGACCATGAACTTACGTATTTGATATTAATTTGAACTTGATACCTACACGCGTTCCTGAGAAAAAGGGTCTTGACAGACTGACAGACAGACAGACAGACGGACAACGAAGTGATCCTATAAGGGTTGAATTTTATCCTCTTGAGGTACGGACCCTAAAAAGGCTTAATTATTAAAAATAAAGTGTGCATCTTTAAAAGCATAAAGAGTTTTAGAGGTTCATTAATTTAAAAGTCCTATTATTAGATTAAGTTTTTCCATATATTATTATGGTAGCCGCTCCATGTAAATTACTACCCAAACAAGCGTAATTTGTCAACATTATGTAAACAATAATGTTCCTACTTTCCTATTAAGTGTTCATTGTCAATCATAGCCCTTATGTGATTAAAGTGAAATTAAATTCCGACAGAAGCCAGCCTGTGTTTGTTCCGGTGTGTCAAGAACTGCTAAAACGAATTCTGATTGGGATTTCACATTTGTACCTACTTTAAACAATCAATTGAATACTATTTGCTAATATTTACTTTGATTCGGATAACGGGAAGTTGTCACCAATCTTTACAAATCTTAGCTGTGGTTTTTAGTCTAATAAAAACAACACACGTGATCTTGTAGAGGTGTAGGTACCAATAGGTTCACCTCTACCTTACCCTTCGGGGACCTTTATTGTTATAATTTCTCCAAATAAATAGCTTAAGACTGAGATATATGACCTTGAGTGGTTAGCTTGCGTGTTCTGTACTGAGCTCACGCAACGCGTCGTACGTTCAGCCAGTAATTGCAGGACTCGCCCATCAAGGAGCGCTGTCCCCAATTTGACGCATTATTAAATTATTATACACAAAACAAAAGGTATTTTGATAAAACGCGTATACTAAAAGATCAATAGTTAAATTATCTTTAAATGGTGAAGGTTTTAGAAAAATACGCTTGGTAGATTTGGCGCCATTCTCAGTTTTTTATCCACGTTAGACATAACTTTACAAATTAATTTCACTATGTAATATAAACATAATCTAAAATATTCACATATTAAGTTATTGAAAAAATGCTCTAATTTAACATGTATTTTTTTCAAATCATTAACACTACTCGTTTAGACGTGATCTTCAGTATAAAATCATTAAAGTCGAATATCGTCCCGTTAATAACTAACAGAGAATACAATGGCCGCTAAATTAAAAACAGCTAAAAAAACATATTTGTTTAAGGTTAAAAGAAACGATCTTTCGCGTTCGTTACCCAGAGAGCTGAAGATAAGAAGTTTATTAACTTAGCGATGTTTTTCTTTCTTTCGTTACAACAAAATAAATAAAGAAACAATGTAAAGTTCTTACTTCGTCAGAGCTCTCGCCGCTTTTATTTTAAACCTTTTTCTGAAGCAGTCAAAGAAAAAACAATAAATGAAGTGCTATCTAACGTTCAGGAAGGTCATTGTCACCTAAGTTTTAACAAACGTATGATATAGCCGTAATAGATGTTCAACTACTGCCCATTCATTAATTTCTCCGCATCACAGGCACACAGAGAAATGCCTTAAAGGTCCGTGCACGAAAGCACCCCATTTTTTGTCAATTTCATAACTAATTGTGAAAAAGTTTAAAAAACATTAAGTCTGTGTGACTATAAAAGTACAGTTTTGTAGTGCGTTTGTGTCTAATCATCGCGCTGTACAGTGTATTATGGGTAAGTAATATGATACCTCTGATTCATATTTATTTCATCATTTGTGTATGTGTAAGTTAATGTTTTATATTTATAGGCGCCATAGTCTGCACGAAACACTCAATTATAATGTTTAATGCTTTTAGAATAAGATCTGAATGTCACATGTAAGGTCCAGAAGTAGTAGGCACCTTACACTTGTACAATAAGTTATAGCTCGCTCACTTGAAGTAGTTAAAGTTAGTTTAGGTGAGTTGACGGAAACCACGGATTTAGTAACACTTGAAAGTTTATTAAGTAGCCCGATTTACAAGTAAAGATTTGGATGCTAATCCGCAGCGCTCGCGCTAGTAGTAATTTGTCAACTAACTTAATAATATGTTTAACGCTAATATATTGTGTAGTTATTTGTAATTGTTAGTAATAGTGTTATTTAAAATAGTTAATATTATAAGTAGGCTTAGCTATCGCATTAGGTTTCTAAACCTGTAATGATAGTTTAAGAGTTTTAAATAAATAAATAAATAAGTGAATAAAGTAAGTAGGTTGCTGCGTATGCAGTTTAATACATTGTACGTGAACCGTACATCACATGTCTGTTTTGTTTATGTTAAAAATAAAGAATTTCAATCAATCAATCAATCAATCAATGAAGATATTATTACTATACTGTCACAAAATAAAATATTGATTTTATTTTAATGATAGCTGAAGACTAATGTGTGATTTTTAAATTTCTGAAATGGTTTGCTTAGTAATAAGAAAAAATACATTACTGACTGGGTTTTTTTCGGAAAATTGGGTTTTTCGACATTATTTTTCTACTATATTTTGTATTGAAGATGAAAAACGTGGTCCAGCCACGTGCCATCCTTAATTATCTGTCTACTTGAGACAGATAATTAAGGATTTTGATATTAGTTTTTGTGTTCAAAAGTAGTTTCTTGTAAAAAGATGATCAAACGTCAGTCTCGCGTAATTTTTGGAACTCTTTTTGCGAATTTTTGTGTTTTCCAAAAATACTTAATTTATTCCAAAAATTCCTTTAGCCACAAGGAAAACAAAGAACTTGACTTTACAAATCACAAATCATTTTGTTTCAATTATTTTTCTCTTTGTAACAAACAATGAACCAAATTGATCAAAATCAGTCGATTTCGTGCACGGCCCCTTAACTGTACCACCAGTCTATGGGTTTTGTAAACCTCGCAAACTGGCTGAAACAATAAAACCTTTTAAGAACACCATTCGTTTAATACTCCACAACACTATCATAAAGATATACACTTTTACCGTATGTAGTTCCGCCGCTTTCAAAACTGCAGTTAAAAAATTTCTACTTGCATAAAATTCAACGAAAAATCTTCAAAGCAATTTTCATAGGAATTACGGCAACAATGGGTGCACTGCAAGATTCCAACCCAGCCGAATAAAATAGGTCGTTCCACGGCACGTAATAAACTGACACGGGTAGAGACGAGATTACCTCTATATTTGGCCGGGTTATCTACGGCTGCAGTGGAGCCAAAGATTAAAACGATAAAACATAGATAGGTAACTTCGATAACAATGTACTAGAGTGAACTGGATTCGGGAAGATTTATTGTGACCTGAATTATTGAGAAATAAGGCAGAGTTGTTATAGTTTGTAAGTTGAACATTTTCCAAGAATTTTTAAGATTTTATTATAGATTTTTTGACGTGAATGGAACTGTTGACTGCAGGAGTTAAGTAATTTTACACAAGATGAATACAAATTAATGTCATGTTTATATGAATATTCGGAAATTGGAGATTCTTACTATTGCTTGGAACTTACTTGAATTAAGTAGTGGAGTAAAAATCTAAACAAAATCAATTCATACCAAGTTTTGCGGCTCAATTTAGACTACGCGGGGGCTACTCCCAAGCGATAATTCGAAGTATCGGCTGAATATTCGGCCGTTGACTTCCAAAGTTTCCTTTTATGACTTTGAGTCTTTACCCGACTCCAAGTTACATTGTTGACTTTGACTTATCTCTTTGAATGCCTAGCTTTTTTTTTTCACCGTTTTCAGCCATAGTCAGCCGTAGTCAGGAAACGGCCGAATAATCGACCGATACTTCGGATTTAGCTTCGGAGTAGACCCCAGATTTTAGTTATTCTTTTATTTTAATGCAACTAAGTGATAAAAGTGTCCCGTGTGGTGCCGGACGTAAAGAATAGCACCGTCCCATTTCTTCCCGTGGCTGTCGTAAGAGGCGACTAAGGGAACTAGAGAATGAGCAGTAGCGTTCTCTATGCTTTTTTAACACCATACTGCGATCGCCTGCCGCGAAGCGTGGCGATTACGGAAACCCCCCCCCCCTTTTTGGGGGTGGCCTATGTCCAGCAGTGGACGTCTTTCGGCTGAAATGAAGTGATAAAAGTGGGTCAAAGTGATATTGGGTTTTTCTATCAGGAATTTATCAGCAGCAGCCTGAAGTCTGGATTTATGCCCGGTTGAAGGCAATAGGCTTGCCCCCTATTACATAGAACTTAAACATAACTGGTGAAATGTGGGTGTACTACAGATACACCCTTGCCCAACCCTTCGGGGAAACAAAGCGTGATGTTATGTTATATTTAATTTAACTTTTCGCACCTGCTTGCCTCATAATCTTTGCCCCCACAAGAGACACAGAGCCATCAGCGTCAAATTAAACAAATCCCGGCGGAGTTATGACAATATTTGTACTGCGAGTTGCCTCACAGAGGCTGCCGTGAACTTGCTATGAAACGCTCGGAAGTGTTTTAGGAAACACGCTGTATAATATTATTTAACGATGAAGAAATGTGTCGCGAAGATTTAAGTTGTTGAGGTATTCCGTGGTCTTTTATATATGATATTTTCATGTAGATGTTGTTTGAACGGTGAATGCAGAGAATTGAGATAATGCACGGTTGTAGGCACATAATTATAATAATTTATTTTACTTTAACATAAAACGGCCAAGGCCAATTACATTAGTTAAAGACACAAAACATTTTAATAGTACAAAAACAAAAGAATACAGCTACTCGACAGTCATACGCTCATCTCACAATACTCCAGACATGTTGACAAGATCTTGTTCCATTCATCCGCGAACACATCACAGTGAGGCTTAGCGTCCAAGAGAGCGTTGAGCGCAGAGAGCGTGCGAGGGACAGGAGACTGGGCTCGAGCGACGGTTCGACTCCAAGGCACGGCGAACAATCTGTGCCTCCTGCTACGGTTATAGTTCATCGGAGCGAAAAGATGGGACAGTTCGTCATGCAATTCAGGAGCATCTGGTTTTCCGTGAAGGATCTTACACATATTAATAATTTGGTCATTCTTTCTTCTAACCTCGAGAGAATTATAACCTAAACAGCCTAAAAGAAACAATACCCTGTCATAACATAACGTGCCTGTTATGACAGTCCCACTGTCGGGCAAAAACTATACATATACAGAAGGCACGAGCATTGATCACCACGCTTGCTGAACGGGTTGGTGATTTCAGACTTTAAATTAATAATTAGTACAGGTTTCCTCACGATGTTTTTCCTCCACTGAGAGTCTTTGTTCAACTGGACCCGCGGGATCACTCAAAATGTGATTTTTTGTGAAAAAATACGTTAAATTTTACATACGTTTCTGGCAGAACGTCAATATTTACTACTTAAAGGTCTAATCTGTTTCTTTGACAGATCTCACCATATTCGGAAACACTTCTAAACGAAACAGTTTAAAAACCAATCGTCACTAAACCTTCGTTTACTAACACGCGTTTGAACTACATATTTCCAAGCACTCCTGCGCACCTTAGCATCCCACACGTAAACTGTTTGCTCAACTGTATTTGGCATTTCTAAATCATGGGAATTTTTCGGTAGCGAGGTGTGGAGGCACTTGTCATTGCTTGTTGATAGATCGACGACACCAAGTCAGGCAATTTTTTATGATATAACATAAGAAACTCTACGATAAATGATTCGCAAATAATGGGTGGTCAATTCGGATGTTTAAAACTTTTTTTAACCCCCATTTTGATTTGACGACTTTTGCAGTTGTTTAATGACTATTATTTAGTAAGAATGCGGCAAATTAGTTATGCGCAGTCCATAAGATCAAGACCACCGCAATACTTTCAGTAATTTTATCCTGAAGTTCTTAAACAAACTTAAAAATGACGTCAGATCCTGACTTTTTGCTGTGGCGTTACCTAAAAGGACGTGTCGTGGTCAATATTGAATACGAAAAGCCCAATATGTGTGAATTCGTTAGTGGGATACCTAATAAAGTGTACGAACATTTAATGAAAAACACGAAGAAAAGGGATCGCATTTTTAAGAATAAAACAGAGGAGATTAGGCAATCTTATTGCGCATATAAAATTGCCAATCGTGAATAATATAATTATATAACAATTTCCGGTAGTTATCGTTTGTAATAAAAAAAATCTTTATTTAAAGCTGTGTAGCGGCATCAACATCGTCACATGTGAACTACGCGTCACACTGACGTCACGCAAAATCCTGCAACGCGCAAGCAGAGTTTACCGCGCGACTAGCATATATACAACGTCCCGACATCAACCGTCGGGCAGTTGCCCACCAGACACAACACCCGTCTGGTCGGACGATCCTCCCTTTTCTATAGAGTATGAGTGAACTTTACACCCTGTTCCTCATACCTCTAAATAATAATAATAATAATCCATTTATTTCAGGCTACGCAGGCCCTTAGATAAATACCTTAACGTAAACATACATATTTTTATTAAAGTAACATTAAATTATTGTACACGAAGTGATGACTGTGTCGGCGTCGTGTTGCGCTGCGTGGTGTCGCGTAACCTTCCATGAAAACGTCGGTACGCCACACCTTTCGGCCAAAACTCTTCTTTCATGAAGGTTTCTAGGAACTGAGTTGGAACCCGCACCACAAACGACGTGAAGTTTATGTTATGGCGCGACTCCAACTTCTCAACTCTCAAGGTCCACTTGATCTTCAATCTGATGATGAAAGCTGTGTACTTCTGAATTGGCCACCCTCTTTGCGGAGTACGTACAATGGCACTTTGCAAGCCACTTCGTAGGCCAATCTTGACTTAATCCGCGCTCAGCCTTATTCTTTACACAGATTGATGATGACGATTCTCATAATCTCGTACCCCAGAGAGTTCGATGACCAGAGTCTCTATGAGTGACTAAAATCCACAGAAGAAAGTCGGACAATCGGTGCACCTTCTAAATATTGACATAGCTTACCTTAGTAACTGAGTTACGAAGGCCAGATGGCAGTGGCATCAACACTATCATCACCATCTGATCTAGATCATCATCGTCATCATCATCATCATCATCGTTCGTTCGTGTCATCTGATAACAGTCCAGGTAGATATGATCAATGAAGACTAATTTCTTGCTGGTTCTTCTCCATAACCTTACTGGTTCTTCTCCATAACCTTGCTGGTTCTTCTCCATAACCTTACTGATTCTTCTCCATAGCCTGTTGGCCTAATGAAAACGAATGGACGAAAAGTTTAGTCCTCTTAATTTTTTTTATAAAGAGCTCATTTGAGACAAAATAACTTTAACTTTAATTAAAACTAAAATAAACGTTTTGCTCTGCCACAGTATCTACTTGTATTTTTCTAGAATATTTTAACGTACTTTGTTTGGAGTTAGAACATTGTTCAGTGAAGTCTATTATATTTTCTCTATTAAGGCTAATGTCGTTTGCAGCGTTTGTAACAATAGTGGCCCTGTTTAGGGTGCTTGTGGCTGCCTGAATTAATGACATTTGGAGTTTTCACGTTTAAGTTAAACAATATAGAGGAAATAGAAGGAATTAGGTTAAGTAGGTGGAAAAGCTGCTTATTGTTTTGGAGTGTATTGAATTAAAAAAAAACCGGCTAAATGCGTGTCGGACCACGCACAATGAAGGGTTCCGTAGCAGCAAGTAACATAATATAAAAATGTTTTATTTTTATTTTTAGGGTTCCGTAGTAAACAAGGAACCCTTATAGTTTCGCCATGTCCGTCTGACTGTCCGTCTGTCTTTCTGTCTGTCTGTCTGTCTGTCTGTCCGTCTGTCCGTCTGTCCCCGGCTTAGCTCAGTAAACGCTTAGTCCTAGAAAGCTGTAATTTGGCATGGGTGTACATATTAATCATGCCAAAAAAGTCGTCAAATAAAACTATGAAAAAAATTTGTTTTACGGTAACTCCCTTACACGTGAAATGTCGATGATATTTTTTTTTCTCGTCTATTCCATGGTGTGGGGTATCGTTGGATAGGCCGTTTAAAAATATTGTGTATGTCAGAACCATTTTTCAATTAAGGGATCCGTTTGCGTAATATTAAGCTTTAAATTACTATTCTTTGTTAGAGTCAAGTGTGTCTCCCCCCCCTGCCAGCTAAATGGTTGGTTTTGGATAGGTAAAAAAATTCATGAAAATTGTATGTATAACGAAATTAAAAGGAAAACTATCACAGCTAAGTAGGCTTCACAAGTTAACGAGTAATAGTCAACCAACTTAAATTTGCAGTTGGAGAATTGACCGTAACGTATATCGATTTAAGGGAGACCATGTTTTTCAACTACAATGTTAAGTTTGTTTTTGGGATAAATTCATCCCAACTACGGAACCCTTCATTGTGCGTGGTCCGACATGCACTTGGCCGGTTTTTATATTTGAGTTGATTGAATGAAAGGTAAATTGCGGTTTATGATTTATGACGTATAAAAAAAAAACTACTTACTAGATCTCGTTCAAACCAATTTTCGTTGGAATATATTTTTTTTAGTTTTATCATTCTCTTATTTTAGAAGTTACAGCGGGACACACATTTTATCACTTTGGAACTTTCTCTCGCGCAAACTAACCAGTTTAGAAAAAAAATATATTTGAAACCTCAATATAATTTTTGCAGACCTATCCATAGATACCCCACACGTATGGGTTTGATGAATAAAAAAATAGAGTTTCAGTTCTAAGTATGAGGAACCCTCAAAATTTATTGTTTTTTTTTTCTATTTTTGTGTGAAAATCTAAATGCGGTTCCCAGAATACATCTACTTACCAAGTTTCAACAGTATAGTTCTTATAGTTTCGGAGAAAAGTGGCTGTGACATACGGACGGACAGACAGACAGACAGACATGGCGAATTCATAAGAGTTCCGTTTTTTGCCATTTGGCTACGGAACCCTAAAAATGTTGATTTAGTCATATATCAAGCCTTTTCCCAACTATGCTGGGTTCGGCTTCTAGTCTGACCGGATGCAGCAGTATTTTACATGGAGCGACTGCCTATCTGACCTTCAAAACCCAGTTACTGGGTAATATGGATACCCCTTGGTAAGACTGATTGTCAGACTTTCGGGCTTCTAACTACTCGTTACGACTGTCAAAGATCTACAAATGACAGCGGGTACAACGGCTTAACGTGCTTTCCCATGCACGGAGGGGTCTTGGTATGTAAAGATGGTCACCCATCCATGGACTGACCTTGGAAAGCGTAGCTTAACCGTCAATCTACTTGTTTGGTTGTTATTATTTAGCCACGAGCCCTCCCTATTTAGTTTACACAAAAAAATGGTTTTAACTAACTTCTGAAGCTATAAAGCCCAAGTTGAAGTTAATTTGTGAAATAAGGAACGCGCTGCTCTCACTTTTGTCAAAATATAATTTATGACAACAAAACATGTTCTAAGAATCGGTGAGGGGTTTTTATTTTTGGACTCCAAGGTAGGTTTCAAAATCTTCAACAAATTTTGATTCATGCAGTGAGATATTTAATAATATGTAGGTAATCAAAAAAATAAAAAATAAGTACAGGATAAAAAAAAATATGAACAGAAAAAACATCTTCCGATGTTTATCTCGATATTTTTACATACTGTTTGTTAATCGTAAACATACCACCCTGTAGAACATCGAAGTCTAACCTTTCAAAATGCCTGTGCTAAAAAAAACAGACATTACATCCTAAAACGCCGGAAATACAGCTCGTCATTCAGTAAAACGTGTTTTTCAAAGTTTTAATTAATTATTCGGCTCCCACAAGGTAGTCAGCCATTTAAACAAAATGCTTCCACACACGTTGGTACCTTGAGGAACAACAAAGAGAAACTCTCGAAAAATAGTACAGTACCATTGTAATTAAAACATTTCAAAGCCTTGAACACATTAAGCCTTTTACATTCGTACGAGTACTCCACTGGATACTAAGGCTATTTATAATTTTGAAAAGTTTTCCACAACCTGAAACGGACCTTAAACTTTCTACACTAAAGATTAAATTAATTTAATGAATTCCGCTTCCAGTATTCCAAACACGCTGTATCGGAAATGCTTACTAAATTAATATTCAACCCAAACTTTTAAACATAAGGTTTTATTTTCATTGAATCGAGTATCTCTACAGTATTCAAAGTATGCATCATCATTCATCAGACAAAATTATACACGTAGTTTAAACAGACCTTACATTAAAGACATAGATACTATTTTAGCTTGAAAAGGTGGTAGTGATTAAGTTTGTTCTCATAGTTAAGTGGTTGTTTACTGAAGGTGTGTGAAATTGCAGTTGTCTTTATACGTCGCCGCGTGTCATCGTGTGGATTCAGTAAGTGTAGATAGGACGATAGTCACTGTTTAGTGTGAATGATATTTTATTATATACAGAATGGAAGTCATTTCTTGCTTGTTTATGGCCCCAATTACACTATCATATATTTATCATACACATATGATTTCATATCTGTAAAATTCTATGATCATAGTAAAATGATGATGTTCTTCATTTTTAATTATTACACTTATGATCAAAATTATAAACGTCATAGTTAATCAAGATGGTCGTGTTTTCCATTGCTATGAGTGCAATTTTAATAATTGCATTAAAAGAGAAGTTATATACGGTTAAATATTTGTAAAAAAAAGACTCGAATATGTTTATAAATATTTTTTTTGTTTCGATATTCCAGTCGAAATTCTTATATGTTCTCGCCATTTTTGAGGTTCAACGGATATAATTATATTTGTACGCTGGCTGTCAAATAGATCGCAATGCCTTTAATTTTGATAATAAGGGATCCCAATGAAAGGCATTGCGATCAATTGCCATTTTATGTATGTATGTATATTTTCTTGTAATATTCAAACAGCAAGAAATAAAAGGCTATTTTATTTTATTTTGTTTTAAGTAACTAAATAGATAAATGAGCTGGTTTATCATCTTCATCAACTTTATTTGGAAGACAATTAAGTTTTGGGTGTCGTTAAAAAAGGACGTAGGTATTTCCGTAAATGTTTGCTAAAAAGAATCAACATCATTACCAACTAAGCCGTTTTCAGTCCAGCCATGGACATCGCTTTTGTGTGAAATCTGATGATAATTAGACCTCCACTACATCCGCTAGTTGCCAAACTGAGTTATTGAGGTCACACGGCAGTCACTCTGAGTAAATTATTAATTTCAACCCGACCCAAAATAGTTCGGAAAAAGATAGACGGATGCTAAATTTAGGAAAGGCGAATGAAACTTTCTATGAAGCCCCAGGCAATGTCAGCCGCTGAAATGCCGAATATAGTGAAACCCATAGATCTCGAGGCGCAGATATAATTATGATTTTAGTGACTTTTAAATCTGTTATTACGCCTTCATAGAATGCAAGTAAGTTATGCAAAAAATGTATGTTAAACTAGAACGCATACACATCTATTCTTGAAGTGAACATTGAAGTATTGTAGTAAAATACTTTATGAAATAAATTCAGGAAGTAATGTCTACCCAAAGCATAAAAAAACCAGACAAGAGCGAATTGGACTCGCGCACTATATATATATATATATATGCTATATTCCGGCAAAAGGCAAAAAGCTGCTGAACCAATAATATGATGACCACATCCAGTAAAGGCAAGGTATCCTGCGCCGTTAAGTGCATGCATAGCTATAATTCGCGCATTCTTTCCATGGGGTAGGCAGAAACTATAGAACGCCACCTTTACATATTCCTTTCGCTTCGTTTACGTTCATACTTAAGTACTTGACACAAAATGCAAAATACAGTTTATATTCTCAGTTATCTTATAAGACAGTGTGCTTGTCTGTTCGTCTGCCATTTAATGCCGTCACAAAGGATTGGAAGACAAAGAAACAGTTCAGGAAGCCGACACGGACGACAAATTATACAGTTTGTTGTGTATTTATCTTTAAACTTGCTCAGAAGGTAAGTTGGAATGAAACTCCGAAACTTACATTGTAATTGATATCCAACGCATTCAGAAGTCGATTACTTAGTTCATGAGCGTTATTACTCATTTATAAACGAAAATATTCCTGTGGATTTTCATATATTATTATGTTTTAGGTGCAATTTACCTATTTCGCGATTTAGTTTCCAATCATGTCAACAAATATGAGTTTTTGGAAAATCAACTGTAAATAAAAATAATAATAAATAATAAATAATAAAATTTATTCAAAAATATAAGATACAACGTTTACAGTTTTCCTTAAATCTACGTCAAGTTCACGATGATTTGTGCCTGAACTAGGAAGTCCTGTGTTTCAGGCGATTGGAGGTAACTTTGGTTGACATAATAATCACATAGCTTAATAATATATTTGGTAACAAGGTATATAAAAAAAAAAAAAAAAAAAAATATAGTATCTTAACCTAGCTAACTAAAATAAAATAAAAATAACAATATGAACAATATTTACTTTAGCACAAGTAATAACTTCTCTGTATCTTCATAGGACATAGTTTGAAGAGCTTCCTTAAGGATTTTCTTGCAGTTACTGTGGTTTAAGGAGTAGATGTTTCCTTTTTCATTTAGCCTGTTATAGAGTAGCGGTCCGAGGTACATATAAAACTTGGCTGTGAAAGCATGTTTTGTACTTTTTTGAGGGCAAACTATATCTTTCCGTCTTTTTTTAGTAAAATCAGTGCTGTATGGAAGTGCTGCGTGTTGTTTTAGTACAGTGCTCATAATAAATAACTGTCGAACTGTTAGTACTTCACAAGATTTATACACCCACATAAATATTTTTTATGACTTTTTCAATAGTACTTACCTATTTATTAGGCATGTTCTTTTCCATAGGAACTTACTACCCTTTGGAATGGTCAACTAGCTTCATTTTTCTGACTGACCGACTCCATGAGAATTTAAGTGTCTGTAATACTTACATGAATGCTTTGACTTTGAGTTTGAAAATGATTTCAATACATTATCTAAAACAATTTTCCTATCAAATGATTATCCCTAAATAATAAGATGAGTGGCTTTAATTCTAGGAAAATGACAGAGCCCATTTCAGGAATGTTGGTTCTCCATTGAAATGCTAAAAGCAAGTTGCGCTATATTTGAGGTGCAGTGTTAAATGTCTAAATGCTTTTAAAGCGAGTGCACACAGAACAGTCTGCATTCCGTTTCACGAGTAAATTTGTGATTCCCAGAATGTTACGTTATTTAGTGCAATGTTATCATTTTAACATAATTATGTAAGGTAGAAGAGGAATATTTAGGAAACGTGTTGAAGTTTAATTATTTTAATAAGATAAGTTCAGTAGATAGAGGCGCCTCTTTATACATAGAGAACGAATGAATATTGATAGCCACGCGTGCTCACTGTGTTAATTTTAGAGCAATAAGACCAGTACCCTAATTGGGGAACACACATTTGTCGCAATCCTAAGGATTTTGAACGAAATTCGTAATCCAAAGCTTCTTGTATTTGAAAAATTGTCAAAATTAAAGGCATTGCAGGCATTTTTTGGTATTGGCTTTAGCATAGGATTATGATACTAACATTAGATTTTAACTAGACTAAACTAGAATATTAAATCTTTACTAACACTGTTTGGATCTCTGTGGTCTGTAAATAAAGATTTAATTAATTGACATTGTTAGTGTGTTCGGCAATTAGGCTACGGTTATCTTACGATATTTGCTTTTATTAGAAATCAGTGATGTCCAATATAAACTTAGAACGAACATACTAACGATTTTAAAACGTCAATGGTATTTGCCGAGGTTCAAACTCGTGATAATGTGTTTGAGAAGCGAGTCCTCTATCTCCACGCTATCACGACACTGGGCTCCTCATCGTCATCACTTAGCACTCGCAGTCCACTGCTGGACAAATACTCCTTTAACACGATCCTTGTCTACTCTCACAGAGAATCTGACAACCAGTCACAACCACTTTTACCAAGAATATCGTATTACCCAGTGACTGGTTTGTGGAGGTCAGATAGGCAGCCGCTCCATGTAAAATAATGGTACACAGCTGCATCTGGTTAGACGACTAGAAGCTGACTCCATCATAGTAGGGAAAAGGCCAAGCAGATGCTGCCTCCGCTACTCATCTACTGTGAGAAGACCGACGCTTCACCTGGAATGGAATAATGTTTTGGGGGAATGCCACCGAGAGATAAACTGTCTTCAAAGCCCAAAAGAAATGTATCTGGGCAATATGTGCATTTAAACCTACAGATACTGGTAAACCACATTTTATACATTTAAAAAGTAATATTCCCATCACTGTATATTTTTATGAACTAGCAATATACATTAGAATGAATTAAAAAAAATATAATGACATCTGAAAAAGTACCAGGCTTACCAGTACACTTTGTGCAGTATACCATAGAACAGCTATGTTCGACAAGAGTGCATTTTGTATGGGCCCTAGAATTTATAATAAATTACCTAATAATTTAAATGAGCAAAGAATTGTCATCATTCAAAAATAAATTAAATACTTATATGGTCAATAAAGCCTATCGCAAAGTTATTTATTATTTAAATGATAAATGTAATTACATTTTTAGTTAAGTAATAATAATAAAATTATATAACTAATTAATTAATAAATTTCATAAATAATTTAATATTAATATTTTTAAACTAATAAATAAGGTAAGAAATATTTGTAAAAGTAGATATTTGCACACCAGTGGGGCGAGCATGGCCTACTGTGACATGACTTCACACATTTTATCACAGTTTGAGCGATAAAACTGTTTTGTCATAAAATGCTAGTACAAATTGACATGACATCATTTATCATGTCTTGTCACAAACGTCTTGGGCAGCCCGTGCTCGGCCCGCTGTTTAGGTACAATGGTTTAAAGAACTTTTTTATATGTATCACCTCGTGTACCCATCATCATCATCATCATCATTCAAACTCAAACTCAAACTCAAAACATTTATTTCAATTAAACCATTGACAGGCACTTTTGAATTGTCAAGAAGTCGGTCAGAAGTAGGTTCCTATGGAGAAGAACGGGAAAGAAACTCCACGGACACTCTTTTAAATTAAAATATTTGTACAAAATATTGGTTACATCATTCATATTGAAGTTAAACATGTGAGAACGATGCAATACGTCAAAAGCGTCCGTGATAAAAAGATAACAATTCAAAACTAAAATAATTAAAAATAAGCCGTGGCAGCTAAGAGATGACCAGTCCCAACTGACAGCGCCCGTTCACGAACATGACGCATGGATCAGCACCATTCAGCTCAACCATTTTGAAGGGAGCTAAATGATCCAACACACACGCCACCATCAGCGAGACATCTGAGTGAGCATGACATATTCTCAGCCGCCAGGGCACTTTTAAGTCAATGAAAGACATAATTACCCGGTAAATGGTAGCTCTATTGTACATAGTACTCACACCTGTGATATGCAATTATATAATACAAAGGAGATTCGAGTTTATACAATGAAAAGATAGTCTTCCAATCTTCATCAGCTCCAACAGTATTTTCAAATGTTAATAAATTAGTTGTGGTTGTGGAGCTGGACCAGCATTGAGCCAAGCATTTCTATCAGCGATGTAATCCCCCAACCTATAATATGCCTGCTTGCTTAGTGTGCGTTTTATACAAGATTTGAATTTCGTCTCATTCAGTTGAAGTATGACGGGAGGGATTTTATTATAACATTTTAAACAGTACCCCATGAAAGATGAGTCTACTTTTGCCAGTCTGAAACCTGGTTGAGCTAATAGATCCCTACTTCTAGTACTATAATTATGTCTTTCGCCTCTTTTACTAAAAAGATGTAAATTTTTTCTTACGTACATGATGTTTTCATAGATATATTGACAAGGCACCGTCATGATGTTAATATCCTTAAACAGTTCCCTAAGAGAATCGCGCCTGCGGAGATTATATATGGCTCTGATGGCTCTTTTCTGCAGAATAAAAATAGACTCGATGTCTGCCGCCCGTCCCCAAAGTAAAATACCGTAAGACATGATACTATGAAAGTAACTAAATTAGACTAGCCTCGCGGTATCTACATCAGTAAATTGACGGATTTTTCTGACAGCATATGCTGCTGAACTTAGCCGTCCTGCAAGAGATGTTAAATGAGGACCCCATTGAAGCCTAGAGTCGAGCGTGATCTCCAGGAAAACAGTTTTATCGACGAATTCTAGTCTATTCTCCTGCCCATATCCCAAATTTATTTGTGGTCGGCGCAACATGTCCCTTTCTTCTACACTTCTCTAAGTCGCCATCTTGGTACTCACTCCCTGTCTATCCATATCATCTTTCACACAGTCCATCCATCGTTTCTTTGGTCTTCCCCTTACTCTTATAGCCATCCACTTTCGTACTCAAAACTTTTCTCACGACATTTTTCTCATTTTTTCTTATCACACGTTTGCTTAGCAATTTTTTTCTTTCTAAAGAATGTAACAGTAGACGTTAAAGCGTTCCAGGCTTCAAATACAAGTTCTCAAATCTCACATTTCTTGGAAAAATCCGATTGTGTGCTCCATTTTCACCTACTTCGTTTGTCCCCCCCTCAGCAGAACATTATGTATTAAGCTTTGAGCAAAAATAATAAACCTTTAGCTTCGAGTTTCTTTGAAGATATTTTTTATAAAGGTTATTCATGTGTGATCGATCAAACGTGAAAACCTTTGTACCGACAACATAAGAACTTATTTGATACATTTTATCAAAGTAAAATGGATTTTATGACAATGGAAGAAAGATTGTTGTTAAGTGAGGGAAAAGCAAAATGTCAATGCTTGTTTTTATAAAAATAGGTCGTTGCGTAGAAAATGTTAGGGTTATAATTATGAGGGGTTGTCATAAATTACCCAGGCCAGGACAAGTTTTTGTTTTTATTTTCATAAAAACATCGTTAATCGTCCATAGGATCAAAAATTCCTTATGAACTTAGTTTACTTTCATAGATAATTATTTCTCCGAGAATAGTTCTAGAAGCTGCAACCAATCCCTCAGCAAAATCCCCTAGTAACAATTCTATAGTTATGCCCAATAAAATTCGCCGGGAGAGCCTATAAAGCCAGAGAAGTTACAACTAAACTAGGCATCGAGAAGGGCTATAAAACGTAAAATATTATAGTTATGTAACTATCCTTATATAACTATAACTTGGTTATGTTACATGATATTTTCAGGTTTCAGACATTTGGGTCGACTAGGTATATGAAATTTGTATGGGACAGTTGATTATATCTCGCGATTACGACGTTGGTCCCGTGGAGAAAGATGTTCATTTTGATGGTTGTACCCAATGACGTATTATAAATAGACGCGTCATACACGAACATTAGTGCACTCAAAAACAGCGTAAGCCATGATTGTAGCTACATACTTGCATACAATCATACAACGCGTGAAGAAAAGGAAAGACCTATACCGATATCTGTTGTTAGAAAGAGATGAACATACATATTCAGTTACGTCACTAGCTGCTGCATGTTCATTGGCGCCTACGTAATAATTATTATTATTACTGTAAATGTCAGGCAATTGCCTGGCATTTATTTTGCCATCATTGAGCGCAGCTAACGCATCTAAAGGTAATAATACATCATTTGGTGCGACGAGATTGGAGTCAAATCCGGGCAATTATATACCAAGTGTGACTTTTTCAATACATATATATTTTCAAAGTATGTCTCAGACATTATTGTCTGTCTGTCCGTCTGTCACCAGCCTGTGTCTCATGAACCGTGATAGTTAGACAGTTGAAACTTTCGCAGATGATGTATTCGTGTTGCCGCTATAACAACAAATACTAAAAAAACAGAATAAAGTAAATATTTAAGGGGGCTCCCATACAACAAACGTGATTTTTTTGCTCGTTTTTGCTCGATATTGATAAGGGCAACAGGTAGACGCTTGAAATATTCACAGAATATTTAGTTATATATTGACTTTAAAAATAAATAATTTAATTAAAATAAAACAAATATTTAAAGGGGGCTCCCATACAACAAACGTGTTTTTTTACCGTTTTTATAGATAATGGTACGGAACCCTTCGTGCGCAAGTCCGACTCGCACTTGGTCGGTTTTTTTTTAATTATGATAAATAACACTATCTCTCTCCTTAAACATCATTGTTTTGTTCTTTGTACTTAGGTAAGTATTTCACCATCTTCATGTGCCCGCCTTTTCCCAACTTCTGTTGCGGTCAGCTTCCAGTCTAACCGGATGCAGCTGAGTACCATTATTTTACATGGAGTGACTGCCTATCTGACCTCCACAACCCAGTAACTGGGTAATACGATACCCCTTGGTAAGACTGGTTGTCAGACTTTCGGGCCTCTCACGACCCGTAACGACTGTCAAAGATCAGCCGGGACCAATGAACAACCAACCATGTAAAAATATATTTATCTACATAATAAATATAATATGTTTTACTTAATGTATTTATTAATTGTATTTATGTAAATGGTACACCACAGACTACCTGCAGTATTGTAGCTTGCGTGTTCTGTACTGAGCTCACGCAACGCGTCGTACGTTCAGCCAGTATAGGACTCGCCCTTCAAGGAGCGCTGTCCTCAATTTGACGCATTATTAATTTATTATACACAAAACAAATGGTATTTTAATAAAACGGGTATACTAAAAAATCAATAATTGAATTATCTTTTTATTGGTGAAGGTTTCAGAAAGATACGCTTGGTAGATTTTGCACCATTTTCAGTTTTTTATCCGCGTTAGACTTATCTTTACAAATTAATTTCACTATGTAGGTAATATAAACATAATCTAAAATATTCGTATACACACTGACGTTACGCAAATCCTGCATCGAGCAAGCAGAGTTTAAAGTTTGTAAAGTTATGTCTAACATAACTTTACAAATTAATTTCACTATGTAATATAAACATATTCTAAAATATTCACATATTAAATTATTGAGAAAATGATCCAATTTATCATATATTTTTTTACAAATAATGAACACTACTCGTTTAGACGTGATCGTCCGTATAAAATCATTAAAAGTCGGTTATCGTCCCCTTAATCCATCCAAAGGTTATCTTTAAAATATCGATTTCAGCGATAAGACCGCCCAATGTGTCACCCTATGTAAAATTTCTACATTTCTATCTGTAATTTTTATGGTGTACAATAGAAAGAGTATTCTATCTATCTATCCATCCACTGACATCGGTGAAGGGAAACATCGTGAGGAAATCTGATGGACTGATGATTAATATAAGTTTGAAATCGTCAATTCATCTTGAGCAAGCATTGCGATCAATGCTCGTGCCTTCTCTCTTTGATAAAGGTCCTTTGCCGTGCAGTGGTACCGTCCGCGAGGCCTAAGCTGAGCTTTTTATTTGTTTTTATAGTGTAGGTGTGACGTCGTAAACCGGTTTATACAATCAGCCTGAGGCGCGGTGCGTCCCTCGCGCGACGCAACTGCACCGCACACTTTCAACACTTCACCTCTTGTACTGTAATCACTCAGACAAATGTAAAGCTCAGCTTCAGGGTTACGAGCCTGTCCGAAAGGGATATAGTGGCCCTGGCACACAGGCATTTGAAGGAACACGGTGGGTTTTAGTCAGTAAAAGTCTGACACGCCCTCCCGCTCCACCCAGAGCGGGAGAAGTTATTTGATAATTTCCCGCCAAAAAAAAAAGGCCTCGCGGACTGTACAGTTACATGCTGTTTTTATTTTATTATAGTTTTTCAACTACATAGTTCGAAAGGGCAAGTTATTGCAAAACAGATCGTGGGTGATATGTTATACCTACCTAAGTATTTACAGAACCATTTGAGCCCTTTTCAACGTCCCCTGGGAAGGGTCCAAGCTTAATTACGTAAACTGGACTAGGGGACAGAATTTGCATAAACAAAATTGTATCAGTCTGTAAATTGCCTTGCTGTTCGCCTCTTGTGAAGTTTTAGCTGTCAACTCGGCGTATTACTTTTTATTCCACCCTACTATTGTCTTAGTGCTGGCCAAAGGAAAAAGATCCATACATAAGAAGGAGCAAGCTCTATTACTACGCTAACTAAAGGCGTGGAGGCGATTTCAGCTAGCTGGGGAGTTTATGCTGCTGGGGAGTCCGTTGCGCCATTTCTTCTTCCCAACTAAAACACTAAGAAGTGTAGAAGGGCAGGCGTTTTCGGGGACTGTCTTTTATAATTTTGATGTTCAAAAAGTTTATAAAGCCTAAACTGCATAAATGACTTTGATTTTGCTTAATTAAAATACACCCCAATTAAATCCGTAACTGGGACTCGCTCTCAGAACTCATAATTTCAGCCGAAAGACATCCACTGCTGGACATAGGCCTCCCCTAAAGGGGGAGTTTTCCATAATCGCCACGCTTGGCAGGCGGGTTGGCGATCCATCAGTATGTTGTTAAAATGCATAGAGAACGCTGCTGCCCATTCCCTAGTAAGTCCCTTAGTCGCCTTTTACGACACCCACGGGAAGAAATGAGATGGTGCTATTCTTTACGTCCGGCACCACACGGACATCCGCAGAACTTGCCAGATTCATATTCGGTATTTTCGCTGGTTTTTCAGCCGTTAAAAGGATTTATAATTATGTAAAACCTCCATCAGAAAGTTTTCAAACAGTCAAAGGGCTATGTAGTTAGGAAATTCAAACAAACTACAAATAACAAACTTATACGAGTCGTTTTACAACCTTTAGCTGTTCAAAAGGCCTTAAAATAGTTCGTTTGATCTCCAAATAAACATACATAAACATTTACACCCACATCTAATCAGTAATCGTCTATTATCTTATCTGTCTCACAGAATTAATAACGCATCACGATTATCTCGCCTCCCTCTTGAGTAGGCGACAGATGTCGAAGATGTTCAGCTGATAACCGAGATGTTTTGTGATAAGACAGTATAGGGACATTCGTATTGATGTTTATATACCTCATTTAGTTTGATAGTTATGTGGGAGAAGTAAAATAAACTTGGTTTTTCTTCCCACGATGAGTATTTTGAGCCGTCATCGTTTACGAATATTTGGGTTTGTCTGTTGTGATTTAAAGTGCAAAAACGTAGTTGATTGATTCCACGTACCTACTACTGTTCCGTGTGGTGCCGGACGTAAAGAATAGCACGATCCTATTTCTTCTCTTGGGTGTCGTAAAGGCGACTAGTGAATGGGCAGCAGCGTTCTCTATGCATTTTTAACACCTTATTGCGATCGCCAATCCGCCTGCCAAGCGTGGCGATTATGGCAACGCCCCTCCCCTTATTGGGGGAGGCCTATGTCTAGCAGTGGACGTCTTTCGGCTGAAATGATGATGATGATGATAATCTACTACTGTATTTGAAGAATAGGAGACTGTAAATAGTGATATAGGGCAAAGTCTTTTTATATTTGTAAAGATAGAATAGCATTATTGGTGACAATTTCATGTATTTTAGGGTTCCGTACCTCAAAAGGAAAAAAAACGGAACCATTATAGGATCACTCGTGTGTCTGTCTGTATGTACGTCTGTCACAGCCAATTTGCTACAAATCTACTGGACCGACTAAGTTGAAATTTCGTACACATATTAATTTCTGTGATCCAAAAACGGACGTATCAAGTAAATAAATGCATTTTGAATATAGGGGGGGCACTTAAGGGGGAAAATGAGAAAACTAAAGAAAACAAGTTTTGCAAACTGTACTTTTTGACATAATAATATCAAATTAGCGTCAGGTGGTACACCTTGTGTTGTCATCTGACATTATGCTGAGCTGAGGCCCTTTTGGCATTATAATTAATTGTTTTCCGAGTTATTTATAGTTTATAAGGTGTATTTTTTTTGCTGTAATGCCAATAAACGCATTTTTCTTTCTTTCTTTCAAATTAATTGTAAGGATAAAAAAGGTAAAAAACTTATTGTAAGGATTTCAGATATTTTTTTTTAGTTTTTAAAATAAAACCTTTAAAGATACTTAAGGAAATAATTGAAAATTGACCCTTATCTCCGAAACTACTGAGAAAACATTTTGGAAAAAATGTACAGAAAGTAATACTTTACTTATAGATTACAGAAAAAACCTATACAAAGTTTATAGTCTTAACATGTCTGTCTTAAATCTCTCAATATTGTGCGTACAAACTTACATTTGCAGTTGGAATGTATGGAGGAACGTGTTTTTCAATTACAATATTTGTTAAGTTTGTTCTTGGGATAAATTCATCCCGACTACGGAACCCTTCATTGTGCGTGGTCCGACACGCACTTGGCCGGTTGTTAACCCCCATCGAAAAAGAGGGGTTTTATAAGTTGTTATACCGTGAATCAGTGACGAAAGGAATTGCTACGCGTGGCTCTACAAATTTTACTTACGGCGGCGGCACGTTCTGTCAGCCACGCTGCCGTCTGACTGGCCAATTTTTTACTACGCCATCAGCTTAACACGCAGATATATGCCAGTGACCTTGTGTGGTTAACTTGCGTGTTATGTACTGAGCTCACACAACGCGTCGTACGTTCAGCCAGTAATAGGACTAGCCCATCAAGGAGCGCTGTCCCCAATTTGACGCATTATTAATTTATTATACACAAAAAAAGGTATATTAATAAAACGTGTATACTAAAAGATCAATAATTATATTATCTTTAAATTAGTGAAGGTTTCAGAACAATAGGCTTGGTAGATTTTGCGCCATTCTCAGTTTTTTATCCGCGTTAGACATAACTTTACAAATTAATTTCACTATGTAATATAAACATAATCTAAAATATTCACATATTAAGTTATTGAAAAAATGCTCTAATTTATCATATATTTTTATCAAATCATTAACACTACTCGTTTAGACGTGATCTTCAGTATAAAATCATTAAAAGTCAGTTATCGTCCCCTTAAATTCTCATAATTATAACCAATGCTGACCAGAGAAAAATATTGGTATCACATTGCTAAAGTCACATTGGTACATGGACTAGGTTTTGAACTTTACTTGAAAAGTGAATGAATTGAGAGAAAAAGAAACACCAAAAAATATTTCACAATTATCCAGTTTAATGTAAGTTACATGCCAAACTTAAAGTACTCAAGACAAAATTTAAAATAATACAGTGTTTCATTTACCGTTGTATTCCTTTTACCTTTATATCCCTTGTTCAGCTTAGTTTGACAAAAGGAGGGAGCTTGACTGCGGTCAGTGGCTGCGACGATGTGACTGCTGGTGCTGTGGCAACCCACTGCTCGACCGACGGAGCTGCAGCGAGTTCAGTAGATAGTTCTGTCTCAAATTGTTGCGCAAGCTGTTTTCTTGCAAATTGTTTCCTTGCAAGTTATTCAAAAGGTTGTTTTGACGTAAATTATTGCTCAGGTTATTTTCTTGCAAATTATTCAACTGGTTATTCTGTCGCAAATTATTGTGCAAGCTGTTTTCTTGCAAATCGTTTCCTTGCAAGTTATTGAAACGGTTGTTTTGACGTAAATTATTGTTCAGGTTATTTACTTCAAAATTATTCAACTGGTTATTCTGCCGCAAATTATTGTTGAGATTATTTTCTTGCAAATTATTAAGCAGATTGTTTTCTCGTAAATTATTGTGCAAATTATTTTCTTGCAAATTATTGAGAAGGTTATTCTGTCGCAAATTATTGAGACGATTATTTTGTCTCAAATTATTGTTAAGATTATTTTCTTGCAAGTTATTGTTTAGATCATTTTCTTGCAGATTATTCAGAATGTAGTTATTATTAGACCTTAGATGCATTCGCTGGTGGTTTAAAGGGCTGGCTAGCCCCTGGGCCACCATGACGACTGCAATACTGATCACAAGTTTAAACATGGCGACTTTTCGAATCGAATAAAACAAATACTGTTGTAAAATCGAATGAATTATCCGCATTTACGTGGCTTATATACCTTACGTGGTAATCAATTCACTTTATAGTTACATACCGTTTAGGATGTTTCTCGAATCGATTTAATACATTTCGATTAGTCGGTGTTGTTTAGTTTTAATTGAGCGAGGAACATTCAATTGTGATAGTGATTTGATACACTTTTCAGTGTGGGCATAAAGTTCTGAAGAAAAGTTAAAATCGAGTTCAAAAATTTATTGGACAATCGAAAAGGACGTTATTTAGTAAAAAATAGTTGATTTTATTACCTATTTATACAGGGTTAATTCGTCACCTATTAAGGGGTCATTGTACTCATCATTATGAACAACTTTTACTGTGGGACCCCTTAAGAGGTTATTGACGTTTTAAAAATAACCCTGTATATGTTTGTCAGTTTACAGCAGCATGATTTTACGCATTTTAATGGTTCTGTAGCAAACTATTTATAGCACTCCTGTTTTTGGTAAAAAGGAATCTATAGAGGTATGAGGAACGGGGTGTAAAGTTCACTCAACCTCTATAGAAAAAGGGGGGTCGTCCGACCAGATGGGTGTTGTGTCTAGTGAGCTACTGCCCGACGTATACTAGTCGTGCGGTAAACTCTGCTTGCGCAATGCAGGATTTTGCGTGACGTCAGTATGATGCGTACTACTTCATCTGGAACAGGAAATACATGGTATTGACTTATTTATAATAGTTTGAGGAAAAAAAAAGGGCAAAAATGGGGGGTTGATTTTTTTTAATAGGGTTTTTAGATCATTTGGGGTGTTATTATAAGGCCTTCCAGTTGCTTAGTTTCTGACTTAAGGCTTCTACAGACCGGCGCGACACGCGATGGTGTAGCTAAAAGCTCTTATGTCTATAACCAGCATAGATTTCAGAAATTAGCAAAAATCCTGTAAGTAGGTACCTACAAACCTACAAGAAGTTGTGCGGTGACGAAAAAAAATAATTTTAAATTTTGAGTATGGAAAAATGGATTTCCTTCATAAGTACAGAACTGCCGACGCAAGTTTGACTCGCACTTGACCAGTTTATCTCGACTTAAAATTGAATCATGTAAAAATGATGTTTTTTATTATTTCTACAGCGTCGCTTCATGTTCTTCAAAAACGTGAAATCGATTTCTAGTAATGGGCAGTATTCGTGTATATTTTGTTATCAGACTTGTGGTAAAATTTCAATAAAATTTAACAATATGAAGTCGATAAAATAAAAAAAATCATTGTAATATCTGATAGTGGGGAGGGTGGGTTCATATTTAAGGTTCCGAACAAAATAAAGGTACCTTTATTATCTCACTTTCTTGTCCAGAATTTTGCCAATAAGGTAGTAAACCTGGAAGTGTTCTACAGCCCATACTAATGCCAGAGCTACCTTCACTGTTTGGCAGTATCGCCGTTCGCAGTCTGTCAATGTCTTATGCGTCTCGATGCCACGCGCTCGTGCGCACGCGCAGTGCAAAGACCAAGAATATTGAAAGTCATTTAGATATCTTAGTTTAGGAGCTAGCGCAGGTTTATTGAAATCGTAAAATATAATAAAATTACGGCGACGCGGCGACGACACCCACAGGAAGAAATAGGATTCCGATACAAACTTTGTTACGCAATGTACCCTAATTGCGTAACACAGTTTGAATCGGAATGATTTTGAAGTATATTGCTAATCCATTGCTTCTTATGGTAAAAAAATTGTCTGCTCAACAACGTAAATAACGCAATGAATGTTGTTGAACTGGCAAATTGAAACCGATTCCTACTGATTGTGTGTTACGCAATTAGCCCTCTGGAGTGATGTGACTTTTGCGTCAAGCGACACGCGCGCGTCACCTGTTTCCGCCCCTCGTTCCACAAATCGCATTGCGGTGACTCATGGCATGCTATAAACAACTTCTTTCATTTGTTTTTTCCGCAGTCGCTGCCGCAAGACGTGTATCGCTTGAATGTGTAGCTTGCAGTCTCGGGGTAACTCAAACTCAAAGCATTTATTACAAATAAACCTATTACAGGCACTTTTGAACTGTCAAGGGGTCGGTCAGTCAGAGAGATGAAGCTAGTTGCCCATTCCAAAGCGTAGTAGGTTCCTATGGAGAAGAACGGACAAGAAACTCCACGGACACTCTTTAAAATCAAAATATTGTTACATAGTATTGGTTACATCATTTATGTTGAAATGATACATGTGAGAACGATGTAGAAAGACGTGCACGTTAAAAGAGTCCGTAATAGAAATATAAAAAAAAAAAAAAACAATTAAAATACCTAAGTTAAAATAAGCCGTGGCAGCTAAGAAATGACCAGTCCCCACTGACGGCACCCGTTCACGAACAGGGATCAGCACCATTTAGCTCAACCATTTTGAAGGGAACTTAATGATCCAACACACACGCCACCATCAGCTAGACATTTGAGTGAGCATGACACTCTCAGCCGCCAGGGCACGTTCATGTCAATAAAAGACGTACTCAGAAAATGGTAGGTACATAGTGCTCACACATGTGCTATACAATTATACAATACTAAGAGATTTAATTTATACAATATAAAGATAGTATTTACAATCTTCAGCAGCTCCAACAATATTTTGAATGCTATTTAATTAGTTTATGCGCCCTTGTGGAGCAGGACCAGCGTTAAGCCAAGCATTTTTGTCAGCGATGTAATCGCCCAACTTATAATATGCTTGGCTACCTAAAATTGGGTTGCGTTAGACAATTCGGCCGTTAGTCGATTTTTACCCACGGCCACGACCCTTTTCTTTTGCCACCATAATTACTTGCGATATTATCTCAACATTCATTACTGTATTTTAACCCTCACTTCTAATAACACAAACACCTCGAACCATTCCGCTTAACCTGATACTAAAACGACATTATCGTTGCAAAACAGGCAAAAACGTTAGGTGAGGCCGAATCTCGGATGTAACCCGTAATACGCCGAATGTGCCGAATTATGGAGGGTTACAGAATGCGGTCGCTGTAGGAAGGTGTTGTAATTATGTTGGTTTTTTGGGGTTTTGCAAATGGCAGAGTAAGGGCGGTCTTTGGGAACTTGAAGTATGCCAACCTGCTTCTACAGGGTGTTAGGTAAAATGAGGGACATACTTTAAGGAAGTAGTATATGATAACAGCCGCACGAGTTAATGGAAGGTTAAACTACGTTTACCGTGATCGGTTCGTGGATAGTGACCATTCTCCTCCTTGGCTCGAAAAGCACGCTGGAACCCCAGCTGTCATTCGTGGATCTTTGACAGCCGTTACGGGTTTCAGAAGCCAAAGTCTGACAAGCAGTTCTGCCAAGGGGTATCCTGTTACCCAGTAACTGGGTTGTATAGGTCAGATAGATAGTCGCTCCTTGTAAAATACAGGTATTCAGCTGTATCCAATTAGACGGAAAGCCGAATCTGTCATAGTTGGGAAAAGGCTGGGCCAATTTTGACTTTAAGGGGTACTCATGTACTTTTATTAAGGGACCAACCCTGAAATCGTGAAAAAAACATTAGCTGATCCACACATTTAGTATATATTTATTTTACATCATAATGTTCCCACTGCTGGGACACAGGCCTCCTTTCGGTGAGCCCTCTCACTGGGCCGTAATCCACCAAGCGGGCCTAGTGTGGGTTGGTAAATGTCACATGTCTTAGAACTTATGGTTCTAGGACATGCCGGTTTCCTCTCGATGTATTTCTTTACCGTTTTGAGAGCAGTGGTGATGAAATAATTTACACAAAGCGCCTGTCTGGGTTCCAACCCACGAACTACAACTTGTAACTCGCGGCCGTTACCACTGGGCCACCACTGCTCTTGTACTATAGAGATATATTTGCTTATATTAAGATCAACAACGGTGGACGAAATTAAAAATATATTTTTCTTTTCTTCAGGTAAGTATCCAGCTGCAGACCTTCTGATCCTGCTGGTGTAAGTCTTCATCATATTTTGACATTACAGTGATAATTATGTACCTGTTTTTTTTTTAATTATTTTTTTTCCCTGAAGACTGAACCTTAAAAAAAATCACAATTCAAAATCTACTTATTTACGTTACACGTTTGCATTTGGGTCACAGAAATTCATATGTGTACAAAATTTCAACTTAATTGTTGTCCAATGGGTTCGGAGCAAATCGGCTGTGACAGACTGACAGACACGAGGGAGATCCTCTATGGGTTCCGTATTTTTTTCCTTATGAGGTACGGAACCCTAAAAATTAACCATTTTCATGAGTAAGTTCCTACTCCACTCCACATGTCCCTCGTTTAACTAAATATAAGTACAGAGAGTTTATACTATTTTCTTGAATCACCTAAAGACCTAGATTCAGGTAAAAAAACCCTTCCTGTCTCCTTAAACATCATCATTACTTAATACAGTTCCCTGCTCTTGTTTCAAGTGTATTATTGTATATATTTATTAGATAAGTGTATGCTTTGTGTATGTATCTATTTATTGTATATGTTAATGGTACACCACTGACTACCTGCAGTATTGTCACTCCTGCTCCCTTTAATCCATCCAAAGGTTGTCTGTAAAAGATCGCTTTTAGCGATAAGACCGCCCATTGTGTCACCCTATGTAAAATTTAAATGGTGTACATAATAAAGAGTATTTTATTCTATTCTATTCTAATCAGAACTAAAATGTACGAAACACTGTTTTCATTCCAATACGTCATTCATTCCCTCCGGTATGACAAGAATGTCGGCTGTGTAGCGGCTCATTACTGTCAAAGTGTTCACTCCAATTATTTGTCAACAGTGAAGTAAATTGGAGGCAGGACAGTCAAACAATATGTCATTTACAAGTCTGTGATTATTGGAGGCTCTAATGGTTTGGACAAGTAAAGAATGGGACGCACGGCATATATGGTAAAGCACCCTAATGCTAGTATTAATAAGGCTTTCATTTGAAAACTGCTTTTTAAGTGACTTTTTACTATCTCTCACATTCTAGGATTGGTTTTGGACGGGTTTGTGTATCGAAAGTTAAGCAATGCTTGTCGAGGTCGGTCTGTGGATGGGTGACCATCCATTATACAACGTGGAGACGACATTAAGACAATAAATTCAACTGCGTATATCTTATGACGTTCGTAGTCTGCACCCGAAAATTCAATCAAATATATCCAATAGTTTAGTCGCTATAGCTATTCAAAGATTGACAAAACCCATAGTCGGCACTCCACTGCTATTTAGTTTGGTTGAAAAAATCACTTTTTTAATTTCGATGTTAGAATTTATTTGGTCGTTCCAAAATACTCATATGCATTAGTATTGCCAGTGTTTTCATTTATTGTCGTATTGTTGTCTCCACATTGTATACCTTAACTCCTTCGTCCCTCGGAAAGTACTTTAAGCAGTTGGTTCCGGCTGTTATGGGTAGCCTGAAAATCTGATAACCAGTCTTACCAAGGGGTATCGTGTTACCCAGTAACTGGGTTGCGGGGATCAGATAGGCAGTCAATCTATGTAAAATGCTGATACTCAGTTGTATCCAGTCAGACTGTAAACCGACCCCAACGTAGTCACATATTGTCTGAAATTCATCTGATACTTTGACAGTTCAAGCATGAGTATTTCTATTACTACTGCTCTAAACGTCAGGGTAACGTTCCGTTACCCTGTTAAGACATTACCCTCCTTCTGGGGCAGTCGCGTAAAAACGCAAAGAAAAACATCGTGATCGTGAGGTAGCCGGCGGCGTGTCCGAGATGCAAACATTTGAGGCCCTCTCTCTCTCACAGAGAGTGGATATCAGTTACTTAAAATCGACAATTAGGTACTTTAGCTCAAACTCAAACTCAAAGCATTTATTTCAATTAAACCAATTACAGGCACTTTTGAATTGTCAAAGAGTCGGTCAGTTAGTCAGAAAGTTGAAGCTATTTTCCCATTCCAAAACATAGATCTCTATAAACTCCAAGGACACTCTTTTAAATCAAGATATTACAAACTCCTGGTACATTATTCTTCTCGCTTCTATATGCGAGAGTAATGTTAAAAAAAAAAACAATACAAATATAAAAGATTACAAATAAGCCCTGGCAGATAGGAGATGACCAGTCACAACTGACGCCGCTTATCAAAAATCAATCAACTCAGCTTATTGAAGTCCACTGCTGGACATAGGCCTCTCCCAGGCTGCACCACAACACCCTGTCCTCCGACTGCCGCGTCCAGTCTGTCCCAGCAACCTTTTTAAGGTCATCGGTCCATCTAGCTAGGGGGCATCCCACAGTACGCTTTCTGATACGCGATCGCCACTCCAGGACTCGTCTGCTGTACCAGCCATCGGTCCTTTAACAAACATGGCCAGCCCACTGCCACTTCAGCTTGCTTACTCTGCGATCCGTGTGGTGCCGGACGTAAAGAATAGCACTGTCCTATGTCTTCCCGTGGGGGTCATAAAAGGCGACTATGGGACTTACTAAATAATGGGTAGCAGCGTTCTCTTTGCATTTTAACACCATACTGCGATCGCCAACCTGCCTGCCAATCGTGGCAATTATGGTGACCCCCCCCTATTGGGGGAGGCCTATGCCCATGGCCTGTGTCCGTCTTTTAATCTCTAAGTAGGTAGTCAGCATCAAAAGTCGATGACCACATTCAAATTTTCAAAATCACTGTACATTATATATTATTATTTATATTATTGATTTTGAAAATCTAAATGTGTCATCAACTTTTGATGCTGACCGTACATGTACCTAATTATTGAATATTTATTTCACACCAAAGAAACTACAAATATGTATAATCTATCTCTCCCAGATTCCCAAAACCCCGTGATTTACAATAACTCTAAAACGATGATAAACGTGCACTGTGATTACAATGACAGCGGCTAACAACACTGGTAACTTATGATGCCGGCCATTCTATACGATTTTAATTTTGACTCTAAACATATCGTAAATTATGGTTTTAGGCTGTGAAAGTGATGGAAGACAGCGGATACACAACGGTTTTGGAAACTTTTTGGAAGATTTCAAATAAGTATTAACTTTACAAATTGAAAAAATTGAATAATCTATACGTATTATATTAAAGTCGCTTTTGATGTCTGTCTGTGTGACTGCGCTTTTCTTCTAAACTACGTCACGGATTTTGATTTATCAAATTTTGCACTCTGTTTTCCAATCTGGCACCCTTTTGGAAAACGAAATAGGTAAGTATTTGACGGAGGTATTAGGTATTATTAATAAAGAATAATTAATTATTCTTTATTAATAATTGTATTGTTATAATTGACTTGTTATTTAATTTTTATTAGGTAAATATAATATACTTTTACGATGTTTGTAAATATGTGAGTACAAACATCGTAAAAGCCTACCTACATAGGTATCATCTCATAATTAAATGATCTGTCATTGCTTCATTTTTAATTATTATATTTTATAGTAATTTTATTCTAGGTACATCATCTTCACATTATAATTAATGTACTTAAACAAAATATTGTAAAACATTTTTAAAAGACGGAGGAGTTGCGACGGTTGAGTTCCTTGCCCATCTTTCTCCATACGAAACTACCTTTTGGAAGGGGCAACTAGAATCAATTCTATTTTTTTGTAAATTTTGACGTTCAAAAGTGTCTCATATGTGCCCTATAATAAATAAATAATTTGACTTTGACTTTGAGTAAGTGTAAGCAGATCTGAAAACTCGCTATAGCTTATAAATTACGCCATTCAAAAAGAAGCTAAAAGAAACAGTAAATAAACATTATATTCCTCAATCTGACTGTTGTTACGACCGAATGTTTATAAGGGCAATCTTTTACCCATAATAGGCGATGCAACTATACTTAAATATGAAACTATGCTTAATTACATGAACAAATATTCAAAAAGAAAATTATATTTCCTACGTAAATAAACTGTGTTTAAAGAACTGTTAGTTTGAGAAATGTGATTGGTGTAATGTAGTCGTATGGTTTTAATTCCATATTGGTTTTGTAAGAGGCGACTTATAATGAGAAACAACTCTCTCTATTAGGACTTCGATTTTTGAAAAATCGTGATCGCAAATTGACTAGGAACCAACTTAAATTGTACGTCTTCAAATCACAATGGAGCAGTGCATGGTGACCCAGTGGAAACGACCACGACTTACGAGTCGCAGGTCGTAGATTCGACCCAGGCAGGGACTTTACTTCGTGTGAATTATTTCATCACCACTGCTCTCAAAACGGTGAAGGAAAACATCGTGAGGAAAACCGGCATGTCCTAGAACCAAAAATTCGAAGACATGTAACATAAATATCAACCCGCACTGGGCCCACGTGGTGGATTATGTCCCACTCCCTCTCCCAGAGAGGAGGCTTGTGTCCCAGCAGTATAGTAGTGACATCATTGGCTGTTTATGTTATGGCAAATTGACGATTGTTATCAGAACATTATTGCTGCTTTTATTAATTTGATTTGATTAATTTCTCTGGCTGTACATTGTTCATAATTATAGCAACATTGTGATGAAGTAGCTGATATACAACATTATTTTTAGTATATGCGAAACCTGAATATAGTTTGTTCAGAATAAGGAACTGAATCGATTTCAATAATTTTTATACCATGTTATATTTTGTCCCAAAAATATTTAAGTGTGATGGAAAATGTTATCACCATTTAATTACTTACAATACAATCGCCGAGGTACATAATGCCAAATTATTATCAATGAGCGCAAGACGACCCTGGAGGCGCGGGGGCACCGTTACCATGTTTTTGTACGGACAACCCGGTAACATAACAACCTTATATTTTTGTGATTTTCCATGATACAGTTTTAAAATTTTGTACATAGATTCTTTACATAAAAATACTAAACATGTGTTTCGGATTTCGCATAAACTAAAACTAATATTGTATAGTCTGACAGTATGATGAAGGCCACTGGACACAAGAAGCATAGGAACACCTATGGCAAGGTGACTTAACGATTAAAACTTTTGCATAATTGAAAAGTTTTTAAGATGATGAAAAAGTTAAGAAAAATAAGAAGTCTGGAAATCGAAATAATAAAGTAACTTTACTTCTTGAAATGTCAACAACAAAAGCTAAGGAAACTTTTGAAACATTTGCCAAACAGTACCTAGCCTTCAGTACAAGCAAAGATCAAAGTTGTACAGAACCAAGAATACCTATAGGTTCCCGATAGGTTTCGGTTGGACTTACTCAACAGTACAAAGGACAACCTTCTCGGTTCTAAGGAGAAATGGAAACTAAAGCTACTTTCTCACTGGGCGACTAAGAGACCAGTTTCTCGAACGAAAATTATCGCAAAATGAATGTGACAAATTGGCAAACGCGAATGCTGCTGCGATTGGCTGTTACAAAAAAAAAAAAAAATTGTTTATTGTCATAATTAGGATAATAATACATTTACACGTGTTTAGAGCCTTCTTTTAAGCAAAACAGTGCCAATACTTGCAGGCACTGCTAATACTTGTCTGTGTGGTACCGGACGTAAAGAATAGCACTGCCCTATTTCTTTCCGTTGGTGTCGTAAAAGGCGACTAAGGGACTTACTAAAGAATGGGCAGCAGCGTTCTCTATGCATTTTAACACCATACTCCGATCGCCAACCCGCCTGCCAAGCGTGGCGATTATGGCAAATCCCCCCCCCCCCCTTTGGGATGCCTATGTCCAGCAGTTGACGTCTTTTGGCTGAAATGATGATGATGATGATCTCGGGCAACTCGACTGCCTCGTTGGTCTAGTGGTCGCAAGCGCTACTACTGAATCCTGGGTTCGATTCCCAGGTCGGGCAAAGTGTTATTGGGTTTTTTCGTCAGGAAATTTCTAAGTGGCTGCCTGGAGTCTGTATTTGTGCCCAGTTAATGGCAATATGCTCGCCCCCTATTACATGAGACTTAAACATAACTGGCCAAAAGTGCGTATACTATAGTCGTAGGTACATCTCTGGACAACCCATCAGGGAAACGATGCGTAATATTATGTTATCTCGGGCAACATATTATTATTTCCAACGCCAATCCCTCGCCCAGTGAACAGCCAGCCTTATTCAAGGAACTAAGAACATCACTTTGACTATTGAAGCGCGATCTCTCGTCAATTTCATTCGTCGCTGGCTCCCGATTCGTGACCTCTCAAATGTAACTGTCGTTCCACTCGTCCAACTTAAAATATTAGCGTGTATACGATGCGTTGTCGAGCATGTCTTTATGAGGCAAAGTTTTAATGGGGAGGAACTAAGTATATTGGTAGCTTTTGCTTGAAGTTTTTGAAGTGGAAACTTCTTTCGGCTTACTTTGCGTTCTTACTAAACAGTGAACGAAACTAAACCGTACATGCTCGGGTCAGTGACGCTGAATCGGGTCTACTCGGGTCCAATCACGTATACTCGGCTCCAGTCGTAAATTTTTACTCCTATCCAGGGACCATTTTGGTTACCCGTTGAAAGGGTTTTCGATAGGGTTTTTCTAAGCAGTTAATCAAAAACCCATACGATATGGGTAACCTTTTTGAACGGTTTAATTTATAAGCCGTTCATATGTGGCTACCCGGGTTTTCGATTGGGTTTTTCTAAGCAGTTATGCATACGGTGTGGCTACTTACCGAGCCGCTTGTAAACCCTTGTTTACAAGCCGCTTGGTAAGTATCCAAGCTAAAATGCACTATATTACATGCAATAATGATCATAGATGTTTTTTTTTTAAACTAATTAAAATAAAATAGAAATTCAAATATCTCGAAAACGGTGCATTCTTGGCAAGAAATACATAAATAAAAAAAATAAAATCAAACATTAATTTAAGGAAAAATATTTTTTTTTTTCTCTGAATCCATTGAAAGGGTTTTTGATACGGATTTTCTAAGCAGTGAATTAAAAACCCATACGATATGGGTAACCCTTTTACTGGGTTTTAAGAAAAAACCCATTCAAGGAGTTACATCATGATAAAGGTAACCTCTTATACGGCTTAACTCTTAACCGGGGTTGTATGGTCCCTGCTTCTATCATGTGGTCTTATGCAAATCCCCTCTTTTATTATTATTTAATAATTCCTCTCTTACTTTTGGTCTCTTTCATGCCAGTACAGCTGAACGAGAGAAGATGAAACCACGGTACAGCTCGATTCAAACTTGATGGTGGCTCTGAAGCTGGCTGCGCATTACCACACCGCCGGATGTATTTAAAAGTCGTCAATGGTTATGCCCCTTAACTATGAAAATATTTGGCAATGGTACGTGAGAATCTAAAAATCGAATCAATTCTTTTTTTTGTAAATTTTGACGAGTGCCATTTATGTGCCTATTTTAAATAAATAATTTGACTTTGAAATGCAGTAATACAATTAGAGGGGATCGGCACTGTTACTCCATAATTATTATTATTTATTTATTTATTTCGGACAGAATCCATAAAGTGTTAGTAACAATTTTCTTAAGATCTATGTTAGTAGGTACATAATATAATAAAGTTAACAATATAATACCTTAATACAGGGGGTCTGCTCCACTGCCAGGGTTACGAGCCTGTCCGAAAGGGATATCGTGACTCTGGCACACAGGCATCTGAAGGAACACGGTGGGTTTTAGTCAGTAAAAGTCTGACACTCCCTCTCGCTCCGCGGGAGAAGTTATTTGATGATTTCCCACCAAAAAAAAAAAAAAAAAAAGAAAAAAAAAAAAAGAAAAAAAAAAAGGGGGTCTGCTCCGAAGCGATAATCCGACTTATCGGGGGTTTTATAACTTCCTAAGTTTTCTTTTTTGACTTCGAGTCCTTACCCGAGTTCAAGTCATATTTTTCACTTTTTTTTTTTTTCGCCGTATTTAGTCATAGCTAGCCGTAGTCAAGAAACGGTTGAACATTCGCCGGTAATTCGGATTTATGTTTGCAGTAGACCCCCAGACTAATTCATAGCCTAACAAGGAGAACCGCACGTCATCCACTTGATTGCCTATGTACTTTGTGAAAACTGTCACATGTACCACAATCTGTTTTTGTACACGTAATGACTTCTGTGACCCGAACACGGACGAATAACGTAAATAAATGAATTTTGATTATGGGGGTCACTTTTGGGGGGCAAATCAGAAAATTAAAAAATAACGTTTTTTAAACTGTATCGTGCGACACATCAAATGAAAGTGCTTGTCGTAAGGATTTTAGATATATTTTTTTTATAATTTTTAAATTTATTAACGAAAATAGATGAAAATTGACCATTCCCCCCCTCCCCCCTTATCTCCGAAACTACTGAGCCTACAGTTTTGAAAAAAATAGTTCTTTACCCTTAGATTACAGGAAAACCTATATGATAAAATAAAATAATAAATCTCTCAATATTGTGCGTACAAACTTACATTTGCAGTTGGAATGTATGAGGGAACAAGTTTTTCAACTGCAATGTTAAGTTTGTTCTTAGGATAATGAATCCCCACTACGGAACCCTTCGTTGTGCGTGGTCCGACACGCACTTGGCCGGTTTTTTATATAAATAAAGAAAGATTAAAGATATAACACCTAAACTTTACCTATTACAACAGCAATCATTATTTTGTTGTAGGTTCCGTCTTTCAGTGTCTATACAAAACTTTTTACTTTTTTTTTCGCGATGACGATGTTGGTCCCGTAGAGAAAGTTGTTCAATGTGATGGTCTGTACCACACCTTTAAATATGACCCGTTTGATTATATATTTTTTCTCCAACTTTATAATAACTACTAATAATAATATCTAATGCCCGAAAAGTGATTCCCAATTTGACAGTTTTTATGTTTTCATTTTTATAAAAAGTTGTAACATTTATTACTTTTCAACATAACCTAACTAACTAGGGTTATACTTGGTTCATTCTTAACTCCATACCGAAAAAAAATATACATTTTATCCGCAAGTACGTACAAATCCCATACAATCTTGGTACAGGACATTTTACGATGGCTCTGCTATCCTTTTATATCCCGACCCTGATTGCCTCGCCCTCAGGGTACCGCCAGCAAATGAAATGGGGATACAAATTTATGACTGTATTTTTTTTACGTTACAACCCTAAGGATTTTCATAAATGGTAACAAATCGGTTTTTGTGTACTTAATACGAATTGGGTGTTCATGTTTGTTGGTTGATCTTAGATTTAAAAAGCGTTTGTCATTTAAAATTGGGGGTTATTGTGATAGCTTTATTGTTGTGGAATTGGGGTGGGCTTATCTGGGGCCATTATAATTGGAAATCATTCTTGTTTCTGGTGTTTGTACAAGCTGTGTTGATTAGCCAGTCAGCAAAGTTGTAAGCAGGGTTGTCTGTCAAGGGTGCGAGATTTATTTATGGATTGCCACTCATGGTGACCGTAATAGTCGTCCACCACTACAGACGATGGGACACAGAAAACTGCTAAAACCATCGGTCAGATATAAATAAATGAAATAAAAACATTTGCAGAAACTTGTACAACTTTTATAGTAAATCTTGCAAAGGAACCGCCTTTGAAGTAAAATATATACCTATGCTAGGAGATCCCGCTCTCCAATTACAAAATAAGGAATAGTTACAAAGTGGTATACAAAACGAAAAACAAAAAATTACAAGATAAGATGAAGAAACTAAATAAGACAAGACTTCTATATCTTAATAACAGAAAAAAGAAAAATAAACTTAGAGATTTATCCTAAAATTGTGTGTGTGTGCATGTCAGTGTGTGTATGTGTGTATAACGTAACATCATGCCTGTATTTCCCCAAAGGTCTGAGCGGAAGTTAATACACCCACATTTCGCCAGATATGTTTAAGCCCCATGTAATAGAGGGCGAGCCTATTGCCATCAAGCGGGCAAAGTCCAGAGTCTGGGCTGTTACTGACAAATTCCTGATGGGAAACAGCAATAAAAGCTTCTACATACCGGGGCGACTTGTCGCGCGACGCGTCGTGACACAAAGGCACCGCTCGTCCCACGACACGCGGGGCCTTTGTGCCGTGTCGCGTCGCGCTACAAGTCGCGCTGGTATGTAGAAGCCTTAACACTTTGCCCGACTTGGAAATCGAACCCAGGCTTTCATGCTCAGCAGTAACGCTGGCGACCACAAGACTACAAGGCAGAGATATAATCGTAACAATCACTAGGTTCGGCAAACGAGATTAGTGGTTTCATCGCTTTGTCAAGTATAATTTAATGGGTTTAATAGCATGGGTTCAGCATAATTATAATCGTAACAACTCGATAATATATCAATACATATCATGTCATTGTTTGTGAAGAGATAATAAATTATTTGAATTTGAAGCAAACAGAAATCAATCGATTGAAATCCCAAGTAGGCCGCTGCAAGAACAATCTAGCAAGATGGGCGATTATATTATAGATCACACTGATACCCAGTGCGAATGTGGTGCCCCTGACCAAACCATGAACTATAATATGTTGGAGTGTCCAAAGTGTCTATGCACTTCTGAGGACCTAAAAACGCCACGGATGCTACCATAGGCATGGCCACCTACTGGGCCCAACTCATTTAAAAGAACACATTTATTTACTATCAACTCGAAAAGAACAAGAACGAAGAGATGATTGAATCTCTAGTAACTCCGTAATCTGAGATGAAGACTTCCTCTGCTGACTGTACGTCACGAAATTTTCCTGTTACTTCTATAGACATATTCAAGGGAATAAATTACGTTAGTCTGTTTTTCCTATCTGTACGTCTCACAGTTTATGTTATCAATTTAAAACGTAGATAATTTCTTTATTAGTTGATTGTGTACTTTTTTGCGGTCGCTACCTCATGAGCTACGTGAGAGTTGCTCTGGACTAAGACGAAAAAAAACAGTTGTTCTAATAATCTTCGTCTTACAATGGCTTTTGTGTAATCCTTGCTTCTGTGTTCTTTTCTATTGGCTCAAAATATAAGAGGATTTTTCACAGTCAGTTAACAAGCTTGTTTTCAACATTATCATCACTTATTTTCAACCTAAAGACGTTCAGTGGTGGAATTAGGCCTCCCCTTAGCGTCGTCACATCGACCGGTGCTGTGCTTCTCGAATCTAGCGGATTTCTGTGACCTTACCAAGGTCATCGGTCTTCAAACGCATGCCTTCTGGTACGCGGTAACCACTCCGGAACCTTTCGGCCTCATCAGCAATCAGCAAGGTTGACTTGCCCAGATTGCATTAGACGTACACGGTACATTTAAATATCACCAATCGTGGAGACACAGGACCGGTCGTTGTGGCGATGCTTGAGGACGCCTATATCCAGCAGTGGATATATTTCGGCTCAATGATGATGATGATTCATGGCAGGTATAAAAGGTCAAATTGAATTCGCTAGCAAAACCCGTGTGTGTATTACACACGCGGAATTGCGGGATTCATGAATGTATGAAATTATATATTATATAATTAATTAATTTACTTCAACGAAATTTCGGACAGACTATCCAAAATTAATTTACATTCGGCATTCACCCTGATTAGATACTGTTGTTTTGGCCCAAATTTTATATATTTGCTACGTTCTTCCCCTTTATGGAAGCAACCACATCTCTTGGACAAAATTGACCAAATTATTCGCAGCACACTTACATCCATTTTAAATGTGGCCTTGGATGACCGAGCGTGGCTTCAAGCCACACTACCCATTCGTTTTGGTGGCCTCGGCATCCGCAAAATTACCAGTATTAGCTTACCGGCGTTCCTGTCCTCTGTCCACAGCACTGAAAAGTTGACCCAGAAAATTTTAGCCCCCTCCCTGGTTGACTCTGAAGTGCCGTGCTTGACCGATGCGGTGAACGTCTGGAAAGCGGCTTGCCCGGATACAGATCGGCCCGCAAACCCATCTTCCCAGAGACAGTGGGATGAGCCGCTCTGCAGGTTGGTACGGAATAATCTTATCAATACGTCTACCAATACTGCTGAGCGTGCCCGCTTGCTGGCTGTGGGTGAGTGGGAGTCGGGCCTCTGGCTTCAAGCACTACCGTCTCCCAACACAGGCACTATGTTGGGTGACACCACCTTCCGGCTCGCTACTTGTCTGCGTCTGGGCGCTCCTTGCGGGGCTCCGCATCGCTGCCAGTGCGGAGAAGCTGTCGACTGCCTTGGACATCATGGCCTATCTTGCAGTAAGAGCGCAGGCCGGATAGCACGGCACGCCAGCATTAATGACATCATCCGTCGTGCTCTTGTCACCGTCGGGGTGCCAGCTGTTTTAGAACCCAATGGCTTAGCACGCGACGATGGGAAGAGACCAGACGGAATGACCATAATGCCTTGGAAGTTAGGTCGGCCTTTGGTGTGGGATGCAACATGTGTCGACACCCTGTGCTGGGGCGGCTGCTGCAGGTGCAGAAAACCTCAAACGGCGAAAATATTCCAATCTTATTGGGAGCTAATATGTTCGAGCCGTTTGGGGTTGGCCATGGGGTCCGAGTGCCCGCTTGGTTTTTCAAGATATCGCCAAGCGGTTGGTCGACTCTTCACGTGACCAGAGGGCTGGTCTATTTTTCGGACAAAGAATCAGCATCGCCATACAACGTGGCAATGCTGCCAGCCTTCTGGGCACCTTTCCTGTTGACAGCGATGCGGACGAATTTTTTGATGCCCTATGATTCTATCCCCCACCTTTTTTTTTTTTTTTTTACATGTACATATAGTATTATGTTAAGTCTGTTAGCGTTTATCTTATATATTATTATTTTAAGTCGGTTAGTTTTTATATGATGTAAATATTTTTTGAAAGTATTGTTTTTTTTTGTTTTTAATTTCTTTTTTTAATTGTTTTTATGTTTTTACCAGAATTTTAAAAGTTTATATTTTCTTTTCTATGTGTATGTGTCTCTGCCTTTAATTATGGTTTTGCCTGTGAATATAAACCATACGAATATATTACAACCATTTACTCTCAGTAAGCTCTTAGCAGTATAAGAAAATGTTATAGTCAAAATGTCGCCAAGTTGTTGCGGCTTATGACTCTGTTTACCCTCGAAACGAATAATAAGCCTAATGTAAGGGCTTCGTACTTTACTGTAATGTTATAATACATATACAGGGTGACGACAAATTCGAGCAAAAACGGGATACAATCAAAATCAATCTGCCTACTTTTGGGGTCGGATTACAGTCCAACCGGATGTAACTGAAACCAGCGACTGGCTATCTGACCTCCATAACTCAGTTTCTGGGCAACGCGGTACATGTTCGTGAACGGGTGCCGTCAGATACATTACAATCGATCAAGTTATTTTTCATTGCTTTATTTTTAATTCTTTTTACCTATTGTGGTATAGTAATTTTATTCTAGGTGCATCGTCTTCACATATAATCATATAATTAATGTACATAAACAAAATATTGTGATTTTTTAAAAGAGTGGTGGAGTTTCTTGCCCATTCTTCTCCATACGAAACTACCTTTTGGAAGGGGCAACTAGAATCAATTCTATTTTTGTTTGTAATTCTTGACGTTCAAAGTGCCTTTTATGTGCCTATTTGGAATAAATAATTTGACTTTGACTTTGACATCAGTGGTGACTGGTCATCTCCTATCTGCCAGGGCTTATTTGTAATATTTTGTATTGTTTTTAAATAATTATTTTGTTTACATTGTTCTCAAATATAGAAGCGACAAGAATTATAATTTACCCAGGATTTTGTAATATCTTGATTTAAAAGAGTGTCCTTGGAGTTTCTTGCCTGCTCCATAGAGATCTACGCTTTGGAATGGGCAAATAGCTTCAACTTTCTAACTGACCGACTCTTTGACAATTCAAAAGTGCCTGTAATTGGTTTAATTGAAATAAATGCTTTGAGTTTGAGTTTGAACTGTTTGTCCGATTTTTGAGCTTATGACTTCCCGTAATGACTATCGAAGATCTTCGAATGACAGCCGGGACCAACAGCTTAACCTGCTTTCCAAGACACGGAGGGTCTCGATATGTAACGGATGGTGACCCATCCATGAACCAGCCGCGGCAACTGTAGTTTAACCTTCCATTGACCCCATTACCATTAGCCATACGGCTGTAATTATTTAGCCACCAGCTCTTCCCGAGCAAAAACTGGATTGTTAATAGGAAATTAAATATTTCATATCGATCGTATGGTTCTGAGAACAGGGCGGACCATTTACTCTAACTGTATATAGAATGGGAATAAGGGATTTCCAAGAAAAATAATTTATTATTCTTCCTATCTACTTTTGTAAGGCATTGTGTTTTGCCCCGCAGCGCAAATAGCCTCTTCTGTTACAGATAAGTCACGAGCATTGATCACCACGCTTGCTTAAGACGGGTTGGCGATTTCAGACTTATATTAAAATTATAAGTCCAGGTTTCCTCACAATGTTTTCCCTCACCGTTGTCAGTATGTCCAAGATAAGCTATGAAAGTACATATCAATTGAAATTGTCACATTGATACTTGCCTAGATTTAAACCCACAACTACATGCATGAGAGCCGAGGCCTTAACTAGGGGGCCACCACCCCATTCCAATTAATTAATCACACCAAAAAGGACCAATCATTTAACAAACAACCTGTATAATGTCAAGGTTCATTCAAAACCATTTACATAGAAAAGTTATGCATAGCGCTGTTAACTTTTATCACGATTGTTATGGGGTAACCATGGGCTGTTTTTAGGGGCCCTTAATTGATGGGGTCGCTAGCTGCCTGCTCGTATAAGAAAAAATAGAACCGTGGAATGTCCTCTTAAGTAATTGTTGTTTTGCAGATCGATAGAACTATTGCTGTTTTAAAAGTATTAAGTTAAAAGTGTGTGAAATAATGAATTTGTAAATAGGTCTAGCATCTATGCTTCTGGATATAGATTTTTGATTTATAAAACGTCTATGTTCAGATATTATAAACTGTCAAATTCCAATCAGACAAAACCCAAAATAAAATCGTGATCAATTAAAAAACATTCAACAACTCATTAAAAAAACAATCAATAAAATTGCCAAAAAAAATTAAAAATATGTCAGAATAAAAAAAAATGTCAAATATAAAATTGTCAAACTGTCTAAGTGAAGTCTGTGCTTAAGTCAAAGTCAATTTTTTTATTTCAAATAGGCACCTATAGACACGAATCACAGGCTAAGAGTCTACGAATCCAAATGCAGTCTCCGGAGAGCCCTCAACCTTATGACCTAATTTGGTCAAATACACCAACGATGTATGTTTATAAACCAAAAAGTTGAATAAGTATACGTGTCGTTGGTCTAGTGGTCTCGAGCGCTACTACTGAGTTTGAGATCCTGGGTTCGATTCCCAGGTCGGGCAAAGTGTTATAGGATTTTCCATTATGTAAAATCATCATCGTATAAAATATAATTTTATATAAATACTAGCTGCACCCCGCGGTTTCACCCGCGTAAGTCTCGATCCCGTGGGAAAGCCACCCTTAACACTTATGGGTATAAAAAATAGATAGTAGCCGATTCTCAGACCTACTGAATATACATATAAAATTTCATCAAAATCGGTAAAGCCGTTTCGGAGTAGTATGGTAACTAACATTGTGACACGAGAATTTTATATAAAAGCTTAGAAGAAAGAAGATTGACATTGCCGACTTACTTATACAAAATTACATGAATATTTACTTTGAAAAGTATTATATTTATTATTTGATTTTTTTGTGAATGTGAGCACTATAATTTGGGTTTTTTTTTTTCTCTTAATTTTTTTTTTCTCATCGAAAGACCATTTCAGACACGGATCTACATGGTCCTCACATGACCTGACCAAGATTATGTCTGGACTTTAAAAGAGACTGATCCCTGAGTTTGTTTCACGATTTCTTCTCAGGGGTAGTCATATAGGAAATGTCGACTATATCTAGCTTATTTTTTTTTTTTAATATCGTTTAAAGTGATCTTCCGTTATATCCTATTTACAGAATAAACGATGTCCATCAGAATTTTCCCAGTAGCAGCCCGAAGTCTGGCTTTGTGCCCGGTTGATGGCAATAGGCTCGCCCCCTATTACATGGAACTTAAACATTAGTGAAATGTGGGCGCTCTACGGGTACACTTCTGCCTTATTTATGTTTACAAGTGTGATGTTATGTTGGTTAAATAGTATTTATCCGTGTAGTTACATACCTATTATAGGATCAATCGATTTAAAAACTGACCCAGTCAATCATTTTCCAAAAAGTAAACATATCCACACACGGGCCGGAAAACCGAACAAAAATAATAAAAAATAAATTGGATGCATGAGAGCGCATAACAATAGTTTTCGCGAAAAATTGAGAAAAAATAGCTATGACAACAGAACTGGCAACCTGTAACATATTCACAAACAGAGGTCCTTTGTCTGTCCTTTCGGCGAACCCGCTGATAAATTGAAACTGTCCCAGTAAATCACTTCATTGAAACAGCCGTACCGTCACTCTGTTTAATAAAACAAAAAAATATCCGACAAATGAACTCTTTCGTAAACTCTGTTGTATCAAAAAACTGGGCAAGTGCGAGTGTCAAATGTGCACTACGGGTTCCCGCCACCAAAACTATTACCGTCTTATTACAAAACAATATTTATATTTTGACATGGCATAAACCATGGAGCTAGTTTTTTTTGTAATAAGAACGTAACAGTGATTGAAATACCGTTCTTTATACAAAACTGAAAACTCGGTTCGGTACTAAGTTGTCAGTTTTGTGTTTAGGAACTTTACCATAGTCGGAATAAAGTTTGAAATTCGATAATGGCTCCATGTTTTAAACCTGGGTATGAATATAAACCTTGTTTTGTAATAAGGGGGTTAAAGTTTACTTTTTGTTATTAATTACCACGATACTCAAACTCTTAGTTTTCTCCAATGGAAAGACTGATTCATTAGGAAGGCTTACGTGTATTAATTAGGAACACAGATCTCCGGTCCACAACAAAACTGACCGATGTTCTAACAATAATAGACCAACAAAAGAGGAGGTGGACAGGCCACATGATGCCAGACGCTAAAGGCAAGTGGAGTAAGATAGTGACAGAATGGTATCCAAGGGACGGCAAAAGATATCGGGGAAGGCAGCCTAACCCGCTGGGAGGAAGAAATAAAGCTGACAGCAGGTCCAAACTGGAGGAGAGTACCTCACGACACACGTCAATGGAAATTGTTAGAGGAGGCCTATGCCACGAGGCACACCAAAATTCGAGACATCTTGTGATTTTTGTTTTACCATTAATGTTAGTGCAATTGTCTGGTTTCGGAATAAAAGGCTTTATTATAAGTGTATTAATCATTCAGGGTTTGTGTAAATTGGCTGAAATATAACGGTGATTCAATCAAAATAAAAACAAAAATATTTTTATTTCACATAAGACTACATGGGCACTTATGAAACGTCAGAAGCTAGGTGCACGGTTCCAATTGGTCGTTTCCTATAGAGAAGAGCCGGCAAGAAACTCCACGGTTTGTTGAAGATATCGGTAAAACTCATGCCGACTGAGAGTTTCACTGGCGTGAGCCGCGTAAACAATGTATTTGCCATGACTTTTTTAGGGTTCCGTAGTAAACAAGGAACCCTTATAGTTTCGCCATGTCCGTCTGTCTGTCTGTCTGTCTGTCTGTCTGTCTGTCCGTCCGTCCGTCTGTCCCCAGCTTAGCTCAGAGACGCTTAGTCCTAGAAAGCTGTAATTTGGCATGGGTATACATGTTAATCATGCCGAAAAAATGGTAAAATAAAATTATGAAAAACATTTTGTTTTAGGGTACCTCCCTTACACGTGAAATGCGGATGATATTTTTTTTTCTCATCTTTTCCATGGAGTGAGGTATCGTTGAATAGGTCGTTCAAAAATATTGTGGGTTTGGCAAAACTATTTTTCAATTAAGGGATCCGTTTGCGTAATATTAAGCTTTAAAGTGCTATTTTTTGTTAGAGTCAAGTGTCCCCCCCCCCCTGCCAGCTAAATGGTTGGTTTTGGATATGTAAAAAAATTCATGGCAATAGTATATATAACGAAATTAAAAGGAAAACTATCACAGCTAAGTAGGCTTCACAAGTTATCGAGTAATAGTCGACCAACTTAAATTTACAGTTGGAGAATTGACCGTAACGTATATCGATGTATGGGAGAGCATGTTTTTCAACTACAATGTTAAGTTTGTTTTTGGGATAAATTCATCCCAACTACGGAACCCTTCATTGTGCGTGGTCCGACATGCACTTGGCCGGTTTTTTGTTTTTACCCGTGAGGACCGCTGAAGAAGAGAAAGAGAATACTGAATACGTAGAGAATGACTGAATTGGCTATGTGTTTTAATCATTAGCTGTTGGTTCTCCTTTAATACTATTAATAATCTGTAGAAAACAATTGGCTAGCTGTAGATACAGCCTTGAAACAGACTGACAGGCGGCAAATGATTTAGTTCCCATAAGCCGCCAAAGGGAACCATTTGCCAACCTTTGGGTACAGAACCCTAAAAAACAAAAAAAATACAATAAATAACAGCGACAACTCTTTCACCGCAAACTTTTTTGTATGAAAAACAAAATTGAGAACAACATGTTTTTGTGTCTGTGACGTCACGGGTTTTGACGGACGAAAAGCGATCACAAAGATGAAAATTAATTTGGAAGGCGGTGACCGCTGGTAGTGACGTGAGATTCATTACGTTATAGAAAATAGGGGGTAAGGGTCGGGGTACAGTGCGCAGTGGGAGCGATTCAGTGTGCTTGATGAATTGTGGCCGTTATAAGGAAAATGTTTAGTTATTCAAGCATGAACTCATAAGGAATCAAGATTGTTTTGTTGGGAAGCTAAAAGAATTTTTAGTTATTTATTTATGGTTAGTTTTTAGGGTTCCATACCTCAAAAGGAAAAAGGGAACCCTTATAGGATCACTTCGTTGTCCGTCCGTCCATCCGTCTTTCTATCTGTCAAGTCAATGAGGAAATCACTGCGAGGAAATCATAATAATATATAAAAATATACTTTTTTTATTTATAATCTATCATAAATAAAAAAGGTACACAAGTATGTCGGCGTCACCATTGTAAACAGCACGTGCAACGGGCCGAGTTACGCACTGCAATGTGTCACTTAGGCCTCCCCACTCTCCCCACTACTTGAGCCGCTCTACATAAGCGAGCGCGCAGCAAGGAGGGGATCATTCTTGTCGCAGGCTCGGTCCGGTGCACATGTTGTAGCGCTTAGATACTGTAGTCTGAATTAAACTATAATTACAGTGAATTAATAAGTTGTGGAAATAAAGGCTGACTTCTGCTATATCTCTTACTTTCATTTAAGATGTTGGACCCTCTGCCTTCAAGTACATAAATAGGTTACAAACTTATAATACCTACACATACATACATATTTACTATATTAAATAGGTATTATTATAACTAAAGAAAGAAAAAGAAAAAGCATTTATTGGGACTCGCACAGATCGCAAAATAAAATAAAAACAGAAAGTCCTCCTCATATAACTGCGGCACTTAAAAAAACTACACAACTCACACACACTTGTTTTGCTTAGAAGTCACAGGTAAAATAAAAATCGCTGTCACCATTCCGTTCCACTAAGTTCTATCCCAGCAAAACTTCTTCTTACTTCCTTTGTGTAAATTTTCATTTGTTTACGTCAATCAAAAATACCTTCTGAAGTAATCGGCAGATTTCATCACACCCTGTAACTTTGGAAACTTGAAAATGCTTTCAAAGCAGAGGATGATTTGAGTTTTAGGTTTTTTTTTCTGAAAGAAAAGAAAAATGGTAAAATGGGTAAAAACCTATGCCTTGGTATTACTATTCTACAATAGGTAGGAATAATGTACGTATCCCAAGGGCACGTCTTCCCTACCATTATCGGAGGTATTCCACTCAGAGAACTGATTTCAACAGCACTTGTCTGAACCGCACCTGAGCACTTCCACTAACCGCACTGAAACAAAATTTTGATAAGTGCGGTTCGGTGGAACAGTTTATTGGTATTATTTTCAGTCCCCGAACGGCACCTGCATACAGTTTGTAGTGATGGGACGTATGTATTCTTTGCTCAGGACATTACCAACTATAACATATCGATACGGCAAGCGCATGTCAAACCACGCACAGTAAAGGGCTCCGTTGTCTTACGTAATGTTTACGTCAAGTTGTTCATCACCTAAATGTCGCCTGGGTGAATAAGGAAGGCAACTGTCAAAATGGCGCAGTACAAGGCAAGAGACGAGTCATGTTATAAAGATCGCGTATAAGCTAGATGGTCCGACGACCATAGAAAGGTGGCTGGGGAAAAAAGCTACCGCGGTCCTCGGCGGTAGTGTGTAACTGGTATTACATATTCGATTGTCCTTTGAAATAGTTTTTAGGACAGAGGTGGCTTTACAAATTAATGAAGGATATTTGATGAGACGTTCGTTAATGCGTAAGGTTGCCTTGGTCTTGTAGCAGACCAATAATTTGAATTATGAGACAAACACGTTATTAAAATAGGAACCTTATGACAGCGTAGCTTTTGTCTAAGAGTTTTTGGTCGAAACGACATTATATAATATATTAGTATAAATAATATATATATACATTTTTATTAGTATATAGTTACAACACACAGGCAACCTTTTCCCTTTTGAAGCTATGACAGTAATAGCAGAATAAAGCAGAATATTGCATAGAATACTATAAATAAATAAAAAAACCGGCCAAGTGCGTGTCGGACCAGGCACAATGAAGGGTTCCGTAGTTAGAATGAATTTATCCCAAAAACAAACTTAACATTGTAGTTGAAAAACATGCTCTCCCATACATCGATATACGTTACGGTCAATTCTTCAACTGAAAATTTAAGTTGGTCCACTATCACTCGTTAACTTGTAAATCCTACTTGGCTGTAATAGATTTCCTTTTAATTTCGTTATATGTATATACTACTGCCATGAATTTTTTCACATATCCAAAACCAACCATTTAGCTGGCAGGGGGGGGGACACTTGACTCTAACAAAAAATGGTACTTTAAAGCTTAATATTACGCAAACGGATCTCAGAATTGAAAAATGGCTTGCACAGACCCACAATATTTTTAAACGGCCTATCCAACGATACCCCACACTAAGTATTAGACGAGAAAAAAGAATATCAGACCCGTTTTACGTGCAAGGGAGGTACCCTAAAAAAAATGTTTTTCATGGTTTTATTTTACGAATTTTTTGGCGTGATTAATATGTATACCCATGCCAAATTACAGCTTTTTAGGACTAAGCGTCTCTGAGCTAAGCCGGGGACAGACGGACGGATGGACAGACAGACAGACGGACATGGCGAAACTATAAGGGTTCCTTGTTTACTACGGAACCCTAGAAATGAATGAAATAAAAAAACTACTACTATAAATGAATTAAATCATGACATTGGGGAACAAATCTAACTTAGAGAGATGTATTATTGATTCTTATGATTATGATAATGTACATCCCTTACATGTAAAGTGGGGATGATATATTTTTTTCTCGTCTATCCCATAATGTGGGGTATCATTGGATAGGCCGTTGAAAAATATTGCAGGTCTGTCAAAACCATTTTTCGATTCAGGGATCCGTTTGCGTAATATTAACCTTTAAAGTGCAATTTTTTGTTAGAGTCAAATGGGGCCTCCTGCCAGCTAAATGGTTGTATTTGGATATGTGAAAAAAATCATGGCAGTAGTATATACAATGAAATTAAATGAAAACTATCACAGCCAAGTAGGCTTTACAAGTTAAAAAGGAATAGTCCTACTTACATTTGCAGTTGGAGAATTGATCGTGACGTAATTATATCGATGTATGGGAGAAAATGTTTTTCAACTTAACATTGTAGATGATAAGTTGGTTTTTGAGATAAATTCATACCACCTACGGAACCCTTCATTGTGCGTGGTCTGACAGTTTTTTTGTTTATTGGCAGCGATACAAATAAAACATTCCTCCTTGCCTCAGGTGAACAAAGTGGAATTATCCGGTACAAGACTTAAATTCTGCTGATTTATATCGATATGTTTTGTTTCATAGTCCCTTGAACAAAAATATACACCCCATCACTAAAAAAATATTTTACATAGAGAAAAAATAAGGGGATTGAAAATAATATTAATAAACTATTCCACCGAACCGCACTTATAAAAATTTTGTTTCAGTGCGGTTAGTGGAAGTGCTCAGGTGCGGTTCGGTCAAGTGCTGTTGAAATCAGTGCTCTGAGTGGAATACCTCCATTACCGCGCCCCCCGGTCTACTCTTTGATAAGCAATGGTCTCTGTGATCCCATGAAACATGAGGCTCCAGGGGCTAGTGTGAATCTTTGGATTTATTCGAGCAATCGAGTCTGGTTTAACCACGCTGGGGTCGGTGCATTTCATTAATTAATTCTGGAAATTAAGCAATAGCCCTTAGAAATAGCCCGGTTATTGACTCGTAGACCAGCTGTACCGAAAGTGTCCACATCTCGTTATTCTCGTATATCCGTTTATCTAATACAATCCCAATGCTTGTCTGCATCTAAATTCATCAAAGAGAATTACGCGTTGATTAACACGTTGGAATTCCAATCTGAAACTTCGAAATCGGTAGAAATTCTCTCATCATTGCAACTTGGTGCTAGGACGTTTAAAATGTTAGCTTTTATTAAATAGACAAAGTAGGAGAGCAAATTTCATTTAGACTCGCCTTTAGTGAATTTGCCAATTTGATTTTTTATGAAATTGACTGGACAGATATAAAATGAAAATAATATGAGTAACAAGACAATATCTCGTATCTCTGTCTCGCATAGGTTGGCAGCATTATGCTGAGCAATTAAGGTTTGCGTGGATGAGACGCATATTTTCCCTCAACTTGTTCATTCGTATTTAATTTGTGTTTTTCCTTTGCGTTATGTTTACCGTAAATAAATGTATTTTCTTTCTTCTTTCTTTCATTTCCCTGAAACACAGGACAACCTAGTTCAGGTACATAACACAATAGAATTTTACGTAGATTTAAGCAAATTTTTATTTAGTATTTTACCTTTTTACCTGAATACCTAAACTTTTTTTTTTCCAATTTTTTTCTAGAACAGGAACATAAGATATATTATTTATCGATACAGTTATTGCTTCTAATTGAACGGTGCAACGAACATTGTTGCTCTATACAACTTGCCTAAAAAATACAGTCTTGATCGCTGTCAATTATTGGTGTAAGCGCAAGAATAAAACGGAAAAGTGCAAGTGGGTGCTGAAACCTCCTTTTTAGGGTTCCGTACCAAAATGGTAAAAAGGAACCCTTATGGTGAGACTAAGTCTGTCTGTCTGTCTGTCACACCTGGATATCTCAAGAACTACTAATGCTATCAACATGAAATTTAGAATAGTTTTAGATGACGTTTGCTCAACTATTTTGCAAACAAGAAAGAAATAAAATAAAAATATCTTTTTCGCAAAAGGGACTGAAAGGGGGTCTTAAAATTTTTAAGTGGAGCTACTAGGGCATGTAGGGTATCTTAAGAAAGAGCGCTGTTTGCACATTATCAAACATTTTTTGTTTTTTTTTTTTTAGCCAATTTAGTTACCGACTTTTGATAAAAAAATTAAAAAAAACACCCCCCTCCCCCTTATCTCCGAAGATTGCATAGATAAAAATCTGAAATTATTCTATGTGATAGATGTTTATGTAAAGATTACAGGAAAAATAAAACGATGTCTCTAAATAGCAATTTTTTTAGAAATCATCAACATCATATATACTTACGGAACCCTCGGTGCGCGAGTTCGACTCGCACTTGGCCGGTTTTTTTCTCAAATGCTCCGGTCTGAAGGCTAATTTAAGCCATGGTCCTCTTGATACGAGTCTAGGTTAATATCCTTCCACAAGCACAGGTCGGCTGCTTAAAATCAAAACATAGTAACTCGTTCCAACAAAAATGTTCAGGAGAGCCAAAAAACTGGTCGGCTACTTTGATTCGTTCGCCCGAAGAAACCAGAAGAGATCGCGATTTGGATGTTTGGCGAAAAGTTGTGCTATATTGTTGACATTTTAATTTGTTATACTCGTAATCATTTTTAGAGTATAGTTACACTTGAATCGCTCATACTATATTTTTATTTGTGAATTTTCCCAAATATGAATGTAAAAATAATATCAAAACTGAATTAAGTCTGCTTACTAGGTTATCAATTTGATTTTATATGGTAAACGTGAAGACTAAACAAATTCATTAGACATTTTAGTGTTTATAAGATTAAAAAAAATATCCCAAAGTAGCCTATGAATGCAGATTTTGAATAAAAATCCTGTTGACTTATAAAAAGATATTTATTAACGTACTTCAAAGGACTCTTAAATTAAAACATGACTCACACTCTCAACAGTCAACCAAAACTAAAAAAAAAAACTTAAGCTAAAATCATTCTTATTGATAATGAACTACTCGTTGTTATTGGTAACGATTTGACCATCAGTTTGCAAATCAATGGAGTTATCACTCGTGGGTAGATTCAGCCAAAACTCCCTTCTGTTCAATGGCATTAGGGGGACCAATTTTGAAACAATACCATCTTTTTTCGATGATTTCACCCCTCGGGGGATAGTATTTGAAAGTGTTGACATTAAATTTCTGCATCAAGAAGTTCAGTTCTTGGTAAGACTCATCAAAATCTGTTTTATAGAACAGATTTCGTGATCCTTTGAGGAAATTAGCTTCAACCACTGGGTTTAGCAAAAATGTGCTGAAAGCTGAATCGTCATTTGTGTTACGCCGTGAAACTCGTTTCTTTTTCACCCATTGGTATGATTTTTGCGCTTCGATAACGTCAATGTTCTTTCTACAGTTCGCTATAATAGACCTGTAGTCCTCGTAATCATAAACTCCATCTCGACGCCTCATCTCTTTTTCTATATTTCCGTGTACGCCGTCAGCAGACATATTATATGGGTATGGCCTTTAGTGAGAAATCTCAGTGATAGTATCAATATTAATGTACTCAGAATTAACAAGCATTACCAGCGCTGTAAATAAAAACCAGTTTTTATTTTGTCCAGTGCAATTGTCACACCTCAGTGTTAATTTTTTCACATCTCTTTCCGAAATAAGAAAAGCCATCAATGTATCTATTATATTATTAGCATCTCGACCCATCATTGCTTCATGCCACACAACACACTTGCTGTTTATCTTTGCATCTTTACATAGTGGTGCAAATGTTAAATTGAAAGCCACTAGACGGCTCAAAAAAAAGGATTCCTTAATTTTTGGCATATCTGGCAATAATGTCACTTTCTGAAGATCCATAGAATAATAGTGTTCCATAGTATCGTTGCTTTCTTCGCATCTTCTTTGTAATTTTTTATAGCTTTTTCAGCTTTAACCTTGTGTTGAGCGAAATCATTCTGTAAACTTTCCACAGCAGAAGCCTCACTTCCATTTTTAATCTTTTCCACGTATACTCCGCAATCAACACATTGGTCTCCTTTGGGATATTTTAAGGAAACTTTCATTGATTTCATAGTATTTCTGTAGGTTTCAATGGAACATTTGAACCTGGACCGATAAAATCGCTTGTAGCTCATTTTATTATTTTTTAACACGGAGCGAAACACTCGTGCGCCGCGGCCGGTGACACTGGACTTACTAAACGAAATTTCATCTATTTTACAATCAGCGCCAAATTCAAAACATAGCAAGTTGGTATTTCAAATTCATAACTTAGTAAGTCGCTTGAGCTGCTAGGGTTTTAAATTTGTATTTTGACATACTAAGTTTAAAATTTGTACTTCAAGGAAATTTTCGTAATCATGCCAAATTGCTTAGACTTGCTAAATTATATTTTTAAAATTACGAAAGAAACTGGGTGTTTTAAGGTCCACATCATTTTGATACTGTCTAGTAAGTCGAAAGATGCCAAAAACCGTTTTTTTTTCTAATCACCTGTTACTAGGTTTTGAATTTGGGCAGCCGAGGTGGTTCGTACTGTTCGTTTGTTGTGGGGAATGGAGCACAAAGTCACATGACACAATATATTTAGAATAGGTTTAAGGAAACGTGGCGGAGGCTCGAGAGTAGCAGTATTTTCCCGGGAATATTTTGGCCGAAAGAAATACGTAACTGTTTCACATTTTAATAAACTCAGTCTATGCCAGCCAACTGCCACACTGAACTATAGACGTCTCCGAATTTACGGGCTTTGCCAACGACTAGAAAAAAGTCCAACTTTATTAAAATCATAACCTTAAAAAGGCCCCGAGATTTTATTATTTAATATAGTGAGTAAAGGCTCTGCTTCAACGAGTACATAGGATTCTCCGCCGTCCCTCGTCAAGCGTGTCGGGGGCAGCTTAACTTTGTTTTCCCAATAAATTTGTATGCAGCCCGGGGCCGCCTCGGGCCTTATTAGAGGAAGTAAATATAACCGAGTTAGGATTATTTTGATACAAACTGGGAGAGAGATAATCGTTTGGATTGGATTTATTTGGTGGTGAGATTGTGGCGTTTAGTTTTGTAAAATAACATTTGAAATAGCGTTAAAGGGTTGCGATTTGACGGGCTACTGGATGCTGTATAAAACGTAGTTGTTTTATAAATAGGTAACTTTAGTTGTTAATCTACCTACTTTTAATTAAATATTATACCGCGGAATATCCATTTCCTTAGAGAATAATAAAGAAGTTATTTTCATATTATAAATTTTAGGGTTCCGTACCCAAAGGGTGCCAAACGGAACCCTATTACTAAGCCTCCGCTGACCATCCGTCCGTCCATCTGCCTGTCAGCGGGCTTTATCTCATAAACCGTCATAGGTAGGCAGTTGAAATGTTCACAGATTGTTTACGTCTCTTACCTACCGCTATAACAACAAATACATAAAATAAAATAAAGTTAAAAATTAAAGGGAGTCCCCCTTTAATTTTTAGTTTTATTTTATTTTAGCTATAGTCCATAGGTACAAGAAACTTGTTTTTTTCGGCGTATTTTGCTAAATATTGTACGGAACCCTTCGTGTGCGAGTCCGACTTACACTTTGCCGGTTATTTACCACTAGCGTCAATCCTAACTCATATTATAAATGGAAAAGAGTGTTTGTTTGTCTCATTTATTTGTTACGCTATCACGTTAAAACGGCTGAACAGACTGGGATGGAAATTATGATACTTTTTATCCCGATATTCCCACGGAATTGCGCCTTAAACGGTGAAACTGCAGGGTGTAGCTAGTGATGTATAAAATCTTTGATTTTAAGCAACATTCAACTTCATCCAGGAAGTCCCTCCTTCCTCGTTTTGCGTAAAGCAGCTTCCGTCTTCTATAGGAAGATATTATCATAATATGTGAGCTCCTACGAGGACAATACCCGCGGGATGTGCCGGAATGTAACCTATTTCCTGCAGACACTGTTTAGACAGGATTTATAAATTACTTACGGTATTTAAAAACGAAACAAGGAAGCGTCGTCCATGATCAATCTGTATTCTTGATATGTTGCTTTTTACCCGACTGCGGCGAAGCCAAAAAAGGAGGGTTATGTGTTTGACTTTATGTATGTATGTTCGTCCCTATTTTTCCTCGTAACTACTAAACGGCTGAACCGATTTTGATGAATGATATGTCGTTAGATTTGTCTTTATTGCGCGAGTGTCACTGGGTATAATAAAATTATTAAAAATCAAAATGGTGAATTTTGGCGCCAGAAAGTGTGTTTTGGAAATAAATTTACTCCCAAGCCTATCGAGTGAGGTGTCAAAATGAAGGGTTTTAAAAGGTGATTAAAAAAATGAATATAAGATAAATAGCGTGCCGCTACAGTGGCCACATTAATTTAACACATGTATACAGTTTCGCCTTTACGTTCTGTGAAAATATTATAATTTCATTAAACATTATTATTTATTGATTTATTTACAATTTTCTAAAACAGCATCGTGGAGCAACCTGACTTAAAGAATTGTAGCACAGAGGTTATTAGCCGGGGCCATGGATCATAACATCGAATCAATAAAATTAAAACAAATAACGTGTAGCCAAGGATTAGGCGAATTGAAGGAAAGAGAGAGATTTATTATTTAGTTTGTTTGATTTTTTTTATTTTTCAATTTATAAATATTTATCTTAATTCTATATCTTATTTAATATAATATATATAAAAAAAAATATTTTTACATAAAATATTGTATTAAAAACATTCTTTTTACGATCAGTCTGTCAAATTAATTTCTCCACTGTAGCGGCGTGCTGTATGTTTATATGTATAATTTAAAAGAGAAATGATAAAAAAACTATCCCGAACTTTTGGAGTGACTGAGTTATCACCTGATTTTATGTGAGTAAATAACTTATTTTACCGTATTATAATCCTAACTAAAAAGTGTAAAATAAAAGGCAATAGCTAGTTATTGTTAAGAAGTATGTATGAGAACAGGCCTTTGCCTGGCAGTGGGACAATAATAGGCTGGTATTAATAACCGGCAAAGTATCTTGCATTTACATAATCAGCCTACAATGTTCCCACTGCTGGGATACAGGCCTCCTCTCTGTGAGAGGGAGTGGGCTGGAAACCACTACGCGGGCCCAGTGCGGGTTGGTAAATGTCACACGTATTCGATTTTTTGGCTCTAGGACATGGCGGTTTCCTTACAATGTTTTCCTTCACCGTTTTGAGAGCAGTGTTGATGAAATTATTTACACAAAGTAAAGCACCTGTCAGGCTTTGAACTTACGTCCCACAGCTCGTAACTCGCGGCCGTTACCACCGGGCCACCACTGCTCTTCATCCTGCATTTATCACCAAATAAATTCAAAAAGGCAAAATCAATTAACCAAATACCAATCAAACAATACAATCATCTGAATATGCAAATAGCTCGCACTTTGATCTCCGTTTTGATTAAAACACTCATAAATCAAATATCATAAAACTTAATGGGCCGAACCAAAATCCCTGTCCCTTAGCACTCGAGCTCCACATTTTTACATTTCTCCCTCGTAGCTAATTACAAAAATTAATTCATTTATTCCTTCCGATAATTAGTATTCGAGCCCCGCTCCGAACATCTGGGCCTTTATTAATGTCGCCCGGGATACGGGATCCCGGCAATCTCGGGATCGAGACGGGATCCCTGTAACGTCATTTGTCCGGATACGTCCCGTGTTAATTTGTAATTTCCACGAAATAAGGTCTGATGTGGCGTTAATGGATAACATTTTCGTCAAACTGCTGAGTCTTATTTATTTTCTTGATGCTTTGATGTATGAACCGTTTTTTGTTTACACACACACATGTATGTTTGTGCGTTTGTGTGTTGTTTATAATTAAAGGGTACCCTGACGGATCGCGTCATGCTTAAAGTAACAAGTTTTCATGTTTGCTCAATTTTCAAGAATGAATATTAAACGTTTTAATTAGGATTATAATTTCAAATTCAAATTCTGTATTCGTAGAGTATGTTTATCTGCTAATATTTTTCGTAAATAAGCTTATTTTATTAGCAGAGGGCTAAAATTTAATTGTGTACCGCATTTTAGTATTTATCTCTAAATTTTCTATTCGAGAAAATACTTTTTATGTTTTTGTTTATAAATAAATCCTTATAAAACATATATCTACGCTTGCAACGAGCCCAAAAAACCATAATCATGCAGGACACGTCTACAGCGGCCATTTTGTCAGCCATTTTTCTTTTCGGCCGTTCGCTCGCCACCTGTCAACTGGTTGACCCTTGCATTTGTCACTCGGCGGTATTCGGGTAACATCGTGACGGTTCGGTTGTTTTTCGTAATTTATATACTTTTTTTTTGCATTACCCGAATGATCCTTCTCGTCCTGTGGGAAGTAATGTGTTGAGATTTTTTCGATCCCATTGGTTTGTGGTTGGCAAGAATTATGTTGCTATGATTTTTAGAGTGTTTTTTGGCTGGAAAGCTGTATGTAATAGTGGGATACCACATATCGTTAGACACGGTCATGGTCCTTGGCTATGGAAATGCCGTTGTGGAAAAGGGTTTCTATTTTCTTTCTTATTCTGTATTCTGCTAGTCCCTTCGTTGGGAGTCAAGCTTGTCCCGCCAACTTCTCCTTGGCCTGCCGCGATGTCGTCGTGCGTTGAATGGGACTCAATCGGTGGTTTTTTTTTAGCCCTTAGCCCATTTCTCATCTGACATGCGTCAGACATGTCCAGCCTAGCCCCACTTAAGCTAAGCAACTTTATGGGTAACGTCCCTGATCTTGATTTTGGAGCTCAGTGCTGTTCCTTAAGTGGTCCCAAATTAGTCCCAATAAAATTAGTTGAAAATAAACCGACAAGTTTTTTAAGTTCTATTCCTATCCGATGCACATAATCAGTAATACATGTTCCCACTACTGGGACACAGGCCTCCTCTCAGTAAGAGGGAGTGGGTGATAATCCTCAACGCGGACCCAGTGCGGGTTGATAGATATCAGATGTCATCGTTTTTTTTTTCTATGACATCCCGGTTTTCTTACGATGTTTTCGTTGACCATTTTGAGAGCAGTGGTGATGAAATAATTTACACAAAGTTTAAGCGGCTGTCAGCTGTCAGTAAGCGAAGACATCCGCAGGCGAACCAAGGTAATCGACATATCCCGAAGAATTGCCAAGCTTAAGTGGCAGTGGGCAGGGCACATTGCTCGCAGAACTGATGGCCGATGGGGCCGAAAGGTTCTGGGGTGACGACCGCGTACCGGAAGACGTAGCAGTGGAAGGCCTCCCACAAGGTGGACCTTGTGAAGGCTGCAGGTATCCGCTGGATGCGGGAAGCACAGAACCAGTCGAAGTGGAGGTGCTTGGGGGAGGCCTATGTCCAGCAGTGGACGTCTTTCGGCTGAAATGATGATGATGATGATGAAGCGCCTGTCTGCGTTCGAACCTACGGTAACTATGGTAACGGCCGCGACTTAAGAGTTGTTGTGCATTCGATGCAATTGACACAAACCCACTTCACTCTTCAATATTTGTTATTAACTTAGCAGGACGGGTTAAACACGAAATCTACAAATATTCAATCTTTATAAATTCTATTTGCAAGAAAAAGTACATAATTCCTATGACTTCATGTTAACACTGTATTGAAACTCAATTCATTCAACGCAAGTTAATAAATTAAAAATCAACTGATCAAATGTGTGCGAATTGAACAATCCCTTTGTTTATACACAAAATATCTGAACACGAAACTGGTATCCATGCTGTCAACAACGAGCATTAAAGAAAAAATATTCCAATTACGTTGAAAAATTTATTGAAATGAGTGGAGCTTAATACCCTCAAGCTAATAGAATAACGTAATAGTTTCTACTGAATCGAGTCGACTAACATTGTTTTCAAAGCTCGTACGATTCAGTCATTTGCAGAATTAGTTAAGTACTTCAGTCGATTTGGGGTTATTTTTTTAACGAAAGTTTGTTGATATTATGTAGTTTATTGGTTACGTAGTAAAGAGAGGGGCTGAGGATGCTTATCCGGTAGGCTTTAACAATCCTTCCATATCCCATGGGTACGTCTTCCCTACCATTATCGCGCCCCCGGTCTACTCTCTGATATACAATGGCCTCTGTAGTCCCATGAAACATGAGGCTTCAGGGGCTAGGGTGAATCTTTGGGTTCATTCGAGCAAACGAGTCTGGTACAACCACGCTGGGGTCGGTGCATTTCATTCATTCATTAATTCATATGTAGTGAAGAGAGGGGCTGGTGGCTAAATGATAACAGCTGCACGTGTTGATCAAAGGTTAAGCTATGGTTGCAGGGGTGGTTCGTAGATGGGTGAGCGTTCAATATATAGAAAATTAGGTTACGGTCGTGGATTAAAAAGCAGTACTTTGAATTTAAATAACGTTCATTATATTTGACGTTTCACAGGGAAGGTTTTATGTCTGTCCTCTATCGCAGAAAATTTAATAAAAGCGGTCAAGTGCGAGTCGGACTCGTCCATGAAGGGTTCCGTAGCAGCAGGTGCGGTTTACGATTTATGATGTATTAAAAAAAACTACTTACTAGATCTCGTTCAAACCAACTTTTGGTGGAAGTTTACATGGTAATGTACATCAAATATTTTTTTTAGTTTTATCATTCTCTTATTTTAGAAGTTACAGGGGGGGACACATTTTACCACTTTGGAAGGGTCTCTCGCGCAAACTATTCAGCTTAGTAAAAAATTATATTAGAAACAATATCATTTTTGAAGACCTATCCATAGATAATCCACACGTATGGGTTTGATGAAAAAAAAAATTACATTCAAATCGACTAAATACTAACACAATACATATCGAGACACCATGCCTTGGAAAGCACGTTAAGCCATTGGTTCCAGCTGTCATTTACAGATATTTGATAGTGTTGTGCTTCTGACTATCCGTAACATAGTCAAAAGCACTAAAGTCTGACAACCAGTCTTAAAAAAGTCTGACAAAAATTAATAGTACACTATTTATGAAATAGAAAGAAGAAAGCAGATTCATTCCACCATTCCACCGGCCCCCTTCTATTATCCGACATCTAAACGCACTGCAGGTTACCATCCCTTCCTTGTTGCTATTCCACCAATTCGCACTAAGCCTTTCCAAATGTCTTTTATAATGCGCACAGCAAAAAAGTGGAACTCTCTACCTGCGTCTGTGTTTCCGAACGCATACAACCCTGATTTCTTCAAAGTTAGAGTAAGCAGGCGTCTTCTGGGTAAGCTCACTCCATCGTCGACTTTGTCTCTGTCACCTCAGCCCTAGACTAAGGGCAAGAGCATACCCATCCTAAATAAAAAAATTGAAAAAGTAAGGAATAAATAAATAAACGAAAAATGAGTACCTGTAATATTTTTCCTGATTTTCTTAAAATAATACCACACCATAATATCGTTATATTATCCTGTAAGCGACATCACATATATACCACATCTCCATAGGGTCTTGTCACATGAAATTGGATTGTCAACTTAGGATTACATAAGTTGTAACAGCCATTGATAACTTGATTAATATCCAGGGTATTGATATGGATAACTTGAGCAGAAAACTTAAATGTTACTCCCGGGAAATCATAGTACGGTTTCCGTCTTTACTTAAGTTATAAAGGTACTCTGTAAGTTGATGTAGGTACTTACTGAAAAGTTTTGTTTGAATTTTGCGTGTGGAAAGTCTTGATTATATTATACAACTAGCTCCTGCCCGCGACTCCGTCCGCTTGGAAGTCAAATATACCATAACAGATACTCTTTCGACAACAGTCTGTGCTTGGCCACCCTGGCAGCGTGGTGCGGTAACGGCGCGGGAGCGGCGCGAGTGCGGGAATACGCGCGATTGTGGCTGTCCGCAGTCAACCGCGCGAAAACGCGCACGGTCAGCTCGAACTAGTTTGAGATCCCCGCTCCCGTACGGGTTGTCGTTTGCCGCCCGCGCATTCTCTGCGGCCACTTGTATGAATGAGCTATGGCGCAAGTTGAAAGATTTTTTGCAATCGGATATAAAGTCAATAAGTTTGAATACTATATCCAAACTTATAGACTTTTCTTATCACCAACATCATCATTTCAACCGAAAGACGTCCATTGGTGGAAATGGGTTTCCCTCAAGCACCGCCTCTTTAACCGGTTCTGTGCTTCCCGCATCCAGTGGATTCGTGCGGCCTTCACAAGGTCATCGGTCCGATCCACAAGGTGGACCGATGACCTTGTGAAGGCCTTCCAACGCTACGTCTTCTGGTACGCGGTCGCCACTCCAGTACCTCGCGGCCTCATCGGCTATCTGTTCTGTGAGCAAGGTGCCCTGCCCACTGCCACTTAAGTTTGGCAATTCTTTGGGCTATGTTGGTTAACTTGGTTCGCCTGCGGATCTCTTAATTTCTGATTCGATTACGTAGGGGAACTCCAAACATAGCCCTCTCCACTGTGACTTTTAGTCTTCTAATAAGGCCCATTGTAAAGCTTTACCTCTAAATAAAATTAGTGTGGATTTATGTATTCTAACGAAATAATTAATAAAGTAAGCACTGCGTGTAGTAGGTGCTGCATGGTTTTTTGAAACTCGTCAAACATAGGTCTTGCGTAGGCGTTGCAAATAACTTAGGAATTTTGTCTGAAAAAGCAATACTTATCGTCAATGAATAGTTCGAAGTAGTAGTATGCAGGAGCGACTTGGACGAATAGAATGATGCCATTGCCCAACAATGGGACTATACTGGTTAGTATACAAATTATAAATCACATCCCCTTTTAGAGAGGAGAGTTAAGTCTCAGTAATAGAAACTTGGGAAAACTAATGAATCAATCAATCTAGCTTTTGGCCAACCATGTTGGGCAAAGGCTAGATCCAACTAGTTGCAGCTAGATCTAATTATGTTGGGGTCGGCTTCCAGTCTATCCAAATTTAGTTGAATACCAGTATTTTACATTAAGCGAATGCCTATCTGACCTCCACAACCCAGTCACTGGGTAACACAATAGGTACCCCTTTTTTTTTTGGGTGGGAGTTATCAATTAATTTTTCCCGCTCTGGGCTGAGCGGGAGGGCGTGTCAGTTTTACTGACTAAAACCCACCCGTGTTCCTTCCGTTGCCTGTGTGCTAGGGCCACGATATCCCTTTCGGACAAACTCGCAACCCTGGCAGGCATTGGCCCTAACGAACCCCGTGAGGTGGTGCTGACATCTCTTTGAGGCGCGCGTGAAACACAACGCGCCGTGGACCCGAGCTTGGTCCTTGTTGGACAGCGAGCTACCCATTGCTCACCGTCCGCAGACCCGCGCCTACGGTGGCCGGAAAACAGCTTGCGACTCCCGGACGCCCGGGGCGTCTCCTGTGGCGACTAAGAACTTGTGGGCGCGAACCCTGACTCACCCTCACGCGTTCCGCCTCCTCCGTCAAAAGGTACCCCTTGGTAAGACTGGTTGTCAGACTTTCGGGTTTCTGACTACCCGTAACGACTATCAAAGATCCACAAACGACAGTCGGGGCCAACTGCGTAACGTGCTTTCCGGGAGAGTCTCAGTATGTAATAGATTGTCACCCATCCACAGATCGACCTCGGCATATGTTACTTAACCTTGAAGATCGACCCGTGCTGTTACTATTCAGCCACATTAATGTATTAGCCGAAAAGAAAAACAACGGATGTCAATGTGAGTAAAACCCCAAACTGACTGTGGTGAGTGATTATGAAATGCCGGAAAACTTGTGTGTTATGCAAAAACTGTTCAGAACGATTACTTTTTTACGGATTTCCGAGTTTTTATTGTTTTATCCGCTCGCCGCGGTACGCTGGTGTTTTCTGGTTGAAAAGATGGATGAAATGGAATTATAAAAACTGAGTTGACTTTGTCGCAGCATAGGGGAGTTTGATAGGACGTCATGTGGTTGCCAACTGAAACTAGCACCTGCATAATGAGTATCTGCATACCACGTAACACGTTTTCGGTAAGTTTATAAACGGTGGTTTGTACTGTTTTTGTATCATTGCTGTTTGAGGGGCTCGTGGCAATTTTTTTTTTTTCCTATAATAAGTATCACAATTGGTGATACTTTATTCACATTATTACAATCTGGCCTATTCGCTAATAAGTAATTGAAATATAACATAAACTGCTAAGTAACTATACAATTAAGAAATCGTCCAATAACGTCTTTATTATTCACAATAAGTTAAGGGGATGTTTGTAAAGGCACTTGATTCACGTGTTCTTTATAAAAGTCAGCACTTGCACAGCAGTTTATGTTCACTTGCACTGCACTGAACTAACTCAAAAGGTTCCCTATTTAGTCTTCGAACTAAATCAGTGTTGTCAAGGAGTTGGATCGCCTCAACATTCACCTTTTCAATACACTACCTCGAAAACTGGTTCATATCGCACTATGATTAGGTTCACAATGCAATGTATTTCACACGCGTGCGTTTTTTTATTTTCCAACACGTGTGCGGGAATAAAAATTGCCACAAATAACTTATAACTATACTTAGTCCAAATTGGTTCAATGCCCCGTTCACACCGTCGTCTCCCGCCAGAGACGGTCCTCTTTATTCGGAGGTGGATTTTTTTTTTATTCTCGGTAAAGATACTTCTTTACGGCGTTAATATTTAAATAATGTTTATAAATAGAATATGGACCATGATTATTACAATAAAAAAACGTTTATGAACCAATTAACATTTATTTGTGTACTAAATTCAAAAATATTTGAATTTTCTATTTTTCATATTAGGCTGTATAACGGCTTTATGCCTTTGCTTCTCCTTCGACCTGGCGAAAGCAAAGCGCGGAAAAAAAAAGAAAAGTTTCCTAATAATTCATGACAAAAATATTTTTTGTTAATTTATTTTATTTCTTCAAAACTGTATTGAAAAACGTCGTTTGATACACGTACAGGTCTTGGCTCAAAAACAACCTCGCCTACGGCTAATGCAATAACAAACATTCTCCACTTGTATCAAAATGTACTATTATTTTGTATCTTCGTTCCTTGTTAGTATTCAGAATCTTCCACAATCTTTAAGCCTTGATTTCTTTAGCCCTATGCAAGCTCGCGGTACTCTACATACATATATCTTCTTAATATATATATGTAATTCGGGCGGACGATACGATGCGACGCAGTGGGTAACACCGTGGGGCACAGCTAGTATTCAATAAAAGAATAGATGGTAAGCATGTTTACGGAGGAAACACAGAACTTCTCTTTCTCAAAATCGGCTATCAAACCACATATACCATACGATCTCAATCGATCGAACCATAACAGATATATCACAACAATCTTAGTACACAACCCTAATTGTTCCCAGGCTATTGTGCCAAACTACGGGCTATGAATTATAGCCCATTATAGGCTGCTTGCCGGCCACTGCCAATACGAGCAGGTATGGCAAATACAGGCTTAAACAATGGGCTCTTGTTGTACGGTATGCTGTCGTAAATAGTACGTAGAGAATGATTAGAAAAGATTTGGCGGAAAAATTGTGCTGTAATTTTTCTTTTGTTTGTAGCTATGCAAGCAGTTTTTAGGGTTCCGTACCAAAATGGTAAAAAGGAACCCTTATGGTGAGACTAAGTCTGTCTGTCTGTCTGTCACACCTGGATCTCTCAAGAACTACGAATGCTATCAGCTTGAAATTTAGAATAGTTTTAGAAGACGTTAGCCGAACTACTTTGCAAGCAAGAAAAAAAAAAATTTACCTTATTTGCAAAAGGGACTGAAAGGGGGTCTTAAAAATTTTAAGTGGGGTACTAGGGCATGTGGGGTATCATATGAAAGAACGCTGTTTGTACATTCTCAAACATATTTTGCAGCATAGTTACCGACTTGTCATGAAAAATGTAAAAAAATACCGTCCCCCCCCCTCCCTATCTCCGAAGTTTGCATAGATAAAAATCTGAAATTATTCTATGTGATAGAAATATATGTAACGATTACAGGAAAAATAAAACAATGTCTCTAAATAGCACAGTTTTTCAGAAATCATCAACATCATATTTACGTACGGAACCCTCGGTGCGAGAGTCCAACTCGGTCTTGACCGTTTTTTTATTGCTGAATATATTAATTAATCATTGGTCCTGGAGAGGTCGCAAGCGCTATAGCGTTGTTTTGTGATGACGCTTAAATCGTTTCGCCGGCTACTTCGTTTCATAATTCGGTAAAGTTAAAGAAACTGCTAAATAATAATAATTGTTTGTAATATACCTGAACTAGGTCACGAGTGCTAACGTAAAATAACTCAGTCCTTCTGCATCACTTCCTTCACTCGACGTCATCCAAAGAGTCCGTTGTCAAAGACGTCTTCAACTTGAGGACATTTTGGACAATTTGTGAAGATGATACGCAAATAATACCCTCTTGTTACCTAATCATACCTACTGTAGCAGTTGGATTTAAAATCAATTTAGTCCTACAAAAGTAGATTTAGCAGGATCGTAGCAGGTGGCATTCTGTAGGTTCTGCTTACCGCCATGGGATGAAGGCATGGGATTACGTATGTATGTAGGTTTGTTTGTTTGTTTATTTTTCAAAAACAGTGCTTTAGAGTGCATGGAGCATAACGCAGCGCCACCCCGACTCACTGGAGAATCACCGCAGACAGTTCCGACTCACCGAGACCTATGCGGCACCCGGTTCCAACACACTGGAACCCCTCTACTGGCACTGGCAAGCATCGCAAGGTACACGACTCAGTCCACTATCGACCTCCGGTCTCCGGAGGGGAGTGATGTAGCGGAATCAACATCGCCACATACGAACAACGCGTCACACTGACGTCACGCGAATCCTGCATCGCGCAATCAGAGTTTACCACACAACTAGCATATATACAACGTCCCGACATCAACCGTCGGGCAGTTGCCCACCAGACACGCCACCCGTCTGGTCGGAGGATCCTCCCTTTTCTATGAAGGATGAGTGAACTTTACACCCTGTTCCTCGTGCCACCAAACTGGATTCGCGTGACGTCAGTGTGACGCGTAGTTCGTATGTGGCGATGTTGATGCCGCTACAAAACTATAAATTTTTTCTAACGACTAATTTTGTAAACGATGTAATTTTGTCATAGTACTAACCCGCTACGCCCATCGGCTTTATGTATTTTTAATATTGTATTTTCTCTGTAAGTGATTGTGTAAATCTTTTGAGAAAATAAATGTCTAAAACCGTAATGAAACTAATTAGTGATCCCTGCTTTAGACCAATCACTGAATACATTTACCGCTAAACGTATTTAAAACACCATTCCGTCTCAGTCGTCCTTCAAACGATTACCAGAAACACTGTCTCCTCAACCTGAGACCCTAGCAGCTATGGGAGCCAGGGTCTCAGTTTTTATCTGTTACCTGTATTTAAAAAAAAAAAAAAACTTTATTTCGGGTGGCATAGACCTTAACCTAATACATTTTTATTTGCCATGACTCGCTACACCCACACAAGTCATGACCCACTGCTTCTGAAAGGGACAGTCAAAACGTACAGCTATTTAATTGTGTTCAGAATGCCGTTGTTGCTACCCCTTATACGGGCCAGCAGAGAAGCTGCTGTTTTGCGCATGATGGCCTGGAAACCATCAAACAAAAAACAAAGAAGGAAAGCACATAAATTGATTTAGCACAGACTGAAAGGTACACAATATAATTCACAGCAGCCAGCACCACTGCTCTCAAAACGGTGAAGGAAAACATCGTGAGGAAACCGGCAGGTCCTAGAACCAAAAATTCGAAGACCTGTGACATCTACCAACCCGCACTGGGCGAGCGTGGTAGATTACTGCCCACTCCCTCTCGAAAAAGAGGAGGCCTGTGTCCCAGCAGTGGGAACATTATAGGCTGATTATGCTATTATGTTTATAAGCTAGTCGATATTCAGCAATAGCTTGAAATTTATTTTTAACAAAAAAATAATAATAATAAAATAAAAAGTGTAAAGTGCGACATAAGAAATTAGCAGGAATGTGTGCCTCACGGCTGCGCAGAATAGGCCCAGTTCAGCAAAAATGCCAGACAACTAGTTCCTGACGCTGGTTTTCAACTGGACCTGAAGTGCGAGGTGACGGATGTAAATTAGTTTCATACTGCAACGTGTGTAGCCAAACATAAAAAAACCGGTCAAGAGCGGGTCGGACTCGCGCACCGAGGATTCCGTACGTAGGTATGTATGATGTTTATGATTTCTGAAAAACTGTGCTATTTAGAGACATCGTTTTATTTTTCCTGTAATCTTTACATCCACTTCTATCACATAGAATAATTTCAGATTTTTATCCAAACCAATTTATTTAAATTAGTTATTATTTTTTTGTATACTTAAAAAAAAAAATGAGTGTTAAAAATAATAACGAATAAGTAGGTATACACGACTACACATCAAGCTATACATATCCAATTTAGGCTGATCTCGCATTGTATAGGATTACGTACAATGAGAGGCCAGCTTATACTGGAAATATATCGCTTGATGTGTAGCCGTGTGTACATAAATAGTGTGATTTTGAATAATATTGCTAAACAAAACAAAACAGAAAAATGTTTTAAATTCTGAGAGCAAAATGTTGCAAACAGGCTTAGCAACAGTAAATTTCGAATAAAAGCACAAAATTGTACCTACAAACGAAACAGCTTTCAAAGCTACCTATTTAAACCGCACAAGTGATGAAAACCTGTTCTACCGTGACGTTCATACATGTTCCTTTGCCCGTCATTGTTCAATGGGAACAATTATTCGCAGTAGGGCGACCAAGCGGCAGCAATTAACGAGATCAGTTCCCAACAGCGATCGGTAATACTCCTTTGATTGTCCGAGCGATTCGTCCGCGGACAATCCAATTTTGTGGACGCCACGTCCCATTGTGTTTGTCCGGTAGTCGCTGTATTTCACTTGTCTTGAAATTTGTGGGGATTTATTGATCACATTAGTTACGTGGTTGGTTGTGCGTGTTTTATGGGGATCAGACCCCGTAATTGCTTAAGGCGCGGTGTTACCTCAATATTCACAAAAACTGGTTTCTTGGGTAGTCGAGTATGACGTAACGCAATGAAAATATCCGACGCAAAAAATACAGTGGACAGAAAAGGGTTTATAAGAAAAACTTTACCGAATAGAATGGTAAAATATAGTTTGATATTCGCAATAAAAAATTGTGAAGTTACTTCACAAAAATAAACTTTGGCGTCGAATATCTCTGTATTTTCAGCGAAAACAATTTTTTTCAAAATTAAACCCATTGTTAGTGTTAAGGCGCGGACTGACTACGATTTTAAACGCTGCAACCGCACTCACACAACTGCTTCGAATAAGGTTGAAAATTAAATAAACAATTAAGTTGACGATGTGACTAAGCTGCGAATTGGCATTTATTTTATGGGGTTTATTTAGATTATTCGGAATATACACATTATATTAAATAATTGTCCGGTTAAAGTTTTCAAACAAAGCTAATGCAATTAGGGTGCAGATTAATTATGGGATCGTTGTATGGTCCTTAAGTATTGCTCGTGGTGTTTCACTTGTATTAATGAGCGGTATTGAGTGTAGTGTTAGCACTGGATATGGGCACTTTGCAGTGCAGTGGTGACCCAGTGGTAATTTCCCCAATTTACGACTTGTAGGTCGTGGGTTTGAACCCAGGTAGGCGCTTTACTTTGTGTTGTAGTGGCATCAACATCCCCACATGCGAACTACGAGTCACACTGAAGTCACGCAAAATCCTGCATCGCGCAAGCAGAGTTAACCGCGCGACTAGTATCAGTACAATCGTTGGGCAGTTGCCCACCAGACACAACACACCCGTCTGGTCGGAGGATCCTCCCTTTTCTATATATAGAATGAGTGAACTTTACACCCTATTCCTCATACCTCTAAAGTGTAAATAATTTCATCACCACTACTCTCAAAACGTTCTTATACTGATACAGTATTAGTCGTTCTGATATGAGAGATAAAGAATACAAATAGCATCGTTGGTGACTCGATATGGTCCACCCTACCAAACAGTTTACTTGGTGAGGTAGATAACTTGTCAGGGAATACTACGCCCCATCTATCCCCAACATTTTCGTAAGAAGTCACAGTCGCCATCACATCTGGCACACCTACATTACCTAAATTGCCCATCATCATAAATAACCATATACAACATTATTTTTAGTATATGCGAAACCTGAATATAGTATGTTCAGAATAAGGAACTGAATCGATTTCAATAATTTTTACACCATATTTTATTTTGTCCCAAAAATGTTTAAGTGTGATGGAAAATGTTATCACCATTTCATTGCTTACAATACAATCGCCGTATGGTTAGGTACCTACTGCCAAATTATTATCAATGAGCGCAAGACGAGCCTGGAGGCGCGGGGGCGCCGTTAGCATGTTTTTGTACGGACAACCCGGTAACATAACAACCTTATTACTTTGTGTTTTTTCATGATACAGTTTTTAAATTTTGTACATAGATTCTTTACTTACAAATACTAGACACGTGTTTCGGGTTTCGCATATATACTAAAAATAATGTTGTATAATAAGCCTATAATGTTCCCACTGTTGGGACACAGGCCTCCGCTCTTCGAGAGGGAGTGGGCTTGTAATCAACCACGCGGGCCCAGTGCGGGTTCGTAGATGTCACATGTCTTCGAGTTTTTGGTTCTAGGACATGTCGGTTTCCTCACGATGTTTTCCTTCACCGTTTTGAGAGCAGTGGTGATGAAATTATTTAAACAAAGTAAAGCGTCTGGCTGGGTTCGATCCCACGACCCACAACTCGGAAGTCGGGGCCGTTACCACTGGGCCTCCACTGCTCTCTGACTAGGTACCTAATTGGTGTCCAGTTAAGACGCAGATATATGCCAGTGACCTTGAGTGGTTAGCTAGCGTGTTCTGTACACGCAACGCGTCGTACGTTCAGCCAGCAATAGGACTCGCCCATCAAGGAGCGCTGTCCCCAATTTAATAATGAAATAATTAAATTATTATACACAAAAAAAGGTATTTCGCGTATACTAAAAGATCAATAATTAAATTATCTTTACATTGGTGAAGGTTTCAGAAAAATACGGTTGGTAGATTTTGCGCCATTCTCAGTTTTTTATTTGCGTTAGACATAACTTTACAAATTAATTTCACTATGTAATATAAACATAATCTAAAATATTCACATATTAAGCTATTGAGATAATGCTCTAATTTAACATATATTTTTTTTCAAATCATTAACACTATTCGTTTAGACGGACGTGATCTTCAGTATAAAATCATTGAAAGTTGGTTATCGTCGCCTTAAGTCGGTTATCGTCGCCTTAATTGTTCCGATAATTTACAAGGTAATCACAAGTCCACGCACACTACATCTTCAAACAAATTAATTAATTAATTATGTGTATCTGTGTGTTAATCTTATGTGCCTATTAACTACGCGTAACTAACTACCTGTGGAGAAATGATGCTATGAGACTGTTTGACATTTTTGGACCGACTTCAAAATTAGTGGAGGTTCTATTTTTTTTTTTTTTTTTTTTTAAACTTTGCCCCACACTAGGAATTTCTCCTGTATTATACGCAAAGATCATTCAGCGCCCTGCGTGTCCAATATAACAACGCGTTCAGGGCGTTATTGGGGCTGCCGCGCTGGTGCAGTGCGTCGGGCATGGTTGCGAACGCACACGTTGATGGCTTCCACGCCGTGCTTCGCAAGCGTTGCGCTGCGGCGCTCGGCAGGTTGCGCGCCAGCACCAACAGCATTCTGGCTGTTATTGCGGATAGGCTGGACACGCGTTACGTCCAGCACTGGGTTAATATCCACATTAGGAAATACGTAAGTAATTATAATGTACTAACACTAGTTTCATAAGTTGTACTCTACTAACATTCTATGGATTATGTCTGAATTAACAAGTTTTTTTTTTTTTATATGTATTTTTTATGTAAGTATGTTCATCAATTTCTCCATGATTACTGGGCCGATTTATGTGTTTTTTCATTTGGTAAATGAAGCTTATGCGGTGGTCCCATAGAAATTTTATTAACTTTGCTTGGACTTGGATTTTATTTTTGACTAAGTTTCAATAATACAATTTTTTTTTTCATTTAGTGTATATTGTTATGTTTATACTTTGTAGTGTTTTTTTGGAAGTCCTCGGTTGTTTTTTTTTTTCCAAAATTGATTTTTAAAAATATCAATAAAAAATAAAATTGTTTCATATTGGGATGCTTTAGGATATCATTATTTTAATTATCTATGTCTAGTCCCAGAAGGTCGCTTTTGTAGGGAAGTTATGGAATAAGTATCAGATTTTTCGTCAACCGATTGATTCCCAATATTCGCTCTCCCAATAATTCAACCAACTCGAGAAGCAACGAGCATTTATCAACACGCTTTATCATTAAGTTGGTTTGACCATTTCAGATAAAACCAATACACAACCTAAAAACCAGCCAAGTCCGTGTCGGACAATGAAAGATCTCGTAGTTGGGATGATTTTTTCCTAAAAAAAACCTTAACATTATACTTGAAAAACATGGTCTCTTTTGATTTATTTGTGAGTATAGCATATGTTGCATAAACGGCCGTATTTTTTTATTGCGTTCACATAGACGCTTGATTTTTTTAGAGCTCCAAGGGACCGTAGGCTTACGTATTTTTTAATAATTTCAACTTGATACCTCCTTGTGTTCCTGAGAAAAAGGGTCTTAATAGACTGACAAAAAGACAGACAAACAGACAGACAAACAGACAGACAAACAGACAGACAAACAGACAGACAAACAGACAGACAAACAGACAGACAAACAGACAGACAAACAGACAGACACACAGACAGACAGACAGACAAAAAGACAGACAAACAGACAGACAAACAGACAGACAAACAGACAGACAAACAGACAGACCAACAGACAGACAAACAGACAGACAAACAGACAGACAAACAGACAGACAGACATACAGACAGAAAACGAAGTGATCCTATATGCCGTAAAGGATAACTTAGTTGTCCATCTGTTTATGTTTTCAAAAGGGAAAAAAAGAACCCTCTTATTGTATAAGGGTTCGGTGTTTTCCTTTTTAGGTACGGAACCCTAAAAATTATATAATTATTACAACATTACACAGGACGTGTCTACGTGACGTTCATCGCGAGCCATTATCCGAAGCTCTGACTCAAGGGGAGGGGGGAATAAGGGGAAGAATGGGTTGAATTGATTTAGGAGGGACGGGGGAAAATGGACCACGAAGTAATTTCAGCGTGATTGCTGTTATTAGTAATGAAGGGGAATTTTGTGGTTGGATGCTAGTTAATTGATTTGTAAATTGTACAATTTTCAATTTTTTGCATTTTCTTACTAAAGCTGTAGTATATTTTTGAACGTTTACTGTTGTCACAAAATAATAGGCCCGTTTTGTGTTTTGTATAATTTAAGATACTTGATATTTAGGACTGCAACTTTTTTTTAAAGTAACCTAGCGCAAAATATTTGAAGCAAATCAAAACTGGCTGCCAAATTATTTTTTTCTTGCAGAAAACTCCAAAACCACTTCGCCCCGAACTGAAAACCATATCCTGTCTACCACCGCACTTATCCTTATCACCGAAATAGTACATTAAATATCACTTCAAATCACAAGTATCACAAAAACCCCTATTTTATTATTCTCCAAACGTAAAAACAGTCCCTTGTCAAAGACTTGACACGGCTATTAAAGTCACTGCCCAAAACATAATAGAACAATCATCCTATTATGCCCAAATTATTTAAACAAAAGCATCCTAATTGACCCCAAGCCACTAATTAGACCCTAAATGTTTGTAAAATTAAATTAAACATGTAGTTTAATTGACTTTTCTTCTGAGGGTGAAAAAATTAAATTTACGCAAAATTAAATTTAATCGTCGTTCAATTTATCAGCGAGGGTCGTTTGGGTCGTGTTGGACCCAAGCGTAATTGTCTTTTTTAAGGTTTACTCTTTCGAGGAGTTTAGTTGGAAATGTATAAAGTTTCGGAAGCGCTTCGGGCGATCTCTTGTTTGAGATTAACTGCGGTGCGGAACAGTGGCAAACGCTTTTGTTAAATCCACGCTGAAATAAACTGTAATTTTGTGTTTTGATCAGAAATCTGGTTGAATAAAACAAATCAGATAATTTTCTACTAAATCGACAAAAAATCTATCATCCATATGCAGAATTTATCAGAAAGCTGTGGTTATATTTAAGAGTGTGGTACAAACCTCTATATCTATACATTTGGGTCGAGTACGTTTTGAAGTATTGTATGAGACAGTTACGGTGTACCGTGTGGTGCCGGACGTAAAGAATATCACTATCCTATTTCTTCCCATGGGTGTCGTAAAAGGCGACTAAGGGACTTACTAGAGAATGGGCAGCAGCGTTCTCTATGCATTTTAACACTATACTGCGATGGCCAACCCGCCTGCAAAGCGTGGTGATTATGGCAACCCCCCCCCCCACCTCACCTCACAATTGAGTGCTAACTACTGCAGATTTTGTTTTGTTGTCAATTCTGGACACTTATGCAAGTTCTTTTTAGGGTTCCGTACCCAAAGGGTAAAACGGGAACCCTATTACTAAGGCTCCGCCGTCTGTTTGTCTGTCTGTCCGTCTGTCACCAGGCTGTATCTCATGAACCGTGAATAGTTAGACATTTGAAATTTTCACAGATGATGTATTTCTGTTGCCGCTATAACAACAAATACAAAAAAAACAGAATAAAATAAATATTTAAGGGGGCTCCCACACAACAAACGTGATTTTTTGGCTCGTTTTTGCTCTATATTGATAATGGCAACAGGTAGACGCTTGAAATATTCACAGAATATTTAGTCGTAAATTCACTTTAAAAATAAATAATTAAATTAAAATAAAACAATTATTTAAGGGGGACTCACATTAAACAAACGTGACTTTTTTGCCATTTTTATAGATTTATTTTTATTTATTTATTTAGATAATAGTACGGAACCCTTCGTGCGCGGGTCCGACTCGCACTTGGCCGGTTTGTTTATACCAGGTATCAAATATAGGTCATCATCTTCCTTCTCCTTCTCTTGTCCCATGTTACTCGTGGTCGGCGCAACTCGTTCTCTTCTTCCATTCTCCGCTATCCACCGTCACGCTATCGGTTACTCCCTTTTCTTTCATATAATTCCTCATCCAATCCATCTTTTTTTTAGCCTCCTTCTCCCTTTATATCCCTAAACATTTATTTTCTTTCAAACATTCACTGCTTAATAGTTATAACCCCTGAATGAAAGCTACAACGACCGGTCTAATGGTGAACTGCAGTAATTCAATAGTTGGTAGATGATCTATCTAAAGAAATAAACAATGAAAGAATAACCTTATATTTGGACACAGAACGCGAAACATTAAATACAAAATGATAGTGACACTAATGTTTTAACAACAATAGAGGCCCATTCAAGCATTAATGCCAGACAGATGCTGTCTGATGCTGGTTTTCTTATGAACCTTTAAGAATAAATGACCGGGAGGGAGTACAAACAGTTTCAACATACCCAATATATATTATATTTTTTTATACCTAGTAATCAAATATAATTAAGATTGATGAAGATGTGGTAAGGAGAGTAAATGCGGGAAATAAAGTGAATGGTGCTATACATGCGATTGTGACCAATCAGTCGATGCCTAAAAAGGCTCGACTGGCTGTTCACAATGGTGTGCTGTTGCCTACGCTTATGTATGGAAGTGAATGTTGGGTGTGGCAAAAGAAGCATGAAAGTAAAATAAATGCTGTGGAAATGCGTTCCTTACGAAGCATGTCTGGCGTGACTATGAATGATAGGCTGAAAAATGAGCAAAAGAAGATGTAGTGACAAAGATTGAAAAGAGTATGCTTAGATGGTTTGGCATGTGGAGAGGATGAGTGAAAGGCGACTAACAAAAGGTATTTATAAAGCAGAGGTGAGTGGAAACGCCGGGAGGGGACGCCCTAGAAGGACAAATTGGTGATGTTCTTCAGAAAGGTCAGGTGCGTAGTACTCGCAACCAGCGTGCGTGTATGACCAGATATATGAACGCAGGCGAAGCAAAGCGGAGTATGTAAGGAGCGTAGCAAGTGGCTTTCTATAGTTTCTGCCCACATAAACTCACGCCTTCTTCCCATGGGGGTCCATGGGAAGAAGGCGTGAGTTTATGTTTGTATTATGTATTTGATATTACGATTCCTAGAAAACGTAGTTTCCAATTCTTGGATAAGCCAGCCCCAAACTCGCAACTAGTTAATTCACTTCGTTAGCAGATGTCAGTGGATATTTTGAATCCAACTCGATTTCCGAGGACTTGTAAATGATTTCGCCGTAAAGTGACCTAATTGGGACCTGCAGGCCAGTCTCGTTCATATTTGATTTTATTCATCGTTAGCGTTTCAATTGAAAACTAAATGGCATGCAAACAGGGTCATGTTTCAGTCAAGTCTTCGTTTTCAGCGATGTTTTTTCATGCATAGGTTAAATTTCTTTCTATTACATAATCAGCCTATAATGTTCCCACTGCTGAGACGTTTCAGTGCGGGTTGATAGATGTCACGTCATGTCTTCGAAGTTTTGGTTCTAGGACATGCTGGTTTCTTCACGATGTTTTCCTTCACCGTTTTGAACGCAGTGCTGAAATGATTTATACAAAGTAAAGCACCCGCCTTTCCATTGCTGAGTCATTATTAGTACGTCGAGTATTGTATGAAACATTGTTATTCGTAGAAAACTAGCATAATTTGGCACAAATAAATAACAACACACTAATGAGTGATTGGTGCCCAAAACATTCTCGTCTAATCTTATTGTGTTTTCTTCCAATTTGATAATTCTGACTTTTACAATACTTACCCAATCATAAGCTTCTCCCATGAGGATTGAATGTGATACTACATTTTGAAAACCCGCTTTTATAAAACCTAAGTTCTGAGTTGAGCTACACGATTACTGACAATTGCGTGTACTGACTAGACAGGTCCACTCAAATCTGTGTGTCTTTCCTCAAAATACCATCTCGGACATTAATCTTCATGGTCTTCATATGGCCTGACCCAGATTACCTATATCTGGATTTTAAAAGAGACTGCTAAGACTGTGCCTCTGAGTTTGTCTTTCTGCTCGGAATAGTCAGATATGAAACACCAAACTTAAATAGTTTCAAAACATGTTACATTTATACAAGTTATTTTTGACGTGTAAAAGTGAGTTCAATATTAGGGGCTTCCACGTTACTGCAGTGCATCAGGCATGTTTGCCGCAGCACATACTGATGGTTTCAGTACCATCCCGCAAAAAATGATTGCGTCCATGATGCGCAGAGTGCGTAGGAGCGTCAACGACATTCAGAAGGTCATCAGTGATAAGCCGTGTTGCACCATTATGGCGCATTGGGTGCATGTACATGTGCATGCACCCGGTGCGTGAAGTGAGTGCAACAGGTATTTGAATTAAAACAAATTGAGTTGCATTTGTTATTAACATAGCATAAGTATTGTGTATTACTAACATCTTACGGATCAAGGTCCGAATTAAAGTTTTATTTTTTATTTTTTTAAAAGGCTTTTTTGAACCCATTTACAAAAATAAATATTATTTATAAGACGAACTAAACATCTTTTCTAAGGAATTATAGAACTTGACACATTTTCCGGAAACAAAACTCATTTATACTTCTAGTTCATGCATAGTTTAGCCATCTAAAATATTCAAGGACATTCTTATTACCAGTCCCCAACAAATCTTAATTACAGCGAGAACGGAGGTCAGAACTAGCCAAGATACATTAAACAAAACAAGCAATTATAAACGAACTGTGACTAAAACTTGCGGAACACTTCGCGTCGGTGTGACAGAGGCCACTTTAATTTGTAATTCAAACTTCGTTTGAGGTCAACGAGGTCTCTATTCTGCCGGTGGACCCAACATTAGGCGTACCATGAAATGCCCCTTTCTGGCCAAAACGACCCACATTTGCGATGGCAAATAATTAGACCTTGTTTGTGGCGGCCCTTTCTACCCCTCGATAATATTTTAACATAAACCGTCGTTTAATTTTTTTATTGCGTGAGTCTACGTCTATTATGAATTTATGTGGGTCATTTTAAAATAAAGTGCTGTTTTATGTTGATGTTTAAACTGAATTTAACGTTTGTCTGGAGGTCTGGACGTTGAGTTATGGCTACAAAACAATCTTGAATGCCATTTAAGACCAGTGCCAGTGACCTTGAGTGGTTAGCTTGCGTGTTCTGTACTGAGCTCACGCAACGCGTCGTACGTTCAGCCAGTAATAGGACTCGCCTATCAAGGAGCGCTGTCCCCAATTTGACGCATTATTAATTTATTATACACAAACAAAAACGTATTTTAATAAAACGCGTATACTAAAAGATCAATAAATAAATTATCTTTAAATTGGTGAAGATTTCAGAAAAATACGCTTGGTAGATTTTGCGCCATTCTCAGTTTTTTATCCGCGTTAGACATAATTTTACAAATTAATTTCACTATGTAATATAAACATAATCTAAAATATTCACATAAAAATTGAAAAAATGCTCTCATTTAACATATTTTTTTTTTTCAAATCATTAAAACTACTCGTTTAGACGTGGTCTTCATTATAAAATCATTAAAAGTCGGTTATCGTCGCCTTAATATTTGAATAACTTAGCTTATGTGTTATATGTGGAGTTTCTTGCCCATTCTTCTCCATACGAAACTACATTTTGGAAGGGGCGACTAGAATCAATTCTATTTTTTTTTGTAAATATTGACGTTCAAAAGTGCCTTTTATGTGCCTATTTGAAATAAACAATTTGACTTTGACTTTATAAACACAAACTGCAATAAAACTAGAGGAGGATCGGAAACATAAATGAAACTAAAAAAACGTCATCATCATCAGCCTACAGTAGTCCACTGCTGGACATAGGCCTCTCCAATTGCAAGTAGCTCGATTCTCGACAACTCTCATCCAGCTGCCACCAGCCACCCTGCGCAGATCGTCGCTCCACCTAGCCTGAGGGTGTCCTACCTTACGTTTGCCGTTTCGCGGTCTCCACTCAAGAACATGTCTACCCCAACGGTCGTCGGTTCTACGGCTAATATGGCGACCCATTGCCACTTCAGCTTGACTTGAGCTATGTACATATATATTATATAATATATGTCGTATTTTTTTAAATATCGAATATTTTTTTTATTTTGCGTGGGTTTTTCTCTTGACCTTAGCCTAAGGCAGAGATGACAGAGACAAAGCCGACGATGGTGTGAACTTATCCAGAAGAAGCCTGTTCACTCTAACGTTGAAGAGATTAGGGTTGTATGCGTTCGGAAACACAGACGCAGGTAGAGAGTTCCGCTCTTTTGCTGTGCGCATTAAAAAGACATTTGGAAACGCTTGGTACGAATTGGTGGAATAGCAACAAGGAAGGGATGGTAACCTGCAGTGCGTCTAGATGTCCGATAATAGAAGGGGGCTGGTAGAATGAGGTCGTGGAGTTCTTGGGCACACTCACCGAAGTACAATCTGTAGAAGACCGACACGAAGGCAACCTTGCGGCAATGGGCCAAGCTGTGAAGATTGGCATCCACCAGTTTTACGTCACCAATGAGCCTCTTAGCCCTGTGTTCCACCGGGTCAAGTGCGGCAAGTTGGTATTTTGCTGAGCCATCCCAAAGGCTACAATACTCCATGCAGTTTCGGACCTGCGTTTTGTAAAGGGTCAAAAGCTGTCTAGGCGTAAAGTATCGCTTCACCCTATTTAGGATGCCCAGTTTCTTGGCCGCAGTTTGGGCTTTGTATTCGATGGTGGCGCCGAAGTTGAGATTAGATGTCAAATCCATGCCTAAGAGCTCGAGCCGACCGGTTACAGGAACCGATGTACCCCGAAAAGTAGGAGTTTGGTCGAAACGACTCCTTTTAGCGGTAAAAAGACACGCCTTTGTGAATTATACTTTGTAAATATAACTGTCATAGACCTCGACCTTCATGCTGCATAGTCGCCCTCTCACTCAACCACTGTACAATGTTTCAGTGTGTTTGCTGCTGTGGTTTTCGGGTTACAGTAATCCCTGGGGTTTATAAGCAAAGGGGATTCTAATCTGGACCCAAAATTCATATAGACCGTTAATTAAATTGAATGTAAATGCAACCGACAGATTTTATGCTTAATTTTCATTCTGAAATGATAGAAAATGGATATCGAGAGTGGCACAAACCAATTTTGATCAACACACAGTCAATCAAACGAAGTTCCAGCCAGGCATTTTAACTTAATTTTGAGGCCAATTCTTGGATAAGCTAATACGCCAAGCGGCTGGTCGTCTCTTTACGTGACCACCAGCCGCTTGGCTTGCAGTGGAATCTGCCCCACTACTTCGATTTAGTGCGGCAGATTCCACTACTCTAAAATCTTGTTGATTCTGCCCCACTAGTGTTGGCACCTTAGAATAAAAGTACAAAAATCACTGTTTGGATATTTTTATTTCCTACTAGCTGCCCGCCCCGGCTTCGCACAGGTGTGAAGAAAATGAAATCAAATCTTCCCTTTACAGTACGACCATGTAATGAATTAAAATGCCATTTAAATAATTTCAAATCTTAAAAAAAAAAACAATATTCTAAGGTGCCAACCCACCTATTTGTTGGTTGGCCTATTTGTTGGCCAAAGAATCAGAGGGTCTACTCCGCAGCGTTAATCCGAAGTATCGGCCGAATGTTCGGCCGTTTTATAACTTTCATAGTTTCCTTTTTTGACTTTGAATCCTTACCCGACTTAACGTCACATTTTTGACTTTGGCTTATGTCTATGACTGTCGTTTATTTTTCTTTTGCCGTAATTAGCCGTAGTCAAGCAAAGGCTGAACGTTCGGCCGGTACTTTGGGTTTATGTGCGGAGTAGACCCTGGGGTCTACTCCGAACATAAACCCAAAGTATCGTATATACCATACAACGTGGCAATGCCGCCATCCTTTCGGGCACTTTTTCTGTTGACAGCGGCGTGGATGATTTTTTTTACACCCTATGTGTGATTCTTTCCCCTCCTTTTTGATACATATAGTTTTAGACTGTTAGCTTCTGTAGTATGTAAATTATTGTTTTATCTGCTAGAGTGTCTTAATTGTACGTCCACCTGCGTCCTTGACGATCTGAACAACACCTCTGACGCCGAAAGAAACATTGCCACCTGCTGGGCCCAAACAGTATAGATATACCGTCCGAAACGATAAGAAGAAGAATTTTATCTTGTTCAAAAATAAATCTAAATATAAACGGTTTGTAGCGGCATCAACATCGCCACAACGCGTCAAACTGACGTCACGCAAAATCCTGCGTCACGCAAATAGAGTTTACTGCGCAACTAGCGTATATACAACATCCCGACATCAACCGTCGGGCAGTTGCCCACTAGACACAACACCCGTCTGGTCGGAGGATCCTCACTTTTCTATAAAGGATGAGTGAACTTTACACCCTGTTCCTCATACCTCTAAAGGTTTAATTCTTAAAACAATCTTTCTACGCCTTTTATTCCGTTCAGTATCCAAAAGTATTGAACATTCGTATTTATGCCGAACAAAAGAGAGAACTCAAAGTAATTGTAGTAATTAAGTAAAAGCTCGATTCTCATCGAAGTCCCAGTTATTTGGCATCGAATGTTTTATCCCGATGAGTGTTTTATTTCTTCATTATTCAGCCAAACAGTGATGAACTTAAAACGAAACAAACAATGTTTTTATTTTTATTCTGAAAGCTCACAGTTCGGACGGATTTTTGAGTAAATAAATGATGGAGGCAGTTATTTTTAAAGGATTAAAACAATTACTCATTCTGCCCGCCTTTTCCCAACTGCGTTGGGGTCGGCTTCCAGTCTAACCTGTATGAGATGTAGCAGAATACCATTATTTTACATGAACCGACTGCCTGCCTGACCTCCACAACCCAGTAACTGGGTAATACGTTGGAAAGACTGATTGTCAGACTCATTCCACCGGCCCCCTTCTATTATCGGACATCTAGACGCACTGCAGATTACCATCCCTTCCTTGTTGCCATTCCACCAATTCGCACTAAGCGTTTCCAAATGTCTTTTATAATGCGCACAGCAAAAGAGTGGAACTCTCTGCCTGCGTCTGTGTTTCCGAACGCATACAACCCTAATCTCTTCAAAGTTAGAGTAAACAGGCATCTTCTGGGTAAGCTCACTCCATCGTCGACTTTGTCTCTGTCATCTCTGCCCTAGACTGGTAAGAGCAAACCCAACCTAAATAAAAATAAAAATAAAACTTTCGGGCTTCTGACTACCTGTAACGATTGTCAAAGATCTATGAATGACAGTCAGCACCAACGGCATTAACATGTCATTGTTTTCCAAGGCACGGAGCAGACTCTGTATGTAATGGATGTTAACTGTCGATGGACCCGTTTTTTAGGGTTCCGTACCCAAAGGGTAAAACGGGAACCCTAACCCTAACTAAGGCTCTGTCCGACTGTCAGCAGGCTGTATCTCAAGAACCGTGATAGTTAGATAGTTGAAATTTTCACAGGTGATCTATTTCTGTTGCCGCTATAAAAACAAATACAAAAAAACAGAATAAAATCAATATTTAAGGGGGCTCCCATACAACAAACGTGATTTTTTTTCTCGTTTTTGCTATATATTGATAACGGCAACAGGTAGACGCTCGAAATATTCACAGAATCTTTAGTTATATATTCACTTTAAAAATAAATAAATATATAATTTAAATAAAACAAATATTTAAGGGGGCCTCCCATACATCAAACGTGATTTTTTTTGCCAATTTTATAGATAATGGTACGGAAACTTTCGTGTGCGAGTCCTACTCGCACTTGGCCGGTTTTTTTTTTTGGGTGGGAAATTATTAAATAACTTCTCCCATTCTAGGGGGAGCGGGAGGGCGTGCCAGACTTATACTGACTAAAACCCACCCATGTTCCTTCAGATGCCTGTGTGCCGGGGCCACGATATCCCTTTCGGACAAACTCGCAACCTTTACCCGTGCGGATGATGTATTTCTGTTGCCGCTATAACAACAAATACAAAAAAAAACAGAATAAAACAAATATTTAAGGGGGCTTCCATACAACAAACGTGATTTTTTTGCTCGTTTTTGCTCGATATTGATAACGGTAACAGGTAGACGGTTGAAATATTTACAGAATCTTTCGTTATATATTCACATTAAAAATAAATAATTAAGGGGGGCTCCCGTACAACAGACGTGTTTTTTTTTGCCGGTTTTATAGATAATGGTACGGAACCCTTCGTGCACGAGTCCGACTCGCACTTGGCCGGTTTTTTGTTATTCCTATAACATTATGTGCAACACCACCATAAATATTTTTTTTTTTTTTTTAAAGATGACAGTGTGACTGTGAAGTTTTTTGCTAGCCCTTCTCCATAGGAAATTACCAATTGGAACCGTGCACCTAGCTTCTAACGTTTCATATGCCAGTGCCCATGTAGGTTTAAGGGTTTAAAAAAATATCATAAACAAATCAAGTATCTTGACTTGACTCGCGAGGTTGTTGACATGTGGGATGTGGACTTAGCGATCATTGTACCGATAGTCGTTACAGCCAATGGCTTAATAGCCAAGAGCTTCGACTAACATTTGAGGACGCTCTCGTTGGGCAGCTGGATTAAGGGCTTGATCCAGAAAGCGGTACTTCTGGGCACGGCTCGTATTGTTGGGGTCTCTCTCAGGAGCCTGTTCCCGATACCATTGGGCTACTATTTTTTTTAAGTTTTTATATTAAATGTAATTTATTATACGTGTATTCATGAAATAAATAATAAAAATATAATAAATTTAAAAGTTGCTTATACCACACGTTATTTGTCAGAAGACTCGCAGTCAGCAAACAAATTTTAGGCATAATTTATTTTTCGTATCACCAGATTGCAAAAAATATTCAAATATATTGAATAGAATCACAAACTGCGGCGGAAATGTATTTTATTTTAAAATAGATTCTATTGCAAAAATAGAATTTACAACACATCGTGGGTGTGTTGCCAGGTCAAATAAAAGGCTTTGGTCACTCGACTGAAAGGAAATTTTTGAATGGGTTTAGCCGGGATATGACTAAGGTAGAAATTCAAATTTTTATTTGCACATTTGAATTTTTATGTTGACTTGTAATGTTTTAAACATTTTTTGTTTCAGATATTTTATAACCGGTTGTATAAACAGAATAAGTTAATACTTATTATACTTACGGTACCTAAAAAGCCCCACTCAATGCACCAAAGTTAACATTTTAATTTATATTCGCAAGATCAAGTGGTCCAATTGTCCCCATCTTGCCTCTCGCTTAATAGACTAACTTTAATCTTGACTTTACTTCTTTTCCAGGTAATCGGGCGTTTAAGTGAGGATTAAATGTAAGTATTACTGCTAAGAGCAGATGTGCTCAAAAAACAAAGGAGCCCCGGATTTCCGAAGTGGCTAAGTAGTTCTTAGCTTTTTGCGAATGGCTAGTAAGTGTTAGACCCCGCAAGCGATGAAAATGTTTGTTTGAACAGCGGGTATAGCAAATATCTGTGTGTTTGCTCAGATATTTGTATGGACATGATGGAATGTACATAATCTTAATCAGAGCATAATTTGCGCCGCTCAAAATGATTGGAGATCGGAGAAAAGTATTTATTGCGACATGCACAGGAACATAATTACACAAACTAAATAATATTAAAGAAATTTAGAGAAATAAAAACAACAGCTTATTAAAAAAGTCCTAGGCCGGTATTTCAGTATCGTGCTGCGACATTTATTGTTAAATGTGTTACATTAATCATTTAGATAATGGTCATTAATATGACGTCATCAAAATGTCTCCAAACTATTAACATTAAAGAGAAATCAATGTCGTATATAAATACATAGGAAAATGGTAAAAGCAATTCTTCACCAGTTTGCCGGGGATTTTTATACAAATATATTTTATTTCCTTTGACCATATTTTTAGTCACTTCAGCCCATTGTCCTTTAAAATTGTTCATTTCAGTTGACTCACTTTGCATTTAGATCGACACAAACCGCAATATTGTATCAAACTACAATACATTCCATCAAAAAGAGAGAAAAGTTTGTGTAAACTAAATAATATTACAGAAATTTAGAGAAATAAAAACAACAGCTTATAAAAAAAAGTACTGTACGAGGCCATAAGGCCGGTATTTCAGTATCGTGCTGCGACATTTATTGTTAAATGTGTTACATTAATCATTTAGATTTGTGGTCAATAGTATGACGTCATCAAAATTTCACCAAACTATTAAACAAAAATCAACTTTGTATAAAATACATTTGAAAAATGGTAAAAGCAATTTTTCACCAGTTTGCTGTGTATTTTTATACCAAAAATATTGTATTTCCTTTGACCATATTTTTAGTCACTTCAGCCCATTGTCCTTTAAAATTGTTCATTTCAGTTGACTCACTTTGCGTTTAGATCGACACAAACCGCAATATTGTATCAAACCGCAATACCGGTATTTTACTATGGGGACGGGCTGCAGACATCGAGTCTATTTTTATTCTGCAGAAAAGAGCCATCAGAGCCATATATAATCTCCGCAGGCGCGATTCTCTTAGGGAAATGTTTAAGGATATTAACATCATGACGGTGCCTTGTCAATATATCTATGAAAACATCATGTACGTAAGAAAAAATTTACATCTTTTTAGTAAAAGAGGCGAAAGACATAATTATAGTACTAGAAGTAGGGATTTATTAGCTCAACCAGGTTTCAGACTGGCAAAAGTAGACTCGTCTTTCATGGGGTACTGTTTAAAATGTTATAATATAATTCCTCCCCACATACTTCAACTGAATGAGACGAAATTCAAATCTTGTATAAAACGCACACTATGCAAGCAGGCATACTATAATTTGGGGGATTACATCGCTGATAAAAATGCTTGGCTCAATGCTGGTCCAGCTCCACAACCTCAACTAATTGATTAACATTTGAAAATACTGTTGGAGCTGCTGAAGATTTCAAAAACTATCTTTGCTTTGTATAAATTCAATCTCTTAGTATTATATAATTGCATAGAACATGTGTGAGCACTATGTACTTACTATAAAGCTACCATTTACTGAGTACTTCTTTCATTGACTTGAATGTGCAATGGCGGCTGAGAGTATGTCATGCTCACTGTAATGTCTCGCTGATGGTGGCGGGTGTGTTGGATCATTTAGCTCCCTTCAAAATGGTTGAGTTGAATGGTGCTAATCCATGCGTCATGTTCGTGAACGGGCGCCATCAGTAGGGACTGGTCATCTCTTAGCGGCCTTGGCTTATTTTAATTTAAGTTTTGAATTGTTTTTTTTTTATATTTTTGTTACGGACGCCTTTGACGTTTTGCATCGTTCTCACATGTTTAATTTCAACACGAATGATGTAACCAATATTTTGTAACCATATGTTAATTTAAAAGAGTGTCCGTGGAGTTTCTTGCCCGTTCTTCTCCATAGGTACCTACTAAGCTTTGGAATGGGCAACTAGCTTCATTTTGATGACTGACCGACCCCCTTGACAATTCAAAAGTGCCTGTAATTGGTTTATTTGAAATAAATGCTTTGAGTTTTGAGTGAGTTTTGAGTTTTGATACATTCCATCAAAAAGAGAGAAAATGGCCTATTTAACCGAACTAATACAGACAGCGGGTAGATTAAAGGTTAAGCAACGCTTGCCGCGTCTTGATCGTGGATGGGTGACCATCCATTACATACTGAGACCCCTCCGTGCCTCGGAAAGCACGTTTAACCGTTGGTCCCGGCTGTCGTTACGGGGGTCAGAAGCCCAAAAGTCTGGCAACCAGACTTACCAGGGGGTATCGTGTTACCCAGTAACTGAGTTGATGTGCAGGTCAGATAGGCAGTCGCTCCATGTAAAATGGACTGGTATTCAACTGCATCCGGCTCGACTGGAAGCCAACCGCAACAAGTTGTGAAAAGGCTATGGCATATTGAATGTATCAACAGTATGAATATTTTAAGTACACCATTTTAAAAAGAAATCATCAAGTAACTTCTCCCGCTCTGGGCGGAGACGGATGGAGTGTCAGACTTTTACTGACTAAAACCCACCCCCCCTTATTACAAAACAAGGTTTATCTTCAGACCCAGGTTTAAAACATGGAGCCATTATTGAATTTCGAACTTTATTCCGACTATGGTAAAGTTCCTAAACACAAAACTGACAACTTAGTACCGAACTAAGTTTTCGGTTTTGTATAAAGAACGGTATTTCAATCACTGTTACGTTCTTATTACAAAACTGGCTGCATGGTTTAAGCCATGTCAGAATATAAATCTTGTTTTGTAATAAGGCGGCCAGTGTTCCTTCAAATGCTTGTGTGCCAGGGCCACGATATCTTTCGGACAGACTCGTAACCCTGGCATTAAAACATCTGACTTCCAAAAAACAAAAGAGTGAAAAATAAGAAAATAATAATTTAATTTCGGAAGTCGGTGGCAAAAAACTAAAATACAGAATACTATTTTTCGGGCAAAGAATCAGCATCGCCATACAACGTGGCAATGCTGCCAGCCTTTTGGGCACTTTTCCCGTTGACAGCGATGCGGACGAATTTTTTGATGCCCTATGATTCTGTCCCCCTCCTTTTTTTATATACAGTCATGTACATATATTATTATTTTAAGTCTGTTAGCGTATATCTTATTATTTTAAGTCCGTTAGTTTTTAAGTCCGTTAGTAAATATTTTAAATACAGATCCAAAGACACCGACTTCCAAAAAAAAAGTAATTTTTCACTTCATAGTGTTTTTTGGAAGTCGAGTGTCGTTGACGGTCCGTTTTTTTTAACAAAAGTTTTTTATTTTTCTGTTTTTAGAGGGTCAGTTTGTAATTTATCTAAGTTACAATAGCAGACGGAGACATCGGTTATAACTACGTAAAAAAAAAACCTGCAGATGAACATTACCTCCTCGTTTTTGGAAGTCAGTTAAAAATTCAACCTTTTGACGGTTCTCTCATCCCCGAACTAATCAAAACTGCTTAAAATATACAGCGTTAATTTGAAATAGCGACAGATGTATAAATGACGAGGCTGGGAGGTTACATTAATATTAGATGGGCAGTCTCAGGTTTCATTAGCTTGGTCGTGAAAGTTTAATGAGAGTGACGTCACAAGTCACGAGTGTCTCCGAGCTATCGTTTCGATGGTAGGCGAGTGGCGATTAGTTAAGTAGAACGTGTGACAAAGTTGGCTAAGAATTAAGACGCAGATATATGCCAGTGACCTTGAGTGTGTCGGGTTAGTGAGCTTGCGTGTTCTGTACTGAGCTCACGCAACGCGTCGTAAGTTCAGCTAGTAATAGGGCTGAGCGCTGTCCCTTATTTGACGCATTATTAATTTATTATACACAAAACAAAAGATATTTTAATAAAACGCGTATATTAAAATATCAATAATTAAGTTATCTTTAAATTGGTGAAAGTTTCAGAAAAATACGCTTGGTAGATTTTGCGCCATTCTCAATTTTTTATCCGCGTTAGACATAAATTTACAAATTAATTTCACTATGTAATATAAACATAATCTAAAATATTCACATATTACGTTATTGAGAAAATGCTCTTATTTATCATGTATTTTTTTCAAATCATTAACACTACTCGTTTAGACGTGATCTTCAGCATAAAATCATCAAAAGTCGATTATCGTCCCCTTAAGTAATTTAGATAAGTAAAGAATTAAGGATGATAACAAATATTCATTACCTTTAGATGCGTTACCCGCGCTCAATAATGGCAAAAGCAAGGCAATTGCCTGACTTGGAATTAGTCGCGCGCCATCCAGTGACGCGGCTACACATCGCTATCACTCACAATTCTCAGCAATTATTTGTAAAGAAAATGCTTTCCTGTGTCTATACACGATTTATAAAATAAACTACTACTGTGAGAGTAAAGACTCATTTCATGCGTAACTACTTACTGTATTTTTTATTATAACATATTGAAATGTTTTTTGTATTGAAATTCCTCTGACTGCTGCAACCCACGCGTACGCGCCAATGAACATGCAGCAGCTAGTGACGTAACTAAATATGTATGTTCATCTCTTTCTAACAACAGATATCGGTATAGGTCTTTCCTTTTCTTCTCGCACTGTATGATTGTACGCAAGTATGTAGCTACATTCATGGCTTACGCTGTTCTTTAGGGCACTAATGTTCGTGTATGACGCGTCTATTTATAATACGTCATTGGATGATAAAGGTATCTATGAGCAGTGGTAGCTCAATGGAAATGGCCTCAACTTACGAGTCGATGGGTTCGAACCCAGACAGGCGATTTACTTTGTGTAAATTATTTCATCACCACTGCTCTCAAAACGGTGAAGGGAAACATCTTGAAGATACTGGCATGTCCTAGAACAAAAAAATTGAACCCGCACTGAGCCCACGTGGTGGATCACAGCCCACTCCCTCTCACCGAAAGGAGGCCTGTGTCCCAGGTGTCCCAGCAGTGGGAACATTAGAGGTTAAATAAGCAAAGGTATCTATATAATATTCATAGAATATTTAGTTATATATTCACTTTAAAAATAAATAATAAAATTAAAATATAACAAATATTTAAGGGGGGCTCCCATACAACAAACGTTTTGCCATTTTTATAGATAATGGTACCCTCCGTGCGCGAGTCCGACTCGCACTTGGCCGGTTTTATTTTAGTTCACGAAGCAGACACAATATTAAAACATTTGCCTTGAATATGAAATTAATATTAATATTTTATTATTTTACGTTGGTTGGCTTTTGGGATACGTTTCATTGTACTGTCAAAAATTTAAAAAAAATATATATATTTGACAGCACATTATAAAACACCAGAAGCTAGGTGCGCGGTTCCAATTGATAGTTTCCTATGGAGAAAACAAACACTATGACCTGCTGATTGAATTGAAGCAGCTAATTTTTTAAACATGAATTTGACAGTCTGTTATCAAATTCTGTGTGGATAAGCCTTTCTGCCAACTCGCATTCCTCTCAAAGGAGGCCTGTGTCCCAGCAGTGGGAATATTATATGCTGAATAAGCTAAGCCTTTCAAAAAGGGAAATATTTAACTGATCCTCTAAAAACTTATTTACCTTCTAATGATGTAGGTATGCTTTTTTTTTAAATTAATGAACATCTAAGAAGTTTTTAGGCTTCTAATGATATACACTTCACACTTTGGTGCAGTTGTACCTAATTACAGGTACACGTGGAATTTCAGCTTTTTCTCTGGAATGGCAAAGCATTTAAATTGCCTCTACTTGTCAGTGACCACTTCCCACTTCCCAACAAACTGCATGTCGATTCTGTAAAAATCTAATCGTGACTTCTTGCATGGGCAGTGAGATGTTAGTGTCAAGGCTTCTACATACCGGGGCGACTTGTCGCGCTGGTATGTAGAAGAAGCCTCCATTCCATTGATGGTAGGGATTATATTTACAATCATAATCGAGATTTCAATAATATGTTTATGCTAATTCTATTGATCATTTTATATTATTTCAAAGCTAGTATTAACATTTATAAGAAGAAGAAAGAAAGAAAATACGTTTATTTGCGGTAAACATGACGCAAAAAAGAACACAAACACAAAAATAAGAAAAGGTTGGGGGAAACATGCGTCACATCCACGAAAAACGGCTATCGCTCAGCATTATACTGCGACCCTATGCAACACAGTGCCCCAGCGCTGGTTTTCAGCGACAGCCGGCGGCGCCGACGTATGACGTCGTACGGTGCAGCAAACAATTAATAGGACGCTGTGCCGGTACATTGCATCAGTTCGGATCGGTCATCGGTTTATGTGTCTTAGCATTACTATTTAAGGGGTTTTTAAAAAAAATTGCAAAACAGAAAGGTTGTCAAACTCAATTTAATGTAAAAAAACAAAATTGAGTTTCTATTCAAAATCTCGATTATGATTGTAAATGTAATAATCCTTGGTCCATCCCTAGCATAGGGTGGGATGACACTGACAGTTCACTCCACGCTCACTTCATCTAAGTTTTCACGGTGAGATGGTTACTAGCACTGCTGGCCCTGCTGGTTTGCTCTCAAGAAACAAAACAAAATCTGACATGTTTATAATTCGCGACCTCTTTTCTCGTTCCACCTTCTCAAGCTGTCATCATCTAGCTAGTTATACCAGAACTGGCGCGGAGAGCGGCACTCGCTCCACAAAGCCCGTGAGGTGCGGTCATTAGATGGTTAGTTTGGGGCCAGGAGAGTAGCGAGTAAAGAGAGAGAGGTCGATAATGACTGGGGCTTTGTTGAAATTGGACTTTTGGGTTTATTAGGGTTCCGTACCTCAAAAGAAAAAAACAGAACCCTTATCACTGGTGTGTCTGTCGGTCTGTCACAGCCAATTCGCTCTACTAGGCCGATTAAGTTGAAATTTGGTACACATAATATGAATTTCTGTGACCCAAACACGGACGGGGATAAGGGGGGGGGGGCAAATTAGAAAATTAAAAAATTTGTTTTGCAAACTGTACTATGTGACATATCAAATGAAAGGGCTTGTTGTAAGAATTTCAGATATTGTTTATTTATAATTTTAAAATAAATAATTTTAAAATTATTTAAGAAAATAGATTTAAGTAGACCATTATTCTTTATATTAGTCCCAATAGATCCTTATCTTCGAAACTACAGAAAATCAACAGAAAGTTTTTATAAATTAATTTCCTTTATATTTAACTTCCCCTAATTATAAAAAAAAAAATACGAGGTAGTTCGCAGAAACGCTGTTCCATTGGCCCCAAACTTTATCGCTCAGTGAACTACTGTAGAAAAACTAAAACCGTGTTAAGATTCCCCTTAAATCTTAAAGTATTCGAGTAAGATGACTCAAAATATTACTCTATGAACTCTAACTTTTCCTTTAAAACTTTGGATATAAAAGACTAGAGGCATGGGTAGAACATTGCCATTTACTACCTGTGCGTTAAGACGTGACATATCGTGTTTCAGTAAAACTGCCTCGTTGTCTAGTGGTTGCAAGTGCTACAGCTGAGAATGAGGTCCTGGGTTCGATCCCTGGGCTGGGCAAAGTGTTATTGGGTTTTTCTATCTGAAAATTTTCAATAGAAGCCTGGATTTGTGCCCGGTTGATGGCAATAGGCCCCATTATATAACATGTCCGGAAATAAACGCACAATCTCTTGACGGGTCATTGTACTCAACATTAGGAACAACTTTTACTATGAAACCAAACCTGAAATCGCGAAAAAAAATCAGCTGTTCCCTACATTATGTTCTTATAACTCGTCAAAATGTAGGGAACAGCTGATTTTTTTTAACGATAACCGACTTTTAATAATTTTATACTGAAGATCACGTCTAAACGAGTAGTGTTAATGATTTGAAAATAAATATATGTTAAATTAGAGCATTTTCTCAATAACTTAATATGTGACTATTTTAGATTATGTTTATGTAATATAAACATAATCTAAAATAGTCACATATTAAGAGAAATAGTGAAATTAATTTGTAAAGTTATGTCTAAGGCGGATAAAAAACTGAGGATGGCGCAAAATCTACCAAGCGTATTTTTCTGAAACCTTCAACAATTTAAAGATAATTTAATGATTGATTAGTATACGCGTTTTATTAAAATCCTTTTTTTTGTGTATAATAAATTAATAAAGCGTCAAATTCGGGACAGCGCTCCTTGATGGGCGAGTCCTATTACTGGCTGAACGTTCGACGCCTTGCGGAGCTCAGTACAGAACACGCAAGCTAACCACTCAAGGTCAATGGTCAATCTGCGTCTTAATGTATTGTTATGGCCCATAATAATGTATCTGTTTATGACAGGCATAAAGTACTCGTTTACAATAATATGCTTTTACTCTTAATGGAATTGTTGATGGTATTAGTCATACAAACTTTTCCTTCCATTGGTTTAATGATTATGTATGTAGGATCTACTCATGCACAATTATACTCAGTCGTCAGACTAACACTGTAGATATATATATACAACGTGTTTTTTTGATATCCCATAACTCTAGGGTATGATTGAGGCCATATCAAAGAATCAACTGGCATATGAGTTATGTTCCAATCCTTCGTTCTTTTTTTTTTCATTTTTCATACATAATAATTCGGCAAAGTCACGATTATTAATGTAAAACACCCTTACGTGAAATATGACAACGTCGACAAGGTAGCTTTCCCTTCACGAGCTGCCGCCGGGAAGCCCCGATACCAACATACCTACATATTTTATTTTACTATTTATTTTACTACACTACTGCGAAGTTTGGCAACCTCGCAAAAGTAAAGATTCGTCATACTGGTGACAATTTTTGACCTAATTTAATTATGATTGATGATATCTCCGAAACGATGTATTTTTGGACCACCTATTCTAGGAGTTTTAGTATTTTTTTACCTACAGAATATAACCCTAGAGTTATGGGATATCAAAAAAAAACAGGTTGTAGATAGATTAGATAGATTTTCAAAAATATATTTCTCAGTATATTTTTGAAAATCTATTATATGCCCATAAAAATATAAAATTATTTAAAAAATACAGTGATATCCATAATATAAATACTAGGAACAAACACAAATTTGTTGTACCTACAACAAGGCTCAAGAAAATAGGTGGCTCGTTTCGATGTCAATGTATACGCTTTTATAATAAACTTCCAAGCCACGTTCAAGATCTAAGCCTTAATAAATTCAAATCATTCATTAAACGTAAGTTGTGCCAGAAAGCCTTTTATACCGATAAAGATTGTATTGAGGACAAAAAGGCTTGGGATTGAGCTGCTCCAATTTTTTTTACATATTGAGATGGTTTATTTTTATTGTTTGATGTTTTTTTTGTTAACTTTTATTATTTTATATACAGTGACATTTAATTATTATTTTATAAACAATGACATGAATATTTACTTGTAAAGTATTATATTATTTTAATTGTTGTGAATGTGAAGACTATGTGGGTTATTGCATTTTTTTTCCTTTTCTTTTATTCTCAGTTAGTGTTAATCATGTTCTGGCAGTTTGAGTCATATAAGTGGCCTACCCAAATGTCCTTTCTTTGGTATTGATCGTCGCATCGTTGAGCTCCATAGGTTCTGAGTACAGCGTCACGATTACTGACAAATGCGTGCACTGACTGGTCAGGTCCACTCAACCTGTGTGGATCTTTCCTCAAAAGACCATTTCAGACACCAATCTACATGGTCTTCACATGATCTGACCAAGATTATGTCTGGACTTTAAAAGGGACTGTGACCTCTGAGTTTGTTTCGGCCTTTCTTCTCAGAGTAGTCAGATAGGAAACGCCGACGTCATAAAGTTTTTTAAAATATGATTGACGTGTAAAAGTGTTTGTACAAACCTACTTACAGAAATAAAATCATTTATCATTTATCATTAACAGCAATATTATCTCATAAAAGATCGAATACTTTAATATAACCGGATATTAACAAGAGAGGCAAAACCGGAGGTGCCTCTTTTCTTTTGCGCGAAACTTTTGTAACGCCTTAATAATGTCGATAATTGACTAAAAACTGATGAATTTACCTGTCAAATTGAACACACCCCTAAATATGACGACACATTTCTGATTCACGCTGTATAGGTATTGTAATTATTTTAACCATTGTTACTTTGCGAGGGTTTTCAAAATTACAGTCAACCTGCAAGCAGAACGATAATGATTGCATGCCTCAACCATACCACAGGTGCATCGAATACCTCCGGGTGCATTCGTGATGTTCCGACCGATCAAACCATTAGCTACCTCTCCAACGATATCCTATCAAAACTGTCGAACATAATTATTTTATTCCCACTCATGGCTCACGTATAAATACCACAGATAAAGTATAAAATGAACTACATAGATAACGGTGAGTGTTTGTATGTATAGTAATGTGTTGTTATTATCTGTATGCCTGCCTCGGAGCGAGGACGTTGATGCTCATTTATCTGTGGAGAGCATTCTTTGAATCGTTACTCGATAGATGTGTGACTCATGTTAACATCAATCATTCCATAATTGAGGCTTTCCCAAGTTCGAGGTTGGCTTCGGTAAGCAGATACGCGACTGGGATCTATTTGGATATCCTACTAATATTATAAACGCGAAAGTTTGTAAGTATGGATGGATGGATGGATGTTTGTTACTTCTTCACGCTCAAACGGCTGGACCGATTTTGATAAAATTTTGTATAAAGGTAGCTGACACCCTGGATTAACATATAGGCTACTTTTATACCGATATTTCCACGGGATCGAGTCTTACGCGGGTGAAACCGCGGGGTGTAGCTAGTAACAAATACATAAACTTACTTGATATTTTAGCCTCGAAGAAGGGTTAAATATTGATAGCATTTTACGACATAGCATACTCAAGCTACCGCAATAGCGAGTGAGGACTATTGAGTTAGGACTAGATTCGGTATCTAGATTATTCAATTGATTAAGGATTAAAAAAATATTCAAAAGCAGGCACATTTTTTTTATCAGAAATATGTAATTTCAAAATTCTGAAAAAGCTTGATTTAAGAAAAACTATATGAACTTGTAGATAATTGAGCATTCATTAATAATCAATTAAAATCGCGTAATGCAATTTTTTCACGCAACTTTACAAAACTGCATAATTATATCTCGGAAACGAAATGTCGAGAGCTGGATTTTTTGCTTGGACGCCCGCCCGCCCACATTTAAACAATGCATAAATTAAACTTTTCACGTGGTCATTTTAACTTCACTTACTGCTACAACAGCATGTCGGTGACGCGAGCATGTCGAAAACGCTACCAAAACCGCTCAACGCGCCTAGAGAAGTTTTCACTTCCAATTAATTGTATCCACTGTTCCATACAAAACTGTACTGTTCCCTTATTGTATGTTTATATTTAAATTATACTTGTTACGAGTTACGTCGCGATGGTCAAGCGCGATGTCACGTTACGTCGCGATTGCCCATCGCGACGTAACTAGTGAAGTACCTAACCATGCGACTCGGCACTCGATACTCACGATTATATCGATTCAAGTTAAATGTCAAAACGGGCCTATTATTTTTTATCAACTTTAGTGACTTTTAGGGTTCCGTACCTCAAAAGGAAAAAAGGAACCCTTATAGGATCACTCGTGTGTCTCTGTCTGTCTGTCCGTCTGTCTACGAAGAAGTGTCTTCTAAGAAGAATCTACTGAACCGATTAAGTTGAAATTTGGTACACATATGAACTTCTGTGACCCAAACACGGACGTGCTGCGTAAATAAATTAATTTTTAATATGGAGGTCACTTTTGGGGGGGCAAATTAGAAAATTTAAAAAAAAGTTCAACATGCACTTGTCCGGTTTTTTTTATGTTTTTTGTTTTCTCTTCTACTTTTACACATGTTGTCAACATATCTTGGTCTAATTTCCTATCGCAGATATGCTGGAAGAGATTTCTTTAGAAATAAGCATCACCTTTGTACGTATTTTTCTGTTCCTTTCTTCAGCGGGCCGAGTACGGGCTGCCCAAGTCGTTTGTGACAACACATGATAAATGATGTCATGTCAATTTGTACTAGCATTTTATGACAAAACAGTTTTAGCGCTCAAACTGTGATAAAATGTGTGACTCAAGTCATGTCATGATAATTTTATCAATCAAGTCAGTCACAATAGGCCGTGCTCGCCCCGCTCTGGTCTGTTTATATTTTATGTCTGTACATAAACTGTTAAATAAATAAGTAAAACTTCAATACAGTGGTACCCAATTGATAAGGCGCGTCGTGAATCTTCGTTCGCACAGAAAAGAAAGTATGGCCCGAAGGTTAACGAAAGAATGTTTAAAACTTACAATCAACCTTAGGTCACTATTATAAGGTTCATAATACACTGGAGCTGCTAGCGTGCACTCGATCAGAAGTATGGCGGCTGACAAACATGCCACGCGGCGCGCGCTAACATGGCGGCAGCTGCCGACCAATAGCGGTACAGGAAAAAGAACCGCGGTGCGTGGAGCGTGCCGATTGGTCAATAGCATTTCCCGCACTTTTAAAATTCACCTTTTGCGCAGGTACATCGGTAAGCCATATCAATTGGGTACTACTGTACCTAGTCGACGCAAATACATTTGGGTCGAGACAGCTGATTATTTTTTCACGATATAATCTTGGTCCCATGGGGAAAGTGGTTCAGTTTGATGGTACACACATAAATATTACCACACCTTGCAAAAGTCATTTTATCACCTAGCATGCATGATGAAGATCCAACAATAAGTACTTATATAATTATGCCAATTTGTCCTAAAAATATTACAACGTGTTTTTTTTTATATCCCATAACTCTAGGGTATGATTGAGGCCATATCAAAGAATCAACTGGCATATGAGTTTTGTTCCAATCCTTCGTTATTTTTTTTTTTTCATTTTTCATACAAAATAATTCGGCAAAGTCACGATTATTAATGTAAAACACCTTTACGTGAAATTTGACAACATCGACAAGGTAGCTTTCCCTTCACTAGCTGCCGCCGGGAAGCCCCGATACCAACATACCTACATATTTTATTTTACTATTTATTTTACTACACTACTGCGAAGTTTGGCAACCTCGCAAAAGTAAAGATTCGTCATACTGGTGACAATTTTTGACCTAATTTAATTATGATTGATGATATCTCCGAAACGATGCATTTTTGGACCACCTATTCTAGGAGTTTTAGTATTATTTTTACCTACAGAATATAACTCTAGTGTTATGAGATATCAAAAAACAGGTTGTATAGAGCTCGCTGGCCATCATAAATTAATTACCCATTTGTTTTTTTTTTTTGGGTGGGTAATTATTCAATAACTTCTCCCGCTCTGGACGGAGCGGGAGGGCGTGTCAGATTTTTACTGACTAAAACCCACCCGTGTTCCTTCATTTGTCTGTGTGCCAGGACCACGATATCCCTTTCGGACAAACTCGCAACCCTGGCAGGACATTAATTACCTCTGTGTCACAGCATTATTCTTACTAGCTGCACCCCGCGGTTTCACCCGCATAAGTTTCGATCCCGTAAGAATATCGGGATAAAAAGTATCCTATATCTTAATCCAGGTCAAAATCCGTTTAGCCGTTTTACCGTGAAAGCGTAAAAACAAACACACTTTCGCGTTTATAATATTAGTTAGGATCTGTACCCCATGTGTAAGTTACAGAGTAAACGAGTAACTATTTCGTTTGCGTTAAAATTTGACCGATAGATCATAATGCTAATAGCACCTAGCTTCTGACGTTTCATTAGTGCCCATGTAGCCTTACGTGAAATAAAAATATTTTTTTGTTTTGTTTTTTTTGTTTATGAGTGAGAATAAAAATCTTGATGCAAACGTGCTAGTTATGTTTACTCACTTGCGAAGTTACACTCGGGGTACAGAGCTCGTCATAATACTTATAACAGTTAGCCGAAAACTTTAGACCATTCCATTTGAACAAATTCTTTCGTCCCTTAAATCGTCTTAACCATATCATGCTCGTACAGCGCCGTGTCACAATCCCCGTTCAAACAAGCCCAGTGTTTGTACTAGCCGTTTGTTCAACGCATTGTCTCACCTGCCTGCGAGAAAGAAGGGATACGTTTCCTGTCTACAACTCAGAATTAAATATTTCTGAGTGCGTTTGGGAGATTTGTACTTTTACTTTGTCAAGAATGACTTATTTTTAGGGTTCCGTACCTTTGGTACAAATAATGAATTTCTGTAACACGGACGTATAATTTTCATAAACAAAATTGAGTTTTGAATATGGGGGTCACTTTAGGCGGGCAAATTAGAATATTTAAAAAAACCGTGTGATGCATTAAATGAAAGGGCTTACTGGGAGGGTCTCTCATATATTTTTTTTTAATTTTAAAATAAATAGGTTTAAAGTTACTTAAGAAAATAGATGAACATTTAACTACTGAGCCAAAATGTTTGAAAAAAATACAGAAAATAGTTCTTTATTTATAGCTTACAAGAAAACCTTGAAGAAGTCTATCACTCAAACTAAAGAACAATTTTCTGTATTATTTAAAAAAAATAGGCTCAGTCATTTCGGAGATAATGGTAAATTTTCATCTGTTTTCTTAGATAACTTTTAAAGGATTTATTTTAAAATTGTAAAAAACACATATTTGAAATCCTTACAACAAGCCCTTTCATTGATATGTCACACAGTTTGCTAAACTTTTTGAAGTGAACACTTCTTCAAGTGCGTTGGGCGATTTTTGGTGGGGGAAAAACTTATATGGGTTCGCGTCACCGGCTAATGTCACTAATGCGACATGCTAATGTGACGTGTTGCGTGAGACTGGCGACGCGTAGCGGCCTGTGTACGCATAAATATATACGTTATTCCAAAGTTTTAAATTTTCACTTCTGTTGGCAGTTCCCATTACAGCCAATTATTTTCTTTTTCTGGTTTGCCCCCCATATTCAAAATTCATTTATTTACGTTACACGTCCATGTTTGGGTCACGTAAACTGATATGTGTACCAAATTTCAACATAATCGGTCCATTAGATTAATTCAGACGAAACCTTAAAAAGTTTTGGAACATTCAAACTGGAATATTATATTTTTACCACGGCATGGCACTGACTGAAATCAAAAGTTCAACATTCGTTCCCCAAACAACCCAAAACGTATAAATTCTATCAATAATACATTTTCTAACACATTACACATAATAAAGTGTTCCATAAATACAGTATTTTTCTCATAATATAAATAAACTGTATATTAACTTTATATAGACGGATGAAATACAATCGATTTCCGATAACCCTTCTTTATTACATACCCTATGTGACCTTCCATAAATATACCTAGACTTCGGTCGTCTTCTCTTTGGGTAAATACCTACTTTATTTATTTTTATTATGCTTGTGTATTTTGATTAAAAAATATTCTGGCAAGGGACCGCTGGTCTTTGATGTGAGGTCCTGTTATGCGTGTAAGCATGAATGTATTTATTACAGTCCTTCAAAGATGTTTGTACTCTTTTTTGATAAGCAAAAAAGCGAGGCCGTATGGATTGAAGAGCCATGTCTTATATTTAAACGCGGGTACTACCAATGTTTAGTTGTAAACTATACTCCGTTTGAAATAAGGTTAGACATTTAAATAAACTGGTTTACAGTCCGTCAACCAATTTTGAGTTCTATTCCTTAGGCATAAGGATGGCATTAAAAGCAAAAACGTAGTTACAATACCAACTGTTTATGACAGCTGCCATTTGTCATGCCACCAACGCAATAGAAGTCAAAATCGGTTGAACGAACTGTAAAAAAGGTTTATTTAAATGTCTAATCTTATTTCAAACGGAGTATAGCTGATTTTGAAGGCCCGATCTTGGAATTTGTAGTAAAACCCTTAAAAAGTTACAGGGTGTTTAAGATTTCTCCTTAATTTAGATGTCTGAATTTAGAAGTCATCCACCTTAGAACTTGAAACTAACCGGTTGGTAGTTTAGAAAAAATTATATGATTTAGTACTGGTTATGCGTAATCTGTACAAAAACCGGCCAAGTGCGTGTTGGACCGCGCACAATGAAGGGAGGAAGTAGGGGGGGAAGTAGCTGGGCTGAATTTATCCCAAAAAAAAACTTAACGTTGTAGTTGAAAAACATGTGCTCCCATACATTGATATACGTCACGGTCTTGAGGAGGACTTCTTCTGGCGGGTTGGCTATCCTGCAGGATCCCTGATGATGCCTCCACATCACAGGTCAAGGTTATCATACTTTTATAATATAATTGTCAACCTGTCCCATTGACAGGATTTCAAATTTCGAATGGATCAGATCTGTGGAAGTTGTTTACATTATCTTCATGAACTAGAAAAGAGACTATGATCTTAAAACAGCTGAGCAGATTTTCTTGAAACATAGCTTAGAACACTCGATTAACGGCCGAACCCAATAACCTATATATCACCAGTTTCGGCCTACTGGGATATAAAAATATATCTATCGATGGTTTTAACGTCCCAATAATCTCTTAATCTACCGGCCCACGCTATCTATTGATAGGAGGGTGTATCGCCTACAACAGATATCTATTTGTATGAAAATGCCAAAGTATGCGTCCCAATATACGATTTGTTTGACCAGGACAGTACTACAGATGACAGATTTGGCTGTTCCCCGAATTGCAGGGATAAACGTAAAGTAGCCAAGCTAAAATGAACTCTTTAGTACTTGCAATAATGATCATAGATGTTTTTTTAAATTTAAAGTAATAAAAAAAAAAATTAAATTCAAATATCTCGAAAACGGTGCACCCTAGGCAAAAAATAACAGAAATTTAACCCCCCTCTTACTGACACCCCCCATGCAAGCACCATTCCAACATGAATTTAAGTTAAAAAAAACCAACATTAATACGCTAAGGTAGCCCGCGAAATTCAAATTTTATTACGTTTTTTGCAATTTGCAGGTTAGTAACAGGTTGTATTTTGATTCGCGGCCATAACAAATATGGCTCTACAGAATTATATCTTAATCCAGTAACTTATTTAGAAGTAAGAAACAAAGAAGTTTTAATATAAACCTAATTACACATGTTGTTTTTTAAAGTGATGTTGGTTGTAATGGAACGCACGGGAGGGCGAAGTAGAGAAACCTACTTATTTTTTTCGTTAGATAGATAGCATTTATCAATGTTTGTGAGACGCCATCCGAGGATAGATATAACTATACTGTCTATCATCAAAAGCGATCTGTCTTTAACTGAAAATAAGTTATTGGGTTCGGCCGCTAGACACCTTTCAAACCAAAAAAAAAATCGGGTCATCCGTTCAGGAGCTATGATGTCACATATACACTCATTCACAGATACACGCTACAAACTTATAACACCCCTCTTTTTCGTCGGGGGTTAAAAACAAGTAATTTCAAGCGGGCGATGTCACGGCTCATATAAGTTAGGTACTAAAGGCTTTTGTTTGAGCCTGTCTTTGTTATCACGAAGTCTAGGTAGATTAATATCTTGAAGTACACGTACATGAATTAAGTAACTAGTAAGCAAGTAAGTTTAAATTCTACTTAGGTAGTTGAATCTTCGAGAGTTTAAGATGAAAGGGTTTTAAATTCGCTCACGACACAATTAAAACTTATCAAGTCGAGTAAAATAGTAAATAAAACCGGCCAAGTGTGTGTCGGACCACGCACAATGACGAATTCCGTAGTTGGGATGAATTTATCCCAAAACAAACAAACTTAATATTGTACTTGTATTGTACACTATTAGGTGTTTTATATGTGAACAGACAGCTGTGCTGCTGGGGAGTTTGTTGCACCACTTCTTCTTCCCAGCTAAAGCACTAGGAAGTGGTGAAGGGTGGGCGTTTTTGGGGGACTGTCTCATGTAATTTTTGACGTTCGAAAAGTCCTGATTCTCAGCCTAGTTTGAATAAATGACTTTTGATTTTGGTATGCCTAAAAAATTTGAGGATTTCCATGGGATCCCCTCATTAGATTCTGACTTGGGAGAAATCGGTGAACGTACATAAAAAAATAAACATACAGACGAACATATAACCTCCTCCTTTTTGGAAGTCGGTTAAAAACTAATTATACATCTTTGCCGAAACAGCAGTACACATATTTTTCACTCGCCGTAACAAAAGGGTCCCATAAATTAGACGCCTCACTTATTGTCCATACACAATAGATGATAACAAACCGTAATGGCGTCGATTATGGCTAACTCGGAATTTCATTAACCTCCCCCTTAATTCTTGTTTTATAGAACGGGAGTATGGAACGCCTAAATAAAAATATATTAAAGACAACGTTTGTATAAAAACGTGTTACAAGCTTGTTTGAATAATTTATGGTGGTCGAAATGAAAGGCTGGCAACCAGTCTTACCAAGGGGTATCGTGTTACCCAGTTACTAGGTTGTGGAGGTCAGGGCCTCAAGTCTGCTATTACAATAGTGTCAGAATGGTCGATCATTGATTTCATAATTGTTGATTTTGACAAGTTTGGTAATCTACTATTATAATGGCGTCATTATGACTTTCCAATGGTCGGCCACTGACACTACATTGAAAGAAATTGCATTTATTGGTAATCTCGTACACAAATGAATGACATTTCTATAAATGGGTTTTATAATAATGGCAATACGACAATGCCATTATAAGTAACACAATTCTATTACGAGAACATTGACCGACCAATGATCGACCATTATGAATTTAGCAAATTACGAACTTTTAGCAAAATGACAATGGGATCGTGTTGGAATGACTGAATTTATAAAATAGCAGACTTGGGGCCCAGATAGGTAGTCGCTCCATGTTAAATACTGATATTCAACTGCGTCCGGTCAGACTGGAAGCTGACTCCAACATAGTTGGAAAAAGGCAGATTGAATATCGGGGCTCGTGATCAAAGGTTAAGCTACGCTTGCCGCAGTTTGTTCATGGATGGGTGAGCACCCATTACATTTCGAGACACCTTCGAGCCTCAGAAAGCAACATAGTTAGGAAAAGACGAGGCAGATTGATTGATTTGTCGAAATGAGATCGATGTTGCTTTGGCTTTTAAATCTATAATATCAAAGTTCAATCGTTTGGTTTTTAGTAAAATATTTTTTTTTTTGTCGAATATATACCTGTCACTATATTTTACCAAGTTAAAATGGTCCGAAAAATCGGTATCTGGGCGGAAAAACGGGATCGCGGAAATTACGCGTACGAATTTATGCCGCGTGCTTCCTCTCAGATTAACAGCTAGCTTGCCTTATTGCGTAAAGCACTTGGATTAACAATAGCTTCCATTTTGTCAATAAACAAAAAAATATTGCTGCTTGTTTGAAAAATTTGTTAGCTCAACATCTAATTAGATAAACGTCGTAGAATTATTGTAAAAAAAAACACACAACTTATTTCAATCTGCGGCGTAATTAGGTATTATTAAATAAAATAGACTGGCGACGAGTGACAGGTGGTAATCTGACAACCCCGCAATTTTGTAAGTTACTTTCATAGTTTTCTGCTTTATTAAACAGCAACACTCTGTCGTAAAAATGTGACATTTTAGACAGTTTACGAGAAATAATATGCCACATTTTCAGTTGTATTACAAGGACCCTGGTTAAGAAATTCTAGGCAGACAATTTAGCAGGTAGACCTTTGACTACACTCAGAGATAAAAATTGAATGTTAGTGCCCCTTTTATAGCCAAAGATCCCACTTCACCTCATCCAAAAGTTAAACATCTTGGGGAGCATCTTTAAGAGTAATAAATGTCTAGGCTCAGACAAGTGCCTACTATTAGGCAACCCTTAATTGACTTCTGTGGTGCTTAATAGTCTGTAATTTAGAACAGTGGCGACTTCAACAAGAAACATAGTTATTTAGTTACAAATTATGCTGAGTTACTGAACTGAGCTATGTTTTATTGCACAATTAATTTAAGCTAGCTAACCTTTTTAACCTTAAGGCGACGATAACCGACTTTTAATGATTTTATACTGAAGATCACGTCTAAACGAGTAGTGTTCATGATTTGAAAAAAATATATGTTAAATTAGAGCATTTTTTCAATAGCTTAATATGTGAATATTTTGGATTATGTTTATATTACATAGTGAAATTAATTTGAAAAGTTATGTCTAACGTGGATAAAATACTGAGAATGGCGCAAAATCTACCAAGCGTATTTTTCTGAAACCTTCACCAATTTAGAGATAATTTAATTATTGATATTTTAGTAGACGGGTTTTATTAAAATATTTTTTGTTTTGTGTATAATAAATTAATAATGCATCAAATTGGGGACAGCGCTCCTTGATGGGCGAGTCCTATCACTGGCTGAACGTACGATGCGTTGAGTGAGCTCAGGACAGAACACGCAAGCTAACCACTCAATGTCACTGGCATATATCTGAGTCTTAAAGGAGACTCGTAGCTAAACAATCAGCCACGCGAGTCGATCTTTAAGGTTAACCAACGCTTGGCGCGGTCGGTCCGTGGATGGGTGACCATCCATTATACCGAAACCCCGTCGTGCCTCAAAAAGCACGTTAAGGCCCGGCTGTCATTCATCTTTGACAGTCGTCATGGGTAGGCAGAAGCCCGAAAGTCTGACAATCAGTCTTGCCAAGGGGTATCGTGTTACCCGGTGACTGGGTTGTGGTGGTCAGGTGGGCAGTCGGTCTACGTAAAATCCGGTTAGACTGAGAGCTGACCCCAAGTTGTTTGGGAAAAGACTAGGCCGTGTCACCCCGTCTAAAATTTCTACATTTATATCTGTAATTTTTATTATGTACATAATAAACAGTATTCTATTCTCGACTGTGTGGAGGTAAAGAATAGCACTCCCCTATTTCTTCCCGTGGGTGTCGTAAAAGGCGACTAAGGGACTTACTAGAGAATGGGCAGCAGCGTTCTCTATGCTTATTAACACCATACTGCGATCGCCAACCCGCCTGCCAAGCGTGGCGATTATGGCATTTTGGGGCCTATGTCCAGCAGTGGACGTCTTCTGGAGACACTTCCAAAGTGGTAAAATGTGTGTAACTTCTAAAATAAGAGAATGATAAAACTAAAAAAAATATGTGATGTACATTACCATGTAAACTTCCACAGAAAATTGGTTTGAACGAGATCTAGTAAGTAGTTTTTTTTTAACTTAAGAAAACTGCTGTAATTATGATCAAAATTACAACGAACTACAAGAACTTTTATATTATGTTACTTGCTGCTACGGAACCCTTCATGGGCGAGTCCGACTCGCACTTAGCCGCTTTTTTTTAAATTAGAAACATGCATAAATTTTTCATTTAAAAATCTTTGTTTTAGACCATATATTAAATAAGTACACTAATAACTTGAAATCCATCTCCCGGCTTACAATCAAGGCTAAACCAAGATGATTTACGCTCGGAAATGAAACTATTGTTGTAACCACCACGTTGGTAAGCATATCGACGGTGGCTCTATGATTAGTAAGCCAAGGTACAATACTAGTGGTTTGGTAATATTTCGGTGTAAGGGAACGGAAATTAAAACAATTTTTCATTGTGTTAGAATATTGTGGGAGGGTACTGGATTACTGTAATGATTAAGTTTTGGTAGATTTGTTTGTCGACATCATACATCGCGGCTGATATCCCGAAGGGATAGGCAGAGGTGAATCTATAGTACACCCACATAACACTAGTTATGTTTAAGGGGTTAAGGGGGGGCGATAACTGACTTTTAATGATTTTATACTGAAGATCACGTCTAAAGGAGTAGTGTTAATGATTTGAAAAAAATATATGATATATTAGAGCATTTTCTCAATAACTGAATATGTTAATATTTTAGATTATGTTTATATTACATAGTGAAATTAATTTGTAAAGTTATGTCTAACGCGGATAAAAAAACTGAGAATGGCGCAAAATCTACCAAGAGTATTTTACTGAAACCTTCACCAATTTGAAGATAATTGAATTATTGATCTTTTTATATACGCGTTTTATTAAAATACCTTTTGTTTTGTGTATAATAAATTAATAATGCGTCAAACTGGGGACAGCACTCCTTGATGGGCGAGTCCTATTACTGGCTGAACGTACGACGCGTTGCGTGAGCTCAGTACAGAACACGCAAGCTAGCCACTCAAGGTCACTGGCATATATCTGAGTCCTAAGTCACATGTTATTAGAGGCGAGCCTATTGCCATCAACCGGGCACAAATCCTGACTCCAGGGTGCTACTGAGAAATTCCTAATGGAAAAACCTAATAACACTTTGCCCGATCCAGGAATCGAACCCAGGACCTCATGCTCAGCAGCAGCGCTTGTGACCACTAGACTAACGAGGCAGTCTTGTATGTTTACTTACATCCTTACATAATGTTATCCATAGATATACAGGGTGTTAAAGTAATGCGCGCCATAGCTTAAGGGTAGGTTCAGTATCAATAAAGGAACACAGGAAAAAAAAAAAAAAAAACAAAAAAGAAAACACAAAAAAAATTGCAAGATCAACTTAATTTAGTACCTACTAACTTAAATTAGCAATCGTGTAGAATTAAAATTATTTTATTTGTCGGTCCTAAGCTCGTACAAGTACGAAGAGACTTTTTTATGTTTAAATTTTTTGTTTATGTTTTTTTCCTGGGTTCCTTTATCGATACTGAACCTACCCCTAAGCTATGGCACGCAGTAAAACAGCCTGTATATCTCTGTTAGTATCAAATCAAACGTTTGTCTGTCCGTCACGTAGATATTTATTTATTTAACAGTTAATGTACACACATATAAACAGACAAGAAGAAAGGAACACAAAATACGTACAAAGGTGATACTTATTTCTAAAGAAATCTCTTACAGCATACCTGCGATAGGAAGGTAGACAAAGAGATTTAGACAACGTGTGTAAGAGTGGAAGAGAAAAAAAAAACAAAAATAAAATATATAGTGGTCACTAATTTAAATATAAACATTCAATAAGAGAATATACCAAAGATAGATTCTACAAAATTGCTTTGTCAATTTCAATTCACTTTAAATTAAACTATCAACTTTGTCATTCCATCACTACCCTACTCTCTCTAATTACTAAATTGTGTTTGTAAGGGTTCTAATAGCAATACGTTAATTATAATGTACAAACTGATCAGAAGTCATTCATGTAATCATTTTGTACATACAATTACAATATCACATTATACTGGAACAGGCCGCACATCACAAAATATACTCAGAAGGCTGACTATTAACTGGGCGCACGACAAATTTTACACAAACTATTAGCTACTGAAGAGAAGAGGGGGGTTACCATAATCGCCACGGTTGGCAGGTGAGTTGGCGATCGCAGTACGGTGTTAAAGATCATAGAGAAAGCTGCTGCCGATTCTCTAGTAAGTCCCTTAGTCGTCTTTTACGACACCCACGGGAAGAAATGGGATGGTGCTATTCTTTACGTCCGGCACCACACGGGACATCGTCGTGTCATCGTGCATTTAGTAAATACAAACACTTATCTTATCATCTTCATTCGCATTTATCTATTGCCACTGAATTTACGCAAACTATTTTTTACGGAGTACTTTTCCTGGACATTTTTCCAGAACACTTCATAAAACTAACTGAGCTGTTATTACACCTGATACCTGGGATTGACACTATTAACAGCTCACTTTGCCTTAAGGGTGAGGCAGACTGGCGCGATATTGCAGGCGCGACAGGAAGCGCGACGTGCAGCGCGAGATACAGTTCCAGGAAATTTGCATAGGACTTGTGATACTTGTCGCGTCGCGCCTGTCTGTGGGAGCCTGTAGTTTTCACAATGAGATTTTTACATAATGACCGGCTGAGGCTTAACTGGGCCAAACTAGTTGAATACAGATAAGATCCAATCACAGTCAGACAATCTAAGTTATATACTCTATATAACTTAATTATTTGTGACTTTTGAACCTCTGGAATCTATATCTTTATATAATAAAATTGTAACGAAGGATTTTTGTACGTTTGTCTGTTCGTCGGGATGTATGTTCCGGATTGGCGCCAAAACGGCTTAACAGATTTAGATGAAATTTGGCACACAGATAGTTTATAACCTGGTTTAAAACATAGGGTACTTTTAATCCCGATAAGACGTTCTCGTAGGATTTTTCCTACATCCACGCGGGCGAAGCAAGTGTGGTATAAAAACTAAGTTAAATTAAAACTAAAAAAATTGGTCGTTGTTCTGAATGATGCTTCTGACCCATCTTGCTTTCTGCTGACCAAGTTTACACATGAATTTAGTTGTTGATATTGAACCAATCAAAGATATTGCGTATAATTAGTTGAAAGGGTGTTTCTTGGGTCTATTGAATGTGTACACAAACTGACATCAACTCTGGCTGTGCTGGGCATGTTTGTGGGTTTCCCTGGATTAGTTTAGACCCTTGTTAGTGTTCTCTTCATGTTGCCAGACCGCATGGCATGATGTCAAAGTTTGGCCTCTAGGGTTCTAGTATTATCATCTTAAAGAGATGATTTATGTGAAAATTAGGTTCTACTGGTGTATGACTGGCAGCTTTGGTTCTTGAATTCATTTTAGAAACCAGGGTCCGTGTTCGAATGGCATTCAAAACTTATCACATATTTTTAATGATTACCTAAGATATTACTTATAGCAAGATTCACAGAACGCACTTTGACTTTGCTTTATTAAGTAAATCAGCGAATCATATGAATATGAACCTAGTGTTAGCACCCATTAAGGCGACGATAACCGACTTTTAATTATTTTATATTGAAGATCACGTCTAAACGAGTAGTGTAAATGATTTGAAAAAAAAATATGTTAAATGAGAGCATTTTCTCAATAACTTCATATGTGAATATTTTAGATTATGTTTATATTACATAATGAAATTATTTTATAAAGTTATGTCTAACGCGGATAAAAAACTGAGAACGGCGCAAAATCTACCAAGCTTATTTTTCTGAAACCATCACCAGTTTAAAGATAATTTAATTGGTGATCTTTTAGTATACGCGTTTTATTAAAATACCTTTTGTTTTATGTATAATAAATTAACAATGCGTCAAATTGGGGACAGCGCTCCTTGATGGGCGAGTCCTATTACTGGCTGAACGTACGACGCGTTGCGTGAGCTCAGTACAGAACACACAAGCTAACCACTCAAGGTCACTGGCATATATCTGAGTCTCAATGTTCATATTTGTATAAGCAAATGTGAGCAAGCGTTTCATAAGAATATAAACATCGTCGTTATCGTTATAAACATAAAGTTCATATTCGTATGAAATACTTAGCAAAGTCAAGTCAGAGAGCAGTCTATGAATATAACTCTAAGTTATGATGAAGGAAAAATTCAAACTTAACCGTTTGAAATCGCCTTTACACACCGGGCAGGGTGTAAACGTAGTGATTAATGTTCTTTGTAGACATAATTTTACTGAGAAGCTAATTCCCATCATCTGCAATGTAATGTCACATAATATTATTACATAACACAATATAATATCATGCCCCTTTTCCCGTTCCGTGTGGTGCCGGACGTAAAGAATAGCATTACCCTATTTCTTCCCGTGGGTGTTGTAAAAGGTGACTAAGGGACTTACTAGAGAATTGGCAGCAGCGTTCTCTATGCATTTTAACACCATACTGCGATAGCCAACCCGCCTGCCAAGTGTGCCGTAATTGTCATGTACATTAGTCCTTTAGTTATTAAGATTATTTCTAGCATACGTTTAATGTATGTGATGTGGCTGTGCTTTTTAAATAAATAAATAAGTGTGGCGATTATGGCAAATCCCCCCTTTTGGGTGAGGCCTATGTCCAGCAGTGGACGTCTTTCGGCTGTAATGATGATGATGATGATTCTCCGAAGGTTTGGGCAGAGGTGTACCTAAAGTACACCCACATGGCTCCAGTTATGATAAGGCCCATTTAACAGGGGGGCGACCACTTAGACCAACGACCATAATAGTTCCATAACCATTCCAGTTTATACAAAAAAAGTTAAACTCATTATTTCTACTTAGTTTTTCTCTTCAGCGTCCATATTTTTGCGTTCAGTGTAAAATATGGACTCTTTAAAGTCCGTTCATTTATTTTTTCGTGTGGAAATGCGGAATGCACCGAGTGCTGATGACCAACGAGTTTTTGATTACTGTAATATGGACCTAGGTACTAACTGGAGGTACTGTCAGCTAAAATACTGGTTGCTTGTTCATCGGACGGGCAAATAAGTCGATTGAGGTCATGCAAAGTCAGAAATCAACGTCAAATTACTTATTCAATTTGTTTAAAACTTTGCCAGTTCCAAAATGTGGTTTATTTTAAATTAGTTCTAGCAGAAACTTCATGGTTTATGGGTTCCATACCTCAAGAGGAAAAATGGAACCCTTAAAGGATCACTCGTGTGTCTGTCTGTCTGTTCGTTTGTCACAGCCGATTTGCTCCGAATCTAGTGGACCGATTACGTTAACATTTGGTACACATAATTTATGAACTTCTGTGACCCAAACACGGACGTGTTACGTAAATAAATGAATTTTGAATATGGGGGGGGGGTCACTTTTGGGGGGCAAATTAGAAAATTCAAAAAAATGATTTTTAAACTGTACCGTGTGACAAATAAAATGAAAGGGTTCGTTGTAAGGATTTCAGCTTTTTGAAATAAAACTTCTTTACGCACGCTAGACTTTGGGAGTAAGCTGGTGAATGCGTGACGAGATCGTTACGGAAACTGATCGGGTGAGGCGGACGGAATTGTTTAAATTTTAAACATGGAACACACTGCGTCACCACCCGCTTAATAGGTATTTTTTTTAATTCACACTGGCTGGGCAATTCTGTTTTACTTCAGTCGTGTGGTCTAAAGTACACTCGTTTCTTTTTTTATAATTTTAAAATAAACCTTTTAATTTGGTTTGGATATTAAAAGTCTCCAGATTAAAAGGGTTATCGTATTGCTCTGTAACTGGGTTGTGTAATATGTCAGATAGACAGTAAAATACTGGTATTCAGCTACCTGTGGTTAGACTGGAAGCTGACTCCAACCTAGTTGGGAAAAGACGGCATTTATGATGAATTGTGATGATACAAAAAGTTAATAATACATATTATTATAAGGTAATTTTACTAACCATCACGAAAAGGATCCAAGCTCCAATGAACGTTGATCGACCTGCCTAACAAAATCTTCTTTGGTTTCAAGGGTCTTAATATTGAATTAACATATCACCACGCCGCCGCGCCGTTATTCCCCGTAGGGTTCACCACCACAGAGCAATGCCACCGGGCTATTTTTCCTAAACGTGTTTTGGTAACAACCAAGTTCTGAGAAATGGTTCCCTATCCATTTGCATAAAATTTTAACATAACTAGGATAACTTAGCATAATTTTGTTTGGCATAATTATATTTTCGCATAATATAAATACGCATAACAGCTTACGCATAATTTTTTAAGCATAATTTCTCTAACCATAATAATGATTAAGCATAATATTCTAAAGCATAAATTTATTAAGCATAAAGTTCTAAAGCATAACTTTTTTAAGCATAATATCCTAAAGCATAAATTTGCATACAGCATGCAAGCAAGCATGCAAGCAAGCATGCAGCAAACAAGCAAGCATGCAAGCAAGCATGCAGCATGCAGCAGGCAGGGTTTCTGTCACGGCTCCGGCGCTGCGGGCCTCCGGCGGCCCCACGCGTGCTAACCGTCGCAGACGGCTTTCGCTCACCACACTCGCTCGCGGCCGCCTGCTCCTCAGCCCGCGGGCCGCCTCGCCCCTACGCGCCTACGCGATTCTAAATTACACTCTAGGGGTAGGACAAACAAGACTACGTGGAGTCAGTTTTGCAGCAATTCAGTTCTGTCACTAACTTTTGTTGCACAGCATATTAAATTTTTAACCAACAATATTATTTAATTGTTACAGAAACTATAGCAAATTGGTTTGATCAGAATTATGTATGGGGTACTACAAGTTTGCCACCACCATTTCCACCCAAAGTCTGGAGTACGTATCTACTAGAAAAGGAAAAATTGTGTGCCTAAATATTATTATGCTAATAGTCATTAGGCCTACTAACGTTATGCTAATAGTCATTAGGCCTACTAACGTTATGCGAATCAAATTTATGCCAAAACAAATTAGTCTTTAAGATGATTATGCCAACATAAAATGTATGTCTAAAAAAATTATGCCGAAGTATTATTATGCCAAAACAAATTGTGCCAAAATCGTTATGCCAAAGTATATTAGGACAAAGAACATTATGCGAAAAGAAGGGATCCCGTGAGAAATATGTTGTTGTATGTATCCGCGCACCGACTGCTTTTAAAATGGTTACCCATTCGTCAACGCAGAGAGTTAAGGGCTCTGTCTATGTTGTTCTCTATTCTCGACAAACCCACTTCTCCTTCTTACCTGACTTCCAAAATTAAATACTTATGCTCTGCTCATAGTAAAAATTTTCGTTCCACCAACAATCGTCTGCTACGATGTCCTTCACACCGTTCTGGCTTCATTCATTCTTCTTTCTTTGTTCAGGCGGTCTTTCTTTGGAATGCGCTCCCTCTGAACATCAGGACGGCACCCAGCCGGTTATCATTTAAAGTGAAGGCACGTGAACATATTCGTCAGAAGTTGGCCGAAACATCTCAACGGTGAGTTGCTGGAGTGGTTTTCTTCGCTACCGGTCGTTATTTCTCCTGACAAAGTTTATTTTGGTATATTATGTATGTATGTATCTATCTATGTATTTGTATTTATTTATGCTTGTATTTTATAGTTATTTCCGAGCTATCTATCCCGTACGTTGCACCTGCCATGTTTTGTCTCTGCATCACCCTAAAGTTGACTGGTAGAAAATGCCTCAGGCATTAAGTCCGCCTTTGTACAGTGTATTTTTTTACTTGTGCATAAAGTTTTAATAAATAAATAATAAATATTTTATTCCGCTACCACAAACTATATAGATTTGGCAATTTTTTTGTTGAAGACAAACCTTGTTAGATCATTTGCCTATTGTCAGTGCCTTAAGAGCGATATACCTTACAGCTTTCATACAAACTTTAAGCTCTTGTTTTTCGAAATGACTGAACCAATTTTAAGCAGGATACAAAGGTCTAAAAACTTAGAAAAGAACATTTTCGCAAAATACTGTTACAGCCAAATTAGACCGATTTTAAATTTTCAGCTATCTGAAACAGTTATCTGTTTTTAAATAAGACATTTCGAAGATGTCCTTTACAAATTTTTTAGACCGTTGTGTCCTGCATATTATTATACGTATGAATTTTCATAAAAATCGGTTCAATCATTTCGAAAAACATGGGCTTGAAAGTGTTTATGAAATGCCGTAAGGTGTAAACGCTCTTAATATTGAATCTATTCTTATTATACAAACCATAACTTAGATCTTTCTACCTACATTTCTCCTTAAGTCCACTACTCCCTATTGACATCACCTGTTGCCATCCCGAGCACCAAACAACGGCACAGCAAAGTGTTTGCCTCCAGCTTGTAAACGTAGTGTCGTTTATGAGCCTAACAGTTCGAGCTGAGCTCAACTGTTGCTTTACATTCAAGCTGCAGCTGACTTTCAAACATCGGCTATGGCTTGGGAACTACAGCTTGACATGAATGTGGCCGGAATTTTGGGGGTTATTGAATGAACAAAACATGAAATATTTCTGTCTTTTGCTGGCAGATAAAATGAGAAAGATCTGGAATGAACTGTTGCTAGTAAATTGAGCTTAAGGGGTCTTCGGTTTGACTAAGGTATTGGTTTTCAGTTTCAGCATTTTTAAGAAGTCAAAACTAAATAGCGCCCGAAAAATATCGTCTCGATTGATAAATCACTACATCTTTATTTACTTAACATACTTCATCAGCCCATATTAGCCTTAAGGCGACGGTAACCGACTTTTAATGATTTTATACTGAAGATCACGTCTAAACGAGTAGTGTTAATGATTTGAAAAAAATATTTATGTTAAATTAGAGCATTTTTTCAATAACTTAATATGTGAATATTTTAGATTATGTTTATATTACATAGTGAAATTAGTTTGTAAAGTTATGTCTAACACAGATAAAAAACTGAGAATGGCGCAAAATCTACCAAGCGTATTTTTGTGAAACCTTCACCAATTTAAAGATAATTTATTTATTGATCTCTTAGTGTACGCGTTTTATTAAAATACCTTTTGTTTTGTGTATAATAAATTCATAATGCGTCAAATTGGGGACAGCGCTCCTTGATGGGCGAGTCCTATTACTGGCTGAACGTACACCGCGTTGCGTGAGCTCAGTACAGAACACGAAAGCTAACTACTCAAGGTCACTGGCATATATCTGCGTCTTAATCAGCTAATATGTTCCCACTGCCGGGACACAGGCCTTCTCTCTATGAGAGGGAGTGGGCTGTAATCCACCACGCGGGCCCAGTGCGGGTTGTTGGATGTCATGTCTTTTTGGTTCTAGGAGGTCCGTTTTGAGAGCAGTGGTGATGAAATTATTTACACAAAATAAAGCGCCTGGCTGGTTTCGAACCCATGACCTACAACTCGTAAGTTGGGGCTAATACCTCTGGGCTGCCACTGCTCACCAGTCACTAGATCAGACATAGTGAAATACAATTTTTTTGTTCGGTAATAAATAAAATAACACAAGCACAGTTCAGAGTCCGACCCTATCAACATCGCAAAAAAAAACATCTTCCGACGTAACCACTTATGTAAGTAACCCAAAAATGCAGACGGCATTCAGACTTATCACGTCTTAACGCTCACGGTGGGTGCTCTTTTCTGCTACTCCATACAAGCAAAATATTTTTTTCCACAATTATTATATCATTCATGCCAATGTATTCATGTTTGTTATTGTTCTTAACTTGAATGAAAATAAAAGGACTGCAGAGAGCAAATCGAGCAGTTTTTTTAATAAACTAGTTTTTGTCACTTCACAAGCTTGGTGTCCATTTCAGCCAAAGGGGGGTTTGCCATAATCGTCACGCTTGGCAGGCGGGTTAGTGATCGCAGTATGGTGTTAAAATGCATAGAGAACGCTGCTAACCATTCTCTAGTAAGTCCCTTAGTCGCCTTTTACGACACCCATGGGAAGAAATATAACGGAGCTATTTTTTACGTCTGGCACCACGGCACAGCTTGGTGCCCGTATCATAAAAACACATAAACACTCCTTTTTGGGCAGTCGTGCAAAAAATTACATCCTTGCAAAGTAGACTTCAATATAACAATATAATGTAAGGAAATTATTACCTACTTACATACCTATCATTTCCTTAATTTGAATTTACCCGCGCTCATTCAAGCGCGAGTGATTAATACAATGACCGATATAAGATAGATTGTATGAATGTAGGAATGAATGACTGACAGACTTATAGGGATGACAGTCGGTTGTCATGTTGTGCATGTGATTGTGATTTTGAGGTTATAATTGCTACATTAAACTATTGTGTTACATACAATACTTCAAGGATTAAAAGGAGACGATATTCGTGAAATATAAGCTTTGAATGATGTTTCTTTATTTACAGGTAAAGTAATATTTCTAAAGCATTATGTAGCTACTCACGTTATGAAACAACCTTTTTGTAATACTTACAATAAAAAACTTTATTTACAGAAAATCAATTGAGTTTACTTACGGACGTCGGTTACCTTAAATAAGATATCTTTTAAATAACTCTTTAAAATACTGTTAGAGCCAACAAGAAGGTATAAAACCTCTTTTTATATTTTATTTAATTTTTATTCTGTATTTGAAAGATTTTACATCTTTTTTGTTTTCTTTTCTTCTATACGTGACATCTCATGTATGCACATTAACTAAAAATAAATATTTTATAATATTTCATATTTTGTTTGCTTATGTCTAACAAATACCAAAAAAAATTGTATGAAACCAGCCCCAACTTCAACCTACTTCTAAAAACAAAACCCCCGTCTCTAATCCGAGCAGGTAGAATGTCTTATCATGTACTTAAACAAACACGCCGCCTAAGCCCCATGTTATGTCGTCTAATCCCATGGATTCCTTAAAGGGTCTGCGAGGGAACGCTGTTTTTTGTCACTGATAGTTGCTACTCTCTGGTTCGGGTTATGTAGGTAAGTGAAAAAGGGTTAGCATGTTAAGGGTGAAGCTATTAAGTTAATGTGTATGAAGGGGTATGGGATAAAAAAGCACCTTTTAGAGCAATAAACTATATTTAATAAGGATATTCATTACAACGATGTTAGCGGTGCAAACGCAGGACCGAACACATAAACACTTGCGAATAACTTATAATAGGTGGCACTGCTCACGCACTTCGTATTACTTTAACAGTGTACAAGGTCAAAAGTAGTGATATTGATACTGTTATGTTTAATTTACATCATGTCTTGTTTTACTACCCTCGTACACACCCAAATACAAGTTATGATACTTATTTTCGACAGGCTCGTAAAAAAATAAGTGAGCCTAACAGTAGTCGCATATGATGTATAAATCTGACATTTCCTTTGTCTGATTCCTGTCTCTTAAGATACAGGATACCCTAGTTTAAGAGACAGAGTTTAATCTATTGTGTACAGATTACTGCAGCATCCAAATGTTTCATGTTTAAGTGATTGTTCGCTACCATAATTTCAAAAATTGTAAACTTATAGTTCAATTATCTGTATGTGTTTTTTGAAAATAAAGATAATTTATTATTATTTCACCTTGGTAAGCAATTGAGCTGCGACAGAAATAACCCCCTCTACTGACAATCTATAATTAGTACTTACTAATTCCATGAATACACAAATTACGTATTATTAAAAAGTACTTACTAGTTCCATGCTATTCAAAAGAACTTACTTATTCCAAGCTCAAGCAGTCACTGCCTGTTACACACTTCCGTCCCTTTTAAAAGCGAAAGGAAAGACAAAACATGTCGCTTAACAAGCATGTATCATACGTTGTATTGATGTTGATTCTAACATGGATCGTAAAATCATTAACTATTTCGTTCGCCTTTTTTTACATTTTTGAGGAGTTTTCTACATTTTTTAAATACAGTTAAACTCCATTTATTACAGCATTAGAAAAATAACGGCATAATGAGGACAGTTATTGTGTAATATCGTTGAAATTACTCTTTTAAAGTGCACTTTAGAGTTATTTTTTAAATGTAAATGGTTAATAGATTACATTCATCAACATCATCTCAGCTGAAAGACGTCCACTGCTGGACATAGGCCTCCCCCAGGAAAAGGGGTGGGTTGCCATAATCGCCACGCTTTGCTGGCGGGTTGGCGATAGCAATATGGTGTTAAAATACATAGAAAACGCTGCTGCCCACTCTCTAGTAAGTCCCTTAGTCGCCTTTTACGACACCCACGGGAAGAAATAGGATGGTGTTATTCTTTACGTCAGGCACCACACGGTAGATTACATTGCTTTGTATTAATCGTGAAATAACGGAGTTTACCTATTAGATGTTTATATCGAAATAACTAAAAGGGGTTTAGTCTTTACAACTTGTTTTTCGTATAAACGATACATGAAACTAGTAGACACAAGGCATTTTACTTTGGTTTAAACGCGGGGTAATACATGATTTTGTTTATAGATAAGAAAACACATACGTAGTAACGTATTGTCTATTTTGCATTGCGTATAACAGAGACAAAGATGGCCTAGAATTAGAAGTACAGCAATGCAGATTATCCACAGAAATATTTATGTAGTTATAGTTATACTTTTTTTTTTTTGGGTGGGAAATTATCAAATAACTTCTACAGCTCTATACGGAGCGGGAAGAAATAGGATGGTGTTATTCTTTACGTCAGGCACCACACGGTAGATTACATTGCTTTGTATTAATCGTGTCAGACTTTTACTGAGTAAAACCCACCCGTGTTCCTTCCGTTGCCTGTGTGCCAGGGCCACGATATCCCTTTCGGACAAACTCGCAACCCTGGCAGGAATTATAGGTATACTGCTAGCCATTACCCATTACTCAGACATAAGGAAGCCTTGGGTCTCACAGGATCCCCTGCCAATCAATCTGCCTGGCGTTATCCCAACTTGTAAGGGGCGGCTTCCAGTCTAACCAGATGCAGTTAAATACCAGTATTTTACATGGAGCGACTGTATATTTGGTCTCCACAACCCAGTTACTGGGTAACACGTTACCTCTTGGTAAAACTGCGCACAAGTCGGAAATTAAAATCCTTTTTAATTATTCATAATAAAATTATCCTTTACCATCAAATCCTTTTCCTATCAACAAGCGGTGACTCACAAAGGCGACTTATTTCGTTTGCCTAATGCATTAATACTTTAATAGCAACGACATAAAGATAAAAAGTATAACTCAATTCAGTTTTATAACGTGTCCCTGAAGATAGCGAATGATTTCTTCATTAGGGTTCCGTGACGTAATGTGGATAAACTAGCATTTTGGTTGTAGTGTTTAATCGTGAAATGTTTTTTTTTACACCATACGTCTATTGTCGCCATAGAGTGAAAACCTCATAAATGCAAAAAGGGCAACTTTACAAAAGGAAGAAAAATGAAATCCTTGTAAAATTTTATTACCACAGCTTCTTCAAAATAATGTACATGTAAACTCACCTTATTCCCTTGAGGATAAGCAGAAACTACAAAACGTCTCCAGCTACTATCCTTATTATTACTCCTTTTGCTTCGTTTACATACATCCCATATACGCACGTCGGCGTCGGTAGCGAGTACTACGCTCCTAACCTTTCTGAAGGATATCTCCAATAAGGTAATTATGTCCTTCTTCTACGGCGGGCCCGGTGTTTTTCCTCAAATAATATATGAAAAAAAATTAAAAATGAAGATAAATAATAAAATATCATAAATCAGTTAACTTTCTCAAAACTTATTCTCAAACATCCTCATCTATGTCATGAATAGGTAAACGGAACATACTCGTAAACATACACACCGGTTTAAAAATTGGATGAAAAATATTTTATGTAAATCTGAAGGACCAATTTAAATTGCATATTCATGCGTCTATGATTTCTAAAGGACCAGACTCTTTAAAAACGTTTTACTAGTCATTCTTTTAAAGGTTTCTGTTAATAAAATCATGAATCTCCAATAGTAAGTCACCAGTTTTATCCAAAGTCATCAGCAATTACCGGAAAAATGCCAAAATTTTCTTTCCATTTTCCTTGATGGTTCTTACCTAAAATATCTTGTCCCCAAAATGCCCTAATTTAAGGAAAATACAAAAATAAAATACCGGCCAAGTGCGTGTCGGACCACGCATATTGAAGGGTTCCGTAGTTGGGATGAATTTATCCCAAGAACATACTTAACATTTTAGTTGAAAGACATGTTCATACATTCCAAGTGCAAATGTAAATTTGTACGCACAATATTGAGTGATTTAGCATGTTATTTTGAGACCATAGACTTCTTATAGGTTTTCCTGTAATCTATAATAAGTAAATAACTATTGTATATATATATATAAAGTGATTTTAATATCCTATTTACAGAATAAACGATTTCATTTCATTTATATATTTTTTTTTAATTTTGGGCACAATAGTTTCAGAGATAAGGGTCGTTAATTGATGGATGCATGTTAAATTTTCATCTATTTTAAAACGATAAAAAAAATATAAATCTGAAATACATACAACAAGTCTTTTGGTTTGATATGTCACACGTTACCGTTTGCAAACCTTTTTTTTTATTTACTCATTTGAAACCCCCATATTCAAAATTAATTAATTAAGTTATACGCCTGGGTTAGGGTCACAGAAATTTAAATGTGTACCAAGTTTCCACTAAATCGGTCGAGTAGATTTGGAGCAAATTGGCTGTGACAGACGCACAGACAGACACACGAGTGATCCTATAACCGTTCCGTTTTTTCCTTTTGATGTACGGGACCCTAACAATTTACGAATACAGTGCACAAGTTACTACAAAACAACTATAATTCAGGACGCCATCAGGAAAATGGGGCAAGTCGCGTTTTACCCATTTTCCCTTACAAGAAAACATTTTGCAAAGGGAAAAGAAATCTAGTTGACTACATATCTTTATTTGTACACGCCGATAAAAAAATAATGTCCGACATTAAGGGGAGGACTTAATTTAAATATTTCTGACGCATACACCCCTCTCGCTCGCTCTCGAACATTTTAGTATACATCTATCTCTTTTTCTCAGTCGGCGATAAGTCACGAAAACGTCGTTGGGCAAATGCCTTTTTAAGTGAACCCCTAGAAAGTTAAAGGGAGATTTTTTGTAACAAAATGTAACGTTAGGTTATTAAGGCGCTGCTCCGTTACCCCGATGATAACTTTATGTTAATAGTAATGTTTTATGTTAGTTTTAACTGCTTTACGTTTGTTCGTGGTTTTTTTTTTAAGTTTTTTGAATCTCTCACGCTTTTTTTAGTTTGTATTTAGGCGCCACTTTTACTGCTAGTTGTGTGCTTCATTAATTAGAACGGTATAAATATTTGCATGTTAATGTTTCTTGTTGTCGTGATCGCCAAGTGGTTAAGGCGCTGAGAGAGGCAAATGATCGAAGTATGCTTGTCATATACAAAAAAATGCCAAATCTTTATAGTTTGTGGTAGCGGAAAAATATATGTTATTCTTGAACATATTTCTCAGAACTTGGTTGTTACCAAAACACGTTAAAAAAACGATCTCGGTACAAATTAATGGTAAACTTTACTTTTACTTTGAGTTCCAATCCAAAATATCTGTATTAAATATCAACGTACAGTTGGTATTTAATTAATAACAAGAACGTCTTATTTGAATGCAGAACTTGGTTGTTTTTTTATTTTCGATTTATCAACTAATTTTTGGGTAAATAGATAATTCCTTCGTATTTTGCCATAGATTACAAGCGTTCTGTCATCGCGCTTCTCTTTTTTTTGTATACAGTCTGACAGTGACCGCGTTTTAGCTGTTGTCAGTGTCATAAGGGCTCGCCTCTCATGCATGAGGTTGTGGATTTAAATCCGGGCAAGTACCAATGTGACATTTTAAATTCATGTGTCGTGAGGAAACCAGCACCCTTTTTTTTTTCTCTGGGTGGGAAATTATCAAATAACTTCTCCCGCTCTGGGCGGAGCGGAAGGCATGTCTGTTTTTACTGACTAAAATTCACCCATGTTCCTTCATTTGCCTGTGTGCCAGGGCCACGAAATCCCTTTTGGACAAACTCGCAACCCTGGCAGGCATGGCCCTAATGGACCCCGTCAACTCGTGCTGACATCCCTTTGAAGCGCGCGTGGAACACAACGCGCCGTCGACCCGGGCCTGGTCCTTTGCTTACGGTGAGCTAACCAGCACCCTAATTGCGTAACATGCTATCAATTACAATCTGAATGCTTTTGAAGGATATTGCTAATCCATTGCCTTACATTAGATTTTTTTTTATCAAAATCAAAATATTTTATTTCACATAAACCTACATGGGCACTTATGAAACGTCAGAAGCTAGGTGCACGGTTCCAATTGGTCGTTTCCTATTGAGAACAGCCGGCAAGAAACTCCACGGTTACTCTTCTTGTATTTTTTTCAAAATTGTAGGCTCAGTAGTTTCAGAGCTAATGGTAAATTTTCATGTAATTTGTTAAATTATTTTAAAGTTATGAAAAATATAAATATATCAGTACACGGTACAGTATACAAAACAATATGCATTTATTTACGTTGCACGTCCGTCTTCGGGCCACAGAAGTTCAAAGTGTACCAAATTTCAACTTAATCGGTCTAGTAGATTCGGAGCAAATCGGCTGTGACAGACGGACAGTCAGACAGACATACAAACAGCCAGCCAGATATACAAACTCACGAGTGATCTTATGAGGGTTCCTTTTGAGGTACGGAACCCTATAAAAATACCCTAGAAACATAAAAATGATGTAGCAATAGTACTACTTCATTAGTTTCACAAATTAACATAATCAGGTAAAGTTTTGAAAGAAATTATACCACCGTGATCAATAAACATTAAGTTTTATATTTTATTTCACATAAACCTACATGGGCGCATGAAACGCCAGAAGTTTGGTGAACGGTACCAATTGGTCGTTTCCTATGGAGAAGAGCCGGCAAGAAACTCCACGGTCACTCTTTTTAAATAATTTACTTTTACAATGTTTTCAAATTACAGTGTTACTAGGTATGGGAGGACAGTGTAGGCCTGTCAACAATTACCAGGTACTAAAAAATGGTCTACAAATAAATAGTCTATTAGCCTACAAGTTTCTCACAATCACAAAATATAAAATAATCTATTTAAAATATCAATAAAAATTAAAATCTATTTAAACCAAATGACATGATTGCCATTACAACTGTAACAAATCTCAATTCTTATTCTGTCTACAAAAACCAATAATAAATAATTGAAGTTGAAATTGTAGGCATAATAATGTCAAATAATGAAAAGATTTTGTCAAGGAAGTTTGTAAAAACGGGAAAATAAAATTAAACATCGTAATTTGGGAGCAGCTAATAGACATTTACATTGTTATGCCGTTAATGAGGTAGGTACCAGGGAAGCCACATGTGCTGAAGGAATTATAACCAAACTTCCTTATCTTCACTCATTGGTACAAGTCAATAGTACCACTTCATAAACATTCGTCCCTCAGACGAGCAAAAGCTCTGTAACTGCTCAAGAACAAGTCACTGGGAGTAAACTGCACCTGCGAGACTTTTGGTCTTATGACTTAGCAAGGGACTTAAGAGGCCATCTTTTTATCTCTTTTACTTCATAGATCCATTTCTTTTCCTATTTCTTCCCGTGGGTGTCGTAAAAGGCGACTCAGTGACAATTTCACTAATGAGGCTGAACGCGATCAGCACATGTGAACTGATTTCAAGAGCTGTTAGTGTCAATATTCCAAATAAAATAATGACACTTACAGCTATTTGAACACGGTTTAAATGTGCGGATCGCGTTCAGTTCTAATGGTGAAATCCGCCCTAAGGGAGAATGGGCAGCAGCGTTCTCTATGCAATTTAACACCATACTGCGATCGCCAACCCGCCTGCTAAGCGTGACGATTATGGCAAACCTAATCGGCCTACAGACAGACAGACACACGAGTGATCCTATAAGGGTTCCGTTTTTTTCCTTTTGAGGTACGGAACCCTAAAAATATCCTAGAATCATGAACATACTGTAGCAATAACACTACTTCATTAGTCTAAGAAATGGCAACCTTTGGGGGAGGCCTCTGTCCAGCAGTGGACGTCTTTCGGCTGAAATGGTGATGATGATTTCATAGATAAGGTTAATTTTAAGTTTCGCGCGTTCTTTGAGACGAATGTCCCATGTATGAATCTAGGGTTAAGGTTATCAGTGGCTGGCTGGCTGGGTGGCAACGGGCTGAAAATCTGTCTGGCTGTTTAACGAACACGCAGTGGACAATTGTGGTGATACTGCCCAATGCTCTTCATTGAATTATGAAGAGACGGCTCTTACTCTCCAGTGGGCCAACACTGACTGCTCTTATATTATTATTTCCATGCTTAAACGTTTCAATTTGCCAAGACTTTTCCCATGTTGGGATCAGTTTCCAGTTACTCTTAAAAAAAAATTGGCTTTACAATGTTTTCAAATCACAGTGTTAATAGGTATGAGAGGACAGCGCAGGCCCGTCAAAAGTACCAGGTACTTAACAAAATAGAAAATGGTATACAGATCTACAGTCTATTAAGCCTACAACAAAATATTTTATATTGTTTTTTGTCAATGTGAGAAATTGACAAAAAACAATATAAAATATGATTAAAATAATAAAAAATAGAACCTTGTTGGAATTAAAATTGTAGGTATATTAATGTCAAATAAGAAAAACATTATGTCAGTGAAGTTTGTAAAAACAGATAAAATTAAATTAAAAAAAACATCGTAAGAAAAACATTATGTCAGTGAAGTTTGTAAAAAAAGAAAAAATTAAATTAAAAAAAAAAATCGTAATATACATAGATTTGCCATTAATGAGGTAGCAGGGAAGCCACCATGTACAGAAGGAATTACGAAGGAGCCACGGAGGTGTCTCGAATAGTTTCAATAATATGTAATTGTATACCTTCAATCGACCCGTTATTTTTTTATTTTTTTTTTTGGTGGGAAATCATCAAATAACTTCTCCCGCTCTGGGCGGAGCGAGAGGGAGTGTCAGACTTTTACTGACTAAAACCCACCGTGTTCCTTCAGATGCCTGTGTGTGCCAGCCAGAGCCACGATATCCCTTTCGGACAGGCTCGTAACCCTGGCAGGGGCTCGTAATGGGGCCGTTATCATTTAGCCACAAGCCCCCGAGTATTTATAAATGTTTCCACATATTACTACATAGCCCGTGACATAATATTGTCTACGACACTTAGTTGCAATACTATTTCATGTAATTATTTGTCTCCAAGACCAACAATATCTTCCGTAACGCATTTCTCAATTATTTATAAGGAATATTTCCTTGTATGTGAGATATTGTGTTGTTTTTGCAGAAAGGGTAACAGAAACTGTAATTAGCATGACATGTGGATGTTATATCATTATTTTTGATTTGCTCGGATTTTTTCTTGGAAACGTTTTCCAGAAAGAAAGAAAAATTGTTTATTCTGCACAAACAAAAAGTACATTACATAAAAATAACATAAATTGCTCACAAACAAAGTAGCTAAAAGCCTCGTACTCAAACAATAAAAGTTTGACAATCTTGTCCATTGCTTGATGTCAAGGGCCAGGGATCAAAGACAATTTACATTGCGTGATTATTACTCTGTGTTGCGGCACTGGCAAACAACTTGGCCATACAAGGAATGCTAGAAAATTATGATTGCCTTTTTCGTTTAAGGCCTCGCCTCAAGAATTCACACGCTAATGAAATTAATTCGAAATCGCATTAATTGCCATTACTAGTAACTAGCGAAGTAACCATACGACTTGGTACTCAGTACTCACGATAATTCGATTAAAATTAAATGTCAAAACGGGCCTATTATTTTTGACAACTATAGGAACATCCTTTCAGAAATCCCTCATTGGAACCGTTCACCTAGCTTCTGACGTTTTATAAGTGCCCATGTAGGTTTATGTGTAATTAAAGTAATTTGTATTTGAATTGAATGGAAATTGAACAGGGGGTAAGTCATACATACATAAATAATCAGCCTATAATGTTCCCACTGCTGGGACACAGGCCGCCTCTCTGTGAGAGGGAGTGGGCTGTTCTAGGACGTAAGTCAATCCATGAACTTTATTTATATAATTACAACAAGTCAAAGAAAACTCATTAATAAAAGTCAAACTGTAACCACCGTCACCCATTGTGTACAGAAGCAAAACATTAGCCGTAATAAACTAAGTCACTTAACATCCACTTTTATTCACATCACATAATGATTAAAATACACGACACTGTACAACTTTTTGAACATAAATTATAAACTTTTTCGTTCAAAACGGAGTACAAAAAAAAGTTTTTTTTTATCAACCTACATGTGGGGGCGGCCTGATTTATTTCTAAAATTTTTTGTCGATTAATTCAAAATAAGGACTTATCTCGTTTTCGTTAGCGGTTAATTGGGACACAGATTGACTAATGTATTTTTAACAAACGTGTCTTTTCTTGTTTATCGTTTGTTTTTGAAGATTTTAATTTTAGAATGTCGTGGGTTGTATGTAGCTTTCGTTTGTTTTTATTGATTGTATCTCTGACAAGAGGGGATTCAGATAGGTCCTAAATTCACCAACCTGCACTATAGGTGGCTCGTGACTAACTATTAACAGCTGCATGGGTTGATAACAGGATAAGCTACGCTTGCCCGGTCGGTTCGTGGATTGCATATTAAGACGCAGATATATGCCAATGAACTTGAGTGGTTATCTTGAGTGTTCTGTACTGAGCTCACGCAACGCGTCGTACGTTCAGCCAGTAATAGCACTCGCCCATCAAGGAGCGCTGTCCCCAATTTGACGCATTATTATACATATAAGGGGTATCGTGTTACCCAGTTACTGGGTTATGTAGGTCAGATAGGCGCGTGTCCTCTCATACCTATTAACACTGTAATTTGAAAACATTGTTAAAGGCCTTGGAAAGCGCGTTAAGCCTTCGCATTCGTGGATCTTTGACAGTCGCTACGGGTCGTCAGAAGCCCGAAAACTTGACAACCAAGAACCAAGGGGTATCGTGTTACCCAGTTACTGGGTTATGTAGGTCAGATAGGCAGTCGCTCCATGTTAAATACTGGTCCTGGTCTGGTGGTGGCATCCGGTTAGACTGGAAGCCGACCCCAACACAGTTTGGAAAAGACAAGACAGATTGATTGGGGGCTTGAATGTGATTTTTTTGTCTTATTTATTGTATATCTCTGACAGGAAGGAGTTTATATATATAACGCAAACAGAACGGCCTTATGTCGACTCTCGTTATCATCTTGATATGAACTTGTGGCGGCATCTACATCGCCACATGAGAACTACGCACCACACTGACGTCACGCAAAATCCTGCATCGCGCAAGCAGAGTTTACAATCGTGTCCGGACAAATATGTATATACAAGTCCAGCCTGTCCTGCTTTTGTTAGGGTTTCGGTCAACCCCGCCCCGCCAAAAGATGCTGAAGGAAAGTATGAATTACTTTAGTAAAAACAAAATATGATGTGAAAATGTGAAGGGCGGCCGTTTTCGGGGACTGTCTTTTATAATTTTGACGTTCGAAAAGTGCTGACTCCTAGCTTGAATAAATGACTTTTCATTTAATTTGATTCATAATAACATAACTTATATAATTAAGAGTAGAGTGTCTCAAATAAATAACAGTAATAAATACACAACTAAAAGTATAAAATTGTATTTCTTTTAAAAACCAGTTTGCCAGGCTTTCAGGGCAAAATGTCCGGCTAAATATGAATCTGTGTCCGGCTTTTCTATTTTCGTGCCTGGCAACCCAACTCAGGTATAAACTTCTTTCAATTGTGCTATACCTGCTTAGTTCACGCTGGAGCGTAGGCCTTACAGAATACAAATAGAGAGATAAATGGATAACTGGATTGTTTTAAATGTAAAATATTGTCAGCCATGCTTTTTAAGTTATGTGTCAATATTACACTGGCTTATCGCTTTTAAATACAGAGCAAGAACGTCGTAATAGGTCATTGACCATTTTATTTATATTCCAGACACGTGTAGGCCTTTTTTCCAAGACTGATATTTTGTGTGTGTTTTATTAAATCATTCTCCAAAACTGACTGCGTTATTGGCCTAGTGGTCGCAAGCACTAGATATTTCTCAGCATGAGGTCTGCTGGTATTTCTCAGTAGCAGCCCGGAGTCAGGATTTGTGCCCGGTTGATGGCAATAGGCTCTCCCCCTATTACATGGGACTTGTAGTTGGGGTTATGTTTAATAACTGGCAAAATGTGGGTTTTCTATAGGTGCTCCTCTGCCTTACCCTTCGTGGAATACAGGCGTGATGTTAAGTTTATTGTGTCTTTCTCTAAAAGTGTTTTGGAAAATTTAGAATTATATTTCTTATTAAATATAAAAAATATATTATGACTGATAAACAAATAAAATGCAGTATGATCTTTACACACATTATTTATTAAAAAAAATGCAATAGATACAAAATGTATTTACAAAATATTTGCTCTTAATAATTATGTTACTCCTAAACTAGACATTATTATTTCGTCGTTATTATTGAATGTAATTAACATTGTTTTATTCATTTTATTTATATTTGACAATTTTATTACGAAAATTAAAATAATTTTAACCATTTTTTTTGGTAATGTTTAGGTCTTATGTTACGCGTTTCTTAGAGTACCTAGATAAGTAGTTAGTTACCACAACGTCAGAAAATTCAAGACTGAACCTACTTTATTTCCTCTAAATAATTACACAAATACAAGAATCAGTATGTACAGAAGAATATTTTCACTAAAAATAAAATTATATTAAAAATAAAATAAAATAAAATTATAAGTTAGATTAATTCATCGGCTGGGTATTCTTTGAGGGCAGCACTCTGGGAACGGTTGACTAAGGTTCCCGTATCGAAAGTAACCGGGGACTGAGTAGTCAGCATTACACCTGAAAGTTTTATATTATGTAAATAAAAAGGTGAAATTATTGACATTAAATGTGTTTCTGAAGGCGTAAGTGTCAGGGTAGCCCGCAAAATTCATTTGTTTACGTTTTTTGCGTTTTTTGTATATTGATCAAAATACGACCGTAACAAATTTGCATTTATACAATACTAGCTCCCGCCTGCGGCTTCCCTAGCATGCTATGTCAATAAAAAAGTATCTTATGTCCTTTCCCAGGCTTCAAAGTATCCCCAGACCAAATTTTATCAAAATCGGTTCAGCCGTTTAGCCGTGAAAGCGTAAAAAATAAACAAAGTCATATATTTAATATATTTAATTTAATTGTAACATAGGTTTAATGTCTAATGTGGACCTATGTCTAATTTTATTTATTGTTGATTATTTTAATGTTATGTGTTTTACTGAATTTTATTTCTTATATGTATAACGTATGGACTATGTCTGAATTAAATTAATTACTAATAATAATATTGGTATATATTAGTCAGGATTGTAATAATTAAAACCAACAATACAACTCTTAAGTAAAAATTACCCTAATGAATGACTACTCGTATGTCATGAAATCACGACTTTTGAGGTAATTTCTAACTTAGAGAGTTAAATGTATTGATGATTATAATTACTATTAGTCTAATATAGGTATGTTTATAGTCGCGAATCCTATTTTAATCAACATACAACCTGCCACTGACTTGCAAATCGCAAAAAACGTAAGAATATTCGAATTTCGCGGGCTACTTTAGCTTATCCCCTTTACGGCCTGCTTTAAGGAACATTCAGTGAATGTCGTAACCAGGGACCGTTTTGGTTACCCATTGAAAGGGTTTTCGATAGGGTTTTTCTAAGCGGTTAAACAAAAACCCATACGATATGGGTAACCCTTATGAACGGCTTAAATAAAATTTTCGTAACCCATTGAAAGGGTTTTCGATAAAATCCCATACGGTGTGGGTTACCCTTTTGAACGGCTTATTTTAAGCCATTCAAAATTATCCATACCGTATGGGTTTTTCTAAAATGGTAACCAAAATGGTCCCTGGGTAGAATAGAGATAGATTTAGTCATGCTACGCGTGCTGGGCGGATATCGAAATAACATAATATTATGATTTTTTCATGTTAAAGTAGGTATAGAACCCATTGAATGGGTTATCATGTAACCCTTTCACTGGATTTCAAGTATAAAACCCATTCAATGGGTTATCATGTAACCTTTTCAATGGGTTTCTAGTATAAAACCCTTTCAATGGGTTACATCACGATAAAGGTAACCCATTGAATGGGTTACCCCTTCGAAAGGCTTAACCCTTAACCGGGGTTGTATGGTCCCTGGTCGTAACAACTGCATGATAAACCCTCCATGATATGATATACATCTACAAGCATTCATTATAATTGTCTACAATCTTTGCTCCATAACATTTTAACAATGTGTAGCCATATACGACGGAATACAAATTTTGCCAATCAAATTATTTTTTGAAGCTGACTTTATATAAATGGTGGCCAGAAAAAAATTGTGTAAGTCAAAGTCAAAAATTGTATTTTCACTAACACATACCTAAATGCATGCCTTAATAAAAGCGCGCTGTTGGATTTACAACGCTCGGCTAAGCGCTGTGAGTCCAAAATCCAAGGCGCTTTCATTACCCGTTTGTGCGACGGTAAACTCAACTCAGCCTATTATAGCAGTCCACTGCTAGACATAGGCCTCTTCCAGGCTGCGCCACAACACCCTGTCCTCCGCCTTCTGCATCTAGTCTGTCCCAGCCTCATTTTTAAGGTCATCGGTCCATCCAACTGGGGGGCGTCCCACACTACGCTGCCCGATACACGGTCTCAAGTCTGCTATTACAATAGTGTCAGAATGGTCGATCATTGTTTTTATAATTGTTGATTTGACAAGTTTGGTAATCTACTATTATAATGGCGTCATTATGACTTTCCAACGGTCGGCCACTGACACTACATTGAAAGAAATTGCATTTATTGATAATCTTGTACATAATGACAAATGAATGACATTTCTACTAATGGGTTTTATAAAAATGGCAATACGACAATGCCATATGTAACACAATTCTGTTACGAGATCATTGAATTTAGCAGATTACGAACTTTTAGCAAAATGACAATAGGATCGTGTTGGAATGACTGAATTTATAAAAATAGTAACCACCGGCCATCGGTTCGACAGCAAAGACATTGGGCATTTATTTAAACATTCATTTCAGTGTCGCTTAGCGTTAGTGTAAATGAGTATAAATAATCAGTCTAACCAAGGGGTATCGTGTAACCCAGTAACTGGCTTGTGGAGGTCAGATAGACAGTCGCTCCATGTAAAATACTGGTATTCAGCTCCATCTGGTTAGACTGGCAGCCGACCCCAACATGGGAAAAATCTGGGCAGATAGATAATTCATACAAACATCAAAACAAGGAAATAAAAGCTGCTACATTCTGACACTATAGGGTGAACGGCCCAATATTTGGAATCCTACCAATTGTGCCCCAAGTGACAATAAAAAGTTACAACATTGCTGCGAATTCAATTTAACTTAATTTAACGAATTTCAAGTAATTTAAAATACGGACTTATAACAGTTTTTTGGTGTGCTCTGCCAAAAATATGCGGAATTCAAGCAATAGAATCCGAAATTTTGAAGCATCTCAGTGAACGCTCAATTATTTATATTTTTGTTTTCGTAACCAACAGATTGAGGAGTATTTAGTTAATATAATCACATGTTAGTTGGTAATATTTAATTCATTTGTGTATAGACTAACTATTTACAGTAGAGAGATAAATACAAAACTATACAAATACATACAAACACAAGAGGACCAGGACATTTAAGTTTAAGGATATCTAGTGTCAAATTACATTGAAATGAAAGTACCGTCTTCTATTTAATGCATTGCGCTTTTATAATTTCTAATATGACGATATTATCGTGGACGTTCACGTCCCGGTATCACAATAATACAGGGAAGTAAAATGTATGGAAATATATGAAGGCACTTGATTTCCATCCACGATTATGTTATAAACTGCACGTATTTACATACCTACATTTTATGGACGTGGATGTCCACGATAATATCGACACGTTAGAAATTATAAAAGCGCAGTTGGTTATGGTACCTACTCTCATTTCAATGTAATTAAAATTATAATAGCGCACAATAGGTACCTACTAAACCAAAAATGAAACTGATATCTATGTATAAAAAGTTGTGCAATAATCACATCGTCACACTAATATTATAAAGGCGAAAGTTTGTGAGTGTGTGTGTGTGTGTATGTTTGTTACTTCTTCACGCTCAAACGACTGGACCAATTTTGATAAAATTTTGTATGGAGGTAGCTGACACCCTGGATTAAGACATAGGCTTACTTTTTATCCCGATATTCACAACATCTATCTATACGCAGGCACGAATATCGTAACTAAAATTATAAATGTGACAGTGAGTTTGTTTGTTTGTTACGCTTTCACGCTAAAACGGAAGAAATTTAGCACAGGGGTAGACTTATATAACCTGGGTTAGGACACGATAATTTTAACCTCGGCAGTAGGTTCGTGGGATATTTTTCGGGTTGCCTTTGTGTCGTGTCGCGTCGCGCGACAAGTCGCCCCGGTATGTAGAAGCCTTTAAGCCGCGGGCAAAAGCTGGTGAGTTATAAAATGCTTAGGCATAGAAAAAAAATCTATTGACTAAGTTCCTAAAATATTGCCAAGTATGTTATTTGAATATTTTTTAAATAAGCCAATCTATTTTAGACTTACTAACTACTGGTCCTTTTACCCTTTGCCACAAATCATAATTTTTATAAATCACTGATTTTGTGATATTTTTTTTTAATTGTCACTTGTTTTTTAGATCGATGAGAAGTATGTGACAAATAAAAATAAAAACATCTTTATACCCATCATTGATAAAATATACCACCATGAAAAGGGATGTTCTAACAAGGGACGAATTCCTTTAACTGTTTTTTGCCTAATTTGTCAAGTTTTTTGAAGCAAGGTGTTAGTCTGTTCCTCTGTTATTTGAAGAAGGTTAAAAGTAAATAACAAGGGAACAGCTTTTTTTGGTTGTTTTTAGAATTTATTAATGAGATAAGTATGTGTGGGCCAAGTAGTGTTTAGCTTAATGATTGTATGTAATTGTGTAGGTTCAAACATAAAACTATTTCTAATATAAATAGAGCGCGACGGATTTAAAGTTATTCAATCAAATTGTGTTGAAATTCAGTAACTAGGTTTGTTTTAAACAAAAATATGGCTCATAATTGTAGTACAAACTGCTAATGTTTTTAGTAGGTACTAAATTAAATGATTAACTAATTAATAATACAAATAAATACAAAAACTAAAGGACACTTAGGCGTTCTATCTAGGCAGCTATCTGAAATATCATTGTTACGAAAATGTGTAACACTTTTTTCTTAGTTCACTAAGGCCCGTATTTATAGAGCGTTACTCAGTACTCAAGCATTACTTAAGACTAGTTTCAAGCCATTGGATTGGTGGAAACTAGTCCTTAAGTAATGCTTGAGTAGTGAGTGACGCTGTTTAAATACGGGACTAAGTATTAATAGACAACTTAAGTTACAGCTACAATATTGTTTTGCTTTTAATCCACGAACGAGTTTAGATTAACTGACAAGAAAATAGATTATAATTGTGTTACATTGTATTAAATTTTCACATAATAGGCTAGTTGACAGTTTTTGAAAAACCAATTAGTAATGTTCCTTGTGGTCAAACATATTACTTAATGAATTTAAAATAATTTACAAAACTCCTTTAAAATAAGTTCCCCCAAAAGAGTTTTGATACTTTTAGCTCAGAATCATTTTACAAAACAAAATTCATAAGGTATTTATATCTAAGCTTAGGTTATTGCAAATATATTAGGAACTACATATAATCATTTATTTAGAGCTGTTCAGTCTACTTACGTTGTTCGTTCAATATAAACTTCATATAATTCGGATTTCAGCGGCTCCCCATCAGCTGCACTCTTGTCCTCTTCCGATCTCTTGGTCCTTGTGATTTGATCCATATTTAACAGCTTCGCCACTCTTTCTAGTTTTACTTTCTTTCTTAAAGAAACGGGATTGATGAACAGTCTCTGCTTTTCCTGTATGTGAGCCCTCACTTCTTCTAATATTTGTTGCGGCAACGGATCTGTCTGCCAATCGGGCTTACGTCTCTCTACCAGTCTTCGTCCCTCCTCTTGCTCTATATTCACGTTCAGTATGTTCTCTTCCTTCATAGAAGCCCTTATTTGTAGATCTTGGAAATTCTCCAAATCTGGGTTCATTAGAACAGCGTTGTCTTGTTCATCTACGCGTCTCTTTATTGTGTTCTGATTATTTGCATCGTTTATTTTGCGGACATCTAATTTGTCGAAGAGCTTTTCGTGGTACAAATTTCGCGGAAAGGACCAGTTGTAATGCTGGATGTTAGTGAATGGATACGGCAGGAAAATTGAAGGTCTGAGTTCCTTTTGGTATTTTCCACTGGTGTGTAACAGATTATTCGTGACAGAATTGTAAGATGATTCTCTAACCGTTGTCGGTGCCGTAACCGGTACCGGTGTCATTTCCGAGGCCGGCTCCAGTATTCCTGCCTTCGCAGTCAACGTTTTTTTTTGCTCATGTTTATACGAAGAAATTCTTTGAAAATTTGACATCGGATAGTAATAAGGTAGCTTTCTAAAGTCTTTTTCAGAAAGAACACCTTTGAAATACGTTTCGCTCAATTTTCTCATTGCTGGTAACGAAGGTAGTATTGGTGGCAATAAGGTACTCTTCATTGGTTTCGGACTCACGTTTACTATACTACCAGCAGGTAGCATACTAATATCTATCGCTGGTATCTCTGGATTCATATCGGTCCTTATGACATCGGGCGTCACCAAATCAACTACCTTTATTTTACCATTCGCTAGAGGTTCATACCAGTACGAAGCATGATCATGTTTTTTCACCTTTTTGAACATATTCGATTCAATTTTTTGTTTGTTTAAATTCTTTGCGGTACTTATCGCTTCATGCAGTACGTGGTCGGTGCTTGTTTTATCAAGTTCCTTGTAAATATCTTGCGCTAAGTTATATATTTCTACTATAGCGTCTATGTCACCCTTCTTTACCGTGTGAAGGATTTCTGTTAAACTTTTTATCTCTTTGTTCGTTAAGTACCTATCCTTGTCAGATGCGTTCATGTCATCAATGTCATTATCTAGCTTAATTCCTTGGATTTCCTTTAAAGTACCATAGTTTGTAAAATTAGGTTCACTCACGACATTTGTCACTTTTTCATTTTTAACGAATATGTCCTTCTTTTGTATATCCACCATTGTGAGGTTCTCTCCTAATAGTTGGATGGTCGTGATATTAATTTGTCGCTGAGGCGCATACTCAGAACTTGTTATATTTTTTCTCTTGAGTTTGCAGTGGTATTTGCCGCAGAATGAGCTGGCTGTCCATGTGCTGTTAGCAGAGTGCAGCTTGCCAGTGTCTGGATCCCGGCAGAAGAACCCTGAAATTAAATAATTGAACATGAATTAGAGAATATTATTCAGTATTTAAGGCCTCGCCTGTCATCCATGTATCAAACGCAAGGGCTTAAATCTGGGCAAGTACCAACGTGACTTTTTCAATTCATAATAATATATGTACTTCGCGTACTCTGAGTTTATTTTGGAGGTTACTGACATCCATGAAGAAATTATCATCGCGAGGAAACCTGGCCTTCTCTGTATAAGAAGGGGCTTTTGCTTTTCTATGGGACAGTAATAGGCTAGTATTATTTATATCATAATAGTTCTTCTACCAACATTATTAAGAATTGTTTTTGCTCAGTCAGTAGTTCAATAGGTTTTGTCTGAGGTATATTATGATTGATTGTGGCTACAGTCAATACAATGTGGGGAGGATCTCGTGGCTAACTAAAAACAGCCACACGGGTGGATCTATCAGGTTAAGCTACGCTTGTCGGGATGCCGTGTCCGTGGATGGGTGACCATTTTTACATACCAAGAGTCCTGCGTACCTCGGAAAGCACCTTATAAGCAGTTGGTCCTGTCTGTCATTCTTGGATCTTTGACAGTCGTCACAGGTCGTTAGAAGCCCGAAAGTCTGACAACCAGTCTTGCCAAGGGTTATCGTGTTACCCAGTTACTGGGTTGTGGAGGTCAGATAGGCAGTCTGGATGCAGGCTGCATCCGGTCAGACACAAAGCCAACCCAACATATTTGGGAAAAGGCGAGGCAGATTTGAATGACTGCAGTCGATAGGTGTTAGACCGATGTCTTTATACAAAAGGGACCCTGACAATTAAATAGACGAGGAAACCTGATGATGAATGGATGCTTTTGTTAGTTAAAGAGCTACGTAAGATACGTGCATGGTTTGATGTTTTAGTGACTTCATTTCCAGTCTTGTTGTTGTTTTTTTAATAAACATTACACGCAATAGTGATCTAATATTTATGATCAGCAATTGTTTAAACATAACTGAACATCACGTATGTATGTCATGGAGGATTAGGCAGAGACAATTGTTTAAATTAGAAACGTAATTTTTTTTTTTTTTTAATTATTAGTCCTCCTTATCGATTTCGATAACGGCGACCCTTTGAAATTATTATTTCTTAGCGTGAGCCGTAATATAACTTGAATTAGAATTATAAGTATGTAATCGAAATACATTATTGCATTAAGGCTCCTACAAACTGACCATGCAGCGTGATGTTTTTCGCGCCCGCGATATCGCAACAGTCTGTAGAAGCCTTTATTCTATAGATTACAAAACTAAGTGCAAATGGAGATGGGAGTAGAGTTTCATGTCAAGCAAAAAACTGCGATAGACATTTGGATAGATTGCTAGTTTTATAGATTTTTAGGGTTCCGTACGTTAAAAAGAAAAATCGGGACCCTTCCTGAAGGATTACTTCGTTGTCCGTCTGTCTGTCTGTCAGTCTGTCTGTATGTCAAGACCCTTTTTCTCAGGAACGCGTGGAGGTATCAAGTTGAAATTAATATCAAATACGTAACTCTACGGTCTGTTAGAGATCGACATTAATCAAGGTTTTAAATCAACGCAATAAAAAATACAGCTGTTTAGGCGAGATACTTTGCTACGAGTACTCGCAAATTAATGAAAACCTATAGTCCCGTTGACCTAGAATCATGAAATTTGGCGAGAAGCAGATCTCACAGCACAAGTAAAGGAAAAAGTCTCAAAATCATTAATTTTTAGTTTAATCACAAGCGATTACAAACTTAAATTTGCAGTTGGTAAATTGACCGTGGCATATATAAATGAATGGGAGAACATGTTTTAAATTACAATGTTAAGTTTGTTTTTGGGATAAATTCATCCCAACTACGGAACCCTCCGACAAGCACTTGACCGGTATTTACATAATGCCATATCTGACCATTTTTAGGGTTCCGTACCTCAAGAGGAAAAAACGGAACCCTTATAGGATCACTTCGTTGTCCGTCTCTCTGTCTGTCAGTCTGTCTGTCTGTCAAGACCATTTTTTTCAGGAACACGTGTAGGTATCAATTAATATCAAATACGTAAATCTAGTAGTCCCTTAGAGCTCTAAAAATTCAAGCTTTTAAGTCAACGCAATAAAAACATACGGCGATTTAAGGCTTCTACATACCAGCGTGACTTGTCGCGCGACGCGACACGGCACAAAGGCCCCGCGTGTCGCGGGACGAGCGGTGCCTTTGTGTCGCGTCGCGTCGCGCGACAAGTCGCCCCGGTATGTAGAAGCCTTTAAGCGCATTATTGCGACATATTTCGATACTCGCAAATAAATCAAAACCGACAGGGTACTTCCTTCAACGGGAAGTACCCTGTAGGTTTTGATTTATTTGTGTGCCGGACGGACGTGATCGTCGGACGCGGTGTAGGTGTAGGGAGGGTGTAATGCCTATCCAGGGTGTTAACCCGGTGTAGTGTGTGTGTGTGTAGGCCTCCCAGTCCAGACGGCGCTGACGTCCTGCACCTATAGTTCCAGATATCTTCGAGCAGCCTGCTATCTTCAAAACGTTTATTTCTCAACACCTGATACTGTTTTTAACTGTACACTTGCTGTGTTTTCAACTGTACCATTGCCAAAGGAGAAGGGTCCTGGAACCCTTGGGGTATATTACCTGATTAAAACACCATAGTTTGGTTGCACCCTCAGGAAGCGAATTAGGGACACACTGAAGTTATTTAAAAATGTAAAATATTCCTTGCCGATGACTACGAATTAAATTTTTATCACGTTTGATTAAGTACGAGCCTACTTTACCGTAACGAGGGCCGCTAATTACTTCCTGATTCAACGTTAATTTATTCATATTTTCATTATGTACATGTTACTTGATTACATAATATCACCTAATATAAACACATATATAAGGCATGTTATACATCGTTGGAATCCCTGTAAAATTCCCCATGACCTGAGGTATCTGCATCTACTATATCCATTCCCACTGAAGGAGTTTTTCAGTGGGAACATGAAAAAATATTAGCATTATTAATTTAAATTGGTTTTCTAATCGTTTTTCTCGGAAACTATTAGACCGATTTCTATTTTGATAACAGATACCTCAGGCCAGTACATAGACCTACAACAATCTAATATTTAAAACGATACATGTGTATTTTTCAGGGCGTGACGCGCCCTGAAAAGTCACCTGTTAAACTCAAAAAATTACACATCACAAAATTAATGAGTTACGACATTCAAGCTCAATTAACTGGGTCTATTTATTGGATTAGATACCTGAAAGTTAGGTCCAGGGCTAGGTCTTGACCTAGGCTACCTGGATACACCAAAAAAACTATAACATATAACTATATAGCCCAGCTAATTGAGGTCGAAATGGTCGTACTTACGGTTTCACATACTAAACTCGCTAAGCTATGTTCCTTACATAACACTATGGCTATTTTCTATTTGAATTTAAGTTAATATTCAAGTTTCCCTATATAGCTACATATGTGACGTTTCGTCGCAAACCCAAACAATATAACTATTTCTATGTGAATCTAAGTTAATATGGAATTAGATACATCTATATAGATACATATGTGACGTTTCGTCGCAAACCCAAACTATCTAACTATTTCTATGTGAATTTAAGTTAATATGCAAATTCCCTATATACAACTATATGTGTGACGCTTCGTCGCGAACAATTTGAATCATGAAATTTGGCAAGAAGCAAGGTCAGACAGCACAAGTATAGGAAAAAGTCCTAAAATTGTAAATAATATAGTAATAGTTTTATCACATAAAAAAAAATATTTTTGTGATTACAAACTTATATTTGCAGTTGGAGAATTGACTGTGACGTATATCGATGTATGGGAGAACATGTTATTCAACTACAATGTTAAGTTTGTTTTTTGGATAAATTCATCCCAACTACGGAACCCTTCATTGTACGTGGTCCGACATGCACTTGGCCGGTTTTGTATTTTATTAAATACTACGTTTCTTGTGACTTTACAATTGCTTAAGGAATTGAAGCATGAATTACAATCCATCTTGTCAAAAATCTTAAAAATTATAATGAATGTGTTCAATAGAGTTTTAAGATTTTTATATAACTGTCGTCCAATCAAACGATTAGAATATTGACGCCTATTTAATGGTTGCCATGGGATTACTATTCGAAAGCTCTAAACTATGTACAATTGTGAAGATTCGGACATAAAGCAGAGTGAAGAGCACTGTACCAAAGAGCGCCTATCTCTTTCCATCATAATGAAAGGGCTTTCTCGCTAATGCGATTATGCCACCCAGCTACCTGCCTCGTAAGCATAGGTGGAACTTTGACTGATACGTTGTTAAGGCCCCGTACAAGGCTGAGACTTATCCTATACAATCAAAGGAGACAAGTGTCAACTCAGGAGACGTGTACGGAACTTCGTCGGTAACTATGTGACGAGAATAACTTGGCTTAAGAAGTGAGAAGGACGATGTTTTAATGAAAGTATTTAACATAAAAGGTGTGTGTGTGTGTGATATAATTTTAAGTACTATACGAAGGTAAATCTTTTTACAAAAAAAAAAACAACTGACTTCCAAAAAAAAAACACAAAGTGAAAAATAACTTTAATTTCGAAATCGGTGTTTTTGGATATATATTTTAGTTTTTTTGCTACCGACTTTCGAAATTGAAGTTATTTTTCACTTTTTTTGGCAGTCGGTTTTTTTTTAACAAACATACAGACGAACATTATAACTTCCTCCTTTTTGGAAGTCAGTTCAAAATGGAAAATCATTGTTATTACAAGAGTGCAATTCACAAGTAAAAAGAACAGTAAATGATATACCAAACACGAGTTATTTTTAACTACGTAAGGAATTGAGTATCAATACACACTCTACAAGACACAAAATTATTATGTTGAGGAAAACTTACATTTACAAAATGTAGAAAGGGTATAAAGAACTACATATTTATTGCCATGAATATAAAAATACTAGCCGCTTCGCCCACGTGGAGGTCGGAAATTATCTTACGGGAACGTACTACCGAGTTATAATGTATTCTATGTCCTAACTCAGTCTACTCATGTGTCAAATTTCATCCAAATCCATTTAGCCCTTTCAGCGTGAAAGCGTTACAAACAAACATTTTCGCATTTATAATATTACTAGCTGCACCCCGTGGTTTCACCCGCACGTGTTAATCTCGTGGGAATATCGGGATAAAAAGTATTCTATGTCTTAACCGTGCAGCCGCTTTACCGTAACAAATAAACATACAACATTAGTTAGGATAAATAATTATAGTTAAGTTGATATAAAGTGATTAGTTGCACAATGTTTTAATTTGCAACATCTATTTAAACAGAACAACACATACACAATGCCATTAAATGTAAATATTTTTGATAATACAGTCTATTGTCCGGCCGGTAGACTGATTGAGTCATAATAGGAAATTATGTTGCTATGGCATCTATACAGTATGTAACAAAAACCCTGTTGTTCCTTTTAGGGACGTATATGACGGAAGCCATGTTATTTAACAGCTGCGAGAGGCGGCGACTAGATGGCGCTAGTGGAACGTGCACCATAGACAAATCATTCATTCTATCGCATGTTTGACTTAAAAGACTTGAAGTCAATTGAGTGAAATATTGTAACGTTACCCCCCTCTAGCGGATCGCCTTTATAAGGAGGTGCGCTATTGAGTCGGTACGCATTTTGAACGGATGCGTCTTGGTGCACGGACCACTGTCTCTCGACAATCAGTACTGCCCGGTTATTGGATATGGAACGCTGTCTCCGACAAATTAGTACTATCCTTATTGCGGTGGGTGCATGGACCACTGTCCCTGACAGTCAGTACTGCCCTATGTGACCGCCACTACCATTATTAGTTATTTAATTAATTCTATTTAATTTCTATATTCTCTCGATTTAAAATAACTGATTGTTCGATTGAAATATATTTCTGTATTGCCATATCTGAGTATTACTTCTGATGTCTGAACCTATCCCGACAAATACATTAACTTAAAAGCACAACATTGGTGGAATTATCCTCTCTCGTGTCGGCTTTTTGGCGCGAAATGGGGATTTTCCATTATACGAACTGAATCAGTCGGTCTGAACCAGATCGGATGGCGAATCCGGCATAATTGACATCGGCCTAATGTAGGTCAATTGACAGATGAGAGGGTAACCTCTTCTGAACCAGCCTATTTGGCGCGAAAATGGGTGTGCGCCACGAACGAACTGAATCAGTCGGACTGAATCAGACCGATTGACGAATCCCGCATAATTGAAATCTGCCTCATCGGCCTTATTAAGGCCGCTCGGCGAAAAAGAGGTTATAATTAAAAAAATTAAGCATTGGCTAGTCGAGAAGTCAAAATCAAAGAACTAAAGAGGTAAGAAATCAGTTAAACATTACAAATATGAATAATTAAATATTTATTTTAATTTTAACAGTTTATAGAAATTACTTTATTACGTTTGTATACCGATTCTTAAAACGTAGGTAGAAGGAACAACAGGGTTTTTGTTACATATTGTATATATTTATTGTACTTTCTTTGTAAATACACAAATAATAAAATAATATATTTCTTTCTTTGTTTTCTTTGTTTGTATGTAAGTTACTATAAAAAATACCCAAATCGCTGTAAGTGTGCTTATATAATTTGAGGATTTTCTTCGATTAGGATCCTTCATCAGATTCTGACTTGGCGACAATGGGACCAAGTGCGTGGCGGACCACGCACAATGAAGGGTTCCGTAGTTGGGATGAATTTATCCCAAGAACAAACTTAACATTGTAGTTGAAAAACATGATCCCGATAGCTGATGATCTTGCCGGAGCTGCATTGACTAGATATCACAAAGCACTTTAAACAACGTCAACGTCTAGAATAATGGTATATTTTTATTTCTTTTCATGTTATTATAGTTGTAGTTTACGTATTATTTATATAAAAAAGTTACGCGTAATTATAACCAGTTATTTTTTTACACACTATGTTCAGTTTAACACAATAATTTCTTTAAAATATAGTACAAGACTTACCCGCATTATTATGTAACACAGGGGGACGTCATTATGTCACTCGAGAGGTAGTTATTGTTACAAGGGTAGAACATTTCCACTCGGCAATGCGCATTTTGTTTTGTTTTGTTTGGATTTTGTTTGTTGTCATTTACTAATACCGAAATCGCAACTATTGTCTTTTGTCTTTGGCCTGCCTTGACAAGCCCTGACACTGACATCAAGCAATTGACAACATTGTCAAACTTTTAACTTTTAAGGTTTTGAATACTAGGCTTTTAGCAATTATTATTTATTATTTTTCTTATTTTTATTTCTGGTTATTCATAGTCTTAAATATGATTGCAATTTGGCTACTTGTATTAGAGTGTTTTTTTTTTTTTTTTCGTCAATTTGTATTTTATTTTTGTAATGTGTGTTTTGTTTGTGCAGAATAAACAATTTTTCTTTCTTTCTTTTCTTTCGATACATTCCAAGATTCCAACTGCAAATGTAAGTTTGTACGCACAATATTGAGAGATTTACCATGTTATTTTAAGACCACAGACTTCTTATAGGTTTTCCTGTAATCTATGAGTAAAGAACTATTTTTTGTATTTTTATCAAAATTTTAGGCTCAGTAATTTCGGAGATAAGGGGGTATGGTAATTTTTCATCTATTTTCTTAAATAATTTCAAAAGTATATATTTAAAAATTATCAGAAAAAATATGTTTTAAATCCTTAAAACAAGCCCTTTCATTTGATATGTCACACGGTACAGTCAGCAAAACTTTATTTTTTAATTTTCTATTTTGCCCTCCAACAGCGACCTCCATATTCACAATTAATTTATTTACGTAACACGTCCGTGTTTGGGTTACATAAGTTCATATGTGTACCAAATTTCAACATAATCGGTCCAGTAGATTCGGAGCAAATCAGCTGTGACAGACGGACAGACAGACAGAAAGACACACGAGTGATCCTATAAGGGATCCTTTTTTCCTTTTGAGGTTCGGAACCCTAAAAAAAGAATTTTTAATATCGGTCCACGATTGACGGAGAAATCGGTGAACAAACATACCGATGAACACATAATTTCCTCCTTTTTGGAAGTCGGTTAAAAATAGGAAACAACATTCTTCTTTTGTCATCATTATCACACAAAGCCGGTTGAAATACTGCGTTGCGCATTCAAACGCAAATTAAAAAAAAAAGGTCATAAGCCTACATGGGCACTTATGAAACGTCAGAAGCTAGGTGCACGGTTCCAATTGATCGTTCCCTATGGAGAAGAGCCGGCAAGAAACTCCACGAATACTCTTTAAAAAAAAATGGCTTTCGGAGATTCTCATAAAATATTTATTTTAAAATTATAAAATGAGCGAACTAAAAAAAAACTGAAATCGATACTACAAGCGGATTTCAGTTTTTTTTTTTAGTCTATCATTTGATATTTCACATTGTACAGTTCGCAAAAATTTTGGTTTTAATTTTCTGATGTCTCCAAAAAGTGACCCCATATTCAAAAATAATTTATTTACACTTCACGTCCGTGTTTAGGTTACAAAAATTCATATTTGTGCCATCGGTCAAGTAGATCCGGAGATAATTGGCTGTGACAGACGAACAGACAGACACGTATGATCCTATTAGGGTTCCGTTTTTTTCCTTTTACGGAACCCTAAAAACCGAATGTTCGCACATTCTTTATACGGTTCTAAAACGCAGAATTATGTCGGTATTGAAGAAATTCTAACAATGAGTCGACACCTCATGGACACTGTTTACTATGTAATGTTATGAGTTAACATAGTGTGGAAGAATGTTTGAAATGTTTGCAGGAAAAGTAGGAAGTTAGTTCAACAACGAATAGAGTAGACATGTTTTTCATAGCAGAAGTAGGTGGACAGGGTAGGACAGTGTTTATTCTAAATGATAACTAACTAAGATGATGAAGAGGAAGATGAGAGAGAGTTGAGATAAAGTCAGATGCTGTGAAGAATGAAAAGTTTCGAGATTTGAAAACTTTCTATTACAAGCTCACTTAAGATCGGGACAACAGGAAAACCGCTGTCACTGTCAGATTGCATACAAAAGAAAGAGATGCGCGATGACACAACGTATGGCGTAAAAATGCAAATAAAATCGAATAAAATTAGATATTAACTAATTAATAAAAATTAATCCATCACCGGATGCAGTTTGGCATTTGTAATTTTATGGTATACTTTTAATTATAATTATAACTATTAACGAAGGGATAAACTGCTTTTAAAAATAATTAAGAGTTATCTTTGAAGATTTATTTGATGTATAAAATTATGTTTTGAGTTTCATCATCGTATGCACAAAAGACTTGAAATATCATACTGTATTTGTTTTGGAAAAATTATTTACGGTTTAAGAGATACACTGCTTTAAAAAACCACATTTTTTACTTTGTTGACACTTGTTCAAGATGCTGACAACGAACATTACACAGCTATAAAAGAAATTTGGTCTTGAGGTCCGAAATAGGTTGTAGTGTAATTATAGCATTAGCATCGTAGTAGTTCTATCTGTCGTTTCTGCCTACCCAGAAGAAGGTGGTGGAAGTTTTTATGTACTTACGTAATTAGATCGGTCATGTTTTTATGTATTAGTCAATACATGCCAGCCTAAATAAGTTTAAGACTTTGTGGGTTATTGTTTATTTTTGTTTTTACTTAGTTAGTTTTCATCATTGTCTGGCAGTTTGAGTAATTTATGCGGCCTACCCGAATGTTCTTTCTTTGGTATTGTTCGTTGAATCGTTGAGCTCCTCAAGTTCTGAGTTGAGCTGCACGACTACTGACAAATGCGTGCACTGACTGGACAGGTCCCCTCAATCTGTGTGATTCTTTCATCAAAAGATCATTTCAGGCACCAATCTACATGGTCTTCACATGATTTGACCAAGATTATGTCTGGACTTTAAAAGAGACTGTGACCTCTGAGTTTGTTTCGGCCATTCTTCTCAGAGTAGTCAGTTACGAAACGCCGACCTCATCTAGTTTTTTTTTTGTTTTTTTAATATGTTTGACGTGTAAAAGTGTTTGTACAAACCTACTTACAGAAAATAAATCATTTATCATTTAACTCTTTTTGTTTTTCAAGAATATCCACTCGACCCTACATGTTAGGAACGCAATATTAATATGAAATAAATTTCATATATAAAAAAGCCTTCTTGATTCGTTCCCCTTCTCGTGTTTTTCACATAGCTTTGATCCTACGCTCAGGATCAAAGCTATGTGAAACATTTTTTGTAAATATTATAACCAAACTCGTCCTGATTTCCCTATTGCCTCTGCTTATACGAGAGCAAATCTCTCGGTAAATATTACAGAACAGGATTTTTTATTGCTTAACAAAATCTCTAAGGCTTTTATACCGAAGGGTTCCGAGTAAGTCGTTTTAATAAAGGCAATGGGTTTGACGTAACGTAACACAAAGTAGAAGTGTGGACAACAACTAAATACCAGCAAAAATATTAACGAAGCAAAAGAAGTTTGTGAGGGTCTTAGCAGGTGACGTTCTGTAGATTACATGGGATTTAACAGGTGACGTTCTGTAGTTTACATGCGACTTAACAGGTGACGTTCTGTAGTTTACAAGCGACTTAACAGGTGACGTTCTGTAGTTTACATGCGACTTAACAGGTGACGTTCTGTAGTTTACATGGGACTTAACAGGTGACGTTCTGTAGTTTAGATGCGACTTAACAGGTGACGTTCTGTAGTTTACATGGGACTTAACAGGTGACGTTCTGTAGTTTAGATGCGACTTAACAGGTGACGTTCTGTAGTTTACATGGGACTTAACCATAACTGGCGAAATGAGGAGTTACTACACACCTCTGACTAAAGCTTCGAACTATACAGACATGATATTATGTATGTTATTATGTTGTATAGCAATGCGATACAATAAAAACCGGCCAAGTGCGAGTCGGACTCGCGCGCGAAGGGTTTCGTACCATTATCTATAAAAACGGCAAAAAAATCACGTTTGTTGTATGGGAGCCCCCCTTAAATATCTGTTTTATTGTAATTTAATTATTTATTTTTAAAGTGGATATATAACCAAAGATTCTATGAATATTTCAACCGTCTACCTGTTGCCGTTATCAATATCGGGCAAAACGAGCAAAAAAATCACGTTTGTTGTATGGAAGCCCCCTTAAATATTTATTTTATTCTGTTTTTTAGTTTTTCTTGTTATAGCGGAAAGAGAAAAACATCATCTGTGAAAATTTCAACTGTCTAACTATTACGGTTCATGAGATACAGCCTGGTGACAGACGGACAGACAGACAGACGGCGGGGCCTTAGTAATAGGGTTCCCGTTTTACCCTTTGGGTACGGAACCCTAAAAAGCAGTGATTGCCGTGAAACATTCTTAGATCTAGATAATAAGATGCTGAGTAACACATTAAGATCGTGTGTGCGTATAACAAGAATTCTAACACAATGTTTGCGCATGCAGTACAATAATGTTATTAAAAACACGCAATTCGTATTTGCTTTTTTAGCAAATAACTCAGTTGCTCGAGTTTCAGTTCGATTTCGAAGGAAAGTGTAATTGAGCTACAAAAATTGACCAAAAGACAGAGGTGTAATGATTTAACAAGAGTCGTGTGTAGTTTTTAAAGTAGAAACTGTGTTTTTAACCGACTTCCAAAAAGAAGGAGATTATAAAATATAAGTTTTAGTTTATGCGAAACCCGAAACACATGTTAAGTATTTTTATGTAAAGAATCTATGTACAAAATTTCAAAACTGTATCATGAAAAATCACAAAGTTATAAGGTTGATAATATCAATATTATGTTACCGGGTTGTCCGTACTAAAACATACTAACGGCGGCGGCGGCGGCGCCCCCGCGCCTCCAGGGTCGTCTTGCGCTTATTGATAATAATTTGGCAGTAGGTACCTAACCGTACGGCGATTGTATTGTAAGTAATTAAATGGTGATAACATTTTCCATCACACTTAAATATTTTTGGGACAAAATATAACGGGTGTGTAACGGTTGATATAATAACAAAAAATCTAACGTTCACATGACCTAATTTCAGTTAATATACTTTTGTTTAATATAACGATCAGTTGAGATAATGAATTGTTGATATAATTTCATTTTATCTTATTTCTTATGATATAATAAACATTTCCTATAATGCACATTTGACATAATATTCATGTAGTATATTATTCATTTACTATAATATTCATAATCTCTAATAACTTTTAATATAATTTAGAAATTCTGATACGATTTTAAACGCCTGCTAGTATGGTGCTAGCAAAAATGCATCGCATAAGCATACCGCTACAACAGCATAACGTTGTTTGATATAACCTTTATGTAATCGAAAATCATTAGGCCTATCGTTTAAAATATATAATATTGCGATTAATTTGATTGAGCGTGCTGCGGGAGGCCGCTCCCGCAGCACGCTCAACGCAAACGAATCGCTGCAAAACCGACTCCACGTAGTCTTGTCTGCCCTACCCCTAGAGTGTTATTTAAAATCGCGTAGGTGCGTAGGGGCGAGGCGGCCCGCGAGCTTAGGAGCAGGTGGTTTCAACGCTTGCCGCCGCGGCTGAGGCTGGCCGGCTGCGCCGGCCAGCAAGCCGAAACCACGGTGGTAAGCGTGAAACACATCTGTGACGATAAGCTTGCATGGGACCGCTGTAGCCCTGCAGCACCGGAGCCGTGACAGAAAACATGCCTGCTGCATGTTGCAGGCTTGCTGCATGCTTGCTTGCTGCATGCTTGCTTGCTACATGCTTGCTTGCATGCTGCATGCTTGCTTGCATGCTGCATGCTTGCTTGCATGTTTTATTATATTAGACTAATTAGAGTTCTAGTTAGGTTAGAACTGTGACCATTAAACATGAAAATTAGGTCAAAAGAACATTAGGTCAAATAAATGTTATATAAAAAGAATATTATACATATTGAAAATTATATAAAATGAACGTTATACTAAATGTTTTATATTAAATGAAAATTATATCATATAAAACATTAGGTCATATGAAATTAGGTGTTATGATTTTATAGCATATGAAAATTATATTATATAAACGTTATTTCAAGTGAAATTAGAGCATTTGTTATTATAACATACATTACACACCCAAATATAACATGGTGTGAAAATTATTGAAATCAATTCTGTTCCTTATTCTGAACAAACTATATTCAGGTTTCGCATATACTATAAATAATGTTGTATAGTTAATCTGTATGTATGGTCACCGTGTTCTCTAGCTTTAGACTTAATAGGTGAAGAAGAAGTCTTAGCAAAATAAACGCCCAAAATCTCAAACGCCAAACGGCAATTCTGAATTCGGAGTCGAAACTGTAACAGAGATGGACAAGGGGCAGCTTGGACAAAAATGCATATAATTATGCTAGTGTCTATTAGAAGCCCTGCCTGGAACAGCTGGTTAAAACCTAGTGGTTGGAGCCCTTACAGGATCACTCGTGTGTCTGTCTGCCCATCCGTCACAGTCAATTTGTACAACAAACAAACTGTATCGTATGACACATTAAATGAAATGAAAGAGCATACAGTGAGGGTCTCAAATATTTTTTTAATCATTTTTAAATTTATTATTTTAAAGTTATTTAAGAAAATATATGGAAATTGACCTTTCTTTTATCTCTTCCTTATCTCCGAAACTAACTTAGCCACCGTTTTTGAAAAAAAAAAACAAAAAATAGTTCTACACTTATAGGTTACAGGAAACCGAAGTCTATGATGTCTGTGACGAAGAAAAATTGTCTTAAAATTACATGACAAATCGTAAAAATTTATATTTGCAGTTGGAATGTATCGTAGAACTTGTTTTTTCTACTATAATGTTAAGTTTCTTCTTGGGATACATTCATCCGAACTACGGAACCCTTCATTTTGCGTGGTCCGACACGGACGGGTCCGGTTTTTTACTTATCTATGGAACTTAGAAAAAATCTACATAATACAAAATAAATCTCGGATACAAGGACCAATCTGGGGATGAGCTGAACTCCTTCAATAAGAACTGGTCCTTAGAAGCTTTTGATAGAAATAATTAGGAAGGGAGGCCTTTTCCCTGCATTAGTAATCCAGGTTCTGAATAATCCATACTAATATTATAAATGCGAATAAGTATTTCTGTCTGTTTGTCTGCTTGTTACCTTTTCACGCCCTAACAGCTGAACGGATTTCGACCAAATTTTTCGCACAGGTAGCCTATCTACTTATGTGCCAAATTGACCTATGGGTTAAGGTATTAAGTGGATACTTTTTATTCCAATAGTACGATCCCGTGGGATAATTTCCGATCTCCACGTGGGTTATCCCACGTTAGCCGCGGGCAAAATCTATCTAATAATTTCAGCCAAAAGACGTCCACTGCTGGACACGGGCCTCCCCCAAAGGAATGGTGTTTGCCATAATCGCCACGCTTGGCAGGCGGGTTGGCGATCGCAGCTGCTGCCCATTCTCTAGCAAGTCCCTTAGTCGCATTTTACGACACCCACGGGAAGAAATAGGATGTTGCTATTCTTTACGTCCGGCACCAAACGTGACCAAAGCTAAAAAAAAGCAATTTTAATGATTATTAATAATAATCAGGACCAACCTCGTCCAGTCAGGCTCCCAACACCGAACACGCACACCGAAACAAGTACCACACACCCGCGCAACATCCTCGCACACGGTGCGCCTGCGACTGTCGATCGCGATTTGTTCCGAAACTTGCGCGAATGCTGTTATGATTTGATGACATCCGCTAGTCTTGAATGGTTCCCAAAGTTTTATAATAGATCTTTGTTAGAAGTATTGTTTGTGATAGTAAAGTTATTGTCCTAGGAGTTCTTTACTAACAGTCGGAGGAAGATAGAAATGGATACTTCATAGAGCTGTTAAACTTCAGACTGTTTTCATAAGGGGCATTCATAGGTATTGTTTGTGCTTATAGAAAAAGATTGGAACAACCTTATTCAATTAAATATTTTCGATGTACAAACACATATGAATATCCTCGTCATCATCGTCATTATCCTCTTTCTTGTTTTAACTGCTTGTCAAAGCGAGCAACAGGTACTTTAATTTAAGACGATCAATTTTTGTTCAAGCGTTACTAACTGCCCCGTTAGTTTCATGATCGCAAACGCGACTCCTGAGCGTGGGATTCTGGGTTCGATTCCCAGGTCGGCCAAAGTATTATTGGGATTTTCCATTAGAAATTTCATAGTAGCAGCCCAGAATTTGGAAGTTAGTGGCGTGATACCCCCGTTTTTTTGGAAAGCACGTAAAGCCCAACGGCTTTCCAAAAAACGGGTGATGCCGGGAGAGTGCAGGACCAACGTCCTGCGCCTGATCTGTCCGATGGGACGGCAATCTGACATGATCGGGGGATCATGTCGGATTGCCGTCCCATCGGACTATGAGAGTTAAGGAACAGAGAGCGCATCTGTGTTTGCTCACACTTGTGCACGATAATATCTCCTTTTTTTGGGTGGGAAATTCAAATACCTTATGGAGGGCATGTCCGACTTTTACTGACTAAAACCTACCCGTATTCCTTCCTTTGCCTGTGTGCCAGTGCCACGATGTCCCTTTCGGACATCGTGGCTCGAACTCGCAACCCTGGCAGCCATTGGCCCTATCGAACCCCGTCAGTTGGTGCTGACATCTCTTTGAGGCACTCGTGGAACACAACGCGCCGTCGACCCGGGCCTGGTCCTTATCGGACGTCGAGCTACCCATCGCTCACCATCCGCAAGCCCGCGCCTACGGTGGCTGGAAATCGGCCTGCGACTCTCGACGCCCGGGGCGTCTCCTGCGGTGACTAGGGGCGCGAGGGTGCAAACCTTGCCTCTCCCTCACGCGTTCCACCTCCTCCTTCGCGAGCATTACTGCTTCGCAGAAGAAGGTGACGATAATATCTCCTGCGTACCTAATCGCCTTTGAGAATGGTCACTGTGACCGAAATAGGTCGGGAAGATTACTTATTATGTGTTAAGACACTTTACGCATGGCAAATCTACTGCTGCTTCAACTAACAGGTTGTTTTCAAATCCAAACAACCATTGATGAAGTTTAAATTGGGCCTATTAACACTGTTTTACACATATTTTCACCCAAAAGAACCTTCCACAAAGACGCAAACGGCCCAAAAATAACACTAAATCATCCAATTTCCTGAATTCTATACTTCGCTTGACCGCCCGTAATTCAGCGACAAATAATAGTATCAATAACGCGACGGGGTGCCGCAAGGAGCTCTCCTAGGACCGATAAAGTTCTAACAATGCGGGCCTGGACAAAGGCATTGATATCCGAGTTGCCGCGGCTTTGTACAACTTGTCCAGCCGGATATTTTTACTGGATTACAGATTTAATAGTAGTATATGAGTTTGATAGTTATTATTATTACACTTTTCTGCGATTTTCATTGCCTTTGTTGTATTAAGGTTGGGGTTTGTTTTGTTGCTTTGATGTGAATGTAAAAAAGAATGTAGGATACTGTGTCTTTTTTTGTTTCTTTGAAATATAAACAAGGCAACGAAGTAGAACAGTTTACAATCTGTTTTTTTATTTTTGGGTAATTATCAAATAACTTCTTCCGCTCTGGGCGGAGCGGGAGGGCGTGTTAGACTTTTACTGACTAAAACCCACTCTTGTTGCTTCCGTTGCCTGTGTGCCAGGGCCACGATATCCCTTTCGGACAAACTCAGATCCCTCAAAACCCAACAATGTGTGCTTGACTTGTGAAATGCTTCACAAATGACCTGCTGGCAAGTAGATTCCAGCAGATATTTAGTTAAATGGTATTTTTGATTAGTGAATTAGTTTATTTTTATAATTTTAGTTTTGCAGTCTCAAAGAGGTTAACTAGTTCACCCGTCGCCAATTTCTTCTTTAGAAAAAAAAATATCAAAGTGTTTTATATAATGGCGCCCAAGACAGGCTGTGCCTAGTTTGGGACCAATGCCATCTCAATTTTTTTTATAATAAATTATATTTACTTTTTATTTACTTTATTTCTATATTTGCTTGCAAGAATATAATCGTGATCAACCAGGACGAAAATTGTTTCACTCGTAATTAAAACATAGAAATTCATCATTTACAGCAAGTTTGAGAACCACACGGGCTTATAATTTAGCGAACGTGCCACCTTTCTTAACGTAAGCACTTTTCGCAATATATGATCTGTAGGTATAATTGATATAATTGATTATAACGTCATACTTTCACGCCTTGTAACTTCTTATCTTGTAACATAGCTCGCAACAATAAATTATCCATCCATCGCAATAATTATGTTAATAGGGAATAAGTACCACCACCTGACTTGGCTTCCGTACGTCATTTTCGGGTGTCCACTGACAATCAGCGCTGTGCTGTGGCGCTGTGGGTACCCCATGGAACAGCATTATGCTGAGTGGAAGCCTTCTTGTTGCAGTCACGACGTTCAGCTGTCGACTTTTTTTGTTCTGTACTCGTTTTGTTTATTATTCTTTATTACAAATACAAAATAATTTATTGTCATAATTAGCATAATAATACATTTAAACGTGTTTGGAGCCTTCTTTTTAGGAAAACAGTGCCTGTATTAGGAGACTCCGCGCTTCCATAACATTGCAGTATACATATACTAACTGTGAGTTACAAAAAATTGTGTGTGTGTGTTGTGTGTGTGTGTGTGTGTAGTGTGAGGTACACTTATTATTACTAAACGATATGGGTTTAAATGTTGTGGTGTGGTGTGTATAGAGTATGATGTAGTGTGTATTGTGTATGGTGTGGTGTGGTGTAGTGTGGATTGTAGTGAGGCAGGTGTTTTCGTGTGCTGTGTGCAGGGACCATTTTGGTTAACCATTGAAAGGGTTTTCGATAGGGTTCCTCCAAGCGGCCAATCAAAACCCCATACGATAAGGGTAACTCTTTTGTACGGCTTAAATTAAATTTTGGCAACTCGTTAAAAACGGTTTTCGATTATTGGGTATTCGGGTTAACTTATCTTTTTGTATGCACTTGGTTCTGTCTCAAATAAACCTATTTTTCCATCGAGATATAAGTACTAACGTACTAGAGAAGCTAACTAACTAACGTACTAGAGAAGCTAACTAAGGTAAATAACTGAATTGTCCTATTCTTCGTAATTTGAATCTTTAGTTCGCGCAGCACTAAAATAATAACAATTCGTCTAAACCGTAACTAATTTACCACAGCGCTAGATTTGCTGCGGAAGTGTATTTATTCTATATAATTTATTATTGTCGGAAGTACTAGGCGCGAAAGAGCTAGAGAGCGACTGAGTGAGGTGCGGCGCGATCGCCGCAGTTGAACGAGACAAAGTAGGAATTTACGGTGTCTTCTCTAGTACGTTAGTACTTATATCTCGATGTATTTTTCTTCCTTTTACCTTACCTACCACAAGAATGTGCTCTTCAAGATTTGTGATGGGGATAATTCATTCTATGTCGGTAATCATAAAAACCATTAGCCTAGTCCTAGAAAGTATGGAATTGCTAACAGCCGTGGATCGACATGATTTTTCGTTTGTTTTTTCATCCTACAAGGTACTAAGTACCCCGACAGACCAGTTTAACCCCACAGCAACACCCCACACAAACTCTACTCACAATCAACCTTTAAACCCACTCCTCCCTTATTACAAAACAAGGTTTATCTTCAGACCAGGTTTAAAACATGCAGCCATTGTTGAATTTCGAACTTTATTCCGACTTTGGTAAAGTTTCTAAACACAAAACTGACAACTTAGTACCGAATTAAGTTTGCAATTTTGAATAAAGAACGGTATTTCAATCACTGTTACGTTCTTATTACAAAAACTGGCTCCATGGTTTGAGCCATGTCAAAATATAAATCTTGTTTTGTAATAAGGCGGACTCAGTTTATTTTTATTTCTATTTACATACTACATTTATAATAATCAGCTCGAATCACACTTATTTCTGTGGAAATTTTATTTACTTACCCGATTTGTTATGTCACACAGGGGGACGTCATTACGTCATTCGAGTGGTAATTGCTGAAAATCAGCACTGTTGACGATAAGTTTGTCCGAAGTCACAGTATTTTGCTGAATAAACATTTTTTCTTTCTTTTTCTTTCTTTCTTTTTTTTTCAATACATAAGTTAACATCAGAATTATTACGCAGTTATAAAAAAATATGTTGTAAAAGGTGTTAAACCCACTAAAGAACACTTGCCTTCAAGGTACAGGATTTTGCTAGTTCGAAGGGCAGGGGTCTAACGTCTAATGTCAGGCAGCTAACTACTAATGTTCAACTTAATGGAATAGAGTTGGACCCTGTTGAGTCGACAGTTTTTCTTGGAATAACTATTGACGGTAAATTACAATGGGGCCCACACGTAGAAAAATTGTCAGGAAGGCTTAGTTCGGCCGCCTATGCTGTTAAAAAAATTAGACAGATTACTGATGTAGATACTGCCAGAATTGTTTATTTTAGTTATTTTCATAGTCTTATGTCGTATGGGATCCTTCTCTGGGGAACATGTGCGGACATTAATAATATCTTTATTTTACAGAAAAGGGCTGTTCGAGCATTTACAATCTAGGTCCAAGAGATTCACTTCGTGAAATATTCAAAGAAATAGATATTCTGACTGTAGCCTCTCAATATATACTTGAAAATCTATTATATGTACACAAAAATAAATCAAATTTTAAGAAAATGTCCGATATTCATAGTTTAAATACCAGGAATAAACACAATCTTGCTGTACATCGCACTCGCCTCCACAGAGTAGGCAACTCGTTCATGGGTCAATGTATACGCTTTTACAACCAACTTCCTACTGACATTCGGAACTTACCCATTAAACGATTTAAAATCTGTATTAAAACTAAACTTTGTAAAAAAGGGTACTATAAGATTTCTGATTATTTAGAGGACAAAAAAGCTTGGGATTGAGCTGCTCGCTCTGCTAGCCTTGTGATAAAACTTGACATTTTGATTATTATGCCTGATTTCATATACATATTGACATTGCAGAATATTGTATACAATTTTACATGAATGTTTACTGCTTTAATTTATTGTGAATGTGAGCACTATGTGGGTCATTTTTTTTTTCTTTAAATGTTTTCCTTTCTTTTCTCAGTTAAGTTTTAATGATGGTCTGACATTTTGAGCGCTTTATGCGGACTACCCAAATGTCCTTTTTTTGGTACTGTTCGTCGAGTCGTTGAGCTCCTTAAGTTTTGAGTTGAGCTGCACGATTACTGACAAATGCTTACACTGATTGGACAGGTCCGCTCAAATTTGCGTGGTTCTTTCCTCAAAAGACCATTTCAGACACGGATCTACATGGTCCTCACATAATCTGACCAAGATTATGTCTGGACTTTAAAAGAGACTTTGACCCCTGAGTTTGTTTCGCCATTTCTTCTCAGGGGTAGTCAGATAGGAAATGTCGGCTACATCTAGTTTTTTTTTTTTATGTGACGTGTAAAAGTGATTTTAATATCCTATTTACAGAATAAACGATTTCATTTCATTTCATTTCTAACTCATTGGTAATAGCCGTACCCATCCCTTATTGAAACAAAACTGATGTTACCTAGGCTAAGTTTTTATAGCCTAGGTAACAACGTTTTTGGTAAATAAATGATTACTTATTAGCAATTATATTATATTATACAGATAAGTTATACACTCACAAAACAACCGAAAAAAGTGATCCGCGCAGTAGCGGCAGCACACATACCCACTAGTTTCATTCATTTTACATTTCACTACAAGTAAAAGTGATGGCTTGCTAAAAATCTGTTGTCAAAAATGTTGTCAATTGCGCGTGAATGTAAACAAACATTATTCTGGCCACCAATCACCGAATGTTGGCATTACAGACCAACAAATACGTCCCAATTAGGACGTTTTCGAGTCTTCACGATTGCGCGCTCACAACATATCTGTTTAATATAATATCATTGCTTATTAGTTAAAGTTAGCGTATAGACGGAAAATCTGACACGGCAATAGTTTAATTATCTGTATAAGGTCACGTGCAAAATATAGTTAATTATAAACGTGCGGTATTAGCTATCCATATGTTGTCATTGTTTTGTTTATTCGTTATATACCAGTTACGTCAGTTATAAACAAATTACTCGATGGGTGTCACAAGATAGGTCTAAGAATAGGAAGACCAGCAGTGCTAATCTGTAAAAATCTCACCGTGAAATCTTGCGTGGAGTGAGCTGTCAGTGTCAGCTCACTGATGCTAGGGATTGACCAAGCATTACATTTACAATCATAATCGAGATTTTTATAATATTTTTTTATGCTAAATCTGTACTAATTATGAGGGTTTTAAATAAAATAGTAGAACAGAAATTCAGTCAGAAACTGAATTTTGTTTTTTTTTTTCTTAGATTAGTCATTAAACATTACTATGTTTAGACACATAATATAGGATTTGAAATAATTACAAATTATCAACAGAATTAGAATAAAAAATATTATTAAAATCTCGATTATGATTGTAAATGTAATACTTGATCCATCCCTAGCATGGTGGAATGACACTGACAGTTCACTCCACGCTCACTTCACATACGTTTTCTCGGTGAGATGCTTACAGAATCGACATGCTGACGTCAACTGTGACTGTTAAAATTTTAATTACTAACTTCTGCCCGCGACTTCATTCGCGTGATATCATCTATGACACTCGGTAATACTGTAGCTTCCAATCAGTGAAAGAATTATTTGAATCGGATCAGGAGTTACGAAGATTATCCCCTACATACGTGCTCACTTTGACATCTTTATAATAATTTAGTAAGTATAAATATAGATTGAATGGTGGTTTTATTTTCAGATCTATAGTTAATATGACAGCAAAATCCGCAATTAATACAATCATACCTTATGCTACCTTTGTAAGTCAATCAACTCAGCCTATAGCAGTCCACTGCTGAACATAGGCTTTTTCCAGGCTGCGCCACAACACCCTGTCCTCCGCATTCCGCATCCAGTCCGTCCCAGCCACCTTTTTAAGGTCGTCGGTCCATCTAGCTGGGGGGCGTCCCACACTACGCTTGCCGATACGCGGTCTGCACTCCAGGACTCGTCTGCTCCACCGGCCATCGGTCCTTTGACAAACATGGCCAGCCCTCTGACACTTTAGCTTGCTTACTCTGCAGGCTATGTCGGTAACTCCGGTTATCTTCCGGAAAAATTCATTTCTGATCTTATTTTTCAAAGAAACTCCGAGCATAGCCGACTCCATACCATGCTGAGTGACCTTGTACGTCAATACGAGACCTACTACGAGTACTGTAAGTACAAGTGAGGTTTTCAACCCAAATCTCTTTGTTAGATAAGGAGGATTTACATAAACCTTGAAATCACAATCGGTTCATTCATTTTCATCATTCATCATTACCCGGTCTTAACCCAATTTATTCGGCACAACGGGTTTTTTCCTTCCAAACTTCTCGTTCAGTCCTCATCTCGGTAATCACCCCCTTTCCCTAGCCATAATAATTATCATCTTTCTCACAGTCCATCCATCGATCCATGTATTTTACAAAAGTTTCATTTAAAATTACCGAAGGACCAAAATCCACACAACACAAACAATAAAGCCGTTCAATCAGCACCCACTGTACATCTAAACCCCTGCCAGATTCTTTACCTTAATGAATCAAGACTAAACGAATACCTTTTACATATATTTAAATTACCAATCATGACTTCAAAAAAACAAAAGCTGACCAATCAGCGTACATTATTCACAATTACACAGTTCTCATTTCTTCGCGCCTAAATTTAAGGAGGTTTAATTTATTTTTTCCACGCGGCCAGGGTGAGGCACCCCGTTGAGACCACATGCTGTGAACGTAAAGGATTCCTTTAATTCTTTAGGGTTCCTTTAGTACAAATATTTGTTGATCTTGTTTGTTGTTTGCAGTTAGAATTTTGTCCATTAGGTTTCTTGCCCGTTCTTCTCATAGGAACCTACTACGCTTTAGAATGGGCAACTAGCTCCATGGCTATTCAAATGTGCCTGTAAATGGTTTAATATTGAAATAGGTAAGTAATGTCAGTTTGAGTTTTTGAGTTTGAATTCGGTTTTGGGTGTACAAATACTGTGGTAATTTGATTAATTAAAATCAGCTAGATATCTAAGCTATGTACCTAGTTTAATGAAATTGATTAATTATTTTAGTTGTTGAAATAACCAGTATCTGTTATTTTGGTGAGTTAGTGTTCTATATTAATACTATCAAACCCTCTTGAATTGAAAGAACATAAAGATTCTTTGTTATTTATGTAAGTTTATTATAGGCTAGCATAACATAATCAGCCTATAATGTTCCCACTGCTGGGACACAGGCCTCCTCTCTGTGAGAGGGAGTGGGCCGTAACCCACCACGCGGGCCCTGTGCGAGTTGGTAGATGTCACAAGTCTTCGAATTGGTTCAAGGGCATGCCAATTTCCTCACGATATTTTTCTTCACCTTCCTTCATAAATGATAAATTATTCATTTCTGTAAGTAGGTTTGTACAAACACTTCCCGCCGAAACAAACTCAGAGGTCACAGTCTCTTTTAAAGTCCAGACATAATCTTGGTCAGATATTGTGAAGACCATATAGATAGATTGGTGCCTGAAATGATCTTTTGATGTAAGAACCACACAGATTGAGGGGACCTGTCCAGTCAGTGCACGCATTTGTCGCAGAACTTAAAGAGCTCAACGATTCAACGAACAATACCAAAGAAAGGACATTTGTGTAGGCCGCATAAATTACTCAAACTGCCAGACCAACTTCAAATAATTTACACAAAGTAAAGTGCCTGCTTGGGGTTCGAATCCATGACCAACTCGTAAGTCGTGGCCGTTACCACTGGGCCACCACTGCTCAAAGTTTAATATTATTGTAATATTATACTCCTTCCGGAATAAATTATCAAAATTATGGTTTAAACCGCATCAAAATCCTTTGGAATGTTTAGAAGGATAGCGTACACAAATACAGGCACGAAAACAAGTGAGGTTGAAACGCTAGAGCCTTGGGGTCCGAGTGCTCATCGAGTATTTCAGGACGTCGCCAAGCGGTTGGTCGACTCTTCACGCGACCAGAGGGCTGGCCTATTTTTAGCCTAAAGGATCTGAATGCTGCCAGCCTTTTGGGCACTTTTCCCATTGACAGCGATGCGGACGAATTTTTTTATGCCCAATGACCTTCCCCCCCCCCTCCCTTTTTTGTTTTATTTTAAAACTTGTACATACTAAATATATTTTAGTGTTACCATGTATTTTTTAATTAAGGTTTCAATTATAATTTAAATCCAGTTTAGGACACGAAAAGCGACTTTAATTTATAATAGGTATTTATAGATGATTAAAGGTCCAGTTAGATTAAAATCTACTATGGTTTTAAGTATAAACTCTTACTGTAAAGCTGATTTTATTGAGGGTTTCATAAGTTCTAATAAAATCGATATTAAAGTTAAAACTAACGTTAAAATATTTAACTGCGAAAGTATGTTTTCGAGTCTTTCAGAGTGAAATCGGTCGATTTATATGAATCGTAGTTGATTTTAAGGTTATTAACAACTTTTTTTTAATTTCGAACCTAATTACTCAAAGCGTTAATCAGTGTATCTTGCGGAAAGATGATTCCATGGAGGTTTTTGCCCGTTCATCTTCATAGGAACCTATGATGCTTTGGAATGGGCAACTAGCTTCATATTTTCAAATTACCGTTGTTACATACAGAAATATTTTTTTTAAGAATTTAAGTTTTTTTATGTGTGTAGTTATATTTTATTGTAACTTAAAACTTATCATAATTTAAAAATCCTAATAGATATTTTTCTGTATATTCCGTATTCATTTATATGCCATATACAGGCAAATATGGACTTTACTTAAACCACCAACAACTGATAACACCCATATTTTCTGCAAATAAATGACTATTTATTTCTTTCATTCGTTCTTTCTTTGCCAATTAAAAATTAAAACCTCTAAATGGTTTATTTGAAATAAATGCGTTGAGTTTGAGTTTGAGACCATCCTAATAAAAGCCAAAATTAACACCAGCAGGCAAAAGAAGATACCAAAACACCAACCATTACGAACCCTTAACAATCTAATAACAGCTTAGTATAATTCTATCACACTACCATAAACTACTGACCCTCATTACGAGACACGGCTCACGCTTGACCGATTCGCATTGTTTTGATGTCCCAGCGAGGATATAATGTTCTCTACACTTAATAAGTGCCTCGGGTTCACACAGGTCGGCCTTCTATACCTTAAAGCAAACCCTACCTTAAGTCTTAAAGAACAGAGTGTGTATTTCAATACACCATTGTTAATTACGATTTCAATTTTAGTATAATTCGAAGTGGCTCATAAGACCAGTTCTGTTTGTTGCTAAGCCAGGTATGCTCTGTGCGCTCGTTATTGTTCCAAAAGGGTAGGTTCTCCTTTTGAGTTTAATTCGGAATGTTGGTATTGGATTAATTATTTAGAGTAAGTATGTTTTTCTGTGACTTGGAGAGTGAAACGTGCTTCTAATTAAAAATGCCTCATAAGAATAAGATTAATTTATTTGTGAAACATAGGTAATTACATACAAAGATCTTAAAAATTAGCGCTGTGTTTTGCCAATATTGACATACAAATGATTGATAAGAGTAAAAACAATTAAATGACTACTATTCAATTACAATGATAAATTTATTACAATACAGTATTTCAGTACCAAATTTTATTAACACATGCATGCAAATTAAATTTTATTACAAATTATTCAGAGTGAATTTCATTTCATGTCAAAATTTTAAGTCAACTAAATTCAAAAGATTAGTATTAATGTACAGTATTAAATGTATATCAGCATTATATAATTATATAGATTTGTCATAGAGAAACTCATCTAGAGTTTAATAACATCTTTCAAGTAGTAAGGCGTCGGTATCATCAAAAATGTTGCTTTCAATTTTTGTGTGAGTAAATTGCTCAAAGCGCGTCTTCTCACGGGTTAAACTTTTGCAGTGGCATACATTTTATTTCATCGTATATTTTATTATATAATTTTGGAGCAACACCAAAGCAGCTTTTCTTCATTAGAGAAGTGTTACATTTCACAAGGCATAATTCGTTTATATATTAAATATTTATTATTATTATTAAATATTTATATATTCGTTTATATATAAATTAGTGCTATACTTGATTCTCTTAAAACAAACAGTCAGCTGGAAATATTCCTGCGGTCAAACTTGCCTTGGCAAATCTTTGATGGTTCTTGAAAATGATGTTTTCCATACGTTTGTCAATTATTGGTACAGTATTTTTATCTCAGAAAGCGACGCGCGCTTGACTAGTGGTTACCAAGAGCACAAACACGCTGTGAATAGTTGGATAGGTCGTTAAAAATATAAAATATTAAGCTTTAAAGTGTTACCATCTAAATGGTTGTTTTGGGTATGTGAAAAAATTCAAGGTCGTATATCATTATGAACAACTTTTACAATGGGACCAAAGTTGAAATCGCGAAAAAAAAATCAGCTGTTCCATACATTTGGACGAGTTATAAGAACATAAATGTAGGGAACAGCTGATTTTTTTTTCGGTGTGCGAGTCCGACTCGCTCTTGACCGGTTTTTAGGGTTCCGTACCAAAATGGTAAAAAGGAACCCTTATAGTGAGACTAAGCCTGTCTGTCTGTCACACCTGGATATCTCAAGAATTACTAATGCTATCAACTTTAAATTAAGCATAGTTTTAGATGGCGTTTGCCCAACTATTTTGCAAGCAAGAAAGAAATTTAAAAAAATATACCTTTTTTGCAAAAGGGACTGAAAGAGGGTCTTAAAAATTTGAAGTAGGGCTACTAGGGCATGTGGGGTATCATATGAAATAACGCTATTTGCACATTCTCAAACATTGTTTTTTTTTAGGCAGTATAGTTTCCGATTTTTAATGAAAAATGTAAAAAAAAATACCGCCCCCCCCCCCCCCTTATCTCTGAAATTTGCTATTAGATGACAATCTGAAATTATTCTATGTGATAGAAGTTTATGTAAAAATTTTAAAATTTAATTTTTTTTTTTTAAATTTTACAGGAAAAATAAAACAATGTCTCTAACTAGCACAGTTTTTCAGAAATCAACATATAATATATACGTACGGAACCCTCGGTGCGCGAGTCCGACTCGCTTTTGACCGGTTTTTATTTATGTGATTATTTTAAACTGTTGGTGGGCTGCTAACTGATGATTAGAATCAAACTCAGAACAGTATCTGAGTTGAATAATCAGAACTGTGCATCAGTAGTCAGTAATAGATTACTGACCCATTGATCATGTTCTATGATAGATTACTACGAGTAACAATATCTATATTATAATAATTTCTTATTTTTGAGGAATAAACCACCTCCCGTGTGTAGAAGTATTTTTAAGAATACTTATAGGAACCATTCACGTCCTTTGTCTGTTTTGGTGCGTCGTCTCTTTGAACCCTATCAATATAAACCGGTCAAGAGCGAGTCGGACTCGCGAACCGAGGGTTCCGTACGAATATATGATGTTGATGATTTCTGAAAAACTGTGCTATTTAGAGACATCCTTTTATTTTTTCTGTAATTTTTACATAAGCTTCTATCATATAGAATAATTTCAGATTTTTATCTCTGCAAACTTCGGAGATAAGGGGGGGGAATGGTATTTTTTTTTTTAATTTTTGATCAAATGTCGAAAACTATGCAGTCTAAAAAAAAAATCTTTTGAGAATGTGCAAATAGCGTTCTTTCATAAAATACCCCACATTCTCTAGTAGCCACACTTCAAATTTTTAAGACCCGTTTTCAGTCTCTTTTGCAAAAAAGACATATTTTTTAAAATTTCTTTCTTGCTTTCAAAATAATTGGACAAACGTTATCTAAAACTATTCTAAATTTCAAGTTGATAGCATTAGTAGTTCTTGAGATATCCAGGTGTGACAGACAGACAGACAGACAGACTTAGTCTCACCATAAGGTTTCCTTTTTACCATTTTGGTACGGAACCCTAAAAAATGGAAAACATCTACTGACCAGTCAATCTTTTAATCTCGCATTCCTATTTCTAGTTAACAGATGTGAATAAAAAGGACTGATAAGTATTAAATCTCGGAAGTAATAATAAACTCATCAAAGTCACTGAATCTGTGAATAGACGATACAGACAAACAAACTAAAAATCTCACATTTCATGCTAATAATAATTTTAGCAGCTAAATTCGCATTACCAGCATACCATAATGATGCATTTAAACGCTCTTGTCCCACCGTAAAGGGCTCTACACACTGTCACAAGCCGCGTCACTTCGCACTGGCAGTTTAATCCGTCGGTTACACGATTACCCGAGTTAATGCCGCCGGCTTTAGTGTGTAGGACCCATTACTAACTGCTTGATGTGCCTATATGCTAGGTTTGAAACAGGAGGATTGAATTATGGTTAGAATCGTTATGAAAGAAACTAGCTGCGCCCAGCGGTTTCACCCGCGTAAGTCTCAATCCCGTAAGAATATCGGGATAAAAAGTAGCCTTTATTTTAATCCAGGGGGTGTCAGCTACCTCCATACAAAATTTTATCAAAATTGGTCCAGCAGTTTGAGCGTGAAGAAGTAACAAACACACACACTCATAAACTTTCGCCTTTATAATATTAGTATGGTAAATGTTTTTAACGACGCGACGCAGGATAGCCTTTACCTGAAGTGCTCATCGTATAAGTGATTCAGCAGCTTCATTGATTAGCTCGTAATATTATAACAGTTTGTCATGGATGTGGTACGACAGCGGCTCCCCTGACATCATCTTCTGTCATCAGAAGACAGGCGCCACCTAGGCGCCACGATACCATCGATACAACGCTCTGCTAGAGTGACTGTCACCAACCAATGTCACTCTTATCCGACCTTTTCGGTGATTCCAGTACCTTTCTTAACAAAACTAGACGGTGCCTCTAGCTGCGCCGTCACCTTTTTAGGGTCAGTGGTTATAACATACTTGCAAAAATAGATACTACGAACTTAAACAACCTCGGTTTAAAGATGGGTGATCATTAGGTACACACACGAATTCTCTCTGTCTCGGAAATCGACTTTCAGTAGAACAGAAACCGTACATAATCTCATGCCTATGAAAACAGTCAGAAGGCTAAAAGTCAGTCATCATGATCATCATCATTTCAGCCGAAAGACGTCCACTGCTTGACGGACCTACATGGTCCTCACATGATCTGACCAAGATTATGTCTGGACTTTAAGAGACTTTGACCCCTAAGTTTGTTTCGCCATTTCTTCTCAGGGGTAGTCAAATAGGAAATGTCGACTTCATCTAGGTTCTTTTTTTTATTTATAATATGACGTGTTAAAGTGATTCCGACATCCTATTTACAGAATAAACAATTTCATTTCATTTCCCCCAAGCACCGCCACTTCGACCGGTTCTGTGCTTCCCGTATCCAGCGGATACCTCTGGCCTTCACAAGGCGATTGGTCCACCTTGTAGGAGGCCTTCCAACGCTACGTCTTCCGGTACGCGGTCGCCACTCCAGCACCTTTCTGCCCCATCGGCCATCAGTTCTTCGAGCAATGTGCCCTGCCCACTGCCACTTAAGCTTGACAATTCTTCGGGTTATGTCGGTTACCTTGATTTGCCTGCGGATCTCTTCATTTCTGATTCGATCACGTAGGGAAACTCCAAGCATGCCCTCTCTATCCAAAAGTCAGTCAGTTTAAGATAAATAATTATTAAATGATTACTGAATTGATTACTGCCTTCTTGGTCTACTGGTCGCAAGCACTACTGCTGAGCATGAGGTCCTGGGTTCGATTCCCGGGTCGGACAAAGTGATATTGGGCTTTTCCATCAGGGATTTCTCAGTAGCAGCCCAGAGTGTGGATTTGTGCCCGCTTCATGGCAATAGGCTCGCCCCCTATTACATGGGACTTAAACTTGCAAAACGTGGTTGTACTATAGGTACCTACACCTCTATCTCACTCTTGGGGGATTACAGGGGTGATGTTATGTTTTGTATTTTTAAATAATTTTGTCATTTTTACGGTTCCGTACCCAAAGGGTAAAACGGGAACCCTATTACTAAGGCTCCGCTGTCTGTCAGTCTGTCTATCTGTCTGTCTGTCAGTCTCTCTGTCTGTCTGTCTGTCCGTCCGTCTGTCACCAGGCTGTATCTCATGAACCGTGATAGTTAGACAGTTGAAATTTTCACAGATGATGTATTTCTGTTAAATACATCATCTGTGAAAATGTTGTTGTTAAATATTTAAGGGGGCTTCCATACAACAAACGTGATATTTTTGCTCGTTTTTGCTCGATATTGATAACGCCAACAGGTAGACGCTTGAAATATTCACAGAATCTTTAGTTATGTATTCACTTTAAAACTAAATAATTAAATTAAAATAAAGCAAATATTTAAGCGTGGCTCCCATACAAAAAATGTGATTTTTTGCCGTTTTTTTAAATAATGGTTTGGAACCCTTCGTGCGCGAGTCCGACTCGCTCTTGGTCGGTTTTTTTCGTGCTTGCCGTACTTGGTCACCACAGAGTTGCTTAGTAATTATTTCAAATACAATTGCTACTTTTATTCCTAACTTACTTCAATTGTCAATCCTTCGAGCAATAAACAATTCACTTAGCCGACAAACAGACAGCTGTGACTTCTTCCACTTATGTGGGAACCTACGAAAGAAGGAATTTATATAAGTACTGAAAAATTGCTTTACTGCAAAGTCAAAAGTCAAAGTCAAATTGTTTATTTCAAATAGGCACATAATAGGCACTTTTGAACGTCAATATTTACAAAAAAAAATAGAATTGATTCTAGACACCCCTTCCAAAATGTAGTTTCGTATGGAGAAGAACGGGCCAGAAACTCCACCGGTACTCTTTTAAAATCTTGTACAATATTTTTATAGGTACATTAATTATATAATTATATGTGAAGACGATGCACCTAGAATAAAATTACTATACCACAATAGGTAACAAAAAGAGTTAAGAATGAAGCAATGACAGATAAATTAATTAGGTGATAGAACATGGTGCTCACATATTTACAAAATTTTTAAAAAATATATACGATTTCCTAAAAAATAACAATAATATCAGTGTGAGTTAAGGTTATCACAGAATTTAAAATAAATGTCATTACAATAATAAACTATACAATTAAAATAGAAACCTGTTTGATTTTGTCTAGACTCTAGATTGTCCTATGGAGCAGGACCAGCATGTTTCCAAGCATTCTTATCTTGTATATAATCCTCTAATTGTAACTGCAAAAATAAGGTTAAGATAATATATCTACTTTACAAAATAATTAATAGTAATATTATTCCCTTACTAACGTAACGTTTTACTAATAAATTATAACCGAGCTATCTGATATAATAGTAATTTATTTGGTTCGCATTCATCGTTTTTGCTGACGCTACAAAATGCTCACGTACGCGATTAGCATCGGTTTATCTAATGTTGAATGTTTTATGCTGTCTGTATCTACGTATCGTTGGCATAAGTTTATTTAAGTGTCAGATAAGTAGGATTTATTTAGATCTTACCATGTTCTGAAATCATGTTTTGATGTTGGGCATCATCATCTGGTTAGCTTTTCCCAACAATTTCGGGGTCAGCTTCCAGTCTAACCAGATGCAGCTGAATACCAGCATTTTACATGGAGCGACTGCTTATCTGACCTCCACAATCCAGTTACTGGGTAACACGATATCCCTTGGTAAATCATTGTTACTATCAGAGTCATTTTCTTCGGAAAAAAAATCAATCAGCTTGAATTGAGGCTCCGTGTGGTGCCGGACGTAAAGAATAGCACCATCCTATTTCTTCCCGTGGGTGTCGTAAAAGGCAATTACGTATTATAAATAGACGCGTCATACACGAACATCAGTGCACTCAAAAACAGCGTAAGCCATGATTGTAGCTACATAATCATACAGCGCGTGAAGAAAAGGAAAGACCTATACCGATATCTGTTGTTAGAAAGAGATGAACATACATATTTAGTTACGTCACTAGCTGCTGCATGTTCATTGGCGCCTATGTAATAATAATTATTATTATTGTAAATTTCAGGCAATTGCCTGGCGTTTATTTTGCCATTATTGAGCGCAGGTAACGCATCTAAAGATAATACATCATTGGTAAAAGGCGACTAAGGGACTTACTAGAGAATGGGCAGCAGCGTTCTCTATGCATTTTAACACCATTCTGCGATCGCCAACCCGCCTGCCAAGCGCGGCGATTATGGCAACCCCCAATCGGGAGAGGCCTATATCCAGCGGTGGACGTCTTTCGGCTAAAATAATGATGATGATGATGAATTGAGGCCCCGGAATCCATTCTAAGGCCAAAGAAATGGAACTGTAGGCTACAATTTGGAGATTATAACCAGGCAGAAATGTCTTGAGCTCTATATTACTAGTCTTATCAAGTTTAAATATAACATAACATCACATCTGTAGTCCCCAAAGGGTGAGGCAGTGGTGTACCTATAGTTCACCCACACATTTCTACAGTTATGTTTAAGTCCCCCATGCAATAGGGGGCGAGCCTATTGCCACCAACCGGGCACAAATCCAGATTCAAGCCGTCTTATTACAAAACAAGGTTTATCTTCAGACCCTGGTTTAAACCATGGAGCCATTATTGAATTTCGAACTTTATTCTGTCTATGGTAAAGTTCCTAATAAAAGAAACTGGCTCCATGGTTTATGCCATGTCAAAATATAAATCTTGTTTTGTAATAAGACGGTAAAGGTTTAACCTATAATCTGCTTTGAATACCCATAAACGATTAACAATTAACTTCAAAGCATCTCTTTCCTTGAAAAAAAGCAATGTATATCAAATGCAGTCACATACCAACATCGTGCAAAGCACCCATCAACACTAAAGTTCTAAAGTGCCTTTAATTTCGCGCCTCGCCTACAAAGACCAAAGCACTGAAAATAACAAGCAATTAGCTGTAAAGTGACCAATTTAACTTGACACACGGCTAAATCTGGAACTGCGTGTAAATTGTATGGATTTTGACTTATCATTGACGTTTTCCAAAGAAAGTGGCGCCATCCCGAAATGTCAAGGTGTATTGGTAAAGAATGATGACGTCATAAAAACACGGCACGCTGCAGTAAAGGCTAGATCAATAATTCATGTCTAGCAAGAAATGTTTGAAGAAACTGGCGTGATTCAACTACCTTTACTCGACTTGTTTTGTAGGAAAGCTACGATTTGGAGTCCAAATTTTGTAAAACAATAACTAATTCCGATTTTTTGGGTGGCAAATTATCAAATAACTTCTCCCGCTCTGGGCGGAGCCTCCCGCTCCGCCCAGAGCGGGAGAAGTTATTAAGCGGCAGACTTTTACTGACTAAAACCCACCCGTGTTCTTTCCGTTGCCTGTGTGCCAGTGCCACGATATCCCTTTTGGACAAACTCGCAACCGTGGTAGGCATTGTTCCTATCAGACCCCGTCAGTTGGTGCTGACATCTTTTTGAGGCGCGCGTGGAACACAACGCGCCGTCGACCCGGGTCTGGTCCTTATCGGACGGTGAGCTACCCATCGCTCACCGTCCGCAAGCCCGCGCCTACGGTGGCCGGAAGTCGGCTTGCGAATCCCGACGCCCGGGTTGTCTCCTGCGGCGACTAGGGGCGCGAGGGCGCGAACTTATGGCAATTATGACCTGGGTTCAGTTCTTATTTGTTACGGACTATAGAAAATTATGTTTGAGTTCTTAAATACACTGACGGTCCACTGTAAAATGTTATATGAATAGCTTTCAATTCTGTCTGATAGTCCCTTGACTTCTCACGATAAAACAGGACCCATACCCACTTTAACATAAGCATAATCACCATAATATAATTTACCACTGCTGGTATACAGGCCTCTTCTCTTCGAGAGGGAGTGGGCTGTAATCTACCACGCGGACCCAGTGCGGGTAAGTAGATGTCACATGTCTTAAAATTATTGGTTCTAGGACATGCCGGTTTCCTCACGATGTTTTCCATCACCGTTTTGAGAGCAGTGGTGATTAAATTATTTACAACAAAGTAAAGCGCCTGCTTGGGTTCGAACCTTTGTAAGTCGGTGCCGTTACCACTTGGCCACCACTGCTCTCGGCTACTTTAATCTAGGTCTTTATTATTTCTTGGTCCTTATGAACATCTTCATCAAAAGTTTAGTGAACGGTTTGAGGAATGATATGTAAGAGAAGGCACTGAATGATAGCGTGACGGTGCAACACATTCTCTGAGAGAATGGAAGAAGAGAATGTGTTGCGCCGACCCCAAGTAACATGGGACAAGAGCAGGGAGATGATGATGATGATGATGAAGATCTTGGTATTTCTGAGGTATATACTCACCACAGTTGTGAATGGAGTGGCAGTGAAGGGCAGAGTTTTGTCTTTCTCCTGTTTGTAACAGCTAATTAATTTCATCATTTCGAATAAGTTATTCGCAACCTTTTTTCCAAATCATATAACTGCGCAACGATCGCGTGTTTTCAGCTGTTACCCCAATAATATGCGAACTGTATAGTCAAGAACATTCAGATATTGCACATTGTCTTCGAACTCATAAATCTTTGCCGTTTTATCGTTTCGTGACTTCGTTTTGGCAGTTTTTTCCAATATTATATGAAGTCGATTCCAACTTGTACGGATTGGATAAGAAGTTTTTATTGTAGCGGCAAATAATGTGGTATGTATAGGTCTAAAGTAGGATTTATTGTTAGGTTAATGGTCTTTTTGAGGTTGATGAGTTGGCGTTTCGTTTTTTGAAGGAGTAAATAATACATTTTGTGATTAACCGGGTTTTCAGTGCGCCCCCGTGTCGTATAATGTATTATGTTCACTATAAAGTGGTGTTAAGTGTGTGATTGTTGGAGACGGAGGAAGACTGACCTACCATGATACAGTTTTTACTAGTACGGAGGTCAGTGTGAATTACTCTATAATAACCATAATATTTGTACGCACGACATGAGATCTTATGTTTTGTATTTAATTTTTTCTTTATAAGTATTTGTTATTCTTATGGTTGTTATTGCGATGCTGGAAATATAGTTTATTTATTAGTCACTGTATTCTTGAACAGGATGGCCTCAGCTTCCACTGGTTGCATACGAACAATCGATTCACAATTTTCTATTAGCTAAACATAGATAACAGTGGTCAATCAAACACTTCGTTCACCAATCCATCGGAAAAGCGTTACGTTAATAGATGTTATATCGATGTAAATGTCTGGGAAGGCATACCTACTTAATGTAAAACTAGTTGTATCACTGAACACTCTTGTCTTTGACATTGACATCGGGTGGCACTTGCTTATGCATCATATACCAAAATGATTGAAAATAATCTAAGAGCCAATCCACGTGATTTCTGGCAACATATAGCCAGTTTACGCTCAAAAGGTGGTTTTGAGCCGAGTGTTACCTACAACAACGAAAAATTTTCAGGTGTTCATGCGGCTGATGCCTTCGCTGATTTCTTTGTTAGCGTTTATCTTCCCGATGTTCCGCAACTTGATGTTGAAAAGGCTTCCCATTGTGATACTAATGTTAGCAGTAATTATGTAAATATATTTAAATTCACTCCTCAGGATGTCATGTCAGGAGTTTTTTCGAAGAGAGTATTGTTTATGGCGAATTTCTGCGAGGGGGAGAGCGTAATGCTCCTCTTGGGTGGATGGTGGCCTACTCCCCCCTCTGCTTACAGAGGGAAGGTCGAGTGGGCGCAGGTTAGGACCTGAAGGTCCGTGGAGGAAGGGCCCAATGTGGGCCGAAGGAGGACGTTTCTCCATGTTGTGGAGAAGCAGGGGCGGCGCTCGTTGTGCACTTACCATGCCAACGAGCTGGCAGCGGGAGAACTGATTCTTCTGACTGCACCCGTCGATATCGTAATCCGGAAAGAGATCACGGTCATGTTTTGTGACTCGGAACGGGACGAGGATCTTGGCTTGATCGCCCGGATCGCGAGGATGATAACCTCTATAAAAAATCCTCTAATACCAAGTTTTGGTGCGTGGCGAGGGTATGAATGGCTGAGGAGTAGTGACATCTGTAACTTTATAGTTGCAGGTGGCGCATCAGTCGTTAGCGCACCCCCAGCCAAGGACCAGTGGAATCCTTGGGTTGGGAAACAAATGTACACTTACCTAGGTACAGGGGGTATCCCTAGGAATGACTTTATATATCCCCCATACTCGTGGGAATCAATATGGAAATAAATATACAAAAACCAAAACCCAAAGACGTGGAAGAGGAAAGGAGAGATGCGGGGTCGGAGTCCGACGCTGCATCTAGTGCGATGGGCTCTTTTAAGAGCCCGGAGCCCGTTGAGGTGGGTGCTTCGAAGAACTTGAAGAAGTTCATGAAGAAGCGCTCCAAACCAGGGGACGGCCAGGGGTCGTCCTCTGACGGAGGATTGAGCACGGCCCGCAGAAAGATCAGCAAGCGGGGCGGGGTTCGGGAACGGGGGGTGGGCAGAGTGCTCACCACCCAGGAGGACAGCGAGCCGAATAGAGCTAGCCCAGGAGAGTCCAACTGCAGTGCGGCCCTCTCTGAGTCCTCAGGTGGTGAGCCGGATGCCGCTGGCAGCTCAAAGGCGAAGGGAGCTGCCAGTAGCTTCGAGGAGGTCGTGGTAGCCACGCTCAAAGGTGTGACCTTGAAGAGGACTCAGTCCTCTAAAGACAAGGTCATACCCACTGCCACGGCTTCCATTATGGCGGCAGCGAAGGCCCTTCAAGTCGGACCTCCGTCGGATGGAGTGTCCGAGATGCGGGTGGAGGTCGGCCGCCTGACGGCCGCTATGGAGCTTCTCCGTAAAGAAAATGAGGAGCTCCGAGCCGACCTGGCACGGCTCCGCGGAGCTGGCCCTCAGGAGGTGCCCAAGGGGATGGCGCAGCATGGGCAAGGTCTGCCAGTGCCTGCGGAGGACCGGGTTTTGAGCCTGGTCCGGCAGGAGCTGGCTGCCTTCCACAGTCGGTTTTCCGTCTTGGAGGGCATTGTCCTGCGCCCCCCGTTAGCGGCGAGCAGGCCGGCCTCTTTTGCCGCAACCGTGACTGCTTCGGCGAGGCCCGCGGCTAAGCCTGCGGCCAAGCCCGCGGCCAAACCCGCGCCTCCGGCGAAATCGGTGCCGCCCAAGCCCAACAAGGGTGGGACGGCTGCGCAGGTGGCTGCGCAGAAAGCGAGGGCCCCAGCCCTGGCGACGGAAAGGCTGCCCCCATCCCCGCCTCCTAATTCTTCTCTGGCCGAAGCCGAATGGCAAGTAGCCGGGGAGAAAAGGAAGGCGGGTAAGGCCAAAAGGGCGGCCAATAGAAAGGAGAGGCAGCAACGGCGCAAGAAGCGAAGCGCCGTGGCTAGGCTCCGCGCCCCGAAATCCGCAGCTGTAGTGATCACACTACAGCCGGAAGCGGAGAAGAAGGGCGTGACCTACCGCGAGGTGCTCGCCAAGGCGTGGGCGGCAGTGAACCTGGAGGAGATCGGCGTCGCCGATGGCTTCCGCATGAAGGTCACTGCGACGGGGGCTCGTATGCTGGAGATCCCCGGTGCGGCCAGTGGCCCGACCGCTGACGCCCTGGCCGAAAGGCTTAGGGCGTCCCTCAATGCGGAAGAGGCCCGAGTCTCCAGGCCCACCAAGTGCGCAGACATGCGCATCTTGGGCCTGGACGACTGCGTGACGGCGGAAGACGTTGTGGCCGCCGTGGCTAGGACTGGGGGTTGCTCTGCCGATCAGGTGAGGGCAGGCACCATCCGTCCTGACACTACGGGTATGCAAACCATTACGGTGAGCTGCCCCGTGTCGGCGGCCCAAAAAATAGCTGGGGAGGGCCAAAGGCTCCGAGTGGGCTGGGTTTCCGCACAGGTCAAACTGCTGGAACCCAGACCTCTGAGGTGCTACCGCTGCCGGGTGGGACACCACGTGGGAGCATGCTGCACCTCGGAGGTGGACCGCAGCGAGGACTGCTTCCGCTGTGGTCGGCCCGGTCACAAGGCCGGCTCTTGCGAGGCCACGCCGCACTGCTTTGCATGTGCAGCGGCTGGGAAGCCGGCCGATCACCGGGCTGGAGGCAAGGCCTGCGCTCCCCCCCCGAAACCTAGGGGCAGGGGCAAGCCCTCCGCCACCGCCGTCACCGCCGCAGCCGCCACGATTGCCGCCGCCGCTGCCGCCTCCACCGTCGTCGTTGCCGCCACTAACACCGCGGCAGGGCCATCCCAGAGGGCCCAGGAGGAGGCTGATATGGAATGCCAATAAATGGCCCCATTACGCCTCCTCCAGGCGAACATCAACCACTGCGCCGCTCAGGATCTGTTACTCCAGAGCATGGCGCAGTGGTCGATTAACATCGCCGTGGTCGCTGAGCCGTACTTTGTCCCACCCAGGGACGACTGGGTAGAGGACCTGAGCGGCTCAGTGGCCATTATGTCATCGGCCGCCGCCGGCACCCCGTCCCTCGAGGCCGTCAAGAGGGGACAGGGTTGCGTAGCAGCACGGTTCGGGGAGATTGTCGTGGTAGGAGTATACTTCTCCCCGCACCGAACTCTCGCCGAGTTCCACAACTCCCTTGGGGAGTTGAGAGTAGTCGTCGTCGGGTACCATCCCCTTCCCGTGATCGTCCTCGGGGACTTCAATGCCAAGAACGTGGCTTGGGGTTCCCGGTATACGGACACACGGGGCAGGATGGTGGAGGACTGGGCTCTCGAGACAGGCCTGGTCGTCCTTAACCGGGGTTCTGTCCCCACGTGTGTGCGGATGCGGGGTGAATCAGTGGTGGACATCTCGTTCGCCAGCCCCGCTCTGTCGCCACGTGTCATTGACTGGCGCGTCATGGAGGGGGTGGAGACCTATTCCGATCACCGGTACATCCGGTTTGACGTCTCCGCCCAGACCTTAGGCGCGCCGGTCCAACAGGCCCCGAGTGGTCCGCGGTGGGCGCTGAAGCAGCTGGACCGGGAGCTCCTCCTGGAAGCCTCGATCGTGCAGGCCTGGGTGTCATCACCAGACAGGCCTGCCGACATAAACGACGAGGCGGAGTGGTTCCGGGAGGCCATGTCCGAAATATGTGACGTGGCAATGCCCCGGGTCCAGCCCGGATGTGCTCAGCGCCAGGTGTGCTGGTGGTCGCGTGAGCTGACCGCTTTACGCGAGGCGTGCGTTGCTGCGCGCCACCAGTACTCCAGGCACCGCAGGCTCCGTATCCGCCCTCCAGATACGGAAGCCATCCAGGCGGAGCTATACGAAGGGTACAGAGCGGCAAAGTCCGCCCTCCGAGCGGAAATCCAGCGGGCCAGAGGACTGGCTCGCGAGGAGTCGCTGGAGACTCTGAACAGAGACCCGTGGGGACGCCCCTACAAAGGGGTGAGAGATAAACTCCGCCCATGGGCTCCCCCGCTGACGCAGAGTCTCCGGCCCCAGCTCGTGGAGGACGTGGTGAGCGCTCTGTTCCCTTCACGAGGGGAACATACTCCTCCGCCCATGGCTCCGCCTCCTGTGGTGCCTGATGCGGACCACACTGCCGACGACGACGACGATGCTCCGGAGGTGACCGAGGTAGATCTGAGAGTGGCAGTACGTAGGCTGAATGCCAGGAATACCGCCCCAGGACCCGACGGCTTGCCTGGAAAAGCCTGGGTCCTGGCCTTGGAGGCTCTCGGGCCTCGACTAAGGGGGCTCCTAAGCGCATGCTTGGAGAGGGGCCAGTTCCCACTTCGTTGGAAGACGGGAAAACTGGTCCTTATTAAGAAGCTAGGGCGCCCGGCAGACTCTCCGTCCGCTTACCGGCCCATCGTGCTGCTCGACGAGGTGGGCAAGCTCTTTGAAAGAGTAATTGCAGACCGCCTTGTCGGGCGGCTGGTGCGGGTGGGGCCGGATTTGGCGGAGAGCCAATTTGGTTTCCGCAAGGGGCGCTCTACGGTGGATGCCATCATGCGCGTTCGAGCCCTCACGACGGGGGATGCTGTGGCCCGGGGTGGGGTCGTCTTGGCGGTGTCTCTTGACATCGCCAATGCCTTCAATACCCTGCCCTGGAGTTGCATTAGGGAGGCATTTCGGTACCACCGGATACTGTCGCGTGGTCGAGGCCTACCTGACGGACAGGGCCGTCATCTACCCTGGTCACCAAGGAGAGTGGAACCGGCGAGAGATGTCGTGCGGTGTCCCACAGGGATCGGTCCTGGGGCCGCATCTGTGGGACATCGGCTACGACTGGGTGCTGCGCGCCGACCTCCCTAGCGGCGTCTGCGTAGTCTGCTACGCTGACGACACGCTGGTCCTGGCGCAGGGGAGGTCGCATGAGGCGGCGGCCGAACTGGCGGCACGTGGGGTTGCGACAATCGTCGATAGGATCCGGCAATTGGGACTCGAGGTGGCCTTGCACAAGTCCGAGGCCATGTGTTTTTGTGGTCCTCGGAACGCGCCACTGTCGAGTTCCCAGATAACGGCGGGAGGAGTTCACATCGGTGTCGAGTCGACGATGAAGTACTTGGGACTCGTCCTCGATAGCCGGTGGACCTTCGTGGAGCACTTCCGACGTTTGGCTCCCAGACTGGAGAGGGCTGGGGCTGCTTTGAAGCGGCTTCTGCCCAATCTAGGGGGCCCAAACGCCTCCTGCCGGAGGCTCTACGCGGGGATCGTGCGGTCCATGGCCCTTTACGGGGCACCGGTGTGGGCGCGTTCTCTGAGGCTGCGACCAGCCCAGCGGTTGAACGCGTCCCAAAGGGTCATGGCCATCAGGCTGGTAAGGGGTTACCGCACGGTCTCCCGTGAGGCGGCGAGCCTCCTAGCCGGACTGCCGCCGTGGGATCTGGAGGCAAAAGTCCTCGCGCACATCTGGGAGTGGCGCGAGGAGGCGAAACGCCGGGGTGAAACTCCGCTGCCGCGAGAAATCACGGTACAGCGGACGGAACTCCGGCGAGATCTCATGGCGGCATGGAGAGTGCGATTGTCGCAACCTAGCGCTGGGCACGCTACAATTGTGGCGATAAGTCCCCTCTTTGAGGAGTGGCTGGAGAGGCGCCACGGCGTCCTCACCTTCCGCCTGACGCAGGTCCTCACCGGACACGGTTGTTTCGGGAGGTTCCTGTTCAGGATAAAGCGGGAGGAAACGCCCGGGTGTCACCACTGTGTGGAGCGCCCGGAGGACACGGTGGAGCATACGGTGGAGATCTGCCCGGCTTGGGCGGAGCACCGCCGTGTCCTCACGGAGGCGATCGGCGGCGACGATCTCTCGCGTCCAGCACTGGTTCAGGCCATGGTTCGGAGCGAGAGTGCATGGGAGGCCGTCACCTCCTTCTGCGAAGCAGTAATGCTCGCGAAGGAGGAGGCGGAACGCGTGAGGGAGAGGCAAGGTTCGCGCCCTCGCGCCTCTAGTCGCCGCAGGAGACGCCCCGGGCGTCGGGAGTTGCAAGCCGATTTCCGGCCACCGTAGGCGCGGGCTTGCGGACGGCGAGCGATGGGTAGCTCGCCGTCCGATAAGGACCAGGCCCGGGTCGACGGCGCGTTGTGTTCCACGCGCGCCTCAAAGAGATGTCAGCACCAACTGACGAGGTCCGTCAGAACCAATGCCTGCCAGGGTTGCGAGTTTGTCCGAAAGGGATATCGTGGCCCTGGCACGCAGGCAAATGAAGGAACACGGGTGGGTTTTAGTCAGTAAGAGTCTGACACGCCCTCCCGCTCTGCCCAGAGCGGGAGAAGTTATTTGATAATTTCCCACCCAAAAAAAAAAAAAAAAAAAGGATGTCATGTCAGGAATAGGTAAACTCAAAGTTAGTAGTTCAGTAGGGCTGGACAGCATTCCTCCAGAAATTTTGAAAACTTGTAAAAAACACTTTTGCTTGCCTCTATTTCATATTTTTAATCTATCATTAAAAACCGGAATATACCCACCACAATGGAAGATTTCAAGGGTCACTCCTATTCCCAAGAGTTTGAATAAAACATTAGTAGAAGAATTCCATCCCATTGCCATTTTGTCATCACCAGCTAAAGTTTTTGAAAACATACTACATAACTATATTTATTTCCAAGTTGAAAAGTATCTGTGTAATGAACAACATGGTTTCAGAGCAAAAAGATCAGTAAATACTAACCTTCTTACCCTAGTAGATTACATATCTAAACGATTAGACCGTGGGGGTCAGGTCGATGTCTTGTACTTTGACTTCCGGAAAGCGTTTGATAGGGTCAATAATGATATTCTGCTGGCAAAGCTATGTGCCATCGGATTTCCCCCAGGGCTGTTACAGCTCCTCGCTGACTATCTTCGCGATCGTCAGCAGTTTGTCAGACTGGGCCTTTATGAATCCCAGCCCTATCATACGCGTTCCGGAGTCAGTCAAGGATCAATTCTGGGACCGCTTCTCTTCTTGATAATGATTAATGATCTTCCTTCAGTTATTCATCACGCCAGAAGTTTATTATACGCAGATGATTTAAAACTCTTTTCCGAAATAAATTCTGAAGTCGATAGTCTGGCACTGCAGCGTGATATTGAGGCGATATTGGAGTGGGGTGTGAAGAACAAAATGGAATTTAATTCTTCCAAATGCTTCGTCATGAGTTTTACTCGAGCACGAAACCCTATCACCTTTACTTATAAAATGAATGGTAGCGCTATTAATAGAACATCTGGAATGAAGGATCTAGGTGTCACATTTGACAACAAGCTAACGTTTCATGATCACATGGCAACGGTAGCAAATGATTCATTTAGGCGATTAGGTTTCGTTCTGCGCAATGCTAAAGATTTTAGCAACACCAGCGCTATTAAATCTATTTTAATGTACTGGTTCGTACCAAACTGGAGTCCAGTGCATGCGTCTGGAACCCGCACGAAAAGAAGTACACTTTACTCTTAGAAAAGGTACAAAAGGCTTATCTTAGGTATCTATATAAACGTTTGAATGGATATTATCCTTTTATGTATCCCTCGAACTTTCTTTTAGGCTGTTTAGGTTATAACTCTCTCGAGGTTAGAAGAAAAAATGACCAAATTATTAATATGTGTAAGATCCTTCAAGGAAAAACAGATGCTCCTGAATTGCATGACGAACTGTCCCATCTTTTTGCTCCGATGAACTATAACCGTAGCAGGAGGCACAGATTGTTCGCCGTGCCTTGGAGTCGAACCGTCGCTCGAGCTCAGTCTCCTGTCCCTCGCACGCTCTCTGCGCTCAACGCTCTCTTGGACGCTAAGCCTCACTGTGATGTGTTCGCGGATGAATGGAAGAAGATCTTGTCAACATGTCTGGAGTATTGTGAGATGAGCGTATGACTGTGGAGTAGCTGTATTCTTTTGTTTTTTTTTTTTGTACTAATATAGTGTGTTGTGTCTTTAACTAATGTAATTGGCCTTTGGTCGTTTTATGTTAAAGTAAAAATAAATAAATTGACAATGACTTTTCACACAAACCATCTTTCGCATAACATCCACCCTCCTTCAATATCACAACCCATTTACCCGAAATACCACACACATACGCTATCAAAGATCCTACAGATAGCAAAGTATCAGAGAAACAAAAGAACAAATACGAGTAAATGTCCGTATAAATGTATTCCAGCAAACGTTCTGTTCGCGTGTCGTGGTACCATTTGATAGGCGTATCACGAACACAGACGCTTTAAGACGTGCACAGCAAATCACTGTGTTTTACACATTCGGTGTATCGTGTTGGTATTTTTGGAAGAGGTTTTTCGAACGCGGCGAATGGTTGAGATTTTTGCGTACGTGAATGATTTTTATAAGGAAACACTGAAACGTTTTATCAAAGTAAGTTGGTGTTTTCCTAGAGAGCGTTCTTTGACACCGTAAAGTCAAACCCCACGGCCATCATTGTCATGACGACCGTCACTGCAGCCTTAATGTGGAGAACACCCCTCTTCTAGGACACCGAAACTTTAGTCAATGTGTATGTATATGTATATTTTGTATGGTGGTGTGTGCTAGCTAACATAAGGCAAATCATTTAATTTAATGTTTTGTGTTGCGTAATGCAAATTATTTTACATTTTATTGTATAGATTCAGGTTTTATATGTGAACTTGCGCCACTTCTTCTTCCCAGCTAAAGCACTAGGAAGTGGTGAAGGGTAGGCGTTTTTGGGGGACAGTCTTATGGAATTTTTGACGTTCGAAAAGTGCTGATTCACAGCCTAGTTTGAATAAATGACTTTTCATTTTGATTTAGAATGTTTTATTGATCCTATTTCCAATGCAGGCATTAATCAAATCCATTAAATTTTTTATCGTCATCGTATTATCAGCTACAAGCTCAAACTCAAACTCAATGCATTTATTTCAAATAAACCAATTACAGGCACTTTTGAATTGTCAAGGGGTCGGTCAGTCATAAAGATGAAGCTAGTTGCCCATTCCAAAGCTTAGTAGGTACCTATGGAGAAGAACGGGCAAGAAACTCCACGGACACTCTTTTAAATTAACGTATGGTTACAAAATATTGGTTACATCATTCGTGTTGAAATTAACATGTGAGAACGATGCAAAACGTCAAAAGCGTCCGTAACAAAAAGATAAAAAAAAACAATTCAAAAATTAAATTAAAATAAGCCAAGGCCGCTAAGAGATGACCAGTCCTTACTGATGGCGCTCGTTCACGAACATGACTACAAGAGTTCGTTTGCTGGACATAGGCTTCCCTGTAGCATCGCTTCAACATTGAACAACCAGTGTTATTTTTTTTTGTAAACCTTAATCAATCAATCTGCCCGCCTTTTTGTAAACCTTAATCAATCAATCTGCCCGCCTTTTTGTAAACCTTAATCAATCAATCTGCCCGCCTTTTTGTAAACCTTAATCAATCAATCTGCCCGCCCGCCTTTTTGTAAATCTTAATCAATCAATCTGCCCGCCTTTTTGTAAACCTTAATCAATCAATCTGCCCGCCTTTTTATAAACCTTAATCAATCAATCTGCCCGCCTTTTTGTAAACCTTAATCAATCAATCTGCCCGCCTTTTTGTAAACCTTAATCAATCAATCTGCCCGCCTTTTTGTAAACCTGAATCAATCAATCTGCCCGCCTTTTCTCAACTATGTTGGGGTTGGCTTCCAGTCTAACCAGATGCAGCTGAATACCAGTATTTTACATGAAGCGACTGCCTATCTGACCACCACAACCCAGTTAATAGGTAACACGATACCACTTGGTAAGACTGGTTGTCAGACTTACGGTCTTCTTACGACCCGTAACGACTGTCAAAGATCCACGAATGACAGCCGGGTCCAACGGCTAAACGTGCTTTCCGAAACACGGAGGAGTCTTGGTATGTAATGATGGTCCCCCATCCACGGATCAACCCCGGCAAGCGTAGCTTAACCTGATGGATCGACCCGTGCGGATTTTATTACTTAGCGACGAGCTCCAATCCAAATCCTTAATCCTAGCTTCGTATTTTTTTATAGCTTTCCTCTATGGCTTTACCATCATCAGTAGAATGTACCTCTGTCACTCCCTGAACAAAAACAAGCGTAAAGGTATAAACATAAATGGGGAAAGGTACAGATCAGTGCTAATGGGGTGCTCATTTATCAACATTGTCATCTTTTGCGGTATCACCGCTAGTAATCGGGTCGTCGTATTTCTTGATAATGTTTTTCCAGGTTGTTAGAATATTACCTTAGTATTATCTACCTTAATTTCATTATTCTTTAATGTTTAGCTTCGTCTGCGTGTATTTCATCACTTTTTGTACAGATATCTAGCATGGCTTTCCATGCTAGATATCTGTGGTGTGTGTGTGTGTCTGTGTGTAGCCTATGTACTTTTCCAGGTTCCAAGCTCTATTTGTCTAATTTCATAACGATCTGTCGTTAAGACGTGAAAGGGTGACAGACAGACAAAGTGACATTCGCATTTATTTTAATTTTATTGTTAGATAAGTATAAAAAGTTTCATTATTTTATATGTCGAAACTTAAGGGTATGCATCGTAAAACTAAATAATCTCAGAGAATATGTATATTTTTGAAACCTAATGAAAGCTGCCAGATTATTTCTTTGGAAGTCGATGACATTTGAAATCAAATCAATCAATCATTTCGTACTAACCAATGATCTTAATATTAAACAGATATGTTGTGAGCGTGCAATCGTGAAGACTCGAAAACGTCCTAATTGGGACGTATTGACTTTAGTCTGCGACACGCATGGCGACGAGTAATAAGCTTAGTTGAAGCAGCAAAAAATTTAAAAAATGCCATCGTGTATGTTTAGAAAGCGTACCAATTATGATAACAAGGTTAATAAAATTCCCTGAGGATCCCTGAAGATCCCTTGGGATCTCATACCACATGTAAGTACGCAATATACTTCGATTTATTAATATATTTCAATTATTATCCTAATATTCTCTTATTTAGAAAGTTAGAAAAATGAAAGAAATGGAAATACCGTTTTTTGTCGTGAGGACGACAAGGACGCATTCCGCATTCGGTGATTGGTGGCCAGAATAATTTTTGTTTACATTCACGCGCAATTGACAACACTAGTTGTCTCTTTTTTTCTTGCTGTTTTTATCAAGCCCTCTCAAGCGCTCTTTGCTATCATTTTTATTTGTAGTGAAATGTAAAATGAATGAAAAGTGGGTATGTGTGCTGCTGCTGCGGCGCGGCACACATTTTTTCGGTTGTTTTGTGAGTGTATAACATATCTGTTCATTATAGCATAGGTAGTAATGGTAGTCTGAACAAATAAATGGATATTAGATATTATTTGAATCATTTGACTTTGGAATCAAACATTGGTCCTTAGTTCCGCAGCCACACTTTCCAACACCTTCCTTTGAGTTGAGAGTGTAATGTGAAAAGTGTAGAAATGACAGTGAGTCCACGGTTGGTCAACTGTTCACGTGACCAGAGGTCTGGCCTATTTTTAGGCCAAAGAATCAGCATTGCCATCCAACGAAGGCAACGCTGCCAGCCTTTTGGACACTGCCCACTGACAGCAATCAACAACAATCAACTCAGCCTATCGCAGTCCACTGCTGGACATAGGCCTCTCCCAGGCTGCACCACAACACCCTGTCCTCCGCCTTCCGCATCCAGTCTGACCCAGCCATCTTCTTAAGGTCGTTGGTCCATCTAGCTGGGAGGCGTCCCACACTACGCTTGCCCATACACGGACAAGTCGTCCAACTCGGTAGACACAACTTTGAGAAAGAAGCCGACAGAAGGATCCAGTTGGGTTGGGTGGCATTTGGAAAACTACGTCAAGTCTTCTCGTCACTTATCCCGCAATGTTGGAAGACTAAGGTCTTTAACCAGTGCCTCCTGCCCGTCATGACATACGGTGCCGAAACGTGGACACTGACTGTCGGGCCGGTCCACAAACTCAAGGTCGCCCAGCGCGCTATGGAGCCCGAATTCTTTGGAGTCTCTTTGAAGGATAAAATCAGGAATTAAATTATCCGGAAAAGAACCGGAGTTACCACTGACAGCGATGTGGATAAATTTTTTGATGCCCAATGAGTTTTCCCGTTTTTTTTTCTTTCATCTAGGTACTTGTAGGTATATTGTATTTAAATATATATGAGGGATATTGCATAAAAATACAAATAAAGTGTAAATAAATAAAAACAAAAACAACACTATTCTAAGTTTTAAAATAATTATCACGCAAAAATTTAAGTTACTGTAATAGATATTGCTTTTTCTCATAGGCTTAATTAGGCTTAGTTAGTTAGTAGATTGTAATATTTTTTTTTAAGATCCTGGTTATTTATAATTAAGCATAAAAAAATATTTTCACTGGGGCACGCTAAACTACAAACAACAATTTCAGAATCCTATGCGTATTCAAAACTAATTACAATATTTATTTTGCCATCAGTACCCAAGGGAGATTCTAAATGCTAGTTAGGATTTATCATGATTTATACATGAGGGTTATTCCGACGATTTATTGTTGTTCATACTGCAGGCAAATACTCTGTTTGCCTTTATTTAAGGCCGTCGCTTGGAAATATAGAGTCCTTTTTGGATATCAGGTCGATTTTGAGGTGGATAGTGTGAAGGATTCGTGTTAATGGACTTAATAAGTTGCTTTTAAAGCCAGCAAGTAGCAAAGTCGGTTTTTAGGGTTCCGTACCCAAAGGGTAAAACGGAAACCCTATTACTAAGGCTCCACTGTCTGTCTGTCTGTCTGTCTGTCCGTCTGTCACCAGGCTGTATCTCATGAACCGTGATAGACAGATGAAATTTTCACAGATGATGTATTTCTTTTGCCGCTATAACTAAAAAACAGAATAAAATAAATATTTAAGGGGGCTTCCATACAACAAACGTGATTTTTGTGCTCGTTTTTGCTCGATATTTATAACGGCAACAGGTAGACGCTTGTAATATTCACAGAATCTTTAGTTAAGATATATTCACTTTAAAAATAAATAATTAAATTAAAATAAAACAAATATTTAAGGGGGGCTCCCATACAACAAACGTGATTTTTTGCCATTTTTATAGATAATGGTACGGAACCCTTCATGCGGGAGTCCGACTCGCACTTGGCCGGTTTTTTTTTGCTCGTTTTAGCGCGATATTGATAACGGCAACAGGTAGACCCTTGAAATATTCACAGAATTTTTAGGTAACATATTCACTTTAAAAATAAACAATTAAATTAAAATAAAACATATATTTAAGGGGGGCTCCCATACAACAAACGTGATTTATTTCCGTTTTTATAGATAATGGTACGGAACCCTTCGTGCGCGAGTCCGACACGCACTTGGCCGGTTTTTTAATGTTATTATCCTGCTTTCAAAGTGCGATTTTAACGGGTCTAAAAATACCTTTAACGAAGCCGAGAGTCAATTGTTCTTCCCTTTATTATGATCTTTTTTTTATTCTGCACCATACCCGGGAACCTTCTGGTCACAGAGATATTGGAGATCAAAGTTATAACTTTCTTTTACGAAAACAAGTTTTGAATGATAATACAATATTAGTTTTAGTATATGCAAAACCCGAAACACGTGTCTAGTATTTTTATGTAAAGAATCTATGTACAAAATTTCATTTTATCATGAAAAGTTATAAGGTTGATGTTACCGGGTTGTCCGTACCAAAACATCCTAACGGCGACTCCGCGCCTCCAGGGTCGTCTTGCGCTCATTGATAATAATCTGGCAGTGGGTATACCCAACCGTACGGCGATTGTATTGTAAGTAATTAAATGGTGATAACATTTTCCATCACACTTAAATATTTTTGGGACAAAATTAACATGGTGCAAAAATTATTGAAATCGATTCAGTTCCTTATTCTGAACAAACTATATTCAGGTTTTGCATATACTAAAAATAATGTTGTATATCTTAACTTTAAATACTTCCACGATCCCTGTACCATAGCATGCATTCATAAATATGTCGGCGTCTCCATTGTAAACAGCACGTGCAATGGGCCGAGTTACGCACTGTAATATGTCACTTAGGCCTCCCCACTCTCCCCACTACTCGAGCCGCTCTACATAATCAAATCAAATCATTTATTTCAGATAAATATCCATAGTAAAACTGTTTATGTCATAATACAAAATAAAATAAAATCGCAAACATAGAATTAAAATCATAATTAAAAACAAAATTAAATTCAGAATTAAGGTCAAAATTAAAAACAAAATTAAGATCAGAAATAAAAATAAAAATAAAAATTAATTAAACAAAAATTTAAAAACAAAATTATCATAAAAAATCAAAACAAAATTAAAACAAAAATAACAAAATTAAAACAAAATTAAATTAACAAAATTAAAAACAAAATTAACAAAATTACAAAATTAAAACAAAATTAACAAAATTAATTATAAAATAAATTACATAAGCGAGCGCGCAGCAAGGAAGGGATCATTCTTGTCGCAGGCTCGGCCCGGTGCACATGTTGTAGCGCTTAGATGCTGGAGTCTGAATTAAACTATTATTACAGTGAATTAATAAGTTGTGGAAATAAAGGCTGACTTCTGCTATATCTCTTACTTTCATTTAAGATGTTGGACCCTCTGCCTTCAAATACAATGTTTTGCGTACGTTACATTGCGCACTACCGTAAACAGCGAATCTTCACACCAAACAGAAGTTCAACATCATCATCATTTCAGCCGAAAGACGTCCAATGCTGGACATAGGCCTACCCCAAAAAGGGGGGGGGGGGGGATTTGCCATAATCGCCACGCTTGGCAGGCGGATTGGCGAACGCAGTATGGTTTTAAAAATGCATAGAAAACGCTGCTGTCCATTCTGTAGTAATTCCCTTAGTCGCCTTTTACTTTTCACCCATGGGAAGAAACATTTCTTCCCATGGGTGTCGTAAAAGGCAAAAATATTAGAATATTTTTTTGCACGAAGTTAGCCAGTTTGATGTACAGAAAGCGTAGGTGATGGCTTCGTGATAGGTCTTTTAACACCCTGTTTTAATTTATAAGACTGAGGCTCTACTTTTACACAGAAATTATCTTGAAATTACAAAGTATTAACTCTCAAACGAAAACGAAGCAAAATGAGTACTTTTGTAAGGATCGTAGCAGGTGGCGTTTAGTTTCTGCCCCATGGGAAGAAGGCGTTTGTTTATTTATGTATGTATTTAACACTCAACGAGCAAGCGTGTAGGTTAATTATCATTCCATTTCATTCTGAGAACAAGCTCTTGCCCCACAGTATAATAACGTTCCAACATAATTATTATTGTAACTCAATTATACGTAACAATGTGAGCTTCCAATTAAAAGACAACATATTATGTTCTGCGACAGCTTTTTACTTAATTTTTAACAGGTGCTAAATAACGTAAGTCAAATTAAAACAACTCATTATTGTAAGTGGGATACGCCTTGGAGGAACAATTGACTTTCGAACTTATTTTAATGGGGAAAAGGTGCTATTTAGCTTGTTTGGGAAATAAGTATGTGGTAGAGTTCAAGCAGTGCTGTCAGCGAATAGCGATTTTACGTTGTAAGTAAAATTCGTGATAATTGCCAGCGAAGGAAATATGCTGTTAAGGATTTTATTCATTTAGATTCGAAGGACAGCGGGGCGCACACGGCCTACTGTGACATGACTTTAGTCACACATTTAATCACAGTTTGAGCGATAAAACTGTTGTGTCATAAAATGCTAGTACAAATTGTCATGACATAATTTATCATCTCTTGTCACAAACGTCTTGGCACGCCCGTGCTCGGCCCGCTGGAATAAGTAAAGGAGTTTCTTTCCCGTTCTTCTCCATAGGAACCTACTACTTTTTAAAACTAGGGCAAGTTTCTAGCTTGGTAGGCACAACTTTGAGAAAGAAGCCGACAGAAGGATCCGGTTGGGTAAGGCAGCGTTTGGAAAACTTCGTCAACCTTCGTCAGTCTTCAATCAGTGCGTCCTGCCCGTTACGACATACGGTGCCGAAACGTGGACACTGCCATGACATTCGGGCTGGTCCACAAATTCAAGGTCACTCAGCGTGCTATGGAGCGGGCTATGCTCGGATAAGATCAAGTTTCTCTGAAGGATAAGATCAGAAATTAAGTTATCCGGAAGAGAACCGGAGTTACCGACATAACCTGCAGAGTAAGCAAGCTGAAGTGCCAGTGGGCTGGCATGTTTGTCGAAGGACTGATAGCCGACGCCCCCCAGCTGGACCGACGACCTTAAAAAGGTGGCTGGGACAGACTGGATGCGGAAGGCGGAGGACAGGGTGTTTTGGCGCAGCCTGGGAGAGAGTCCAGCAGTGGACTGCTATAAGCTGAGTTAATTGACACTTTAAAACAGACCACTAGGTTAGCTTCATCTTTGACTGACCAACCCCTTGATAGTTCAAAAGTGCCTGTAATTGGTTTAATTGAAATAAATGCTTTGAGTTTGAGTTTTTGAGTTTAAACAAACTACAAGACAGGAAGGCGGAAAACGACGAGATGCTTTTACACTATCTTTACATTGTTTGGGTAGCACCATGCGTTGGTTAAACCATAGAATACGTACCTACTCCCAAAACTAGGAGATAAATATTCCTAAAGGTTGGATGCCCTATGGGTTTTTTACCCGAATGTGGCAAAGCCAAAGGAGGGTATGTACAGGTCATTTATCTGGAGTCACACCTAATATGAACAATTTATGCCTTAATTCAATCAATCTGCCCAGCCTTATCCCAAGTACGTTATGGTTGGCTTCCAGTCTAACCGGATGCAGCTGTATACCACTATTTTACATGGAGCGACTGCCTATCTGACCTCCACAACCCAGTAACTGAATAATACGATACCCCTTGGTAAGACTGGTGGTCAGACTTTTGGGCTTCTGACGACCCGTAGCGACAGTCACAGATCCACGAATGACAGCCGGGACCAACGGCTTAACTTTTAACTTTGATTTCCGAGGTACGGAGGAGTCTCGGTCACCCATCCAAGGTATATCAGTCATCAAGATATATCCGTAATATCAGATATAAAAGTCATTAAAATCATAATTATATTTGCGCCCTAACAGTTACCTAATCATAGAAATTAATTTTTACTATAACCGTAGATGACAGATGAGGCCTAACCTAACTTAATTTTTTTCTGTGTACTTTATTTAATTATTTGTTTTCCTTATAAATATCTTATAGTATAACAAAATATAAAAGAAAAAAATCCCAACAAATATTAACAGTGGGAATTTGAACTTAGAATCACAGATTTGCGAAGCAGTCGCTGAACCGCTAAGCTGCATTGCTCAAAATTGACTAAAATAGCCGTTCTTAAGAAACAAGATCTATTAAATAAATAAAATTAGTTATTTCAAGTAACAATTCTCTTAATATACAAACAGATACCAACGACAAGACAAGACAAGACAAACAAGCACAGACAAAAACGAACACTCACAAGGCAACAACATGTCTGCTTCAGCATTGCCGGCTATAAGGGCAATCCGGTCTATTGGCATAAAAAAAAGATAATATTTTTTTTTTATTTAGGATGCGTTTGCTCTTGACCTTAGTCTAGGGCAGAGGTTACAGAGACAAAGTCGACGATGTAGTGACCTTACCCAGAAGAAGCCTGTTCACTCTGTTTTTGTGAAAATAGCCCATTTTCTTGCTGAATGTATTTTTTTTTAATCTGTGAATGCACATAAAAATATTTCAAAAAGTTAAGAAGTTTCCTAATACCGTTTTCGTGTAGCTACAACGGTTAAGGTTAACCTGCCCTTACTCCCCAATCTCAAAGATCCACTCTGTTTATGTCACGATTGACTGCTTAGCTCCATATAGATATAACACGACGATAATCATTTAAAAGGTTAAATCTATAACTATCTGCAATATTCTATCCTTTTGCCTCATTTTTGTACAATTTGAGGTAAACTATAGAAGAATAAGAACATAATGTAATATGATTTTATTAACGGCTATTGAAATTTTTTGACATTATAATATTAGTAACTGACTGACTGACTTTTGAAATCATTTAAATTAATCTTCTTTAATCTAATTATTATTATTGCATGTTTCAAATCATTACACCTACATAAATTAAAATGATATAACAAATTATTTGTATACCAATTGCATTGGTAGAACATAGAGATCTCGCGAAAATGTATATTTTAAGACCTTTTATGTATTATGTTCACAAATAAAGTTTGATTTGATTTGATTTGTTATCAAAAAGCTTGATAATTTATAGCCTATAGACTGACGAGACTTAAAGGGAAGATCTATGCAAAATTTAAACAGAATTAATCCTGTTGTTTATGCGTGATGCTGGAATTCAACACAAAAACATTCATACAAACAGACAAAAGTTCTAAAAACTATATTCTGGGCATTAGAATCGTTCCCTAACCTCGAAGCAATTACTTTTTTTTCAAAAATAATTCAATGACCACATGAATGATTCACATGATCTGACCAAGATTATGTCTGGACTTTAAAAGAGACTATGACCTCTGAGTTTGTTTCGGCCTTTCTTCTCAGAGTAGTCAGATAGGAAACGCCGACCTCATCTAGTTTTTAAAATATGATTGACGTGTAAAAGTGTTTGTACAAACCTACTTACAGAAATAAAATCATTTATCATTTATCATTTAATGTAAATTTTTGACTTCATTACGACTTATTTACAGATAAGATAAGACACAAACATACAAAAAATTAAATCTTTTCTCTTTAGAATATTATTATTATAGTTTAGTTAAGATACTGTATTTTCACTACGAGAACAGACATGAAGTAATTCTTAATCGCCAACCGCTTTCACTATAGCCAAGCCTCGCATATATACGGCACCTCTCTTCCATTAACAATCCGCAGTATATCAGACGAGAGTGGCAATGAGCCCAAAAGATGAATAATATTAATAGATATAAATTTTCTTTTACGTACTTCAGCTTGTTTCTGACGGCTTAATGAGTTTTGCCTTTACGAGTTTTTAAGCTCAGTTGGTATTGTCTCTCTTGATGCGTTCTGAACTGTATATCACTGATGACTGTTAATTATAACTACTGGTTTCTCATAATAGAGGAGGGGCTCGTGGCACGGGTCGTTGAAGGTTTTTTCTACGCTCACCGCGGTTGGTTCGTGGATGGGTGACCATCAATAACCTATCAAGACCCTCCGTTCCTCGGAAAGCACGTTGATCTGTTGGTCCCAGCTGTCATTCGTAAACCTTTGACAGTCGTTACGTCCAAAAGTCCGACAACCAGTCTTACCAAGCGGTATCGTGTTAACCAGGAACTGGGTTGTGGAGGTCAAATAGGCAGTCGCTCCATGTAAAATACTGGTATTCAGCAGCATCCGGTTAGGCTGGAAGCCAACCCCAAAATAGTTGGGAAAAGGCTGGCAGATTGATTGGTTTCTCATAATAGAATCTCGGTCATAAAATAATGGTAAACCGTTGCAGTGACTCATACCTTATAAGTTGTGATTAGAGCCATGAGTTGGATCTAATTAGAGAATCACACGTAAAGGTGAGTACATTCATTCGTTAAGCAGCTCTGCTATAGCCGGCCGTCGATCGACAATACGTTGGGGTAAGTACCACAACGTATTGTCACGTTGTATTGTAACGTAGTGGGGGTAGGCTTTACTAAGTAGTAAAGCCTACCCCCACTCCCTGAAAATGTGCGCCAACCAGCGTCACGCAATTATTTCGTCCGGTCGTAGGATTCTAGTGCCTTCCTGCCCAACCTACCATCAGTTCTACAGCTTAGCCCTGCTACTCTGCTTGGCCATGTCTACCTATATTTTCCACTATGTCCACCATTCAATTGCCAATACTCCATCTGAAACAGTAAAATCACGCTAAATCATCACCTAACTCTGTGCTAGATCAATACAGACGATCCATTAGATCAGGCTTGTCCAAACATCTTGTATAATAAAGATAGATTACACTACAACGTGTTGTGAACACGCTGGAACAGGGTGCAACATGAAACCTTTATTCGTTGCGTCACTGGACAGGTTGGGGCAGAAGGTTTGGACTTCATAATTTAACAGAGCAACAAAAGAAAGTTTCTTTCGACAAAATATTAAATGAAGAGCACCATTATTTTTAACTAGGTTATAAGTTCATCTGTATGTAGGTATGTTTCTTAATTTTTTTTTTATTCATTTGGTAGAAAAATTTTGCGCGGTAGTCTTTTATACATTTTATTAATTTTGCTTGCATAGTTTTTGAGTTAGCTTCAATAATAGTCTTTTACCCACTGGATGTTATTATAACTTCCTGTCACTATTGTTTACACAGCAGGTTCTTGGAATTTGTAATAGGAATTTGTGTGGGGTAGGACCACAACTAAAAAGAAAAAACAATATTTTTTTACAAAAAAAAAAAACAATCGACTTCCAAAAACACGTTATTGTGAAAAATAACTTGAATTTCTAAAGTCTGAGGCAAAGAAGACAAACAAAACCAAAGACTTCCGACTTCCGAAATCAAAGTTTTTTTTCACATTGTAGTGTGTTTTTTGGAAGTCGGTTGTTTATTCTTGTAAAAGTTTTTAGTATGTACGGTCAGAATAATTGTTTATCAAATGGACACCCTAGGTCAATTTGCCGTACCTATTAGAGCCATTTCATTCAACTGTCAAAGAATAACAGTTTTGATTCGATTATAGGCACAAATTATTTTTGATTGAAATATGGCTCTATTCAGCCATGTATTATTTTTATTCCGCATCGTTTGGTTCTCTGCCAATTCTAGCTCCAATTGTTCGAATTGCGAGACAAAAAAAGGATAATAATAATATACTTGCAGAGGTAGGTACAAAACCACCACCAATAGAAGAACTCGCAAACTTCCAGCTAAGCTTGAGCAAAGAAGGTACCAGTGTGAAACACTGCTCATAATAATAAAATAAAAAATAAGGAACGTTTATTTTGATCAACAATGGATCATAGTAGGGATAAACATATAATTAATAACACTTCACATATATCGATATTAAAAATATTTTATAAACTAAAATCCACACATATACGCCAACCCGCCTGCCAAGCGTGGCGATTATGGCAAATCCCCCCCCTTTTTGGGGGAGGCCTATGTCCAGCAGTGGACTTCTTTCGGCTGAAATGATGATGATTACACACACATACACACACGCACACCCCACACACACACACCCACACCACCACTACAAACACATATTATACTCATAGAAATTACAAATCTATCCAAAAATCAAATCTACAGTTACTACATTGCTATAAATCCCCAAACGTCACGACAAACCTTAAACAATAAACACTATTACCCACTAACTCAACAATTTGCCTGACTCGTAACTTAAACGTAACTTAACTAAACCAAGTAAAGCTGAACTTCTGGTAATTGTTTCAGCTCTCACCGGAAGCCGGTAGTAGCGAGCGACGGCGGCTTCCGGTGCCTACGTCACAGGCTACCATTGTGCCTCTTTGAGGGTAAAACCGTTTGGGCCTCAGCCGACTGTGGCGTAAAGAGGTGTATTGTGTTCGAGTAGGTAATATGTTGGGATGTAGGTAAATCAATTGTGATGGGGTGGTCTGTGGAATTTGAGTACCTGTTTTGTGGGAGATGAGTATTATACTCGAAGTACATACCTATGAAATTCTGCTGACTGTGTAAAATATTTAAATTCAGATGTTTTGTAAATGGATATTGTAGTTATAGAATTATTTCGGAAAGTCTTGGCTAATTAATGAGCCAAATAGATAACAAAATTCAGTTGTTAAGTGTTTCGTAGCCAAATGACAACAATTTTGTTATGTCCATCCGTCCTGATGACACAGCCATTTTATTCGGAGACTATTTAAATCAAATCAAATCATTTATTTGCTTGAATATGGGTAGGTACGAGGTGATACATTATAACAAAAGTTCTATAAATTATATCCTACCTAAACAGGATATAATTAGATGAAAACTAGATGTCAGAAACACGTCAAACACCGTTCTGTGTAATTTAATTAATTAATAATATAATGATCCGGTATAAGTAACAAAAAAGTACATAAATACATTCGTAATAAGTTGTGATATCAGTGACAGTGTTATCCAAGCCTTAAACTACAGATATAAAGAGAACAAGGCAAAAAACGTGGAAGTGCATATTCATTAACAATCTATCAACTTTGAATTGCAAAAAAATAAAAGTAATAACAAAAGTGACTAGCTGGCTCAGGTCACTTAAAATATTTATTTCTAAGCCAGTTTAATCTCCTGACGGCTCAGACCTGCATATAAAAATCTATCAAGATATTTTTCATTTACGCGGTTGCTAAGGCCGCCATCGGTTGTCCTAGCGACGACTTGCGTCGCTAGGTCTCCTCCACTCATCCTGTGACGCACCTACGTAACGACGCATGCGTTTTGTTACCAAAACAAGCAGCCGTCATATTTTGACTTTGACTTTTTTCATGTTTTTAGTGTTACTTTATTGTGTTTTTAAATTTGTTTTAAGTTATTCATTTTTGTTATAACAGTGTAAATAATTACTTTTGTGTTTTTCTCATCTTTTTTTTTTGTAAGTGTTATTTTTACTAATGTTAAATGCCGCCTGTAGCGACGCCGGAATTAGTGCCAGTCAACCTGCCACATCGCTCGATGTCCAGGTGAGATGTCCCCATTGCTCCCAGGCACGCTTCTTTAAAGGCGAACGGGGGCTACGGATACACTATGGAAAGGTTCACAAACCTCATAGTGTACCTTTGTGCCCCCCAGCCACAAACCCTTTGGAAAATCTTTCGGACCAAACACTTTGGAAAAGACTTTCAAATTTAAAAAATTCAACCCCTGTTTTAAACAGAGTTCCCCGGGGCGCGAGGCGGGCTGTTGCTCTAAGTTTAACGCGATGTCTCCGCCTCGCAACCCAGGAGAATACTTATAGCGCCTGGGAGCAACTACTCACCTTCCCTTATAGGATTCTGCATGTCCAAAAAAATTGGTCAGATAAAAAAACATTGACAAACCAAATTAAAGACAACTGTAACAATTTGACTCTTATTTTAGATCCAACATTACCAAATTTCAGTAACAATTCACGAAGTGGCTTGTGTTCACATGTGGAATCCAAATTAAGTGAAGGTGATATCAGGGGAGCGGCCAGGTTATTTTTCAGTAGTGATGTGGTGGCGCCCTACTCTCCAGAAACTCTTTCAGCCCTGGAGAATAAACATCCAGCGCCTGCGGATGGTCTCACCTTCCCCGACCCCCCTCTCCTGCCCAATCCGGATTCAACTCCTTTTAATATTACTGCCCCCAAGCTGATTGCAGCCGTGATCCTTCCGAAGTGGTTCCGCTGGCGGCCTCGACGGCCTGACTCCTCAGCATTTAAAAGATTTATTGAGTTCAGGCGCCGGGGAAGCTGGTGAGTCGCTTTTGAAGGAGCTTGCGGCTCTAATTAACCTGATGCTCAACGGCGGTGTGAATGATGCCGTCGTCGATGTCTTGTACGGGGCCAACTTATGTGCCCTGCGCAAGAAGGACGGCGAAGGTTCGTCCCATTGCCGTTGGGTGCACCTACAGGCGTACGGCAGCCAAAATATGCTGCAAATTGTACAGCGAAACTCTGACCAACAAGTTCCAGCCCCTTCAGCTTGGCTTTGGTTCCAAAGGAGGCTGCGAGGCTGCCGTACATGCCCTTTCCAGTTTTTTACATGCCCGTAAAGGTGAGGTCATCCTCAAGGTTGACGTCAAGAATGCCTTCAACTCCGTTAACAGGGACACTTTGTTGGCTGAAGTAAAAAAGGTGTTACCAGAAATATATGACTTTATGTGGCAGTGCTATAGACACCCATCAAAATTATTATATAAAGATCACGTTTTAGAATCTGCAGTCGGATGCCAACAAGGTGACCCTCTTGGGCCAGTCATTTTCAGTTTGGCTATTCATCCCATTATACTACAACTAAATTCAAAATTTAATGTGTGGTATTTAGATGATGGAACACTGGGAGGTGACGTAGACACCGTTCTAAAAGATCTTCAATTCCTAAAGCAGCAGTTCCAATCCATAGGCCTTGACCTCAACAACTCCAAATGTGAAATTTACCTTTGTGCAATACTGACAGATAATCGACTATACAAAAATTCAATTTAGTAGCCCCAGATATCAAAGTTTTGGAAAATAGCATCGCTGTCAATGCGGTGAAGAAGTCGACTGCCTAGGACACCACGGCCTATCTTGTAGCAAGAGCGCTGGTCGGATGGCACGTCATGCTAGCATTAACGACATCATCCGTCGGGCTCTTGTCACCGCCGGGGTGCCAGCTGTTTTAGAACCCAATGGCTTGGCACGCGACGATGGGAAGAGGCCAGATGGAATGACCATAATGCCGTGGAAGTTGGGTAGGCCTTTGGTGTGGGATGCAACCTGTGTCGACACCCTCGCGCCATCCCATCTTCCTAGCACGACGGGCTGTGCCGGGGCGGCAGCTACAGGAGCAGAAAACCTCAAACGGCGCAAATATAACAACCTTATTGGGAGTTATATGTTTGAGCCGTTTGGGGTTGAAACGCTAGGGCCTTGGGGTCCGAGTGCTCATCGAGTTTTTCAGGACATCGCCAAGCGGTTGGTCGACTCTTCATGCGACCAGAGGGCTGGTCTATTTTTAGCCCAAAGAATCAGCATTGCCATCCAACGTGGCAATGCTGATTCCAGCCTTTTGGGCACCTTTCCCATTGACAGCGATGCGGACGAATTTTTTGATGCCCAATGAGCTTTCCCCCCCTTTATTATTTTATTCTGTTTTATTTTAAACTTGTACATACTATATATATTTTACTGTTAACATGTATATTTTAATTAAGTTTCAATAATAAAATTTATATTTCACCTAAACAGGTGTGCAAATATATATTTTATTAGAAATATTTCTAACATTATTCATTAATTTAACTATTACAAATATTAAAGTTAAATTATTTATTATCATATCTTAACTTAACAATTTAATTACATTTCTCATTTTAATAATCACAGTCACTGGGTTATATAATCAATGAAAATTGGAAAAAGGCGTAATCTGAGCAATGCTAAACATTGGGGTAGTGAATAATAATTTGTGATGACACTCCACATACATGTAACCGAGGGATGAAAAGAATCATTAAATTCACATAAGCGTGTCGGGTATCGTTGGATCCCTTAATTAAAATGATTATGATGTTTCTAAGTGAGATTTTTATGTAAGTCAGTATTTTTTATAAATACGATTTTTTTTTGGTAACAACCGCTGAATTAACTTTGTTTTAATAAAAATACTACTACTATACAAACTTATTTTATTGGTTGATCAAAACAATACTGTACGTGAGTAAACGCACCTTACTACAGATCCCTTCACTGTGCGTAGTCCGACTCGTTTCTGTAATAGATGCGAAGTCGACTCAAAATACGATATCTGCCTGAAATTTTACTAGCACCCTCCAAGCTCGATTACTTACCCCCGGTTTTTCTCAAATTTAAGTCAATAAACCCCAATAAACATCAACATTTATTAAGTACCGAAATTCATTACGCTAGCTTGCACAGTACATTATAAATCTAAAGGATTTATTACTCCACAATACAATATACACGAGCTATATATAAGATATATACAATTATCGACGGAGGAGCGACAATCCATATCTGTCGAAGAATCTACCAATTAAATTGAGAGGGGTAACTAGGTGCATAGAGCGAAGGATTCAATAGAGGTGGCCGCGGGAAATTGGGACAGAATTTTTGGAAGGCAGAGACTTCTTAAAATAGGTTAACTTATTTTGAAACAGTATTTATTTATTTATTCAAAAAACTTCGCACGGCTGCTAACTTTCAATGCCTAAAATTGATCTATTTCGCTCTCGCTCAATCAGTTCAATAAAAAATTAATTAATTAAAAAAAAAATATATAAGTAAAAAAAGTTGCTTTGTATTAGTAAATAAGGGTTGATTTATTTTTAATATATATTATAATTTTGTTGTTTTTTTTTTTTTGATGATTGATTGCCTTTAACTTTAGTTGAAATGAAATTGTTTATTCTGTAAGTAGAAATCACTTTTACACGTCATATTTTAAAGCAGCAGCCATGTTTTAAATATCGTTGCCCTGTAGGTCCCTTCTATTGCTTCATCAGTCTACAGCCACATTCATCAACCGCGGTAACAATTCAAGGGCTAATTAAAATAGATGACCCCTTTACATACTCATTGAGATTTAGTGCTTTTGTTGTACAGACGTCAATGCTGTGAAGAATAAGTATAATATTGTACTGTCAGACGGAATCCCCAGACAAATTGGGTGAACTTACGGAGCTTGAAAAAGGGCTAAAAGTTTTCGTGGTTATTTTGCGAACTACTATTGTTGTACTTATTGTATTTTAGTAAAAACATTGTTTGAAGAAGAAAATTATAGATTTAATGCCTAATGTAAGTGATCGTTTGATTTTGGTCCTAAGAGACACAATATTGATGGCAGTTTTTGTTTAATCGATTGTTACATATTTTTCCGAAAATCTCCACTAGGCTGAGTTTATTTAACCATTGGGGATTTCTGGAAAAAAAATAACGTACCCCACCAGTGGGGATTTGTCAGTGGGAATTTCTGGAATAAATCCTATTTTTATCCATATTTTATTACTAGCTTTTGCCAGTGGATTCGCCGCGTGATAGCAGAAAATATCACACGGGAGGAATAATTCCGTAATACATTGTTTTCATATAACTCTATTGGTTTACGCGGCGCACGCCAGTAAAGCTGAAATCGGCATGATTTTTTTAACGTCTTCGACAATCATCGTCATATTTCCGCCAATTTATACAAAACCTTAAGGCTGCTCTCTCGAAAAAAGCTTGAAAAAAGCATGCACATGAAGCAACTTTTCGTCGACATTTACAGAGAAATTACATCTGAAAAAAATTGATAGTAATCTACATGACATGATACATAATTAGGTTTAGCCATAATTGTTCAATCGGTATCACATAATAATAAAAAGAAAACCACCAAATCACTTCCGAATCGTTGAGATGAAACCCTTGTTGACTCCTTAATTTTTTATCAAAAGATTATAAAAAAATATATATATATCTACTGCTTTACAATACAAAGGAAAATGATTTGGTTTTGTTACTTTTTAAAAATATGTAGTATTTTTATTATAATAAATTAATAAAGCGTCCGATGCGGGTAGCGGAGTGGCGCGGAGAGGGGTTGTTAGCTCCGCCCAAGCGTGTGGCGTGTGTGTGGCGTGTATACAAGCCTTAATAAATTATACACTCATATTAGATTGTTTGATGTAGTGTATATTTCAAGGAAACAATGTCTTCAGGTTCTGGTCTTTATTATTCAAACGAACAGTACATAATTGACATGACGGGTTGACAGACAGGGGAGAGCGGCAGCAAAGTGTCATTAGCTCAATGAGTACTAGCTCAGTGTTGCTATATGTAATAACTCAAACCTTCCTCATGAATCACTCCGACAATTGGTGAAAACTGTTTGAAAATCCGTTCAGTAGTTTTTGAGTTTATCGCGTTCAGACAGACAGACGCGACAGATCTTTGAGTTATAGAAATAATAAAAGATTGAGGTGATACAATGTAATGCAAAGCAAGCGAGCTCATGCTGGGTTAAAGTTGATCTCTAATTGACCTTAACCCAGCAGGTGCTCGCAAATTAATTAGGTAAAGTTTGACAGACCACGAGACATCCGGGTATAAATGAATCGCGCCCGATTTGCCAAATTTTATTTTGTTTTCTGTAATAGCCCGTGGGTCCGTGTGGTGCCGGATGTAAAGAATAGCACTAACCCATTTCTTCCCGTGGGAATCGTAAAAGGCGACTAAGGGACTAATTACTAGAGAATGGGCAGCAGCGTTCTCTATGCATTTCAACACCATACTGCCATCGCCAACCCGCCTGCCAAGCGTGGCGATTATGGCAAAACCCCCCTTTGGGGAATAACCCTCATGTATAAATCATGATAAATCCTAACTGGCAGTTAGAATCTCCCTTGGATACTGATGGAAGAATAAATATTGTAATTAGTTTTGAAAGCATAGGATTCTGAAATTATTGTTTGTAGTATAAAGTGCAGTGGCAGTGGGCAGGGCACATTGCTCGCAGAACTGATGGCGTGGCGACTGCGTACCGGTAGACGTAGAGTTGGAAGGCCTCACACAAGGTGGACCAATGACCTTGTGAAGGCCGCAGGTATTCGCTGGATGCGGGAAGCACAGAACCGGTCGAAGTGGCGGAGCTTGGGGGGGCCTATGTCCAGCAGTGGACGTCTTTCGGCTGAAATGATGATGATGATGAACCCATGAATCCCTTAACTTATAAAACCAATGTATGATAAGCAATGTGAACAAAGCCCTAACAATTTATCAGTTAAAATATGCTCGTAAACCCGTGACCGCATTGACAGGCGTGGGCGTCAGCGAGTGAACAAACACTTGTATAAAATTAACTTAAATCATTCCTGACAGATTCTGTTTTCATTATTTTATGTTGTTTGTCTATGTCAATATCAATTAAGGTAGTAGTATTATATAATTTATGCCGTAATCTCGGTTTTGAAATTGTTTTGGAAAACACGTTCAGTTTGTCCGTGGGGGTCCCAATATTTATAAAAGTGCGGCCTAGTGCGTGTCGGATCACGCACAATGAAGGGTTCCGTAGTTGGAATTAATTTATCCCTATTTTTATTTTTGATTTTACTATTCATATTTTGACATTATAAATAATGCATTTTAGATTAATCTTAACCTGGCTATTAATTTGCCATTAAAATTATTTTAAAAACTTAATACAAAATTTCATAACTTTAATACTTTTATACTTTCATATTCTTTTAATGTGTAGTTCTGACTTGCATGTACCTGCTTATTATTTAATATTTCTACACCAGCAATGGTAGTATGTGTGAAACAATGTTTAATGTAAGATATAAATGTACTATATACTGAGAAATAAATAAATCTAATCTAATCTAGAACAAACTTAACATTGTAGTTGAAAACCATGTTTCCAATACATTCGAACAGCAAAATGTAAGTTTTTACGCACAATATTGAATGATTTACCATAGACTTCTTATAGGTTTTTGCAGGTTTGGAGATAAACCCTCCCTCACTTTATCTTCGAAACTGCTGAGCCTTCAATGTTCATGTATTTTCTTTAGTAACTTTAAAACGAATTATTTTAAAATGATAAAAAACTATATATTTGAAATCCTCATAACAATTAGTCCTTTAATTTAATATGTCACACGGTACAGTTTGCAAACCTTGTTTTTATAATTTTTTGTCCCCAAAAGTGCGGGGTGTACATATATTTAAAATTAAATTATTTACGTTACACGTTCGTGTTTAGATAGATGGACAGACAGTCACACGAGTGATCCTATAAGTAGTCCGTTTCTTTTGAGGTACTGAACCCTAATAATGGCTATAGTTGTTATTATACTACGGTCTTATTTTCTTTATAATACGTATTATCCAAACTTTATCCTAATTTTGGTGGTGTGAATTAAAAGGTCGGCACTACGACTGCCTTATGTTTGCTAGTCTTTTAAAATCAGGCAACCCGCATGCAAGTTAACCCTCTCTATTTTATACAAAGAAAGCAGTCTTCCCTTTAACAATACATCATTTGATTCATTATTGATGACAAATACCACTGACAATTAATTAAGTTAATTAAAAACATTGTTATAACAAGCGACGCCGCGGCTAGTGGTGGGAATAATTGGGTTCTTGTTCAGTGATTGATTGAATTGTGAGATAAATACCTTGAAGGATTGAGACGGGTTATCTTTGAGCTTCATTTCACTTATTATAGTATACTTCTTAATTGGAAGTTGTACCTAGTGAATGAAAGTAATTATCAATGCTATATTTTTCTTACACGCTATATTGCTATGGGTAGGTAAATAATTGGATGGCCGAACATATTGGCAGTGGCTGTTGTCAGCTATAAACTTTCAACAACAAACCTAGTCAGGCCAAGTTATGCCAACCTTAGACGGTACATGTCTGTCATCAAGCGCCTGTAACATCATTGACAGCTACCATACACTAAGCTGTTAAAATATAAATACTGTATGTTTAAACCTTGTTTAAACTGTATGCATGTGCATGTGTATATACTGTATGCATGTACTATGGGAGCCATTGCTGCTTCTGGTAACTGGTCGTCTCGCTAACCATGGTTTTGTTATTGTTATTAGTAATTAACTGTTTATTTATTTTTTTACTACTTCGATGGTAATAGTTTGTCATTTGTGACTTCGAGTTACAGCTATAGCTTTATGTACATGTGGGCACGCCCTTTATGCCTGGAGGTTTTTATTTAGGTAGTTCTAATAACGTTTTTATTTTTTATTTCTGCTTGAGTATTGCTTTGGATGTTTTTTTTGTTGGTATAGTGGCGTGTGCTAGCTGATAAATGACAAATAATTTAATATAGTGTTTTGTGTTGCGTAATGTATATTATTTTGCATACTATTGTATAGCATCAAGTTTTTCTAACTGAACAGACAGCTGTGCTGCTGGGGAGTTTGTTGCGCCACTTCCTCTTCCCAGCTAAAGCACTAGGAAGTGGTGAAGGGCGGGCGTTCTAGGGGACTGTATTATGTAATTTTGACGGTCGAAAAGAGCTGATCTTAGCCTAGGTTGAATAAATAACTTTTGATTTTAATTGCCATCAATCGGGCACGAATGCAGGTTCCGGGCTGCTATATTGAGAATGTTTTGATGGAAAATCCCAATAACACTTTGCTCGACCTGCAGGGCTAACACGACAGGCGCGAGAACGCTCTCTCGATTTGTCGAAATTTGTCGATGATTCTGACGTCATTCTAAACACTAGACTCGAGTAAACTCGAAAAAGGCACTTTTACAGTTCTATATCTCGCGACGAGAGACCGATGTAGCAAATTATTTAAAAAAAAAACAAATAATTTTTATGATAGCAACATCAGCTCATTCATTCGATTTTATGCATGGAATTAGTTTGTACTATAATGATTTTCATCCACCTCTTTTAAGGATTCTACATACGGGCGCGACTGGTCGACACCAATACCGGTAGAACATTTCCATGATTTTTTCACAGAAATTGTTCTACCGGTGTCAAGTCACGCCAGTATGTAGAAGCCTTTAATTTAAGTTTAGTTTTTTCGTGTAACAGACATTTTTGATTAAAATTAAATGTGTTTCTTTGGCATGCCGCCGATTGATATTAAAATACAAAACAAAATCACGCAAATGAAAACGAGTGAGACATTTTTGGTAGGGACGAAATCTGTGGGTTCGGGTCCTCGACGTGCTAACCGAGTTATCGACATGCCTAACGCGTCCCCGACATGTCAACAGCATCACCGACATGCTAACAGTGTCACCGACATGTAATCCAATGCACGACTTGCCAACCGCGTCATCGGCATGCTAAAAGCGTTTCAACATGCTATCAGCTTCCACAACATGCTATCAGCGTCCCCGACGTGTAAATTAGTGCACGAAGTTCCAACTGCGTCACCGACATTGTAAAAGCATCCCGGCATGCTAACTGCGTGACCAACACGCTAACCTAGTCACCGACTTACTAACAGCGTCCCCGACATGCTGCGAGACTGTATTTTTTTATCAATCAATCAATCAACTCAGCCTATAGCAGTCCACTGCTGGACATAGGCCTCTCCCAAGCTGCGCCACAACACCCTGTCCTCCGCCTTCCGCATCCAGTCTGTCCCAGCCACCTTTTTAAGGTCGTCGGTCCATCTAGCTGGGGGGCGTCCCACACTACGCTTGCCGATACGCCGTCTCCACTCCAGGACTTGTCTGCTCCACCGGCCATCGGTCCTTCGACAAACATGGCATGGCATATTAAATAAATAAAAATATTGAAGTGTAGCTGAAAATAGTCATCTACAAACAATAGCTCTACCTTATTGTGTAAAAATGCGCAACGAATGTGTAGTTATTCAAAGTTACTATGAAGTGTAGCTGAAAATAGTCATCTACAAACAATAGCTCTACCTTATTGTGTAAAAATGCGCAACGAATGTGTAGTTATTCAAAGTTACTATAGAGTCCTTTCAAGGCTTGCAAATGATAGTACCAAAGCTACATAATAGAGAGCACATCCTTTGTATTAAGGCAGTGTATACACCAGAGAGTGAATTCATCGTATCGTGTACAAATTTGATGGGTCCAAACAGCCTAGCTTCGGCTACGGGCTGGCTAACACACCTCACTGTAAGCCAGCTGTCTAATGTATAATCAGCTTTAATGCATCTCCGAGAGAATGGTACACAAAGAGGATACCATTTGTTATTGATTATTTTGAGCTTGGCTTTAGACTGGACAGGGATATGTAGACACATGAACATATAAGGTGCCTATATTAAGATGCACAAGTTATATATATTATTTACTAGCTGGGGCCTGACAAACGTTGTCCTGTACAAATTTCAATCATTCATACAAAATTCCCTATAGAAAATGTTCTTTCCGTTTTCCCGAATTTTCAAATTTTCCCGGCTATTTATAAACATATTATACATCGGCATCAATATAGCGTGATGATAATCATTTAAAAGGTTAAATCTGTAACTACCTGTTCTAACTTGTGGGCTCTTTTTTTTACAATTTGCGGTAAACTATTATATAGAAGAATTATTATTATTATTAATTATTGCTCATCCCCCATAGCAAATAGCCTGATAATGTATAGCTTATAGACTGATCCGACGTAGAGGGAATATTTAAGCAAAAAATTCTATAGAATCTATCCAGTAGTATTTTTGTGATGCTGGAACATACATTCAGACAAACAGAAAAACAGACGAAAATTCTAATAACTATATTTTTGCCATTAGAATCGTTACCAGACCTCGTAGCAATTACTTTTGTTTTCAAAAATATTCAGAACAAAAAAAATAATTAGGGCGAGTTTTAATATTGATTCAGTGACAATCTCGTGTCTAAAATAATCTAAATCCATTTTTCATTCATTAAGTCAAAGTCAAAGTCAAATTGTTTATTTCAAATAGGCACATAAAAGGCACTTTTGAACGTCAATATTTACAAAAAAAAATAGAATTGATTCTAGTCGCCCCTTCCAAAATGTAGTTTCAAATGGAGAAGCATGGGCAAGAAACTCCACCGGTACTCTTTTAAAATCTTGTACAATATTTTTATAGGTACATTAATTATATAATTATATGTGAAGACGATGCACCTAGAATAAAATTACTATACCACAATAGGTAATAAAAAGAGTTAAGAATGAAGCAATGACAGATAAATTAATTAGGTGATAGAACATGGTGCTCACATATTTACAAAAATTGTAAAAAATATATACGATTTCCTAAAAAATAACAATAATATCAGTGTGAGTTAAGGTAATCACAGAATTTAAAATAAATGTCATAAAAATAATAAATTATACAATTAAAATAGCAACCTGTTTGATTTTGTCTAGACTCTAGATTGTCCTATGGAGCAGGACCAGCATGTTTCCAAGCATTCTTATCTTGTATATAATCCTCTAATTTGTAATATGCTTGTTTACAAAGTGTTCTTTTAATATGAGTTTTAAATTTTCTTTCATTTAGTTGCAATATATCACAAGGTATTTTGTTGTAACATTTAACACAGTACCCCATAAAAGATGTATGTACTTTAGATAACCTGAAAAATGGTTGATCTATTTTGTCTTTATTTCTAGTATTAAAATTATGTCTATCACTTATTTTATTAAAAACATGTAGATTTTTCCTTACATACATAATATTTTCATAAATGAATTGGCAAGGTACCGTCATAATATTAATATTTTTAAATAGTTCCCTATGAGATTCGCGGCGACTTAGATTATAAATTGCTCTGACAGCTCTCTTTTGCAAAATAAAGATTGACTCAATGTCAGCAGCCCGACCCCACAGTAAAATGCCGTACGACATAATGCTGTGGAAGTAGCTAAAATAGACCAAACGCGCGGTTTCTACATCTGTTAACTGTCTTATCTTTCTAACAGCATAAGCCGCCGAGCTTAGCCACCCCGCAAGAGATGTTATATGTGGTCCCCATTGTAATTTCTCGTCTAGAGTGATTCCTAGGAAAACCGTTTGATTAATAAATTCCAGTTTTGCTCCATCCAATATGATATTACATTCACTACTTCTAACATTAGATAATTTAAATCGAATGCATTTGGTTTTTGCTTTATTTAGTACCAAATTATTTACCGTAAACCAATCTTGGACCTGAAGAATAGAGTTATTCACGTCGTCAAGATTTTGTGACCGTCGGTCTATTTTAAATATCAATGATGTGTCATCTGCAAATAACACCATCTTCGGTTGTTTTTGAAATAATTGGGTTAAATCGTTAATATAAACTAAAAAGAGGAATGGACCCAATATTGAACCTTGAGGAACGCCCATTGCCATTTCAGACCCCAATGAGTTTACGCCGTTCACTTGAACTTTAACTTTATAAGGCGACGATAACCGACTTTTAATGATTTTATACTGAAGATCACGTCCAAACGAGTAGTTTAAAAATATATGTTAAATTAGAGCATTTCCTCAATAACTTGTAATGTGAAAATTTTAGATTTTGTATATATTACATAGTGAAATTAAATTGTTGTTGTTGTTGTTGTTGTTTGTTGTTTGTTGTTGTTGATTGTAATTTGAGAATGGCGCAAAATCTACCAAGCGTATTTTTCTGAAACTTTCACCAATTTAAAGATAATTTAATTTTTGATCTTTTATATACGCGTTTTATTAAAATACCTTTTGATTTGTGTATAATAAATTAATAATGAAAAAAATTGGGGACAGCGCTCCTTGATGGGCGAGTCCTATTACTGGCTGAACGTACGACGCGTTGCGTGAGCTCAGTACAGAACACGCAAGCTAACCACTCAATGTCACCGGCATATATCTGCGTCTTAAATGGACTATTAATGTCAGAACAAACACAAGACAAGTGTCTTAGCTATACTAACTCCCGGGAGGTTACTGAATTGAGAATTTAAAGTTGTGAACTTGTTAAACTCTACTTCAGAATTACTTAAGGTAATAAATAAGCCACGGAATTAATCAAATTAATCTATCGCATTAATCTCTTAGCTGAACACTGTCTCTTAAGATACAGGTAACCCTAGTTTAAAAGGCAGGGCTCACCAATTATATTGTCTACAGATTTCTGCAGAAAAGATTATTATTTGCTCTGTACTTACTTCCCACCACTAGCAGTTAATTTGTTAACCCTTTTGTTAACCAAGTTATTTAAGTCTGTAACCTGTTTTGGAAATAAATAAATTTTATTATTATTATTTATTGTTTTTTTAACGTTTATTGAAAATAAATTACATAAGGTAAGTAATCAAGTAATGCTAAAATAGAATTAAACAAAATTTCAATTCAGAAATATGATTGAAAGATTACTTTGAACGTTTTAAAGGTTCTATTGAGATCTGTCCAGTTACAATGCCTGGTAAAGCAACTAATTACGGTTAATTCAAGAATAAATCCTTGAATAATACTATCGAAAACTTGAAACCTGCAGCCATATACTACCATTAGTTAAACCTAATACACACAACATTACTTACACCATCTTTGCACTTTACAAGTAAGCAAATATTTAAGTATTCCCTTAAATGGTCACAGGTAATGTCCTGCCTGGTGCCCTGAGGTCAAGTCGTGAAGATGCGGCTATTGTAATACTACACCACATTATTAGCTATTGTCAGGATACAAATTGGTGTTGTCTTTAAAATTATGGGAAATATATCAACAATGTTCCTACAGCGCATGCTAAAAGAAACCTCATCTAGGTTTTGTTTTTTTAACTTTGCCCCACACTAGGAATTTCTCCTGTATTGTGGGTGCGTTTACAAACATTTAAACTCACATACACAAACAGCCAGACCCTGAACAACTACTTGTAGGTCATACAAATATTTGTTCCGTGCGGGAATCGAACCCACGACACGCAGCGCAGCAGTCAATCGCTTAACCACTACGCCAACCGTGCCGTTTTAAAATATTATTGACGTATTTTGTTTTCTTTATTACTAAGAACTAAAGCGATCTAGACTATTAAGCAAAATAGACTAAATAAGCAAAATAGACAGCATTTAACTCTAAATTATTATTTTACGTGATAGGTTAGGTACGTTATAACTAAGAATAGTGTAAATTTGCACTTTTACACAATTCCGTGGCACTTTCTTATGGTCTGATCATCATCATCACACTTCATCATCATCACACTATCACACTTCACACTAATATTATAAAAGCGAAAGCTTGTGAGTTTGTGTGTGTATGTTTGTTACTTCTTCACACTCAAACGGCTGGACCAATTTTGATAAAATTTAGTATGGAGGTAGCTGACACCCCAGGGTGTCGATTAAGACACCCTGGGGTGTTACTTTTTATCCCGATATTCCCATGTGATCGAGCCTTACGCGGGTGAAACCGCGGGCGCAGCTAGTAATTAATAAAATCACTCTGTGATTACATGTATACACAGCATTGTTATAATTATTCATTCACTATTTTATACACTACACTAACTCAAATGGTTTAGTTCTCTTTAGCCTGCGCACTATGTCCGAGTTGTCTAGCTGCTGAATTGCCTCGACATTCACATGTCGGTGAAGTCTTGTCTTCGTGGGAAATTTTTTGGATTATGGTGGTGAAGAGTTCCATTTGTTGTATAAATAAACCTTCTTACTTAAATAAATTCATTTACCAAACATTTAAACAAGTTTGTTATAGTACTTCGTTTTGCGAAAGACAAATTCGTCAGACCATTCCAGTCAACTCGTAAGCGTTAATTGATCAATTTTCCTTCTCGTAAAGTCTTAGCTTCGTGCTGGTATTCTGCACTGAAGGATTATGGGTAAATAATAGGCTTCTATCGCAAATAGAAAATCAATATTTAGTAACACACATAACGCCAAGATGGTCGATGGCAGAAAGAGACAGAGAACACAATGACGTTTTGTAATTGACATACGACATTGACAGGTGACAGCACTAATTGACGTATGTTTTTATTTACCAGAACTTCCATTCATTAGCACCCACATCAATACTTTTAAAGTTGATTTTAGTAAATCAACCATGCTAAGTGCTAACTTAATCAAACATCTGCCAGTGGCGGAGTAGTGATGCTATCTGACTTTTGTAGTTCATTACTACAAAAGTCAGATGGCATCACTACTCCGTCTAAAATGCTGCATTCAGCCTCATATGGTCGCTGATTTACTTTGACAGTTTGTTAGTAACACGACCGCTTTTGAACTTTTGCGTTTCATGGGCTGCTTGTAAAGGACTTTGACATTCAAAGCTCCTGTATTTTGGTACTGCGTAACTTGCATCTTTTGTGGCAGTAATTCTGACTTTGACGGCACGGTTGGCGCAGTGGTTAAGCGGTTGACTGCTGCGATGCGTGTCGCGGGTTCTTATATTCTGGCAAATAAAGAATTCATTCATTTATTCATTCATTCATTCGATTCCCACCCGGAACAAATATTTGTATGACCTACAAGTAGTTGTTCCAGGTATGGCTGTTTGTGTATGTGAGTTTGAATGTTTGTAAATGCACCCACGATACAGAAAAAATTCCTAGTGTGAGGCAACGTTCGAAAAAAAAAAAACTGGGGTCTGCACTCTAAATAATTGAGTAAGCAATTGCTTTCATTTGGCAATACAACAAATTCAAATTCTATTGCTTGCTTTCAGAGGATTGCTCTGTTCAACAACTGGATCAACGCGATGTAGCTACTCGTACGAGTATATCGATGATTGAGCCGTTGTTGGTCATCATTGGTCTAGTGGTCGCAAGCGCTACAACTGAACATGAGGATCTGGGTTCGATTCCCGGGTCGGGCAAAGTGTTATTGGGTTTTTCCATCTAGAATTTCTCAGTAGCAGCCCGAATCTGGATTTGTGCCCGTTTGATGGCAATATAGGCTTGCCCCTTATTACATGCGAGTTTCACATAACTGGCGAAACGTGGGTGAACTATAGGACCACCTCTGTCCAACCCTTCAGGGAATACAGCCGTGATGTTATGGTATTGAGCAGTTATTTTTTTTACGTGTCATTTTACACTAAGATGCTGGCTGGTTACATTTTTATACCAGCATGAAACGTGACCACCATAAATTCAGCCACCATAAAGGTCTCAGCACACATATGGGATCGGAAAGGGATCGTAACCGTAACGCCTTTCGCCTCGCTGTCAACCAGGCGTCAACCTACCGTATGCACGTAACGAAAGCGTATCAGCAGCGCCTGTACGTCAACTCGGCTACGGCTAGGCGACACCGCGCTTACGCCTCGCCGCCCCCTGGCTGACTCCTTGCGAATGGCGGCGTCTTTAGCAGGCAAGTCGCGGGAGGGGAAAGGGGAAAGGGTGGACGAAGAGATGTGAGCTCGGGTACGGAGAGACGTAAGCGCGGGGACGGAGAAACGTAAGCGCGGGGACGATGAGCCGTAAGCGCGGGAATTCAAGTTCGGAGCCTGTTCCGAGGCGAGGCGATTACGTTATTATTCCGATTAGTGTGCGTTGCAGTAGGGAGTTTAATACAAACCATTCTGAACGGCTCGAGGCGATACGGTGACGATCCCTTTCCGATCCCATATGTGTGCTGAGACCCTTATGCACCATAATAGCCAGTATACCATAATAAAGCCACACTACAGCCTCCGCAGTGGCCAAACGGTGTCAATCATGTCCATCATCCCATTACACATTGGTTGGTTGGCCGTCAGCCAAATATCCACTATTGGGCCATCGTCCCAGGCTGAGAAAGGTCCTGCTCTATTTATTAGACCTATATTTCCCGAACAGATATTATGGGGATGACCTAGTTTCGGTTTTCAGTTTTAGATGATGTTTTTCTTCACAGGAGAGTTAATCAGTCATATTTTGGATTAGCTTCCGCTCGCGACTTCCTTCACGTTATTATTATTATTATGTTTTAGTATACATATACTAATATTACAACAATCATTTAATCTCTCTTCACAAAGCTGACTTAAAGTTAATGTTTACAAGTCTCAGCTGTTCATAGAGACTGGTGCCTGATATAAGTTTTTTGGGAGAAACCTGGCTAGAATTAGTTTTTAAAGAGATACCGTGCAAGACAATTACTGATAAAATCACGAGAATACAACCTAGAGAAGCTGTGATTTTCCAAGTATCGTTCATTCTCTCTAAAAACAAAATAGGTCACGTCAGTTTCAGAAATTTCTCGTTGCAATTTTTTCTTGTTCCAATTTCAAGAGAAACAGTAATCGGATTCTCGTTAATACTGACTGGCGACTAACGATATTATTTTTCTTTCTTTCCTTCCTTCCTCCTCTGTTGTTTACTTTCTTTATTTTTAAAGCATCGCCCTTTGAACATTTTAATTGATTGGTAGTCTGTTAATTTTTGTACGACTAACGAATCTTTCTGTCCATTGCGTCTTTAGTTTTAATAAGATTGGGGATTTGTTTTCACAGATTTAAAGCTAAATCTTTGAAGTTTTTTAAATATCAGATTATTTTACATAAAGATACTTTGCCACACTCGGGAGTCGAAGGACTTTGCGCAGGTTAGACCAATGAGACAATCAAGGAAAAAGAACAAAGATATGAATGACAAGTTTTTAATTCAAAACTACTAAGTAAAGTCCATAACGGAAATTCAAATTCAAATAATTTATTTTCTCTTAACAAACAATGCTATGATAAATTACAATATTTAAAACAAGATTAGGACGTACATGACAAAGTTTATGAGAGACTGGTGTCTGCACTAGGAAAACCTGCTTAGCAGATCACCGGGGTCCCACCAGACGGAGAGTAAACATATTATTATATCGCGATGGTCAATGGCGAAGTAACTAGTAAAGTCACCATACAACTCAGTACTCGGTATTCACGATAAATCGATTCAAATTAAATGTCAAAACGGGCCTATTATTTTTGGACAACTATAGTTATACATTAAAAGTGAAAGAGCTGGGCATAACAATATAAATCAATAATAAATACTAAATAAAAGTGAAAAAAACAAAAATCTATAAAACACAACAAATAGAGAAGTGGAAACGTTTTGTGATATTATGTTTGGAGAAATTAGCGGGATGGACTATTTTTGGAAAGGCTTTAACCACAAAGAATATCAAATACGAAACAAAATTAATACCTGTTACTAAGGCCCGTATTTATAGAACGTAACTAGTAACGTAGTAACGTTCTATAAATATGGGCCTAAGACTAGACTTTTGAAGATAATGCCAGATCTGGCAACTTTGATACTAGAAAATCATTAAATTTAGGTCTAAAATCTCAGTTCACTGCTCACTATTAAAACAATACATATAGAGTAAAATTGGCATTCAAACTTAATTATATTATAGGCTCCACGACACTGAGGCGAATTCTGCATGTGATGCTGGATGTGTCTGCGCGGGTCGAATTTTTTAATGATTAAGAAGTGATGCGACATTTGCATCAGTTAGAACTCGTCGGTACGAGTTAGTTGACCAATCGGCTAGAGGGAATTTCGTCCCGCATCCTGCGCGAGATTTGCCTCAGTTTGAGCAGAGAAAACGAAAACAAGCAACTCTTACTTTATTTTAAGAACGAATTCGATTTAAATTATATTCAGACAGAGTTTCACTAGCAGACAATAATGACAAAGAAACTCCGAGCTCGCTCAATTAAATCAGACGATTCTCTTTTCAAATATAAAAGAAACAATTAATAGTAAGAAAAAAGTTTCTGTGAAGGCCCGGTTTCAAAGGGAGATGAGCGAGAAATGAGAAATAACTATAAAAATAACCAAAATGGAGGATTAAAATAAAAAATAAATAAGTTTATTGACACAAAATCCCTTTTGTATACAATTCCAATACATTTCACAATAGGTAGGACATTTGATTTTGGGAAAAGGCTGCACGAATAGTGAAAACCCCTGCCTCCTAAACTAACCCTGTGACCTAGGAGTCAGTGTTCTACTGTAACTTCGTGTACAAAAGAAACCTGTTTATAAGTGTGTTGATAAACCCATTATGACCTGATTTAACTGTGAATGTGTGAGTATGTGTCTGAAGGGGGGTGTGCGAGTGGGATTGTGGTGTATGAGAGGGGAGGGGTGTGTGTGCTCAGCACACAGCTTACACGACTACACACACCCCCAGGTGTGTGTAGTCGTGTAAGCTGTGTTCATGTGATGAGATTAACAGAGTGTTTATAATAATTTAAAAATCATTAAATTAAAGAGAACGTAACGCTAATGCAGTGGTATCATACAACATCAAAGTTTTGAAACAAATTAAACCACGAAATATTTTTCTCAGAAAATATTTTTCTTACTAACTTTGCGACTCTTATGACATTTGAAAGCTACCCAGTGCAAACACCTGTAATAAAATGAGACCATTTTACTGCCTTGCAGTATTACTTTCCTTGGTTAAAAACAATTCAAATTTACAATGATACACAGCTAGATAACAGAACCAAAAGCAACTTTATCACGACACAAAACAAGTTTTAACCAGCTTTGGCTAACATCCCAAAACCGTTTATCCCGCCAGAGATCAGGGCCAAGCACACTGCATTAATAACTTATCTGATAAAGCTGAGCGGAGCGAAGCGAGGTCGCTCGCAGTGTGACCTCGCGGTGCAGGTGGAAGCGAAACAATCTGGAAGGTGCTTTTCGAATACACTTCATTAAGTCGGTCAATAGTAGTGCGTTGTTTTGAGCTCTACTCTCTTTGATATTCATTAAAATCTGTGTTTGCGATGTTTTAAGTTGGGATTTTACGAGTAATTTGCACTGGAATATTAACCTGGCCGTGGGTTTCCGAGTTTTCTAGAAAAGAATATAATAAGCCCAATTCTTGAAATAAAAATGCGATATTAACACACTGCGGAGCACTATTATAAATCAGGGACTATTTTGGTTACCAATTGAAAGGGTTTTTGATAGGGTTTTTCTCAAATGGTAACCAAAATGGTCCCTGGGTAGAATAGAGATCATGCTACGCGTGCTGGGCGGATATCGAAATAACATAATATTATGATTCTTTCATGTTACTGGGTTTCAAGTAGGTATAGAACCCATTGAATGGGTTATCATGTAACCCTTTCACTGGGTTTCAAGTATAAAACCCATTCAATGGGTTATCATGTAACCCTTTCAATGGGTTTCTAGTATAAAGCCCTTGCAATGGGTTACATCATGATAAAGGTAACCCATTGAATGGGTTACCCCTTCGAAAGGCTTAACTCTTAACCGGGGGTCCCTGTTATAAATCAACCTTCTGTTGAGTTTCGTTCAGTCTCCTTCAAACGATTAATTAACAGCATTGATGCTTGGGTTAACCCGTTCTCCAAACATTATGACAGTAAAATTCTCTGCAATCAATGGTTTAACGGTGTGTCATCTTCATAATACTTCAAGAAGTTCAAACTACACATTATTACTGTAGCATTTATGTTAATTCATAGTTATGTTTTTTTTAAACGATTTCCGAAAAGGAGGTTTTTATATTCGTCTGTATGTCTGTTTATTTTAGGTATGTTCACCGGTTTCTCCTTCAATTGTGGATTTTGATATATTTTTATAAATTATCATTTCATAGATGGTGTGGTGCCGGACGTAAAGAATAGCACCACCCCATTTCTTCCCGTGGGTGTCGTAAAAAGCGTCAAAGGGACTTTCTAGAAAATAGGCAGCAGTGTTCTCTATGCATTTTAACACCATACTGCGATCGCCAACCCGTCTGCCAAGCGTGATGATTATGGCAAAACCCTGCCTTGCTTTGGGGAGGCCTATGTCCAGCAGTGGACGTCTTTCGGCTGAAATGATGATGAGATGGTGTTGCTGGGGCTAATACAAACGAAATCAAACTTTTTACAAAAAAATAAACGGTGGCCAAAAACTAAAATAAAGATCCAAAGACTTCCGAAATTAAAGTTATTTTACACTTTGTAGTGTTTTTTTTGGAAGTTGGATGTTTTTTTTTTTGGAAAAAGTTTTTGTGACTTCGATTGCACTAGCAACACTATGAAATGATAATCATACAGCCTGTATCCGATAGGTGTGGTACAGACCATCAAACTGAACAACTTCGTCCATGGGACCAACATCGTAATCGCGAAAAAATAATCAGCCGTCACATACACAAAACTTCGACACAAATTTCGTGGGACGGCTGATAATTTTTTCGCGATTACGATGTTGGTCCCATAATTAGGCGATTCGCACACTCCACCGCATTACGCAGAGTAGCGCGGGAGTGCGTGTTCTTACGTTGCTTGAAAGTATCTCTCTTTGTATTGAAAACACGCGTAGTGCAACACACAAAAAACGCATTCACGCGCAGTGTTGCAGGTCACGCGCCTACATGCAGAGAAACACGCGCCCACGCGCGTAGGTGCGGGGCAAGACGCAAGGTATGCCACACCGAGTTCTGCAGTATGGTGCGTGATTTTGACAGAGCTAGACGTGCAGTAAAAAAATTAAAATGGATCTCGCTGTGTAATGAACCTTTGGGCCACCGTATACTATACTGCAGCTCCGCGCGTTTGTGCGAAAAAACTGCATGATGGTGCAGATCTGCACTTCGTAGCCACCATCGCCAAAGAAAATTCTTTAGTTTGATTATCTGAACCATACCCCAAATATGGCTACACTTTTCTGATACCTATAATAATATGCTTTATATAAAACTTTCCACGCAAAAAATACTAGATTTAAACACAAATCTAGGCCAATAAATAAGTAGTACTTACTTAAATCGACTTCCTAAGTTAGTCCACAAATATCTTCAGATATTTTCACTGAACTTTAAACTTAATTACTGAAGAAGTAAATTGGAATCCTTTCACCGGATTGGTTGGTTTTCAATATTTACTGGTCAGGCTGTTATTTTAATTATTATAACTCGCTCTGTATTTGTTCAAAACTTTATCAATTTAATCATTGTTCAATTTGTAGAGTTCGCAATCAAATATTTATTTGATAGGGCGTTTGAAAGTGATTATATTTTCTGTGACCTTCACAATGGCACTGAGCGAGATCGAATGGAAAATGCGCGTGTAAAGCTGGTTTCCCACGGTGCGTGATATTGCGGACGGATGCGAACCAGCCCGCACCAACGCACCATGGGAAGAGTATCATCCGTGGTTGCGCAGATTCGTCCGTCAGGGTGAGTCCCATCCAAGGCAAGTTAGTATTTTCAAAGGTGCGGTGCGAGCTCTCTTTACGAGTTCTCTTTCACTTTGCATTTTGGAAACAAAATGGATCCAAAATGGATGGATCTCACTGTATGCTGCACCGGTCGACGTCATCACGTCAACGCCGGCTGTCGCTCAAAACCAGCGCTGGGGCTATGTCTCGAATAGAGTCGCAGCATTATGCTGAGCGGTGGCCGATTTGCGTGGATGTGACGCATATTTTCCCCCTACTTGTTCTTTTTGTATCTATATTCTTTCTCTGCGTCATATTTACCGCAAATGAACGTATTTTTTTTCTTTCTTCTATCGAATCTCAAGGCCCACACCGACCAACACTCACCATTATAAGAGCCTTGGTGTGCGGTGCGTGGCTGTCCGTGCTTGATAATCCGCAATATCGCGGACCGTGAGAAACCGCCTTAATATTTTTATAAACATTCATTGGGTTTTGGATCCGATCCAGCCTGTCCCTTGCTGCTCTCTTCCAGTGAGGCCCTAAGCCGAGGTCCGTACCCGGGGGTGCCCTTAGCGTGTAGTCACTTAGTTTATAAGTTTTATGCCCTAGCTGCCATAATTTATTAAGGCATCCACAGGATAGCCCGGTTAAGCAACCGATAACCTCCTAGGTTGACCTGCGAGATGTCATACACAAAAAAAATCAAAAATAGGTTGGGGACTTGTCTAAGAGTATGTCCCAACTTATTTAATATGCAACATTTTTAAATAGCTTTTTGCACTGAAACCTGTACCTGTTACGATTACTGGATTCACTAAGGTATAAGAAAGCTTTAAAAGTACATTAAAAAACTAACGCATAATATGCGCTTAGCTAGAATATTCTGCGATTACATTACTGCATTCAGCACATCGCATGCTTTAGCCTATTGGCTTTCATCTCGCCAATAGGTTTTTTAGATAGCACGTATTGCAATTATGCTACACGCGTATCGATATACGCTACGAGCGTATTTTGTGGTACGATCGTAGCATAACGCGTTTCGGAAATGATAGCGCCTTCTAGAGAACGTGTTTTGGTGTAAGCATTGTATTTGCTACTAATCCAAGGTATTTCGGGGTCATTATTTTTTCAAAAAGAAGAAATTATAGGGTCTTTTGAAACTAGATATACTCGTACCTAGTCTTATTCTAGTGGAACTCTCTACCTGCGTCTGTGTTTCCGAATGTTTACAACCCTAATCTCTTCAAAGTTAGAGTAAACAGGCATCTTCTGGGTAAGCTCACTCCATCGTCGACCTTGTCTCTGTCACCTCTGCCCTAGACTAAGGTCAAGAGCAAACCCAACCTAAATAAAAAAAAAAAGGATCCTATTACCTAATAAACAAATCAATCTGCCCCCAGCCTTTTCCCAACTATGTTGGGGTCGGCTTCCAGGCTAACCGGATGTATTAAGAGTATTTTACATGAAGCGACTGCCTATCTTACCTCCACAACCCAGTCACTGGGTAACACGATACCCCTTGGTAAGATTTGTTGTCAGACTTTTTGGGCTTCTGACTATCCGTAACGATTATCAACGATCTACGAATGGCAGCCGGGAACAACGGCTTACTGTGCTCCTTGAGGCTCGGAGGGGTCTCGATATATAATGGATGGTCACCCGTCCACGGATCAACAATCAACCCGAGCTGCTGTGTTTATTTAGCCAGGAGCTCTTCCCTATTACCTATTATATTCGGTTTTTGATTATTCGTAGACTCACACTTCTTCTTAGTCGTTAACTTCATTTCTGAAGGTCGTGCTTAATCTGAAATTGTTGACCACTCGATGCACTACGCTCTTCCAAATGATTCTGTCCTCAGCGGTTTTAATAGCCTTGGATACTGGTTGGCCAGTGAGCTTCTTTACAAGGTCAGACCACCGGGTAGGTGAGCGCCCGCGTGGTCTGTTCCCGTCGGCCTGGCCAACTACCATGAGCTTCTCTAGGCTGTCAGGGTTTCTCCGAGCGATGTGACCAACATATTTAAGGATTCGCTGAAAACAGGTAGCGGACAGTCTTGCAGCGGCGAGGTGTCAATTTTTGTATGGGAGAAGCCGAAGCGAAGCCGATTTTAACTTACTTTCAAAAATATAGTAAAAATTAATTAATTTACTTAAAAGTAAGTATTTCCTTTACTGAATTTAACACCATCTATCGTCAGGTAGCAGAACTAAAAAGACATCACTACACAGACAAAACTTTCAAGTTTGTTATTTCAATTCAAAGCTAATAAAATAGGCGTTTTTGTTGTTTGAATGTTATGGTGAATTAAATACCCGTAGCGTAACTATATTTTTTGGCAATAGTAGACACTATTGACTGTAATTTTTCAATAGCGGTAGAATTGTTGATGCGAACTTCCGAAGGGAAGCCGGTAGGAATCGTGTTATATGGTGCTCTCGCCACTGCAGCCTTGTGGTTATTCCGAGCTCCTCTAGGATGGATATATTGGTACGTCGTGCAGTCCATGGTATTCGCAGCAACAGTCTCCAACACCACATTTCAAAAGCGTCGATCTTCGCCCTTTCTTGACTCACACACACTCATCAAAATAACATAAAATCTATCCTTCCACCGCAGTTCGTCGCAAACACTAAAACCATACGAGTATAATTCGTCAAAAAACAAAGGCAATAAAACGAAAACACCGATTTATTATCCCTTAGATTATCGTACCCGACTGCTGTCATAAAGAAAGGAGGTATATGTATTAGCATGTGACCCTGCCGGCAGTCTGAATGTTTAATGGCAGAAAAATCAATGTTTGACTCACGGCAACTCTTTGTGTGGTATCGATCTGGTTTGGTTGGGGTATGAATTAGACAATGTGTAGATTGCTTAAGTAGTCGTTAAGTGTGGAAGAATGTTGTGGTAGAAACCTTTTCTTTGGTATAAAATTTCGCCTTTACGGTTGTTCTCAATTGCTGTTTATTAGGAAACCCCTCAGCAGAGGTTAATTATGTGATTTTAAAGGCTACATGCGGCTCATTCTTTTCCTGTCCAGTGTCATCATCATTTACCATTTCAGCCGAAAGACATCCACTGCTGGACATAGGTGTCCCCCAAAGGGTTTGCCATAATCGCCACGCTTGGCAGGCGGGTTGGCGATCGCAGCATGGTGTTAAAACGTATAGAGAATGCTGCAGCCCATTCTCTAGGCCCTTAGTCGCCTTTTACGACACCTACGGGAAGACATAGGATGGTGCTATTCTTTACGTCCAGCACCACAAGGCACACCAACTGTCCGGTGTAATTTGAAGCAACAGAAAAATATTCAAATAAAACGAGGGCTTTTTGCTGAAGTTGCGTTTGGAATTTTCAACGATCGACTTTAACTAACTTATATCTTAGATCAGTGGACTGCTATAGGCTGAGTTGATTGATTGATTGATATCTTAGATCATAAAATACTAACTCCTCTTTTCTTTTGTTTGCTGGTAATTAATACATACTTGCGCTCTTTGTATAGGTACAGCATGATAAAAAAAAAAAACTTATTTTTACATATTCTGGTATAGTAATTTTATTTTATTTTAGGTGCATTTTCAGATATAATCTTATAATTAATGTACTACTTAAAAACAAAATATTGTAAAACATTTTTAAAAGAGTAACGGTGGAGTTTATTGCCCATTCTTCTCCATACGAAACTACCTTTTGGAAGGGGCAACTAGAATCAATTCTATTTTTTTTTGTAAATTTTGACGTTCAAAAGTGCCTCATACGTGCCTATTTGACATAAATAATTGGTCTTTGACTTTGAAAAATAATCAGCCGTCCCATACATTTGGGTCGAGTAAGTATTGCAGTTTTGTATGGGACATTTGATATTTTTTTCGCGATTACAATGTTGGTCCCATGGAGAAAGTTTTTCAGTTTGGTGGTCTGTACCACACCCTTAAATATGACTACACATTTCTGATACATGCTTTATAAATCAATGAATCTGCCTGCCTTTCCCGTTCGTTGGGGTCAGCTTCCAGTCTAACCAGATGCAGCTGAATACCAGTATTTTACATGGAGCAACTGCCTATCTGACCTCCACAACCCAGTAACTGGGTAAGACGTTGGTAAGACTGATTGTCAGACTTTCGGACTTCTGACGACCTGTAACGACTGTTAAAGATCTACGAATGACAGCCCGGACCAACGGTTTAATGTGCTTTCTGAAGCACGGAGTAGTCTCGGTATGTATAGATGGTCACCCATCTACGGACCAACCCCGGCAGGCGTGGCTTAACCCTCCGGACTAGTTCGAAGCACATTACCGCCGGTAACAAGCCAAGGACGATGAAGAAGGCTTCATACGTGTGGAGAAGAAGAAGAATCCTACTTGTCACAATCAGTGCGGTACCGCATTGACTAGTCCGAACATGTTGCTGCGTCCCGCTATTCCATCGACGCAGCTGTACGTGTCGTGTTTGCCTCACTCCACGAAGGCAGAGGATATCGGAGTACATAATGGTTAAAACCAAGTTCACCTTAAGAGTCGAGAAGTTGGAGTCGCGCCACAAAATTAACTTTAAATCTTTTGTGGTGCGCGTTCCGACTCATCACATGGAGACCTTCATGAAGTAACACCTTCACCTTCAATTTTGGCCGAAGGGTGTCGTGTATCGGCGTTTTCGCGGAAGGTTACATGACACCTCGACTCAACGCAATACGTCGCCGCCCAACGTACTACTTAGTTAATGTTTAATATGTAATAGTTTATTATTTTGTAAGAAATATTTGTGTATTTATCTATGGGCCTTAGTTGCCTGATAATAAAGCATTATTATTATTATTAACCTGATGGATCGACCCTTGCAACTGTTATTCCTTAGCCACGAGCTCCTGATAAACGCTTTAAAGCTTGTCTTATTCATACTCTGCATTTTCACAAATCGTTTAAATTCGACAGTTTATTGACCTAGGAAGACATAATAGCGGTTTATTATGGACTTGGCTAGGCTGAGTCATTTTGTAAGGGCCATGAGTGAAGCCAAAATAATTAACTTTAAGTCGAACAGGCAAATAATGATATCAATTTGAGAGTCATTATTACGAAGTAATTAATGACGATGGAGATTCTTTATACCTATTCGCCGAAAACGTGTTTTTTAATGGAAATACAATCAGGCACTGCCGCGTATGGACATAATAATTATCTACAATACACCTGGGGGTACACTCCGAACATAAATCCGAAGTATCGGCCGAATGTTCGGCCGTTTTTTGACTACGGTTAATTATGGGTGTCTACGGCGAAAAAAAAAACGACAGTCAAAGAGATAAGCCAAAACCAAAAATGTGACTTCAAGTCGGGTAAGGACTCAAAGTCAAAAATGTGACTTCAAGTCGGGTAAAGACTCAAAGTCAAAAATGTGACTTCAAGTCGGGTAAGGACTCAAAGTCAAAAATGTGACTTCAAGTCGGGTAAGGACTCAAAGTGTAAAATGTGACTTCAAGTCGGGTAAGGACTCAAAGTCAAAAATGTGACTTCAAGTCGGGTAAGGACTCAAAGTAAAAAAATGTGACTTCAAGTCGGGTAAGGACTCAAAGTCAAAAATGTGACTTCAAGTCGGGTAAGGACTCAAAGTCAAAAATGTGACTTCAAGTCGGGTAAGGACTCAAAGTCAAAAATGTGACTTCAAGTCGGGTAAGGACTCAAAGTCAAAAATGTGGGAATAGGGGAATTTCAGCATTACCGCCACATGCCAACGTTTCCTTAAACCGATGCATGATTTAGTAGATTTCGGCGAAGTAAGCCCGACTTGATACATAATATGAGGATTTCCTGAAGGTATGCGCCAATAACATTCAAATAATTATGTAAGTGCAAATAACAAATGTTTGATTGTCGATTTGAAAGTAATCAGATTAATAGTAACATTCTTGAGAAATACTTATATCATCACGACTGTATTCTCCGAAGGGTTAGGAAGAGGTGTAGATACCTATAGTATACCCACATTAAAATTAAAAGTTAATTATCTGACTGTTAACACTAACAATAGGTTGGCACAGTCCGCAGTTGTATAACCTTCTTTTTAAGTAACCTCACAGCTGAACACTGTCTCTTAAGATACAGGTTATCCTAGATTAAGAGGCAGGGCTCACAATATCTGTATACAGACTTCTGCAGCGTATCAAGCATCTTGTTAATCAGTGTATACTAATGTATGTTTCTTTGTGACAGTAAACTATTATTATTTCGCCAGTTATGTTTAAGCTCCAATATAATAGGGGGCGAGCCGAGTGCCGCACATGTGATGCCGGACGTAAAGAATAGCACCATCCCATTTCTTCCCATGGGTGTCGTAAAAGGCGACTAAGGGACTTACTAGAGAATGGGCAGCAGCGTTTCCTATGCATTTTAACACCATACTGTGATCGCCAACCCACCTGCCAAGCGTGGCGATTATGGCAACCCCCCCCCCGTTTTTTGAGGGTGGCCTATGTGCAGCAGTGGACGTCATTCGGCTGTAATGATGAGGGGCGAGCCTATTGCCATCAACCGGCCACAAATCCAGACTCCGGGCTGCTACTGAGAAATTCCTGATTGAAAACCCAATAGCACTTTGTCCGACATGGAAATCGAACTCAGAACCTTATGCTCAGCAGTAGCGCTTGCGACAGTGGCGGCATCTACATCGCTAACTACGCATCACACTGACGTCACGCAAAATCCTGCATCGCGCAAGCAGAGTTTACCGCGCGACTGGCATATACAACATAATTTTTAGTATACGTGAAACCCGAAACACGTGTATAGTATTTTATGTAAAGAATCTATGTACAAAATTTCAAAACAGTATCATGAAAAATCACAAAGTTATAAGGTCGTTATGTTACCGGGTTGTCCGTACAAAAACATGCTAACGGCGCCCCCGCGCTTCCAGGGTCGTCTTGCGCTCATTAATAATTTGGCAGTAGGTACCTAACCGTACGGCGATTGTATTGTAAGTAATTAAATTTAATGGTGATAACATTTTCCATCACACTTAAATATTTTTGGAAAAAAACACATGGTGTAAAAATTATTGAAATCGATTCAGTTCCTTATTCTGAACAAACTATATTCAGGTTTCGCATATACTAAAAATAATGTTTTATACAACGTCCCAACATCAATCGTCGGGCAGTTGGCAACCAGACATAACACCCGTCTGGTCGGAGGATCCTCCCTTTTATAAAGAGGACCAGTGAACCTTACACCCTGTTCTTCATACCCTATATGACCACTAAACCAACGACGTAGTCCAGTTAAAAACATAATTGCAAAAATACATAATTATGATTAATCAGTAATTACAATTTTGCACGCTCATTTACTCCAAGGGGTAGGCAATTCTATGTATAACCAATATCGTACAACATAATCGTTTCTCGTAGCCGGGTGCAACCATAACCCAATGACCTTATACCCATAAACGGCTATAAAAAGTAACGGTTTGATAGCCCGTCGTCGCATTTTAGGTAATCTTCATAATTATAGGAACCACACCTTCAAGGGAATGTCGACTAACCAATTATTAAATGAGTGAGTATGTAGGAAGGGTTATGTTAGGGCCTCCGCCTACTGGCAGCACGGCACGGCAAAAGACTTTAAAAATTGATATTACCATATAAATCATCGCAGGTACAAAACCAAAGCTTTCAATTGTATTGAAATTACTATTAAGTTACACTAGTAGTCGCACACTAGTCGAAATTCGACACCCTCTACTTACAATCTATAGTACTTGCTAATTCCACGCTAATATAAAGTACAATACTTACTAACTCCATGTTCAAGCTGTCACTTCTGTCACCTATCTATCTTCAAGTCATTTTTATTAATTTAATTTATTTCTAATACATATTATATAAAAATATTAGCTTTCTGCACTTCTCCTTATATGTATAAACGTTAACTGTGCCAAATTTAATACTACTTCGTCCGCGAAATTTTCGTAAAAAGGGTTACAAAGTTTTCGCTAATGATTCCTATTCGTCGCTTAAAAATCTCTTACCGTGCCGTATCGCCTGTGCCCTATCCCTATTACAGACCGATTGATTAATTGAACTGAATGCTTGCCTCTAGTTTAGGGGCAAAGTCAAAACTGTATTATTTAAACTTTATTATTTTGTGTAGATATTTTTTTAAGTGAAAATTTCTTAGGCGCGTTGAGCAGCTTTTTCAAAAATTTTATTTCATCCCAAAGGATCATATAGTGTTAGTAAAAACTTAGCCTATGTTAGTAATTTTTGGGTGAACAAAAATCAATCATGGAACTCGCGTCATCGTCACCGAACGCTTTCCATGAGCTATATGGATACTGTTTTCACTTCTATCGGCAGTCCCCAAAGACTGCCCCGCATGGTGTTTTTTTTTTATTAATTCTTAATTTTTTATTTTCCAGATAATTATTGTTTTCTGGCAAATTTCGAATATTTTAAAATTCGGCTATTGGGTGAAAACTGAAATGATGTATTACTAGGTTCTGCCCGCGACTTCTTTGGCGAGGAATATCTTGTTTTAAGGGGACGATAACTGACTTTTAATGATTTTATACTGAAGATCACGTCTAAACGAGTAGTGTTAATGATTTGAAAAAAATATATGATAAATTAGAGCATTTTCTCAATAACTTAATGTGTGAATATTTTAGATTATGTTTATAAAACATAGTGAAATTAATTTTTAAAGTTATGTCTAACGCGGATAAAAAACTGAGAATGGCGCAAAATCTACCAAGCGTATATTTCTGAAACCTTCACCAATTTAAGTTTTCGGAATCGAATCAGTAGTTCCGAAGATTAACCCCTACATACAAACATACAAATTTTAGCCCTTTATAATATTATTTAGGTAACTACAAGAGCTAAGTGGTATAAAAAACCGTGAGCACCAATTCGTTTCGTGTATGACCAGATGTATGAACATAAACGAAGCAAAAGGAGTATGTAAGGATAGTAGCAGGTGGCGTTCTATAGTTTCTGCCTACCCCCATGGGAAGAAGGCGTGAGTTATTTATGTATGTGAGCACCAATTCGCAGTGGTTTCAAAAACCTAAAACGGCATTTTTGAACGGCCCTTCTGATTTTAGCCAGCTATCAAACCCTTATTTATCTTTTTAGGGTTCCGTATCTCAAAAGGAAAAAAGGAATCCTTATAGGATCACTCGTGTGTCTGTCTGTCCGTCTGTCACAGCTGATTTGCTCCGAATCTACTGGAACGATTAAGTTGAAATTTGGTACACATATGAATTTCTGTGACCCAAACACTAATGTGTTACGTAAATAAATAATGGAGGTCACTTTTGGGGGGCAAATTATAAAATTTAAAAAAAATAGTTTTGCTGACTGTACCGTGTGACTTATCAAATGAAAGGGCTTGTTTTAAGGATTTTACATTTTTTTTTTATAATTTTAAAATACATACTTTTGAAATTATTTAAGAAAATATATGAAAAATGGCCATCATGTTTTTCAACTACAATGTTAAGTTTGTTTGGATAAATTCATCCCAACTACGGAACCCTTCATTGTGCGTGGTCCGACACGCACTTGGCCGGTTTTTACAAACAAATCCCACTATTTATTGCTTTGACCTACAAATAATGTGACCGATAAGTAAGTCACACTGCAAACAACTTTTATCTTTAAAGTCAAACTAAACAGTGATTTTGAACTATAAAATTTACGCTCACCCCAGCACATTTTTTTGCAATAAGCACTTAGATAATTTCCTATCGCAACGGTACCTATTTAGATAAAAGCGAACATAGAATCCCAATTTCCCCTACACGTGATTACGAGTGAAGTACAAATAAATCAATGGAAACGGCTTTCATAATAAACTAAAGAGCTATCTGTAATGATACCGTTTGATAGACAACCCCTTATCATTATGCAAAGTGGACCACTACGGAGAACACGTGAAGGCAATTTGAACATTATCTATACTTAGATTATAGATTATTTTCGTATCAAACGGTGTATGGTTTATTTTTGTACTTGATTTAAAGACAAAAATAGTATTCGTTTTATTTTATTCAACAAAAAATAACTGAGAAACTGTCTCCAATAAGAAACTGTCTCCAAACTCAAAATCAAAAGTCATTTATTCAAACTAGGCTGAGAATCAGCATTTTCCGAACGTCAAAAATTACATGAGACAGTCCCCCAAAAACGCCCACCCTTCACCACTTTCTAGTGCTTTAGCTGGGAAGAAACAGTTTACAGAAACTCTGTGTTCGATAACAACTGAACTGAACATTTTAGTATAAAGGCTTCTACATACCAGCGCGACTTGTCGCGCAACGCGACACGGCACAAAGGCCCCGCGTATAGCGGGACGAGCTGTGCCTTTGTGTCGCGTCGCGTCGCGCGACAAGTCGCCCCGGTATGTAGTAGCCTTAATACTGTATTGTATCTGTGTTACTAGCTAGTTTTTAAATACTTTCCATTGTAATCTGTGGAGAACGTAGTGGGTAGCATTATTGTTTAAAATGTAATATTTAAGATAGATATAATGACTGTATCGTATTGTGCTACTGTTTATGTTTCCGTAAATAAATAAATAAGAAGAAGTGGCCCAACAAATTCCCCAGCATCACAGCTGTCTGTTCACATGTATAACTTGAATTTATACAATAGAATATAAAATGCAACACAAAACATTAAATTAAGTTATTTGCCTAATGTTAGCTAACACACCATTATACAAAAAATAATATATATATAATTATAATCGTCGAAAACTATACTCAAGCAGAAATCCCAATGTACCAATCCTCCTGTCAGCAATGACTTAAGTACATCAATCAAGGAAAACTAATTATTTATCAAATTGACACAGTCACGTCCATTTCCCGTGTTATAGAGATTTCATACAACTGTGGTTACTGTATTAATACAATAAAACGACATCATTTTACTAAGCAATGAGGGTTTCTGAAATGACGTTCGTTGGTGGCAGCACTGAGAACTCAGGTCCGGGCACCTGTCAAAATGATCAAAGCGCCTATACTCGTATTCTTTTAGTTACTGAATGAGGAACGAATGATGAAAGTCATCATATATATATTATGTCGGGTCTTCAAGATTTTACTCCGTTAGAATCACAAATTGACACCATGACTACAAATTATAATCACCACAAAAACCGAGCATATCGAATCGAGTACAGTTCCGCGACGTCGGTCAGACCAGACACTGAATCTTGAATGTCCTCCTCGCCATCGGCGCAAAACGCGCCAGAGGTGTGGGTAGATCACGCGATGTCACCAGTGGCGCGCTTGATTCGTTACGTGTCCGAACTAATGACCGGCTCCGACATATATATATTCACTGTCGAAATGGAAGATATCTTGTCAAATTAGCGCCAACTGGTAGCGTGTATTTTCATGTAAGCCTTTATTAATTAAGGTACCAAACTAATAGTCAATCAAATAATGAATGTGAATCTATCGGTTTGCTGTGAGGAGTATGTGGCTTGTTTACCGATCGATGACCGTTCTTGATAGGTAGGTATTTATAGAACTTTCGTACTTTGGAGAAAAATCCCTACAAAAACTATCAGAGCTTTTTTTTTACCTAATAATGCATGTTCGCAAGAGGTAGCGAGGTGAGTTTGAATGTATGGGGTAATCTTCGGAACTACTGAACCGATCCTTAAAATTCTTTCACTATTGGGAAGCTACGTTATCCCAGATTGTCAATACCTATTAAAAAAAACTGGCCAAGTCCCAGTCGGACTCGCACGGAACCCTTCGCGGGTTCCGTGCGTACAATATTTATATTTTTTTTTAAATCATTCATCATCATCAATCATTCATTTTTAGGGTTCAGTACCAAAATGGTAAAAAGAAACCCTTATGGTGAGACTAAGTCTGTCTGTCTGTCTGTCACACCTGGATATCTCAAGAACTACTAATGCTATCAACTTGAAATTTAGAATAGTTTTAGATGACGTTTGCCCAACTATTTTGCAAGCAAGAAAGAAATAAAAAAAAAATATATACCTTTTTTGCAAAAGGGACTGAAAGGGAGTCTTAAAAATTTTAAGGGGGGCTACTAGGGCATGTGGGGCATATGAAAGAACGCTGTTTGCACATTCTCAAGAAAATTTTTTTTATGCATCATAGATTCCGTTTTTTGATAAAAAATGTAAAAAAAAATACCGTTCCCCCCCCCCCTTATCTCCGAAGTTTGCTGAGATAAAAATGTGTATGTAAAGATTACAGGAAAAATAAAACGATGTCTCTAAATGGCACAGTTTTTCAGAAATAATCAATTCGTACGGAACCCTCGATGCGCGAGTCCGACTCGCTCTTTACCGGTTTTTTTTCTGTTATTTATAGTTTTTAGGTGTATTTTTTGCTGTAATGCCAATAAACGCATGTTTCTTTCTTTCTTTTTCTTTCTTTCTTTCTTTATCAAAAAACGCACACAACGTAAACCCTTTAATTTTTAACCTTATTTATTTTTTATAATTTTTTGTTAAAGCGTCGATTGAAACACAATCTGTGAATTTTTCAAAAATTTCAACTTTCTACATAATACGGTTCATGAGAATCGCTGACATAGAGACGGACGGAGGGACAGCGGAGGATTAGTAATAGGGTTCCGTTTGGCGCCCCTCGGATACGGAACCGTAAAAATAGGCTTTTACGCGCGGGCGAAGTGCTAGTAAATAATAGTCAGTGTTCTGATTGTCGAATTCGAGACCGGAAATCAGCGATAGCGTTTGTAAAAACGTTTTAATTCTTTGGTTCATGTCCATCATGATTTTGTTACTAAAACATACTTTGAATTGATCTAGAAATAGGAACCTAGACCTAGGATCTGGATCTTGGATCTAGGGATTGGTCGTTGCCGAAGTTACGGAATGTAGCAATTCTAGATATTATATTTATATAAACGTAAAGAACGAATTATTGTATTTATTTTATTTCTTATGCTGCACCGGTTTGACGTCATCTCGTCAACGCCGGCTGTCGCTGAAAACCAGCGCTGGGGCTCTGTCTCGCATAGGGTCGTAGCATTATGCTGAGCGATGGCCGCATATTTTCCCTCAACGTGTTCTTTTGTGTTTGTGTTTTTTTTCTTTGCGTTATATGTTGACCGCAAATAAACGTATTTTCTTTCTTTCTTTGTTTTAGAAACAAGTGACTGGTGACTGGTGGTTGCTAACTTCAGACTAATGAGGAATTCGCTGCATTAAGAGTTACTCATGAATTAAACACGACAACAGCATAGTCTACGAACATTACAACCTCGCATTTTTAACGAAGAAGAACTGACATTAGGTACCTAGTCCTGTTTTACTCGTAAAATAATTTATTACTTCATTAATTATTCTTAACGTAACCATAGTAGTTGCTTATATAAATAGATGCCTTCAATATTAATCACTAGGAAAAAGGGGAAAAAATCTAATAAATAATTAGATCAGTTTATTGAACTAAACAGTATCAAAATTAAATTCCAACGCCTGATTAAATACTCATAGCAAAATGTTGCGTCAGCTCAACAATATTCTCTAACTAATGAAAAAGTAGCTAAAATTATTTTTAATATAAACGGGAAATGCTAAAAGCCTTGTTTTTAAGTAACTTAACTACTGTGTAGTAATACTTACGTGGCTTATATGCATTCAAAACACGCCATCTGTCACAGAATGAAAATATACGAGCGAATTATGTAACTGGAAATTAGCTTTGGCCCATTTAGGTGGATTTCTGTTGTTTTTCTGACATTCTTCTGATTTATTGTGTGGTATTTGGGGTAGGTAAGATTTTACTACATGCATACAAGTTGTTAATAAAGCCAAATTGTTTAACTCCCCTCTTAGATAATATAATAAATTGTCATGGTATGGGCATGTGATGCAAGGGATTGCGGAAAATTTCGTGAGGAAAGATTTGAGTATGAATGTCGAAGGCTATAAGAGTAGGGGAAGGCCAAAGAAACGATGGATGGACTGTGTGAAAGATGATATGGATAGAAAGGAAGTGATTACCGAGATGACAACTGATGGAGAAGTGAGGAAGAAAGGGACATGATGCGCCGACCGAAATAAATTGGGATAAGGGCAGGATATAGATGACATAAATACATAAACTCACGCCTTCTTCCCAAATCACGGTTTAGTGACTTTAAAGATAAAAGTTGTTTGCACTGTGACTTACTTATCGTCGGTGAAGTTCTAACAGTGCGTAAGTCATTTTATGAGTGTCTTGAGATTTGAATGTCCTTGGATAAAGCATAATGGCGCGCATCGTATCGACCAATCAAAACACGGTAACCTGACCAATAGAACGCGTTATTTGAAAAATAGTTACACTACGTATCTCAGTTTTTGGCGCCAACACTGCTTAAGTGCGTATGTCAGCTAATCACGTACAAATTCGTCGTGCATCAAGTGCTCCGATGTTGTGATTTCGATTTAATTTTCATGGGTTCAAATCACCACAGAGTTCATTTGTATTAATAATTAAACACAATATGGCCTTAAGCGTAAGTTACATTAATTTCATACAGTTTGTTCACTCTCCTGTAAAGTAGCCATTTTTGACTTTCGTGCTGTTAGAACTTCACTGACGTTATCGGTCACATTTTAATGTAGGTCAGTGCAATAAATAGTGGGATTTGTTTGTAAAAAGATAAATAAGGGTTTGATAGCTGGCTAACATCAGAAGAGCCGTTCCAAAATGCTGTTTTAGGTTTTTGAGAGCACTGCGAATTGGTGCTCACATACATAAATAACTCACGCCTTCTTCCCATGGGGGTAGGCAGAAACTATAGAACGCCACCTGCTACGCTCCTTACATACTCCTTTTGCTTCGGCTAAGTTCATACACCTGGTCCCACACACCATCGCGGATTGCAAGTACTACGCAACTGACCAAGAGAATAATGATGAGTTAAAATTAAATTATGTTATAAAACTAGATGATTTCGGTGTTTCTAAGAAAGACAGATACAAACTCAGAGGTCACAGTCTCTTTTAAAGTCCAGATATAACTTTGGTCAGGCCGTATGAGGATCATGCAGATTAATGTCTGAAATTGACTTTTCAGGAAAGAACCGTGTAGCTCAACTCAGCTCAACTTGGTGGGCCACTCCCATTTCCACGAAGTGAATATAGATATTTAGAGGAATGAGGAACAGGGTGTAAAGTTCACTCATCCTCTATAGAAAAGGGAGGATCCTCCGACCAGAGGGGTGTTGTGTCTGGTGGGCAACTGCCCGACGGTTGATGTCGGGATGTTTTATATATATGCTAGTTGCGCGGTAAACTCTGCTTGCGCGATGCAGGATTTTGCGTCAGTGTGACGCGTAGTTCGCATGTGGCGATGTTGATGCCGCTACAGATACATACTTATAGGTATATTCCTGTGCTACTGAATCGGGTTTAATAAACGGATAACTTTTATTAAACCCAAGAAAAAAACATTTGATCATTAATCATCCTACATTTACCGCAAATTGAGCGCTAACATAATAAAATCAATCATCATCTGCTTAGGCTTTTCCCAACTATGTTGGGGTCGGCTTTCAGTCTTACCGAGTAACAAATATAAATAAAAACCGGCCAAGTGCGTGTCAGACCACGCACAATTAAGGGTTCCGTATTTGGCATGAATTCATCCAAACAAACTTAACATAGTAGTTGAAAAACATGATCCCCATACATTCCAACTGCAAATGTACGTTTGTACGCACAATATTGAGTGATTTACCATGTTATTTTAAGATCACATACTTCTTATAGGTTTTTCTGTAATCTATAAGTAAAGAACTATTTTCTGTATTTTTATAAAAAATTTAGACTCAGGCCGCCTTATTACAAAACAAGATTTATATTTTGACATGGCTCCATGGTTTACCATGGAGCCAATTTTTCTATTAATAACGTAACAGTGATGGAAATACCGTTCTTTATTCAAAACTGAAAACTTAGTTCGGTACTAAGTTGTCAGTTTTGTGTTAGGGAACTTTATCATAGTCGGAATAAAGTTCGAAATTCAATAATGGCTCCATGTTTTAAACCTGGGTCTGAAGATAAACCTTGTTTTGTAATAAGGGAGAGGTAGTTTAGGAGATAAGGGGGGGGGGGGGATTTTTCATCTATTTTCTTAAATGATTTCAAAAGTATGTATTTTAAGATTGTAAAAAATATATATGTATAAAATCCTTAAAACAAGTCCTTTCATTTGATATGTCACACGGTACAGTCAGAAAAACTTTATTTTTTTAAGTTCCTCCATATTCAAAATTAATTTATTTACGTAACACGTCCATGTTTGGGTCACAGAAGTTCATATGTGTACCAAATTTCAACTTAATCGGTCCAGTAGATTCGTAGCAAATCAGCTGTGACAGACGGACAGACAAACAGACAGACACACGAGTGATCCTATAAGGGTTCCTTTTTTCCTTTTGAGGTACGGAACCCTAAAAACATAATAAAATCAATACCAGCTAAAAAAAATATTATAGAAAACAAACACGTAAAGATAGTGCTCTCAAAAAAACGTCTAGTAACAAATACCGGATAAATAATGTTTAAATTTCCATGTTTTCTTCACCGATTGTAGGGTATCCGTGCCGACTCGACGAATCCTTTATTCGAAAACTTTATGCGAATCTTTGCCGAAACTTCGTGTACAGCTCACGGATTGTTTGACGGAACCCCTAGTGATGGGAAATGTCGATAAACTTCAAAGGTAAATATTTATTCTGTCTTTACGGAGGTTTGACTTGATTGAGGGACAGGTCAGGACAAAGGCTTCGGAATTTCAGTTTGTGTTAGGAAATGTTTGTTTTACTTTGCGATTGTTTTATTTGTCAAGTACCTACGTACTCTCAAATATTTTCTGACTGATTGTTTGAGCAGCACCCCGGACTATGGATTTGTGCCCGGTTGACGGCCATAGACTATTAAAGGTGTACCATTAATAATATATACCTCTGTATACCCAAATGTCGCCTGTTATGTTCAAGTTTCATGTAATTGGGAGCGAGTCTATGGCCGTCAGACAGAGGTGTATCTCTGTCTAACCTTTTGGGGAAAATAGACGTGATACTATGATTGATTGACAGATAATGTAATGCATTATCTGTCAATCAATCATAGCATCACGCCTCAGCATCAACCTAAACTAGTACCAAATAAATGTAGGTTTGCTGGAGAGAATTCAACTTGCTGTTCCACGCCAGAGCAGTCGTTTATGCAATAGGTGCACATTTGTGCTGCCTCATTGCAGAACAAATATAAAACAACATGCTACATTTTATAGAATGTTTTCCAGCTACAACGGTGTGAGACAGAGATTTGATATTTTCTCCGGGATCTTAGCATCAGCCAAAATTAAAATTAGGATGAGCCTGTGCAACCATTGGACTAATAATTATTAGTCCAATGGCATTGGCTGCATATTATTTATAAGCTTATTTATTTTGAATTAGCTCATACATTGTGCATGCATTGTGATGTCTCTTTAAGTTTGCCTTGTATTATCTAAGTAATATTGTATTGCCCGATTTGTGAACCACTAAATAAAAAATAAAAATAGTGCACTAAGAAAGGATTTCTGAAAAACCGTGTGGGCACTAACGAAAAGTGAAGGCAATAAACTATCTAATAAAAACTTTGCTCACTTTGATTTAGTTTTATCAAAGTCAAAGATCAAAGGATCAAAAACTGTCCTTCAAATTTGGCAATAGATTATAATCGAATAAAGTGTATGCTATCAATGGTGTTTTAAAATTAATCCGAAAAACTTTAAGGAGTGCTTTTAGACCATCGAACTGAATAACTTTTACTACATGCAGATCTACCTGTTATTTTAAGACCTTGCACATATTATTTGATGTATTACTCTCACTGTCATGTTTTACAATAAATACATTCTATTCTTCTATTCTATTCGACTAACTTTGAAATCGCGAAAAAAACAGCTGTTCCATACTAAAGTTTAATACCTACTGTTCTAAACACATTAAGGGACAATTTTTGTTTTTTTTTGTTGTGATTTCAAAGTTTTTCCCGTACTAAAAGTTATACAGTTCGATGGTCTAAAGCACCTCTCAAAGTTTGTGGGGTTAATTTTGAAACAACATAGATATCTATCTAAAGTTCCTTAAGTTAACGATTGCTATAACCACACACTATACGTACTTCTAAACTTAGATATTGGAATCAAAATAGTCACTTCTTCTTTTAGTGGCAATCGTTCACTCGATAACATACTTACAGACCACTATGACATCTCCCATCACTAGTTGAGATTCCGCGAGGCTCACCCTTTCAGCGCACACTTTTTAGTCCAATGTTCGGGGATTAATAGTTTTTTCTTCAAAGTTAGGCTTTACCGAACGTTCCAGTTCTTTCAAGTGCTTTGGTAATTGTTACAAGTGTAAGACGATTGCTGTTTGGTATTGATTTGATATTAATAGTATTTTTTTTTTGCTAATTTGAATGTTGCTAGCTAAGTTTTCTTGTCTGACTTTTAGTTGATGTCCTGGTAATATTGTACTATGGTGCGCTTTTTAATATAGCGAGATTGAATGGCTCAAAATCTGGCAAATACTAACGTGGTAAAATGTTACATCATAGTTTATTTCAATCAATAGCTGATCATCTTAAATATACTATATAAACAATCTAATATTATAGCTATAAATATCCTATATAAATAAGCTAACACTAAATAATATATAATTATGTACGAGTATAACAGTGAGTGTAACACCCAGTCTCATGAAGATCGGAAACGCTACACTCGTTGTTGTGGACGAATACGTTTACCTGAGACAAACTGTCCAGTTAGGTAGGTCCAACTTCGAGAAAGAGGTCAATCGTCGAATCCGACTCGGCTGGGCAGTGTTCGGGAAGCTATGCAATATCTTCTCATCCCACATACCGCAGTGTTTCAAGACGAAAGTGTTTGACCAGCGCGTGTTGACAGTGATGACCTATGGCACCGAAACGTGGTCGCTCACAATGGGCCTTATCAGAAGGCTAAAAGTCACCCAAAGGGCAATGTAGAGGGCTATGCTTGGAGTTTGCCTACGTGATCGAATCAGAAATGAAGAGATCCGCAGGCGAACCAAGATCACCGACATAGCCCGAAGAACTGCCAAGCTTAACTGGCAGTGGGCAGGGCACATTGCTCGCAGAACTGATGACCGATGGGGCCAAAAGGTTCTGGAGTGGCGACCGCGTACCGGAACACGTAGTGTTGGAAGGCCTCCGACAAGGTGGACCGATGACCTTGTGAAGGCCGCAGGTATCCGCTGCATGCGGGAAGCACAGAACCGGTCGAAGTGGCGGTGCTTGGGGGAGGCATAGAGATTATGAAAACGAACATTCACAAATCCATGAACATTCGCATATGTCGAGCAGTGGACGTCTTTCGGCTGAAATGATGAGGTATTCCACTCAGAGCACTGATTTCAACAGCCCTTGAGATGATGATAATGTACGAGTATATAATATGTTCAAAAAAGGGGAAGAGTTCATTGGGCATAAACAAATTCGTCCGCATCGCTGTCAATAGGAAAAGTGCTCAAAAAGCTGGTAGCATTGCCACGTCAGATAGCAATGCTGATTCTTTGGCCTAAAATTAGGCCTCATACTGAATGAGGAAACCTGGATTTGACCGACAAAAATGCGTGATCAAACGTGGTGACCATTGTTTGTTGTTTCTCTGTATTTAAAGAACCCTTTGCTCCGTAGTGTAACAGATCGATATTACCCATCGTTTAGATTTTTCTTCCACGCTAGCGTTACATAAGCACGTATAGAAAAGTTCTACAATACGTTTACCGCCGCTGAAGGGCGAAGTAATGGCTGTCATCAATAAGAACGGATCGGAACGGCGCCGGAGCGACGGTTACCTACAGTTGTACGGCACGCGAGGTGGGCGCGGATCTAGGGAGTATGGATGTGGTAGATCTTAGGGAGGTACGGCCCTCGACGACGTAGTATGTCTGGACAGTATGGCTGGCAAACTTATGCAGTTATAGGCTATTCTGTACATCAACTAATAAAAATCCTTATTTCATTTACGTACAGCATTTTTTTTTGGGTAAGGGAACTTATCAAATAACCGTTCCCGCTCTGAGCGGAACGGGATGGTGTGTCAGACTTTTACTGACTAAAACCCACCCGTGTTCCTTCAGTTGCCTGTGTGCCAAGCTACAAGGATCTAAAAGCATGATATTTAGCATAAACGTTCCATAAATTACGTAAGTGAACACCAAGGATGGATTTTTTAAATTCTTTACCTAAAGGGGTTAAATAGAGGACGAAACTTTGTATGAATATTCGTAATTTTTGCTATAGAAAATCCCATCGGGCACACAGCTTGCCACGTCATAATTACATTGTTTCTTTGACCGTATTTCCTCAGCTAAATAATACTCTGTATAGTAGGTGGATCCTAGCGTAGAGAAAAATTTATGATTGCAACCCTTTTATGCGTAAAAGGGGGATGTACGTATAGGAGGGGTATATGTGGGTGTAGGTACTACAGGTACATCTCTGCTCAACCCTTCGGGGAAAGGCTTGATGTTATGTTATGTTATGCGTAAAATGTAGGTGTGTGTGTCTAGTGCAAATAATTACTGACATATATACCAATATCTGCTTTATGTGCTAAGGAGTGACATATAATAACACGATCATTGACAAATTGTCCAATAACTTGTTATAATATGTGGTCCATAATCAGTAGTGCAAAATTCAGGCTGATCATTTATTGACCAAGCGATCGAAGCGTTTTTGCATCAAGTCTGGCAAAACTTCCTATCCACTGTCAGTTTGTTGGTACTCCTCAACAGCGGGCTAATTGCGTAACACACTATCAGTAGGAATCGGTTTCAATTTAAATGATAAATGATTTTTATTTCTGTAAGTAGGTTTGTACAAACACTTTTACACGTCAATAAATAAATTTAATAAATTTGACAGTTCAACAACATTCATTGCGTTATTTACGTTGTTGAGCAAACAAATTTTTCTAACATATGAAGCAATGTATTAGAAATATACTTCAAAATCATTCCGATTCCGATTCAAGCTGTGTTGCGCAATTAGGGTGCTGGTCGTATTTAAAACTGATCTGGACGAAATTTGATAAACAGATTTTACGACTTTATATAATTTTTTGTCGTCGGGTTTTTTTGATTGAAGGTGTACTTCCTCCAAAAAGGGGTAAAAAGGGGGCAACTCCTTTACTGCATATCTCCGCCTCATGAGATCTGATTTCGATGGTTATATTTTTACTTGAAAGGTAGTAACTTTAATTTGGTCTCATATAAATTTAGTGAAGATCTGTGAGGATCTTCGGCGTGATGAGCAGAATAGCTCCTCAAAATGCAGTAAATTGCTCACTCTTCGGTTTCTACCAGTGGAATCGTCCCTTTAACGACTAGGTAGGCATTGATAGAGCACCTGGGACCACCTTCTCATCACAAAACTAGGCTGCAGCATTACCTCTGCCAATTCAAACCAATTAGAAAAAAATTCTAGCTAGCCTACAAATTTTTACTCATATTTTTTCTTTACCGTCCACATATCTTCACTACAATAATCATTTCAGCCGAAAGACGTCCACTGCTGGACATAGGCCTCCCCCAAAAGGGGGGTTTGCCATAATCACCACGCTTGGCAGGCGGGTTGGCGATCGTATTTTGGTGTTAAAATGGATAGAGAACGCTGCTGCCCATTCTCTAGTAAGTCCCTTAGTCGCCTTTTACGACACCCACGGGAAGAATTGGGTTAGTGCTATTCTTTACGTCCGGCACCACACGGACGACCACAATAATTGTCGTTTTAAATAACTTTTCTGGTATATTAATTATTGCAAAAAGTTTGTGCATGATAGGACTACAGCTGTTCACAGAACTACTAGTATTAAACGTGTTACGCCTTTCTATCTCTTCCAAATTCTCTAACTCTTGTACAGTTTTCCTTAGCTACAGTTTATGTGCCGAAGAAAGGTAGAATGATATACTTAGATACGTCAGCAGGATCTAGATTACTCGGCTAAGCATACTTAGACTAAGACTAAAGATATTTGGAAAATAAAGTCAAGCTTTTTGGAGTTTTTCCTTCTTTATTATTGAAGAGAAAAAAAGGTATTGGAAAATACTGAGGCATTTTGTTTCATCCGACTGTCAAATCATTGAGCCTTCTTTTTTGCAAGATTAACTTTTGATCCCTAGATCTCAAGATACCAACTATTATTTATTCGTACTGTTTAAAGAATTAGACTTTTTCTGAATTATTGAACAACGCTTACGAAAATGTTATGAATTGTTTAATGATAATATCAGACTATCATTGTCCCACTGCTGGGCAAAGTCCACTTCTCATACACAGAAGGCACGAGCATTGATCACCACGCTTGCTCAAGACAAGTTGACGATGTCACTTTGGGGACTTTTCTATAAAATACATGGCAGTCCCATCGTACCTTATTAGAGCTACAATACAGGAATTCCTATAATTAGCCTCTTAGACTAAACTTCAACTCATTAGGTAGACTTAAAACGAAGACTTCCAAATCTAAACAGACTTTTGGCAGCATCAGACAGTGGCATAGACAAAATCTCGTGAAACAATCCTATGTTATTTTTATTTAATTGTAGATATATTATTATGTTTTCCCTTTCAGTCTGAAAGCGGACACATTCCGTCAACAAATGTACAACGTCTTCTACTTACCACATGTCTCACAGTTTGGAGAGTTGCATTTTTTCATGAGAAAACCAAAATTGTTGAAAGGCATGATGTGTCCAGATATCAATCTGAGAGCAATTACCAATAGCCGCCTACTTAACTTATCATTACTAAACCAAGGTATACGAGGAGGTTTAGCAGCTATCGTCTTATACCAGACCCACCTTTAGTTTTCGACCTCAAATTAAAAGATGTCAGACTTATATTAACTATAAGTCCAGGTTTCCTCACGACGTTTTCCTTCCCCGATGTCAGTAATGTCCAAGATAAACTCACAAAGTACATATGAATTGAAAAAGTCACATTGGTACTGGCCCAAATTTGAATGCACAACTTCAGGCATGAGAGGCGAGGCCTTAACCACTGGGTCATCACGACATTATCAATTGTTTAAACAGTTTTTTTTTCCATTTATTTAACGGTTTGCAAACAAGGCAATGCAAACTGTTCACCATGTGGCGGCATCAACATCGCCACATGTGAACTACGCATCACACTGACGTCACGCAAAATCCTGCATCGCGCAAGCAGAGTTTACCGCGCGACTAGCATATATACAACATCCCGACATCAACCGTCGGGCAGTTGCCCGCCAGACACAACACCGGTCTGGTCGGAGGATCCTCCCATTTCTATGGCGGATGAGTGAACTTTACACCCTGTTCCTCATGCCTCTATAACCTTATTGACAACGTGACATGAAAAACACAAGGGATTGTAAAAGCAGTTCTGTTTTTTGAGGCATTCGTCTTTATTTTCGCTGGCACCTTTCAAATTGGTACACAGCAATATATGAGGACCAAAATAGCAGTTTGTACTTCATCAGGAAACTCTTGCTTTATCAGGTAGCAAATAAAATTTGAGGCCGTAATATAGCACACTTACAGGAGCTGTGGTGGCCCAGTCGTAATGGCACCGACTTAACGAGTTGTAGGTCGTGGGTTGGAAACCAGACAAGCGCTTTTGTGTAAATAATGTAATCACAACTGCTCTTAAAACGGTGAAGAAAAACATCGTGAAAAAACCGGCATGTCCTAGAACCAAAAATTTGAAGACATGTGACATCTACCAACCCGCACTGGGCCCGCGTGGTGGATCACAGCCCACTCCTTCTCGAAGAGAGGAGGCTTGTGTCCCAGCAGTGGGAACATTATAGGCTGATTATGTATTATACGTAGTTTGGACTTTGGGAAGGGTATTGTCTGTCACGTTCGATGTGCCACATTATTGACTGTATCTACTACTACTTTACTCCTACAACTAGCTTTCTGGTAGAGCAATCTAATCCTTGTAGGTGTTCCCTGAAGCTTTCACAGATTGTCTACTTTAAATTTTCCGTCTCCCCTTCCAAAACTGCTAAACAATAAAATCAGTAAATCGAAGTTTGTTTGTTTTCAAATTGGGGACGGTCCCGTGTGCCAGCCAGTCCGTGATAGACGTCACGGCCCGTACTCGCACGGTTCCGTGCCAAAATGATGGAATACTTATAGAAAACTTTCTACGGAATGCCAAGGGGGATCGGTGAAAGTAACTATAGTCTGTTCCAAAATTATTTAAGGAAAATTTAATTAATTAGATCAGAAAACGCACACAGTTCGTTAACTGATCTATTTGTTTGTCACCACAAAATTAATATACACAGGGATAGGTAGTAATTTTGTAGTGCCACATATAAATTGATGGCTTTGATTTGATTATAAATCCGAAAATATAAATTTGATACCTTAATTTTCGACGATATTTTTTTAATTGCAACTTAGTGATTCAAACAATAATTAAGAATTCGAAAAAGTGGAGGGATATAAAGTTGAAACCTTCTAAATACAGTTGAAAGTCTTACTAATTTCCGTTTAGTGAGTGATTGCGTAAGAATTTAACCAACACTCTAATTGTGAATCACAGTTTCAATCACAATCCAAGAGTTTTGTAGGATATTTCTAATCCATTGCTTCATAGGTTTAATAAATTCGTCTGCTTAACAAATTAAAAAAAAAATAGTTTATTTGCACCTTGAAGTAAAAAACATGATTTACAAATTTAATGAAATAGGCCTTAAGGTTATTACAGTTGCAAGTTAGAGTTGCAGCCAATATTTATGCTAAGATAACCTAATATCTTGTATTTATAGGTATCAGCGCCCCACCCTCGTCATCATTATAGCCGTTGTTTTTGTGCCTAGCTTGTGGAATAATATTAAAACGAACGAGAAAAACAAATGCAGCACCAACATAAGTAAAGGTATAAAATATGTATGTACTTTAATTACAGGAATATTTTTGAAATATCTAGATGTGATGAGAGTTATAATCTAATTGGTTATAATAAGTTGAATTTTTTGGTTGTTTCATTCACACAAAGTAAATAATGCAATGAACGTAGCTGAACTGTCAAAATGAAAGAAAATGCGATTAATTGTCATTTTACGTGTGTGTACGTAATTACCTCGCATGAACAGGGTTCGTTTACACTTTTGTCAGTTAGTTTAGGAATGTGAATGTATACAATCCAAATATTTTATTTCACTTAAACCTACATGGGCACGGTTCCAATTGGTCGTTTCCTGTGGAGAAGAGCCGGCAAGAAACTCCACGGTTACTCTTTAAAAAAACAATTGGAAATACAATGTTTTCGAATTACAGATATCAACAGTGACGTATAAGCCATGGTCAAACTCAAACTCAAAGCATTTATTTCAATTAAACCAATTACAGGCACTTTTGAATTGTCAAAGAGTCGGTCAGTTAGTCAGAAAGTTGAAGCTATTTGCCCATTCCAAAATGTAGATCTCTATGGAGAAGAACAGGCAAGAAACTCCATAGACGCCAATGATGTATTACCTTTAGATGCGTTACCTGCGCTCAATAATGGCAAAGTAAATGCCAGGCAATTGCCTGATATTTACAATAATAATAATTATTATGACGTTCACGCCAATGAACATGCAGCAGCTAGTGACGTAACTAAATATGTATGTTCATCTCTTTCTAACAACAGATATCGGTATAGGTCTTTCCTTTTCTTCACGCGCTGTATGATTGTACGCAAGTATGTAGCTACAATCATGGCTTACGCTGTTTTTGAGTGCACTAATGTTGTTGTATGACGCGTCTATTTATAATACGTCATTGATGGACTCCCTCAGTTCGTACATATGGCTCATGCTGATACTGATAGACTCTGACAATTAGGCAGTGATTAATTGAAATTATTTTATAAGTAAAAAGTACTGTAGTTGCGGGACGTGCTACACTAATAAATAATATTCCTTTTTGATAAATATGAATAAATATATTAATATCTTTTTAAATTCTATACATGTTCGTTTGTAAGCTAATTTTTGTCTGTCTCTCTGACAATCTATCATTTCAATTCTATATTCTGATTTAAATATTTATTTTTTATATTATGCTGCCAGTACCAACTAGCGACTAGGACGATACATTATCATAGAACCTCACCTTACAGTACCTACTCCCCTAATAATATGTTTGTACGTGTTATTTATTGCAATTTCCTCGTTGTTCCAGGTGCAAATGACTTAGTTTCGTGTAACGTGATGTGAGGAGAGGTTCAGCCACCATGTTAATACGGTGCTTACTACTCGTGCTGCTGTGTGCGGTAAGTACTTTTGATTTTCTTTGATACCACTCGGTCGCTAAGTGCTGAAGAAGAAGATCATCTCGATACTAAAAATGTAAATAAATGGATCAGAAAATCTACCTTTGGGTGCCAATTTGTAATGCCCGTTACAAATTGAATGCTTCGATTTGATCATTTGAATACTTAAACCCGAAATTCTAATTTTAAATCACCTTAGAGATGTTTTCAATTTGATAATTGAGCTTAATTTTTAACATGCTTTTCGTCGACTTGTATGTAACTCATCCATGTAATGGAATCTAAGGTAACTTATTTAACCATCTTCCAAGGGTCGTAGCGTAATGAAAATTGACAGCTGTATGTAGTTCTGATGACAATACAATAATAATTGGTACTGTCGAACGGATGTGATGATGGAGCCGGAAGATATAAACTGGAACTTCATGATGGAAAATCGTATCATAGCTGTTTTGGATTTCTTAGAAAAGTCTTGTAATGAACTTTGACCACGATTAGGTTTCAAGGTCTGGTGATGAAGCCGGAAGATAGGCACTGGCATTCCATGATGGAATATCGTATCATAGTCGTGTTTGCACGTTTCGTTTTTACGTGCATTTATATAAGCGTGTTTTTCTAGTGTTTTTAAACTATTCATTATTGTCAATGATTTTCTGGATACCCATAGTCTTACTTTTCCCGAAACCCACGAGTAAATATAGAACATTATAAATTTTCATTGTCTTAGAAAAGGCTAATATGTACTCCATTTAACCACTTCTAGCAAAAAAACTTTAAGGCACCCCCAGACATGAGAATTAAGCAACGCCTTCATTTTATTCGTGTCATAATCATTACTCATCTGTCCGACGTGCATAATTCTGCGGGAGGCAATAAAAACAAATGAACGGAGCTCCGTAGTGACGTCACAGTCGTAAACAGCCAATCATAAAGAAGGACTGCTGTTATTTGTTATACTGTGGCGTTATTTTATGGATGAGGGTAATGTTGGTGAACTGTATTTGTTTTTGTCTGTGGTAGTTTTTGAATCTGGAACAGTTTCGACAGGAGCTTATTATTTGTACGATTTTTATGTAAAATTCTTCAAAAATTGCATTCAAGTATTTCTGCAGGCCAGTTTTGCTGTTTTTTTAACCGAATGTTTCCTTTGAGTAAAAATTGGCATCAACATTTAGCTGTCAACAATGTGTAACAAACTTCTTGTCATGTAGCAGCTAAACCGAATATAATTTTTACCCATCACCACTCATGCAGATTATTAATAACTTATCAATTATTATTTCTTATATTACATTTACATAAAATATAATAATTACATTTTTAAATATTTGTTTAAAAAAACAAAACATAAATTATATTGGTCCATTGCCATCAGGAACAGGGTCCAAGCTGCCGGTGGTCAGGGCTCTATAGAGAAGAACCTTCTCACTATGCGTACCATGTCCAGGGGGTCTTTCGGCAGAATGTTCGGCCGTTTTATAACTTCCATAGTTTACTTTTTCGACTTCGAATCCTTACCTGACTTAAAGTCAAATTTTTGACTTTGGCTTATCTCTTTGACTGTTGTCTTTTTAGGGTTCCGTACCAAAATGGTAAAAAAGAACCCTTATGGTGAGACTAAGTCTGTCTGTCTGCCTGTCTGTCACACCTAGATATCTCAAGAACTACTAATGCTATCAACTGGAAATTTAGAATAGTTTTAGATGACGTTTGCCCAACTATTTTGCAAACAAGAAAGAAATTTAAAAAAAATACATCTTTTTTGCAAAAGGGACTGAAAGCGGGTCTTAAAAATTTGAAGTGGGGCTATTAGGGTATGTGGGGTATCATATGAAAGAGCGTTGTTTGCAAATTATTAAACATTTATTTTTTATTTATTAGGCAACATAGTTTCTAACTTTTGATGAAAAATTTAAAAAAAATACCGTTCTCCCCCCTTATCTCCGAAGTTTGCATAGATAAAAATCAAAATTATTCTATGTGATAGAAGTTTATGTAAAGATTACAGGAAAAATAAAACGATGTCTCTAAATAGCAGAGTTTTTCAGAAATCATCAACATCATATACGTACGGAACCCTCGGTGCGCGAGTCCGACTCGCTCTTTACCGGTTTTTTTTTCTTTCGCCGTACTCAGCCATAGTTAGCCGTAATTAAGCGACGGCCGAACATTCGGCCGATACTTCGGATTATGTTAGGAGTAGGTACCTACTACGTTCTAAATTCATCAATTATTATTATATTAATCAATTATAATATTGTCATAGGTCCATATGTTTCTTCGACGGTTAATTGGAATACAGGATGTGTATATTACTAATTCATTGCGCCACATGGGTATCCCTTCGTTATGAATTCTCAGAAACGAATACCACATAACAAGATTCGAGAGAGTCACAAATTTATTGAACAGGAAAACATAGTAATTCTCAAGTAAACATCGAAATCAAACGGCAATAGCGTCCCGATATAAACTTATAACGATGGGTGACCGCAGTTTGGGTATGCGTAGCTTTTATGTACCTTATCATAATTGGCTTTATAGTTTATGTGGTTTTAAGGGAATAGTTCCCTACCTAGCAAACTATAACATGAAATATTTAACTTATTGACCTTATAATAATGTACGGCTTCTAATTAAGGCGACAATAACCAACTTTTAATGATTTTATACTGAAGATCAATTAAGAGAAGATTTCGATGAAAGGCACACAGGTGGAGCATGACCTGAGTTAGGACACAGGATTGTTTTTAGCCCTGTTTACAGTCGGTGACCAGCATTACCTGACCCCTCTTACAAAGAAGAATAATGTGAGAGGGGTCAGGTAATGCTGGCCACCGACTGTACGTTCCTGTGGGATAGTTTCTGACTTCCACGCGGGCGAAGTCACGGGTAAAAGCGAGTCCATAGTAAAGCATTCTCACTTATTTTAGCTAATCAATCTGCTTCGCCTTTTCCAGAAAAATCATCACCCCGGTTATATTTTAGCACTTCTGACCATGATTATTGAGTTGGGAATAATATTTTTACTATCAGACGTTTGAGGGTTGCAAAGGATGTTATAATGACAACAAAATAATATGATAAATACGATAAATAAATAAATGATGATGTGTTAACATTGAAAAGAGTATGCTGGGATGGTTAGGTCATGTGGAGAGGATGAGTGAAAGGCGACTAACAAAAGGTATTTATAAAGCAGAGGTGAGTGGAAACGCCGGGAGGGGACGCCCAAAGAGGACATATAGTGACCAAATTTGTGATGTGCTTCAGAAAGGTCAGGTGCGTAGTACTCGCAACCGGCGTGCGTGTATGACTAGATGTATGACGACACGGTTGGCGCAGTGGTTAAGCGATTGACTGCTGCGCTGCGTGTCACGGGTTCGATTCCCGCACGGAACAAATATTTGTATGACCTACAAGTAGTTGTTCCGGGTCTGGCCGTTTGTGTATGTGAGTTTAAATGTTTGTAAACGCACCCACAATACAGGAGCAATTCGTAGTGTGGGCCAACGTTGAAAAAAAAAAAAATATATATATGAACGTAGGCGAAGCAAAAGGAGTATGTAAGGAGCATAGCAGAAGGCGTTCTATAGTTTCTGACTACCCACATGGGAAGAAGGCGTGAGTTTATGTACCTATGTATGTAAGATGCGTTCGACAAACGTAAAAAAATATATTTTTATCTTCAATCAATCTGCCTGCCTTTCCCCAACTTTGTTGGGGTTGGCTTCTAGTCTAACCGGATACAATTTAATACCAGTATTTTACATGGAGCGACTGCCTATCTGACCTCCACAACATAGTTATTGGGTAGCACGATACCCCTTGGTAAGACTGTTTGTCAGACTTTTGGGCTTCTGACTACCCGTAATGACTGTCAAACACCTACGAATGGCAGGTGGGACATGGCTAACGGCTTAACGTGCTTTCCGAGGCACGGAGGAGTCTCGGTATGTAAAGATGGTCACCCATCCACAGACCAAATCCGGTAAGCGTATGTTAACCTGATGATTCAACCCGACTGTTATTACTTTGCCACGAGCTCGTTCATCCACTTAATAAAAGTCTTAAATTCATTTACTGATAGACCCCGTGCAGCCCCGAGGTCGATGCACCCGTAACGTGTTTTAACCCGGACGGTCCGCGACGAACATTTTTGGAAACATCGTTTCATAGAAAATATAATTATACGGAAAAGCATACGTCACGGGTGCATGGATGGGACGTGGCTAATGGTTTAACGTGCTTCCCAAGGCGCGGAAGGGTCACCCATCCACGGTCCGACCTTGGTAAGCGTAGCTTCACCTTCGCTCAACCCCTGCGGCTATTATTATTTAGCCACGAATTATTTATTAATTTTAGTCAATTTCCAAAAATATTTCTATGTCACATCACTAGCGCACTCTAGAGCACTAACATGTAACTATGTTTTTATTAAGGCTAGGAACTGTGTGAAATGAAACACGGCCAGTTCACAATATTAGCATAATACACATATTACCACGATTTAGTGCTCTTCGGTAGTCTTATTAAGACGACAAGGAATAGGTTTTGTGACCAGTTCCTACATTTCAATCAATCAACTCAGCCTATCGCAGTCCACTGCTGGACATAGGCCTCTCCCAGGCTGCGCCACAACACCCTGTCCTCCGCCTTCCGCATCCAGTCTGACCCAGCCATCTTCTTAAGGTCGTCGGTCCATCTAGCTGGGGGGCATCCCACACTACGCTTGCCGATACGCGGTCTCCACTCCAGGACTCGTCTGCTCCATCGGCCATCGGTCCTTCGACAAACATGGCCAGCCCACTGCCACTTCAGTTTGCTTACTCTGCAAGCTATGTCGGTAACTCCGGTTCTTTTCCGGATAATTTCATTCCTCATTTTATCCTTCAAAGAGACTCCAAGCATAGCCTATTAGCGGTAAACATATTTAAAACATAATTCTGGTACTGTAATCTTCAAACGATTGTCAGAAACAGAACAATGTTTTAAATTAATTTAGCGCTAAACGCGTTGAGTGATTTGTGGAGCAAACGGGCTTTATAAAAATATCGAGTGTTATTTTCCAGCCCCCAAAATAATGCGTTGCTGACACCTTTCCGTTGGACATGATTAGGAACTAATATGGAACTAATAAAGCTTAAATTCGTAAAACACGTTTTACGTTTTTGTGATTTTGACATTGTGGTGATTATTTTGACAACTTTCTTTGAGCAAAGTCGACTTTTCCGCGCTACTTGAATAGGCGCCAGTGAAATGAAATGAAATGAAATGAAATCGTTTATTCTGTAAATAGGATATTAAAATCACTTTTACACGTCATATAAAAAAAAAAAAAAAAAATCTAGATGTAGCCGACATTTCCTATCTGACTACCCCTGAGAAGAAATGGCGAAACAAACTCAGGGGTCAAAGTCTCTTTTAAAGTCCAGACATAATCTTGGTCAGATCATGTGAGGACCATGTAGATCCGTGTCTGAAATGGTCTTTTGAGGAAAGAACCACGCAAATTTGAGCGGACCTGACCAATCAGTGTAAGCATTTGTCAGTAATCGTGCAGCTCAACTCAAAACTTAAGGAGCTCAACGACTCGACGAACAGTACCAAAAAAAGGACATTTGGGTAGGCCGCATAAAGCGCTCAAAATGTCAGACCATCATTAAAACTTAACTGAGAAAAGAAAGGAAAACATTTAAAGAAAAAAAAAAAAATGACCCACATAGTGCTCACATTCACAATAAATTAAAGTTGTAAATATAATACTTTTCAAAGTAAACATTCATGTAAAATTGTATACAATATTCTGCAATGTCAATATGTATATAAAATCATGCATAATAATTAAAATGTCAAGTTTTATCACAAGGCTAGCAGAGCGAGCAGCTCAATCCCAAGCTTTTTTGTCCTCTAAATAATCAGAAATCTTATAGTACCCTTTTTTACAAAGTTTAGTTTTAATACAGATTTTAAATCGTTTAATGGGTAAGTTCCGAATATCAGTAGGAAGTTGGTTGTAAAAGCGTATACATTGACCCATGAAAGAGTTGCCTACTCTGTGGAGGCGAGTGCGATGTACAGCAAGATTGTGTTTATTCCTGGTATTTAAACTATGAATATCGGACATTTTCTTAAAATTTGATTTATTTTTGTGTACATATAATAGATTTTCAAGTATATATTGAGAGGCTACAGTCAGAATATCTATTTCTTTGAATATTTCACGAAGTGAAAAGTTGTATGTTGTACCTACAACAAGGCTCAAAAAAATAGGTGGCTCGATCAGATGTCAATGTATACGCTTTTATAATAAACTTCCAAGCCACGTTCAAGATCTAAGCCTTAATAAATTCAAATCATTCATTAAACGTAAGTTGTGCCAGAAAGCCTTTTATACCGTTAATGATTATATTGAGGACAAAAAAGCTTGGAATTGAGCTGCTTTAATTTTTAGTGTACTGAATTTTTTTGCTAACTTAAATTTTTTTGTATACACATTAAAATTTTAATGATTATTTGAAACACAATGACTTTGTGAAATATAATATTATTATTTTAATTATTCTGAATGTTGAGGACTATGTGGGTCATTCTTTTTTGTTTAATATTTAAAAAAATCTTTCTCAGTTTTATTTTTAATGATAATCTGGCGCTTTGATTATTTTATGCTTTGGTCAACCAAAATTGATTGGTTTGATTGAACCATGGTTGTTGTGATCAACAAATCAGGATTTGATATTAGAATATAATAGAGCGCTCCTAAAAATATTATTGAACACACTAATATAATTATTGCGGCTCTTTTTGTGAACCACAAATAATTACTAATTGTGGTCTTATACTAAATAGCTAAGTCACTGCGACCAACTTGGATGCAGTGCGGTTGGTCACAGTCCTTTTTTTTTTTGTTCACGGGATGGAAAATCCTCATGGATGTCCTCCGCCCTGGGGCGAGCGGAGGGGTCTGTACAGACTTTTACTGACTAAAAACCACCCCAGTGTTCCCCTCCCACACTTGCACCGGGGATCTTGGGATCTGTTATTCCTTCCGCAATCCCCGGCTAGTGCCGGCCCGCCTCTGCGGGCCACCTCAAGTCTGGGGGGGGTGAGGTGTCGACTCCACCAGGGCCGGCAGCGATAGGTCACTGCCTACTCTTGAGATGAGGGCACGGCGTGGCTCCTCCCAAGCGGCACACTCTGCCAGCGTATGCCGCGCCGTGTCCTCCCGGCAGTCGTTGGTCACAGTCCTAACCTAACCCATTTGGTCGGGGTGCCCTAGCATAGATAGTGCAACCAATTCTGCTCGCGCGGGGTTGGTTGCAGTTCGAACCTAACCCATTTGGTCGGGGTATTCTAGCTTAGTTACTGCGACCAACTATGAGATTATGCCAGAAAATGAAACAGACGTCCATTTATTTAAAAATAAAGTGTGCATCATTAGAAACCCCAACCCCCTTATTACAAAACAAGGTTTATCTTCAAACCCAGGTTTAAAACATAGAGCCATTATTGAATTTCGAACTTTATTCCGACTAAGGTAAAGTTCCTAAACACAAAACTGACAACTTAGTACCGAATTAAGTTTTCAGTTTTGTATAAAGAACGGTATTTCAATCACTGTTACGTTCTTATTACAAAAACTGACTCCATGGTTTATGACATGTCAAAATATAAACCTTGTTTTGTAATAAGGCGGAATAAGTTTTTTAGAGTTTAAGACGCAGATATATGCCAGTGACCTTGAGTGGTTAGCTTGCGTGTTCTATACTGAGCTCACGCAACGCGTCGTACGTTCAGCCAGTAATAGGACACGCCCATCAAGGAGCGCTATCCCCAATTTGACGCATTATTAATTTATTGTACACAAAAAAAAGGTATTTTAATAAAACGCGTATACTAAAAGATCAATAATTAAATTATCTTTAAATTGGTGAAGGTTTCAGAAAAATACGCATTGTAGATTTTTCGCCATTCTCAGTTTTTCATCCGCGTTAGACATAATTTTGCAAATTAATTTCACTATGTTGTGTGTGTACGGTTTTCCGTTTGGTGCCGGACGTAAAGAATAGCACCATTCCATTTTTTTCTTCCCGTGGGTGTCGTAAAAGGCGACTAAGGGAGTTACTAGAGAATGGGCAGCAGCGTTCTCTATGCATTTTTGAAACCATACTGCGATCCCGCCTGCCAAGCGTGGCGATTATGGCAAATCCCCCCCCCCCCCCCCCCTTTTTTTTTGGGAGAGGCTTGTGTCCAGCAGTGGACGTCTTTCGGCTGATGATGATCTAAAATATTCACATATTAAGTTATTGAGAAAAAGCTCTAATTTAATACATACCTATATTTTTTTCAAATCATTAACACTACTCGTTTAGACGTGATCTTTAGTATAAAATCGTTAAAAGTCGGTTATCGTTTTTTCGAACATAAGAAGCAATGGATTAGCAATATCCTTCAAAATCATTCAGATTGTGATTGATAGTGTGTTACTCAATTAGGGCGCTGCTCAGGCGTTTCATCGAGATTACTTTCGCATTAATAATATTACTAAGTCAGTACTTAGGTAAGTATTAGTAAGTATGAATGATTACTTTTTTATTATATTAGGTATATTAAGTATAGTATATTAATAATACATACTATGAACGATATTCATCAAAAAGCGTAATGAACTAGAGAGGCCAATTAACTATATTTAACCCTCGGTACGCCTTTTTTTTTGGGTGGGAAATTATCAAATAACTTCTCTCACTCTGGGCGGAACGGGAGGGCGTGTCAGACTTTTACTGACTAAAACACACCCGTGTTCCTTCAGTTGCCTGTGTGCCAGGGCCACGATATCCGTTTCGGACAAACTCGCAGCCCTAGCAGCCATTGGCCCTACCGGACCCCGTCAGTTTGTGCTGACATCTCTTTGAGGCGCGCGTGGAACACAATGCGCCGGCAACCCGGGTCTGGTCCTTATCGGACGGCGAGCTACCCATCGCTCACCGTCCGCAAGCCCGCGCCTACGGTCGCCGGAAATCGGCCTGCGGCCTGCGATGTCTCCTGCGGCGACTATAGGGGCGTGAGGGCACGATTTAACCCTCGGTATGCCTGGTAGGGTCTGAGAGATCCACCGCTGCACATAAACCGTTGTTTTTCATTCAAATTTGAATTTCGCACCTAACCGCACTCAGTAGCTGGCCGTTATATATCCCTAGACTCCCTCCGCCCAATACCTTAGTCCGGAGCACTCTCCCGTAGTAGTAGGATGAGCGTATAGTTAGGGCGGGTCTTTGTGACACTGTAATCTATGTTATAGGAGTAACGAAGTATATTTTTTAGTTAAAAAACGCTACCTGAGTTTAATTAGAAAATTATTTAAAAAATTGTTTATTTGTATTTTTTTATCTAGCTAATTTACATCCCTAATTAAAACATTAGTTCATTATTATATCACACTTATAACTTATTTATTCAAAAATTATTTCAGAAATAACAAGTTTAAAATTCGGGTCTAACAGACCCCCCTCCCTCCAGGCATACCGTGTAAACTTTTTGCCTCCAGGCATGCCAAGGATTAAAACAATACGCTGTACCTACAGCGTATTGTTTTAAATCCAGTTAATTGATCTACTATTTAACGACTACCTTTCCCAGGAATCCATTTACAATATTAATCCGATACCAGAACTTTATTCAATTTAAAGCATTTCCCAAACGTAAATCTGACTATCAACAATCGACTAATTACAACCAAACATGTCCCATCCCTTACAATGTAAATTAGTCTATTCTCCAAAGAGCTGTATTTTCCTAACGGCGCGGCGGCGGCAGAAATTCTCGAAGGCTCCATTTAAATTGATTCCCTAATGCTAATAACACGTAACAATTTGTAAGCAGCCGACTGGTAATTTTCGTGTTAGATAGAATTGTTAAACTAATTTCTTCGACGATGTTTAGCTAGGGAATAAAGATAATTGGAAGTGGTCTTGATATTTTTCAATAGACATAATCTCTTTTTATGATGCCCGATTTAGAGTTTGCCGTTGAGAGGGATTTTAGTCACAGTCACCTTTGTACACCTTGTCACTTTACAAAGATTTGACCCCTTTATTTTATATTTTTGTGGGTCCTAAAGTCCCATTATGCAGCAGGTCGCTGATTTTAAAACAACATCAAGAATGTATCCCAAAACGCCAGACTAAAGCCGCACGATTGCATACACCATGCTATTTAATTGCCAGGCAAAAATAAACGTTGTTTGCGTACGCACGTAGTCAGGCAAGAAACTTGCATGGAATAAAAAAGCCGTAGTCACCCCTGTGTTTAAAGCTGGAGACAAAATTTGTTTAAATAACTACAGGCCAATTTCAATTTTAACAGGTCTCTCAAAGATTTTGGAAAAAATTATAAACAGTAGATTAGTAAACTATCTTGAAAGTAGTAAATTACTCTCTGAGCATCAATTTGGTTTTAGGCCTAAAAGATCAACAAGCCAAGCTGTTCACCATCTGACAAATTTTATAAGCACAAACTTGGATAACGGCATGCATACCATAGGGACATTTTTAGACCTTGCCAAGGCTTTTGACACAATTTCTTGTAATTTGCTCTTATACAAGCTGGAAATGCTGGGAATACGGGGAATACAATTGCAACTATTATCTGATTACCTCACCGACCGCCATCAGTGTGTAAAAATAGGTCAATACATGAGTTCTGAACTTAAAAATAGCTGTTATGGAATCCCACAAGGCAGTATTTTGGGTCCTACATTGTTTTTAGTCTATATAAATGACCTTTGCAATTTGACACTCCAAAAGGGTGTAATTATGTCATATGCGGATGACACTGCGCTACTGTTCACAGCTAAATCAATGGCCGAGGTCTTTGAGGTAGCACAGAATGGTTTTAATACTGTGTCTAATTGGCTTCATAAAAATCTCTTAACTTTAAATACAGATAAAACCAACTACCTAATATTTGCAATGAGAAACACTAATCCAACGCTTACTAATCTAAACATTCAAGCGCATAACAATTGTAATTTACATTATGCTGACATTGCATGCACTTGTCCCACTTTAGCAAAAACCGATCATATCAAATATCTAGGCGTCACGATTGACACAAACCTGAATTTCCGCAAACACATCGATTTGTTATGCACCAGAGTGCGTAAACTAATATACATTTTAAAAAATTACGTAACATTGCCGACTTTAAATTAATTAGACAGGTTTATTTGGCGTTATGTCAATCTATTATCACCTACTGCATAAGGTCCTGGGTATAATTGATTTAGCGGCACCACGCCGCTAAATCAATTATACTGCACCTAGAACGCGCCCAAAGAGCAGTTTTAAAGGTTGCTACTTTTCGTCCATTTAGATTTCCTACAGACCAGCTTTATATGGCATGTAAGGTGCTAACAGTACGTCAATTATTTGTTTTTAATGTAGTTTTATTCCAACACACTGAACTCTACTTTAATCCAGTACCTTCAGATAGGAGAAGAAAAGATTTGGTATGTGCTAACTCTCAGACTAAACATGCTTTTACTAATCGATTTTATTTATTTTTAGGGCCCTACTTGTATAACAAGTTTAACAGAGTGCTTAAGATTTATAGTTTAAGTTATAATAGGTGTAACTTACTAGTACAGGAATATTTTTCAAAATTGAATTACGCAGACACGGAAAAACTACTAGAAATTTTAAAATAATAGCTCTGTCGACCTACTCTAATAAAAGTCTATTCCTTTAGCTAATTAATAATAGTGTCTACTTTATCTACTTTAATATTATTTGTTAATTTATTTAAACAATATTATCTTACATAATCTAGTTTTAAAAATAATATACCCAAAGAGTTACTCTTTAAGTCATTGAAAATATTATGTCTCCTTTTTAATGTCAGACCCTATGTCATAACAAACGTCAAAACGCACAAGGTCCAATCCTTATCTTAAAATGGCCGCCAGATTTATTGCCCTTTGTTCCCAATGTAAACAAAAACATCTTAAGTGATTTGTGAGAACATAAACATCCTTTATTTAAGCTGTATGGGTTTTTGAATAGAGTCACTGTAATTAACAATAAAAAAAATTGTTGTGGGAACTGTATTTGTATTTAATAATTACCCCTAATTACAGATAACAGCTGTAATTGTTTTGGTCTTATGTTATGGCTATTTCTGATAAAACTATTGTATCAATTTACACAAAATTTTGCAAGTTACATTATGAATAGATAAGAAATCTGACAACAGCGTTTCTTTGAGAGTTCTATGTAACATCGTTGTAATAATAAATCACAAAGTTCATGGCACTTGAGGCCGGCCTCATGATATCTTTGAAACTTTGAAAATTCACATCGGAGTAACACCGAGTAGTTTCTTATCCGGTTGAGCCCGGGTGTCTCTCAAAGAGAGACACCTGTCAAACGTGTCAAATTCCGTCAAGCCCGGGTGACTCTCTTTGAGAGACGGTGACTCACCCTACTAGACGCTCAAAATATAATTGAAATAAAGTTTAGTATTATTTGTGGTGGTTTTAGTCGATTTTCTAATAGACATTCTTGGATTTGGAACGCGCCCGAACGTAAAATATAGCATGACAACATTTAAAAAAAATATTGAATGTCAGTTACGTTTTCTGTGGTTGTGTTTTGATGTGTTGTGTTTTTAGGTTAAAAGTGTAGTTTTAGTGATAAAAACACGGGTAAGTGGATACATTTTCATTTATCTGTTGTTAATACATCATTGTAGATAATAATTACACGAAATTGCATCATAAAATCGAACTTTTTGAACAAAGAAAAGTTTCGACAAAGAACCGTTCTATCGTTGGAATTTGGACTTATTTTGTGTTTTATCGACTGCAAATAATCAATAATAATCATAAATAAGTGCTTGAAACATCGTTTTAGATAATATTTGCACTAAATACTTGTGAAAAGTTTCAAAATATCATATGTCAAAAACTGCATCAAAATTGTTAAACTTTGAGGTTAAATATCATTATTTCTTTCCACAAGAATGACTAAGTGTTAAATTAATATGACAGTATAGTTCCCACTTGTGCATTTATCACTAATATTAAAAAAAAAAAAAGGAAATTTATTTTTTAATTAATTAATAAATAAATCAATTAACCCCCCCATTTAATTCAAGAAAATCTTTTATTAATTAATTATGGTGGTATATTTTACAAGATATAGGTAGCTATCAGTCAATAAAGGTTTATGTAGTATCTTAGTAACATTTTTGTATAAAAACTTGTCAGTCCTGGAAACCGACACTTTCTCGTACCGAAGGGCACTCCATACTAGTCAACTCTCAAACTTTAGGTGAATATGCATCCGAATATGCGATCTCTAATTATAAGTGAAACCACACAACAAGTGGAGTATTAGCAAGCAGAAACAACGATGGTTTCATAAATTTTAGCTGCAGGCTTAAAATACTTCATAATTATATGGCCGCGTTTGAGCAACCAATAACAAGTCGCATAGGAGGCCGGCGATGGATGCGTAGTTCATACAAACGTAATACCAAAACAATTTGTAAATCAAACATATTCTTAAGGTAGTGTCTTTATTCAGATTGGAATACAGAATGGACACTGATTTAAACAAGAGTTATGAGCAAAATAAGTTTTCTATAGAAATTTTAAATTCCTCATATCTCGTCTATAAATCATTGTCCTTTCAAAATATATACTTGGGAACATAGATATTCTGTAATCCAATCCAAATAAATACACAATACCTTATGAATATGTTTGATTTACAAATTATTTTGGTATTACGTTTGTATGAACTACGCATTCTACGCCGGCCCCTTAAGCCCCATTTAAAAAAAAACAAAAAAAAAAGTAAAGTAAAATTATAATTTAGATTAATTACAACCAGGGAAAAATGTAATTCTAACTGTAATGTAGACCTGCCTGAACTAGGTTTATGAAAAACCTGTGTTTCAGGCCATCGATTTACATCAAACATTTAAAATGAAGACAACAATAGGTTTATTACTAAGTTAAGAACTACTCTTTTGTACTGTGTATCCCCGAATAAATATATTTTATTTTAGAATAAAAGGTTTTGAAGAAATATTAATAGTGTTTTTAAATGTGTTATATTTTCCACAAAATTCTTGCCCTAAATAAATAAGAAATATTTGTTATACTTAGGAATACAAAATTGTATACCTATTGTAAACGCCGCGATCCCGGAATAAAAGTATATTTTAAGAAGCCGTTTCCATACTTTGTATCCTTTGCCGGGAAAAAAACGTACTTTAGGTAAATATGCATCCGAATATCCGATCTCTACTTATAATCTAATAATAATTGTATATTTCGAAAAAAACATAATAATAACAATATACATTTTTTAAATGAATTCCACGAACCTCATTCTTCAGTTATGAAAACAACGTTACATTCTCACTTCACAAATATAGCGAATTTTCTGTACATTCCCTTCCACCTGCAGTGCATTTTCCAGTGGATTTTCTAACATAGTGGGGTGCATTATACTTGCATTAGTTGAGGTAATTTGCTGAATCTCTGTTACAGTGCAGATTGAGTTTGTTACCTTACCGTGTGGGGCAAGATGTGAGCGAAGGCGAAAAATATAAATTGATAAGGTGCAAACTAGATTGTGGTTTGTCGTTGGCCGATGACATCAACTGTTCAGATCGCATCTATGTGGTTCATGACAGACGGTTAACGTTTATCGATTCGAATGAACGTTATCGAACGACCTAATTTTTGAAAAACTGGTTAAATGCGAGTCGGACTCGCGCACGAAGGGTTCCGTACCATTATCGATAAAAATGGCAAAAAAATCACGTTTGTTGTATGGGAGCCCCCCTTCAATATTTGTTTAATTTTAATTTAATTATTTATTTTTATGAATATATAACTAAATGTTCTGTGAATATTTCAAGCGTCTACCTGTTGCCGTTATCAATATAGAGCAAAAATGAGCTAAACAAATCACATTTGTTGTATGGGAGCCCCCTTAAATATATTTATTTTATTCTGTTTTTAGTATTTGTTGTTATAGCGGCAACAGAAATACATCATCTGTGAAAATTTCAACTGTCTAACTATCACGGTTCATGAGATACAGCCTGGTGACAGATGGACAGACAGACAGACAGACGGCGGAGCCTTAGTAATAGGATTCCCGTTTTACCCTTTGGGTACGGAACCCTAAAAACTGTCGCTCCTTTGTGATGGTCTGGTTGTGTAATGCTTGGACCTTAAAAAAATTCTCTGTTATATATACTATTGCTTTTTCAAATGATGTTTTATTTTCAGCATTTGAAGGAATAGAACAGTATTATTTGTATCTCTAGCACGAACATTGAGTAGAAGTCACAGTTTACGTGTCGCCAATTATGTACAAAACTTGTTTCAGAATTAATGTGAGCGTATTTGGGTGCAACAGCATCTATCTATACTCGTACAGTAGAATTTGGGAACAACAAGCGAGAAACACGTTACTATGGCGTTATTTAGCTCAATACTTTCGTGCTTGGTGAATTTAATAGTTAAAAACCGTCAATGAGAGCAAGTGTAGCATAAAACCTTGGTCCTCTTCCAAATGAGGAGATACTTTTACCTTATATTAGGTTAGGTTAGTCTAGAATTTGATACTACAAAATAAATCATCTAATTACTACAAAATAGTCAACTATAAGTTTTAAACTTCAATTAAAACTCAGTTACCACCAAATCCTTGCTAAATTTCTCACTTAAATATGTATTATGTCGCGCGGTATGTACTCTATGTATGTTGGTGCTACACGCAAAGCGACCGCGTGCTATGCAAACCATCTTCAACGCGTTATGATGCTGAAATTATTATACATACCAGCAGTATAATGTGGTTCTATGTTATGTTGTTGTCTGCGAAGGAACAGCTATTTGAAGTCGTGGGTGTTGTAAAAGCGGAGTTAGGGATTGTATTAAGGGAACGGCTTAATATACTGTATATTTGTAAACCATTTTCTATTTTTTAAGTACCTGGTACTTTTGACGGGCCTACACTGTCCTCTCATACCTATTAACACTGTAATTTGAAAACATTGTTAAAGGCCTTGGAAAGCGCGTTAAGCCTTCGCATTCGTGGATCTTTGACAGTCGCTACGGGTCGTCAGAAGCCCGAAAAATTGACAACCAAGAACCAAGGGGTATCGTATTATCCAGTTACGGGGTTGTGGAGGTCAGATAGGCAGTCGCTCCATGTAAAATACTGGTATTCAGCTGCTCTGGTAAGACTGGAAGCCGACCGAACATAGTTGAAAAAAGGCTAGGCAGAGTGATTAAGTGGGTGAAGTCAGAAGCTCCTAATTTGCGGTGGGCCTTCATACCCTAGGTCATGATGTTGGTAAAACGGAGGTCTGACAGTCCAGAATGCGTTGGGTGAACTTATGCACTACTAATGCAGGCAGAGAGATGGTAATATTAAATTTAGTTCAGAAGACTGAACAGTTAAGTCTTTCAAAGCTTCCTCGCTCCTACTATGTGCCCGACAGGGTCCATAATGATCACAATCATATCCAAACCAAATCATACTTTTTACACCATGTTATATAATATTATTTTGTCCCAAAAATATTTATTTTGTTGTTTAAGTGAAACCTGAATATAGTTTGTTCAGAATAAGGAACTGAATCGATGTCAATAATTTTTACACCATGTTATACTCGTATTTTGTCCCAAAAATATTTAAGTGTGATGGAAAATGTTATCACCATTTAATTACTTACAATACAATCGCCGTACGGTTAGGTAGCTACTGCCAAATTATTATCAATGACCGCATGACGACCCTGGAGGCGGGGGGGCGCCGTTAGCATTTTTTTGTACGGACAACCCGGTAACATAACCCTTTTATCTTTGTTATTTTTCATGATACAATTTTAATTATTATTTATTCCTAACATAAAAATACACGTGTTTCGGGTTTCGCTTAAACTAAAACTGATATTGTATAATTTTAAGTTACCACTTAAAGACACATTCTGGAATGCAAATAAAGTATTGAGTATTTTATACAAGGAGACAGTACTATTCATTCAAAATCAAAACCAAATATTTTATATTTCACATACACCTACTAGACATTTAGACATGGGCACTTATGAAACATCAGAAGCTAGGTGCACGGTTCCAATTCGTCGTTTCCTATCCTATGGAGAAGAGCCGGCAAGAAACTCTACGGTTACACTTTTAATAATAATGGGCTTTTACAATATTTCCAAATTACTGTGAGGTGACACAGTGACGACATGCTCGTACCTGTAATTCATTCACCCACATTTCACCAGTTATATTTAAGTCCCATGTAATAGGGGGCGAGCCTATTGCCATCAACTGGGAACAAATCCAGACTCCAGGCTGCTACTGAGAAATTCCAGCAGGAAAACCCAATAAGATTTTGCCCGACCCGGGAATTGAGCCTAGGACCTCATGCTCAGCAGTAGCGCTTGTGACCACCATAATTATAAACGCAGTTTTTCTTTATGTGTTTGTGGCGACATCTACATTACCACATGCGAACTACGCATCAGACTGACGTCATGCAAAATCCTGCATCGCGCAAGCAGAGTTTACCGCGCGACTAGCATATATACAACGTTCCGACATCAATCGATTAATTTTTGTATTCTGGATAGTCGAAAATAAAACCTCGTTTGTTATATGAAGCGACATCGGTACTTGCCCGGATCTGAACTCACAACCTCACACATTAGAAGCCAAGCCTTAACCACTGGGTCATGACGATATGTGTGCTTCATCATTTCAGCGGAAAGACGTCCACTGCTGGACATAGGCCCCCCCAAGCACCGCCAATTCAACCGGTTCTGTGCTTCCCGCATCCAGCGGATACCTGCGGCCTTCACAAGGTCATCGGTCCACCTTGTAGGAGGCCTTCCAACGCTACGTCTTCCGGTACGCGGTCGCCACTCCAGAACCTTTCGGCCCCATCGGCCATCAGTTCTGCGAGCAATGTGTGCTTAGTACTTCAAAAATAGATTGCCATAATTCCAGTAGCAATATCTAGTAATTTAATAATTTTCCTATTTATTGTCAGCCAATCTGCAAAATTAAACGACACGTGAAGTTGCCAACTAAACTCTAATAAATTAATTAGAACACATGATTGACTAGTTCCCCAATCAGTTAATAATAACTAATAGTTAATAATCATAACACCTCGCTTCGCACGCTATAAATGTTCATGATAATAATTTTCTGTCGTAAATTATTCAACGCTATAAATTTAGCGGCATTAATGCGTTAGGTTTGCGCTTTATTTAACGTTGCATTTCGGTAATGTTTAAATTATTATGTTGTTGAGCTATGTTGCAGCACGGGTCGATCAAAAGTTTGCCGCAGTCAGTTCGTGGATAGGTGACCATCCATGATAAACCAAGACCCTCCGTGCTTCAGAAAGCATGCTAAGTCATTGGTTTCGGCTGTCATTCATTCATCTTTGACAGTCGTTACGAGTAATCAGAAGCCCAAAAGTCTGACAACTAGTCTTACCAAGGGGTGTCGTGCTAGAGTAACTGGATTGTGGAGATCAGATAGGCAGTCGCGTAAAGTACTGGTATTCGGCTCCATCCGGTTAGACTCGAGGCCGATTATGATACAGAGCCTTTTTTTTTTGGGTTGGAATTTATCAAATATTTTCTCCCGCTCTGGGCGGAGCGGGGGCGTGTCAGACTTTTACTGACTAAAACCCACCCGTAATCCTTAATTTACCTGTGTGCCAGGGCCACGATATCCCTTTCGGACAAACTCGCAACCCTGGCAGGCATTGGGCCTAACGGATCCCGTCAGTTGGTGCTGACAACTCTTTGAGGCGCGCGAGGAATACAACGCGCCGTCGACCCGGGCCTGGTGCTTATCGGACGGCATGATACAGAGCCACGAGCGACAAAATGTAGAACTGATATCTACAATCTGACTTTTCATGTCAAGCTGTTTTACATAACGTCTAATCGTTGACCCGCTGCATTGATAAAAGCAAACGTTATTATGCAGTTCTGCGTGTTAAAGATCAGTAATTAGAGAAAATCGCTAAATGTCGTTCGGCTGTTTTAAATAACGGAGCTGTTTTGTAAAACAGCTAGCGGTTATGTAAAACAGCGGATTCGACAATCCATCTGCGACATATACACAAATTATAGGTGTAGGTACATATCCTTTAAAGCGAAAAAACATTGGATAGAAGCTGCTTTTAAACTAGAAGTAAAGTTATTTAACTTCAATGAAATAAAATATAACAGAAAACAAATGAAGGAGATGAATATGTCGTGGGGTTATCAGAATAACAATATAAGTCATATTTCGTGATTAACATTTATTTCTACTTTAACACAAATTATGTCACATTTATCGTTGTCAATCTGTGGATTAATTTACCATTTACAAACTTTGATACCCTCCGTACCTTAAAAAACACATCTCACGAATCATACTTAAACGCAGAGACCATTAAAAAGCAGGTGAGGCGCCATTTGGACCTCTTATTTGTATTCTACCTCTTCAATCATCAGTCCTGTCTAAAATGGTTCCCTCGCCGTTTGTAAGCCAAGCATACAATGTAGCAATAATAAAATCTGGTCTAAGTCTAATACGCAACATGTGATCGAAATACGTGACAATTCTGTATCGATTCTAACCGTCTGACATTGTCTGACCTTCGTATATGTACAGTCACCAGCATAAGTTCTATCCAGTTAGCAAAATTCAAAGTAATAATTGTAAATTTATGGTGTTAAAATAAAAAACGTTATAGTATTTTACATCCTATAAAACCATTACATACATAATACTACATGTTATAAAATTCAATCTTACCAAGGGATATCGTGTAAGTACTAACTCTAGTGTGGGGTTGAGATAGGCAGCCGCTCCATGTAAAATACTGGTAGGTATTCAGTTAAATCCGGTTAGGCTGGAAGCTGACCCCAACATAATTGGAAAAAGGCAGATGAAGACTTTGGCAATAAGAACTAGGACTTTTTTCTCTAGATCTCAAAATTGCAATAGTTATTACACCAGAACATCGTTTTTGAATTCTGAAAAGTGAACACATATTGATGCTTGTGACAGTACCACAGGTAAAGTTCTGCAATAATTTAATAATTTGACACTAAGTCTGATGCAGATATTATAGTTCTGAAAGTTATTTCACAAAGTATTTTGGATGTGAAATGCTTTGAACTTGGAAGGGTTGACTTTGATAACCTTCTATTCTGTGTAAGAGGTGCGTCCAACTATTGTTAACATAAGTTTGCTAATATTAAAGCATCGTCTTAATAGCTTGGAGACCTTTAAGATATTTGTGCTTATAGAGAAAATTGCCTTCAAAATATTTTATCAATTGAAAGATCATGGTGATGTGATGAGGACGGAGGACACGCATGTGTTAAAAGACTGATGAATATAAATGGATGGAAAGAGGAAGAGAGGAGGAGAGGAAGGCCAATGATGGATGGATTTGCAGGAAGAGCATGAAAATGTGTATAAAAACGAAATTAAATAAAAAAGGGAGTGAATGATAGCGTGATGGCTGACAGGGGAGAGTGGAAGGAGAACATGTGCTGCGCCGACCGCAAGCAATACATAGATCATCTTCTTCCCTTGTTCTAACAAGGGAAAAAGATGATGATGATGAAAAATCATGGTAATTTTCCTTGTATGATGCGAAAGGTGGAGAACTAAAAGTTCTAACATAAATTGTAAGAAGAAAGAATTCAGCATTGGACTTCGCTAAACTAAACAACTAAACACCGATAACTATGTATTTGCGATAGATCCTCTTTTTGTCACAGAAACAAGGCATTATGGAAAGCACGGTTGGGCGATTGACTGCTGCGCTGCGTGTCGCGGATTCGATTCCCGCACGGAACAATTATTTGTATGACCTACAAGTAGTTGTTCCGGGTCTGGCTGTTTGTGTATGTGAGTTTAAATGTTGGTAAACGCACCCACAATATAGGAGAAGTTGCTAATGTGGGGTAACATAAAAAAAAAGGCTTATGCTTCGCTAGACTAAACATTACTAAACAACTAAATTAATACCGATAACTATCTATGTATTTGTTTTAGATACTATTTTTGTCACAGAAACAAGGCATATTATACTCTGGTTACATCCGAAAGACTAATATTATGAGTCATTAGGACTTTGAATCCATATCTAGTCGAGCAAGACCCCTCCTAAGACGAAATTGTGTAAAGGTAAGTGACAGTTTGAGCATGGAACAAGTAAGTAGTTTAAATAGCATGGAATTAGTAATGTACATTATAAAAGCATGGAATTAGTGTACTCATGGAATTAGTAAGTACTTTATAGAGTGAGATGTAAGATGTTACACATATGGATACGTCTTCAAAAATGATATTGAGGTTTCTAATATCTTTTTTCTAAACTGAATAGTTGCGCGAGAGACACTTCCAAAGTGGTAAAATGTCCCCCCCGCCTGTAACTTCTAAAATAAGAGAATGATAAAACTAAAAAAAGTATATGATGTACATTACCATGTAAACTTCCACCGAAAATTGGATTGAACGAGATCTAGTAAGTAGTTTTTTTTTAATACGTCATAAATCGTAAACCGCGATTTACCTTTTTATAGATAATAGTACGGAACACTTCGTGCGCGAGTCCGACTCGCACTTGGCCGGTTTTTTTAAAACTGTATATGGTAAATATATTACATTGCTTTGTATTTATCGTGAAATAACGGAGTTAATTAGACGTTTATATCGAAATAACGAGAGGGGTGATAACCGTTATGTTTCTAATGATATAATAAATAGTGAGTGCTAGTATCCTAACCATACTCTCTTGTATACGTACTCGTAAAACAGTGGTACTCAATCATTTAACCCTCGCAGTCTATGCAGGCTGCATCCTCTAAATAAATATTGATTTGTCACAAACTAGCGGGGTTGGTGCGCCCGGAACTGACTGATTCAAGTTTGTAACGTTGGTGTATGAATTAGTTGAAGAAAGAAATCTGCAAGTCTAAATATTTGTTTTATTTTAATTTAATTATTTATTTTTAAATTGAATATATAACTAAATATTCTTTGAATATTTCAAGCGTCTACCTGTTGCCGTTATCAATATAGAGCAAAAACGAGCAAAAAAATCACGTTTGTTGTATGGGAGCCCCCTTAAATATTTATTGTGTTCTAGTTTCTAGTATTTGTTGTTATAGCGGCAACAGAAATACATCATCTGTGAAAATTTAAACTGTCTATCTATCACGGTTCATGAGATACAGTCTGGTGACAGACGGACAGACAGACAGATGGCGGAGCCTTAGTAATAGGGTTCCCGTTTCATTTTTTGGGAACGGAACCCTAAAAAACGCGCAGCCTAAACGAGGTTCCTAAGAGAAAATAGGAGGAACTTGTATTTATTTTACTGCCACATAAACTAAATTATAAAGCAAATACTATTTATTTTTGTCTCATGTTAGATTAAGCAAGATAATAACAGCTTATGTTGGCTTAAAAAAAGGCTATAGCTAGTCAGTAAGGTAGGAGTAGCTGAGGTCTCAGTGCAAATTGGGAGTTGAATGTATTTCTTAGGTATTAATAATTACAATATCGCCTTTGAGAACTCAAACTCAAGCCCCCTTATTACAAAACAAGGTTTATCTTCAGACCGAGGTTTAAAACATGAAGCCATTATTGAATTTCGAACTTTATTCCGACTATGGTAAAGTTCCTAAACACAAAACTGTCAACTTATTACCGAACTAAGTTTTCAGTTTTGTATATAGAACGGTATTTCAATCATAGTTACGTTCTTATTACAAAAACTGGCTCCATGGTTTAAGCCATGTCAAAATATAAATCTTGTTTTGTGATAAGGCGGAAAGCATTTATTTCATTTAAACAAATTACAGGCACTTTTGAATTTATTGTCAAAGAGTCGGTTAGTTAGTCAGAAAGTTGAGGCTATTTGCCCATTCCAAAACGTAGATCTCTATGGAGAAGAACAGGCAAGAAACTCCAAGGACACTCTTTTAAACATTATTATAGGCATCATCACTTATGGTAATACAATAAAAATAAATGCAGATTCTACTTTCAAATCTAGAAAGGATTTATGCTAAGCTGAGTTTTACATCAATTGCAGAACATCTTGCCAAAATAACCATTATGTAACAACTTACATAAGAAGATCTACACGCTCTATGACCGTTTCATACTCAAACATCACACCTAAGAGGATAGCACTTAAGGAAGGTCTGGGTTGTTATTCCGACCAAGTTAGGTTCAAGCCGCATGCTCATTTTGAAGACGAATATCGAACGACTTGGTTGAATAGACGATCTATCAATTTTACCTTTTCGTCGACAATGTTGGCTTTACAATTAGGATTACGAAAAAGCTACTGCAACTTCTGTAAGCTAGGATCTACATGAGACCAAGTAAAAAAGACTAACTAAAGTATTGACAAACCAACAACCGGATGGGTTGCTTGACATTCAGAAGATCGTGGGGAAGACCTACTTGAGACTGAACAGTAGAACAATGCTGCCAATGATGATGTTGCAAAATAACTCAAATAAAACCAGCCAAGTGTGTGCCGGACCACGTACAATAAAAGGTTCCGTAGTTGAGATGAGTTTATCCCTATAACAAACTTAATATTGTAGTTGAAAACCATGTGTGCTCCCATGCAATTCAACTGCAAATGTAAGTTGGTGGACTATTACTCGTTAACTTGTAAAGCCTAGTTAGCTGGGACAGTTTTTTGTTTCTTTTTAATTATATACCACTGCCGTGAATTTCTCACAACCATTTAGCTGGCAGTGGGGACAATTGACTCTAAAAAAAAATTGCACTTTAAAGCTTAATATTACGCAAACGGATCCAAAAATGTCCGTTTGGTGCCGGAGGTAAAGAATAGCTCCATCTTATTTCTTCCTGTGGGTGTCGTAAAAGGCGACTAAGAGACTTACTAGAGAATGGGCAGCACCATTCTCTATGCATTTTTAAAACCATACTGCGATCGCCAACCCGCCTGCCAAGTGATTATGGCAAATCCCTCCCGTATTTGGGAGGCCTATCAGTGGACGTCTCAAGGCTGAAATTATGATGATGATGATGGATCCAAAAATGGTTTTGCCAGACTCGCAATATTTTTGAACGGCCTATCCATTAATACCCCTGAACATGGGATAGAGAAGAAAAAAAATATCATCCCCACTTTACGTGCAAGGGTACCCAATTTTTTTTTTCTAGATTTTATTTTACCACTTTGTCGGCGTAATTAATATGTACATCTTTGCCAAATTACAGCTTTCTAGTACTAAGAGTCTCTGAGCTAAGCCATGAACAGACAGACCAACATGGCGTAACTGTAAGGGTTCTACGGAACCCTAAAAAAGACGTCTTTATGACGGACTTCATTACAAGAATGATTTAACAGTCTTGTACTGCTCAACCAAATAAATCGAAAATAAAGGAATAACAGGAAAACCCTGTGAGGAAAAGGAATTACCTTCCTCTCATAAACATAATTTCCGATTAACGACACGGTTCCAATTTACCATATTTTAGAAGCATTTTTTCAATTTTGTAAATGCGAGTACCATGGAGCCGTTTACTAAGATAAGATGTATGTTGACTTAAAAAAGCGTGGCAGTTGAGAGTATGTCATGCTCACTTAAATGGCTCGCTGATGGTGGCGCGTGTGTTGGATCATTCGGTTCCCTACAAAATGGTTGAGTTGGATGGTGCTGTTCCACGAGTCATGTTCGTGAACGAGTGCCATCAGTTGAGACTGGTCTTCTCTTAACTGCCAGGGCTTATTTGTAATCTTTTAATCTTATGTTTTGTATTGTTTTTTAAATAAGTGATTTAATTTTTTACTTTGTTCTCACATATATCGCAACAAGAATAATGTACCCAGGATTTTGTAATATCTTGATTGAAAAGAGTGTCCTTGGAGTTTCTTGCCTGTTCTTCTCCATAGAGATCTACGTTTTGAAATGGGCAAATAGCTTCAACTTTCTGACTAACTAACCGACTCTTTGACAATTCAAAAGTGCCTGTAATACGTTTAATTGAAATAAATGTTTTAAGTTTGAGTTTTATAGAAAATTGCAAAACATAAATTTAAATGAAATGAAATCGTTTATTCTATAAATAGGTTATCGAAATCACTTTTACACGTCGTATTAAAAAATATATAAATAATAATAAGTTTGATATAGTCGAAATTTCCTATCTGACTACCTCTGAGAAGAAATGGCGAAGCAAACTCAGTGGTCAAAGTCTCTTTTAAAATCCAGACATAATCTTGGTCAGATCATGTGAGGACCATGTAGATCCGTGTCTGAAATGGTCTTTTGAGGAAAGAACCACACAAATTAATTTAAAAAATTTGCGTGGACCTGTCCAATCAGAGCAAGAATTTGTCAGTAATCGTGCAGCTCAACTCAAGACTTAAGGACTCGACGAATATTAGGCCAAAGAAAGGACATTTGGGTAGGCTGCAATAAGTGCTCAAAATACCAGACCATCATTAAAACTGAGAAAAAGAAAAAAACCAGTTAAGAGCGAGTCGGACTCGCGCACCGAGGGTTCCGTACGAATATAATTATGATGTTGATGATTTCTGGAAAACTGTGCTATTTAGAGACATCGTTTTATTTTTCCTGTAATCGTTACATAAGCTTCTATCATATAGAATAATTTCAGATTTTTATCTCTGCAAACATCGGAGATAAGGGCGGGGGACGCTATTTTTTTTTACAATTTTCATCAAAAGTCAGAATCTATGCTGCCTAAAAAAAATATTGTTTGAGAATGTGCAAACAGCGTTCTTTCATAGGATACCCCTCATACCGTAGTAGCCCCACTTCAATTTTTTAAGACCCCCTTTCAGTCCCTTTTGCAAAAAAGATATATATTTTTTAATTTCTTTATTGCTTGCAAAATAGTTGGGCAAACGTCATCTAACACTATTATTCTAAATTTCAAGTTGATAGCATTAGTAGTTCTTGGATATCCAGGTGTGACAGACAGACAGACAGAATTACTTTCACCATAAGGGTTCCTTTTTACCATTTTGGTACAGAACCCTAAATCTAAAAAAGGAAGATATTTAAAGAAAAAAAAAATGGAAGCATGAACCTAAATGGACATATTTCTGTGTTTGTATGTATATCAATCAATCTGCCCGCCCTTTCCCAATTATCTTGGGGTCAGCTTCCAGACTAACAGGATGTAGCTAAATACCGGTATTTTACAAAGAGTGACTGCCTATCCCCAGTAACTGGGTAACACGATACTCCTTGGTAAGACTTACTCTTGTCAGACTTTGGGCTTCTGACGACTCCTAACGACTGTCGTGCTTAATGTGCTTTCCGAGGCACGAAGGAATCTCGGTAAAGTCAAAGTCAAATTATTTTAAATTGCACATAATTTTTATGGCACATAAAGGGCACTTTTAATGTTAAAAGGTAGCTTCGTATGGAGAAGAATGGGCAAGAAACTCCACCGTTACTTTTTTTAAATGTTTTACAATATTTTGTATAGGTAGATTAATCTAAGTAATTTTATTCTAGGTGCATCGTCTTCACATATAATAATTATATATTCAAATATATAATTATTATATGTGAAGACGATGCACCTAGAATAAAATTACTATACCACAATAGGTGAAAATGATTAAGAATGAAGCAATGACAGAATAAATGATGAATTAATTACCTATGTGATAGTTACACGGTGTTCACATATTTACAAACATTGTAAAAAAAAACGTTTTCCTAAAATATAATTATATCAGTGTGAGTTAAGGTAATCACAGAATGTAAAATAAATACCATAAAAATAACAAATTATACAGTTAAAATAGCAACCAGTTTAATTTTGTGTAGATATGTAAAGATGGTCACCCATCCACGGGCTATCCCCGGCAGCGTAGCTTTACCTGACGGATCAACCCGTGCAACTGTTATAACTTAGCCACGAACCCCTCCTCAGATACAGAGCGTTTCATTTCAGTTAAGACTCAGATATATGCCAGTGACCTTGAGTAGTCAGCTTGCGTGTTCTGTAATGAGCTCACTCAACGCGTCGTACGTAAAAGCCAGTAATAGGACTCGCCCATCAAGGAGCGCTGTCCCCAATTTGACGCATTATTATTTTTTTATACACAAAACAAAAGGTATTTTAATAAAACGCGTATACTAAAAGATCAATAATTAAATTATTTTTAAATTGGTAAAGGTTTCAGAAAAATACGCTCGGTAGAGTTTGCGTCATTCTCAGTTTTTTTGCCGCGTTAGACATACATTTACAAATTAATTTCGCTATGTAATATAAACATAATCTAAAATATTCACATATTAACTTATTGAGAAAATGCTCTAATTTAACATAATTATATTTTTTTCAAATCATTAACACAACTTGTTTAGACGTGATCTTCTGTATAAAATCATTAAAAGTCGGTTATCGTCGCCTTAATGTCAAATACTGGTGAAATGACAGATTTTCATGATGGCTGATTTATAATATGACGAAAACAAGTTCTTAGGAAAACCGAATGTAATCCAACTAGCAGATTGTCGTAGACTCGGGCTGTCATAACATGGAGTCCCGAGCGTCGATAGTTATTGAATACAAATCGATTGGATAGTACCGGCGCGGCGTACAAACGAGTTGGGCCAAACGTAACCTATTGCCGACTAGATTCCAATATGAAGGAATTCTGAGCAAAGGTGAAGAGAAATGAATATTTTAGGAAATGTTCGTTCATTTTAGGTTCCAGAACTGTTTACAAATGGGACACTTTGTTTTTACCAAAAAGATTGATTGCTTTTGTACTCGCAACTGGCGTGCGTGTATGACCAGATGTATGAACGTAAACGAATCAAAAGGAGTATGTACGGATGGTAGCAGGTGGCGTTCTGCAGTTTCTGCCTACTCCCATGGGAAGGAGGCGTGAGTTTATGTGTAAATAGAATAGAATGCTAAAACTAGAATGGGCTGATTGGTATGAAATTGCCAATATACCTGTCATTTGAGCCAGCGGGCGTGGTGATCGACACCAATATACAATGTACTCTGTGATCGATACTCCTTCTTTTACGTGTATGAAGAGGCGGAGGCCCTCCACAGTGAGGTAATTTTAGACCGATTAACACATCATCACGGCTGTATTCCGTGAAGGTTTAGGCAGAGATTCACCTTTTTTTTTTTGGGTGTGAAATTATCAAATAACTTATCTCGCTCTGGGCGGAGCGGCAGGGCGTGGCAGACTTTTACTGATTAAAACCCACCCGTGTGCCCTCCGTTGCCTGTGTGCCAGGGCCACAATATCCCTTTCGGACAAACTCGCAACTCTGGCAGGCATTGGTCCTAACGGACCCCGTCAGTTGGTGCTGACATCTCTTTGAGGCGCGCGTGGAACACAACGCGCCGTCGACCCGGGCCTGGTCCTTATCGGACGGCGAGCTACCCATTGCTCACCGTCCGCAAGCCCGCGCCTACGGTGGCCGGAAGTCGGCTTGCGACTCCCGACGCCCGGGGCGTCTTCTGCGGCGATTAGGAGTGCGAGGGCGCGAACCTTGCCTCTCCCTCTATTTTAAGGCGCCGATAAGAGGCTAATGATCTAAGTAGGCTTGTCTTAAACAAACAAATTGCCAAATCTATATAGTTTGTGGTAGTGGATAAAATATATGTTATTCTTGAACATATTTCTCAGAACTTGTTTGTTACCAAAACACGTTCAGAAAAAAAAATCTCGATAAAAATTATCGGTAAACTAACCCTTTACTTTAGAGTTTCAATCCAAAATATCTGTATTAAATATTAACCTACGGTTTAATTAATAACAAGAACGTCCTAATTGAATAATAAAAAATATCATCCCCGTTTTACGTGCAAGGGAGGTACTCCCTTGCACGTAAAACGGGGATGATATTTTTTTTCTCGTCTAATACATGGTGTGGGTTATCGTTGGATAGGCCGTTCAAAAATATTGTGGGTTTGTGAAAACATTTTTCAATTCTGAGATCCGTTTGCGTAATATTAAGCTTTAAAGTGCTATTTTTTGTTAGAGTCAAGTGTCCCCCCCCCCTGCCAGCTAAATGGTTGGTTTTGGATAAGTGAAAAACATCATGGCAGTAGTATATATAACGAAATTAAAAGGAAAACTGTCACAGCTAAGTAGGGTTGACCGTAACGTATATTGATGTATGGGAGAGCATGTTTTTCAACTACAATGTTAAGTTTGTTTTTGGGATGAATTCATCCTAACTACGGAACCCTTCATTGTGCGTGGTCCGACACGTACTTGGCTGGTTTTTAATTGCCTTTTAAAGCTGTAGAGCCGGTTGTTGACAGTCATCGTCACACAGCCCAGACCGGAACCATCACGAATTCAATTGAATCTGATCGAAAGTAAACACTGGAATTAATGGTATGTTTTGGGCACAGCTGTTGTGTATTTTGAAACTTAAGTGTAGTAAAATAGAGTCGTTATTTTCGACTCTATTTCACTACACTTAAGTTTCAAAATACACAACAGCTGTATTCATTGGTTAGCTGTAATATCTTTCTTGAATAGTACTATTCAAGAAAAAAAAGATTCAAGTTGTGTAAGAAATAGACAACAGCGGTGCCCAAAACAAACCATCAATTGGAGTCTTCGGTCAGCTGGACCCGCTCGCTACTGGACCCGCGGGTCCACTTGACCACATAATTTTTCAGTGGATACAGTGGAGAGCAAAATTGATTAGTCAAAATATAATAAAACGCAATTCAGTTAGGTTTAAACGTTTATTCTCAATCAAAATCTAAAATCTTTTTAAATTAGGTACATATAAGTAAATTGATGACAAACCTTTTTAAAATGAGAATATTAACTAAAATGTCATACTCAAATATATCACAGAAAAAAATAAGTACTATTTAAAAATCACAGATATTTACTTTTATATTATTTTAATTATTGTAAATGTGAAGACTATGTGGGTCATAGTTTTTTTTTCTCAGATAATTTTTGTACTGGTTTGGTAGTTAGAGTAATTTTTGCGGCCTATCCAAATGCCCTATCTTTGGTATTGTTCGTTGGATCGTTGAGCTCCTTATGTTCCGAGATGAACTGCACGACTACTGACAAATGCGTGCACTGACTGGACAGGTCCACCCAATCTGTGTGGTTCTTTCATCAAAAGACTATTTCAGACACCAATCAACATGGTCTTCACATGATCTGACATATATTATGTCTGTTTTTTTAAATAAAAGAGACTGTGACCTTTGAGTTTGTTTCGGCCTTTCCCCTCAGAAATACTTAATTGAATAATATATTGGTATAAAAGATTCGGCTTTACTCCGTGACTGTACTAATAAAAAATTGGGCAGTGGGTCCAGTCGACCTATTCAAAATGTGATTGGGTTGAGTGATCCCGCGGGTCTATTCGAGTGGGTCCAGTTGACCAAAGAGTCTACATTGAGGTTGGTTGGTGTGGTGTAACCAGTTTGATCGTGTCTGAAATAGTTAAGTTTAGAGATTTTAAATCGACTAATACAATTATGACTTTAATATTTATTATCTACTAGCTGTTCCCCGTGGCATCACCCGCGTTGAGGTCAGAAATTATCCAACGGAAATGTACTACCGGGATAAATTTATTCTATGCGTTAACTGTGTGCCAAATTTCACCTAAAACCATTCAGCCGTTTTTCTTTTTATAGCTGTAGCTTTATTTAAGCGGGCACGCCCATTATGCCTGGAGGCTTTTATTTAGATACGTTTTGTTTACGTTATTTCTGCTTGAATACCTATAGTTTTCGACGATTATTATATATTTACAACCTGTTTTTTTTTATATCCCATAACTCTAGGGTTATATTCTGTAGGTAAAAATAATACTAAAACTCCTAGAATAGGTGGTCCAAAAATGCATCGTTTCGGAGGGGTCCATATTGGCTCAACTAAAGTTCTTTACCCGAAATGGTTCTTCCTAACGATTTGTAATCCGAATGATCACTCTTCCTAAAATTTTTCATCCTAAAGTTTTCATTCATATTATTTGTAGTGCTACCGGCGATGTTCATAACACTCATGTTTCCGAAAATTGTAATTAATAATATCATTAATGTAAATATATTTAAACTCCTACTGTTTTTTATCATAACGCTTTTATCCCTAAAACTATAACTATACATGAGATAATTATGTCTAAAAAACCAACTGTTTAGAATGATTTAAGGTCGTTTCACAGATTTTTGTCTTAAATGAATGAAATTCAGGTCAGACGTCGTCTTGGGGGCACTATAAAAAAATACTTATAAAAATTTCGCGACCAATTTCGAGGTAGCGCTCGCCGGCCGCTGCCGCGGCACCGCTCGCTTCGCTCGCTCGGCTCGCGCGTGGTTGGTCACAGTTCTAACCTAACCTAACCTATGGATATCTTTGCAGGTACACACCGCTATAAATAAAATTAAAATATGACTTTGAATAATATTGTAAAAGATGGTTATGTTGAGAAAATATAGGAAAACAAATAAAAGTCTATTAGATGTTTATTGCTACTGACATTATGAAGTTAAATGCTTCGGAATTATGAACATTAGAGACAGAGTAGTTAGGAATTGTGATTGTTAGGATAAAAAATGTTAGGAAGAACATTTTCGGATTTCCAATTATCGGAGTTGAAAATTTAGGTGAACTTTGGCGCACCCGTTTCGGAGATATCATCAATCATAATTAAATTAGGTCAAAAGTTGTCACCAGTATGACGAATCTTTACTTTTGCGAGGTTTGCAAACTTCGCAGTAGTGTAGTAAAATAAATAGTAAAATAAAATATGTAGGTATGTTGGTATACAATTATGACTTTAATATTTATTATCTACTAGCTGTTCCCCGCGGCATCACCCGCGCTGAGGTCAGAAATTATCCAACGGAAATGTACTACCGGGATAAATTTATTGTATGCGTTAACTGTGTGCCAAATTTCACCTAAAACCATTCAGCCGTTTTTCTTTTTATAGCTGTAGTGTAGTAAAATAAATAGTAAAATAAAATATGTAGGTATGTTGGTATCGGGGCTTCCCGGCGGCAGCTAGTGAAGGGAAAGCTACCTTGTCGACGTTGTCATATTTCAAGTAAGGGTGTTTTACATTAATAATCGTGACTTTGCCGAAATATTTTGTATTTAAAATAAAAAAATAAATAAAAAAGGATTGGAACATAACTCATATGCCAGTTGATTCTTTGATATGGCCTCAATCATACCCTAGAGTTATGAGATATCAAAAAAAACACGTTGTATATATATATATTTGTATAATGGTGTGTGCTAGCTAACATAAGGCAAATAATTTAATTTAACGTTTTGTGTTCCGTAATGCAAATTATTTTATATTGTATTGTATAGCTTCAAGTTTTTTATGCGAACAGACAGCTGTGCTGCTGGGGAGTTTGTTGCGCCACTTCTTCTTCCCAGCTAAAGCACTAGGAAGTGGTGACGGGTGGGCGTTTTTGGGGGACTGTCTCATGTAATTTTTGACGTTCGAAAAGTGCTGATTCTTAGCCTAGTTTGAATAAATGACTTTTGATTTTCTGTCGTAATTTAATAATATCACTTAATAGTTTTGAAAACCGCATCAAAATTCGTTGTGTAGTTTACCGTACGCACCGTAGTCACACAGACAGACATGAAAAGTTACTTTAGTTTATAGCTATATATGTATAGAAGCACAAAAATTGGGGGGTTTGTTACTAAGTAATTATAGCCGCACGCATCGATCGATCAGGTTAAGCTACGCTTGCCGCGGTTAGTCCGTAGATGGGTGACCATCTTTACATACCAAGACCCTTCCATGCCTCGGAACGCACGTTAAGCTGTTGGTTCCTGCTGTCATTTGTAGATCATTGACAGTTGTTACGGGTCGTCAGAAGCCCGAAAGTCTGACAACCCACAGTCTTACTAAGGGGTATCGTGTTACCCAATAACTGGTCCGTGGAGGTCAGATAGGCAGTCGCTCCATGTAGAATACTGCATCAGGTTAGACTGGAAGCCGACCCTAATATAGTTGGGAAAAGTCTAAGTAAATGATGAGAAGCATAAAAATATTTTATAATTCCCTATTAAAAAAACCGGTCAAGAGCGAGTCAGACTCGTACACCGAGGGTTCCGTACGTATATATGATTTTGATGATTTCCGAAAAACTTTGCTATTTACAGACATTGTTTTATTTTTCCTGTAATTTTTACATATATTTCTATCACATAGAATAATTTCAGATTTTTGTCTATGCAAACTTCGGAGATAAGGGGACGGGGACGGTATTTTTTTTACATTTTTCATCAAAAGTCGGAAACTATGCTGCCTAAAATAAAAATAAATAATTGTTGGGAATGTGCAAACAGCGTTCTTTCATATGATACCCCACATGCCCTAGTAGCCCCACTTAAATTTTTTAAGACCCCTTTTCAGTCCCTTTTGAAAAAAAGGTATATTTTTTTAAATTTTTTCTTGTTTGTAAAATAGTTGGGAAACGTCATCTAAAACTATTTCAAATTTCAAGTTGATAGCATTAGTAGTTCTTGAGATATCGAGGTGTGACAGACAGATAGATAGATAGGCAGTCAGACTTAGTCTCACCATAAGGGTTCCTTTTTGCCATTTTGGTACGGAACCCTAAAAAGGTAGTAAATATTGAATGATTTCAACCCTTAAAATCTCAAAACGATGGCATGCAGACGGCATGCCATCAGACAAAAATATATGACAAGCAAACTTTTCGTACCATTGAACTCACTACGCCAATACGCCAAATAAAATCGAAATGGGAGCAAAGCAAAACGACGAAAAGTTTCACTCGTACCATTTTAGTCACCCCCTCGACACGCCAAAGATTGCAGTGAAATTTCCGAGTCGGGATACGAATGCAGGCTTTCCCGAGGGCATTCTTCGGAAACAGATTAGGCACATAATTGACATGTGCACTATCTGACACGAGCAGAAAACTTGTGGAGGGGCGGGGAAACTACGAGTATGATGTATGCGTAGGAGGCTATTTTGAAGTGGATTAAAATAGATTGTAGGTTGGGTTTGGGGTTAATGACAGGCATAATATACTAGGAATAGGAACAAGTTAGATCAACCACGTTCTAGATTGTCAAAAGTACCCAATTCTTTTATGGGGTATTGTGTAAAATGTTATAATAAAATACCACTCGATATTCTTCAAGTCAATGAGAAGAAATTTAAAACATGCATTAAACGCACACTATGTAGACAAGCATATTATAGGTTGGATGATTATATCGTAGATAAAAATGCTTGGCTTAATGCTGGTCCTGCTCCACAACCACTTGGGCTCACTTGTTAAAATTATAATATTTGGAAGAGATATTGCTTCCCCCCTTTTTTATGTTCTGACATTACAATCATATTTATTATATAAAATGTACTTAATCAAGTTTTAGTTGTTGAATACTTCAATAGGTAATTAGGTTTATCCTTTTGCTAGTAAAATTTTATTTATCTTTGAAATGCATTGCAAGCTATATAGTTTTGTATAATTTAAAAGCATTTTTTCAATTTTTGTAAATGTGAGTACCATGGAGCCGATTATTATGTTATGATGTATGCTGACTTAAAAAAGTTTGGCAGTTAAGAGTATGTCATGCTCACTTAAATGTCTCGCTGACGGTGGCGCGTGTGTTGGATCATTCGGTTCCCTACAAAATGGTTGAGCTGGATGGTGCTGATCCACGCGTCATGCTCGTAAACGGGCGCCGTCAGTTGTGACTGGTCTTCTCCTATCTGCCAGGGCTTATTTGTAATATTTTATATTTTGTATATTTTTTTTAATAATTTATATTTTTACATTGTTCTCACATATAGAAGCGACAAGAATAATTTACCCAGGATTTTGTAATATCTTGATTTAAAAGAGTGTCCTTGGAGTTTCTTGCCAATTCTTCTCCATAGAGATCTACGTTTTCGAATGGGCAAATAGCTTCAACTTTCTGACTAACTGACCGACTCTTTGACAATTCAAAAGTGCCTGTAATTGGTTTGTGAGTTTTTGAGTTTTGAGTGGGAGTCAGGACCACACACGTAATGATCAAAATTATAAATAATCAGCGGTCTCCGAGACTATACTTGTCGCACACAAGCAAAAAATCTCGTGCGCGCACTATACTAGCACACACAAACACATTCACAAAGTTTTTGTTGTTTGTTTCTCGCAAAGTGAAGAATCTTTACAAGATGAGGGTACCTTGGTGTCAAATTGGCCAGCTGTATTAACTTATTTTTTATGTAACTACCTACACTTTTATTTTTTTTGCCGTTGATCTCGTACGTTGTTGTTATAGTTTTAGTTATTCTACATCTGCATGCTTCGTCATTAGACGACGAATATTTATGTTAAGTATAAGTTGAATCTCATATAAGTGATCTGTATCATGTTCTTATGAGAAATAAAGATTCTTTAAACCTAACCTAGTTATGTGTGTAGTTTACCAGGTGATCAAAAGCCTAACCAAGTCTTCGATTAGTACTTCTGCTCTACGTCGTGTTAATTTTAGTGATTGGTTGACCAATTACACCACAATAACTTTAGTGATTGGTTAACCAATTACACCACAATAATTTTAGTGTTTGGTTGACCAATAACACCACAGTAATTAAAGTGATTGGTTGACCAATTACACCACAGTAATTTTAGTGATTGGTTGACCAATTACACCACAATAATTTTAGTGATTGATTGACCAATTGCACCACAATAATTTTAGTGATTGGTTGACCAATTACACCACAATAATTTTAGTGATTGGTTGACCAATTGCACCACAATAATTTTAGTGATTGGTTGACGAATTACACCACAATAATTTTAGTACAGTCACAATAAGGGCAGTATTAGTAAACGAATACAAGTCTTTATCACCAGGCTTACTCTCTGACTATTGTCAATTTTTAGGGTTCCGTGCCTAAAAAGATAAACAACGGAACCCTTATAGGATCACTCGTGTGTCTGTCTGTCTTTCACAGCCAATTTGCTCCGAAATTTAGTTAGTACTCATATGAAATTCTGTGACCCAAACACGGACGTTACGTAAATAAATGAACTTTGAACAGGGGGTTCACTTTCGGGGGCAAATGTGAAAAATAAAAACACACTTTTACGAACTGTATCGTGTGACATATCAAATGAAAGGGCTTGCCATAAGAATTTCTGATATTATTATTTTTTATAATTTTAAAATAGATACTGTACATGTTATTTAAGAAAATAGATGCAAAACCATCCTTATCTCCAAAACTACTGAGCCAAAAAATTTGAAAAGAAAATCAGAAAATAGTTCTATACCTACTTATAGATTACAGGAAAACATGTAAGAAGTCTATGGTCTTAAAAGAACATGGTAAATCTCTCAATATGGAATGTATGAGGGAACATGTTTTTCAACTACAATGTTTATTAAGTTTAAATTTATTTTATAACGTTGCCCCACACTAGGAATTTCTCCTGTATCGTGGGTGCGTGTACAAACATTTAAACTCACATACACAAACAGCCTGTGCTAATGTTAAGTTTGTTCTTGGAATAAACTCATTCCAACTAAGGAACCCTTCATTGTGCGTGGTCCAAGACACACTTCACCGGTTTTTAAAAATAAACTTCAATACAAGGATGCCTTCAGTTTCGGCTTACTAAGATAAACAAGTATTAGAAAGTATAATATTTGTAAAAGTTTTATTTTAATTTTTTTTTTATCAGAAATAAAGAGCTTTGTCGCACATGCCGCCCTCGTTGGTTTAACAAAATCATACTAATATTATAACCTTAGCATAGCTAATTTGTAAAGTACTCTAGCTGCATCAGAAAGTGGCATAGCTAGAGCACTATTACAGTAGCCTATCTCTCTAATCCTACAATCTAAGCTATTCCTAAATTCCTCGTTGCGGACACACTCGGTTAAGAGGGCTATCACAATTTTTCTTGAATTTGCGCGTTTTACTCGAGTTTTGATGTGTGATTATGGTTTAGATATAGCCATAAAATAAAAAATAAAATATGCCCAAGCAAGTTTAATTATTTATCTTGGGAGCGCTTTAAATAAATATTTCAATTTATTTACATAAATCAGTAAAAACCTTGTCTCTGCAAAGGATGTTTCATAAAATTTTAGTGTTGGGTATCTTTTGATGCTTTTTTACACCGAAGATAACGTAATTTTAGAAATTATAAAAATGTTCATGGTACTACTGTATTTTATACTTGGGAGCGCTTTAATCAATTTATTATATTTCCTACAGTAATTCACCAAAAATAATTCTGTAAAACAGAGAGTTACTGACCATTTTTCATTCGAAGTTTTATTTTTTATCTACGAATATAAAATCCAAATTCAAACAAAAACTATTTAATAACTAAGTTAACTATGTTACCTTGCTCGAAAAAAATAAAATAGTCTATTTAAAAGTAAAATAACGGCGTAAATCAACGGCGAAATAAGCTATATTTTCGAGAGCGCAAAAGTGATGAAACTATTAACGGGTGCTGAGACTGACACGAATGGTTTATCACCACGAAAACTGTAATTTTATAGTTACACAGACTTATTGTTTCGATTATTTCACGCTTTCTCACAATTAGATAAGAAATTGACGAAAAACGTTTTTTTTTTGTGATAGCACCCTTAATATGTGATGAACATCATCAACGGAATGAATACAAAAATCACACTTATTCGATGTTGATTTTGCCATTAGGTATAGGAATTTATTACAAGGGATGTGTCCGGAACGAAGTCTCAGTGCGATAACAGTATCACATCTTAAAAGTTACATTGATAAGTATGTTAAGGTTTCAATCCACAGCCTGATAGTGTTATCAAGCTAGTAAACCCCTGACCAAGCTCACTGTAAAAGTAGATCCATCTCAAAAACTAGAACAGAGACCTCATCGTTAAAAGAACTCAAAAATGTTATTAAAACCAAGCAACCTGGCTCGGAGCCAGCTCCAGACCAATGCAGAGGCTCATAGGTAGTTCAAATATTGGTTATTTTCCAACGCATGGGTACAGTTAGCGAAAAAACTTTTAATTAATATTCAGTTTGGAGCGAAGTTCCAGCCTGCAGGTGTTTCGAAAAAATGTTGTTGATAGTTAATTAGTAAAGTTTTGATCGGAAATATATTAATTTCTGCTGAGGATTTATTTTTTGCTGTCTATTGGAGGCAGGTGGTTGGTATCATCATCATTTCAGCTGAAAGACGCCCTACCCCCCACTGCTGGACATAGGCCTCCCCCAAAAAAAGGGGGGATTTGCCATAATCGCCACGCTTGGCAGGCGGGTGGCGATCGCAGTATGGTTTTAAAAATGCATAGAGAACGCTGCTGCCCATTCTCTAGTAAGTCCCTTAGTCGCCTTTTACGACACCCATGGGAAGAAATGGGATGGTGCTATTCTTTACGTCCGGCACCAAACGGAACCACCAGTTAACCCGGTAACCGGTTGGTATTGGTTTGAAGTCAATCAATCTGCCTTTTCCGAACTATTTTGGGGTCAGTCTCCAGTCTGACCGGATGCAGTTGAATACCAGTATTTTACATGAAACGACTGCCTATCTGACCTGCACAACGCAGTTACTGGGTAACACGTTACCCCTTGGTACTTTTGGGCCCGCTTTGGACCTGCTCGTCTCTGACCCGTAACGACTGTCAAAGATCTAAGAATGACAGCCAAAACCAATTGCTTAACGTGCTTTCCGAAGCAGAGAGGGGTCTCGATATGTAATGGGTGGTTACCCATCCGCGGACCAACCGCAGCAAGCAACCCGTGTGGCTGTTACCATTTAGCCACGAGCCCCTTCATTGCTTTTCCGTCAATAAGACAATTGATCCCATTAGAAATTAACTTTGTCATCAAACTTGAAGAACTATCAAGTTTGATGACAAAGTTAATTTGTAATGGAACCAATTGGCACCGATTTGACGATGAATGGAACTTTCAGACATGTTCAGTCGATAGTATAGGTTGGTTGGTAGCCAAATACCCCACCCCCCAGATCCAGACCTATTGTCGCAATGAGATAAAAATAATATCATCGATACAAACATTTTCTTCCTAAAATCGGCTGAAGTTTTAGTTTCCGAAGTGGCTACAAGCGTTTCCACTTTCGACATCTATTTTTAAAGTTCCCCAAATAAAAGAGATTGCCAAACACTTTGCAGATTTCCAGTTTAAGCGCTCGTTTGAGCCTCTTGCAATCCGCTGCAGAACATAAGTTCTTTTCGCCCTTCGTTAAGTCAAAAGGACTACTAATCTTAAAACTGCACTTGTTAATTATTCAGCTCAGTTACGGCGTGTTATTATAGGGAAATAGCATAGATGCACCGACACTTTTCATATTGCAAAAAAGAGTTTTATAAATCCTAGTAAATATTGAAGACCCGACAGCTTTTTTGGCACCCTAAACACAAGTTAAATCTTACTCTGGGTGCCAGAGTTCATCGAAAACACTCTTTATTTTAGTTACGCTGCATAGTGTATAGTGACAGTTTACCTAAGTGTTTATGTACAATGGAAGATAATAAAAATATTTTCTCTTCTTTTCTTTTCTAGCTGCAAACCTCGATTCCAAGAACATAAAATAGGTAAATATTTTATGTTCTCCCGTGCCTATACATTCTAGAAATATGAAAATTCGTTCGAAATTACCAACACTTTTACACGACAAGAGAATAATTATATACAGTCAAAATATACATTACGCCATAATAATAGCATACCAAGCTCTAAGATAAAAATGCACTCAACAAGTACACTTAGTCATGTTTATTAGAATATATTTAATAAATTACCAAAAAAAATTAAAAAAGAACCAAAATGTTATACATTCTTAGATAAATTAAAACAATTTCTATTATTCATACAATTTATACTTAGTTTAACAACTAAGTAATCAAATTAAAGCCCTCTTCCTCTCTGCTACTTTTGCTGTGCCCGACAGGGTCCACGATGATCATATTTTTGTAAAACCTACCACCCAAGTTCACATGTGGAATCAATAAATATAATGAGTATTGAGTATTGTCTAATTATCCTAATATAGCACATTACATCATTATCATCTCGCCTTTAAATCCCGAAGGGTTATGCAGAGTGCCTAAAGTGCAGCGGCATCAACATCACCACATGCGAACTACGCGTCACACTGACATCACGCAAAATCCTGCATCGCGCAAGCAGAGTTTACCGCGCACCTAGCATAATTACAACATCCCGACATCAACCGTCGGGCAGATGCCCACCAGACACAACACCCGTCTGGTCGGAGGATCCTCCCTTTTCTATGGATGAGTGAACTTTACACCCTGTTCCTCATACCTCTAAAATAATACACCCCATAGTTTATTCGTTAACAGTCACAGTTTTCAACCAGAATTTCATTTCATATTTCAGAAAATTTCCAGAGCTTTAAAATATAATATACAAAAATATTCTCTTATTTCAGTGAATCGAAACGCGGACCTCATGTAACCAGCATTAGGAAGGTTTAATATTAACTTCAGAAAGGTCGTTGTACGCTTTCTTTCCCAGAAAAAGCTAAATGTTTTCATCGATGGATAAAAATAAAAATAATTGTGAAACTTGAAACCCCTCTTCAAAACTTCGGCAAATGCCAAAAAAATCCTCCATCCACGCCGAACTCGATCTTGCGTGTCACTAACGCTATATGCGTATGTAATTTCGCCAAATCATTTTATTTTCGTTCAAAATAACGCTGTTTACGGAATATCGCTCGCACACCCTACGCCACCACCGCCAGCCATAACACTTAAAACGTATAGCAGGATAATGTTCGCAGTAGATTGCTCGGTGTCAATCTAATATTTATGGCGGTAGCGTTATTTACGCAGCAACGGATATTGCCGTGTCCAGGGAATCGTCTTGGCAGGTCTCATCATATTACTGGGGCCATAAACGGGTTAGGGACGGGATTATGAAGAAGTGATACAATTTATTTTATTGTGGTGACAAATAAATTGGTATGTTTTTTGGTACGTGATATTTGAATTGAATTGGCTGTTTACAGGTATTTTGTTAGGTCTTTATTTTTTAAGAAGTTTCACTTCTATCACGTGCACGGTGATGCACGTGAATTTTTTATGTAAGTTTTTTATTTTTGGATAGTTTTCCTTGGTTTACTAGAATGTTAGGAATATTAGAAAGATATTTTAAAAGAGGATACCTGACTAAGATTTTATGTATTCTTTGAGCTTTTAATTTAGAAAAAAGTAAGCAATAATTGCTTCATACTTATCAGAACGAGTAAATTGTAATTTTATTTATCCACATTAATAAAAAAATAAGACCCAATACATTGAACAAACTATGGGATAAACTCCATTACTCCATCGATCTCCATCCTTTGCACGCAGATTAATTCGCAAACAATCCGACATTGTCCAACAAGGGCAATTTATTTCATCAAAATACTCTTTCCAATTTTATGTAAAATCTGTGATTGCTAGCAATCTCGGCGCGATCATTAAGCGGGCAGGGATAAATATTTAATGGTTCGGTCTCGCATGATGCGGTCGCTGTCAGCTTCCGGCACATTTGTTTTGATTTCGACTTTACTGATTTACGTGGGGCTTACTGCCCGCAACGCGCGGGCGGATGATATTGTCCTTGATTTGGGTACTTAGGAGATTTTTGAGGGGTTATATTATAGGCTCCACCCAGTACGAGCCATGGATTTACGTCTTACAGATTCAGGGCAGTCAGCTCCGCTACCAGATCACACACACCTAAATTAATGCGTAAATAAAAGGGCACTGTTGGATTTTTTAGTCTCGTCTTAGCGCCGAAAGTTTAAAATCCAATAGCGCACTTTTATTTAAGCATCCATTTAGGTGTCGACTAGTGTTAGTGAAAACGTGTTACAAATGATTTATTTCGTAATCCATATAATATTTCCTATTCGTTCGTAAGACTTTCATGTAATTTGGTTTACAATAAAACCAGCATATTTCAAACTAAAAACAAGTTTTGTTATTTTCACCCATTTTTTATTATTCAACACTTTAGAAATCAAAATTCTGCATATTTTTACATTATAAAATCATCATCAAGGGATTTTGTGGTGAAAAGCCTTATAGTAAGATCGGTAGCGTGGTAGGGATATTTGTAACTTAGTAAAGCTCCTGTTAATGCAATTTATGTCCTACTTAGAACTCTGCAGTATTTTGTAATTGGAAAAATGTAGGTCAAATGTAGGTAAATGACACGATATTGACATTTACATCAAACGAATGAAAGGCTTCATGTTTCATTTCGCAGAAAATTAAGCAACAGCCTTCCTTTTGGGAATAATTTATGAATTTTCTGTATCAACACCATGAAGCCACACAAATTAAAATTATTAATACATTTTGATTCGGCTTCCTGAAAACCGTTATCTTTTCAAATATTATACTGAATAAAAAACTATTGTGAAAGGTATACTAGGGACATTATTATTATAATTTATTTAAAATTTGTATAATCTGGAAACCACACAAATTAAAATTATTAATACATTTTGATTCGCCTTCCTGAAAACCATTATCTTTTCAAATATTATACTGAATAAAACACTATAATTGTGAAAGCCATACTAGGGACATTATTATTATAATTTAATTAAAATTTGTATAATCTGGCTGGTTTCAAGAAAATCAGCATAAAACTCACTCTTTCTCATACTAACACATATTTTTTCTAGTTTTTTTTTTAAGCTTAAACTATTAAGAAACAGTCGTAACGAGTCGTCACAAAAACGAAAGTCTGACCCAGTCTTACTGAGGGGTATCGTATTGCCCAGTTACTGGGTTTGTGGAGGTCAGATAGGAGAGGTATTCCAGCTGCATCCGGTTAGACTGGAAGCAGAACCCAACATAGTTCGGAAAAGGCGGGCAGATTGATTTTTAAAACTATAAAAAATGTGATTGAATGACGTTTTATGTTCTTGTCATTTAATATAATAAACAAACATTGTTTTGCTACCTCTATTTCACATAACATCGTCCCACAAGCCCAATTCGGGCCTGATTCGCTTTAACAGCATCTTTTAACCCCGTGGCCACGAGCTACACGCTCAAGCGCCATGCGTCTTGCGACAGGGACTGCGGAGGAAACAAATGGACGTAGTTATGCAGAAATGTTCCAACCCACAAGTCACCCGAAATCGAGATAATGTGATCAAACTACCTTTTATGACACTTAGAGTCAGATTTGCAATAAGGTTCCAAGTTTTAAGTCTTATATCAGAAAATATTTTTTTCACTTACGTTCCAACCCACAACCTTTATCAAATAATAACTTGTGTAAATTAACTAGAACGTACCATGAGGACAGGAACATTTAATGTTTTACGAAACAGTATATTTATTTTGGAACAAATGTTCCATGTATATTTGGAACGTTTTTGCAAAATTACAATAGCGAGGCATAAACGTTCCAAATTTTGTGGAACGTTATGTTTCAGACCTAAACGTTTTAAAAATAACAAATTTTAAATCATAAAAAGTGACATTCCATTTGCATCGTACTATTTTAATTCGTTTTGGACTGAATAAAATAAAAATAATGATCCAATCAACTTGGAACGTTTTAAAAATAACAATTTGAAATCTTAAAAAGTGACTATTCATTTGGATCGTACTGTTTTAATTCGTTTTGGACTGAATAACATAAAAATAATGATCCATTCATCTTTTATATATTTTTTTTTTATTATCTATTTCTTCAAAACATTCCATGTACTTTATAATGTGTACGATTCATAATGGTAAAAGTAAACCTCAGTCTACCTGTGACCACGAACGCTGTAAAGTGTTCGAAACGTCAGGTTAAATAAAATGTTAATAAATCGCGAAATAATCCATAAAAGTAGTTTCATTTAAATGTATCGTGTTCGCGTAAATAAAAGACAACAATAAAAGTAAACGATTTAAAACGTGTACACTGGTAGGAACATACAGTTATCAAATCATTAAACGATCCAACACTTTCGTATTTTTATAATAAGGCCTTGTCTAAAATAATAATTATATAATGACGCCATTGACGATGTCGATGGATTTGGTAAGGAGCTGGATTTCGATCTGGATTATGAATAAATTGTGATGATTTTCCATGCTTTGATACAACTATTTCTTAATAAATATTTTTTTAATAATGTTGTTTCATTGTTATACTTATGTTTTAGAAAAAATATATATTAACTACCAAAATATACCAATTTTCAGATATTGGATCGTTTTTGCAAATTAAGTTAAAAGCTACTTCCATACAAAAAGCCTTTTTTCAAAAACGTTCCAAGTGCATTTTTTTCAAAAGTTGTATGAGAAATATTAATAAATTTTAATGACAAGTATATAATAAAATAATGTTTATTTATTTAGTTGAAGTGATACATACTACTTAGTTGTACTCGCTACCAAAAAAAAGCGTACCACAAAATTACAAAAACGCGATTTACTCAGTTCAACCTGGGTGTGGATTGGAACGTTGTCGTACTACGTATGAAAGAAGTTGTTTAGAGCAAAGATTTAAATTTAAACTATAAAAAATGTGATTGAATGACGTTTTATGTTCTTGTCATTTATTGAAACACAAACCAATTTAATAAAAAAAAACTTTAAATAAACAAACATTGTTTTGCTACCTCTATTTCACATAACATCGTCCCACAAGCCCAATTCGGGCCTGATTCGCTTTAACAGCATCTCTTAACCCCGTGGCTACGAGCTACACTCTCAAGCGCCACGCGTCTTGCGACAGGGATTGCGGAGCAAACAAATGAAAGAAGTTGTTTAGAGCAAAGATTTAAATCGGAGATATTCGCCCTGCCGCCATGCCGGCCACGTCAAAAGTTGGTCACGGTTTTGTTTCGTTTTGACACCTATGACACATACAATGACACAGAGATTTGACTTGATTGTCATGAAAACGCCATTATTATTAAGTGAGCTCACTCGTCCCAGTATGGACACTTTTTCGCGGGACTTAGTACGAGGTGGGCAAATCTAACGATTTAAATATTTTGAACAGATCATGCGACCTGTCACCGCAACATGACTTGCAGAGCGACGCGATGGACGGAAACAGGCCAATCAAAATCAAAATCAAAAATATTTTTATTTCACATAAGCCTCCATGGGCACTTATGAAACGTCAAAAGCTAGGTGCACGGTTCTAATTGGTCGTTTCCTATGGAGAAGAGCCGGCAAGAAACTCCACGGTCACTCTTTAAAAAAAAAATGGCTTTTACAATGTTTTCAAATTACAGTGTTATTAGGTATGAGAGGACAGCGTGACAGGTGACGCGCTCGTGTCGCTTGACGTAAGTCGCTTCGCTCGAGGCCGTGAACGAAGCCTTAGCGGATTGCATTTTATTGTTCAGTAGATGGACCGATGGACTGATGGACCGATGCTTTACCGCTAATAAGGTCCGTTACCGAGATCCGTCATTTCCTTTTATAGTTTTGGTGAAATAATTTGTTACTTTTATCTATTAGGGGAGAAAGAAAATAGGAGTTTCGTCTCGGTCGGTTCCTTGTGTGACATTGTTGGTGCTAAAGATGAATGAAGGAAGGAAGAGAAATGTGGACTTTTATAATTCCCCAAATCAATCAACTCAGCCTATAGCAGGCCACTGCTGGACATAGGTCTCTCTCAGGCTGCACCACAACTCCCTGTCCTTCGTCTTCCGCATCCAGTCTATCCCAGCCACCTTTTTATGGTCCTCGGTCCATCTAGCGTCCCATACTACGCTTGCTGATACGCGGCCTCCATTCACAAAAAAAAAAAAAATTGGAGCAGCTCAATCCCAAGCCTCAATATAATCTTTAACGGTTTATAAGGCTTTCTGGCACAACTTACGTTTAATTAATGATTTGAATTTGTTAAGGCTGTTATGGAATTTATGTACCTAACAGGAAGTGGCAGCTTGAGCATGGAATAAGTAAGTACTTTTTAATAGCATAGAATTAGTAAGTACTTTATAATAGCATGGAATTAGTGTACTCAAGGAATTAGTAATTACTCGGCAAACAGGGGGATTCTACACTGTTAAAGCAGTGGATGAGTGCTTATGCGATGGGCGCTCAGCCTGGCGCATGCTTAAATGAAATACCATGAATAGACTGTACTAACACTAGGCTAAGTTTATTGTTACTAACACCTATGGATATCTTTTTGAATCCGAAATAAATATATTTGAGTTGATTTGGTAAATAGATTGTAAGAAATTCGACCCCACTAGGTCGAATTTCGAGCAGTGGGCGATCACTAGTAATGAATAATTATATTGTTCGAATAAATATTTCAGTATTTAGTTTTTTTAAATTTTGAAGTTAATTTCTGTCGCTGCTCAGTTACATAACAAGGTAAGATGTCAGATCTTACACATCATAAGCGACTACTGTAAGGCTCACTCGTTTTTTATTTTGTTTCTTATATTTATCGTTTATTACTAAGATTAGCCAGTCGGCACCATAACTGACGAGGCTGACAGCATCGCACATCGTATGCAGAGGTTCTTTTAATTCACCCACAATGTATTTTTACGACGCACCGCAAGCTTCCAAAAACTAAAGCCACGAGCAAACTCTACGAACAAAATGTCACACATTCCCCTGAAAAATAAAATGGAGACCGGGGTAACTTTTTGTTTAAGCGTTCTGCTCCCACAAAACATTATCCCGGGGCATTTCTATTTATATTTGTAAATGTTGAAAACTTTTCCCCGGGAATAACTGTGAATTTAAACTATTGTGGGTATTTCCGGTAACTTTTGGACGTTTTTGGCGCCCGACTGACTTCGCCGACATGCCTTAGGGATCGGGTAGATATGTTGTAGATGTGTGTGTGACTGAGCCTAATTTTAGGTTCATAGGTTGGCTACGTTTCTAGGTAGCGAGTAACGTGAAAGGTAAGTAGTGTATTTCAGCGGTCACTTGTGCAGTAAGGCGACGTGCTTAGCACTTATTTGCACATTGCAATTCAGAAATCAGAAATCAGTACTTTATTTGCTAGAATGTAGGTACAGGTATATGATGTTGTAAATAAATTAATGAGATCGGCTACAGTCTACCTTACGGCGTGCAAATTATTACATAAATTAAAATATTAATACAAACAAAATAATGTCAACAAAACAAAACAGAAATTAAAATGAAGTCAATTAATAATAATATAGTCAGGTACATATGTCATGGTCTCAAATTTGCAATTAATTATAATAATCATAATCTGGACAAACTCATATCATTTAAAAAGTCTTTTACTGAGTAATAACATTTGCCCAAAAGTAGTACAGTTACCTTAGATTTAAAAATGTTAACAGAACAATCCTTAAAACCATGGGGTATTTTATTATAAATGACAGGTCCCATTGTCATAATACTTTTCCCTATCAGTGCTGTTTTATAATTACCCGAATGTAGCAAGTTCTTGTATTGGGATCTCAAGGGGCCATTACGTGGCCATCAGGCTGGTCCGAGGATACCGCACGGTCTCCCGTGAGGCGGCGAGCCTCCTTGCCGGACTACCGCCATGGGATCTGGAGGCAAAAGTCCTCGCGCACGTCTGGGAGTGGCGCGAGGAGGCGAAACGCCGGGGTGAAACTCCGCTGCCGCGAGAAATCACGGCACAGCGAACAGAGCTCCGGCGGGATCTTATGGCGGCATGGAGAGTGCGATTCTCGCAACCCAGCGCTGGGCACGCCACAATTGTGGCCATAAGTCCCCTCTTTGAGGAGTGGCTAGAGAGGCGCCACGGCGTCCTCACCTTCCGCCTGACGCAGGTCCTCACCGGACATGGTTATTTCGGGAGGTTCCTGTTCAGGATAAAGCGGGAGGAAACGCCCGGGTGTCACCACTGTGTGGATCGCCCGGAGCATACGGTGGAGGTCTGCCCAGCTTGGGCGGAGCACCGCCGTGTCCTCACGGAGGCGATCGGCGGCGGCGATCTCACGCGTCCGGCCCTGGTTCAGGCCATGGTTCGGAGCGAGAGTGCATGGGAGGCCGTCACCTCCTTCTGCGAAGCAGTAATGCTTGCGAAGGAGGAGGCGGAACGCGCAAGGGAGAGGCAAGGTTCGCGCCCTCGCGCCCCTAGTCGCCGCAGGAGACGCCCCGGGCGTCGGGAGTCGCAAGCCGATTTCCGGCCACCGTAGGCGCGGGCCTGCGGACGGTGAGCGATGGGTAGCTCACCGTCCGATAAGGCCCAGGCCCGGGTCGACGGCGCGTCGTATTCCACGCGCGCCTCAAAGAGTTGTCAGCACCAACTGACGGGGTCCGCTAGGGCCAATGCCTGCCAGGGTTGCGAGTTTGTCCGAAAGGGATATCGTGGCCCTGGCACACAGGCAAATGAAGGAATACGGGTGGGTTTTAGTCAGTAAAAGTCTGACACGCCCTCCCGCTCGGCCCAGAGCGGGAGAAGTTATTTGATAATTTCCCATCCAGAAAAAAAAAAAAAAAGGGGCCATTACGTGTTCTTACATTGTCCAGTGACGGAAATAAATTAAGATTGGTTTTTACAAAAATTACCACCTCTAAAAAGCATAAACATGAAAATTCCAAAATCCATTCCATTTCAAAATCTATTCATTAGCTATGATTTTAACAACAAACTAAGGCGACGATAACCGACTTTTAATGATTGTATACTGAAGATCACGTCTAAACGAGTAGTGTAAATGATTTGAAAAAAAAAATTGTTAAATTAGCATTTTCTCAATAGTTTAAGGTGAATATTTTAGATTATGTTTATGATAAATAGTGAAATTAATTTGTAAAGTTATTTCTAACGCGGATAAAAAACTGAGAATGGCGCAAAATCTACCAAGCGTGTTTTTCTGAAACCTCCACCAATTTAAAGATAATTTAATTATTTATCTTTTAGTATACGCGTGTTATTAAAATACCTTTTGTTTTGTGTATAATAAATTAATAATGCGTAAATTTGGGGACAGCGCTCCTTGATGGGCGAGTCCTATTACTGGCTGAACGTACGACGCATTGCGTGAGCTCAGTGCAGAACACGCAAGCTAACCACACAAGGTCACTGGCATACATCTGCGTCTTAATGGGTGTCAACAAGCTATTCATGATGATCCTATACCATGTAATTGACTTATTGAGATACTGTTCATTGGTAAGCGCATCGCTTGAGAAAGGTTGGACCGATTTGGCTATTTTTTGTTTTAAAATGTTTGTAATAAACCGAATAAAGATTTTAGAGTAAGAAGTATTAGTGAAGTTGGGCGGAAAATTGTAAAATTCGGGAAATACTTAAAGTGCTTGGCCATACTGGCAGCGCGGTGCGGGAGCGGCGCGGGTGCGGGAATACGCGCGATTGTGCTTGTCCGCAGTCGACCGCGTGACAACGCGCGCGGTCACCTCGAACTAGTTTAAGATCCCCGCTCCCGCGCGGGTTGTCGCTGGCCGCCCGCACTCACTGCGGCCACTTGTATGAACGAGTTATGGCGCGAGTTGGCCGCACGCACCTCGCGTCAAGTAGCCCGCGCCGCTACCCGCACCCGCGTGCCCACTATGGACGCTCAAATTAATTTCTTATGTCTGAGTACATCGCGCCTAGGGTTACCATATGTAAATAGAGGGATGCCTGTCTATGGTACCTAAAATGCCTGAATTTTCAGAAAAATGCCTGTCTAAAGCAAAACGCTGTAGGTAATAAGTAAAAGCCAACAGATAATAATGAAGAGGGATATTTATTACTGATATTTGTCAGAGCACATTATTTTTTTGAATAGTTCTTTCTTTTCTAAAACATAAACGTAAAAATCTTCACAAGATACAGTTTTGTAATTTTCCTGTGTAATCAATATTGCTTTTACTGATTCAATTGTCAGCCGATTTCTTTCTTTATTCCAGTGGGCGTTGACGAGAGAAAACGTACGTTTTACGTTCGCATTGTGTGCCAAAATAGAGAACACAAACTGGCAGGTCATTCAAATTTCGCGCCCGCGCGCGCATCGCGCTTGCATTTATGCAACCGCGATGCGCGCGCGGGCGCGAAATTTAAAAATGCCTGTCTCAGACCAATGCCATGCCTGTCTAAACCTTAAAATGCCTGTCAAATGCGGCGAATGCCTGTCAAATGGTAACCCTAATCGCACCGCGCCCGCCCCGCGCCCGCCCCGCGCCCGCGTTTGCAGTCTGGTCTCACACGAAGCCATTGTTTCTATGGGATTTGTTCACCTATGAATTATTGTTTATATAAGACAACGTCAGTCGGGTCAGCTAGTATCGTATACTAAGTCAGTTAGGCTTTGGTATTGAGCTGCACCCGGTTAGACTGGAAGCTGACTCTAACACAATTGGGAAGTAGGCAGATGATGAAATTAAATGAAATTGTTTATTCTGTAAATAGGATGTCGGAATCACTTTTACACGTCAGATTATAAATAAAAAAAAGAACCTAGATGGACATTTCCTATTTGACTACCCCTGAGAAGAAATGGCGAAACAAACGCAGCGGTCAAAGTCTCTTTTAAAGTCCAGACATAATCTTGGTCAGATCATATGAGGAACATGTGGATCCGTGTCTGAAATGGTATTTTGAGGAAAGAACCACACAAATTTGAGTGGACCTGTCGAATCAGTGAAAGCATTTGTCAGTAATCGTGCAGCTCCATTCAAGACTTAAGGAGCTCAACGACTCGGCGAACAATACCAAAAAAAGGACATTTGGGTAGGCCGCATAAAGTGATCAAAATGCCAGACCATATTTAATGAGAACAAAAAATTACCCATATTATAGTGCTCACATTCACAATATTCTAAGTAATAAAAATACTTTTCAAAGTAATTCATGAACGCACACAAGCTATGTATCCCTCGAACATAACTCTTTCAAATCCAACGTAGCAGTGTCAGCTCCACGATACGTTTATTCGTTAACATTCACAGTTTTCAACCAGAAATTCAGTCCATATTTCAGAAAATTTCCAGAGCTTGAAAATATACAAAGAATATTCTCCTATTTCAGTTTAAAAATCTTGTTTGGGACCGAATTGTATTGTATTCGAGAAGTACGTGCCAATATAGTTATGGAGATTTTTCAGTGCTATTGTTCCGAAGTTAGATTGGTCTCTTTTGAAATAGAGATAGTTTGGAATGCGGGCTCAAGTTATAGTGGTTATCGACAATATTGTTCAATTTATGTAGATCCCTCCGGTCGTCGAGATGTTTTTGCTTGAGAGTTCAGTTTTTATTGGATTTTAATTCTTGTATAGGTAACTGCTGAATAAAAGTTTCTTTCTTGTTGTAACAATTTAATGATGGAATGGCCGAGTGCGCTTCTCCTTTATAAGAAAATTTCTTGCCGACTGGTCGAATCGACACTTCACCTGCCCAGAGGGCTGGCTCGTTCTTTGGCCAAATAATTAGCATTGCCATTCTATGTGGCAATGCTGCCAGTCTTCTGGGCACGTTTCCGGATGACAGTGATGTGGACGAGTACTTCGACGCTTAAGTGTCCTTTTTTGGGTTCCGTAGTAAACAAGGAACCCTTATAGTTTCGCCATGTCCGTCTGTCTGTCTGTCTGTCTATCTGTCCGTCCGTCCGTCTGTCCCCAGCATAGCTCTGAGACGCTAAGTCCTAGAAAGCTGTAATTTTAATTTGGCATGGGTGTACATATTAATCACGCCGAGAACGTCGTAAAATAAAAGCATTAAAAACATTTTTTTTTTACCTCCCTTGCACGTAAAACGGGGATGATATTTTTTTTTCTCGTCTAATACATGGTGTGGGGTATCGTTGGATAGGCCGTCAAAAATATTATGGGTCTGTGAGAAACATTTTTCAATTCTGAGATCCGTTTGCGTAATATTAATCATTAAAGTGCTATTTTTTGTTAGTCATGTGTCCCCCCCCCCCCCCCCCTACCAGATAAATGGTTGGTTTTGGATATGTGAAAAAAATCATGGCAGTGACCGTAATGTATATCGATGTATCGGAGAGCATGTTTTTCAACTACAATGTTAAGTTTGTTTTTGGGATAAATTCATCCAAAGTCAAAGTCAAATTGTTTATTTCAAATAGGCACATAAAAGGCAATTTTAAACGTCAATATTTACAAAAAAAAATAGAATTGATTCTAGTCGCCCCTTCCAAAATGTAGTTTCGTATGGAGAAGAATGGGCAAGAAACTCCACCGGTACTCTTTTAAAACCTAACTACGGAACCCTTCATTGTGCGTGGTCCGACACGCACTTGGCCGGTTTTTTTTCATTTGATTGAGTGTTTGATTTGTTTCAGATTTTATCAATTTTAATTTTATTTTTTATTTTTGTAAAGTGTGTCTTGTTTGTGCAGAATAAACAATTTTTCTTTCTTTCAAAATTTTCTTGAAACATTGACTTATGGGATTGAAAATCCGGAAGCATGTCTTAAATAAAGTGAACATCGACCGAAATACGCTGCAGCATAAACAAATACATGTAAAACCATTCTAATCAGTCTGAAAAATAACATCATATCAATCTTCATCACAGGTATCGAGGTAATCCGTATAGAAACATGAAATATGTGTGCCTACCCCCCGCGAAACCACCTTAATGATATGTTCTGCCTAATAAATCTGCCGGCTGACACCGATGAATATTGATGAGCTCGTACCATCAGCAAAAAGATTACAACACGATTATTTAGCTATTTATAGAAAAATGTTTTTTGTTTTCTTTAGGGCAAAACGTGGGTTTAAACAAAAAAAAAATTCAAAGAAACAATTTTTTTTTAAATAAACTTGTATTGTATTTACTTTTAATGTGCTACCTACACAATAATAAGAAAAATAAAGAAAACAGAATATTTTTACTTCGCTTTTTATTTGATAAAAAACCGACCATTAGAAAAATTCAATTTCATATTTTTAATCAAAAACGAACGCGTCCACTGACCTTTAAAAGAGTAATTGAGAATGGAGTTATAATCTTTCTCCCTTGAGACGAAAGAACAGCTGATCTAAAATCTCACCTTGAAAACTTAGGTGAAGTGACCTTGAAGGGAGCGGTCAATAGTGTTGATCCCTAGCCAGCCACAGCCAGTGAATGACAGTTCTCAGTTCACATAGTATGTTTTCACGGTGAGATTTTTACAAAATAGATCGGTAGAATACCTATTTGACGAATATTGTTTTGTGCAGAGAGGCAACGAAACGCATTGCTATCAACATGCCCCCCAAACAACTTTGTTGTTAAGGAAAATAATGGACATGTAACGTGTAATAAGGCGTATGATAAATGGTAATATTATTTTCGGTTTCAGTGAGCGTTCGAGCGGTAAATAAGTTGGGAATATTCGACCAAATATATTGCAAATATTCGGCAAATAATAATAATCTTCGAAATCTTTGGCGTCGTAGAGCCAAGTGTTATAACAAACATCACGCCTATAATACCTGAAGGGATAAGCAGAGGTGTGTATTTATAGTACAACCAAATGACGCTAGTTATCTTTAGATAAGTCCCATGTAATAGGGACAAGTAAGACAAGTGAGTGTGGGAATATTATGGGATTAATTGGTATAGAATGTGGTATCACGTTCTAATGAGGTAACAGGATGGGTCTTCAAAGTTCATAGAAACATTAATTCAAAAAATACGATCACAGCTATTTTATTTTTGCAGTTACAGCAATGAATGACCAATTACGTTTAAATCTTTTTTTTTAACTGTGAACAATTCCTTCAAATGCCAATAATTGTTTTGTTCTCTCATGCAAAATCTGTACCAAAAGTGCAAAGTCTCTCTACAAATTCAGCTTACCTACTTCAAAATTCTGAAATTTACGAATCCATATTTTTGCATAATACTCTGTAAAGTAAGAAAATTGATCTGAGTAGAAGAACATTTTTAATATATTTTAAGACTCAGCATTACCGTGAGATGATTTCATTTAATATAACTGAAACTGCGAAGTATCCGTTACTAGGGATTTGCCGCGGCTTTTCTGCAATATTTCCGGAGAGAAATATCTTGTTCAGCAATGTACATTAACCCTATTAAACTTTGCAAGAAAATTATTAAAATCGGAGTACTTTGCTTGTGAAAGAGACCAAGCTCGACGCTCTTTAACAGTCAGAACTAAGTGATGGAAAATTGAAAACGCACAACAAACGTAGCACGTTTGATGTGCGTTTTGAATTTTCCATCAAAAAAGCATATTATAAGATTAAGGACTACGTTGAAGACAAGGCAGTTTGGCATTAATTCCTTCTGCACATGTGGGTTTCCTGGTACCTCATTAACGGTAAAAATATGTAAATGTCTATTAACTGCTCCCAAGTTGCGTTGTTTATGTTATTTATTTTTTACATACTTCCTTGACATTATGTCAAGGAAGTATGTAATTGTCTTATCTTCAACGTAGTCTTTAATCTTATAATATGCGTTTTTGATAAGGACACCATTTTGATAAAGAGAACCAGGAGAACTGCCACTAGCCATAAGCATTGTGACGAGCATAAATTGCTTACAACCATTTTAAAGTAACTAATCGAATTGGAACCTATTAATTACTTATTATTAAGTAGTTCCGGTGGACATCTGTGGTCTTCGTCATCAGTTCCACTTCACTAAATGGTGCTTTCCGAGTCAAAATACATGTTACTATAAAAAATACCCAAATTGATATAGTGTGCCAATACAATTTAAGGATTTTCCTCGATTTCCATGGAATCTCCTCATCAGATTCTGAATTGGTGACAATGGGACCACATCGAGAGCATTATCATTAAAAAAAAACAATATCGGTCCAGAATTTACAGAGAAATCGGTGAACATACCTACATTAAAAAAAAAACGACTTTTAGAAGTCGGTTAAAAATACCACGATGATAAATACTAATAAGCACGTTAGACTGTTTTTCCCAAAAACCTATATCAGGCACCAGTCTCTCACAAAGGTGGAATACAACTGAGACTTTTTTGTACACATTAACTTAACATTAGCTTTGTTTCCGTCTTTAAGTCAGCTTTGCAGTCCCTTGTCCTAGGGTTCATCAATAGAATGAACCCTAATCTTATTACAATCTAGCCTTTTAAATAGACTAATAAGTAATTAAATTATAACCTAAACTACTAAATTGTCTTTACTAAGAATGTGTCCAATAGCACTTTTATTATTGTCTCTATTAAGGCGAATACACTTCATTCTTGTGTTTGTTTGGCACTTTTGTACTTTACACTATTCACTAACACTAAACACTAACTCGAACGGTTTTGTTCTTTTTAGTCACCTTACTATATTTGTGTGATCGAGAAGCTGGATTGCTTCGACGTTCACATGCTGATGAAGCCTCTTTTCGTGAGCTTCTGCAAATTTCTGGATCACTTTATCGATGAACTCTACTTTTAGATCCCGATGGAGGTCATCATTTCGTATGCACCAAGGTGCATTTACAATTTCCCTTAGCACTTTGTTCTGGAATCGTTGTATAGTTAATATATTGGTCTGTTTGGTGCAGCCCCACAGCTGGATACCATAAGTCCAAACTGGCATCAGGACTTGTCTGTATAGCAATAATTTGTTTTGCACGGACAGCATGGAGTTTCTTCCAAGCAGCCAATACATTCTTTTAAATCGGTGGTCGCTCAAAGTCAGCTTTGTGAAGAGATAATAAATAAAAAAAACTATATTTTAACGGAATGGTGGTAGGGAGTTGTACTCACGAAGCGTGAAAAAAATGAAGTGAAGTGGTAAAACTGAAAGCCTCAACAGAGTCGAGTTATAAACAGCTGAAATAACTATAACTTTAAGTACTATGCATAGTCAGTGTTCCAAAAATACAGAAACCCACCTATTTTACTGACGCTACTCCTAAAACCGTTCCCATTTTAGATATTTCAGCCATAGTTGGTAACTCAGTAATGATAGTGTTACCGTGTTACGGCGTGTCGCATGCTGCTAAAATATGGTGCACCCGGGTGGAACATGCTGCACCGAGTTATTATTATACGCGAACTACTTTTGTTGCAGAATGGACCAAATGGGAGTTTATTACGTTAATTTTATTTTCCATGGGGAAATATTTAACTCATCATTCCAGCCGAAAGACGTCCACTGCTGGACATAGGCCTCCCCCTTGGGGCTCAACCCGTCTTGAGCAAGTTTGGTGAAGTGGGACGGTAATAGGCTAGTACTATTATGTAGAGAATGTTGATACCATTATGAGAGGATTATAGTCAGTCCGCAAGGTTGATAACTGAGCCGATAATTCAGAAATACATAGTTATATCTTCGATAATACCTTTTAAAGTAAGAACATTCGACTATTTAATTTATTCACTTGTGTATATTAGTGCCGTTGTTAGGTTAGGTACCAAAATGGTAAAAATGAACCCTTATGGTGAGACTAAGTCTGTCTGTCTGTCTGTCACACCTGGATATCTCAAGAACTCCTAATGCTATCAACTTGAAATTTAGAATAGTTTTAGATGACGTTTGCCCAACTCTTTTGCAAACAAGAAAAAAATAAAAATTAAATATCTTTTTTGCAAAAGGGACTGACTGAAAGGGGGTCTTAAAAATTTGATGTGGGGCTACTAGGGCATGTGGGATATCATATGAAAGAACGCTGTTTGCACATTTTCAAACCTTTTTTTTTTTAGGCAGCATTGTTTTCGGCTTTTAATGAAAAATGTAAAAAAAAAAATATCGTTCCCCACCCTTATCTCCGAAGTTTGCATAGATAAAAATCAGAAATTATTCTATGTGATAGAAGTTTATGTAAAGATTACAGGAAAAATAAAACGATGTCTCTAAATAGTACAGTTTTTCAGAAATCAGCAACATCATATTATATACGTACGGAACCCTCGGTGCGTGAGTCCGACTCGCTCTAGACCGTTTTTAGGGTTCCGTAGTAAACAAGGAACCCTTATAGTTTCGCCATGTCCGTCTGTCTGTCTGTCTGTCTGTCTGTCTGTCTGTCTGTCTCTGTCTGTCTGTCTGTCTGTCTGTCCGTCCGTCCGTCTGTCGCCAGCTTAGCTCAGAGACGCTTAGTCCTAGAAAACTGTAATTTGGCATGGGTATACATATTAATCATGCCAAAAAAATGGTATAATAAAATTATGAATAACATTTTTTTTTAGGGTACCTCCGTTACACGTGAAATGGGGATGATATTTTTTTTTCTCGTCTATTCCATGGTGTGGGGTATCGTTGGATAGGCCGTTCAAAAATATTGTGGGTTTGGCAAAACCATTTTTCAATTAAGGGATCCGTTTGGGTAATATTAAGCTTTAAAGTGCTAGTTTTTGTTAGAGTCAAGTGTCAGCTAAATGGTTGGTTTTGGATATGTGAAAAAATTCATGGCAATAGTATATATAACGAAATTAAAAGGAAAACTATCACAGCTAAGTAGGCTTCACAAGTTAACGAGTAATAGTCGACCAACTTAAATTTGCAGTTGGAGAATTGACCGTAACGTATATCGATGTATGGGAGAGCATGTTTTTCAACTACAATGTTAAGTTTGTTTTTGGGATAAATTCATCCCAACCACGGAACCCTTCATTATGCGTGGTCCGACATGCACTTGGCCGGTTTTTTTTTTTATTGATAATAAATCTTCCTCCCGTTTCAATAAATCTGCCTAGTTTTTTCCCAACTAGGTTTGGATCGACTTCTTATCTAACCAGATGCAGCTGAATACCAATATTTACCAGTATTTTACATGGAGCGACTGCCTATCTGACCTCCACAACCCAGTTACTGCGTAACACGATACTCCTTGGTAAGACTGGTTGTCAGACTTTTGGGCTTCTGACTACCCGTAACGACTGTCAAAGGTCTACGATTGAAAGCCAGGATCAATGGCTTAACGTGCTTTCCGAAGCACGGAGGGGTCTTTATACAACATTAGTTTTTTTTTACACTAAACCCGAAATGGGGTCAAACTCCTCACTTTGAACAACTATTTCTATGGGACCAACCATGAAATCGCGAAAAAAAATCTGCTGATCCATACATTTTGTCGATTTAAGTGAACACAAAGGTATGGAACAGCAGATTTCTTTTTTCGCGATATAGAGTAGGACGTAAAGTTTTTTGCGATTTCTGACTTTTCTAGTACTCAAACCTCAGTTGGTCCATTAGAAGTTTTTCTTATAAGAAACATAATCGATAAGCATAAAAAAAGGTTTTTTGAAAACTGCCCATTTTTCTGCTGACTGTACTTTTTTTTCAAAATCTGTGAATTCAGATCGAAATTTCGCAAAAAATTAAGGACAGTCTCCTAAGACTGTTTTTCAGTAGCTACAACGGTTAAGGTAGCTGCCCTTACTGCCCCATTTCAAAAATCCATCCTGTATAATGGATGGTCACCCATCCACGAATAAACCCTAGGCAAGCTTAGCTTAATCCTTCGATCGACCCTTTCCGCTGTTATCATTTAACCACAAGCCCTATCTTACAATAAAAAAAACAAAGGTTGTTTAAAAACTTCCTCATAAGAAAAATCTCCATTCGATCTTTTATTCCAACATTATTTTTCAAAGGGAAACTGTAAGTAGGAAAACACCTTTTCCTCTCCGATGTCTTAAACAAAACACAGACGAACCTTACCTACATAAGAAGGGAAGGCTTCTATAAACATTTGTTCATAAATCGTTTCAATTACATAGACCGTCGACCCACCGAACTCAATTGTCTGGGAAGGTCACCCGGAATTATCAATATCTTTGGATCGGAACGCGAAGGAAAAAATCTGCAGTCAGCAGGCGGCACGTGATGTACATATCTGAAGATATGGAGCGTTTGGATGGGCTAGTGACTTGAGCTAGTGGATAGAATAGTAAGGTAGTAAAAGAGAACCAAAAAATAAAAACTTGAGAGATGAAACTTGACGTTAAACGGCTTAAATGTGTGCTTGTGCTATAATAATAGTGGTCTTAATGAGTTGGTAAGGCATCTTCATTAGAAAACGTTGCCCCACACTAGGAATTTCAACTTTTTTTTTTTTTTTTGGGTGGGTAATCATCAAATAACTTCTCCCGCTCTGGGCGGAGCGGGAGGGAGTGTCAGACTTTTACTGACTAAAACCCACCGTGTTCCTTCAAATGCCTGTGTGCCAGGGCCACGATATCCCTTTCGGACAGACTCGTAACCCTGGCAGACTAGGAATTTCTCCTGTATTGTGGGTGCGTTTACAAACATTTAAACTCACATACACAAACAGCCAGACCCGGAACAACTACTTGTGGGTCATACAAATATTTGTTCCGTGCGGGAATCGAACCCGCGACACGCAGCGCAACAGTCAATCGCTTAACCAATCGCCAATCGTGCCGTCTTTAAGTAGTTAAGTGAACTAAACGAGTATGAAGAATAGCCTTTGCCAATATTTCCGATATTATCTTGTTAAATAAGCGTGAGTGAGTAGGTAACAGAGTTACGTTACTAGTTACGAAGAAAGTTTGTCGAACTAATAATAACGACATCTTGGAACAATTTTGCAAAATATCGCCAAAACGCCGATGTGGAGCGTTTGAATTGGCATGAGACTGGCGCAAGTAGATAGCATTGTCAAATAACTGATGTAAAAAAACACTTGGCCTTGTTACTAGAACAGGAAATGCTAAGAAGGCTCTATGTGCTTGCAAAGAAATTGCATAAATACGAATTACCGTTTCCATGAATCTTATTATTTAAGGCAATGGCGAAGGATATACACAGAGTAGGTACTACTCGTATAGTCATAATTTCAGCTGAAAGACATCCACTGCTGGACTTAGGCCTCCCCCTTTGAGTATTGCCTCCCCCCAAAGGAGGGCGGGGGTTGCCATAATCGCCACGCTTGGTAAAAGGGTTTGCGATCGCAGTATGGTGTTAAAATGCATAGAGAACGCTGCTGCCCATTCTCTAGTAAATCCCTTAGTCGCCTTTTACGACACCCACGGGAAGAAATGGGATCGTGCTATTCTTTACGTCCGGCATCATACCACGATACTGCCTATTCTTAACTTTTCAAAAATATGCAATTTCTAGAATTATCAAACAGGAAAACTCCGTTACTTTTTCGCTCGATGAGTTACTGAAATGTTGGTTTACGACCTCTATTTGAGCAGCTCATTGGCTGTGTGCAGTGACTTCAAATTTTTCGTTAGCATAGTTCGCACCTTATGACAGGAATTTCATAGTTATGTAGCCGTTTTCAAGCTGCTCATTACACATTACTGAACTGAACTAAGGCACAGGGTAATAAACACATTTTTAAGTAAACTTGTAATTGTAAAACAAAAACATTGCTGCGTGGCGAGCACGGCCTACTGTGACATGACTTTAGTCACACATTTTATCACAGTTTGAGCGATAAAACTGTTTTGTCATAAAATGCTAGTACAAATTGACATGACATAATTTATCAGGTCTTGTCACAAACGTCTTTGGCAGCCCGTGCTCGGCCCGCTGATGACCTTAGAAAAACAAAGTGTCACCCTTCAAACCGGAAAACAGCCATTTCTACTTGGCAAATGGTGTAGGTACTTTCCCGAGCGAAGTCTTTTTACGGTTCCGTACCCAAACCAAACGGTAAAACGGGAACCCTATTACTAAGGCTCCGCCATCTTTCTATCTGTCTGTCTGTCCGTCTGTCACCAGGCTGTATCTCATGAACCGTGATAGTTAGACAGTTGAGATTTTCACAGATGATGTATTTCTGTTGCCGCTATAACAACAAATACTAAAAAACAGAATAACATAAATATTTAAGGGGGATCCCTTACAACAAACATGATTTTGATGCTCGTTTTTGCTCTATTTTGATAACGGCAACAGCCCTGTGGACCCTTGAAAATATTCACAGAATATTTAGTTATATATTCAATTAAAAAAAAAAATTAAATTAAATTAAAACAAATATTTAAGGGGGCTCCCATACAACAAACATTATTTTTTTTGTCATTTTTATAGATACTGGTACGGAACCCTTCGTGCGCGAGTCCGACTCGCACTTGGCCGGTTTTTATTAAGTAAACTTGTTATAGTAAAACAAAAACATTGTAGATGACCTTAGCGAAGTACCTTAGTAGAATTGACATCGCTGATTGTGAATACATTTGCACGCCATGTTATGGCAGGATATGCTGAAGCAAATTTACTGTAACACCCTATGTATCATATTCTAGCAAATAAATATTTTTGATTTGATTTGATTTAGAAAAACAAATTATCACCCTTCAAACCGGAAAACAGCTATTTCTACTTGGCAAATGGTTTTCTTTCCGAGCGAAGTCTTTTTTAAACAGTCCCTAACTACAGCTTGCTAAACTGCAGTTTGTTTTAGTACCTACATTACAGGAACCCAGTAGCTAGTAAGCTTGAACGCAGCTCACCATCTCGGCACGTCCGTGGCATCACGTAGCAGTACTTACCCCGGATATAATTATTCGTTGAGCCCGGGTCTGCGGCCTCACCGCGCTGATATTCAATTTAACAATAACTATACCTAAATTTGTTATATAATTTGTATATCAGACTTGATTTTTAAATCGAACTGTTCCTCTTTCATAGAAAGCGTGAAATAAATTATAAAAAAGCGGCCAAGTGTGAGTCGGACTCGCGCACGAAAGGTTCCGTACCATTATCTATAAAAATGGCAAAAAAACACGTTTGTGGTATGGGAGCCCCACTTAAATATTTGTTTTATTTTAATTTAATTATTTCTTTTCAAAGTCAATATATATCTACATATTCTGTGAATATTTCAAGCGTCTACCTGTTGCCGTTATCAATATAGAGCAAAAACGAGCAAAAAAAATCACGTTTATTGTATTGGAGCCACCTTAAATATTAATTTTATTCTATTTTTTAGTATTTTTTATTATAGCGGCAACAGAAATACATCATCTGTGAAAATTTCAACTGTCTATCTATCACGGTTCATGAGATACAGCCTGGTGACAGACGGACAGACGGACAGACAGACAGACAGACAGACAGACAGACGGCGGAGCCTTAGTAATAGGGTTCCCGTTTTACCCTTTGGGTATGGAACCCTAAAAAGCGGCCAAGTGCGAGTCGGACTCGCACATGAAGGGTTCCGTAGCAGCAAGTAACATAATACAGGAAAAGTTTTTAACCAGTGCGCAAATTTTTTTTAGTGGTTCAATATCAGTAATAGAACACATTTCCATTATTTTATCAATACTTTTTTTAAAATTTTTATCCTACTTTAAATCATCAAAATATGGACACAATCTATTCGTAATAATATCAATGGGCGCGCGCGGCGGCCGGCGCAAGCGGCGGTGTTGCACGGGGGTGAAACCCCATCCCGGGCGGCAGGGCGCGCCGGGCGCTGTGGCAGACAGTTCACTCATCGCACGCGCTGTCGTGTGACGTCGCGTCTAATCGCTTTCCCGCGCAAGCGCCGCGCCGCACGTGTGTCGTGCTTGTACCTACCGGTCACGATGTCGGACTTCAGTAACCGCGAGTTTTACGAGATGGTGCGAGTGTATGTACTGAGTGGTGAAAGTTTGCGAGCAGCTTGCAGAATGTGTGCGACGGAGAGCATACCTCGAATGCGAGCCTATGGAATCCTTAACCCCGCGGTCCCTAATGAAAGGACCATTTTAAGCGGCCACTCAAAGGCTGCTTGATCACGGACAGTTCAGAACCCCGAATCATGCACGAGGGTCTGGCAGACACCGACTGGCGATCGAAATCGAAGAAGCCATCCTAAGCCCATTAAAGTATGAAGGAAAAATTGGAATTACTCTTCAAATAACTTCAGGTTACGGCCTAAACATAAAAAAGTCTAGCTCGAACCTGATAAAATTAGCGATCAGTAATCCACGTAAATACCTACGCCGGCGAATCGAGCGAGCGCACAGCTGATAGGTAGGTACTTTAGCGCGTTACGCTTCGCCGCGCGCCGCCGGGTAGCCATACAACCACTTTTAAAGTAAACATCTTTCGTTAACGATATTTTTTGTTTTTTGTACTAAGACGTATCAAAATAAAAAATATATGTTTAATAAAACTCGTTTAAGTTTAATTTGTCAAAATTTGCGCAGTGGATAAAAACTTTTCCTGTATAAAAGTTCTTGTAGTAGGTACCTAACTTTGATCATCATTGCAGCAGTTTTATTAAGTTACAAAAAACTACTTACTAGATCTCATTCAAACCAATTTTCGGTGGAAGTTTACATCATATATTTTTTTATTCTCATATTTTAGAAGTTACAGGGGGGGGGGGCACCCATTTTACCACTTGGAAGTGTCTCTCGCGCAAACTGTTCAGTTTGGAAAAAAAAAATATTAGAAACAAAGTAAGAAAAAAAGTATTTAGCAAATTAAATGTAGTCGCGAAAAAGTTGAAATTAAATGCAGCGCGGTAGCGTGGTGTGCTATAAATATATTTAATTATCGGCGAGTCGGCGAGTAAACTAAACGTGAACGCGATTTTTAATTCGTTTAATAACAAGATTGACATACTTCATTATTATCAATTAGCAAATAGCATAGCAACAGCAATTAACACGCTAAGACTCAAGAGTTCACACACTAATGAAATTAATTCAAAATCGCATTAATTGCCATTACTAGTCAGCGCCGGCTGTCGCTGAAAACCAGCGCTGGGGCTCTGTCTTGCATAGGGTCGCAGTATATGCTGAGCGATAACCGTTTTGCGTGGATGTGACGCATGTTTCCCCCAACCTTTTCTTATTTTTGTGTTTATGTTAGTTTTTGCGTCATGTTTACCGCAAATAAACGTATTTTCTTTCTTTCTCTCTTAGTAGGTATTATGCAAACGTAAGAGACACATAATATGATGCCTGTATTCCCCGAAGGTTTAAGCGGAGGTGTACATAAAGTATACCCACATTTCTCCAGACGAGAAGAGAGTCGACACGGAGCGGGGCGTTCCATAAAATATGTTTGTGAAAAAATAGGAATAGGGATGTAGGTATTTACTCGATTTGAATGTGCAAAACTGAATCGATTCTTACTTTCTGTTAATGCCAACACCGTCACTTATTGTTTAATATTAAACCGACAACTGCCCTGAGTTAGTTCCTTTTTAGGGTTCCGTACCCAAAGAATAAAACGGGAACCCTATTACTAAGGGTCCGACGTCTGTCTGTCCGTCTGTCACCAGGCTGTATCTCATAAACCGTGATAGTTAGACAGTTGAAATGTTCACAGATGATGTACTTCTGTTGCCGCTATAAGAACAAATACTAAAAAGCAGAATAAAATAATTATTTAAGGGGGCTCCCATACAACAAACGTGATTTTTTTGCTCGATTTTGCTCGATTTTGCTCGATATTGATACCGGCAAGAGGTAGACGCTTGAAATATTCACAGAATATTTAATTATATATTCGCTTTAAAAATAAATAATTCAATTAAAATAAAACATATATTTAAGGGGGGCTCCCATACAACAAACGTGATTTTTTTGCCATTTTCATAGATAACGGTACGGAACCCTTCGTGCGCGAGTCCGACTCGCACTTGGCCGGTTTTATATTTGCTGCGATAGAGGACAGACATAAAACCTTCCCTGTGAAACGTCAATTATAATACGCACAACCTCTGAAGGGGTTATGCTTTTTAACACCATACTGCGATCGCAAACACGCCTGCCAAGCGTGGCGATTATGGCACCCCCCCCCCTCCTCTCTTTGGGGGAAGCCTATCCTATGTCCAGCAGTGGATGTCTTTTGGCTGAAATGATGATGTATGATTTAGTTAGGATCATAATCTTACCGATATTTTCTAACAATATTTTGATTTAAAGGAGTATCTATTGAGTTTTTTTGCCCGTTTTTCCATAGGAACTACTATGTTTTGAAATGGGCAACTAGCTTCGTCTTTCTGAATGAGTTCCATGATATTATCGTGGGCACATGAAAATTTGCCACTTGATCTTTTGGGTAATCTGGTGGCAAAATAGGTTTCTTGGAATACACGTCTGTAAACGTAGATAAATATTTAACACGATACGAGAGTAAACTACTACCATAAAGTTGAAAGACTCTTTGGTTACGACATTTACAACGGACGATCATTTAAGTAAGCGAAATAAATTAATTTAAAACCAGCCGGTTTGAAAAGTTGCCGAGCACTGCTTTAACAATTTGCACGGCGCTCTCTGAATATTAATCAGGTTTTAATACGCGAAGGAAGGTTGTATGGGACTTTGGGTGTTTCAACATGGTGTTGCTAAGTATGGCGGACTTTGTTGTTTCCCCTGAGGTAGCTTAGTATTGGTTGGAGGAGCTGCTTCGCGGCAGAAAAAGAGATTGTCCTAGTAGTTTCCTGCATGAGGACTTTGACAAGAGATTTAGAGTGATCCATCCGAAAGTAAACTTTACTTTTGCCTGTTTGTTTGAAGCCTGCTTTTAATTGAGACAATAACGACAAAAATAATCTTAAGAACAGCACCGTCTTTTGTGAAAGCAGAAGTGTACTTTGGGGAAGTAGTATTATCGACATCAACCCGAACGTAGCAAGAACATGCAATGCTGTACCCAATATTGCACTTCGAACAGTGAGGCCCGGTTTCCACCCAGGCGCAGAGGAGAGGAGATGTTTGTAAACGACCAATAAGATACCGGTAAGATACCGTTACCGTACCATCGCATCGAAATAACGATATCTTATTGGTCGTTCACAAACATCTCCTCTCCTCTCCGCTTTGGTGGAAACCGGGCCTAACCCCAAACACTTAAAAGATGCTCAGCCGATTCAAAAGTAATTCTGTCTCTCCAAAACATCTAAAAGAGCCACGGACAACATGATACTTATAGGTGACTTAAATTTGTGATTAGTTATTCGGTCATACGGTCATTCTTACGCTTTCAGAAAGGACAAAGTAAAGCAAGGTTCACCTGTATCTCCATTTTTCATTCCATGACATTTCTGTCCTACTTCTGACGACAAACAAACATAATGGGCCATTGTGTGTTATCTGTGGAGTGTCAATTCATTGTCCGTGTCACTAGTGTGTGCGTGACGTATGTGCGCGTCTGACGTCACTCTGCGGCCATTTTGAATTTACAATGAGTGGCGTATGTCAGTTTGGTTGGAAGGTTTTGTGATTGGACGGCTTACTATAGCAAGTTGACCAGTGATGATGTGGTGGCTTAGGGGTTTGTTAATCCGCTTCTGGAGAGTCGGTTAGTGCGTTCTAAGCCTGATCTTTATGATAAAAAACCGGTCAAGAGCGAGTCAGACTCGCGCACCGAGGGTTCCGTACGTACGAGTATATATGATGTTGATGATTTCCGAAAAACTGTGCTATTTAGAGACATCGTTTTATTTTTCCTGGAATCTTTACATAAACTTCTATCACCAATCTAAATCTTCTTCTTCAATAATTTCAGATTTTTATCTATGCAAACTTCGGAGATAAGGGGGGGGGGGGTATTTTTTTTGAAATTTTTCATCAAAAGTCTGAAACTATGCTGCCTAAAAAACAAATGTTTGAGAATGTGCAAACAGGGTTCTTTCATATGATACCCCACATGCCCTAGTAGCCCCACTTCGGATTTTTAAGACCCTTTTCAGTCCCTTTTACAAAAAAGATATATTTTATTTTATTTCTTTCTTATTTGCAAAATAGTTGGGTTAACGTAATCTAAAACTATTCTAAATTTCAAGTTGATAGCATTAGTAGTTTTTGAGATATCCAGGTGTCACAGACAGACAGACTTAGTCTCACCGTACTGTTAAAGTTATAACTTTAACAGTACGGTAAACTTATATTATGATATTTATGCCTCTATTTCTATAGAAATAGAGGCATAAATATCATAATATAAGTTTAATTATATTGAAGACATTTTACAATGAAAAATATAAATCAAGAAGTGACACTATTCTTTTCATTATTTTGAAACGATGTCAAGTATTATTCCATATAAATCAATGGAGGTTCCATAGTTTCACTTCACAAAGAGTTTTGATACACAAACTCTAACATCTTCTTTCCTTTTTACCATTCTGGTACGGAACCCTAAAAATCACCAAAAACGCTCGTTATTGCTCAGTATGGAAAGTAGCAACAGCGCAGCAGTGGGACAATTGCCCACATCTTGCTTTTGCATCCACAGTCGGATGATAGTAGCTTACTGTTTTAGCAAGTGTAGTGATTATGGATAACTGCCACTCACTCATCGATGGAAGAAGATTTTGAAATGGTCTAAAACATGCAGCAATGAATGTTAACACAAACGATTTTCCTGACGATTAATACTTATTTTAGACATACATCAGTGTTAACAGCTGCCTTTGAAAACAAAATGACCAAATTGAATAATTTTATGCTCTCGACAAAACCTCTACTTTGGGAGCTGATGAAATGATTTCCAACATTTTGCGGATGTTAATGGATTTTAACATGCGTGCCAAACCACAGTGGAAAACATGTTGAAGGTTTTAAAATCAATTGACTGATGATTTTAAATTCATTTACAACAGAATATTTTGTTAAGCTTCTATTAAGGGGTTAATCACTTATAGTTTTTTAGTAAACATAAAATAACATTACGCCTGTATTGCCTAACGTGTCAGGCAGAGGCGCATCTATAGTAAACCCACATTTATCCAGTTTTGATTAAGTCCCATGTAATAGGGGGTGACCATATGGCCATCAACCGGACACAGCGGCCTACCCAAATGTCCTTTCTTTGGTATTGATCGTCGCACCGTTGAGCTCTTTAAGTTCTGAGTAGAGCTGCACGGTTACTTTAAAAGAGACTGTGACCTCTGAGTTTGTTTCGGCCTTTCTTCTCAGAGTAGTCAGATAGGAAACGCCGACCTCATCTAGTTTTTTTTATTTTTAAATATGATTGACGTGTAAAAGTGTTTGTAGAAACCTACTTACAGAAAATAAATCATTTATCATTTATTTATCATTTACTGACAAATGCGTGCACTGTCTGGTCAGGTCCACTCAATCTGTGTGGCTATTTCCTCAAAAGGCCATTTCAGACACCAATCTGCATGGCCTTCACATGATCTGACCAAGATTATGTCTGTACTTTAAAAGAGACTGTGACCAGAGTTAGAGAGACCTCTGAGTTTGTTTCGGTCTTCTCAGAGTAGTCAGATAGGAAAAGCAGACCTCATCTAGTTTTTAAAATATGATTGACGTGTGAAAGTGTTTGTACAAACCTACTTACAGAAATAAAAATCATTTATCACAAATCCAGAATCGGGCTGCTACTGAAAAATCAATAATACTTTGCACTACCTGGGAATGAAATCCAGGACCACTAGAGCAACGCGGCAGTCAGTTTTGAATAAACTTGCAGAAAAAAGTAGCTGACATAGACTGGATGCGGAGGGTGGAGCACCGGCTATTGTGCGCAACTTGGGAGAAGGCTATGCCTAGCAGTTGACTGTATTAGGTTGCGCTAATTGACACCTTCCCACGTGCTTGTCCTATACAAGCACATGTAAAGATGTCACTATAGCATTCAATTATGTTTTGGTTTTAGGATAAGTCAAATTGTCTTAGTCATTGTACTGCTTTCTGAGTCTACACACATCATACATTCACTCACTCACTGAGAGACAACGGACAGCCCAAACTGCTAGGTCTGAGGCATGGAATTATGCACAAGAGTTCTTTATTTAAGGAATATGAGCAGAAGGTTAAAAATTCACCCCCTAAATGCGTTAAACAGGGTATAAATGTTTGTACGGAAGTTCTAAATTTTTGCCGATAGAAAACTCCATCGAGCACATGGCTTCTATACTAATAAATTCGTACTTACAATATTTCAATACACAGGTATATTTTTATTACTAAAGTATGCAATGTTTACGGTTTCATTTAGTTTTTTGCTGAAAGCGGGAAATTGGAGCAAATTAACATGAACTCTGTGTTTGAACTATACACACATATATTGCGGCTTTTATACGACTGTTGTGCTGGGGTTAATGCCAAAATAACATTAGTTTTGTATTAACTGAGTTACTTTCGTAGTATGTCTTGGTTTTTATGCAGTTACGAATTTTACAATTAAATTCAACGTTATTTGAAAAAGTTGAGTAATCTGGGATAGAATTTTTGTAGAACCTGAAAATAATGAAATATATATATATATATTATATTATACCTAGTAAAATATTCAAATAAAAAGTTCGCCCGTCGAAGCTTGCCCATTATTTTAGATGTTTATAAATTGATAATAGTATTGTTAGCTTGTATCTGGTAACCCTGTTTATTTAATCAACTAATATTCGTATGTCACTCAATCGATCATTCGTTCATCATGAACATTCACTGTTATTCTCTCGATGGGAGACAACTGACGGTCGGCCTTCTTGTTCGAGACGTCGAGCAGTGAAAACATAAAATAACAGCGGTAGTAAATAGTTAAAAGTGGAAGATTATTTAAAATCGTAGCAAGTAAGTACAGGACTTATTATTACTTTTGGTGATATCTGAGTGTCTTTACAAATATTGTGGAAAAGGAAATAAATATGTGTGTGTTTAAATAATGTGTTTAGTTTCCTATTGCGAACCCCTTTGTTTCTGAACTGTAGCTTATAGTATGAGTATGATGATTGAAGTATAGAAAGTATAGTCTAAAATCTAAACGTAATAAATTATAGGTAGGTAGGTAACGGAAAATATTAAATAAAAAAAAAAAAAAAAAAATATTTATTAGGAACAATTTTAGGTATAACTTAACAAAAGACACGAAGATAGCTACAAAAGTAAAATACTGTGGCGCAGCTATCAACGCCCCATACAACATACATGGAAGACATTTGTTCCAGACACAGCTTTAGGAAGTCCTATAATAAAATTAACAAATTAGAAAAGACAAATTCACTCAAAAATTTGTATGTAATGATGTAGAGTGGAAGTGAGGGCGAGAGTGTTTGTGAGTGTATGTGAGTGTGTGTGAGTGAGTGTGTGAGAGTGAGTAAGATGTGCAAATAGTCTATTATGAGAGGATGCTAGCATGAGGGTTTATTTATGATACTAAAAGTTGCTCAGTTGCATCATAGGACCTAGATTTAAGCCAGTCTGTAAATTTTTTTTTCAGTAAGTTCCTTGTTAAAGGGTAGATTTTGACTCTCCTATTTATATTATTATAAAGCCTAGAGCTAATGTGGTTGAAGTGGCGACCTACCAACGCAAACCTGCAGAGCTCAGTTTTACAGATTCTGTCAGAGCGTCGCTTTTTAGTAAGGTACTGAGGGTCGTAAAGCAAAAGGTGGTGTTTCTTAAGCACTGTGTGTAGTACGTACAGCTGTCTTACTGCGAGGACCTCACAAAGTGAATATAATTCGGTAGTCGGAAATCGAATAGGTTTCCTCGCGAGTACTTTTAACACAGCTCTTTGAGCCCTCTCTAAACGCAATATTGTAGTCTTGTGGGTTCCCCCCCACGTAGTTATGCAGTAACCGAGAACTGATTGAGCGAGAGCGAAATAAATCATTTTTAGGCATTGAAAGTCAGCAGCCGTGCGAAGTTTTTTGAATAAATAAATCAGTCTTCTGATACGAATCACGATAGAGTCAACCTGTTTTTTCCAAGTTAGAAGATTGTCCAATATAACTCCAAGATATTTGATACTGTCAGACCGTTCTATCTGGGCACAGTTACAGGTGGAGGCCGCTGGGTAAGGACAAACATGAGTCGTGATCCCAAATGTCATAGGTGGTTGGCCAAGAATTCCCGGGGAAAAGGGGATGAACTTGGTCTTTGAGATATTGAGTGTGAGCAGATTCGAGGATAACCAAATCATGACCAACCTCAAAGCAGCCTCTGCCTTCTCACGAGCTTCAGGCCAGTCCCTACCATGGGTTAAAAGAGCCGTGTCATCTGCATATGTAATTATTTTTGTGTTCGGAAGAGATAACTGACACAGCTCATTTACATAGATAAGAAAGAGGGTTGGTCCTAGGACACTACCCTGGGGTACACCAAAATTCATATTTACAGAATTGCTAATAAATGATTCGATTTTAACAACCTGTTTACGCCCCGTCAGGTAGCTACGAAAAATATCGAGGGCAATACCACGAATGCCAGATTGTTCCAGTTTATTAATTAATTTGGGGATAGAAACGGTATCGAACGCCTTAGATAGATCGAGGAAGACACCGACAGACTTTTGCTTATTGTTTAGGTGTTCGACTATTGTATTTGACAGTTGCAGAGTAGCGTCCTCTGTGGATTTCCCAGCTCTGAAACCGTATTGATTGTCGGCCAGGATATTGAGTTTAGAAAGAAATTTCACTAGTCTAATGTTCATAATTTTCTCAAAGATTTTTGAGATAGTTGTAAGGACGGAAATGGGCCTGTAATTAGAAACAATGTCCCTGTCTCCCCCCTTATGAATAGGATGGACTATAGCAGTTTTGAAAACATCTGGAAAAACACCAGAAGATAGGCACAGGTTAAAAATGTGGACAAGGAGAGGGACAATTGTGTTTTGTGTGGCCTTAATAACCTTGGTGGGGATCCCGCCAAAACCAACAGCACAATTATCTTTAAGGTTTGTAATTATGCTTTCAATCTCGGCGTCATCCACGTCATACAAGACCATCGACTCAGAAGGAACAATTGAGGAAGAGATTGCTAATAGTGGCGTAGAGTTAATTTCTGAGGTACTGCTACTTTGTGGTGAAGACTGAGAAAATTTAGCTGCGAGGTTACTACCCACATTTGCAAAGTAGTGGTTTATCATATTGACAGAGAGCATAGGATCGTTATCGCACTTTAACAATTCGGAAGGAGATGTTTTGCCCTTGTCCAAATAAGATATTTTCTTAATAAACTTCCAGGTGGCCTTAGGATTGTTCCTGGCCTTCCGAAATTCAGACCTTTATCCCCAATATAAAATGAACATCTTTGTTTCTTCCACCACCCCATTCACTGACGCAAGATAATATTCTCCATAATTTACTTCATATTTAAGATGCCAACGTCCTTTTCCAATCCACGTATCGGTTTCATCTCCCTAATTACGTTCCTAATCAAGGCACCATCGATCTGAGACCCCATATACATAAAGTCGGGTAAGATTAACGGGCAAACATTATCCTTCTTACAGAGAGCTCATAACCGGATTACAGCGGTTTCGTCTGGTATAAACCAGCATAGACCGGAATGTACCGGTATTAACCGCCTTTTGAGGGAACTGACAGATGCAGAAGGTTCATTCTTTACGACGTTGCAGATGGGACTGACTATAGTTTTTCACTCTATTTAAGCGCAATGTGACATTGCTGCATCGAAAGACGTAGATCATCTCATATTTCATCTCACTCCTTATATTTATTATTCTCAGTCAAGCCCGCTGTTTCTGTGTATTTTGGCACGGCACGAATAGTTTAGCGACAAAACTGTCCATGCAGAGGTCCATTTGGGATGGTATTTAAATAGATTCTTTCTTTGTGGTAGTTTTATAATTGAATTGTACGCAGGATTTTGTAATATCTTGATTTAAAAGAGTGTCCTTGGAGTTTCTTGCCTGTTCTTCTCCATAGAGATCTACGTTTTAGAATGGGCAAATAGCTTCAACTTTCTGACTAACTGACCGACTCTTTGACAATTCAAAAGTGCCTGTAATAGGTTTAATTGAAATAAATGTTTGAGTTTGAATGATTATTGTGTCAACTAATAGGAGTAATTTTGGGCTGAGTTAATATTTTTGGGTTATTTTCCTCTTCTACGTGTTTACGTCATACCGGTTTTATCTTTAACCTTCTGTCTTCCCCTGGCTCGTCTCAAGCCAGCTGCAAGCGGTTATATCGGGATTGTTTCCGCTAATGAGAGCCGTAATTACGACAACGTAGTACCGGGATGTGCGTGAGAATAATTGGCACAGGATGGGATGTTGTCATTGTGGGGAAACTGTATATTTTAACTGTAATATTACTGTGTGATGTTGTTCGTGGCTGAAAAAGGCCAGCTTGTTTTTAGCAGTTAAAAGGCGACTAAATGATTATCGTGGTAAAAATATTAGTTAGTCAGAAAGAAAAGGAAAACAATACGTATATATGCGGTAAAACATGACCCAAAGAAAAAACACAAATACAAAAAAGATTAAGTTGGGAGAAAATATGCGTCACATCCACACAAAATTGTGTAACAGGGCTGGCTACCATACTTTACATACTTTAAAACTAAAAAAAAACGAGCGAGCCTTACAGTACTTCGCTTGTGATGTGTAAAATCTGACCTTGGTATAGTACTTACTAATTCCATGAGTACACTAATTCCATGCTGTTATAAAGTACTTACTAATTCCATGCTATTAAAAATAACTTACTTATTCCGTGCTCAAGCTGCCTGTTACACACTTTCGTCCCTTTTCACGAAATCACTTCCACAGAAAACAAGAGGAAGGATGTTACACATTAAAAATAATAATAATGTTTTATTGTCATAAAAAGGTGTTACATTTAAAATTGAAGCCCTGACTCCTGGGCTAGGTGGTACTTATATTACAAGAGTCGGTGTCTTCATGCATTGGTGATTGGACGTGCATAAATATGTACTTATAGAACATACGAAATTGCCAATTTATCTGCCAATGGCAGTGATTAGGTATGCTTCATGATTATTTAGAGAGAATGTGCTGGTATTCCTTGAGGAGCTCGTGGCTAAGTAGGTAATAACAGCCACACGGGTCGATTCATCAGGCTAAGCTGTGCTTACCGGGGTTGGTCCGTGGATGGATGACCATTTTTACATACCGAGACTCCTCCGTGCCTCGAAAAGCGCGTTAAGACATTGGTCCCGGCTGGCATTCATGGAACTTTAACAGTCGTTAGGGGTCGTTAGAAGCCCAAAAGTCTGACAACCAGTCTTACTCCTCCCGTCTTAGTTACTGCGTTGTGGAGGTCAGATAGGCAGTCACTCCATGTAAAATACTGGTATTCATCTGGTTAGACTGGAAGCTGACCCCAACATAGTTGGGAAAAGGCTGGGAAGATTATTTGAGCTGCTATTCCTTATTTCTTACTTTCTGAAATATCAAAGTAAATTCCTACCAGAGTACCGGGCTTACAAACAATGGTCTAAAGAATCAATCATTTATTCTTACTTGAAAACATTCTTCTACAAGAATATTATTTTTAAGTAACGTAGAACCCACATTTGGCATGATGGATGGCAAGGGGTGAAGAAATGATTACACATAAAGGAATCGTAAGAAAGATGTATCACTTTGATAATGTAGAGGGACACACGGACTGTATGGATGGATAGTAAAAATTTGGAAAATCCAAAAGTGCACGCCTCACAGACAGAAACATGTTGACGATAATTTTTTCAGAAAAATGTAGTCAAAATTCATAGGTTTATTAAAAAAAAATGCTTTTCAGCTATTATGAGTTTGATAGAACTCATCCGAAGGATGAAAGAAAACTTATAGAAGACGATTCAGATTAATCCATTGTGTGTGACGATGTAAATCGTGACGACAAATAGACACACATCCCAACGAAAAGCACTACACGTATTTTTTTATATTTTTGTTTGTTATATATATCAAGGTATATGAATATGAATTATTCCGTATATGAATGTGAGTAAAGAAACGATTTTATGTTGGAATTTTGACAAGCCGACACGCGGAGAGCAGAGGAATCTCACACGCTGCAGCGTTGTGATGCGTGCAATTATGTGACATTCAGCAATGTTGAGACTATAAATCTCAATATAGCTGAATTCTCTCATCATCATCATCATGATGATGCAATATTGCAGCCAAAAGTCGTCTACTACTGGACATAGGCGTCCCCCAAAGGGGAGGTTTGCCACAATCGCCACGCTTGGCAGACGGGTTGGTGATCGCAGTATGGTGTTAAAATGCATAGAGAACGCTGCTGCCCATTCTCTAGTAAGTCGCTTAGTCGCCTTTTACGACACCCACGGGTAGAAATAGGGAAGTGCTATTCTTAACGTCCGGCACCACACCACACCGACAGCTGAATTCTGACTGAATCTCTAATGCATGTCAATGCCAAGTTTGGTCTGAATAATTTTACATCACATCACAATCTTGGTATAATTTTAACACAGGTCACAGGTCTCTATGAAAAGTTGACCTGCTGATTTAATCTGTAAAAATCTCACCATGAAAACTTGGGTGTACGTTATCACGGCGAGATTTTTTATTATTTTGGTAGGATGATAAAATGTTGACGACTATTTTACTTTTAACTATCTGCTCGCAAGCTGAATATCATAATCAGTATTTTTATATCTCAATGCTAGAACTCAAGCCAGAGACAACTCTGTTAGAGGATGGACCATAATTGTAATATAATCTGATATTTTGTATTTTTTTTAAATTAAGTAATTGAATTTTTTACATTGTTCTCACATATAGAAGCAACAAGAATAATGTACCCAGGATTTTGTAATATCTTGATTTGAAAGAGTGTCCTTGAAGTTTCTTGCCTGTACTTCTCCATACAGATCTACGTTTTGGAATATGCAAATAGCTTCAACTTTCTGATTATCTGACCGACTCTTTGACAATTCAAAAGTGCCTGTAATAGGTTTAATTGAAATAAATGTTTTTAGTTTGAGTTTGATGAGTGGTAAGCCACTACGCGACTCCAGTACCCCTGTACTGGAGTCGCGTAGTGGCTTACCACTCATCAAACTACTACCCTTAGTAGTTCTGACGTCATTAAGTTGTCAAAGCAGTCTTCTCAAACTCAAGCGCTGATCATTAAAACGAGTCAAAAAGTCATACAATCTGTATGACTGTGTGTCGTAGCAGAGATTCTATTCGTGATAATGCCATACATCATCCCTCACTAATAATACTGTTGGCGTTAATATTAGCTGATCTACTGTTAACGTCTCTGCAAGATTTAATACTGGGGTTAGGCAGACAGGTAACTAGAAGGCTGAAAATATAAGTTAGTTACATATTATTTAATTGATATCATCATATACACTACAGGGTCAAATTAAATTAGCTAGCGAAACTCGACGTAATGGATATCGATATCAAAATACGAAAAAATAAAAATGATCTGATGTTTTTTTTTTTGAGTCAACGACCGCTTGTATTTTTACTGGAAGTATGAGTTGAGGTTTTTTTTTATTTTATCGTGTTTACTAATCCATACCTAGTTCGTCTGTAAAGTTACACAAAAAAACCTGATATTTCAAGTGATTACACTACCAACGGTCAATGACCCATTTTTTTTTTGTTTTATCATGTTTAGATATCGATACCCATCACATCTGCGGAGTTTCACTAGCTAATTTAATTTGACCCTGTAGAACAGCCGTGACTTACGATTTCTAAGGTCGTGGGTTCGAACCTAGGCAGTTACTTTTCTTTGTGTAGGTAGTTATTTCATCACCACTATTCTCAAAACGGAGAAGGAAAACATCGTGAGGAAACCGACAAAACAATTCGAAGACATGTAACATCCGTCAACCCGCACTGGGCCCGCGTGGTGGATTATAGACCACTTCCTCCCACATAGAGGAGGCCTGTGTTTCAGCAGTCGGAACATTATAGGCTGATTATGCTAGAAAGTCCCATGCAGGAACTGGTTCAGGGTTCATCTACGGGGGGGTAAGGTAAGTTAAGCTCGGTAGAGTAGGTAATCTTGGTTATCAGTTTATTATTAAAAAAACTGGTCAAGAGTGAGTTGGACTCGCGCACCGCGGGTTCCGTACGTATATATGATGTTGATGATTTCTGAAAAACTGTGCTATTTAGAGACATCGTTTTATTTTTCCTGTAATATTTACGTAAACTTCTATCACATAGAATAATTTCAGATTTTTATCTATGCAAACTTCGGAGATAAGGCGCTTTTGAGAAACGGTATTTTTTTTTAACAAATCATCAAATGTCGGAAATTATGCTGCCTAAAAAAAATGTTTGAGCATTTGCAAACAGCGCTCTTTCATATGATACCCCACATGCCCTAGTAGCCCCACTTAATTTTTTTCCCGTTTCAATCCCTTTTGCTAAAAAGATCCATTTAAAAAAAAATAATCTTGTTTGCAAAATAGTTGGGCATCTAAAACTTTTCTAAATTTTAAGTTGATAGCGTTGTTAGTTCTTGAGATATCCAGGTGTGACAGACAGACAGACTTATAAGTCTCATCATATGGGTTCCTTTTTACCATTTTGGTACGGAACCTTAAAAACACCTTCAAAAATTTCTGCAGTGCTTCAAAATGTCAAGTTTAATAAAGCGACATGTGGAAAAGAAATGGCCTATCTATTTCCTATTCTGCTGGAGAGTTTGTTGCGCCACTTCTTCCCAGCTAAAGCACTAAGCAGTCTTAAGTAGTTTTGACGTTCTTAAAGTGCTTATTCTCAACCTAGTTTGAATGACTTTTGTTTTTGATTGTATTGTTATTGCATTGAAAATTCTTAAACATTTTCTTAACGTTCGTTACAGATATAATTTCTAGGGACTACAAAGGCACCATACCAAGAATACCAAGACAGAAAATATAAGCTCCAAAACAATTTTATCTAGAATCCACTTCGTTATTCTTGTTGTTCAAGCATTCAAAATATCTATTATCAAGATATTTTTAGTCTACATATTATAAAGACAAGTTATTAAATCTAGGACAGAATATTAATATTGAAGGACCCTAAATAAATCCAAGCTGAGAATCCACGAGGTACATAGCAATATCACAACCCCTTTTAGGAAAATAGTCTGAATTTTAATATCGGGTATATTTTTCTCTATCATAAATATAGCACACATTTTTCAATAAAACAGTGAATACCGAAATATCTAGTTAAGAGGGCCCCAGCCCGTCCATCTATCGTCAACGCGAGCATGGTCGAAAAGCTTGTGGTTTAATGCAGTGCAAGTGGGAACTACTAACAAGCAAGTGAGAAAGCAATAACATTGAACGAATAATAGTGTGCGAACATTTCCTAAAACTTGTTCCAGGAAATACGCGTTTTTTTTGAGTAAGCCTTACAAGTTTGTGAAATAAATGTTTGTCATTTAGAATCTCCATTACATGTGCCAGGTTTCTATGACGAGTTTTTCTTTAATTTTACATCATAAACGGCCAAATTTCAGGTTAAATTTGTGCAAAAAGCAGATTTTTGTAGGCTGATACTGAATTTGTTTTACCAAATTAAAATTTTTTGCTTTTATAAAAACGTAGATATCGTGCACAAGATAATTCGTTCAAAAAATTTTAAGAAAAATGTGTTACAACGCCATAATCACGTACAAGCGTTTATTTGTATGAAACGTATGACGGATTGGCCGCTCTTAATTACTGAAATACAAGCCGTGTGAGAGCAGTGGTGGCCCAATGGTAACGGCCCCGACTTACGAGTTGTAGGTCGTGGATTCGAACTCAGGCAGGCGCTTTCACTGCTCTCAAAACAGTGAAGGAAAACATCGTGAGGAAACCGGCATGTCCAACAATTTCAAAGACGTGTGACATCCACCAACCCGCACTGAGCCAGCGCACAGCGTGGTGGTTTACGGCTCGCTCCCTCTCACAGAGAAGAACCCCGTATATACAAACTTACAAACAAACAAATTGTACACCTATATTTATTATTATATTATAGTAAATATAGTAATTACACAGCAAAAGAGTGGAACTCTCTGCCTGCGTCTGTGTTTCCGAACGCATACAACCCTAATCTCTTCAAAGTTAAAGTAAACAGGCATCTTCTGGGTAAGCTTACTCCATCGTTGGCTTTGTCTCTGTCACCTCTGCCCTAGACTAAGGTCAAAAGCAAACCCATGCTAAATTAAAAAAAAATTGTATTAGTTTCAATCACATCAATGAAAAACAATTGACAGGCTGAAATAAAAAATAGATGACAGTCAAACATAACCTATAATATAATAGAAAAGACAAAGATGCAAATACATGACATATTGACACCAACAAAGAAAAAAACAAGAGAAAGTCACATAAATATCGATGCTACTACAGTAATAATAATAAAACCCGCTTCTGCAAGATAGAAAACTGCAGTGGGCGTCTACTTCTTAATAGTAGGTCCCCAAGAGATATTCTGCAGTCCATGGAACTGCCTCTTCATATTCTGTTTATCAGACCACTTGGAGTCCAGGTAACTGTCATCCTCATCTTGTTCCAGCTTCTTCCATTCCTCTTGCTTCCTGTAAGCATGCAAAGTCAGCTGCTTACGATCTTCCTCAGACATGATGGGTTCCCGACCTGGAGCGCCTTCGGAGTTTGAACAGAGCTTCACAGTCACTTTCATCTTGTTGTTTTTGCCTGAAATTTTGAAAAGACCGATAAGTATTCGAAAATGGATGTCCTATTATTTACTCAGTACCAATCCTTCGCAAAATGTATGATTAACGACTCCAATTTAACATCCCAATTCACCTAAATCTACAATGTCAATTTGGTAGGGTCGTTAGTAGATATTTATATTAGGTCAATTTAGATACTGACTATATACTCCATAAATCAAAAGGTTGGAACAGACTGCTACATTATTTATCAAATCATACAGGGTCTCCAATTTAGTAGGAAACCGAAGAAATTTACCGAGATTTCGAAATCAAAATGCCAACAATTTTATTATAAAAATATCCCGCTGCTTCGCCCACGTAGTGGTCGGAATTTACCCCAGGGGATTGTACCGTACTACAGGGATAAAAGTATCTTGTGTCCTACTTGTGTGCCAAACATCGAAATTCATTCAGTTGTTAAAGTGTGAAATGGCAACAGATAGACTGACATGTGTTACTTTTGCATTTAAAATATTAGTATGGATCTTATCCAAGCCAATTAATTGCATAAAAGAAATACCAACCCAAATGGTCGCTCAGTTTATTTCCACTGAGAAACTTCTTCCCACAAGCCCACAGACAGGCTAGAGTCGGGTCTATAACTTCTTTAGAAGCTTGGGTTCCCGAGAGATCCTCCACATTGTCCAGCTCCATTCGTACAGGGTCGTGGGGTGGGAGACCTCCGGGGAATACAATCTTGGTAGCCCCTCGGAGCTCATCCAACGCTCTGGCTACGTCTTTCTGGGTGAGGCATTTGCGCAGATCCACCTGAAAATAGTATTGCAATACATACTTAGTTGTGTGAAAACTATAGCTGTAGTCGGCAGCATCCTTGTTAGAATGAATGGATGTGGAAGTTCCTTCAGTATATACTGGATCTGAAACACATTTTTTTACATACATACGTACATAGACTCACGCCTTTTTCCGATGGGGTAGGCGGAAACTACAGAACGAACCTGCTACGATCCTTACATACATCTTTTGCTTCGGTTACGTTCATACATCTGATCATACACGCACGCCGGTTGCGAGCCCTAAACACTTGAATTTTCTGAAGAACATCACCAATAAGGTATACAGGTACAGTAATATCCTTCTAAGCCTCTAAGGCGTCCCCTCCCGCCGTTTCCACTTACATGAACCTTGTAAATACCTTTTGTTTGTCGCCTTTCATTCATCCTCTAACGTAACCAAACCATCGAAGCATACTCTTAAAAAAAATTGTCGCTACATCTTTTCATTCATATTTGCACCACAAATACTTCGCAAAAAACGCATATCCCCAGCATTTTTATTATCAGCACGTTTTTTTATTTGCGTTATGACTTACGTGTTTCTTACTAATAAACTCCTTAGCATCTTCAGCTGCTTTCTTTATGATCTCCTGCATGTTGGGAGGGGGGGCGAGGCCGCAGCGACGTCCCATGTCGTCCTTCACAAACACGTGACCTGGTGGGGCACAACGCTTAGCCCAGGGGTCTTCCAGCTTTAACTCCATTATCTGTAATGTGCAATGATTTTGACTTTTTATGGAAAGAGATAGATATATCACAGAAAATGAGTTTCGATGTAAATTGTATGTAGGCTGCCAGGATTCATGGTAGTAGATACCAAAAACTAAGCCTGGATAGGCTCATTGTCTGACTTTATTGCCACTCCTTTTGAACCTCATCCCTTAACTCCTTAACTGGTATGCCATAAAGCGAAGAATTTATAACACGAATGGATAATGTTGCCTTAAAAGAACAGACCAGATTTATAACTAGGTAGTCATTGTAGGACTCGTCTTGAAGATCATCCATAGTTAAATAGCATCATCATGCTTTAGTTCTTATATTTACCAGTTTATTTGAGGTCGGCGTGGAATATCTTCTAGCATTTTGATTACATTCAAACACGTTAACAAAGTTCAACGCACCTGTTCATCAGTCAACCCCTGCATCTCAAGCGGTAGGAAGGTCCCATGTTTTTGCAGTTCATCCATCTCATAGCATAACCTGGTCACCTTCAGTCTCCCATTGAAGATCGCCGTGATATCCTTAACGACATCGTCTACCTCCTTATCCACATCAGTTTCGTAGAGGAACTGGTTCTCATCGCCTCTTTTCACGAGGAAAATTACCATTTTGAGGGCGAAAGGAAATTGTTACAATGCGTCGAAATTATATGAAGTTTATTGAACTAACAGACGTTGTTAGGGCGTTTCTATGGGAGCGGTTGTTATGGAAATAACACGACAGGGGTGCAAATTTTTTAATTCTCTCAATTCGAATTATTGATACTGAAAAATTATCAAATTTTAAAAATAAATGCTAATCTCCGATTTAATACCATTTTCCAAAAAGTTAAATGATTCTGGATAATTTTGGATGTCATTATGTTCGATAGTAAGTAGCTATTTGCAATGGTGGTAACTCTTTCTGGGCTCATGTTTGGCAGTTAATTTAAGTGCGAAAGATGCAAATTAATCGTTTGAAATAGTGAAATACTATTTATTGCTGTGGCATTTATTAGATTAGTGTGTGTATATTATTGCTCTCAAAATGCTGAAGGAACACATCTTATAGAAACCGGCATGACCTAGAACCAAAAATTCGAAAACATGTGTATCCCCCACACACTACACTCCACACGAACATACACTCACACAGTCACACATTATTTTAATTGTCAATTATTGTTTAGTTTTAATTTTAACCCTTGACCAATCCTATTTTGTTTAATTGAAAAGTTTTATATTTTGTTCAAAATAATTTAAGTTTTATTCTTTAACTTTGATCTCATTTCAAATTTTAATTTAGATTTTTTATAATTGTCTGCAATTTATTACCCATTTCCATAGAAACCAATAAAAACAGAATGTATCAAAACTCAGGTCTCCAAGATACAGGCAGCGCCTAGTTTGGAGACCACCGCTTATAACAAAATGATTGTCACAAACAGTTACAGACAGAATTTTATGTAAAAATAGTTTTAAGGTAATAATTGTAACAATGTTAAAAATAAATTTTATTTATTATGTGACATCCTACACTGGACCCGCATGGTGGATTACGGCCCACTCGGGAACTCACAGAGAGGAGGCCTGTGTCAGCAGTGGATAAATAATAGGCTGATTATGCTATGCTGTGTTACACGATGGTAGGTCAGCGAATTAGTTTTGTAGCAAAACCATTAACAATATACGTATTTCTTCTACCCATCATCGTTATCTAATTCCAAAGTACTCAAACCCACTTTAAACAAACAATAACAATATTACCATCTCATCAACAACCATCGAAAGTTATTAAAAATCAATACTCAAACCAAAATAATTACGACATTTCGACAAATAATACAATTGATTGAATAATGGGTACCTACAATTAATTGAATCGACGCTTCCCGAGTTTGTGCGAAGCATTGCTCTCGTGAATACAATAGGCGCTTTTGTTCAACCGCTGTTTCTGAGTAGCTCTCGTACGTGGATTCATTAGAATGTGATTAGGTTTTGTGCTTTTGTTTGTAATTTGTGTTTCATGGCTTTGTCTTGAAAATTATTATTGTGATTTTAATTGACTTAGTTTATTTTGATATTGTGTTTTTTTTTTGTTATTGATAGAAATGAAAGCGATCCGAAATGTTATATGGATTTTAGTCAATTTTTTTAATTAACAAAGTAATTAATATTATTGTCACTATTACCACGCTCGAAAAAAAGGCCAATATTATCTTTACGAACTATATAGGACCAAAGCTTCAAGTCCATTCAACGTCTACCACGCATAAAACAAATGCCCGCCGAAAAAAATAATAAAATGTAAAAATAAACAAACAAAAAAGTGGCCGGTGCGGCGTGGGCCGAGCGGGTCAGTTAACCTAATGTAGCGAAGATGATCACTGGGCCGGAAAATGCCCGACCCGGCCTGATAAAACATCTAACTATAAGTAATAAAAATTTCGTATTTTTGCCCTGTTATAGAGGGCAGTCATGAAATATATAAATTACTGTTTGTCTAGCGGTGGCATTTGGGGTAGGTACGGTCTGTTTGACCGTATTTTTTGCAATAATCAATGAAACTATTAGTATTTACATACCTATTTATGTTCTTGGGTTAACCCTTAAGAATTTCAAAGCGTAAAAGATTTATGACGTTGGACATCTGAGGAGACTTATTTTTCAACATTAATTTGTCAGACATAAGGAATAGCAGCCATATAACCTATTTCAGATTCACTAAGAACGGGTCTAGAATTGTGTCTGGATGATGGCAATAGGTTCATTAGGTAAGAATAGTCCTCCAGACCGAATTTCGGCCACGGCAGCCAATCTCAGCGGAGATTAACCATCGGCGCGGGACTCCGCGGGAGATAATACAGGGTTATTTTTAAAACGTCAATAACATCTTAAGGGGTCATTGTACTCTTCATTATAAACAACTTTGACTATGGGACCAAACCTGAAATAGCGAAAAAAAAATCAGCTGTTCCCTACATTTTAACGAATTATTCGAACATAAATGTAAGGAACAGCTGGTTTTTTTTTCGCGATTTCAGTTTTGGTCCCATAGTAAAAGTTGTTCATAATGATGATTACAATGACCCCTTAAGAGGTTATTGACGTTTTAAAAATAACCCTGTATAATGCACAAGTGTGTACGCAGACACGGGTGAACTCTTTCTCATTAGATACCTGGGATTTAAGACATACCTGATGAAATGTGCGTGTCCCCTTAGGAGAATGCCAGAGTGATGTTATTTTATGTCAACCACCACCAAAAGATGTAATCATTTGTATCCCACAACCATTAACTTGCATACGTGCCCACAATCCCTTAACACAACTCCGCCACAGATTACAGAACACAAATCACTCCGTTTATCGAGATGTCCCAATTCAAATAGATAATCGATTGTATCGAATATCCTGCACGGGCGATTGAACCGAGTTGCATCGGTACATCGATATACGAGTTTACGTTTCATCGGGTGCCTGAACAAACATGCTGAGGGCTGGCATGTTTTTCTTGCATTACGGAAATATTTTCAAAAGTGGGGGAAATAACACTTAATGGGGAATACGAAAATATTTTTATATGTAACACGTTTGCTGTGTATTTTCCTTGTAAAAGGCTATTTCTTTACTGGTATAGATTATGTCGTTCTCTAAAAAGGTCTCTCTTTCTTTAAAAACTTCCAAAATGGGGTCGTAGTCTATAGGGTTTATGTGCGTCTTGTTTGCGCAGAATAATTATTCATCATTTCAGCCGAAAGACACTGGTGGACATAGGGGGGGGGGGGGTTATGATTTATATATTTTTTTATATATTATGACAAACCCTCTCCCAAAGGGGGGGGGTTTGTCATAATCGCCACGCTTAGCAGGCGGGTTGGCGATCGCAGTATGGTGTTAAAATGCATAGAGAACGCTGCTACCCATTCTCTAGTAATTAGTCCCTTAGCCGCCTTTTACGATACCCACGGGAAGAAATGGTGTGCTATTCTTTACCTCCGGCACCACACGGACAATAAACAGAATAATAAGAAAGTGCAGAATAAACAAAAAAAAACCAGTCAAGAGCGAGTCGGACTCGCGCACCGAGGGTTCCGTACGTATATATGATGTTTATGATTTCTGAAAACCTGTGGTATTTAGAGACATCGTTTTATTTTTCCTGTAATCTTTACATACACTTCTTCTATCACATAGAATTATTTCAGATTTTTATTTATGCAAACTTCGGAGATATGGGCCGAACGGTATTTTTTTTTACATTTTTCATCAAAAGTCAGAAACTATGCTGCCTAAAAAAAACAAATGTTTGAGAAACCGCCCCTAAGACGACCCACTGACCGAATGTGCAAACAGCGTTCTTTCATATGATACCCCACACGCCTTAGTACTTACCCCCCACTTCAAATTTTTAAGACCCCCTTTCAGTCCTTTTTGCAAAAAAGATATATTTTTTTATTTATTTTTTCTTGTTTGCAAAATAGTTGGGCAAACGTCATCTAAAACTATTCTAAATTTCAAGTTGATAACATTAGCACTTCTTGTGATATCCAGGTGTAACAGACAGACAGACAGACAGACAGACAGACTTAGTCTCACCATAAGGGTTCCTTTTTACCATTTTGGTACGGAACCCTAAAAACGAGCGAGCCTTACAGTAGTCGCATGTACCTATGTATGTACGTATGATGTGTCACATCTGACATGTCACCTTGGTAATAAGCAATTACGGTGACAGAAATTAACCTCAAAATTTAAAAAGCTGAATACTGAAATAGTTATTATTCGAATAAATATTCATTACTAGTCCCTCTACTTACAGTACTTATTAATTTTATGAGTAGGTACACTAATTCCATGCTATTATAAAGTACTTATTAATTCCATGCTATTAAAAAGTACTTACTTATTCCATGCTCAAGCTGTCACTTCCAGTTACATACTTCCGTCCGTTTTCACAAAATCAGTCCCACAGAAAAAACCGGTCAAGAGCGAGTCGGACTCGCGCATTGAGGGTTCCGTATGAATATATTTATGATGTTGATGATTTCTGAAAAACTGTGCTATTTAGAGAAATCGTTTTATTTTTCCGGTAATTTTTACATAAGCTTCTATCATAAAGAATAATTTCAGATTTTTATCTCTGCAAACTTCGGAGATAAGTGGGGGGGACGGTTTTTTTTCCATTTTTCATCAAAAGTCGGAACCTAAGCTGCCTAAAAAAAAAAAAATTTTTGATAATGTGCAAACAGCGTTATTTCATATTCTTTCATATGATACCCCACTAGCCTTAGTAGCCCACTTCAAATTTTTAAGACCCTCTTTCAGTCCCTTTTGCAAAAAATATATTTTTTTTAAATTTCTTTCTTGCTTGCAAAATAGTTGGGCAAACGTCATCTAAAACTATTCTAAATTTCAAGTTGATAGCATTAGTAGTTCTTGAGATATCCAGGTGTGACAGACAGACAGACTTAGTCTCACAATAAGGGTTCCTTTTTACCATTTTGGTACGCAACCCAAAAAATAATTCAGTAATATTTTTTCGTCATTAAAACTACTATTAAATCTCCTCTTATGTCCCGCAAAGTGTTATATTGCATAGATAATTTCCGATACTACTGCAAAAACAAACAGGCTGCTTTTAATAACTATCTACCTCCCACCAAAACTAGTTACAACCAACCCTAAACTCAACCTGTCAGAATCATCTGCATAAAGTTTTTTATGATCATGAAAGTGGACCATGAAACAGGGTCAGCAGAGTGTTGCATGGCCTGGCCATTTACTGCAGGTTTCCAACAAGCGGGTGATTTAGTGGGTGCAAAAGTGCGCTCGTTACATTGTGTTTTTGAGCAAAAAGAACCTCTGAGGCCGCGAATGTTGTAACAGTTGTGGGATGTGGCTAGGTTTTTGTAGTGGAACTAAGGTTTAAAGTGAACTTTTTTTGAGGGAATTTTGTTGGTAATTTAGGCTTGTTAAAAAGTTGTGTCTTATTTTCAAGATAGATTACTTTCTACTATACGAATGAGTTTCTAGATAACTAAGAGCCTGTTACGGCCCCACCGTCATTAGATGGCGCGCTATGGCAGGACTTATCACTGCCGTGCCTGCGTAGCCATGCCACTGAGCCGGCCGCGAGTCGTCATCCCTCCATCACGTACGTCGCTCATTTCTTTTCATCAGAGAAACAGATTCAGACCAGACCTTGTAATTTCCAAGTTTTCAATATATCCGATTGTAACAGCCTACGTCCATTTATTCGAAGCCAGATACACGACAGGCATCAGCCGTAACAACCCTTTTTTTTTTCTTGGTGGGAAATTATCCAATAACTTCTCCCGCTCTGGGCTGAGCGGGGGGCGTGTCAGAATTTTACTGACTAAAACCCACCCGTGTACCTTCCGTTGCCTGTGTGCCGGGGCCACGATATCCCTTTCGGACAAACTCGCAACCCTGGCAGGTATTGGCCCTAATGGACTTCGTCAATTCGTGCTGACATCTCTGTGAGGCGTGCGTGGAACACAACGCGCCGTCGATCCGGGCCTGGTCCTAATTATTGGACGGCGAGCTACCCATCGCTCACCGTCCGCAGGCCCGCGCAGTATTTATTTAACAACCCCGAAGCCGGTAAATAAATACTCGCAACAAAAGGCTGCGTTCAGGAGACACGCGCCCGCTACGCGCCCACTACGCGCACGCCACGCACCCGCTCGCTTTGAGTCTTATGATACATCAATAGATCTCAAACTGCATTTATCGAAGTCGACCCACACACGCAACGTACACGCGCTGCACCCGTCTTGTGCCCGCGCTTCAGATAGTGCCGTATTAACTGTGATCAAGGGCGTTTTTTGATTAAATAATAAGTAGTGTAAGCGGGTGCGAGGCTGGTGCGTGACGTCGCGGAGTGGGCGCGGAGCGAACGCGGGTGCAAGGCGGGCCCAACGCGTGTGCGGGGCGTGCGCGTGGTCGGCGCAGGTTATCTGGACACAGCCTTATGGTAGGCATAGGTAATTTTGATTGTTGTCTCGCTGATGATGGCGCGTGTATTGGATCATTCGGTTCTACAAAATGGTTGAGCTGGATGGTGCTGATACACGCGTCAAGTTCATGAACGGGCGCCGTCAGTTGAGACTGGTCATCTCTTAACTGCCAGGGCTTATTTGTAATCTTTTAATCTTACATTTTGAATCGTTTTTTTTTTTTACATTTTTCTTACTTATAGAAGCGACAAGAATAAACCGTACCTAACATAAATTATAAATAACCATGGAATAAAAAGTTGACAAGTTACTTAACCCAGGATTTTGTAATATCATGATTTAAAAAAGTGCCCTTGGAGTTTCTTGCCTGTTCTTCTCCATAGAGATCTACGTTTTGGAATGGGCAAATAGCTTCAACTTTCGGACTAACTGACCGACTCTTTGACAATTCAAAAGTGCCTGTAATTGGTTTAAATTAAATAAACGCTGTTTGAGTTTTCTTCTTGTTCTTAGAGGACAATAATTATATTTTACTAGTTAGAAAATAAAACTTATTAATATTTTTTCTTTTTTAGAGGGGCTCGTGGCTAAATGAGAACAGCCATACAGGTTAATCAAAGGTTAAGCTACGCTTGACGCAGTCAGTTTGTGGATGGATGGCCATTCCATTACATATCGAGACCCCTTCGTGCCTCGGAAAGCACGTTAAGCCGTTGGTCGCGGCTGTCATTCGTAAATCTTTAACAGTCGTTACGGGTCGTCAGAAACCCAAAAGTCTTACCAAGGGGTATCGTGTTACCCAGTAACTGGGTTATGGAGCTCAGATAAGCAGTCGCTCTATGTAAAATAATGTTATTCAGCTGAATCAGGTTAGACTGGAAGCTGACCCAAACAAGGTGGGAAAAAACTAGGCAGATTGAATTTAGAAAGATTTGATCTACACTAAAATCCAATAAAATAAACAATCAAATCAAAAAATTTTTTATTTCACATAAGCCTACATGGGCACTTATGAAACGTCAGAAGCTAGGTGCACGGTTCCAATTGGTCGTTTCCTATGCAGAAGAGCCGGCAAGAAACCCCAAGGTTACTCTTAAAAAAAAAACCAGTCAAGAGCGAGTCGGACTCGCGCACCGAGGGTTCCGTACGTATACATGATGTTGATGATTTCTGAAAAACTGTGCTATTTAGAGACATAGTTTTATTTTTACTGTAATCTTTACAAACACTTCTATCACATAGATTAATTTCAGATTTTTAACTATACAAACTTCGGAGATAAAGGGCGGGAACGGTATTTTGTTGTACATTTTTGATCAAAAGTCGGAAATTGTGCAACCTAAAAAATAATTGTTTAAGAATGTGCAAACAGCGTTCTTTCATATGATATCCCACATGCCCTAGTAGCCCCACTTCAAATTTTTAAGACCTTACCCCCCCCCCCCCCTGGGATTTTTCAGTCCTTTTTGCAAAAAAGATATACTTTTTTCTTGTTTGCAAAATAGTTGGGCAAACGTCGTCTAAAACTATTCTTAATTTCAAGTTGATAGCATTAGCAGTTCTTGAGATATCTAGGTGTGACAGACAGACAGACTTAGTCTCACCATAAGGGTTCCTTTTTACCATTTTGGTACGGAACCCTAAAAATGGCTTTTACAAAACAATTGGTCCGTAATACTTAGTAACATGATTTATTAACTTTTTTCCATCCCTTTGTTACAGATACCGCACATAATATGCGGGCACAGACACGGGCACGACATATCCACTGAGGACCCGGAGATCATCGAGCAGCACCACGACAACACTACACATCATGGGAAGGTCAGTTGAAGAACACTATCATAAACTTAAGCTTTTTGTTTTTAATTAAAGGCGCCCAACGCGTAACTTTATTTTATTTATTTATTTGCTAAAACAACAATGATACACAGGTTAGTTGGTAAGGTACAAAAAACTTCCAGACGGGGGCGCGGCGAATGTACAGGTATCTATATCCCGGGCCTCCGACTCATGGTACTAGAAAGAACAGTGGGGTTTTAGTCGGTCCGACTTAACGCTCCGTTCTTCCCAGACGGAGGGTATCCATGAGGATTTCCCACGGAAAAAAAACGTACAAAAAAATTGAAGGCTTTTATTAGTGTGTTACAATTATAATTACTAAGCTAACAGAAAAATCAATATATACAAACAGTCACCGTTTAATAAATCACTCCTTTATAACCAAAGAGTGTGCACATCAGAAATCTTCAAAATAATAAGTCCTGAGGTACTTGGAAGTCTCGTCTGGGGAAGTACATTTATAGTACAGCTATTGCTACAACAAACAGCATTGTTGTGTTCCGGTTTCAACTGCCATAATGCAGTTGCTAGCGAAATGTACCTACAGTTACCGTATGTTAGTCAATTCGAGGTTTGCACTGTATTTTGAATTGTACTACAATTTTAATTTCAACTATTTATTTGTGACTTTTGTGGACGGGATATTAATTGAGATTTGTTACAGTTCAAATCAAATCAAAATCTTTTTTCACATAAACCTACATGGCACTTGTTTATGAAACGTCAGAAGCCAGGAGCACGGTTCCAATTGGTCGTTTTTTATGGAGAAGAGCCGGCAAGAAACTCCACGGTTACTCTTTTAAAAATAATGGGATTTTACAATGTTTTCAAGTTACGGTGTTAATAGGTATGGGAGTGAGTGTAGGCCCGTCAACAAGTACCAAGTACTTAATAAAATGAAAAATGGTTTACAAAGCTACAGTCCATTAAGCCTACAACGTTCTCACATTAACAAAACATTACAAAAAAACGATATAAAATATTAATAAAATAATAAAATTTAGAACCTTGTTTAAATTAAAATTGTAGGTATATAATGTCAAAGAAAAAAAAAGATGTCAAGGAAGTATGTAAAAAATAAAAAAACATAAACATCGCAACTTGGGAGCAGTTAATAGACAGTTAGATATTTTTGCCGTTAAAGAAGAGTGTATTCCCGTTGTCTCCGTTCGCCATATCCCCGTCACGGGGACAGCGGGACGTGATTAAATTTATTTCCCGTTGTCCCCATATCCTCTTAAAGTAATAAATTCATATTTACATAATAGGTTCCAATGTGTAGATGTTGATGGTGTGAAATCTTCCGAGCTACCAGTTCAGTTAGGTGTACCTCAAGGCTCAATACTGGGTCCATTCTTATTCTTGGTATATATCAACGACTTACCATTCTATATAGAGGGTATCTGTGACGTTGTACTGTTTGCAGATGATACTTCTCTAATTTTTAAAGTAGAAAGGAATAGACACGATTTTGACGACGTGAACTTTGCACTCTCAAACGACAAATAACTTAGTACTCAATGCCAGGAAAACGAAATGTATAAAGTTCGCCTTACCGAATGTTAGAAATTTAGGTCCCAACATCGTCTTAGATAAAGAGGTGCTTGAAACTGTAGACTCGGTAGTGTTTCTGGGTATAACAGTAGATGCCAAACTTCAGTAGGGACCACATATATCAAGCCTAGCGGGAAAGCTCAGTTCGGCTGCATACGCCGTCAGGAAAGTAAGACAAAACACTGACGTTGATACATCCCGTTTAATCTATTTTAGTTATTTTCATAGCGTTATGTCCTACTGTATTCTGCTGTGGGGTAAAGCCGCTGACATTCAAAATATATTTGTACTTCAAAAACGAGCTGTTCGAGCAATTTACCAGCTGGGTGCCAGAGTTTCTCTTAGAGATTATTTTAAAGATATTGGTATTCTAACGGTGGCATCACAATACGAGTAATTCATCTTCGCCAACATCTTATATGTTAGGCAAAATATACACTTATACAACAGTGATCTCCACAATATTAATACCAGAAATAAGGACAAATTACGTGCTCCATTTCACCGGCTTCATAAGGTTCATAACTCATTTGTTGGACTTGGTATAACTTTTTATAACAAACTACCCTCTTCCTTGCTAGATTTGCCTTTTAATGCGTTTAAAGTTAAAGTTAAATCTAATCTTTGTTCAAAGGCATACTATTCTATCAACGACTACATAAACGATAAGAATAGTTGGTCGCTGTGATTAACTCAAGACAATGTTCATGTTCTTTCTCCAGATATAGATTACCTACTGACAGGTTATATGAGTATCTATATTTGTTTATTTTATTTGACTGTCTAAGTCAATTTATTTTAATTTATTAGTGACAAAATCTACTCATTACGTGTTCTTTTATGAGTTGCATTGCAATAAGTGGTTAGCTAGCGACCTCAACAAATTGATCACTTTATTCTTGCCTGAGCAACTGGCAGCAAGTTCGTCATGCTCCCTTAGATGTCACTGCTTGCGGTAGCGTCGGGGGTCGGGTTGCCTCCTTTTCCTCAAATATGGCGAGGGGGGTGATGGCTGATCTTTACGTTATGCTCGTGAACGGGTGCTGCTTGTGGTGACTGGTCGTCTTGCTGACCATGGTTTTGTTATTGTTATAAATAATTAACTGTTTTTTTATTTTACTTCGATGGTGCTAGTTTATCATTTGTGACTTCGAGTTATAGATATAGCTTTATTTAAGCGGGCACGCTCATTATGCCTGGAGGATTTTATTTAGATACGTTTGGTTTACGTTATTTGTGCTTGAGTATAATTTTAGACGATTATTATATATATATATTTTTTTTTGTATAGCGGTGTGTGCTAGCTAACATAAGGCAAATAATTTAATTTATTGTTTTGTGTTGCATTTTACATTTTATTGTATAGATTCAAGTTTTGTGAATGAACAGACAGCTGTGCTGCTGGGGAGTTTGTTGCGCCACTTCTTCTTTCCAGCTAAAGCACTAGGAAGTGGTGAAGGGTGGGCGTTTTTGGGGGACTGTCTCATGTAATTTTGACGTTCGAATAGTGCTGATTCTCAGCCTAGTTTGAATAAATGACTTTAGATTTGATTTTGATTTGATTTGATTTGACTTATCGTACGAAGTAAACCTTTTTTAAATCGAAACAGCTAGGTAAGGTTAGAACTGTGACCACACAACGCACGAGCCGAGTGAGCGTAGCGAGCGGTGCCGTGCCAGCGGCCGGAGAGTGCCAGAAACATATTTTTGAATGTAAAACCAAATCACGGGGACAACGGGAAGTATTTTTAAATATTTAATTGAAGTACCGCTGTCCCCGTAGAACGGAGACACGGCGAACGGGGACAACGGGAATACTCGTAAAGAAGTACCAGGGAAGCCACATGTGCAGAAGGAATTATAGCAAAACTTCCTTGCCTTCAACGTAGTCTTTAATCTTTGGCTTTTTTGATAAGGACACGTTTAACACGGTAAAAGTTGTAATGGCAATCATATCATTTGGTTTAAATAGATTTTTATTTTTATCATTTTAATAATATCATGTATAGATTTTATATTTTGTGATTGTGAGAATCTTGTATGCTTAATAGACTGTATTATAGACCATTTTCAATTTTGTTAAGTCCAGGTACTTACTTGTTGACAGGCCCACACTTTCCTCCCATTCCTATTAACTCTGAAATTTGAAAACATTATACAAGCCAATTATTTTTATAAAAGTAACCGTGGAGTTTCTTGCCGGCTCTTCTCCATAGGAAAAGACCAATTGGAACCGTGCAGCTAGCTTCTGACGTTTCATAAATGCCCATGTAGGTTTATGTGCAATAAAATATTTTGATTTTGATTTGATGTTGAATGCTAGCTTTGGTGTTGTGTTATCGAAAGACCACTCTACACCAGGTGAGCAGTCGTCCTGTTTGAAAACCGAGGCATAGGTAGCGAACTCAACAAAACACAGATTGGACCCAAATATTTAAAAAAATTAAAAAAAAAAACAAAAAAAATGCAAAACTGATTTTTTTCAAAGATTAAACCGTCCATTTGAGTCCCGTCAGCGAGGCGTTAATAAAACATCGATGCCCGACGCCCCAATCAAAACACTTTGAATGACGGTTCAAATTAATACTAGACAAAACATATTGCGTTTACCATTTTGACAGAGCTTTTTCAATAGATTTACAAACTTTTATGAGAATTTGAATAGTAATAGGACACCATATTCTCACAGGAGAGACCTTATTGTTGCTGTTCTTCGGAAAGGTCAGGTGCGTAGTACTCGCAACCGGCGTGTGTGTATGACCAGATGTATGAACGTACACGAGGCAAAAGCAGTGTGTAAGCATCTTAGCGTGTTCCGTGTGATGCCGGACGTAAAGAATAGCACCATCTTATTTCTTCCCGTGGGTGTCGTAAAAGGCGACTGTTAAGAAGCGACTGCTGGCGCCATCTGTGCGCTGCAATGGGCAACTCTGGCTGCGTATTCAGTTTAAATCTCGCGCGCTCCGCATCATCGTCGTGCGCGCCAACATGTCAGCTTCATATGTGTTCTGTGGTCATCTGCAACATCCACTTCCGCCACCTCACTTTTCGTTGGACGCCTCTGGACGGTCGTACGCTGCGTCGTCGTCCTTATAAGTTCATTTTTCAAAATTATACCATTTATAGAATAGAATAGAAACTTTATTTTCAGACACATAGTCCATAAATTACAAAACATTACAATATAAAAACACAAAACACATCAAATAAAATAACATGCACGTTAAATAAAATAAACACAAATATAAATAAAATTATTTAAGGCACTGGAATGACGCTCTGTGAGTCGTCATCCAATGCCACATTATGGGGCTGTCCATCCTGCTGGCCACAGTAGCCAAAAGACTGTTGGGACCATCGCGCAGTCGCCGCATCAGGGACGCTATACGCAGACGCATCAGCGCGTAAAAATCCGGCACGCCGGTTTCCGCGAACATCCCATCATCATCTCATTCTTTTATTTATGTAGCTACTTAACGTTATCAAAAGTAATACAGTAAAATCAGCATCATTAATTCATTGGAAAGCGCCCGCTGCGTCCCGCACACATCGGGGACTCTATGCATTGTAACACCATACTGCGATCGCCAACCCGCCTGCCAAGCGTGGCGATTATGGCAACTCCTACCTACTTTTGGGGGAGGCCTATGTTCAGAAGTGGACGTCTTTCGGATGAAATGATGATGATGATGAAGCATCGTAGCTGGTGGCGTTCTGTAGTTTCTGCCTACCCTCATGGGAAGAAGTCGTGAGTTATGTTTGAATTGAAGCTCATCATCATGACACTACCTCTTGTGACCAAAAAAAACAAGCTTACTTTGAACATTTTTTTTAATTCCAGTCTCTCCTTTTATACAACATTAGTTCTAGTATAGGCGAAACCCGAAACATGTGTCTAGTATTTTTATGTAAAGAATCTATGTACAAAATTTCAAAAAAGTATCATGAAAAATCACAAAGTTATAAGGTTGTTATGTTACCGGGTTGTCCGTACAAAAACATGCTAACGGCGACGCCCCCGCGCCTCCAGGGTCGTCTCTCATTGATAATAATTTGGTAGTAGGTACCTAACCGTACGGCTTGTAAGTAATTAAATGGTGATAACATTTTCCATCACACTTAAATAGTTTTGGGACAAAATATAACATGGTGTAAAAATTATTGAAATCGATTCAGTTCCTTATTCTGAACAAACTATATTCAGGTTTCGCACATACTAAAAATATTTTTTTATACATTTTCATATTTTTATTAATAAGTCTGTTAGCTTATTTATTTATTTTTTTGTTAGCCTACGCTGTCCCACTGCCTGCTGAGCAAGGGCCTCCCCTAAATCTTTCCTTACTTTTGCAGAGACAAAATTATCAACTTGATAAAACTCGAGATGTACTTAATAACATCAATCAATAATATTTTGCAATAGCACACCACTAGCTGATGAGAGATCATTGAGTGTGTTGGATCATTCGGTTCCCTACAAAATGGTTGAGCTGGATGGTGCTGATCCACGCGTCATGTTCGTGAGCGGGCGCCGTCAGTTGTGACTGGTCATCTCGTTAACTGCCAGGGCTTATGGCCTTGTAATCTTTTAATCTTATATTTTGAATTGTTTTTAAATAATTTATTTTTTTACATTGTTGTCACTAGAAGCAACAAGAATAATGTACCTACCCATGATTTTGTAATATCTTTATTTAAAAGAGTGTCCTTAAAGTTTCTTGCCTGTTCTTCTCCATAGAGATCTACGGTTTGTAATGAGCAAATAGCTTCAACTTTCTGACTAACTGACCGACTCTTTGACAATTTAAAAGTGCCTGTAATTGTTTTAATTGAAATAAGTACTTTGAGTTTGAGTTTGATTCTGATATAAAGCTGTTTAAAAAAAAAATTAAAATCATTTTTAGAAGGCAGAAAACATGTGATTGAAATATTCATCAAAAAACCTGATCCGTGCGTCGAAATAGATTACAATACAAAATCCTATAAATATTAGATCCGTAACAAATGTACACCAAATTTAATTATCGCGATACAACGAGTGTTTGTAAAAAAGCAGGGTTAAAAATGGAAGTATCCCCGTGGCAGCTAACAAATTGAAGTTGTACACCCGAGGGTTGAAATTTGCATACAAGACAGTATTGTATTGATGTTTGAACTGTAGGCGAACAGCGATTTAATTTTTGGTAGTGTTGCAAGCGAATTTGGGATTAAAGTGGCTTATAGAGCAACTGATGTTAAATGATTTTTATTTCTGTAAGTAGGTTTGTACAAACACTTTTACACGTCAATCATAATCTAGTTAGGTGATAATCTCTGCTTATTGCAATTGCTATAAATCGTAAGACAAGACCACCTTATGATATGCTTTACCAGCATTATGTTCCGCCATAACAGTGAGTAATTTCTTCATCAGCTGTTTCTATCCGACTGTAGCGGAGCCCAAAAAGAGAAGCCCAGAACTAGTTAATGTGATGGTAGAAGTAGGTGGTTTGGTGATAATATTTAAAAAGGTGATTGTTTGACTTGAGTGTCAAGGTATCCAGTTCCTACTGAGATGAATGTTTGGTTTAAAATGTAGGACACTTTATTAAGGATTATTTTGATTTAAAAGAGTGTCCATGGAGATTCTTGCCCGTTCGACTCCAAGAAACCTACTACGCTTTGTGTTGCAACTGGCTTCGTATTTTTTTTTTTGGGTGGGAAATTATCAAATAACTTCTGAGCGGGAGGGCGTGTCAGACTTTTACTGACTAAAACCCACCGTGTTCCTTCAAATGCCTGTGTGCCAGGGCCACGATATCCCTTTCGGACAAACTGGCAACCCTGGCTTCCTTTGAATTGGAACCCAGGTTCAAATTCAAAGTCAAATTATTTATTTCAAATAGGCACATAAATGTCACTTTTGAACGTCAAAATTTACAAATAAAATAGAATTGATTCTAGTCGCCCCTTCCAAAAGGTAGCTTCGTATGGAGAAGAATGGGCAAGAAACTCCACCGTTACTCTTTTAAAATGTTTTACAACAAATTCGAATGGTACCACGAGTAGCAGCTAGTTTAAAAGAAAGCCATATCCGCTTTAATCTCATCCTTTACACTCCACCATCCCACCCTTTGACGGCTACGTTTCGATTGTAAATTTCAGCACAAACCGGTTGTTGTTATTGCCGTCTTGTTGGCTAGCGCCTCTAGTGCCGTGCCACTAAATGTGCCGTCGGTGCCGTCACTTAGTGCTAGTATATTGGCAGGGAGATTGCTAGCCATCGGTGAGACTACACTCGTTTGCTCGCCGACCCTTGCTCGAACTATGTTGGGTCGGGGGCTAAGCTAGCCGAAGAGGCTGAATGGTAGTATTTTATGTGGTTGGCAATTGTTTTTTTATTGAATTTGTTTTGTTTTATTTATTCGGTAGATTGTGGTAGATTACGGCCCACTCCCTCTCACAGAGTGGAGGCCTGTGTCCCAGCAGTGGGAACATTACAGTCTAATAATTATGCTTATGATAAAGTGAAGATTAAAAACTAATTACTGTTGATTTTTGATATCTGGGGATCTACTCCGAAGTTTCGGCCGAATGTTCGGCCATTTTGTGACTTCCAAAGTTTCCTTGACTTTCCTTACCTGACTTCAATTCACATTTTTGACTTTGGCATATCTCTATGACAGTCATTTTTTTTCTTTCGCCTTTGTCAGCTATAGTCAGCCGTAGTCATAAGAAACGGCCAAACCTTCGGGCGATACATTGGATTTATCTTCGGAGTAGACTCCTTGGATATATGAAAAATAGACCGCGAAAGACTACTGGGTTTCTGAATTAACCTACTACATAATCTTTTTACCTTTGTTCTCAAATGAAACAAGAATGTCTATACAATAAAATGAATATAAAGAGTAAAACGAAGCTATAAAATCCTCGGAAGGCGCACAATAGAAATAATGGGCTGAGTATGATATACGCCGCGCTACCAGCACGAGTATAATAATCGTAACGCGTGGATTAAACATTTATGTACGGAAGTTTGTAGACGAGCGACTAAATAGTCGAAGGTGCCATGCGACTGAATAGTCGAAGGTGACATGCGACTGAATAGTCGAAGGTGACATGTGACTGAATAGTCGAAGGTGACACGTGACTGAATAATCGAAGGTGATATATTCGACTGAATAGTCGAAGGTGACATGCGACTAAATAGTCGAAGGTGACATGTGACTGAATAGTTGAAGGTGACATGCGACTGAATAGTCGAAGGTGACATATGACTGAATAGTCGAAGGTGACATGCGACTGAATGTCAAAAGATTTGCAACTGATATATGTATAAATTTATTTTTAGAATATGTAGTGTCCGCCACATCAATATTTTTTAAGCAACTGAATTTGCTGCTTAGTAAGTTGTACGTATTACAGTCAGGGCTCTGTTTAATAAAACCGGCATTTAACTGATGAAGGGCGTCAATCCGACAATTTATTAAGTTTCTTTCATAGTTTTCTGCTTTGACAAACAAAAAGTCAAGAAAAATGAATCAATTTTGTAATCTTTTAACCAAAATGTCGCATTCTCAGTTATATTACATAGGCTAACATTGTAGTTGTCGGTTTTTGGTTTTTCTAATAAGTATAGTGTTGTTGGGGACACAAATAACATTTTGACACACCTAAAACCGTAACAAAACATTACCTAAATCGTAGAAAATATATTATTGCGCAAAAAAATCGTAAATCTACAGCTCCCCATCATACGCTTCCCGTGTCTGGGTGGAATTACATCGTCATTCCGTCTGCATGGCAGCACCACCACAAAAGACACGCGAGCAACAAAAAAAAGTAGCAAATGAGGAGTTATTGTCTATTGCTCGTTATTTTCCAATATAGAATGACGTAGCGTCGTAGCAGGCGTAGCGCTACGCCGTAGCGCGTAAGTGCTACGGAGCTAACAGAATTACTTTTTTATTGATAAATATCGATAGAATTATTCTATTTGTTTGAACATTACATAACATCACGCCTGTAATCCTCAAGGGGGTTAGGCAGAGGTGTACCTAATAGTACAGTGAACACCCGCATTTTACTAGTTATGTTATGTCCCATGTGTTTAAGTCACATCCAGACTTCGGGCTTCATACTGAGAAAGCCCAGATGAAAAAACTCAAAACACTGCCCGACACGGGAATCGAACTCAGGACCATCGAACTCACCTACATGCTCAGCAGTAGCGCTTACGACCACTAGACCTACGAGGCAGTCAAATCAAGTTAATTTTAAGATACATTTAATATAATATGAACCATACCACCACATCATACTAACATATAATATGATTAGTAAGTTTTATTTATGATTTTTAACCGACTTCCAAAAAGGAGGAGGTTCTCAATTCGGCGGTATGTTTTTTTTTTTGTTTGTTACGCGATTAGTCCGTCAATTATGATCCAATTTTGAAAATTCTTTTTTTGTTTGAAAGTGTATACTCCCGGGGTGGTCCCATTGCTACCAAATTAGAATCTGATGAGGAGATCCCATGGAAATCGAGGGAAACCCTAAAATTTTATAAACCTATAGTAATTTGGGTATTTTTTTTTGTAACATTTGCATTTGCTCTCCGAAAGCACCATTTGGTGAAGTGGAACTGATGATGGAGACCACAGATGGCCACTGGAACAATATAATAATAAGTACCTATTTAACAGGTTGCGATTAAGCAATTTAAGCTCGTCACTATACATATGGTGAGTGGCAGTTCTCCTGGTTCTTATCAGGAAAACTCCTCAACAATCAACGTCCCAGCATCGGGAAATGCAATATTTTGTAAAAGGTGATGAGCATTTAACATTAGGCTATTGTAAGTTAAATAAATTCAAAACTGACCCACTAAAAAGTGAAAAATATTTTTTTTTTTACAAAAAAATAATAACCGCCTACCAAAAATAACACTACAAAGTGAAAAATAACTTTAATTTCGGAAGTCGATAGCAAAAAATCCAATACAGATCCAAAGACACCGACTTCCGAAATTAAAGTTATTTTTCACTTTGTAGTGTTATTTTTGGTAGTCGGTTATTATTGTTTTGTAAAAAAAAAAATATGTATATTGTTTTCTCTGCTTCTCTTACACACGTTGTCTACATCTTTTTGTCTTCTTTCCTGTCGCAGGTACGCTTTTTTTTTTTGGGTGGGAAATTATCAAATAACTTCTCCCACTGTGGGCGGAGCGCGAGGGCGTGTCAGACTTTTACTGACTGAAACCCACCCGTGTTCCTTAATTTGCCTGTCTGCCAGGCCCACGATATCCCTTTCGGACAAACTCGCAACCCTGGCAGGGTCGCAGGTATGCTGGAAAAGATTTCTTTAGAAATAAGCATCACTTTTGTACGTATTTTTCTGTTCCTTTCTTCTTGTCTGTATATTTATGTGTGTACATAAACTCTTAAATAAATAAATAATAAATAAACCAACGATAATACGAGCTAAGTAATAATCACCACGCTTGCTAAATGCGATGATGGCCAGTTAACACTCTAATGACTTACATTTGACCTTTTTTATTGGTTCTATCTTTAGTTAGTTAACGTGACCTGACCTGACGTTTTCCGACTATAAATTCCCGATGCTTAAAACAATTTTCTCGAGCTCATGAGTAGGTAACCCAGAATGGCAGTTTATACGACCATCACGTTTCACACTTAATCTTATTCTGTTTCAATGTGCAATAATTGTGTAACTTCGATGTCTAAAGCTGTTCAAATGACCTTGTTGATATAGTTTTATGGCGTAGTATCGTGGGATAAGGTTCCATGCAGGCTAGTTAAAATATACGACTTTATAACCGCTAGCTGTTTTGAGTATTTTTATAAAATATGACCTACGCAAATGTCCTACAGATCTGGTGGTAGTGGTCGTTGAGCTCCCGAAAATTGGGTTGAGCTACACGATGACTCATGTTATGCATGCATGCCGTGCAATGGCTCTTTATTTAAACGCTGGACCCAGTATTGTTAGGCTCACATAATATCATAATAATATAATGTTTGGACTTTAAAAGAGACCATGACCTCAAGTCAATCCTCAGGCGCATATTCGGTGCAGTGCTGGAAAACAAGCAATAGTGAACGCAATACAACCATGAAACGAAACGAAAACGAAATGTACGACGAGCCTAATGTTATTAAAACCATCAAAATAGTACATCTTCGACGGGCAGGACATGTTGCAAGAATAGGCGAGACCAGAGCTCCGAAACGTTTGCTGGATAGTAAACCGGATGGCCGGAGAAGTCGAGGGCGGCCCAAACTCAGATGTTTGGATGACGTAGACCAAGATTTAAGAACTGTTGGAGTGAGCAATTGGAGAGATAAAGATGGAAATAGGTCACGTTGGAGATCTATACTTGGCCAGGTTAAAGCACACCCGCGGCTGAAAAGCCTGAGATGATGATGATGACCTAGGGTTTGTTTCGGCATCTATTCTCAGGGATCAGTCAGCTTGGAAAAGCTGGCGTCATTTAGTTTTAAAATATTGACCAAAAATTTAGAGTAAAAGAATCTTAAGAGATATCATCATCATCATTCATCATTTTAGCCGAAAAACGTCCACTGCTGGACATACTCGTAGGCCTCCCTAGAAATGGGGGATTGCCATAATCGCCACGCTTAGCAGGCGGATTGGCGATCGCAGTATGGTGTTAAAATACATAGAGAACGCTGTCTCTAGTAAGTCCCTTAGTCGCCGAGTATACCTGATTCAGCGATTAGAGCCGAGCATACCCGATTCAGCGTCACCGACCGACTGGAGCCGAGTATACCCGATTCAGCGACTAGAGCCGAGTATACCCGATTCACCGTCACCAACCAATTCATAACCCTTCATCCTAACTTCCCGATTAAAATATCGAACAACTTATAAAAATTCCAACAATAATCTTTATAAAAAAACTTATCGTAAAATTTACCAGCTCCGAAAATCCCGGCGAAACAATTACTTATTCTTGACAGGGACATGCAAAAACATCACGCGCTGGCGAATCTCTTCCTCACGCCCACGGAATCACAAATTTGGCGGGAGAAATATTCCGAGAACGGATCGTATTGTTTCTGAACATTAGGACGATGTGCAATTGTTTCGTGATGTTTGGTTCTGACGGGTAGACTGATTGGGTGAAGAGGTTGGAGTTGAAGTAGTGATGGTTTATTTATGAAAGTTGAGCTGTTTTGATGGTGGATTGGACACCATTCTTTAAGTGAGGCCTCCGGCTTCACACGGGTGCAATTTACATTTGAAGACGGTATTCTGTTCACGACACGTGCACTAAAAAAAAATGCGAGCTAATTATGATAGGTACATTTTCTCTTAGTTGGCATTAAAATGTTTGGAATCATTATTTATTTATTTACTATAAACAAGATAGCTTAATTGCCATAACAAATTCATTTTATTTCTATCGACAATGTGACATGTACAGAATAATCACCGGTCTTTGTTACATGCTTTGTTTGATTTTATTTCTTACTTTTTTAAATCAAATAATAATTTTAGTTGATGGTAACAAGCAACTTGTTAGCATTATATCATTCTTAAACTGACCAACATTTCAGTTAAATTAAATAATAACTACCCGTAATTAAACTCATTAATTACTTAGTTGACGGAACTATGATAATTTAACAAAGTTCTCCTAGCTTCAGAAGTTAGGCTCGTATGGAGTCAAGATGCGTGATCACATTAAACAAGATTTTTGTTAAAGCAAACACTTTTTTTTTTCAGTGTGTACAAGTTCGGAACACTAACCTAAGTACTAGGCTTTCATGCAGTCATGATAGTATTTAATTACCTAGTATTATTAAGTACGTCTTTTTGTATATTTACATAGGTATTAAAATAGCCTATGTCCATCTGGAATAATGTTCGTTTCAATTAGTGATTTTTTTTTTAAATAGGACCTGTGGTTCCGGAGATTACCATCCACGTATAACTATACTAACAAAATTCGCTCTCTCTCTCTGCATAATATTACTATAGATTTGGCCTGTTCCCCGAAATGGTAGGCAGACCTGTATGTTACCGTTTCTCTACAATTTTCAAGTTATGTTGTAAATCGCATGGGGGTAAGTATATTAGTATAACGCCATTTACTAAACCTGACAAATTAAGCATACGTTTTGGATAGTTATAAGTCTATATGCAAGACACATAATAGTAGTTACAGGAAACTTAAAATTGTGGCTGTTTCTCGAGTTATTGGGATTCAAACATAAAATAATTTCATCAAAATCAGTCATGTTTATTTAGAGCATCTTACGCATCCAAATACATGTAGAGTAACAGACAATTTTAGCGTCCGTATCAAGAGTTTGCTAAACGAATTCTTTAGTATTTTGAATGTCTAAAAATACGACTATTTTTACTTACATAAATGTATGTAGGAACCAGGCATGTTTAAAAATCTCTGTAGGTTCTTCGCGAGTCAATCAAACTGTTACATTATGTACATGTCGCAGAAGGATGGTTGAATCCGCTGTTTAATATAATCGCTAGCTGTTTTACAAAACAACTCAATTATGTAAAACGAGTGAACAATGTTCAGCTGGATTGTCATTGAGTTACGTTTAAGAAAACTGCTACCCACGTTTAGACGTAATGCAGAATGGTTTATCTACAGTCTACAAAGAGCATTTGGTGAGGTTTCAAATGCCGAATCGGTCGCAGTAATTAAGCTATGGCACCCTGAGCAATTGGTTTAGGCTAGGATAGAACTATAGATAGAACGCGCGCAAGCCGAGCGAGCGTTACTTCCAAGTGGGTCGCAGTTACTTGGCTATTCAGTATTTTTAGGACTGACTTTCATAAAACTCCGATAACTTTATATTAAAATGGTCCTTAAAATCACTGTTTTCACTTGAGTTAGGGTAATTTTCACTCATATTACTCGTTTTATTTATTTCTGTTTCGGACGCCATTATTTTTGTTATGACACACAGAGCCACAAACGACAACATTTTGAACTAAAATCTAAAATCTGACATTTCATTTTACGCTACGTGAGTACGCGAGTTTCTGCGTGTTTAAATTTCAGTAATTATGAATAATCTTTAAACGTCGCTCAGTTGTTGTACATAACGTAGCTGTTTTGTGAAACAACTAGCGATTATGTAAAACAGCGGATTTGACAATCCATCTACGACATACGAGTACATATAAGTAGCTTACCGCATAATGTTCGCGAGTGAGTCTGTCATACACGGAGGCTGTATAATTTTATACCGATGTCATGCAGGGCACGTCGCCTTGACGTCTAGTTTTATGATGATGTTATTTTGAGATTCTAGTAGGTTGTGGATTGAGAGGTATGAAGATTATGATAGTGCAAATGAGTTGATAAGCTAAAACCAATCTAGAAATAATTGTATCCAAATTATAACTTAAACTCATCTTGAAATTTCCAAATGATTCCAGCAATTAAATATAAATTATGATTGATTAAAGCTAGGTACAATAGCTATAATGATATCAAAAGTGGGCGCAATTACAAGATAGTATTACTGAACCTAATCTTATTTAAAAATTATCAAAAACAAAATCTAAACTATGTATAGTGTACGTGTTTTAATTATTTAGTTGTGTTATTATCCGCGCATAATGTAGTGCATGCTATGCTTTTCTATACGTAAGTAATGAGGCGCTTAGACTTAACTTTGCAATGTACAAATTTTAAAGTAATAGTGTACTCATTGTCGAAAAGCCTTTTTTTTTCTTTTCGTTTTCGGTGTGAAACCTTCAAAAAGCGGGTGGACTTTGGGGAAAAAGACCAGAGAGTGTGGGATTCTTACCATCATAAAACCACCCCGGTGATCACACTCAGCAGATGAAGGGGATCCCGTTACCTCTTAATAGACCAATCCGGAACCCCCTTAGTGCAACACCTATTAGGGCACGTCTATGGGGAGACTATAAAGAGTCTCCCCTGATACTCGCTATGCACGGCAGCACGTGATCACAGTGCCACCGTATTCCCTGAAATCGCTCGGTGGGGAATCAGTGTCTCCACTCTGATCGCCCGCGATTCCAAAGTCCCGCCTGTATCAAAAGATGCAGGTGGGGTTTCGGCGTGTTAGGCGTCGAGGCGGTTGCCTCCTCGGCACCCTCCTTCTGGACCATCACGGTCTCACAAAAGGAGACAACTTCCCTCCATTGTTAAAGAGCCTAAAAAAAAAAAATATTTTAAGTTATGTTAGCTTAGGTATTGGCTGCAACTCGAACATGCAGCTTTACTTGCTTTTTTACGTGTTATGCATATCAGACGACGCATAATGAACGGTTCTGTAGTTTGGATGAATTTATTCCAAGAACAAACTTAACATTGTAGTTCAAAAACATGTTACCCCGTACATTCCAACTGCAAATGTAAGAGTTTATACTCACAATATTGAGTGATACCATGTTATTTTAAAACCATAGACTTCTTATAGATTTTCCTGTAATCTATAAGACAAGTATAGAACTAATCTTTATATTTTTTTCAAATTTTTAGGCTCAGCCATTTTGGAGATAAGCCCCTCTTAACTCCAAAACTGCTGAGACTAAAATTCGGTAAATTTTCATAAATAACTTTAAAACTATTTATTTTAAAATTATAAAAAAAAAATATTTAAAATCCTCATAACAAGTCCTTTCATTATTTTCATAAGTCACAATGGTACTGTTTGCAAAACTTTATTTTTTATATTTTTAATTCTTCCCCCAAACAAACAAACAAAATTACTTCAATAGATAAATTGGTTTTCTGTGTTCGTAGAGTTTAGTACTATAAGCTGCAGACTGATGCAGAAGGGTTTAACACAATCCTGGCGAGCCGTGTCAATACTGCCAGTGGGAACCGTCACTTTTATCGAGTTTTCCGATTCAAGTAATCCGGCCAAATTATGGGAACATACAGCTTTGGGGAGTATTTTAAAACGCGGCTGTTGTAGATAACAATTATTGTTAGATGCCTTAATATGAGGTTGTTTTGTGAATGTGAGAACTATGTGGGTCATTTTTCTTTTTCTTTAAATATTTTCCTTTTTCTTTTTCTTAGTTAAGTTTTATTGATGGTCTGGCATTTTGAGCGCTTTATGCGGCCTACCCAAATGTCCTTTCTTTGGTATTGTTCGTCGAGTCGTTGAGCTCCTTAAGTTTTGAGTTGAGCTGCACGATTACTGACAAATGCTTACACTGATTGGACAGGTCCACTCAAATTTGTGTGGTTCTTTCCTCAAAAGACCATTTCAGACACGGATCTACATGGTCCTCACATGACCAGACCAAGATTATGTCTGGACTTTAAAAGAGACTTTGACCCCTGAGTTTGTTTCGCCATTTCTTCTCAGGGGTAGTCAGATAGGAAATGTCGGCTACACCTAGATTTTTTTTTTATATGACGTGTAAAAGTGATTACACCCCCCACCCACCACCCCCCACCCCCACCCCCCCCCATCCTATTTACAGAATAAATGATTTCATTTCATTTCATTTCACCTCCTGTCTGGAACGAGCAATCCCGATTCTAATATTTGTGGCTTATTCAGTATCCCACGAAAAACCAAATACATATTTTATAAGATCGAGGAATATATCATAAGTAGTCCGTACAGAACATCCATCATCATCATCATTTCAAACGATGTCCACTATAACTGGACATATGCCTCCGCCAAAGGGGGGTTTGCCATAATATAATCGCCACACTTGGCAGGCGGGTTGGCGATCGCAGTACGGTTTTAAAATGCATAAAGAACGATGCTGTAAATTCTCTAGTAAGAACATCCATAGTCGAGAATAATTTTCAGGTACGTACCAGACGGCTGAAACAAACGGTTATTTTTAACGAACGGGTACAGTCCACGAGGCCTATATAATTTGTGTGAGTGCACATAGATAGTGTAGGTGTGACGTAGGCCTAGAGCGCGACGCGTCCTTTGCTTGGTTAAAACCGGTTTATACCGGTTTTTTTCGGTTTATACTCTACTTTTGGAAATCACTCACACACATGCAAAACACAGCTTAGACCTCGCGGACTTTAGATAGCAATTTATTTATGATTTTAGTTAATCGTTTTTAGGTCAAAGAAATCTTTGATAAATTTATTTATGATTTTAGTTAATCGTTTTTAGGTCAAAGAAATTTTTGATAAATAATTTTATTTCTATATATAGGTTTGCACAATCACTTTTACATGCCAAAAATATTTTTTTTTAAACTCACCGCATAATAGTCAAGTGTTTATTAACGACATGTTTTAGTACTTTATAGTTTTTCCCAAATGCCTCAAAACTTCACTACTGAACATAAAATAATGCCAACAAATTAAACACAATGTTGCGTCTGTTTTCGCAATATCGTCCCTTATGTTTCCAATCATGAGCATCACACTGTCACATCGCATGCAATTATCGTCGAGTGTACCGTGACAGCCGATCACTCCGCTTCTGTTGTTGACTGTACACCGAATCTCCTCACTGTAAATAATGGGTAATGCGCATAATGAAGGATTTATTTTACATGTTATTACTTTTGTATGTAGGTATTTCTTTGCTTTTAAAGTGAAAATTGCTTTAGGAGCACTTTGCGCTCTTTTTGAACAGGGAATAAAACTGAACCGTCACGCTCGGGTCGATGACGCTGTTTCGGGCATCTCTCTCTCGGCTTCAGTCGATCGGTGATGCTGAATTGCGTTTACTCGGCTTCGTGTGGTCAAGTTTTCGGTTCCGTAGTCAAACTCAAACTCAAAGCATTTATTTCAATTAAACCATTGACAGGCACTTTTGAATTGTCAAGAAGTCGGTCAGTTACAAGTATGAAGCTAGTTGCCCATTCCAAATAGTAGGTTCCTATGGAGAAGAACGGGCACGAAACTCCACGGACACTCTAAATTAAAATATTGATATAAAATATTGGTTACATCATTCATATTGAAGCCAACAAGGAACCCATAAAGTGTCGTCTGTCTGTTTGTCCGCAGCTTAGCTCAAAGTCTCTTAGACCACGCTGGAGATTACCTACCCGGTGGTCTGACCTTGAAAGAAGCTCACTGGCCAAACAGTATCCAAGGCTATTAAGACCGCTGAGGACAGAACCACTTGGAAGAGCGTAGTGCATCGAGTGGTCAACAGTTCAGATTAAGCACGACCTTCAGAAATGAAGTTAACGACTAAGAAGAAGAAGAAGAATGCTTGAGTACTGAGTAACGTTCTATATATACGGGCCTTACGAGTAGTACTAGAAAGCTGTAATTTGGCATGGGTATACAATAATCACGCCGACAAAGTGGTAAAATAAAACCTTGGAAACAAAAAACTGTACTGTTTACTAAGTGTAATTGTACTTCCATACTAGCTGCTATTTTTGTTTATTTAGAAAATAATGTAATAAAATACTAGGGCCCCGATTTTACTAATTTACAAACGTTACTGCATAGACGTCGTTACTGAAATAGATCCACGGTCGATTGTGTTTTTGACACATTATTTATTATGACAAATCAGAATTTGTCAAAAACACACAAACGGCATTCCACTGAAAAGTTTGTAAAGTAGTGGAATCAGGGCCCTGCACCTCCAATGTTTTGTAGGTACTCTTTGAAACTCCACCCCAAGACGAATCAAACTGTTGAAATTTTCTTCTTTCATTTGAATCTCTTCCACAGGATCGCGGCGGCTGGTCGCAGTGGAGCGAATGGTCACTGTGTTCGCGAACATGTGACGGTGGAGTTTCGAGACAACTGCGGACTTGTTCGTCGCCAGCCGGTTGCAGGGGCGAGCCTGTGCGGTACAAAATATGTAACATGCAGGTAAGGTTACGTTGTCCTAGTAATAATAGTGATGTTTACTGCCTTAGTTATAAAGGTGAAAATTGCGGGACGTGCTTGCATCCTAACAAAAAGAGAGACCCGCATTAGCAAAGAACAGAAGTTCACAACACAAGCTTCATAGATAAAAATATCCGCGAATCTACCGAAGCCAACCACTAAAGGAGAATGACTAGAGATAGGGCAGAAGCGTTCTCTATTATTATTATTTTTTTATTTTAACTTTAATTAACACGGTTAAACCAATTACATTAATTAAAGGCAGAGACACATACACATAGAAACGAAAATATAAAATTTTAAAATTCTGGTAAAAGCAATTAAAAAAAAGAAATTAAAAACAACAAAAAAAAAACCGGTCAAGAGTGAGTCGGACTCGCGCACCGAGGGTTCCGTACGTATATATGATGTTGATGATTTCTGAAAAACTGTGCTATTTAGAGACATCGTTTTATTTTTCCTGTAATCTTTACATAAACTTCTATCACATAGAATAATTTCAGATTTTTAACTATGCAAACTTCGGAGATAAGGGAGGGGGGGGACGGTATTTTTTTACGTTTTTCATCAAAAGTCGGAAACTCTGCTGCCTTAAATGCCTTAGTAGCCCCACTTCAAATTTTTAAGACCCCCTTTCAGTCCCTTTTGCAAAAAAGATATATTTTTTTAAATTTCTTTCTTGTTTGCAAAGTAGTTGGGCTAACGTCATCTAAAACTATTATAAATTTCAAGTTGATAGCATAAGTAGTTCTCGAGATATTCAGGTGTGACAGACAGACAGACAGACAGACAGACTTAGTCTTACCATAAGGGTTCCTTTTACCATTTTGGTACGGAACCCTAAAAACAATACTTTCATGAATCCCTCTCACAGTATCTCAGGCATGCCAATTAAATCTTCGTCCATTCATCCGCAAACAGATCGTTTGTTGGATTAGAATCCAAGAGATCATTAAGTGCGACCAGAGTGCGAGGTACTGGGGACTTAGCACGCAAAACGGTGTGACATGGAGGCACAGCAAACAGCCTGTGGTTTCTGCCGCGGAATTAATTGTCTGGGACAAAAAAACGAGCCAGCACAGCATGCAGGTCAGGTGCGTCAATAGCTCTATGCATTTTTACACCATACTGCGATCGCCAACCCGCCTGTTTTACCCATGAGAACCTGTTATTGGCTCTGTGTTACATATACAATCGATAACCATCTGTTACAGCTGTTGGTTCTCCTATGAATAAATAAAAAAACCGACCAAGTGCGAGTCGGACTCGCGCAAGAAGGGTTCCATACCAGTGTCAATCAAAATGGCAAAAAAAACACGTTTGTTGTGTGGGAGCCCCCCTTAAATATTTGTTTTATTTTGATTTAATTATTTATTTTTAAAGTGAATATATAACTAAAGATTCTGTGAATATTTCAAGCGTCTACCTGTTGCCGTTATCAATATAGAGCAAAAACGACAAAAAAAAACACGTTTGTTGTATGGAAGCCCCCCATAAATATTTATTTTATTCCGTTTTTTTTGTATTTGTTGATATAGCGGCAACAGAAATACATCATCTGTGAAAATTTCTACTGTCTAACTATTCATGAGATACAGCCTGATGACAGACGGACAGACAGACAGACGGCGGAACCTTAGTGTAATAGGGTTCCCGTTTTACCCTTTGGGTACGGAACCCTAAAAAATACTAATTCCATGGCTCAAGCTGTCACTGCCTGTCTATACACTTCCGTTCCTTTTCACGAAATCACTCCCACACCACAGAAAACGAGAGGGAAGATGTTAAACATAAATAAATACTTAAGTTAGTTGATCGATTTCATAACATATAACCACTTTGAAATCCTTGATCAACATTAATTTCTTTCAGCAACACAACAGCAACAAACAACGCATTACTCGATATCGCAGCGCGCAATCAAAGTGTCGCATTCGACTCCTGATAATTACGTCCGAACACTGGCGGCCGAAATAAATGGGGCGTTAACTTAATGAAACTGTTTAGCTCGCCGTTCCGTTCGTTTGTGGCGCGCTTAAATGATTAGTGAGTGTGTGGAGGGATTAAGGTTTTCGTTTATAGTGTTAGGGATTTTTTGGTTGAATAGAATTGATTTTGACCACTGGCCTAGGAGTTTTGTCGGTTGCCTGTTAGATTTTTGGCAGTGTTACCAAGCAATATTGGAAACAAATGCTTTTGATTAACATTATTTAGGTCATTTATTTAACCGAACCTCAAATACATGGTTCCCATTTTGCTTTTCTAAAAATATTAATAAACACTCTAATTCTAATATAATGAATATGCCTCTTTTGGTAAACCTCAAGTAATTCCTATTTTGGTGGCCTAAAAGTACTAAATAGCCTAGGAACTGCGACCAACTTGGATATCTATCTATCTACGACTAATCTGACTAAACCCATTTGGTCGGGGTGTCCTAGTTTAGCTACTGTAACCAACTGTGAGAAAAGGCCAGACAGTTAAAAAGAGGCTCGTTATAAAAAAAACGTATATTGTTAGTAGGCCAATGAGTTATTAGAGGATCAATAAACAAAATGCCATAATTTAGATACTATTTCATAGATACATTTTAGTAAACATAAAGCTTACTAAAATATATCTTTTAAATAACTCTAAAATTCTTAATTACACCGCTCACTTAATATTACAATAATTATTAGATCATTACAATAGGATTCATTAGAATAGAATATCAGTCATTCGTTTTCTATTAATGATTACTAGAATACATTTACCTATAATAGTACTACAATTATAGTAAAATTGCTTGATTGTAGGACCCTGCTCATCGCGCAACTTGTATGTGTGATGCAAACTGTAAATATAAGTTGGATATTAATTTAAAAATAACGGTTAATTTCATGGAGAAGGCATCATTTTATGGATAAAATGATGCCTTCTCCATGAAATTAACCAGATAATATTAATATTTTTTTAAGTTATAGGTACCTAAACAATTTACATGCAAATTAAAAGAAAAGAAAGAAAGAAAAATAATTTTATTCGTCACAGAAACACGTGCTTAGGAAATCATAAACTCGAGCAAGTAAACATTACACAAAACACATCTACAATATAATCACGAGCACAAAAATAACAAATAGTCGGCAACTGCACGCCATGACTGTGACAAAAAGGCTTGCACTCAGCATGATGCTGTGCTATGGGGGACCCACAACACAGCGCTGATTGAATGAGACTCAATCACATAATATAGTCCCCTTTCTAAATTCTACAACAAGTGAAAACATGTCCAATTCTACAAGAAAACTAAAGAAAAGATTACGAATACGTCGCTCCTATAAATCAGACTACCTCACACACATACAAAATTCATAAAAACGATTGTGTGCTGGCACATTGTCCCCATGTGTACGATACGGACGATACATTGTCGGTACAGTCTCGTTCGTTATTAAATAAATGCAGGACGCATGCTCTTGAATAACATGTATTTAAACTGTTATTCTATAAGAGGAGTTAAATGCTTGGTTCCCATTACGATAAACGGTTCGTTTCAGTTACCAATAGTAATGATTTTTGTGAATAGTTTAGTTTAGTTAGGATATGTACATTGTACATATTATTTTGAAATTCATCAATTCAGCCGAAAGACGTCCACTGCTGGACAGAGGCCTCCCTCAAGCACCGCCACTTCAACCGGTTCTGTGCTTTCCGCATCCAGCGGATACCTGCGGCCTTCACGAGGTCATCGGTCCACCTTGTAGGAGGCCTTCCAACGCTACGTCTTCCGGTACGCGGTCGCCTCTCCAGAACCTTTCGGCCCCATCGGCCATCAGTTCTGCGAGCAATGTGCCCTGCCCACTGCCACTTAAGCTGGGCAATTCTTCGGGCTATGTCGGTTACCTTGGTTCGCCTGCGGCTCTCTTCATTTCTGATTCGTTCATCATTTTGAAATTAAACTGACAAAAAATGCAAAAATTGTAATGACATACCTATATACAGCATGTATCTATAATTATTACAAATCTATCAGAAATCTATCAAAAATTATTAGAAATCTATCAGAAATAATCAGCTACACACACTAATTCTTAAATTGTAGTGACGAACTATTTATCTCTCATAACATGAAATTAACGCACACCACTTATGGGGTCATTGTACTCATCATTATGAACAACTTTTACTATGGGACTAAACCTGAAAACGCGAAAAAAATATCAGCTGTTCCCTACATATTTATGTTCTCATAACTCGTCAAAATGTATAGAACAGCTTTTCGCGATTTCCGGTTTGGTTCTATGGGACCAATTCTGAAATCCAGTAAAAGTTGTTCATAATGATGAGTACAATGATCCCTTAAGAGGTTGTGAGTTAATTCTGGGATATGTCGTATATAATAACCTCTCTATATAATCTGCTAACAAGACTCCACTTCTAATTCACAACATGTATGTTCTCCCAGTTTTGTTAATGACTGAGTGATAGAAAGAATGTGGAAAGAAAATATGAAATCATGACCTTTGCAATACAATTTATTGTGGATCCCTCTAAACTCTAAGAACACATCATCATCATCACCTATTACTGGACATAGGCCTCTCCAATTGCACGCCATTCAGCTCGATTCTTGGCAACTCACATCCAGCAACTACTACCAGCCACCTTGCGAAGATCGTCGCTCCACCTAGCCTGAGTAGTCACTCGTCCTACCCTACGTTTTCCGATTCGCGGTCTCCACTCGAGAACACGTCTTCCCCAACGGTCATCGGTTCTACGGCTAATATGGCCGGCCCATTGCCACTTCGCTTGCTTATTCTGTTGAGCTGTGTCGACAACTTTGGTTCTCTGCCGGATCAACATATGGAGGTTAAAGTTCCAACGTTCTTAAATAAAGTCTTTGTAGACACATGTTCCTAGAACATAAACCTAACAGAATAGCTTAAAAGTCCATCCATCAATCCTGTTTGCATAACTGAACGTAAAAGGGTATTAAAACACTTAAAACGATCATCAAACTATAATTACGAAGCGATCGCTTCCATCGCCGCAGAGTCGAGGTAATATTCAATTAAAAATTCTCAACTATCAATTACTTTGAGCTACACAACGCTAACATAATCAGAAACTATTTGAAACGGTAACTTTTCAATATGATGCCGTATTGAAGCATTATTCTCGGTGAGCGAGCATGCGAAGAAACTTTACCAAAGTTTCTTCAACGTGATTAATTGAATGACTTAGCGAGGAGTTTGTTACACCGAAGTGTACTTAAGCTGATGTTTGATTCGGACTGACGGCAGCCGTATATTTATTCTGTTATATGCTTAGTTCTTCAGTGTTAGTCATCAGATTTTAGTAGCTCCTTGTTCTGGCATCATGGAGCTTTGCTAGTGAACCAGTGAATGACAGCCCCATGAGACTTATTAGTTTTGCCTCCGGCTAACAGGAGGGATGCACTATCATCCCACAGAGAATGCCTTATGACTTACCTACATTGCGTTTTGCAGTTGCATTCAATAGTCAGAAGCTATCAGATCATCCTGACTCATCTTGACCTTGTTCAGACAGTTATTAGAAAAAAAATATTACAGTGTTCAAGAATACTTAGAGGCTAAATCATTAATAATATAATAAAGTAATAAAAAATTCATTTAATCCATTACATGCAAAAACTACATATTTCATTATTGATAATTATTATAATTACTACAATACAACCTCAATCGGTATTAATTAACTATTATTCATATTTTATTCTCTAATTCATTATTATTCATAATTATAAATAGGTTAGTATTATGGGCTTTGTTTTGTTGTATATAGATATTTGTAAGCCATACTATGGCATGGTATGCTGGAACCAATATTGTAACATATCCTAAAAATTAAGCATTTTTGTTTTTTTTTATTTGACTATGAATATGACTTACCTACTCTCTGGGAGGTCATTGTGTTCCAAGTCTGACAAGACTTTAAATTTGTGTTTCATTAATACCACTGAATGCAAAACAAAATTTGGCAACATCACTAGGTTTTGCACTTACAAAAAGGTCAACAGGTTTCTTTTTAATCTTGTTTTTTTTTGTTTACGGGGTGGAAAACCCTCATGGATGTCCTCCGCCCTGGGCCGGGCGGAGGGGTCTGTCAGACTCTTACTGACTAAAAACCACCCCAGTGTTCCCTTCCCACACTTGCACCGTATCTTGGGATCTGTTATTACTTCCGCGGCTAGTGCCGGCCCGCATCTGCGGGCCACCTCAAGTCTGGGGAGGGGGTGAGGTGTTTGACCCCCCCCGCGACGTCTAAAAAAGGCGCGCGTGGATCACTACGCACCACCACCTCGGGTCCAGTGTGATAGGGGGTGGCTGACGTCCCCAAGTCCGCCGTCCGTGGACCCATTTAGGGGGGCTGGAAGAAGGCATTGTCTGCCCTCTGCCGACGCCCAGTGTGCCCGCTGCGGGCCGGGTGAGCGGATGAGATCTCCCGCTCCCTTTCCGCAGCCTCCTCCTCCAGGTCACTCCCTACTCCTGAGGTTTCTTTTTAACCTAACCTAACCTTAACCAAATTAACACTTAGCTTAACTTGTAACATAGACAAGAACACATTAAAGGCTTCTACATACTGGCGTGACTTGTCACGCGACGCGACACCGGTGGAACAATTTCTATTTAAAATTCAAGGTAATTGTCCTACCGGTGTCGCGTCGCGCGATAAGTCGCGCCAGTATGTAGAAGCCTTAACCCTTTCATCACAAAAGATTTAACCAAACTTTACACGCTGTTCCTAGCCCTGAATAATAAATCACCAAGAAAGAAACTACATCAACACAATCACATCTATGATTCAATCCTCACATTGTCTCCGTCGGTCGAAGATATCCCGGCTGTAACCGTCCAACTTCGCTATAAGATCAGCTAACTTGTTGGCAGTTGTCTTTTTGTACAGCGCACATTGTTCACGACGAGTTGCTGAGAGTCATCGTGAAATGTTTGTATTGTTTGTGTACTTGTGCTGTTCCAAAGATATATCGGCAATTATTTTTAGGGTTCCGTACCTCACAAGGAAAAAACAGAACCCTTAAAGGATCACTCGTGTGTTTGTCTGTCTGTCCGTCTATCACAGCCGATTTGCTCAGAATCTACTGGTCCGATTAAATTGAAATCTGGTACACATATGAATTTCTGTAACTCAAACACGAACGTGTAACGTAAATAAATGAATTTTGAGTATGGTGTTCACTTTCGGGAGAATTTTTTTGAAAATAAAAACTATTTTTTATGCAAACTGTATCGTGTGACATAACAAATAAAAGGGCTTGTTATGAGAATTTCAAATATATTTTTATTATAATTTGAAAATATTCAGTTTTAAAGTTATTAAAGAAACTAAATGAAAATTGACAATCCCCCCCTGTATCTCCGAAACTGCTGAGCCTAAAATTTTGAAACAAATACATTGAATAGTTCTAAAGTTATAGAATACAGTAAAACCTATAAGAAATCTATGGTAAAATAACATGGTAAATCACTCAATATTGTGCGTACAAACTTACATTTGCAGTTAGAATGTATGGGTGAACATGTTTTTCAACTACAATGTTAAGTTTGTTCATTGTGCGTGGTCCGACACACACATGACCGGTTTTTTTTTATTGGTTAGGGACATAGCATGTGATCAGCAATTTTGCTACTTCATAAATGACGCGTCACGTTTTCACGTCTATTTGCTGGAAATTGCTGTGGCTGGTACATGTGCTCAATGTAGAGTATAGTCACTGTAAAAAACTTCAGAAGAATTAATAGCTGACCGCCGCCGATGCTGACGGACATAATTCTTCTTCTTCATTATTTTGTTTTTACGCTATTGTTTTTGGTCATAAAAATAAGCCCTGTGTTACTATGAGGCATCAACTGAGCTTGAATTTTTTAAAAGATAATCCGCTTGACGAAAATAAGAGAAGATTATTAGACAAAACAATTCTTAGAAAAGGAAATTATTACCTCTAGAAGGCTACAAATTCCAATTTAATCAAGGAATATAAAAAAGTGCCAAACCGCATCTCTCTGTAGCTGAAAATAAAATTAAGTTAGAGGGTAGACCCCTTTTAACGAAATTAGCGCCATCAGAAGCTCGTTAGCACTATTGTTTATTACAAGACAGACAATGAAACATTATTTTATCATTTTCTAAATGATAATTGGCTGTACTATAAACTAGGTGAATATTAGGAGTATCTAGATGGCACCTATTTTATCATTTTGATAGGTTGTTAAAAAAAATGTACATCAATTTAGGAACGTACGACGGACGGACGGGCGTCTACAGACAGACAGGTCTAATGATTGTCAAAAATCAAATCAAAAATATTTTTATTTCACATAAGCGTAACATCGGCACTTATGAATCGTCAGAAGCTAGGTGCACGGTCCCAATTGGTCGTTTCCTATGGAGAAGATCCGGCAAGAAACTCCACCCACTCCACTCTTTTAAATAAAATTGGCTTTTATAATGTTCTCAAATTACAGTGTTAATAGGTATGGGAGGACAGCGTAGGCCCGTCAAAAGTACCAGGTACTTAACAAAATGGTCTACAGATCTACAGTCTATTAAGCCTACAACGTCCTCACATTAACAAATCATTCGGTTAAAATAAATTTATTTCTCAAAAAGACCATACATAGTTCACTTAAATATGAGAAAATAAACAAAAAATATCTTAAGTAATAAACATAATTGTCGTTCAAACTATCGAGTCATACAGTAATGATTTATTATTGTTGGTTAGACACATACAACTTTAATCTATTCTTAAAAATGTTCACTGATGAAGAATCTCTTATTTCTTTTAGTAAATTATTATAAAGCTGCGCTCCCTCAAACTGAATAGTTCTTCTTCCGTTCAAAGTCCTAACTGAACGCAGTTCTATAATATCCGTATTCCTGGTGTAGTAGTGGTGAGTTTTGTGATTGAAGGTGATTTGTGAGTGTATTTTGTTTGTTAAAATTTTCTTTATTAGTATGCATGTGTGGTAAATATGTAATAACATTGAACTACAGCATGTCGATTCTGTAAAAATCTCACCGTGAATTCTTGCGTGGAGTGAGCTGTCAGTGTCATTGCACTGATGCTAGGGATTGACTAAGGATTACATTTACAATCATAATCGAGATTTTAATAATATTTAAAATCTAATTCTACTGATAATTTTATATTAATTCAAAGTTAGTATTTATGTGTCTTAACCTTACTATTTAGGAGGATATTAAATAAAATAGCAACACAGAAATTTAGTCAAAATCAATTTAATGTCAAAAAAAAAAAAATAGTTTCTGTTCAAAATCTCGATTATGATTGTTAATGTAATCCTTGGTCCACCCCTAGCATCAGGTGGGATGGCACTGACAGCTCACTCCACGCTTACTTCATCTAAGTTTTCACGGTGAGATGGTTACAGAATAGCACTGCTGAACCCTGTAATCATTGACAAAACTAAACAATTGCTCGCCTATTCTAATTGCATGTCGGCCTTGTATGATTATCACGACTTTAATTTGATTGGTATACGCGTATACGCACATCATGGGACACACACTCTTCTCGATCTGTAAAACAAAACACTGTCATCTAATTCAAGATTACTCGGTGCTACCGGCACCTTTGCCACCGTAAAGCTATAGCAACTAAAAACGAAATGGCGAGCATGGCAATCGCCCAGGCGAGAATCGAGTGGGCGACGGTAGCGTAACTCACTGGAATGCATGTGTACCAAGTGTGAGTCTCTCACCGAGTGTTCTACGGGGCGAGCACGGCCTACTGTGACATGACTTGAGTCACACATTTTATCACAGTTTGAGCGATAAAACTGTTTTGTCATAAAATGCTAATACAAATTGACATGACATAATTTATTATGTCTTGTCACAAACGTCTTGACACGCCCGTGATCGGCCCGCTGCAGTGCTCTTCTGTAAATATCTCACCCTGAAATATTGCGTGGATTGAGCCGTCAGTGTCATCTCACTGATGCTAGGGATTGACCAAGCATTACATTTACAATCATAATCGTTTTTTTTTTAATGCTAATTCTGTTGATCATTTTATATTCAGACTCAAGACTCAAACTCAAAGCATTTATTTCAATTAAACCAATTACAGGCACTTTTGAATTGTCAAAGAGTCGGTCAGATAATCAGAAAGTTGAAGCTATTTGCCCATTCCAAAACGTAGATCTCTATGGAGAAGAATAGGCAAGAAACTCCAAGGGCACTCTTTTAAATCAAGATATTACAAAATCCTGGGTACATTATTCTTGTCGCTTCTATATGTGAGAACAATGTAAAAAAATAAATTATTTAAAAACAATACAAATATAAAAGATTACAAATAAGCGCAGATAGGAGATTAGATATTAGATATTATTTCAAAGTAAGTATTTAAGAGTATTTAAAAGTATTTAAGACATGTGTATTCTTCCCGTCTTAACCTATGGTGCACAGATTTGGTCTTTGACTAAACAAACAACAGAAGTCCAAACTCAAGGTCTGCCAACGAGCAATGGAGCGCAGTATACTAGGCATCGTGTTCGAAACACAATACTGCGCTCCAAAACAAAGATAGCTGACGTGGCTCAAAAGGCTGCCCAACTTAAATGGGACTGGGCAGGACATGTCTGCCGCATGAACCACCAATGTGGGCCCAAATGGCACAGAATTGATTCCCTGAAACAGTGCGACGGGGTCGCAGCAGACCACGTAGGAGATGGCGGGACGAATTGGATAGGCTCGCGAAGGATGGAAGGAGTGTAGGGAGGCCTTTGCCCCGCAGTGGAAGAGCGTAGGCTAGAGAAAAAAAAAAGTATTTAAGTGTCTAAACATTACTAATAAGGAGGTTTTAAATAAAATAGCAAAACAGAATATCAGTCAGAAACTCAATTTTGTTTTTTATCCTAGACTAGTCCTTAAACATTACTGTGTTTAGACACTTAAATACCAGCTTTGAAATAATATAAAATGATCAACAGAATTAGCATAAAAAAATATTATTAAAATCTCGATTATGATTGTAAATGAAATGCTTGGTCAATCCCTAGCATCCGGTGGGATGACACTGACAGTTCACTCCACGCTCACTTCACAGAAGTTTTCACGGTGAGATGGTTACAGAATCGACATGCTGGCCGCCAAGCGAGCGGCGCTGAGCGAGAACTCTCTTCGATAGCTCTTGTCACTGAAGCAAAAGAGTACTCGCCTGCGGGTGAACAGTAGTTCTACCGTGAGTTTAGACAGCCAAAACGCGCTAGCGTCTCCGTAAATAATATGTATGAAATATTGTACAGCGGTCACAGTAAGAATTCAAATTCGTAACATGAGCGTCAGCGATCAGCTATCAATATAATGTATACAATATTAGTTTTAGTTTATGTGAAACCTGAAACACGTGTCTAGTACTTTTACGTAAAGAATCTATGTACAAAATTTCAAAACTGTCTCATGAAAAATCACAAAGTTATAAGGTTGTTATGTTACCGGGTTGTCCGTACAAAAACATGCTAACGGCGCCCCCGCGCCTCCAGGGTCGTCTTGCGCTCATTGATAATAATTTGGCAGTAGGTACCTAACCGTACGGCGATTGTATTGTAAGTAATTAAATGGTGATAACATTTTCCATCACACAAAATTTTTTGGGACAAAATATAACATGGTGTGAAAATTATCGAAATCGATTCAGTTCCTTATTCTGAACAAACTATATTCAGGTTTTTCATATACTACAAATAATGTTGTTTAACTTACACGGGTCCTCCAAACCCAATCCAACCAATCTTTTGTACGTTTCGTGAGCGAAAAAATCGTTGAAGCTAGTTGAAATAGCTAGTCCCTTCTTCGTCGGTGGGGGGACTGGTGCTATAGATATACCTACATTTTGTAACAAGTCCATGTCGTCACTCGTCACCATTCAAACTTACTATCAATAAAACAACACAGTACATGAATTCTGGATAACGATCGCGCCATTATGTGCAGGCTACCAACAAAAACTGTAATCAACTTTTATGTTACAGATAAATTTTAATACCAACGACACTCCATTTGCAAATTTAAATTTACAAAGTTGCTACAGTCACTGAGGATATAAGATAAATGAAGGGAATAAATTGTTCTGAAATCCCCAACACGCAGAGAGCAAACGTGCTGAAATAATGCTCAATCACGCAGAGAGCAAACGTGGTGAAATAATACTCATTACTTCTCTGTACGAGAAGAGATATCTATGCTGTAGTGGAGCAGTTTCAGGCTGATAACATACGCATAGCATCACGCCTGTATTCCCCAAAGGGTTAGTCAGAGATAATAATAATAACTTTTTCAACACATTTGCTCAAAAAATGCATTTACGGAGCCTGTATACATTGTTCGAAAGTTAAAAATTACACACCATACAACGGAACGGGCGGTAAAACAGGTACTCTCACCTAAGTACATTTTTTACCGCCCCCTTCGTTGTATAGCGCCGTGCGTATCCTTTACGGTTTATTTTTAATTACCATACAAATTATATAATAATTCCACCAAAGAGTTTCAAATTACGAGAGTAAATAAGCTGAATGATCGAACTTCCTTGGAAGCGCTTTTGCTCAATACGTTTATCTCACTTTATTATTAAAGAGAAAATGAGACGAAAGATGTAGTACTAATTTTCACCATGTGCACGTGGTGCCATTTGCTAATTCGCGCCATTTTCTTATTAGAAATGTCAAAGATTGTTGCGACTTTGCGACTGATATTTACAAAGTAATAATAAGAGTTCAAGCGAGGAATCCGATATTAATATGGAATCAACTGCACCTGATATCTTGAATGAGCCGCCAAAATCGTGAGTGCTATTTAATGATTTACAATATTTTTTTATCATGGAAGACTCGAAGAAATACTCAATCATTCTCTTAAAATGTTTTGATGGCTTATTTTATTACCTATTCATTGTACTGTTTTCTCGCAAATGTGTTGAAAAACGTTGTATGACACACGCGCGGAAATTGGTATTTACAAACTCGTGACTATGGTAAGCCCGAGACTATTCGTCTACTCGTTTGTAAAAACCAACTTACCGCACTAATAATATAAATAACTATTATTTGGACTCAATAAAATAAATCCCAATTCAGTTGTTCCTAAGAACTAGGATACAAATCATGGAAGTGAGTAGACGGCTAAAACTATATGAACTCCTGAATTCCAAACTAGGTAAAAACCTGTATCTTGGAAATCAGTGCTCTTTCGTGGTAAATTATGTGTAAAAACTTACAAAACACATAAATGACAATTCCAAAATAACTTAATAGACTATGAAAGGAGGACTAGGAAACTTGACGGGTGAATGATGTAAGTGAGTGTGTGTGTAGTGTGGATGTAGGGTGTGAACGTGTGTGGTGAGTGTAGTGTAGGTATATGGTGTGAGTGTGTACGTGAACGTGTAGGTGTGCTTTCGGTATGTTAATTATATTTTAAAATATCCAGTATCTTTTCCGTATACAAGCTCAAGGCTCAAGGCTCAAGGTTCAAGGAGCTATTTGGTGACCATTATTTTACATTGTTGTTTACATAAAGGATATATTTTTAGTGATGTATATGTATACAGTACCCATATTTCGCCAGTTACGTTTAAATCCCATGAAATAGGTGGCGATCCTATCCATGCCATCAACCGGGCACAAATCCGGACATCCAGAATCGCTCAGGTTGATACCTAAATTGTTATTCTGTTGGTAACTGCCGCCCTCAATTTTATGGCATGTGATAGGGGAAGACTTTGAAGTAATAACAAGGCTAAAATAGTAATAAAATAATAATATTTAATTTAATTTGATTTTGATTTAATTTTTTTTGATTGAAATTTAATTTATTTTTTGATTTTATTCTAATGTTTAAAACTTTAATTTTGATTTGGATTTAGATTTTAATTTTGATCTTATTTTTTATTGTGATTTAAATTTTTTGGTTTGGATTTTGATATTGATTTTAATTTAATTTTTGTTTTGATTAGAATAATAATTGTTTTTGATTTCAATGCTACTAACATATTTTTCTAAGTTCTAATACTAATACAAAATGGATGTTTTCCGAAATAAATAATTGAATTGAATTGTCATAAGAAGACCAATGTTCGTAATTAAATACGTTCACAATCTAATCCCAATCTCATATTATCATAAAAAAAGAGAAAGAAAATATTTTATTTGGGACACGCAAAAGAAATACAAAAATAGCATTTAAAACTAACATTATACAACAAAGGTATCTCAGCATAATGCCGCGACATTTGAAAAAATAAATACCGCAGCGCTGGAATTCTGATAATCCGCTGTGATGCCACGGACTCACCTACGGATACGTATTAATCCCACTAGGGTAATAAAAATAAATAAAACAACACCTACAATAAATAAAAAAAAACAAATTTAAATTAAAAAAAACGAGTGTGCTTTAGACCACACGACTGAAGTAAAACTTACAAATATTAATATTAATTATACTTCCGTAACGGTCTCGTCACTTCCGTAACGCTCTCGTCATGCATTCACCAGCTTACTCCCAAGTCAAGCGTACCTAAAGAAGTTTTACTTCAAAAACGTAACTATGTACAATAAATGTTACGTTTGACTCACGCCCAACCTAACAGTCTGTGCCTAAGTCATCGACAATCAATGTCAAAAACTTGTCAAAAATGTCATCATAATTTCAGCCGAAAAACGTCCACTGCTGGACATAGACCTCCCCCAAAAGTAGAGGGGGATTGCCATAATCGCCACGCTTAGCAGCCGGGTTGGCGATCGCAGTATGGTGTTAAAATGCATAGAGAACGCTGCTGCCCATTCTCTAGTAAGTCCCTTAGTCGCCTTTTACGACACCTACGGGAAGAGATAGGGTGGTGCAGCTATTCATTACGTCCGGCACCACACGGAACAACGGTCAAAAATGTAATCTGTCACAAATAGCTCTGTATTTGTGACATATTGAGGACATGAGACCGTGAACGTTCATAAAATTTTGTTTTTTTTTTTTAACCCGCATGTATTACTCCTGTATTTTGGGTTCGTTTACAAACATTCAAGCTCACATCCAGCCAGACCCGGAACAACTTCCGACATTTCACATAAACCTACATGGGCACTTATGAAACGTTCTGACGTTTCATAGCATATGCTAGGTGCACATAATATACGATGAGCATTATTACGGTCTACTCGACTCGGGTTCTTGCATTTCGGTGTAGGGTTCCGATGTTGGCCAACAGTTCATAAGGGCTGGTGCGACTTTACATCACTTTATGCAGTTGGGCAACACCGTAACGACCAATGATTCGCGGGCATCCGTGGAGGGTTATTTATTTTTAATAGTATATCTCATGGGAGTGACTAAGGTTATTAAATTCTATGTTATTCAAGAGATTACCACACCGTTGATTTTTGCCTTTAATGTGGCACCAAATGTTTTTAATGAATTACCTTTAAAATAAATTAAGTAGGTAACAGGTGGCGACACTGCGCAAATTGCGTCTCTGTTGTCATTGACTACAATTTAGAGATGACCTCTACGAAAACCCAATAACATTCACAAAGTCTTTATAAAGTTTAAAACAGTACCAATATACATAATAAATTGTATTACAATAAATTCTATTCGCCTAACAAGATAAAAAGAATCAACAAAGCTGAAAGTCAGACATACAAAATTATCTCGAAAAAAGAACGTCGGAAAGCGACCAATCAGATTTAAAAAACGCCGGGAGTCAATAAAACCGTAGCGAGCAACTCATTATCATTCTATACGCGTGCCTCTCTCCCTTCCATCGCTTCCAAAGAAGAGCCGATTAAGTTCGTGAGTGGTTCGGACTACAATATCCTTTTCAGTGAATGCAAATTACGCTGCGGTGTGAGTGGCAGCCTCTTCAATGGGATTTAGGCTTTTAAAGCTTTTGAGTTTTTTGAATTGAGGGAAATATTGATGGTGTATTGCGAAAGGAGGATAAAACGTGATTGAAGGTTTAGCCGTGAACAATGGTGGTTTTGTAAAGATAGAAAAAATAAATAAAGAAAATACGTTCACTTGAGTTAACCATAACGCAAAGAAAAAAAAACTGGTCAAGAGCGAGTCGGACTTGCGCAGCGAGGGTTCCGTACGTCTATATGATGTTGATGATTTCTGAAAAACTGTGCTATTTAGAGACATCTTTTTATTTTTCCTGTAATTTTGTACATAAACTTCTATCACATAGAATAATTTCAGATTTTGATCTATGCAAACTTCGGAGATTCCGAAGTTTGCATAGATCAAAATCTGAAATTATTCTAAACGGTATTTTTTTTACATTTTTCATCAAAAGTCAGAAACTGTGCTGCATAAAAAAAAATAAAAAATGTTTGAGAATGTGCAAACAGCGTTCTTTCATATGATACCCCACATGCCCTAGTAGCCCCACTTAAAATTTTTAAGACCCCCTTTCAGTCCCTTTTGCAAACAATATATATTTTTTAAATTGCTTTCTTGTTTGCAAAGTAGTTGGGCTAACGTCTTCTAAAACTATTCTAAATTTCAAGTTGATAGCATTAGCAGTTCTCAAAATATTCAGGTGTGACAGACAGACAGACAGACTTAGTCTCACCATAAGGGTTCCTTTTCGCCATTTTGGTACGGAACCCTAAAAACACAAGCACGAAAGAACAAGTTTGGTGATAATATGCGTCACATTCATGCAAAATGGGCATCGCTCAGCATAATGCTGCGATCCTATGCGAGAGAAAGCCCCAGCGCTGGTTTTCAGCGACAGCTGGCGTTGACGTGATGACGTCGACGGCTGCAGCATTTAATGAGATAAAAATAACAAATTATGAAATAAAATAAATACAATACCTACTTAAAAACTTAAGCTAGCTTTATAGTAACTTATTTAATTATTTCTAAATATTTGTTAATTGTGGTAATGCAACCACTGATCTTTAAATATGTCCTATCTGCGGATAATGCAGTGGACTGCAACATTGCTACTTCAAACTGTTTTTAACTTAACGTACGAGTAATAAACAATATTAGTTATAATACGAGTATATGCGAAACCCGAAACGCGTCTCTAGTATTTTTATGTAAACAATTTATGTACAAAATTTCAAAACTGTATCATGAAAAATCACAAAGTTATAAGGTTGATAAGTACCGGGTTCTACGTACAAAAACATGCTAACGGGGCGCCCCCGCGCCTCCAGGGTCGTCTTGCGCTCATTGATAATAATTTGGCAGTAGGTACCTAACCGTACGGCGCTTGCAGTGTAAGTAATTAAATGGTGATAACATTTTCCATCACACTTAAATATTTTTGGGACAAAATATAACATGGTGTAAAAATTATTGAAATCGATTCAGTTCCTTATTCTGAACAAACTATATTCAGGTTTCGCATATACTAAAAATAATGTTGTTTAAGTTGAAGTTGTTAAGTATCCCTTAATAAATTAAAAAAAAAAAAAAACTTTGTTTTTGCTGTCGAATAAAATATTATTGAATTTTATGTCACATTAAAATATCTCGATAGTTAATGTGGTGTCCTGAACTAATAGAAACATTACTGTATTTTCAAGGGAACAAGGTAAAGAAAACTAACTTTCGTGTTTTATGGATCAAACTCAATCCGCCTTATTACAAAACAAGATTTATATTTGGACATGGCTTAAACCATGGAGCCAGTTTTTGTAATAAGAAGGTAACAGTGATTGAAATACCGTTTTTATACAAAACTGAAAACTTAGTTCGGTACGAAGTTGTCAGTTTTGTGTTTGGGAACTTTACCATAATCGGATTAAAGTTCGAAATTCAACAATGGCTCCATATTTTAAACCTGGGTCTGAAGATAAACCTTGTTTTGTAATAAGGGGGAAATTGTTTAAATTATCCTTAAAACGCGGTTAAGTGCGAGTCGGCCTCACACAAGAAGGGTTCCGTACCACCGTACAATATTTAACACCACTTTTTTAATATTGTAATAGAAAAACACGTTTCTTGCATGGGGAACCCTCATACATTTTTAACTTTATTTTATTGTCATTATTATTTGTTGTTATAGCGGCCATAGTTGTAACTAGGGACCATTTTGGTTACCCATTCAAAGGGTTTTCGATAGGGTTTTTCTAAGCGGTTCAACAAAAACCCATACGATAAGGGTAACCCTTATGAACGGCTTAAATAAAGTTTTGGTAACCCATTGAAAGGGTTTTCGATAAAAAATAACCCATACGGTGTGGGTAACCCTTTTGAACGGCTTAATTTAAGCCATTCAAAATTACCCACACCGTATGGGTTTTTGATCAAATGCTTAGAAAAACCCTATCGAAAACCCTTTCCATTGAAATGGTTTTCGATAGGGTTTTTTTAAACTGGTAACCAAAATGGTCCCTGGGTAGAATAGAGATAGAATTGGTCCTGCTACGCGTGCTGGTCGGATATCGAAATAACATAATATTATGACTTTTTCATGCTACTGGGTTTCAAGTAGGTATATAACCCATTGAAATGGGTTATCAGGTAACCCTTTCACTGGGTTTCAAGTATAAAACCCATTCAATGGGTTATCATGTAACCCTTTCAATAGGTTATCTTATAACCCTTTCAATGGGTTACACCATGATAAAGGTAACCCATTGAATGGGTTACTCCTTCGAAAGGCTTAACCCTTAACCGGGGTTGTACGGTCCCTGTTTGTAACGCCTATAATGGTTCAAAAGATACAACCCTGTGACAGACAGATACACAGGACCCTACAAATTCAAACAATAAGAGAGTAGATTTTTAAATCAATAGCACTAAGAAACAAACAAAAATAAGCACCTAAGATGTACCTAGGTATATTTTCTGTTAACAAGGCATTACCTTTGATGTTTCGTATGAGCTGGCTTCGGCGCTTTGTCATAGGGATGTGACCCAACTGGCCGATATATCTCAATATCCGAAAAAAATATGCGCTTTACTTTTTTATTTTTACATGTTTATTCAGGTTTATAACAACAATTGAGTTGATGTTTATTTTTCACGATAGTAGAGCTTGTTTTTCATAATTCCATACTCATGTTTCTAAAGCAACAATCAACCCGTTTAAAAAATGCTAGTGTAGATTAACCATAAGTCAATATTTATTTTATTCCAATTTCATAACATAACATCCCGCCTTGTTTCCCCGAAGGGTTGGGCAGAGGTGTAGCTGTAGTACACCCACATTTCGCCAGTAAAGTTTAAGTCCCATGTAATAGGGGGCGAGCCTATCGCCATCATCCGGGCACAAATCCAGACTCCGGGCTGCTACTGAGAAATTTCGGATGAAAAATCCAATAAAATTTTTGCTCGCCCCGGAAATCGAACCCAGGACCTCATGCTCAGCAGTAGCGTTTGTAAAACTAGACCAACGAGGCAGTCCATGCAAATTAATTAAAATTCAATACATGTTATTGAAATTAAAATAGCCAGTATCGATCATTTGTTTCCGCTTTGGAGTATGCTAATGGTTCGATGATTGCATGAATCAGAAAAAAAGGCAAAAATATCACGTAAACGTGATATTTTTTCCTTTTTCTTTAGGATAAAATATTATTGTAGACCGAGATGAACCAATGAACACTTAACCATAATTTGATCTACGAGGGTGGTGATGACTAAATAAATACAGCTACACGGGTCGATCTTTAAGGTTAAGCAATGCTTGTCGAGGTTAGCCCGTGGATGGGTGACCATCCAGTACCGAAACCCCTCCGTGACTCGGAAAGTACGTTAATCCGTTGGTCCCAGCTGCCATTTTTAGATCTTTGACAGTCTTACCAAGGGGTATCCTGTTACCCAGTAACTGGGTTGTGGAGGACCGCCAGGCAGTCACTTCGTGTAAAATACTGGTATTTAGCTGAATCCGGTTAGACTGGAAGCCGACCCCAACAAAGTTGGGAAAAGGCGACGCAGATGATGATGATGATCATATAAATTAACAGCTATCGTGCAATAAATGAACTGGGACTGAGGTTACCTATGTAAAAGTTTGTTCTACGAAATCTCGTGAAGGCCATTTCATTAGGCTATAAAAGATTTATAGAAAAAAATACTTTTATGGTCAGACACAATCCATAGTGTTAGTTACAATTTTACTTGATGGCACGGTTGGCGCAGTGGTTAAGCGATTGACTGTTGCACTGCGTATCGCGGGTTCGATTCCCGCACGGAATAAATATTTGTATGACCTGCAAGTAGTTGTTCCGAGTCTGGCTGTTTGTGTATGTGAGTTTAAATGTTTGTAAACGCACCCACAATACAGGAGTAATTCCTAGTGTGGGGCAACGTTTAAAAAAAAAACAAACAAACAAAACTTAACAGTAGTACCAAATTGAATGCAACTTCTAACAGTTACATTACAGTTTGCACTAGAATCCAATCTCTTAGTATAATATAATTGCATAGCACATGAGTGAGTACTCTGTACCTACTATAAAGCAACCATTTACTGAGTAGGTACGTCTTCCATTGACTTGAATGTGCCCTGGCCGCTGAGAGTGTCATGTTCACTCAAATGTCTCGCTGATAGTCGCGAGATGAATGCTGCTGATCCATACGTCATGTTCGTAAATGGGCGCCGTCAGAAGGGACTGGTCATCTCATAGCTGCCACGGCAGGAAAGAGTGTCCGTGGAGATTCTTGTTTGTTCTTTTCCATAGGAATCTACTACGCTTTGGAATGGGCAACTAGCTTCATCTTTGTGACTGACGAACCCCTTGACAATTCAAAAAAGCCTGTGAATGGTTTAGTTGGAAAAAATGCTTTGAGTTTGAGGTGATAAAAAAGTACCACTGACAAAATGTAGGTACATAAAACTCAATATATGTAAAATAAACTTTATTTAAAACTTCGGACCTTGACGCGTTTGGCAGCCGTCACATAATTGCAAACGTATTTCTACGAAATTGAAATACGTTGCCTAGCCCGAAATGAGAAAACTTACGTTGTGCATATCAAATCGTATATTTAAATTCTTTCAATAGATTGAGAGGGATTCCAATTGGCATTTTTTTTTACGACAAAAGTTATAGACATAATCCACTTCAAAACATATCAATTTGTTGGTACTTTTTTATACAATACTAGCTTCATCATTAAAAATCCGAAGACATCCGCAAATATTTGAACGTAATCCCAGCTCTATGTCGAGGCGCCTTGCACCTTGAAGTCCGATAATGTACGTGTTCAAGATTTTATTCTGCGATAAGGAACGAAACGGATTTCTTTTTCAGTAGGTACCTAACCTAATTCCGCTGTAATGACTACTATTCAAAATCTGATACGTTTAGCCTTTGTTATAATTAATCTTGTGAGACACACTGCTTCGGGCTGACTCGGCACAGCCGAGGGGCAAAATCGAATATAATAATAAATGTAGATGTATTTTTTTTTTCCTTTATTTATTATTAGGAACTTTTAAACAATTCTATGTGCCAGTCCCATCGGAACTTGTAATGTAAAACGTAACAACACAAACTGAATTAGACTATAAGCAGCTTCGGAGTTAGGTGACGACAAAATATGATAGAACATGCAAACATCGTACATATTTATCTCAAACTCTCTAACGGCCGAACCCAATAACTTATTTTCAGTTAAAGACAGATCGCTATTGATGATAGACAGTATAATTATATCTATGCTCGGATGGCGTCTCACAATCATTGATAAAGGCTATCTATCTAACGAAAACAGTAAGTAGGTTTCTCTACTTCGCCCTCCCGTGCGTTCCATTACAACCAACATCACTTTAAAAAGCAACATGTGTAATTAGGGTTATATTAAAACTTCTTTGTTTCTTAGTTCTAAATAAGTTACTGGATTAAGATATAATTCTGTAGAGCCATATTGGTTAAGCTTATTATTTTCCGAGTGACTAATAACTTAAAAGTCGACTAAATGTTTGCAACAAATAAAATAACTTGCCAGCGATTAAATATTTTCGCGACTATTATATTATGTAAGGTTCAAAATTAAAGGTGTTATAAAAACTAAAAACTAGCAGCTGCGTTTAGGTAGCAAATAAACTATACCAGTCAAATAAAATATTAGGCGAGGAGCTATAAATAATGACTTGGTGGCTAATAATGTTAGTAGGGTGGCAAAGATAATATATTACCAGTCTAGTTAGAGTCTCAGCAGTGCAGACAAAACAGTCACTCTTGTCGGCTGTACGAGCATATAATAAGGAGAAAGGAAAGGAAGACAAAGTAAACACCACTCTGATCGGTATACCAGGTAAAACGCAACCGGTCTATATCGCCGAGCAATTGCCTGCTACTACCAAAAAACTTTTCTATCAAGCTCGAGAGTTTGCCAAGAATAAAGACTATAAATACTGTTGGCTCTCTAATAGCAATATCTTCCTGCGCAAGATAGAGGGTGACAAGCAAGTCTTAATACATTCGGAAAAATATCTTCACGATCTCGGAAACTTAAACATGTGACTACTTTTACAATTTTCACATGCACTGTTTCACTGTTGAACACATCACACGGGCTTTTGCCAACTCACCTATTCCCCACTCGGCTTGAAATTTGTCTTGACCACGCTTTCATAAAAACTAACCTACCTATCACCACATTAGTTCTAGACTCCCATATTACCGACCACAAACCTCTCCTACTTACTATTGCCAACGCTTATCCCAAGCGCAACACATTTCACACCTCTACCTCTGTGGATTACGATGCAATTAAGTTAGAGCTACAAAGCATGGATTTTACACCCTTATACAAAATTGAGAACCCTAATACATCAATGAACCTTGTAATAACCATGTTAACATCTGTAGTTACCAAACATACTCACCAAAACAATATTCCAAGGAAAAAAAGAACTCTCAAGCCCTGGATAAGCCCTGGCCTTTTGAAGTGTATCCAAAATCGGGACAAATTGCACACAAAATCAAAAAAACATCCAGAAAATCCTATACTCAAGATTACTTACACCCGCTATCGAAATTTTTGTAATGCTATACTTCGGAAATTAAAAATTGCCTACGAAAAGAGTGAACTTGAGAAAGCAAAAAATAACCCTAAAGCCCTCTGGAAAACAATAAAAGAAATTACGAACACAAGTAAAACTAAAACAAGCCCTGTTGAACTTCTGAAAATACGCGACTGTCCTAAATCTTCCTTAAATGAAGTGTGCAAATTCTTCAGTAATGTAGGTAAAAACCTGGCGGCTAACATCTTATCTCGGTGTACTTCTCCCTTAAATCTGCCAACCAGTCAGTTTCAAAACAATACCCCTCTCTCTCCCGCCAACTCCCTTGCGCTGTTGGAGGTAGATGAATCTGAGGTCGAATCCCTTATCCTCCAATTACGCAACGACTGTGCAATAGGTTGGGATGGTATATCGCCCCTATTACTGAAAACATGCCACCAGACTCTGACAAAGCCACTAACGTATATTTTTAATGGTTGTATACAGAAAGGTGTTTTTCCAGATGCTCTTAAAAGAGCTATAGTATACCCTATCCACAAGGCAGGGGACAGAAGTTGTATCAACAACTACAGACCTATCTCGGTTTTGACTGCACTCTCTAAGGTCCTTGAAAGGATCCTCAGCAGCCGTCTCAAGAACTTCTTGGATAGGTATCGCGTCATAGCTGAGAATCAATATGGTTTTCGTACTGGAATCTCGACTGAAGATGCGGTACTTGATCTGACACAAACGGTTGCTCGGAACCTTGACAATAGGACCAAATCTCTAGGTATATTCCTAGACCTCTCTAAAGCCTTTGACACAGTTTCTGTCCCCATACTAATCGCCAAACTGGAACTACTTGGTATTAGAGGTTTTTATTTAATAATTAAAATTGATAAGCTCCTTAGTGACGAAGAATCTGTGTCTTATGGAGTACCTCAGGGAAGCATTCTCGGCCCCATTTTGTTCCAAATCTATGTAAACGACCTATGCAGAATGACCCTCCCTAATACTAAGATATTTGCCTATGCCGATGACACTGTGATTGTAGCTGATGGACCAACGTGGGATAGTGTTAAATGTAGCGCAGAAGCAGCATTAACCAAAGTAATAAAATGGCTGAACTCAAACCTGCTTACTCTCAATTTTAACAAGACTTCTTACATTCCGTTTTCTATTCGCTCTAACACCGCACCAGACCACACTTTCTCGATAATAGCTCACACTTGCCCACAGCAGTCATCTTCGTGTCTATGCCCAGCTCTCACAAGAACTGATAATGTAAGATATCTGGGCGTACAAATAGACGCAGGGTTACGATGGGATAAGCAACTTAATGCCCTCACCTCTAGAACTATGAGATTGATACATATATTTAAGTCTCTTAGAGACTCGGCAAACCCTGATACCTTGAAAATGGTATTCTATGCCCTGTGCCAATCCATTATTGGGTATTGCATTACCGTATGGGGTAGTGCAAATAAAACTAGTCTAATCAAAGTGGAAAGAGCACAGAGGGCTATACTGAAAGTGATGTTACGAAAACCATATCGTTATCCTACAAAGCAACTATACTCGGATTGCAAGGTACTAACAGTCCGTCAGCTCTTCGTGCTTCAATCTGTCCTCAGAAGACACGCTACCGTCCCCCCGTCTGATCCCAAAAAGCGAACCAATATTCCTCCAGGCACTCGGCACAAAACTTCTTTTGCCAGACACCAATATTATACAATAAGCACACAAATTTACAAAAAAACTCATAAAGAACTTAACATACTCGACCCAAATAGATATGAACTAAAGTCTAAGATGACAGAATGGCTACTTCAACAGGATTACTCACAAACAGAATCACTACTTACATACATCGCTTAATATTAATATATCAGTGTACACTCACAAGCTACCCTCACCCAATTGCACAACTTACACTAACACACCTTCAGATACACATACACACCCCTACACCTACACACACCCACATACATCCACACACACATACATACACCCACACACACACACATACACATCCATACTTACATACAAACACCCACACTCACACCCCCATGCTCCTTAAACTCTTTTGCCTTTCTTTATTTTAATTATAATTATAAACGAAACAAACTAACCTCATTTTAAATCACTAGGTAGATCGACACAACTCACAAGTTGTATAAATCTTATCGCAATCTATCATTTAGCTGAACACTGTCTCTTAAGATACAGGTAACCCTAGTTTAAGAGGCAGGGCACACGAATTATATTGTCTACAGATTTCTGCACCATGGTTTATTATTTGCTCTGTACTTACATCCTACCACTAGCTGTTAATAATACCCTTTTGTTAACCAAGTTATTTAAGTCTGTAACCTGTTTTGGAAATAAATAAATTTTATTATTATTTATTATTATTAGTAGGTTATTCTTATTTTTTTAATGGTTAGGTTAGGTTAGGTTAAAACTGTGACTTCCTACGACTTCGCCAGAAACGACTAGATTATATAGAAAATCTAAACCTGCCCTAATAATACAATAATAATATATTATTTATGAATGCCCATTTTCTATTTTATTTTCGCCATTAAGTTTCCGCTTAGATATTAATTCTGTTCCCAAAAGAAAAACTTGATGCTAGTTTAAATTAAAACGGAGCTTATTACTGATATATTAATATGCTACCTATTACTTATTACGATACTCCTTATTAGCTGCCAACCCATTATATATGGTACCCACTCTATTTTTTTTTAAAACCTATATTCATTTTACTTAGTTGCCGCATTAAATACATGCCTATTGGTTATGGCCGCGAATCAAAATACAACCTGTTACTGACCTGCAACCTGTTACTGAAATTGCAAAAAACGTAATAAAATTTGAATTTCGCGGGCTACCTTAGCGCATTAATGTTATTTAACTTAAATCCATGTTGGAATGGTGCTTGCACGGGGGGTGTTAGTAAGGGGGGGGGGGGTTAAATTTCTGTAATTTTTTGCCTAAGGCGCACCGTTTTCGAGATATTAGATTTTTTTTTTTTTATTACTTTAAATAAAAAAAAACATCTATGATCATTATTGCAAGTATTAAAGAGTTCATTTTAGCTTGGCTACTTTACGTTTATCCCTGCAATTCGGGGAATAGTCAAATCTGCCATCTGTAGTACTGTCCTGTCAAACAAATCGTATATTGGGAAGCATACTTTAGCATTTTCATACAAAGAGATACGAGTATCTGTTGTATGCGATACCCCCTTCCATCAGTAAAAAGTGTGGGCCGGTATGATTCATAGATTATTGGGACGTTAAAACCATCGATAGATATATTTTTATATCTCCAGTAGGCCGAAACTGGTGATATATAGGTTATTGGGTTCGGCCGTAAGTAGATCTTCTCTTGCAGATGGAAATCTGACACACTTCGTCAATAAACGGATAACATCCTCCAGTGTGCCACATACCTCACAATTAGGTGAATCAAGAAAAATCCAAAATTATTGAGCGGCATGTGTCTCTGCTGCTGCTGTGTGTGAGCTGTAACTATATTTTTTCTGCTAAGCCTAGTATTACAAAACCACGGTACATGAGGAGGCTCCGAAACTATAGACCTATACCAGTAGATGTATGTTCAAACTTTTAACTTTGAGATTTTGAATGGCGGCTTTTGGCTACTTTTTCTTTCTTTTATTTATGGACTAAGCATTTTTCTGGATAATATTTACTTAAGACATCATTAAAGTTTAAAAGCTACCTAATGGTCTTAAAATATATACAAGTAAATTATTGGCTAAAGCAGAATGCCGTTGTGCAGTACCAACTTGAGGGGGAGCGTGTCACAACCAAAAGCAGTTCATAAAATTACTACTATTTTTTAAATCAGATTTACGTTTTTGATATGAAAAAGAATCCCGGATTTCGGAGATCAAAAATAAAAGGTTTTTTTTTTTACTTTGTACGTATTTTCCACGTTTATGTCACTGCCATTGCACTTCATTTCCGAATGTTGCTACTACCACAGAATACTACAGTATATGTAGTAGTACTACGTAAAAAAAAACAATATTTAAATACCTGCCAGCAAACATTTATACGAAGAAGATAATTATGTAAGTATCGTACCGATTCGCTTTTTAGAATACGTGTTATTATGCATTGTATGTTAAGTGTAATACAAATAAAATCTTTATTTAGGTCACACGTTGCGTCTTATTAATTTAAATTATTATTTTGGAACACAGTTTAAGCATTTAATGAAAAGAGGATCGATTCAAAAATTTAAATGTCGTGTTTTTGTGACGTATTGCATTTGTCTTTTTGGCTTATTTAAATTATTATCTGTAGTTTTTTGGCACCGTCACGAATGACGTTACTTTCAATGTTGGTTTCGGACTTCTTGGCGGGAAAGTGAAGCGTCATGTTCAGCAGTTTGTTTAATTTTCCAAAATTTGTGTTCATCCGAATATTAATGTATAATAATGGTGGATTATTAACCATTAAGTGTTTGTGAACGTGCATTAGTGTAGGCAAATGAAACAAAACAGTGCAACTTCGCTTCAAGTTCCTTCTCTCAAGAAGTCCGCGTGAGGTCTCAGTAAAGTGTCACATCTTTACTGAAACTCAAGGGGAGTGGGCGGGGATATCATCATCATGCATTTATAATTCATTTCATCAATACTATACAAGAACTAAAACGTGACATTGGCTAAATGCACAAACCGTGCGAAGCCAGAAGAAAAAAAAAAAAAAATGTTGGTTTCATAGTGCGTAGTAGGTAGGTACATTATAACTCAATGGTTTCATAAGAACTATTTGATTATAATTAAAATAACGAGAATGGGAGTTCAAGTGCTTTTTCTTAACGTAGTGTTAGTGTGATAATCCTTAGCGATGCCCCCATCTATAGTAAGACATCGGCCAGCAAGTCGTCGTCACCGATATATAAACTGTTCACTGGTATTGTTAAAACAATTTAGAGTACATGACATAGAAAATATATCCGTGGCTATAATATGATTCGTGTTTTAAGATTATGGATTGCTCCGACGCCTGTTAGTATTACCGCATTAACTAACTAACGCACTAACTCCACCATTTCGAATCAATCATTTTTACGAACCTAACCTCAAAATATTAAGTAGGTAAATGGCAAATAAATACAAATTCCGGAAATCCATGTAAAAAACAGTGAACAATATAGGCAGAACATTGAATTCGCCTCCAAATACACTGGGTTTGGGTGTGACAGTGGACTTTTCGTTTGGTACAGGGCGCCCTATATTTGTCGGCATTTTGCTTTGTATTAGAGTGTGTAATTTGTATTTTTTTTTGTAAAGTGTATCTTGTTTGTGCAGAATAAACAATTTTTCTTACTTCTTTCTTTCTTTTCTCTGTGGCAAAAGTCGCTCGTCTAGCACTAATTATGGCGAGCCAGGCCGAATATGACTCAGCGGGGGTAGTGCCGAATAGAGTTAGCCGATCGGCATGAGCCGAATGAAAGTCGAGTATTGTGTGTGGTACTGGTACGTACCTAATTCATTTTGTTAAAAAAATTGTGCCGAATCAAAAGTACAAATCGGAACTTCATTATAATTTGTCTGTAATCGGAACTATAATTGCTACAAGAACCCCAATAATTAGTTCTTGTAGTAAAATTACTTTGTGGCGTGTGACCTCTAAAACGGCGGTGGTGTGGTTAGTTTATGATGTCCTACTTGCATGGAATTAAATCCCAGAGTTTCTGTAGGTATACTACTTTATGCCCTTGGATGTGGGTGGAGTACATAACTCCTTCACAATGTATGAATTATTGCTTCTCGCCGGAGCTGTCACTGCAGACGTTGTCTTGTCAAATTTTCAATCATTCATCCAAAAATTTCATATATAACCCTTCTTCTGAGGCAGTCGGGTAAAGAGGACGTTCAGTTCTTCCCAAAATTTCCAATTTGCCGGGCATCTTTTCAAATGTTTGTTTCCAAAAAACCTTGAACTATTACGAACATTTTAAAACCAATAATAGCCAAATAGGTCCAGCCGTTCTCAATTGATGCGTTTACCAACGAACAGCATTTAATTTATAGGAACCCTGATAGTTTCGCCAGGTCCTTCTTCTCCACCTCCTTCTGTGAAGCAGCAATGCTGGAGGCGGAACGCGTGAGGGTGAGGCAAGGTTCGCGCCCTCGCGCCCTCAGTCGCCGCAGGAAACGCCCCGGGCGTCGGGAGTCGCAAGCCGATTTCCGGCCACCATAGGCATGGCATTGCGGACGGTGAACGATGGGTAGCTCGCCGTCCGATAAGGAACAGGCCCGGGTCGACGGCGCGTTGTGTTCCACGCGCGCCTCAAAAAGATGTTAGCGCCAACTGACGAGGTCTGATAGGACCAATGTCTGCCAGGGTTGCGACTTTGTCCGAAAGGTATATCGTGGCCCTGGCACACAGGCATTTGAAGGAACACGGTGGGTTTTAGTCAGTAAAATTCTGACACGCCCTCCCGCTCCGCCCAGAGCGAGAGAAGTTATTTGATAATTTCCCACCTAAAAAAAAGCTGCGGCTTAGCACAGAGACTCTTAGTATTAGAAAGCTGTGATTGGTATACATATTAATTACGCCGAAAAAGTGGTAAATAAAATCTTGGATACCTCCCTTACACGTAAAGTGGGGAATATAGTTTTTCTTCTCGTATATCCCATGATGTGGGATAACGTTGGATAGGCCGTTCAAAAATATTGAGGGTCTGTCATGACCATTTTTCGATTCAGGGATTCGTTTGCGTAATATTAAGCTTTAAAGTCCTGCCAGCTAAATGCTTGTTTTTGGATATGTGAAAAAAAATCATGGCAGTAGTTTATATAATAACGAAATTAAAAGAAAGACTATCACAGCTAAGCAGGCTTTACAAGTTAACGAGTAATAGTCGACCAACTTACACTTGCAGTTGGAGAATTGACCGTGACGTATATTATCGAACACATGTTTTTCAACTAAAATGTTAAGTTTTTTTTTTGGGATAAATTCAGCCCAACTACGGAACCCTTCATTGTGTGTGGTCGGACACGCACAGATTATCCACTAAACTTCATTATGGCTTCTACTTACTGGCGCGACATGTGGGACGCTAGAGCAATTTCTATGAAAAATTCAAGGACATTGTTCTACCGGTGTCGCGTTGCGCGACAAGTCGCGTCAGTATGTAGAAGTCTTTATTTTATGCATCTGTAATTTAAATTCAGTTTTATTTACCGAGATAATCACCAGTATTTTAAATTTATATCGCAAAATAAATCTTATTATGCTTACTGGGACTGAAACACATTTAACTTAGGTAAAACTTATCAAATGATTTAGATTTAGATGACTTACACTTAGGCGTCATTATTGACGATGTCACTCGTATCATATTATGTTTTAAAAATAGTCACAACGGTTTCATACCGACTGTACCCATATATTTTTACGAAATAAGAGTCTTCTCCCACAGCCATGCCGCGGAAACATATCCCTTCTAGAAGAGGACATTTGGCGTGAGCAACAGTGTAGCGCGCACGACGACACCCCCTATGGGGGGGAGCTGTTCCACTGGCGCGCGCACAGAGATGATGCCGAGCCGTGCGCGCTGACGTGCCGGGGCGTGCCGCAGCACTCGGGGCAGAGTCCTGAACCGGTGCGTACGATTTTATTCTTAAAGGGACGAGAAGGTAACAATCATCTACACTAATATTATATAGAGGAAAGTTTTTTTTCTTTGTTTTTATGTTTGTAACAAATAGGCTCCGAAACTACAGAACCGATTTAAAAAAATATTTCACCAGTAGATAGTTACATTATTACGAAAAAAAAAATTGGAATCCGTAAGAAAATTGCAATATGTAACCCAAGGTAGAAAACCAAAAATAGTTTTTTTATTTTATTTTATTTATTTGGGAAAATAAACAGTTACACATTATATTATTACATGAAATTTGAGCTGTAGAGCCCACGACATTTTCCACATAATATTATAAAACAACTTATAAAACGAATGCGATGTGCGCTTACAATTAGGTACGTACTATTAAATTATTATGCTGTTAATGTTAAAACTAAACACTAAAATTTTTGGCGTGCGCTGCGAAAATGATTAATGATAGAACAAAATAATGTACTACAGGTTTATAGGTCTCGCCCTCCACGAAGAAGAGAAAAAAGATTTGACAGTCGTCAGTACAGGTACGTTAGTTAGGTTACAGTTAGGAATAGCCCGTAGTACCTACAGCCCAGGAAAATAAGTTGAATTAGCGGCTAAATCTATTAAATAAATATTAGTGATGATTTATCACCAAGATTATCTTAATTCAGGCATTAGAAATACAGTGTGAAAAATGTGTAAAAAAAATTGCTGTCAAAGATCCCAAAATCAGTTTCTTGCAGAAATCTCGTAAACTATTGTTTTTACGTAATTTTTTGGTACTTAGAACAAGTTTAATCCACACACAGATGTACAGTTGTAGGTATTGTATTTGTTTTGCATTTTTTTTTTGTATTTATTTAACTTAATTTAATAAAAAATCAAAGAAAATCCGTGAAAATATAAATAATTTACGTTTTCAAGGATTTTCTGTTAATAATAGCCCGATCCACTGGAGTGAAATCGACGACAAAAAGAAAACTTCAAAATACTTTTTGATTTATGTCCCAAAAAATGATAGTCATTTATTCTTACTTCTCATCCCAAAACTAGGCTGCAGCGTTAGCTCTGCCAATTAAAACTTATTAAGTAGTTATTTTTTCTAGCTGGCCTACAGTTTTTTTTGTCATCATTTTTCTTTACAATGTTTTTAAAAACAAAAAACAACTTCCCACACACTACTCTTACATACGTTGTCTACATCTCTTCGTCTACTTTCCTGTCGCAGGTATGCTGGAAGAGATTTATTTAGAAATAAGCATCACCTTTGTACGTACTTTTCTGTTCGTTTCTTCTTGTCTGTTTATATGTGTGTACTTAAACTGTGAAATAAATAAATTATTGCAAAAAAGTTTGTGCTCGCTAGGTTTACTGTTCGCAGAATTACTAGTAAGTACTAATTAATTTGTAAAAGAGAATGAAAAAAAAAGATACTGAACCCCCGTGCGCTCACAAAACAGAATGATGTCATGCATTTTAAGAAAGCAATTCTAAAATAGAAACTTAAAACTGCCAAAATGTTCTCCAGTCCAGTTGAGAAACTTAAATACATAATGCAAAGCTGCGAGCAACTTTAAAATGCCAGACTGGTATTAAAGGAAAGTTTAAAAATAAAGTTAGAGACTGTCAGAGGAAATTGTAACTAGATTTAAGGACAGCCTTAGTATTCAGAGAAGAGATGACCTCTCGATGTTTGAGGGCGAATTTCACCAATTAAACTGAACGCGATCTGCACCCTAATAGGGTATTTGACTGCTATCAAAAATATATAATATATATGAATTAATAACTAATTTTAAAGGTGTTACTAAAAAAAAACTTGTGAAAAAAATATAAAATCGGTGAAAAATGGAGTAGTTAGACGCATTTCAAATGATTCTACTATCCTTGTCACACAAAACGATCATTGTACTGAATGGCGCGAAGTTACTATGAGGTTCCTGTGTTGTGACGTCAGATCGCAGCAGTGTCTCTGTCTACAATAGACTTTAAAACGCATACAATTTCGCCATTTTTTGAGATATTGAAACATTTTCTTACCGTAGCTTAATTTTTTTTGTTGGTTTCGAAAAATCTAAATAAAATAAAGCAATCAAATACCCTATTGCGTTAGGTACACACTATCAATCACAATCTGAATGATTTTGAAGGATATTACTAATCCATCATATTATATCATAATTATGTTCGAAAAATTTGTATGCTCAACAAAGTAAATACCTAACGCAATGGATGTTGTTGAACTGTCAAAATGAAAGCCGCACATATAAACGGCGCTCAAGAGCTGTCAAGTATCATCATTGTTGTTGAGCATTGACACTAATTGACGCTCTTAAACGTAATTACACTTTTGATAACAAAACTTCATTAAAGTTGAAAGTTGAAACTATCTAACTGTCAAATAGATAAATAGGTCGTTTCATTTTATGATGTACAAGTGAGGCCGTTTGTCCACCGCACCGTCAAGGAGACGTCTACGAGAAGGGATCCTTTCTTTTCGCATAATGATTATTATTAAGGGGCTGGCGTAGCATGCATGGTTCATACAAACGTAATACCAAAATAATTTGTAAATCAAACATGTTCTTAAGGTAGTGTGTATTAATTTCGATTAGATTACAGAATATCTATGTTCCCTATCCATTTATGTAAATGGATAGGGAACCCTACGAGAACGAAGACGATATACACTATTAATTTGTAGTCTGTTAAATTCATGATAAGGTACATTCTGGCACAACAGAAGTCAATATCTATTCAATTGCTATTCCTTCTTGATATCTACAAGTTCTAGTTTCCTACTTCATTCACAGACCGTCTCCCTGGATGACGAGGACCGGGTGGTGGTGGCAGTGCTCGCAGCCAGGGTGTCCGATGGCACCAGGTGTCGGCCGGGCAGTCTGGACATGTGCATCGATGGGAGGTGTCAGGTTAGTACACACTTATGTTAGTTTCTTTCTAGGTTGATCTTAATAATTATGTGTTTTCATAGTCCTGGAAAATGTATATTTTGGTTTTTCTTTTGCTTCGAGGAGAGTAATAGACATGCAGGCTAGTTAGAAAATTTCTTCAGTGTGAGCCGGAAATCTTGAACCAGTACTAACTCAAATATTAATAGTTTCGTCTACCATACAGTACACGTATAATATTACTACCACACTTAACCCCACTGCTGGACACTTGGCGTAGGCCTGTGCCATCAGTACTATCCGGATAGGCTGAGGAAAACAAATATAAAAACAGAAATAATAATATATCTTTATTTATACAAAAACCTTCAACAATGCTTAAAACTTAGGTCGCGTAAATAACAGTGAATAAAGGTCATACAAATAGAGTAAACCCTGACTCCCAAACTAGGAGATCCTGTGAGTTAGGAGTCAGAGTGATATGAGAGGACTTGTCCGTTAGCCGGTAGACAAAATTATTGTATTATTTTTCGTGTGTTAGGTACTCAATTACCCGCTGATAGTAAAGCATACAAAAGCACCACTTGGATCTAAATTAATAATTAAGCATTAAATACAGGTCTCGTTTATGAGACTAAATTTCTGATTATAATACAATAATATAATACAATTGATGATATTATAGTTGAACAAAATCTATCATGTTTTACAAATAAAGAATCGATTTCCTGCAAAAACACTACATCTGTGCTGAATAATTATTATGTATTATTAACATAACAACACGCATCTAATCCCGAAGGGTTAGGCAGAAGTGTACCTATAGTACGCCCACGTTTCGCCGGCTATGTTTAAACCCCATGTAATAGGGGGCGAGCCTATTGCCATCAACCGGGCACAAAGCCAGACTCCGGGCTGCTACTGAGAAATTCCTGGTGGAAAAACCCAATAACACTTTGCCCGACCTGGGAATTGAACCCTGGAACTCGTGCTCAGCAAGTAGTGCTTGCGAGCACTACACCAACGAGGCAGTCTGGCTGTAGGTACTATACTTACGATAGGTGCGTATAGTACCTACAACCACATTTCGCCAGTTAAGACTCAGATATATGCCAGTGATCTTGAGTGGTTAGCTTGCGTGTTCTGTACTGAGCTCACGCAACGCGTCGTACGTTCAGCCAGTAATAGGACTCGCCCATCAAGGAGCACTGTCCCTAATTTGACGCATTATTAATTTATTATACATAAAACAAAAGGTATTTTAATAAAACGCGTATACTAAAAGATTGATAGTTAAATTATCTTTAAATTGGTGAAGGTTTCAGAAAAATACGCTAAGTAGATTTTGCGCCATTCTCAGTTTTTTATCCGCATTAGACATAACTTTACAAATTAATTTCACTATGTAATATAAACATAATCTAAAATAATAATACAGAACACGCAAGCTAACCACTCAAGATCACTGGCATATATCTGAGTCTTAACTGGCGAAATGTGGTTGTAGGTACTATACGCACCTATCGTAATCATAATAAATTATTGAGAAAATGCTCTTAATGAACATATATTTTTTTCAAATCATTAACATTACCCGTTTAGACGTGATCTTCAGTATAAAATCATTAAAAGTTGGTTATCGTCGCCTTAAGTATGTTTCATCATCATAATCATTTCAGCCGAAAGACGTCCACTGCTGGACATAGGCCTGCCCCAAAGGGGAGAGTTTGCCATAATCATCACGCTTGGCAGGCGGGTTGGCGATCGCAGTATGGTGTTAAAATGCATAGAGAACGCTGCTGCCCATTCTCTAGTAAGTCTCCTAGTCGCCTTTTACGACACCCACGGGAAGAAATAGAGGAGAGCTATTCTTTACGTCCGGCACTACACAGAACGTTTAAGTATGGCAAAGTCAAAGTCAAATTGTTTATTTCAAATAGGCACCTATGAAGCACTTTTGAACGTCAATATTTACAAAAAAATAGAATTGATTCTAGTCGCCCCTTGCAAAAGGTAGTTTAAAAAAAAAAACAATATCAGTGTGAGTTAAGGTAATCACAGAATTTAAAATAAATGTCATAAAAATAATAAATTATACAATTAAAATAGCATGTTTATATGTTTAGGTGTATTTAATTATTATAATTTCTTCCAATCCAATTTTCAAAAGTACAGTAATATCTAGAACACATCAAATTTACCGCACCACCTTTAAACAAAGGCTCACAAATGGACATTATCTTGAAACTCCGAGCTCGTTACCCTAAATATAAATGTTGACGGCAGCCGATGGCCGCTGAAAAGCTGTCAGAGGCCATTCTGAACGGAGAGTTGGGGCGGACAACGTGTTGGTACAAACAGGGTTGGTTCATACGTGTGTAGGGTTGGAATTAGGTACGTTTCGGCAGATTTTTCGTCAAAATTTACTTTTGAAGTTTAAAGGACACACATGTCAACTCAGAAAGGGGTCGTCACCGTATCAACTCGAGCCATTCAGTATTCTTTATATGAAACTCCCTACTGCAACGCACACTAATCGGAAGCGTAACGTAATCGCCTCGCCTCGGGACAAGCTCACGAACCGCACAGCGGTGCGTGGTCAACTTGAAATTCCCGCGCTTACGTCTCATCGTCCCCACGCTTACGTCTCTCCGTACCCGAGCTTACAGGATCTGGTGCCAGCCAGGTCAACCAGTAGTCGGCAAGCCGTAAGCGCAGCGTCGTCGCCTAGCCGTAGCCGAGTCAACGTCTCGGAGCTGCTGATCCGCTTTGGTTACGTGCTTACGTTAGGTTGACGCCTGTTTGACGGCGAGGCGCAAGGCGATACGGTGACGATCCCTTTACGAGTTGATATGTGTGCTATTTCCATAAATGGTCTAACATTTAAAAAAAGACACTAATTAAGGGAAGATGCAAGGCAGCCCCAACACAACTATATTTTGTAACATAATGGTTACCTCTAACTCCTGGTTTGCAGTTCAGTATATATGATAATAATAAAATAATTCGTTGAAAGCAGAACTTTTGATATGATTTGCCAACATGTTCGTTAAAAACACTACTACTTACTATCAATGACTGACTTGCGACTCAGATTGTAACAATGAAGAACAGAAAGGTTTTTCCTTTATTTAGTTAGAATTAAAATATTATGTACATAAATAACAACTTATAACTAATTAATTTATAAAAATAAAAAAATTATATACTAACTAAACTAATACTATAAAACATTAAAATATAGCGTCGAAAAATTGAAGAAGAACATAATCAAATCTATACGCGTATTCTAAATTTTAAAATAAATTACAATTGTAATAAATTTGCATGCTAAAAGTTATCGTAATATTACAAAATGTAGGCTGATAGGTATTAGTATTAACCAGTTTAAAAAAATATATATCTTCTCCACCATACAGACATCTAATACTTAAATGAAATTCATAGACCTTTAAACAATGATATTAAAATAAACAGATATGTTATACACTCACAAAACAACCGAAAAAAGTGTTCTGGCTAGCAGCGGCAGCACACATACCCACTTTTCATTCGTTTTACATTTCACTACAAGTAAAAATGATAGAAAAGAGATGGCTTGATAAAAACAACAAGAAAAAAAGAGACGCTAGTGTTGTCAATTGCGCGTGAATGTAAACAAACATTATTCTGGCCACCAATCACCGAATGTTGGCATCACAAACTAACAAATACGTCCCAATTAGGACGTTTTCGAGTCATCACGATTGCGCGCTCACAACATATCTGTTTAATTTAATATCATTGCCTTTAAAGAAATGAAAATATCCAATTAAATTAAGTACTTGCCAACCCTATTAATGATAGACGTGAATATGTAATAAACATAACGAAGGCATTTCAGTCTCCTCGTTATCTGAGTGGTTGGCCATGTTGGATGGGTAACCGAAATACAATTCAAACCACTTAATACAAACGCTACAGTTCTATTAGGGCGCTTTTTTTTGTCCTTATCGGACGGCGAGCTACCCATCACTCATCGTCCGCAAGCCCGCGCCTACGGTGGCCGGAAATCGGCTTGCGACTCCCAACGCCCGGGGCGTCTCCTGCGGTGACTAGGGGCGCGAGGGCGCGAAACTTGCCTCTCCCTCACGCGTTCCGCCGCCTTCTTCGCTAGCATTACTGCTTCACAGAAGGAGGTGACGGCCTCACCATGCCTGAACCAGGGCCGGACGTGAGAGATCGCCGCCACCGACCGCCTCGTGAGGACACGGCGGTGCTCCGCCCAAGTCGGGCAGACCTCCACGAAATATTTGCATAAGACGCAGATATGTGCCAGTGACCTTGAGTGGTTAGCTTGCGTGTTCTGTACTGAGCTCACGCAACGCGTCGTACGTTCAGCCAGTAATAGAACTCGCCCATCAAGGAGCGATGTCCACAATTTGACGCATTATTATACTTTATTATACACAAAACAAAAGGTATTTTAATAAAACGCGTATACTAAAAGATCAACAATTAAATTATTTTTAAATTGGTTTAAGGTTTCAGAAAAATACCTTTGGTAGATTTTGCGCCATTCTCAGTTTTTTCTCCGCGTTAGACATAACTTTACAAATTAATTTCACTATGTAATATTAAAATAATCTAAAATATTCACATATTAAGTTATTGAGAAAATGCTCTTATTTAACATATATTTTTTGCAAATTATTAACATTACCCGTTTAGACGTGATCTTCAGTATAAAATCATTAAAAGTCGGTTATCGTCCCCTTAATTAGTCAGTCTTGCATACATAACTCACGCTACTTAAAGCTACGTACTACAATCCTTACATACACCTTTTGCTTCGTTTATGCTCATACATCTGGTCATACACGCCCAGAGCGTGTATGACCAGATGTATGAGCTTACTAATTAGTAAATTAAAATGATAATGAGATCAACCACAAAATATTAATGAGAACTATTATATCCATAATAACGTATTTAAATAAATAAATCAATTAATCCGATAGACAGCATAATAAAATCCTCCTGTTCTGGTCAGTATTAATTATTCATAGATTTTATCGCAATCATCATGCATTTGTTTTGATATTCCATTGGTTCTTTAATTAATTATTAATATTAAATGTTTTGTGCCAATGAGCACAGAGCGAGGTTAATCTATCAGTGCATTATCAAACGAATCTGTGCCTGACTGATAGATTATGCTCGGATAAACAAAAATGTAAAATCACCATGATAAGGAAACTTTTTACAATAAAAAAACAATCGATTTCCAAAAAAAACAACAATGTGTACAATAACTTCAATTTTGGAAGTCAATGTCTTTGGATTAGTTTTTTGCCACCGACTTCCGGAATTGTTGATTAAAAATAATAAGTCAGTGCCCTTGATTTTGCAAGATGTGTTTTTTGGCACTATTACTGAAGATTACAATCTTAGAAACAGCTCCGCTGCTTAAAAACAGTCCTAAATATTACAAACAATGATTTTAAATTATCTATTCCTTCATCAGGTTTAGACGAACTAGCATTAATCTAGCGAATGTATCCAGTATAGGTATTTTAGCAAGCATATCAAAATGGGCTTAAACTTTCAGGTTTTTTGACAATTTGCCCAAAGCATCATGTAAGTATCAGATTTTTTCCTGCTTAGCAAGACACGATTACGCTTAAGAGCGTTAACGACGTACGGCATTTCATACAAACTTTCAAGCCCTTGTTTTTCGAAATGACTGAACCGATTTTAATGAAACTTCATACGCATAAGCAGGATACAAAGGTCTAAAAATTTAGTTAAGAACATTTTCGAAATGTCTTATTTAAAAACAGATAACTGAAAATCTCTGTTTCTATGGAATATTCTTCAGTCTAATTTGGCTGTAACACTATTTTTCAAAAAAAATCTTAGACCTTTGTATCCTGCTTATGCGTATGAAGTTTCATTAAAATCGGTTCAGTCATTTCGAAAAACAAGGGCTTGAACGTTTGTATGAAATGCCGTACGTCGTAAACGCTCATAAGTAGATTGGCATCTCTCTGTGCGGTTATAAACTCTATACCGATGACATTCTGTAGCTACAAACTCCCAATCCATCAACCAGTATAGCCTTAGGATATTGGTATCCGTCAGTAATTGGGTTGTCGAGGTCAGGCACAGTCAGGCGCCACTCGCATCGTGTGAAATGGTTTTTAACCGCATATGGTCGGTGTGTGACCAGTTACATTGTAAAGCTGTGGTTTTAGTGTATTGTTATGCAATTATTTTATGTTTTTTGTTCAAAACCTGGTAAGTACAATCACGTGTAAACTTATGTTTACGCATTCTGAAAATCAAGAGCGATATTGTCCAAGTAAAGTGACGATCAAAGTTATGAGATTTTTTACGAAGAACACATACAGCACCCTAATTGCGTAACACAGTTTGAATCGGAATCGGAATGATTTTGAAGTATATTGCTAATCCATTGCTTCATATGTTAGAAAACTGTGTCAGCTCAACAACGTAACTAACGCAATGAATGTTGTTAAAATGTTAAATTGAAACCGATTCCTACTGATAGTGTGTTACGTAATTAGCCTACAGGCTGTAACAGACCTTTCACGAAGCCGTCATCTACGCATTTTGTTTTTTTTTTTTCGTAACTGTACCTTCTAAGTTTAAAGACATTAGTGACATAAGGTGTAGGAAGAAATTGTGGTAAACAGGATGAAATTGCATAAAATCGCAAACACACAGTGAGCAAGCTTGGTTATCAAAGCCAGCTTCCTGGGGAGCGTTTTGTCCTCTCTTTCCAACACCTTATACACTAGAAAGGGGGTCAATGGTTTAAGATGTATATTGTTGCTGGGGAGTTTCTTGCGCCACTTCTTCTTCCCAGCTAAAGCACTAGGAAGTGGTGAAGGGTGGGCGTTTTTGGGGGAGTGTCTTATGTAGTTCTGACGTTCGAAAAGTGCTGGGGGCCTAAAATGGACTCTTTGGCAGAATCATATTATATGATCTGTGTACAATTCATACATCCCGCAATTCATCTTTTTGACAGCTGCTATTTGACATTAGACTTCAATAAAGCAATTCATAATTTGTGGACCAGTTTACGAAACTCCATACAAAACTGTCAAACAGATGAATTGCGGGATAAGAATTGTACGCAGATCATATTATGATTCTGACAAAGCGTCCATTTTAGGCCCCCTGATTCTCAGCCTATAGTTTGAATAAAACCTTTTAATTTAGATTTTTTTATTTTGAGCATTGCTTCACCAAATTATTGTTAGTCACATAAAATTCCAAAGCAAGGTAATAAAACCAAGTTACCCAATTTACTACCAATGAAGCGTTGCTGTAGAAATCAATGCTTCTACAGCAAAGCTCCTAGCTTTACGTTCCTCCATTTTCTACTAGCTATTAGTATAATAATCAAGAAATTGCTTCAGCAATAATATTCCAAGATTGATATTACTCAAATATTACGCGGTTGCCTCGACTAGACCGCGCATATATTAATATTTCAACAGAATTACACGTTTCATGTGTCTGGGCAGACACAGAATATTATATCCAGTAGATCAATTCTGAGAAATTTATAAAATAATAGTCGGGATATTTAGTAATAGTTTCTAAAATTCCTGTTTCATTCGGGGAAGTACGCTTAAATTATTATATACCGCGTTCCGGTTCAAAGGATTTCGGTACCGGTGAAACTATCACAAAATGTGGTCTTTACTTATTTACATGTGGAAATGTGAACGTGTCTATATTCTGTTTCTGGTAGTTTGAGCTTGTCTGATTTGAGCTGCACGATTACTGACAAATGCTTGCACTGATTGGACAGGTCCACTCAAATTTCTGTAGGTCTTTCCTCAAAGGACCATTTCAGACACGGAACACGGATCTGCATGGTCCACATGATCTGACCAAGATTATGTCTAGACTTTAAAAGAGAGAGAGTTTGTATCGCCATTTCTTCTCAGGGGTAGTCAAATAGGAAACGTCAACTACATCTAGCTTAATTTTTAATATAAAATCCATATACTATAGACATCCTATTTACAGAATTGTCTGTGTGGTGCCGGACGTAAAGAATATCACTACACCCTACACCCTATTTCTTCCCGTGGGTGTCGTAAAAGGCGACTAAGGGACTTACTAGAGAATGGGCAGCAGCGTTCTCTATGCATTTTAACACCATACTACGATTGCCAACCCGCCTGCCAAGCGTGGCGATTATGGCAAACCCTCCTTTTGGGGGAGGCCTATGTCCAGCAGTTGACGTCTTTCGGCTGAAATGATTTACAGAATAAACGATTTCATTTCATTTGTAGCTTTAAATTCTTTATCTTGTCAATCTTGGAAAGAACAACCATACAGGGTCATTATCATCTCATGTAATCTAGCGTAACTCCGCAGACAAAAACTAAATTAATTTTATTTTTATTTAACTAATAAAATATGACTTCACAGGTGACAGTAAGTATAATATTTTGATTATTCGGCCAATTACGAAGTATACACACACTAAGAAATAAAGAGAGTGACATAAATATAAATATTTAAAGTGTGTGTGCACCTGTGTGTGTGTGTGTATCTGTGTGGTGTAGGTGCTGTAAATGAGTGTGAGATGATGTGTGTATACAACCTGTTTTTTTTATATCCCATAACTCTAGGGTTATATTCTGTAGGTAAAAATAATACTAAAACTCCTAGAATAGGTGGTCCAAAAATGCATCGTTTCGGAGATATCATCAATCCTAATTAAATTAGGTCAAAAATTGTCACCAGTATGACGAATCTTTACTTTTGCGAGGTTGCTAAACTTCGCAGTAGTGTAGTAAAATAAATAGTAAAATAAAATATGTAGGTATTTTGGTATCGGGGCTTCCCGGCGGCAGCTTGTGAAGGGAAAGCTACCTTGTCGACGTTGTCATATTTCACGTAAGGGTGTTTTACATTATTAATCGTGACTTTGCCGAATTATTTTGTATGAAAAATGAAAAAAAAAAATAACGAAGGATTGGAACATAACTCATATGCCAGTTGATTCTTTGATATGACCTCAATCATACCCTAGAGTTATGGGATATCAAAAAAAACACGTCGTATTTATGTAAGTATAACTAAAACTGGCACTGCTAAGTTAGCTGAGTTTCCGGGGTGGCGAAGGATTTGGATAATCTCTTTTAAAATCGGTTCCGTGTGGTACTGAAGGGGTCCAGTGTTGGGAATTCAAGACTAAAGAATTAATTTCAAGATTTTTGGACCGTAGTTTGTGTCGTCACTTGGAATCAGTTGTTTTTGTGTAAACTTCACAGACGTGATGTGTATCGATATCTACACATGAGAAAACAAAAGAACACAGATTTCCTCAACTCATACTTCAAGTAACAACACTAACAGCGGTCGTTAACCCCCAAAAAATCCATCAAATCCTTTTAATTTGATCGTGTTAAGATATCGTTACCCATCACGGCTGCAGAGTTTCGCTAGCTTATTTAACTTTACGCTGTATACAGTCAGGTAGATTGTTATGCAAATTGACAATATACGTCAATTTGCCGTGTTATAGCCATTTCATATAACTGTGAAAGAATGACAGTTGTGATTTGAATATACGGACAATTTGAGTTGGTAGTCAGTTTTCTATGCAAATTGACACCCTATGCCAATTTGAGTTGTTAGTCAGTTTGCTATGCAAATTGACACCCTATGCCAATTTGAGTTGTTAGTCAGTTTGCTATGCAAGTTGACACCCTATGCCAATTTGAGTTGTTAGTCAGTTTGCTATGCAAATTGACACCCTATGCCAATTTGAGTTGTTAGTCAGTTTGCTATGAAAATTGACACCCTATGCCAATTTGAGTTGTTAGTCAGTTTGCTATGCAAATTGACACCCTATGCCAATTTGAGTTGTTAGTCAGTTTGCTATGCAAATTGACACCCTATGCCAATTTGACGTCATCATCATCATCATATTTCAGCCGAAAGACGGGGGGTTTGCCATAATCTCCACGCTTGGCAGGCGGGTTGGTGATCGCTATGGTGTTAAAATGCATAAATGCATAGAGAACGCTGCTGCCGATTCTCTAGTAAGTCGCCTTTTACGACACCCACGGGAAGAAATAGGATGGTGCTATTCTTTACGTCCCCACGGACAATCCATTTTGACGTAGTATAACTATTTCAAACAACCATTTAAGTTGACAGTCAATCGGCTTGACCATTAATTTCCCCGATTTAACGTTATGTGTCGCCACTCACTGGGACTAATTGAACCTAAAGCTGAAATAAGGCATATCTGGACAAAATATTACTTGTTTAAATTAATTAAGTGTGAGAGAGTACACAGTGGGCCTACTGCATATTATTTTTATTCTGTGGTACAGACGTGTCATCTCAAAAACGTCCCGTGAATACGGCTCGGTTCTTAGTGCGGCTTAATGTTCGGTCTCCATGCGAGAGCAAGATGGGAAACTGAAATGTGGCTTTATACGAACGCGGACAGGAAAATGTTTGATTATTTAACTGTTTCGAATTTTTATTTAGGTCGTTTTATCACTCTGCCAACAAAACATTGAAAAGATCATCTTTCTGCCATCTTGGAAATCAAGAATGTCAGATAATGTTTATCTTTACGCTTTTGTTTTAAACATTTATTTATTTATTTTGTTAGGGAAAACTAACAATTGTACATTATTATATATTACATCTAAGATTATATTGGAAGTGGGTAAATGTACAATCCACGACGTTTACACAGATTACCTAGGTTAATACCTACACAATGAAGACACAATATTCTAGTTAAAAAACACAACTAGAAGAATACATGAAGAGAAAAAAGAGGATGCACTTATCTCAAACTAAAACAAATACCTACTACTTGATATTATTACTACAAAAACAAACAAAAAAGAAAAGACACTACACATCACGCAAATGCAGACAATCCACTAAATATTTTTTAACGTTAAATCGTTGTAGTTTTGATTCGTTTGTTTCTAGTTACTTGGCAAAGACACGCCTTTGCCCATACGATATTCTCATAACTAGGTGTATAAACATGGACTTAAAACCTGAAAGAAATCTTATTGAGCCCAGCTACAGCAGCGCGGGCTACAAAGGGCCAAGAAAAGCGTGTTATTTTTATCAAGAGCTCGCGTGCTAAAACCGTCCCCTAACAGGTGTTTACCGCAAAGCGCCAATAAACAATAAACACGCTTCTTTTAACACGTCGCCTCGCATTCGGAGCGTGACAGCGTTGGGTACAGTCGACAAAAAAAAATATAAATTATTATTGCGTGCATGGTAATTTTTAAATCAGGCAGGACCTTAGGCTATATTATAATATTATGTTTCAAAAGCACGAAATATAATAAAATCAAATAATTAGAATGACTAGAGAAATGAGCACAGACCACAGACTATTTAGACAAAGACTGTTGGGTTGTTGTACATAGTTACGTTTTATATTTAATTTTGTTTGCTTTTTATTTATTGTAGGTGTTGTTTTATTTATTTTTATTACCCTAGTGGCATTCATGCGTATCCGTAGGTGAGTCCGTGACAGCAGGCCCTATCAGAATATCAGCTCTGCGGTATTTATTTTTTAAATATCGCGGCATTATGCTGAGATAGGGACCTTTTTGGCATCGCACAAGTTTTGGTTCTTTTTATTGTTTAAGTTAGTTTTAAATGCTATATTTGTATTTCTTGTGCGTGTCCCGAATAAAATATTTTTCTTTCTTTTCTTTCTTTCTAAATGTTGACTACCCCGGAAACGTCAATTTGACAATGACATTTCTTTGTTTACAATTTTGATCTTGAATTTCATTACCGAGTTTAGTGTGACATCTCTCATTGCACTTCAAACATTACAAGTCCTTCTGTAGGTACGCTCCTCGCACCTAACACGCACTACTCTTGTAATCGTTACGTTATTGCCCGGCCTAAGACCATGTTATTTTCAGATTTCAGATGGACAATGACAAAAAATTTATCTGCTTTTGCAGTTGATTTCCAATACTTATTGGTTGATTCGCACAAATTTGCTCGCCCGAAACGGGCGAATCGACACTTTTAAATAATGTGATGTTTCGATATGCGAGTCGCACGAAGTTAATTTATTATTAGACGAATCAACAACTCCAGAAATACGTATTAGGCAATTGGCTTATTTTTAATTTTTGTAATAAAGTTATGAAAAAAGTACACAAAAAAATAAATTTATCAATTATTATTGAACAAGTTTATATTTTATTCAGCAAATGTTTATGAGTAAATGTAAAAGAAAATATTTTGTTTGCCAATTGCCTAATACATATTTCTGGAGTTGTAGATTCACCCGCAAATAAATTAACTTCGTGCAAATCACCTACAGAAAAAATAATATTATTTAACTGTTGATTCGCCCATTTCGGGCGAGTAAATTCGTGCGAATCAACCAATAAGATATTTCCAAACGTGTAATAAAGCAAGTGTTTTTAGAAAAACAACTTTAATACTAAATAAAGTTCCGTTTGCGCTACAACCTCAAGCATTTTTATGACTTTTTCAATAAAACTATTGATTCTGAAGTCAACTTAATTAACACTTAAATAAAGTTGATATTGCTGGAAATAAAATACATTAAGAAACAAAGATTTCAATGAACTTCATTTAGCATGGGTTTATAAAAAAAATCTTTCGCGTTTCACAATTTTGCCGACTGTACATTTGCAAGTGTTCGGATTACCCACACACACTCATCTATCTGGAACAAATGCATAATACGTATACTTATATTTCTTTGGGACGTGTGAAGAGCTCCGGGGCAAATGTGTCTTATGTACCTATAGCGTACTCGTAGTTCCAATTTGTTTTCTGTCAGGGGAGTTTTCTTGAAACTCACTGAGTGCTTATGCTGTTTTAGTGCATTCAACTTGATTCCAATAATGGCACGGTATCATAAATTCTGTAGTAAGTAAAACTCCCCTGACAGAAAACAAATTGGAACTACGAGTACGCTATAGGTACATAAGACACATTTGCCCCGGAGCTCTTCACACGTCGCATTTGTATTCGACGGTCATGTTAGATGCTACCTGATTTTCACATATAATATCAGTCATAATATAGATAACCATAATCGTTATCACCGCGACACGTAGCTTTAATATTATGCTAGTTTAACTGCATTATATAAGTATAACTTGTGATACAGGACGTCTTGAATCTCTTAATAAAAAATACTTATGAGTTGTTTTTATCGCCATATGCGACCACTTTATCATAATTATTAGTTGTATCTTAAGAGTAAGTAAGTAATGACAGGAGGAGGACGTGTTGGTTACGGTCGGACGGTCTTAGTTAAATGTATAAGTCGTAAACATCGTGACCCGTGTCTAAATGCCGCCGTGTCGTGTCCGTGGCAAAAAAAAAAATGATTTTAAACATGCGTTCGTTTTCATACACCGATATCATTTCGTGGACAATAGTGTGGGTTGTACGTTTATTCGACTGTACTAAAACGACTTTTTGTAAATGCTGTAATGTATAACTGTTTTTTGTCCCAAATAAATAAAATAAAATAAATATAATTTATAATGCTAGTTTTAATATGTCATAAAATATAAGATGCTTAATTAAGAATAAGACTAGTGATAGCAGGACGTCGTGCACCTCTCTCTTAGTTAATAGTAGATATAAGTCGTTTTCAGCGTAACACGTGCCTTCTCTGTATGTATCATGAATATAAGATACATTATATACTGCATATGGATAGCAGTACGTAGTCGTTATCAGCGTTATACGTGCCGTCTCGGTATTTATAATAAATATAAGTTGTATCATATAAGTGTAAGTAGCGATAGCAGGTCTTCGTGCAGCTCTCAGTTTATATTATAAGTCGTTATTATTGCAACACGTGCCTCTTCTGTATGTATCATAAATATAAGTTGCATCATTTATAATATGTAAGTAGTGATAGCCTGCAGGACGTCGCAGCTCTTAGTTAAAAGTATTAGTCGTTATTATTGTCTATACAATATGTAACAAAAACCCTGTTGTTCCTTCTACCCACGTTTTAAGATTCTGTATACATACGTAATAAAGCAAGTCATTTAAAAACTTTTCAACAAAAATAATTAAAATAAATATTTAGTTATTAATATTTGTAATGTTAAACTGATTTCTAACCGCTTTAGTTCTTTGATTTTGACTTCTCGACTAGCCAATTCTTAATTTTTTTAAATTATATTTCCACTAATGTTGTGCTTGTAGGTTAATGTGTACGTCCCTAAAAGGAACAACAGGGTTTTTGTTACATACTGTATGTATCATAAATATAAGTTGCATCATTTATAAGTAAGTAAGTAAGTAGTGATAGCAGGACGTCATGCATCTCTTAGTTAAAAGTATAAGTCGTTATCAGCGGCGGGCATGTCTAGCTTTCAGTGTAGTGCGCTGTGTGGTGAATATTTAATGACTGCTCGGGGGTTTGGAGTAAGGTATGAGAAGTAGCGGGTAGTGACATTTTATTTTGGATAGATATTCCATGGATACTGAATGGATCAGATTTCTCAAAAGATGAAAGTTATTGAATGCGTGACAAAAACAAGTTTGTAGATGTTACAAATGGTATAACATGGATGCTGGTTTGTCACTGCGTCGTAGATGGTAGTTGGGTGCATCGCAAGTGAAATTCGTCCTTAAAATCGATAAACATAGATATATACTGACTGTATATCTATCCATTCATAATTCTTGGATAAGCCCCTAATCATTTTTCTAAGTTTTTGCGACATTTAAGGCATGTAATTGACCGTGGAAGTCTAAAGAAAGAAAATGGGAACTGTGACACATGCACTGAAAAATAAGTGTTTGCTTTAACAAAAATCTTGTTTAATGTAATCACGCATCTTGACTCCATACGAGCCTAACAAGATCTTAAATTCTGAAGCTAGGAGAACTTTGTTAAATTATCATAGTTCCATCAACTTTCACGGCTTTGTGATGAGATCAGCCACGGAATTTAAGCACCCTATTACATATTTAAATCTCTATCGATCACTAGTTAGGTCTCAATTAGAATATGCAGTACCTGTGTGGAACCCCTACTACAATAAATACATTGAGTTTATAGAAAGTATACAACGTAAATTTTTGAAATCTATGCATTATCGCTGCTTGAAAAGTTGTTATCTCTCTTATAGTGAGTTACTTATAAAATATAATCTGCTTTCTTTGAGTTCAAGGCGTACTTTTCTTGAAACTACATTTTTGTATGACTTATGCAATAACTTCTATGATTGTTCAGACATTGGTAACAAGTTGTGTTATATAGTTCCCAGAACATGCCAGGGACGTGAGGTGCGCGCACGACCTGTATTCGCCACTACTACCAGTCGTACAAATGCCGGCTTGCGTGCGCCTCTTCGTCGCCTGACAAGCAATTTTAATAAGAATTTCAGCAGTTTGGATCTGTTTGCTTTATCGCAAGGAAAGTTTAGACTCATGTTGCTTAACATATTGAGAAAATAATGTGACACTGTTGTTCCACTTACGCGGCACTATTGGCAACTAAGTTATGATGATACTATGCTATTAATATTCCTTTTTTGTTTTTTTGTATTCCTCTTTTTAATATTCCTTTTTTTTATTGTTTACAACGTTAGTCTATTGTGTATCTGTGGAGAACGTGGTTGATTTCACATTTATATCATTTCTGTATCCTATCTCTTTGTAATTCTTAATGTGTAATTGTTTGTTTTCCCGAATAAATAAAATAAAAATAAAATAAAACTAAGTAATTATTTATTTAGGCAACCCATAGCGATACATATAGTATGTTACAAAGTAAGTATTACAGTGTTGTATGGCTAATAATAGGTTTCCCTGTATAACTCGGATAAATATAAAACATGCGAACGGACTACCTACTAAGAAATTTAAATACAAAAGGTACAAGTTTAGGTATTGCTTATAGTTAAGTTTAAATTTAAATGAGAAAAAACAAAAAAGTTTAATTGTTAAGACCAAAAAAATAAAGTTTGAATAACAAGATATAAGATATTAGTAGTCTGTCAATTGCCTTCACTTATGGTTTTTAGTATTTTTTTTTTAATTTAGGTTTATTAGAGTCAAATATATCCACTTAAGAGAAATCCGTGTTATAAATTAATTAGTTTAATTACGGGTATTTATATAATTTAACTCAAATGTTGGCTGGTTTAAGAATTTTATAATGCTAACAAGTGTTGCTTGTTACCATCAACTTAAATTATTATTTGATATACAAAAGTGAAGAAGTAAAATCAAACAAAGCATGTATGATGTAACAAAGACCGGTGATTGTTCTGTACATGTCACATTGTCGATATAAATAAAATGAATTTGTTCTGGCAATTAAGCTATCTTGTTTTAAATAGTAAATAAATAAAAAATGATTACTAACATTTTAATGCCAACTAAGAGAAAATGTATCATACGTTAGCTTACATTTTTGTCAGTGTGCTAAAGATACAATAAATAGTAGTCTTGATCACAGTTTCCTCCACTTTGCACCACTGCCGTTTATAACACCACGGTGCAGTAATTCAGTTAGTTATGCTTTGCTAGCGGACATGAGAATAAATAGGCTGTTTTTGTGTGAAAACAATGCTAAAATACCGTGTTGAAACAACAAATTGGGTTCGCCACACATTATAATGTTATTGTGACAGTTTTAATTGTGTTTATATGATGTACATGCCTAATTATTTAGTTATGAGTTTGGTTTTCAGTAGCCTCGTTGGTTTATGAAATAACAAATTTTCATTTATTTTGCGTAGGTTATTTTTTAAGCCCACAAATAGATTTAACTCTGTTCCTTTAAATAAAAAGTGAAAAATTACCTTAATTTCGGAAGTCGGTGTCTTTGGAACTACTTTAGTTTTGTGCCACCGATTGTTTGTTTTGGAAGTCGATTGTTTTTTTTTTGTAAAAAGTTTATTATTTTTCACTTTTTAGTGGGTCAGTTTGCAATTATCTATACTCCATTTGAAATAAGATTAGACATTTAAATAAGCTTGTTTACAGTCCGTTCAACCGATTTTGAGTTCTATTCCGTGGGCATAACATGACATATAAAGCAAAAACGTGGTTACAATACCAACTGTTTATTACAGCTGTCATTGTTCATGCCATCAACGCAATAGTTGTCAAAATCGATTGAACGGACCGTAAAATAGGTTTATTTAAATGTCTAATCTTATTTTAAACGGAGTATAAGTTCATTTCATTTCATTTCAGTTCTCCTGGTAAGAACCAGGAGAACTGGAACTGATGGTGACTTCACCATATGCATAGTGACGGGCATACATTTCTTTGCAACCATATTAAAGGGTCTAATCGAATGAAATACTTATTGTTAAGTAGTTCCGGTGGAAATCTGTGATCTTCATCATCAGTTCACTTCACCAAATGGTGCTCTCCGAGTGCAAATGCAGGAGTTACTTTAAAAAAATACTGCAATCGATATAGGTGTGCCTATATAATTTGAGGATGGCCCTCGATTTCCATGGGATCCCCTCATCAGATTCTGACTTGGTGACAATGGGACCACCTCAAAAGCATACCCTTTCAAACAAAAAAAGGAATTTTCGAAATAGGTCTACAATTGACGGTGCAATCGGTGAAAATACATAAAAAACACACACAGCTGAACACATAACCTCCTCCTTTTTGGTTAAAAACATTGGTATGCAATAAAAAATCCTATATACTTGTACGAGCATTGATACTAAGCGTATTTTCTTTCTTTCTTTCTTCTTTCTTTCTTCTGGCGTACTCTGAGCAGTCAACTACTGCTGGGGAGTTTGTTGCGCCACTTCTTCTTCCCAGCACTAGGAAGTGGTGAAGGGTGGGCGTTTTTGGGGGACTGTCTCATGTATTCAATACACAATAGCAACCACAAGAGCAGGAACAGCAATTAAAAAAAAATCCGGTTGAATACCTATAAATCAACGAACTTAACTACATTACAACTTCGTATTCGTCAAATTATGTTAAACATCAAAAGCAGATGAGTGGACATCACTTCGGTGGTGTCGCGGGGAATAGTGATTTCTGTCATTCCCCGCGACACCACCGGTGGTGTCGTTTTCAGTGGTGTCGTGGGGAATGAACGTAATTTTTGACGTTCGAAAAGTGCTGATTCTCAGCCTAGTTTGAATAAATGACTTTTGATTTTGATTTTGACTTCCAACTTCAATATCATACCTATTTAAAAATTCCCACTGCTGGGACACAGGCCTCCTATCTGCGAGAGGGAGTGGGCCATAATGCAACGCGGGCCCAGTGCAGGTTGGTGATGGTCATGTCTTCAAATTAGGTTGTAGGACATGACATGCTAGTTTCTGCTATAAGTATGCTTTCATTCACCGTTTTGAAAGCAGTCCAGGCCACGGTTAAAATAGAGGCAACTTAGCTGACTGTCCAGTGTCCAAGGCCCACCTGACGAATATACAAGATGTAACATAAATAATTCACAACCTCTTAAGGCGACGATAACCGACGTTTAATGATTTTATACTGAAGTTCACGTCTAAACGAGTAGTGTTGATGATTTGAAAAAAATATATTTTAAATTAGAATATTTTCTCAACGCGTATAAAAACTAAGAATGGCGCAAAATATACCAAGCGTATTTTTCTGAAAACTTCACCAATTTAAAGATAATTTAATTATCGATCTTTTAGTATACGCTTTTTATTAAAATACCTTTTGTTTTGTGTATAATAAATTAATAATGCATCAAATTGGGGACAGCGCTCCTTGATGAGCGAGTCCTATTACTGGCTGAACGTACGACGCATTGCATGAGCTCAGTACAGAACACGCAAGCTAACCACTCAAGGTCACTGGCATATATCTGCGTCTTAATGAGTCATTGTACTCATCATTATGAACAACTTTTACTACGGGCTAAACCTGAAATCGCGAAAAAAAAATCTGCTGTTTCATACATAATTATGTTATCATAACTCGTTAAAATGTAGGGAACAGCTGTTTATTTTTAGCGATTTCAGATTTGGTTGCATAGTAAAAGTTGTTTTTAATGATGAGTACAATGACCCCTTAAGAGGTTGTGCATTATTTATGTTACACCTTGTATATGTATCACCAGTTCACCACTCGCGAATGCTATTTTAATATTATAAAGGCTCCAAAAGACACGAATAATGAGAATCTGAATCTAAAATAAAAAACTAGATTATAACTCGTTGAAATGTAGCAACTCGATTCCAAATAACTGCTTGCCCGGAGGACGTGTGTCAGGGAAACTTTTTAACATATTTTCCAATTTATGTTCATAGTACAGAGATAAAACTATCTGAATGTGTGTTTACATTATTTTAAACAAGCTGCTTCTCTGGTTGCATGCATATTCTCACAGGAACTGTGCATTTTTTTCAAGCATGTGTAGCAGTGAAATGTTTTTTGTGGCCAGTACTCCGAGTGTAAGAAATTTGCAAGTGAGTAAACGTAACTAGCGCGTTTGCGTTAAGATTTGTATTCTCACCCTTATATTCTTAGCATTATGATCTATCGGTAAAATTGAAACGCAAACGAAATAGTTACGTTTCCTTTCTTGCAAACTTACACTTGGGGTACAGTTTTTTTTTTTTCAGAGACTATCAGCTTGTACTGACAAACAAACTTACAAAGAACTTTTGTTCTGGATAATAATATTTGGTATAGGATGTTTTTTTTTGGGGTTTTAGCTAAATAATAACAGCCACACGGGACAACCGAAGGTTAAGCTACGCTTGCCGCGGTCAGTTTATGGATGGGTGATCATACGGTGAAAGCACATTAAGCCGTTGGTCCCGGCTGTCATTTGTGGATCTTTGGCAGTCGTTACGGGTAGGTAGTCAGAAGCCCAAAAGTCTGACAACCAGTCTTACCAAAGGGTGTCACCCAGTAACTGGGTTGGGCAGGTCAGATAGGCAGTCGCTCTATGTAAAATACTGGTATTCAGCTGTATCTGGTTAGACTGGAAGGCAGGCAGGGAAAAAGCAGGCAGATTGCAGATGTATTTTTTTAAGTTTGTGAACACACACATTATTTATCGTCATTATAACATTATTGTCAGACCTCAAACGTCTGATAGTAAAAATACTCTTCCCAAATCAATAATCAAGGCTAGAAGTGCTTATATAACATAGCAGATGAAAATGCATCTGCTATGTTATATTAGCCTATAATTTATCCATCACCACGAAAAAAAACCGGTCGAGAGCGAGTCGGACTCGCGCACCGAGGGTTCCGTACGTATGTACTATCGCGGACACTGGCGCCTTACCACTTTCCGACCTTATTACTAGGAGCATAAGGTTGAAAAGTGGTCAGGCGGCAGTGTCCGCGATAGTACGTACAGATGTGCGGGCGTGCGCAGCGGGTCGAGCGAGGCGAGGCGCGCATGTTGATGATTTCTGAAAAACTGTGCTATTTAGAGACATCGTTTTATTTTTCCTGTAATCTTCACATAAACTTCTATCACATAGAATAATTTCAGTGGAACGGTTTTTTTTTTTTAATTTTTCATCAATAGTCTGAAACTATGCTGCCTAAAAAAAAATATTGAGAATGTGCAAACAGCGCTCTTTCATATGATACCCCACATGCCCTAGTAGCCCTACTTCAAACTTTTAAGACCCCCCCTTTCAGTCCCTTTTGCAATTCTTTTTATTTTTAATTTCTTTCTTGTTAGTAAAATAGTTGGGCAAACGACATCTAAAACTATTCTAAATTTCAAGTGGATAGCATTAGTAGTTCTTGAGATATCCAGGTGTGACAGACAAACAGAGAGACAGACTCAATATCACCATAAGGGTTCCTTTTTACCATTTTGGTACGGAACCCTAAAAATATTCATCCTTTATAAGCCTTTTTTGAAACACCCTTTTTCGTATTAGCAGGAAACCCGAATCAAAATAAAAGGGTCACCATCTAACAATGCAATAAAACAAAACCTAAGTTTGTTTGCGAAGGTCGGAACCCGACAAATTTGAATATTGAGACCGATCCGGAAGATTGTTGATTTAAGTATTGACACGGGACCTGAGGACCAAAAGGTTTACCTTTCGGTGAGAATTTACACCGCTGTGTAACAACTCTTTCCCCCTTATTACAAAACAAGGTTTATCTTCAGACCCAGGTTTAAAACATGGAGCCATTATTGAATTTCGAACTTTATTCCGACTATGGTAAAGTTCCTAAACACAAAACTGACAACTTAGTACCGAACTAAGTTTTCAGTTTTGAATAAAGAACGGTATTTCAATCACTGTTACGTTATTATTACAAAAACTAGCTGCATGGTTTAAGCCATGTCAAAATATAAATCTTGTTTTGTAATAAGACGGTAAATGTCCCGAATTACTGAACGTCACTTCTTGATACTCAAGCATTACTTAAAACAAGTTTCAACCAATCAAATGGCTTGAATTTAGTTTTAAGTAATGCTTGGGTATTGAGTAACGTTCTGTAATACGGGCCTAAACGGTACTTTTCACTTTTTAGTGGCTCAGTTTGCAATTTATCTAAGTTACAATAGCCTAATGTCAACTGATCATCACTTTTTACAAAAAAAATATTTTCCTGATGCAGAGGCATTAATAGTTGATTTCATTTCATTTCAGTTCTCCTGGTAAGAACCTAGAGAACTAGAACTAATGGTGACTTCACAATATGCATTCTGACGAGCATAAATTGCTTAACAACCATATTAAAGTGTCTAATCGAATCGCAACAGTGAAATACTTATTATTAAGTAGTTCCAGTAGCCATCTGTGGTCTTCATCATCAGTTCCACTTCACCAAATGGTTCTCTCCGAGTGCAAATGCATGAAAAAAAAAACAAAATCGATATAGGTGTGCCTATAAAATTAGAGGATTGCCCTCGATATACTAACAACTTTAAGTCCCGTATTACAAAACGTCACTTGATACTCATAATCAAGCATCCCAAACAAATGGGTTTAGTTTATTTTTAAGTAATGCTTGGGTATTGAGTGACGTTGTAATACGGGCCTAAACGGCGTTTTATGTTTTGAGAATTTTTGATATACGATAACGTGATAAGCTATACAACATGTTACTAAAACCGTCCAATGCAAAAGAAGCACACAGATACTTACTGCAATAATATTCATCATCATCATCATTTCAGCAGAATGACGTCCACTGCTGGACATAGGCCTCCCCTAAAGGGGGGGTTTGCCATAATCGCCACGCTTGGCAGACGGGTTGGCGATCGCAGTATGGTGTTAAAATGCATAGAGAACGCTGCTGCCCATTCTCTAGTAAGTCCCTTAGTAGCCTTTTACGACACCCGCGGGAAGAAATGGGATGGTGCTATTCTTTACGTCCGGCACCAAACGGATACGGAACTGCAATAATATTACCAAAAAGTAATTAATAAAATACAAGCGAGCCTTAGGTACAGTAGTCGCATAATTATGATCTGTAACATTTGACATCTCACCTTGGTGAGATGTCAAATGTCAGCAACTAAGCAGCCACAGAAATTACAGTTTATACAGGGCGGATTTTTGAGATGGAGCAGTAAGGGCAGCTACCTTAAAGAAAAGAAAGAAAGACAGAAAAATAATTTTAATTGTCACAGAAAAAACGTGCGTACGAAAACATAATATATGTAATAAACTCAAAGGTTCCACAAAACAGATCTGAGTACTATCACAGACAAACAAATAGTCAGAAGCTGCACGTCATGACTGTGACAAGAAGGCTTGCACTCAGCATGATGCTATGCTATGGGGGACCCACAGCACAGCACTGATTTTCAGGGGTCACCCCAAAAATACGTACGGAACCCAAGTTAGGTTTGATGAATTGTACATAAGTAAATAGTTAACAAAATAACCAATACCCCAATGCCTATACAACCAATTATAAGAATAAATGTTAATAACCTAAAAATTAATCCGCAGGCATCACCATGCACCTTAATATACACGAAAATATCCAGTGTTTTGTCCGTGTTGTGTTCTTAACCGTTGTAGCTACAGAAAAACGGTCTTAGGAGAATTGTCCTGTCCTGTCTGTGTGTGTATTTTTGAGAAATTTTGATCTGTATTCACAGATTTAGAAAAACATGTACAGTCAGCATAATTTCAGTCGACAGACATCCACTGCTGGACATATAAGCCTGCCCCAAAGGCGGGGATTGCCATAATCGCCACGCTTGGCAGACGGTTTGTCGATCGCAGTATGGTGTAAAATACATAGAGAACACTGCTGCCTCATTTCCAAAGTAATTCCCTTTACATTCTCTAGTAAGTCCCTTAGTCACCTTTTACAACACCCATGTAAAGAAATAGGATTGTGCTATTCTTTACGTCCGGCACCACACGACACCATATTATATTATTTAAAATTATGGTGTACATAATAAAGAGTATTCCATTCTATATTAAATTGATAAATGGAAAAAAGCATTCATCTGTAGGTCCAACCATAAAATCTTTAAAAATTGCAAAAAAATGTTGATGTTGTCTTTATCCATTTAAACCTCATCACTTTCTTCAATCTAGAAACCGAAAACATTTTCATTACAAAAGTATAAAATATTTGCAAACATGAAGAAAATTAATAAACTTTCAGCTTCTGAAACATTTAACAAAGGTATAAATAAAATAAAGATCTACACAATTTCAGTCTCGTCCATCTTTACATCTTTTACTTCAACAAATACGAGAATATTCTTCTCAGGAACCTCTGGGGGCCTCTCCATGATAATTGTAATTAATTTTATTGTTTGTACTGTTACAAGGTTTGTTCTCATTGAGGTAATCTATTTGACTTGCTAAATAACCTCCGTGTAGACAGATTAGTATCGAAATTGTAAATATTTCATCAGAATTAAGTGGATTTTGCAGTAATTTCGTGGTTATTTCGGAAGCCGCATTATTTTGAGTAGCGGTAACTGGCTTTTTTTAGATGTTTTAAATGAAATAACTTTGACATGTATTTAATCAAACCATGAATAGTACCCGTTTTGCTTTCCTAACAATATTATGGAACACTCTACATTTTATAATAATTGCGCCTCTTTTTGTGAACTTCAAATAATTCCTATTTTAGGGTTCTTAAAATATTTAGAACAACTTGGATGTAGCGCTCACCGACCGCTATCACGACATCGCATCGTTACAGTTCTAACATAACCTAAACCCGTTTGGTCCTTAGCTTAGTTACTGCCACCAACTGTAAGAAATGGCAATAAATAAAAAAAAGCTATTTTTAAAGTGTGCATCATTAGTAGGTCAGTAAATTTCTACCAGATCAGTGAATTTTCCCCATTTTTTTTTAATGGCTTTAGAGGTCGTGTACCTCTTAAATTTCCATGTAACAACCAGCGCAGCGGGGTAATTGCGTAACACACCAACATTGCAACGTCTTTCATTTTGACAAGTAGACAACACTCATTGCGTTATTTACATCGTTGAGCAGACGATTTTTTCTAACAAATGAAGCAATGGATTAGGAGTTTCCTTCAAAATCCTTTGGATTGTGGAAGAAAGTGTGTTACGTAATTGGGACGGTGGTTAGTATTTCATGGCTATTTGTTTTAAGGGACCTCTCATTTTATTGTTTGCCCAACTTTACATTCCATGTTTATGGCGTCCAGGCCAAACCAAAGATCGGATTGATATGACAAAATCAACAGTTCAAGATAAATGAAAAGCATCATTGCTTACTTCTTTACTTTTAATCGCAAAAAGCATTTCACATCAAACCCTACGGTGTGATAACCATCCACCCACGTCACCACCTTATTTTTACACCTTCAAAACTTCATCCCAGTTGAATTTTATACCTTATCCATAATGCAATAGGGGCGTCAAATTGCCAAATTCTATTTGTAGATCTCACCTGAAAATCTAAGCAGATTGTAATGTATTAGTTATCGAGTTTCTGCCCTTCGTATATTTTGGCAACTTTTGCCGGCTTTTTCTTGGACTATCAATAAGGTTTCTTTTGCGTTTATTCCGTACCTTTTGGATTTCACTTGGAGACGTATCGACTTTATTCTGGAATATGAATAAATAACCCGTTTCTACGGCTTTGTGTTGGACTTTTATGGAGTTTCTGTTTTACATACAGGTGTATCGGATTCTAGACTTTATTATATTTCAAGAACTAGCTTTTGCCCGTGGCTTCACCCGCGTGGATATCGGAAAATATCTCACGGAAACGTAGGTACTACTCGGATTAAAAGGAAGCGAAGCGATGATTGCATACCGAATAGGTCTTGCTCCGTCGTGATTGTGAACCTATAGTTTAAAAGATATCACAAATTCAAAATTACGCGTAACAATATAATTATTGTTACGCGTAATTTTGAATTTGTGATATCTTTTAAAGTATTAATTTAAATGATAAGAATAGAATAGAAACTTTATTTTCAGACACATAGTCCATAAATTACAAAACATTACAATATAAAAAAATATTTTTAATATACATAATATTAAATATACAAAAAAAATACAATCAAGACCACTTTTGAGAGACCAGATTATTCGAATCGAACGTGACGTACAGGTGACGGGCCGATCGTTTGTCCAGCGCGACCAAACTCGGCGGCTCAGTATGTTATGAAGTTATGGTAGACAAAACAAAGCCAAGCGAACGCTGCCAGTGTGACGGCAATGTGTGGACACACGTGTTTTATATTGACACATCGTCCCGTCACAATCTCGGGCCGAATTCTAGCAGCCGCGTCGAACTACTTGAAACTTCGCCGGCCAGGATAATGGTGCTCTCAGGTGATCGACGTGCGGTGGACACGCGGCCATAGTAAATGTAGGTATGTACTGCTACTCCGGCGCCGTCATCTTGTTCTCGTTGACGGCTATGGTGCACAAACGCACTTACGATACTAAAATGTACGTCTGGCGCAGTCTTGGCAGTCAGCCACGCCACCACCATGAGCAATAACTATTCTTATTACCAATCGTATGTTGTTCGTAACAATATAAGAGAAAATATAATAAATCTTATAAATAACCCTCCTTTTTTGGGGTAAGTAATATCAAATTAATCGCAATACTCGTATTATATATTTTAAACGATAGGCCTAATGATTTTCTATTAAATCAATAACGTTATACGAAATAAGTTTTAGAATAAATAAATGTTATCTCCAAAGAAATTATATCAATAGTTGGTATATTTCACGTTGATTAAATCTTATGAACGATAATAAAATGAAATTAGACCAAATGAGTTTATACGTTATGAGACGCACCCCCTTTTTTGGCTTCGCCACAGTCGGGTAAATAGACACAATCAAAGTAATCAAGTGATATTTTAAACACAGTTTATTTCAAACGGTTTGTCAATTTACCTTTAGAATAACTTTGATGTTTCAGAGTTTGACTTTCAGCTTTGAAAGTTTAATTTGTACAAAGATGTCCCACAGTGAATATTTTAAAGCTGTCTTAAATTAAGTATTTAGAAGGTAAAATGTAAGTGTAAAGGGAGTTCAGAGTTTAATGATGACTTTGAAGAGCACAAGGTACAGACAATTTGATTGTACTGATTTGATTGGAGAATCCTGTACTGTGGTGTTCACTGTTCTGTTGCAATAAGTTCTTCTTCTTCTTCATCGTTCCCTCAATGCTGAGGATCACGACCACATACGACGCATCTCCAAGTTATGCGGTCTTCAGCAGTGTGGACCGCTGGGTAAAAGCTACCTCCAACAGTCTTTTCCATCGTGTCTGACCATCTTGCCGGTGCTCTGCTTTGAGCGCGTTTTCCTACCACCCAGCCCAGTATCATAAGCCTTTCCAGACCATGCATAAGTGAAAGCATAATATGTCCGAATAAACTGAGGGCACACTCCTGGCATATTGTAGAAAGTCGCTTGGTGATGCTGAGTCCCTCCAGTATGGATTAATTCGTTCTCATGGCGGTCCATGGTATACGAAGTAGCCTCCGCCAACACCACATCTTGAAAGCATCGAACTTACTGCTTTCGCAGCTTTTGATGTACCACGTTTCAGAGCCATAAATGAAGACTGTGATTGGCTGACAGTTACACGTACTATTCATTCATCATCATTCATTTCAGCCGAAAGACGTCCACCACTGGACATAGGCCTCCCCCAAGCACCGCCACTTCGACCGGTACTGTGCTTCCCGAATCCAGCGGATACCTGCAGCATTCACAAGGTCATCGGTCCACCTTGTAGCAGGCCTTCCAACACTACGTCTTCCAGTACGCGGTCGCCACTCCAGAACCTTTCGGCCCCATTGACCATCAGTTCTGCGAGCAATGTGCCCTGCCCACTGCCACTTAAGCTTGGCAATTCTTCGGGCTATGTCGGTTACCTTGGGTCGCCTGCGGATCTCTTCATTTCTGATTCGATCACATAGGGAAACTCCAAGCATAGCCCTCTCCATTGCCCTTTGGGTGACTTTTAGCATTCTGATAAGGCCCATACGTACTATTATTGGAACGAGTTTCCTTAACTCGGCTTGTGGTTGGAGTTGACTGGTATAGTACGCGCCAAACTTAATGGCGGCTCTGAAGTGCGCTACTGGCTGCGCAGTACCGGACCCCTCACTCCCGCTGACACATGAATTCGTTACTGCGCAGCGGCTCGCCTCATGTTCCGAGCCGTCATAAAGTTTGAACCGGACTGTAGATATCGTCACGTAAGGAAAAAGCGTTATGACCCTTCCATGCGACTTTCTGTCTCTCTCTCTCTGTCTGTCTCTTTCTAGTATGTAAGAGTGTGTGTGTACGTGCGAAACTTCGTTCCTGACGGGGGTCCTCCGACCGCACATGTTTTTTTTTTGTTATTCTGTTTTGTATAGCTGTGAGTCTTCCAAAGAGCTTAAACAATTAAATGAATAAATCAAAGTAATATTAGATTAGATAAAAAGAAAAGTTTTGAGCTTAAATTTGGATGGCTATAGCCTACAAGTACAAGTACCGTTTGGTGCCGGACGTGAAGAATAGGACCATCCCATTTCTACTCGTGGCTGTCGTAAAAGACGACTAAGGGACTACCTAGAGAATGGGCAGCAGCGTTCTCTATGCATTTTTAAAACTATACTGCGATCGCCAATCCACCCGCCAAGCGTGGCGATTATGGCAAATCCCCCCACTTTTTTTGGGGGAGTCTTATGTCCCGCAGTGGACGTCTTTCGGCTGAAATGATGATAGCCTACAAGAATAGAGGAAGAACATAACACATTAAATGGATTGTGCGAGAGTTGATGATACTTATGGAGATGACGGCAGCTGGACGAAGAAGTCATGCTGTGCCGACCCCAAGTAAATTGCGATAAGGGCAGGAGGATCGATCATGATGGTATCTGCAAACCATCCAATATATTTCCAAAGGTCATTTTTTTCACAGAGTCCATAATATGCTTTTAGAGGAATGAGGAACAGGGTGTTAAAGTTCACTCATCCTCCATAGAAACGGGAGGATCCTGTGACTAGACGGGTGTTGTGTCTGATGGGCAACTGCCCGACGGTTGTTGTCGTGAAGTTGTATACATGCTAGTTGCGCGGTAAACTCTGCTTGTGCGATGCAGGATTTTTGCTCGACATCAGTGTCATGCGTAGTTCGCATGTGGCGATGTTGATGCACGCACATACCTTATAATAAAACAGAATTTGGATATTGTTCATGATCTAGTAGCTTTAATCATTAGTAAGTCCACTTATTTTTAGATATTATTTTGTGCCTAGCACAATATCCACTTTTTAGGGTCTATCTATCTATCTATTTACTATGGGCACGCCACAATTGTGGCGATAAGTCCCCTCTTTGAGGAGTGGCTAGAGAGGCGCCACGGCGTCCTCACCTTCCGCCTGACGCAGGTCCTCACCGGACATGGTTGTTTCGGGAAGTTCCTGTTCAGGATAAAGCGGGAGGAAACGCCCGGGTGTCACCACTGTGTGGATCGCCCGGAGGACACGGTGGAGCATACGGTGGAGGTCTGCCCGGCTTGGGTGGAGCACCGCCGTGTCCTCACGGAGGCGATCGGCGGCGGCGATCTCTCGCGTCCGGCCCTGGTTCGGGCCATGGTTCGGAGCGAGAGTGCATGGGAGGCCGTCACCTCCTTCTGCGAAGCAGTAATGCTTGCGAAGGAGGAGGTGGAACGCGTGAGGGAGAGGCAAGGTTCGCGCCCTCGCGCCCCTAGTCGCCGCAGGAGACGCCCCGGGCGTCGGGAGTCGCAAGCCGATTTCCGGCCACCGTAGGCGCGGGCTTGCGGACGGTGAGCGATGGGTAGTTCACCGTCCGATAAGGACCAGGCCCGGGTCGACGGCGCGTTGTATTCCACGCGCGCCTCAAAGAGTTGTCAGCAGCAACTGACGGGGTCCGTTAGGGCCAATGCCTGCCAGGGTTGCGAGTTTGTCCGAAAGGGATATCGTGGCCCTGGCACACAGGCAAATGAAGGAATACGGGTGGGTTTTAGTCAGTAAAAGTCTGACACGCCCTCCCGCTCCGCCCAGAGCGGGAGAAGTTATTTGATAATTTCCCACCCAAAAAAAAAAAAAAAAAAAAAAGGCGTAACGGCTAGTACATAAAACTGCTATGCGTCGTTGCATCACAGTTACTTAACAAAACTCAGAACTGGTGAATCAAAGGCCTTGTACATAAAACTGCGGTTTTATGTACAAGCCCTAACATGCTCGATGCGAATGTTACATTATACCCCCCCATGGGGAGTCGATCGAACTGAATCTGAAACTGAATTCGACGTTTGACGATCAGACTGATTCAGTCTGACGGTGACATACGTCACGTCATGACTGACTCTCATTGAGAGACGTCTGGGATTTTGTGATTTTAAGCATGAAATTGGTAGAATATTAGACAACGATGTTATAGAACCACTAACCACGACTCTGGAGCGCAATAAAAAACATAAGTTAGGAACTCTTTGACGTTAGTTTGGCAGTTTTTGGCAGTTCGGTTTGGCAAGAGTTGGTATTCGTTGTGTAGTGCTTTTTTTTTGGTGGATTGCGTGCAAATTGGATTTATATCATAGATGGGTAAGTAATGAACAGATTTTAAGCCCAAAAATAAGTAGTTACGAAGGAGTTTGCACAGAAATAGGTTCGGAACTAGCAAAATCGGAATTTGCCGTGATGACTAATAACTATTTTATTGCTAACAAACTGTCGTTGCTTTATAGATAAGTTTGTTTATTACTATTGTTGGCATGTATTTAAACATATACCGTAATTAATAAACGTAACATTGGACAGTTACATCGAATACAAACTTAAGGTTTGCGGATCATTTTTTTAAAACACAGCGGCCTTAAAAATAATGTTCTGGCAGCTGTGTTTTTTTTTTAATGATATGTGTAAGGAAGGCTATTGGCATGTTAAATAACTCAAAACATAATGAAATAATGGTTATTTATTATTTTAGAATGACCTATAGACGAAAAAACCCTTAGGCTGACTTTGCCGATTTATTGCTTTTTTTTACAAGGCACGACAGGGACAGAGATTAATATCTATACATAATATGTTAGCCCATTTCATAAAGATTCTAACAACACATCATTTAGCCAGATCCCATAAGTATCTTTCAAGATATCGGCGATGATCTCAGACGCGGCAAAAACCGCGGCGCGACCTAAAAACGCTTTTACTCAATGCCTATTGGCGCGGCAAAAGACGCGTGACTCACCACTCAGCTTTACAGACATTGCGCACTGTAATGCTCGGTTCTCATCCCTCACTGATGTAATGCTCGAATTGTATCATTACAGGTTGCGCGCTGTAATGTTCGGTTTGCCTCACTCACTGATGAATACTCGACTCTGTAACGTTACATTACAGGCGAATGCTCCCAGTGAGGGAGCAACTTAACGTTCATTTAAGTAGCCCTATTTTGTGGAAGCAATTGATTACTTAATCCTTCATAAAAGTGCACGGTGCTATCGATAAATCGAAGACAAAAGTCATTTTTTCAAACTAGGCTGACGAAACACAAAACATTTAATTCAATTATTTTATGGCGGCTCCACATTAGTGCCGTGAAGCTCCATGAACAGGCGTGAACGAGAATGTGGGCGGTTATCGCGGGGTTCACGCGCATTCACGCCTGTTTCCCGACCAGAGTCGGTATTTTGACAAAGGGTACGCGATCCGTTCACGCGGCGTTCACGCGTACACATCCACATTCACGGCCGTGCCAGTTTACTTTTTACATACGAGTAAATTTCTTAAACTCGCCACTGGGTTCAGAATGTAATTCTGATACTTAACTGTTTCTCCATAGAAAGTCTGAAATGAATTTTATAAATTATTATAGACTGTTCTAATCATCAATTCAAAAATTCACTACACAAGTATAGAAGCAAACATACCTTGATCGGTTACGATATATTTCAGTCATCCACCATCTTCTTTTTTTCCAAAGCTTTCTAATAACTTTCTTGTTTTGGACGTCTAAATAGTGATATGTTGCTACAGCAAACAAAGTTATTGCAGCAACAGCTTGGACGTCCCTATCGCGGCGGGTTCCACGAACAACTGTGAGCATCCCGTGAATGTGGAGGGCACGACTTGTGGCGTGAATTCGCGCGTGATAATAGACTAGGGACATGTATGATACATCACGCATGAATCTTTTTGAATTTATTTGTTTGAATTTAGTTTTTTTTTTACCTATTTTGTTTGTTACATCTTTTATAGAATATAGTTTAACCTTTTTTATTTTTTTCTCTTTTAACTTGCTTTTTATAAAGTAGCCCTGCTACAGTTAACGCTTGCTAACGGCTTGTTTTTGTTTTGTGAAAATGTTGTGGGTAGTATATTAGTTAAGTTAATTTTAAGACAACACTGTTTATGTTTAATTACTACTGTTTGTTTTCCCAAATGTAATAAATAAATTCACGGCACTAATGTGGAGTCGCCATTACATAATGTCAGCTGGCACACGCCAATATACCAACAAAAACATTGACAACTACTCAAGCAGAAATAAAAACGTAAATCGAACTAAATACCTAAATAAAAGCATCCCAGCTTATAGGGCGTGCCCGATTACATGACGATGCAATGCTGGATTATGTTTATAAAACTGTTACTCCAAGTCACAATATTGAATGATATTACATTAAATTGCTTTTCATCAAACTTCAAAACAAGTGATCAAATATTCGTTACATCGGATAATTAAAAATTGTATGCTCGGAATTTAGCTACATCCAGGATCAAGCGTTCAAACGTTGCATTGTTGTAACAAAAGTTCTTTTAATGAAAGCTATTTAGTGTTCGACGTCATCACGTGGATATTTTTAGGCAAGTTTATTGTTTTAAGTTGACACGTTCCAATAATTATTTTTTAGATTTTTAATACACTGAATGAAACGTCTTTTAAAATAGAATAGAATAGTTTAAAACTCTTTATTATAAACACCATAAAAGTTACTGATATAAATGTTGAAACTTTACATAGAGTGACACAAAGCGATATTTTACAGACAACTTTTGGATGGATTAAAGGGAGCAGGAAAGACAAATACTAAGTAACTATAGTGCGCTTTTATAATTCCTAACATGACGATAATATCGTGGACGTTCACGGCATCACGATAACACTGGGGAGCAAAATGTAGGTATATTATATAGGGTCAAATTAAATTAGCTAGTGAAACTCCGCAGACGTGTTGGGTATCGATATCTAAATACGATAAAACGAAAAAAAAAACATTGTATTTTTTTTTGGGGTCAACGACTAGTGAAATATGAGTTTCAAATTCAGTTTTTTCTGTGTAAACTTCACAGATATGATGGGTATCGATAACTAAACACGATAAAACAAAAACTTAACTACTTCAACTAACTTCACTGCCAGAGGTCATTGACACCGTAAAAAAAAACATCAAATCTTTCTTTTTTTCGTTTAATTGTATTTAGATATCGATACCCAACACGTCCACAGAGTTTCGATAGCTAATTAAATTTGACCCTGTATAACAATAATAATAAATAAATTTATTTATTTCCAAAACAGGTTACAGACTTAACTAACTTGGTTAAAAAAAAGGTATTATTAACAGCTAGTGGCAGGAAGTAAGGACAGAGCAAAAAATAATCTATGCTACAGAAATCTGTAAAGAATATAATCGGTTAGCCCTGCTTCTTAAACTAGGGCTACCTGTATCTTAACTTTAAAAGGTTAGCTTGCGTGTTCTGTACTGAGCTCACGCAACGCGTCGTACGTTCAGCCAGTAATAGGACTCGCCGATCAAGGACCGCTGTCCCCAATTTGACGCATTATTAATTTATTATACACAAACCAAAAGGTATTTTAACAAAATGCGATACTAAAATATCAATAATTAAATTATCTTTAAATTGGTGAAGGTTTCAGAAAAATACGCTTGGTAGCTTTTGCGCCATTCTCAGTTTTTTATCCGCGTTAGACATAACTTTACAAATTAATTTCACTATGTAATATAAACATAATCTAAAATATTCACGTATTAAGTTATTGAAAAAATGCTCTAATTTAACATATTTTTTTTTTAATTATTTACAGTACTCATTTAGACGTGATCTTCAGTATAAAATCATTAAATGACGGTTATCGTCGCCTTAAGAGACAGTGTTCAGCTAAGAGGTTAATGCAATACGATTTATACAACTCGTGAGTTGTGTCGATATATTATGAAGACGCTTTTAAATTTTCGTCCACGATAACGATAGAAGAGCGAAAGAAAATACGTTTATTTGCGGTAAACATAACGGAAGAAATAAAAACACAAACACGAAAGAACAAGTTGAGGGAAAATATGCGTCACATTCACGCAAAACGGCCATTGCTCAGCATAATGCTGAACGTGCACCTTCCATACATTTTATGGACGTGGAAGTCCACGATAATATCGTTACGTTACATATTATACAAGCCCAAATATCCGGACACTGCTCAACATACAATAACTTTATTCTAACTAGCATGAAATTCAACTCTAATTTCCAACCAAATTCAAAACCTATACAAACAAATTCAAAGTAATCACTACGAGTATCTTAAAAGCATCCCTTGCTGAAATCCGGCGAACTTCCCAGCAATATGCCACCAACATTTCACCACTTAGTTCATCCGTGGAACCTCTCAAACTGATTCTATAAATGGTTTCTACCGCAGTTTTGATGTTCTATATTGAAAACGAGTGAAGTGCCCTTTTGTTTATAAATAAATGCCTGAGGGGCTATACAGCATTGCTTTTGGCAATAATTAATTATCTACGATTTGATTATGGAAGTATGAATCAAATTCTCTATCAATTGGTGATTGTTTGAACTGTGATTTATTTATTGCTTTCGGAGATCATGAATATGCTGAAAGAGTAATTAAACTTGTTTGAATTGATAAGAAATGCTACAAATTATAGTTTTTGATATGGGTATAAATTTCATGCAGAATTCGAGAAGGATAAATTGAAAATGATTCGGATTTCAGATAACATTTCTTGAAGAAGAAATAGAATACGTCAAATTATCTAACGCTAAAAAAGTCTACGAATCAACGTAATAAGTACATAACTTCAATTAAAAAGTTAATCTTCAGTAATTGATGACAATATTATCATCATCATCATATCAGCCGAAAGACATCCACTGCTGGACATAGGCCTCGCCCAAAGAGGGGGGGGTTGTATAATCGCCACGCTTAGCAAGCGGGTTGGCGATCGCAGTAAGGTGTTAAAATGCATAGAAAACGCTGTTGCTCATTCTCTAGTAAGTCCCTTAGTCGCCTTTTACGACACCAACGGGAAGAACTAGGGTGATGCTATTCTTTACGTCCGGCAGCACATGGTAACAATATTATACAGGCTCTTATACCAAAACTATCAGCAATGCTAAAGAAAGCATAACTTACCCCAAAACACCATCTCGACGCCTCTAACACGGAAAGTGCCAGACACAAACTTGCCAGTGTTTTGTCAAACCGGAATGGTAATTATAATCAAATTCACCAGTAACAGTTAGACGGTTGTATGCAAATTCGTCGCCGCCGTCTGATTGTACCGAACTTGCTACATATTTTTGCTTAATCAACTCGTCTGCAAACGCTTGGAGTCGGTTATAGCTTGGCATAGTGTTTTACATTTCTTTGGAAGATCTTTAAATGCATCTTTTGCTTTCGTTTTAAGATTGTCATCTTTTTCATTTTCTTTTTATACTACTTTGGACTTAGAATTGTCTTGAATTTTCTCCGATTACTAGAAAACTGAGAATTCAGTCTGATAGAAGAATTATACCTGATGTATTACAACAAATACAACTTATTGGAGTTATTTTGGATTTCACAACAGATTTACATTCAACATCTCAATTAATTCATGAGAATATAGATACACTAGATGTCCTAACTCAATTTGTATTGTTTCTTAATACATCGAATGAAAATCATCCCACGTTAGATGCAGCATAAATTCATGCTTACCATTCCACTACCCAACATTATAAAGAAACAAACATTCACGAAGATACAGTAAACTTTCCACAGAGCGTAAACCATCACCATTATTGCACGCTAAACAAGAATTTATAATTTCAATAACAATATTGCTTCCACGTTTCATACCCAGGCGGCCAAGGAACAGAGTGGATAGGTTCAGAAGGTCAACACCATACCACGGGCGACATCAGGCGCACGCACTTATTAGACGCGTACGTGCGGCGATCTCAAAAAAATACCCGAGGGTGCTTGCACTCGCTGTATGTGAAGCGTTTCTATGCGTGGGTGCATTATCGCTCGTTGTATGAAGCCGGCCTTCTGTAAATTTGTATTCTGTGCCCAGGTCTCCTGTAAAGAACAATGCTTCACAAGCATTTTTTTGTTGGAACACAGAAAATAAATATCCATTGAAATGTTTTTTTTTCTGTTTCCATCAAGCTGAAGTGAAAATAATGGAATACTTTAATCTATTCTCTTCTTACTGCAGTTGTATTGAAAGTTGGACAGAAATAATGGAAGGTAGATATTTCTTGTTCTTCAACAATCAGTGTTCTTCGTAGAGTTTTTGCTTTAAAGTTAAGTGTATTGAAGAGATTTTGTATCGTTAGCGATTCCGCTTTCTTTTAAGATGAGTATTCTAGTCTTAATACTTTCTGTTCTTATATTTTTTTCTGAACGTGTCATCCACAAAGACTCTTGTAAGTCAAGTATCGCTTTATAAATGAAAATAATCATGTTATCTTATTATAAGCGGCCTACCACGGCTTAGCTGCGTCTCACTTAAGATACGGCATCATCATAATTATGGGGAAATTCTACTGATTTCAACATCGCATTCAAGGCCCAAAAGAGATGCATTAGGTCAATGTTTAGGCTAGAGACTGTTAATAGTTGTAAACCGTATTTTATAAGAATCTAGATATTAACTTTACTGCCTTGTCTATATATCCTTGAAACTGTAATGTTTGTTAAAGTGAATCCCAAATTATTTCCACGCTTACAGGATGCTGTCCCACGTAATAGACGGGGGGCATAATTCGCGTATATCCTGCTAAAACTGCACCCAAAAAGTATCATGCATCTGCATGGCTCCAACTATATTTAACAAGAAACGTTGGAAGGAGCTAAATACGTATCAATGCGTTCAAACGTCATTTGATAGTGTTTTTAGTTGAAACACTTGTTGGACATAAATTTTCTTATAATAATTATAGTTGTAAGTTTGCCATAACAGTTTGGTTAATTTCTTTTTTATTTAATGTGACTAAAATATTTGTACGCCAATATTTATTATAATGATTGGACTTTATTGTAATTAATTATCATCTTGCATGCTGTTGTATGAATATACCATGTTTATACAAATAAATAATTCTTATCTTATAAATTATAGGTATAAATTAAATGAATTAAATTATCTGTATAAATTTCTCAATAATATATATTTTTTTTGTGTCGGTCACGATACTGTGATTCTTTGCAAGAAACTCTAAAACTAGATTTTCCTTGCACAATGATATCAGAATACTAGTGGACGCAGTGGTCTGACCATGTGATTGCAATCTCCTAACCGTCTCTTGAAATAAAGGAGCTCACTGAAACATCTACAAGAAGCTACACCAAGAAAACATTTTACTTAGTGACATTATACAAATAAATAAAATTGAAGTGTCTGTATAAATGCAAAATTATGATACGGTATTTCTAACAAAAAAATAGGGTTTATTTGCAACTGAAACACGTGCTTACAAGAAGATAAGATAACTCGATAATAAAAAAATATTAAAAATAAACACTGATATAATCACATGCACAGAACAGAAATAGTCGGCAGCTGCACATCATGACTGTGACAAGAAAGCTTCCACTCAGCATGATGCTGTGCTACAGGGGGCTCACAGCACAGCCCTGATTTTCAGTGGGAACCGGAAAATGATGTACGGAAACCAAGGCAGATTTAAAGATTTGTATAGATTTAAGAAATAGGCATTCTTGTATTAAATAGGAAGATGTGGTACGCGCTCCTCGATGTGGACCGCATAAATTAGGGGAAAGAACACAATCGACCTACATTACTCTCGGTTTGCGCGGAATACCTGAATCGTAGTTTGTTTCCGAGTTGTTATGAACGCAAACGCAAGGAACGCATTTCCACAGCATTTTTTTTGTCATGTTAATATGTATGTATACCCATGCCAAATTACAGCTTTCTAGTACTAAGAGTCTCTAAGCTAAGACAGACAGACGGACATGGCGAAACTATAAGGGTTTCTTGTTGACTACAGAACCCTAAAAATGCACATAGGTACCCACTCACAGGCAGATTGCTCACATCACACAATAACAGCACAGGCTACTTTCACGTTCATTTTTTTTAATACTCCGAAATACAAAGCTAGTAGTACATGATTGGCAAAACGAAATATTAGCAGTGTACACGAGCTTAACATTCCGGGCCGCAAACTTTTAATTTTAAAAACGGGAGCAAACGTCGTGCCTAGGACAAAGGCGCACCGAGGCCCCGCGCTACTAAATGTGATGCAAGTTAGGAGAGGCAGCGGTGAAGATAAAATTATTATACTTAGATTTTTACGTATTATTGATAGAGGAGTGCCCGGTCAATAGCAATAGACTCTTATACATAACTGGTGAAATTAGGGTGTACACCCCTGCCTAACCCTTTGGGAAATACAGGCGTGATGTTATGTTATTTTAAGAAAAAGGAGTTTGTCACGAACTCACGATCGAAAAAGTAGAAAATCTTGGTAGAAATGAAAAGTATCTGTCCTCTATTATTATTGCTTCGGATTGCCACTATATGTTTTTCTCTTACATTATTTCCCATCATTATTTCAGCCGAAAGACGTCCACTGCTGGACATAGGCCTCCCCTAAAGGGGGGGTTTGCCATAATCGCCACGCTTGGTTGGTGATCGCAGTATGGTGTCAAAATGCATAGAGAACGCTGCTGCCCATTCTCTAGTAAGTCCCTTAGTCGCCTTTTACGACACCCACGGGAAGAAATGGGATGGTGCTATTCTTTTAATCTGACACCAAACGGACAACATTTCCCATGAGCCATTACATTATCATTCACACCCTTTTCTTTCATTTATGGTTTTAGGAAGCTCAACGCCAAATTCGTTCAACCAAAACGCTAATTGAACCGCAGTCACACGTCGTATCCACGCGGAAGCCTTCATATATTGATAATTGTATCGATGATTAATTTGTCAACAAGTGTCGTCTGCTTCAATCATTCATCAAATCAAATCAAATCATTTATTTGCATGAATATGGGTAGGTACATGTGGTGATACACAAACAAGTTCTTTAAACCATATCCTACCTCAACAGGTGTGCAAATATATACTATAATACAAATATTTCTTACATTCATTAATTTACAAATATTAATATTACATTATTTATGAAATTTATTAATTATATAATTTTGTTATTATTGCTTTACTTAAAAATTGAATTACATTTATCATTTAAATAATCAGTAACTGTGTAATAGGCTTTATTGATCAGGTATGTCTTTATATTTATTTTTAAATGATGTAAAACTCTTTGTATCTTTTATATTATTAGGTAATTTATTATATATTCTAGGGCCCATACAAAATACTCTATTTATTACAGCAGTCTGTTTATTATGTTTAGCGTACGACTTTAGTGCTGTATGTCTTCATTATTTCTGGTGATTGTGGTTAAATATTTAGTGATTATTCTTGTGATATATACATACCTACATAAACTCACGCCTTCTTCCCATGGAGGTAGGCAGAAACTACGGAACGCCACCTACTACGATCCTTACACACTCCTTGTGCTTCGATCACGTTCATACATCTGGTCAAACAGGATTATTTACCTTATTTGATGCATTGTCACTTTATCGCACGGTCTGCTTGTATTAACCAACAAATACCTCACTTGACTAAATACTAACCCTCGCTACAGTATCCATCTTGCACCAAAACAGGAGCCTTATTATTTCGCGTCCCCATTCCCTGATGATGTCAGGTCTCATCCGCCATTGTGTCACGAGGTTTCAATACACTGTAGTTTTTTCTGTTTTGTTTCGCTCTGAAAGGACGCTGAGTTTAGAATCTTTTGCCCAAATACTGTAATCAGTTGTTCGGAAATTCAATGAAGAGTCCCTGCAATTGACAATGGATTCAAACCGCACATTAAACGTGCCCTTATCAAAAAAGCATATTATAAGATTAAGGACTACGTTGAAGACAAGGAAGTTTGGCATTAATTCCTTCTGTACATGTGGCCTCCCTTTTTTTTTTTTTGGGGTGGGAAATTATCAAATAACTTCTCCCGCTCTGGGCTGAGCGGGAGGGCGTGTCAGACTTTTACTGACTAAAACCCACCCGTGTTCCTTCCGTTGCCTGTGTGCCAGGGCCACGATATCCCTTTCGGACAAACTCGCAACCCTGGCAGGCATTGGCCCTAACGGACCCCGTCAGTTGGTGCTGACATCTCTTTGAGGCGCGCGTGAAACACAACGCGCCGTCGACCCGGGCCTGGTCCTAATCGGACGGCGAGCTACCCATCGCTCACCGTCCGCAGGCCCGCGCCTACGGTGGCCGGAAATCAGCTTGCGACTCCCGACGCCCGGGGCGTCTCCTGCGGCGGCTAAGAGCGTGAGGGCGCGAACCCTGCCTCACCCTCACGCGTTCCGCCTCCTCCTTCGCGAGCATTACTGCTTCGCAGAAGGAGGTGACGGCCTCCCATGCACTCTCGCTCCGAACCATGGCCTGAACCAGGGCTGGACGCGAGAGATCGCCGCCGCCGATCGCCTCCGTGAGGACACGGCGGTGCTCCGCCCAAGCCGGGCAGACCTCCACCGTATGCTCCACCGTGTCCTCCGGGCGATCCACACAGTGGTGACACCCGGGCGTTTCCTCCCGCTTTATCCTGAACAGGAACCTCCCGAAACAACCGTGTCCGGTGAGGATTTGCGTCAGGCGGAAGGTGAGGACGCCGTGGCGCCTCTCCAGCCACTCCTCAAAGAGGGGACTTATCGCCACAATTGTGGCGTGCCCAGCGCTGGGTTGCGACAATCGCACTCTCCATGCCGCCATGAGATCCCGCCGGAGCTCCGTCCGCTGTGCCACGATTTCTCGCGGCAGCGGAGTTTCACCCCGGCGTTTCACCTCCTCGCGCCACTCCCAAATGTGCGCGAGGACTTTTGCCTCCAGATCCCACGGCGGCAGTCCGGCAAGGAGGCTCGCCGCCTCACGGGAGACCGTGCGGTAGCCCCGTACCAGCCTGATGGCCATGACACATGTGGCCTCCCTGGTACCTCATTAACGGCAAAACTATGTAAATGTCTATTAACAGCTCCCAAATTACGAAGTTATTTTTTAATATAATTTTATCTTTTTTTTACAAACTTCACTGACATAATGTTTTTGTTATTTGACATTATTATACCTATAATTTAAATTTCAACAAGGTTCTAACTTTTATTATTTTAATCATATTTTATATTGTTTTTTTTGTCAGGACGTTGTGAGGACGTTGTAGGCTTATTAGACTGTAGATCTGTAGACCATTTTCTATTTTGTTAAGTACCTGGTACTTTTGATGGGCCTACGCTGTCCTCTCATACCTATTAACACTGTAATTTGAAAACATTGTAAAAGCCAATATTTTTTTTTTTTAAAGAGTGACCGTGGAGTTTCTTGCCGGCTCTTCTCCAAAGGAAACGACCAATTGGAACCGTGCACCTAGCTTCTGACGTTTCATAAGTGCCCATGTAGGCTTATGTGAAATAAAAATATTTTTGATTTGATTTGATATGATTGAGTTTAGAATGGAAAATGTGGGACCTCGTGGGTGGAGAAGTGGTCTATTGACAGATGACCATGATTATTAAGCACAGTCATACTTCTTACACAAGTTAACAGAATACAAGTTATTGCCTCGGCACGGAGAAGACGACTGGCCGCTAAACTCTATGCACAGGGAACATTGCATTTTCCATTATTAGCATTATTGCACCCTGTAAGTTCTTATAAAAAATATCGTGTTCTTGAAGGTATATTGGTTTTTGCAGTTTTTGTTCATGTTTCATTCGTTGCGCGGTTCAAGAAGCATCATCATTAATAACAACGGTATTCCATCCTCCGGTGAGTATAGGTACCCCCCTTTGGTGCTATGCTTCTCTGGTGTGTATGATTCATTGTCCCAGACAATTAATTCCGCGGCAGAAACCACAGGCTGTTTGCTGTGCCTCTACGTCACACCGTTTCGCGTGCTAAGTCCCCAGTACCTCGCACTCTGGTCGCACTTAATGATCTCTTGGATTCTAATCCAACAAACGATCTGTTTGCGGATGAATGGACGAAGATTTTATTGGCATGCCTGAAATACTGTGAGAGGGATTCATGGAAGTATATTTTTTTGTTTTTAATTTTTTTTTTTAAATTGTTTTTATGTTTTTACCAGAATGTTTAAATTTTATATCGTCTTTTCTATGTGAATGTGTCTCTGCCTTTAATTAATGTAATTGGTTTAACCGTGTTAATTAAAGTTAAAAATAAATAAATAAATAGTCTTCCCAAATCTCAACAATCGTTTGAAAACAAAATTGGTTGCAAACTATAACGGTTGTAACTATCATGACCCATAAGAACTGTTCTAGTTCCAATTAATGAATTCTAATCAGGTGGATTAGGGTCATTCAAACCAAGAAAACTGAAATTTTCTATAAATTACTATCTGCGTCAATTCATCTACAACCAATTCATCTTCCATATCCTTGTTTACCACAGCATAAATAAAAAAGCTATCTATGCACGTCTATAGCACATCTGATCTTAAGTCAACTGTAAGAAAGTCTCGTTGGCGCGGCTCCAGCTCACAATCACGACTTAGTTTATGGCTCCAGTCTTATCCTTGAACATCTTTTTGTTATTCTGGCTGAGGAAAATATACTGATGCTGTACGAGGATAGGTACATACTATGTCTTTATGGCGTAAAATTAATCGAAAAGCCAGTGGGTTTAGTTTGTAGAAAACCAGAAAAAACTAGCTATAGATCTAATCTAGGAATAATAATACTCTGAATATGTCTGATGTAGGAACAAATTTGCGCCTCGTTGGTGGAGTGGACTGAAGAAAGACGATAATGGCACTAGGCTCACCCTGGTCAAATGTGGGTGTACATTAACCTCTGCCCTTTTGAAGAATATAGGCGTGAAGATAAGAAGTGTGAAAAATTTAAACATAACATAATATTTAAGGCGGTCCGATGACCTTGTGAACGCCGCAAGAATCCTCTGGATTCGAGAAGCACAGAACCGGTCGAAGTTGCGGTGCTTGTGGGAAGCCTAGGTCCAGCAGTGGACGTCTCTCAGCTGAAACGAAAAAATTAAAAACAAAAATTAAGTCTTCAATGAATCCCCAGTTTTTAAAGGCAAAATGGTTCGGACTTCAGAGTTTTATTGAATAAAATCACTTTCAGCAATGTTTTCAGTTCGTCGCACCACTCAAAAGCATTTCTCAAGTCTCGAACATAAGAAAAAAATAACATGAAAGTGAATCAAACAGTTTATGCCCACAAGGAGCTTGACTAGAAACTTTTTCCACAAATTCTGTATTAATAGCTCAGAACGATCCAAGCTTTCAAGAAAGGAAATATTTTTGACCTAGAGGCAGAAAAATCACCAACTTTCTAAGTCAAGTACCAAGTTTTTATGAACGGGTCTAAGATTTTAGTTCACTTCGATGAAAAAATTACTTTTGACCTATCAACGATTTTTCAAAACTTTGGAAACTGCCTCGAATGGACCAAGTTTCCATGGAGGCCATTTTGCTAAGTCCCCAAATTCTTTCGATGTTGAAGGACGAAGTATTTTGGAGGGAAAACCACTCAAAAAGTGATACAACTGTGATTCGGAACTCCTCGTCTCCTGAACGTATTTTGCATAATTTCATATATTATTTAAGTGGAAACTTCAGGAGTGGAATTTACATAATCCCGTGCGGTACGTTACGAATACTTATTTGCGAAGTTTTGCGTCGGCTTGATTGGTCAATGGTTTTATGTTAAGACCTTGTTCCTTCGGCACTGAAGGCAAAGTTTGCAGTTCCAGATGTGTGTTTTTCAAGTTTTGTAGGTCAACTCTTACATTATACTTCTCCATACGCCGTGATCTTAGCATAAGCACAATCAGCCTATAATGTTCCCACTGCTGGGACACAGGCCTCCTCTCTTCGAGAGGGACTGGGCTGTAATCTACCACGCGGGCCCAGTGCGGGTTGGTAGATGTCACATGTCTTCGAATTGTTGGTTCTATCTAGGACATGCCGGTTTCCTCACGATGTTTTCCTTCACCGTTTTGAGAGCAGTGGTGATGAAATTATTTACACAAAGTAAAGCGCCTGCCTGGGTTCGAACCCACGACCTATGACTCGTAAGTCGGGGCCGTTACCACTGGGCCACCACTGCTCCGGTGCCGTGATCTTGATTGATCTGAATTTTGTTAGAAGTGCTTTAAGTACAGTCAACAGCACATCAGTGGTAACACTAGCACTATGAAAACCTCTCATAATACACCAACATAAAACGAATACTACGAATTAATGACACAAATACCTACCATTTTTTTTACTTCCTGGACAGACTGTTTTTTGCTAAGTATACCACACACACACAAACCCCAACAGACAAGTTTATCCCCCCAGCAACACACCCACACAAACTCTACTCAAATTAAGCTTTAAACCCACTCAATAAATATGTTAACATCAGAATTATAACTCAGCTATAAATAAATCGTATGTGTGTTACGTAGTTATCCCACAGGTTTGTAAGACGCTTTGGAACTAAACGCATTAATTTGTTTCTAGTTCATTTCACGCTTGTTAACACTCGTTAATATTTAATATTATTATTATTCCATTCATGAGTTAGCACGAGACCAGGGGGCCTAAAATGGACGCTTTGGCAGAATCATATTAATATGATCTGCGTACAATTCACATCCCGCAATTCATCTGTTTGACAGTTTTGTATGGAGTTTCGTAAAATGGTCCACAAATTAAGAATTGTTTTATTGAAGTCTAATGTCAAATAGCAGCTGTCAAACAGATGAATTGCGGGATATGAATTGTACGCAGATCATATTATGATTCTACCAAAGCGTCCATTTTAGGCCGCCTGTTTCTTATTCATAGCTTGTTAGTATTTGGTTTTAACATGAACCATTTGATACAACTGGCAAAAAAAATATAAGGTCGTGATTTGAATATACGGACAGATTAAGTTAGTAGTCTTTTTGATAAATAATTTATTTCCCTGAGTTTACAAACTGTCAAAATACATCACAATAAACAAATTCATAACTCTATACTACTTTGCCTATGACAAAAAACAAGCACCCTCCACCCATTAATAAAACATGAGCACCTAACTGCCCATCTTTGGACACTCCATTCCGCACTCCAATATATCCCAACCAGACTAACAAATATTTTTAAAGCTCAATAACAACCTAATGTCATCTCTCTCTAACATGTATAAACCAAGAAAACCAGAAAAGGATAGCATCAGTCTACTTTATTATGATAATCGGAAAATTCGCCGAGACTGTACGAATGCGATCCCCGAATTCAGAGGTCTGAATAAACGATGAGACACCCAGGAGGTACATATTATCTATGTAATTTATTGCCCAGAATGTGGTTCAAACTGATTTTCTGGATTTATTCTGAATGTATGTAACGGCGGTAGAGATTCCTACCTGCTTCAAGAATGAGTGGGTGTCGAAAGCTTACAAGCGGTATCGGTGTTCCTGATTATATTATCTGATTTATGTATGTTGGCGAAAGAGGATTGTTTGGTTAAGCGTTTAAGATTATAATTACTAGTAGTTCTGCGAACAGACCTCTCGAGCACAACTTTTTTGCAACAATTAACATACCACTAAAGTTATTTAGCATAATCAGCCTATAATGTTCCCACTGCTGGGACACAGGCCTCCTCTCTGTGAGAGGGAGTGCGCTGTAATCCACCACGACGGCCCAGTGCGGGTTGGTAGATGTCACATGTCTTCAAATTTTTGGTTCTAGGACATGCCGGTTTCTTCATGATGTTTTCCTTCACCGTTTTGAGTCTAAAGTTATATAAAACGGGATATTTACCATGTTTTTTTTTTTGTTCAAGTGTATGCGACAGCGACATTGCAATCTAGCGGTGCACAATAGCGCAATCTAGTAACTTTATTGTAAAACTAACATTAATATTGGTTTTAGAGAATAATTCTGAAATTTATTTTCAGAATTCTCTAGTTTTGTGATGAGAAGGTCGTCCCAGGTGCTCCATCAATCCCTACCCAGTGGTTAAAGGGACGATTGCACTGGTAGAAATCTAAAAGTGATCAATTTATTTTGAGGAGCTATTCTGTGCAACACGTCGAAGATCCTCATCAGATCTTCACAAAATTTCTATGAGACCAATTCAAAGTTACTAGGTACTTTTGAAATAAAAAAGAACCATCGAAATCGGAATCGGATCTCATAAGGCGGAGATATCCAGTAGCCCCTTTTTGGATGTAATACCCCTCCAATCAAAAATCCCCGACGACAAAAAAATGTATAAAGTCGTGAAACCTGTATACCAAGTTTCGTCCAGATCTATTGTAAAATACGACCTGTAGAGGAGTACCAACAAACTGACAGAGGAAATCAAATGCCAGACTTGAAGCAGAGATGCTTCGGTCGCTCGATCAATGAAAAGTGGTCATTCTGTTTGCCTTTCTTTCAACGTTTTTGGAACGTAGGAACGTGCTTCGATTAGTGATGAGCTAGCTTAATTAAATTGTAGAACGTCAACGAATGAAAGATAGCAAAGCTACAGTTTCCTAGGAAAGCGGTAGCCGCCACAAAGCATCCGCAATATACCGGTGAATAACGTCACTGAAAGTTGGTGTGTTTTCCTAGAGAGTGTTTTTTGACACCGTTTGACAACCGTCACTGCAGCCGATATGTGCACTGCTATTTCAATTACCAATACCGCCGAAAGTTGGTGATAAAAGTCGCCGACATTTGTCGCCGACTCTCGGCGGCTTAGGTGTGTAGAGTCCATAAAAGATAGCAACTTACTGTACTTAATATATTCTATGTTAGAGGGTTTGGTTTCCGCACTTAGTCCTTCATGTGGACCATTGTGCGGGGAGAACAGCTTGGCGGAAATTCAGTGTTTCTATTCGTGACTGATTTCCATTTTTTTTCTTTCCATTATGTTTTTGGAGCTCTTGGTCTTCATAGTGTTCGGCATGTTGGGTCACCCTCCAGTTTCCAAGGTTTTGTCTTTTTATTGGGTCCATTTTATCTTATCTTTCACATTCACTCACAAACGTATAAAGCACTGACACATAACTTTTGCATAATAACAACACATAATATTACATCATTGGCCATTTTGTAATTCCTTACATCATTTCTTTGATGCATGTTGGGTGTACTTACCATAGATAATACACTATTATGAAGACTTACGTCAAATCACAGATTACGTAGTACTCGTCAAATGTGAAGCACAGAACACATAAACTCCTAACGGGTTTCTAACTTTGGAAATGTTGCCACAACATAAAGCGTAAAACGTTTAAGGAGGATGATATTCTCACAGCATGTATGTCTATTTTTATTAATTATTTCTGTTTAGTTTATTCTACCACTTATTTAAATTATATTATTTTACTTTATCTATGATGTACCGGTGCAGCGTCCTATTGATTGTTTGCTGCACCGTACGATGTCATTACGTCAGCGCCGGCTGTCACTGAAAGCCAGCGCTGGGGCTCTGTCTTGCATAGGGTCGCAGTATAATGCTGAGCGATAGCCGTTTTGCGTGGATGTGACGCATGTTTCCCCCAACCTTTTCTTATTTTTGTGTTTATGTTTTTTGTTGCGTCATGTTTACCGCAAATAAACGTATTTTCTTTCTTTCTTTCTTTCTTTCTACATACTTACGACGCAGATATATGCCAGTGCCAGTGGTTAGCTTGCGTGTTTTGTAATGAGCTCACGCAACGCGTTGTACGTTCAGCCAGTAATAGGACTCGCCCATCAAGGAGCGCTATCCCCAATTTGACGCATTATTCATTTATTATACACAAAACAAAAGGTATTTTAATAAAAAGCGTATACTAAAAGACCAATAATCAAATTATATTTAAATTGGTGAAGGTTTCAGAAAAATACGCTTGGTAGATTTTGCGCCATTCTAAGATTTGTATCCGCGATAGACATAAACTTACAAATTAATTTCACTATTCAATATAAATATAATTTAAAATATTCACATATTTTTTTCAAATCATTAACAGTACTCGTTTAGACGTGATCTTCAGTATAAAATCAGTAAAAGTCGGTTATCGTCCCCTTAATATGAATATCAATGCTAATTATTATAACTAAAGCAGTTATTAACAAAACTGCTTTCCCCAAATTAATTGATAAGAATTTAAGTGTAACCTACTTTGGGTAACACAAACGGTCGCAAAAATTATTCGCTTAATTTAATTATTCCAAATAGGTAATGTACGCCCGCAAGGTATTACACTATCGCTTTTACAAAACGCCTGACTGTGCAAGCAATTACCTGCCTTATTACAAACGCAATATAACTCATTGCAGCTGCAAAATAATGTGTGTTTATTGCTCAGTTAGTGTTAAATGAAAATAAACTGTAATTGCTAGCAATAAGGATGTATCTCATAATTATGTAAAGTCGTATATGACTATGGAAATTGCTCTCTGCGTGACAGATCGTTGGGTTTCATATATCCTTTTGGAATATTCATTGAGGGTGAGAGATACTTTTGATGCGACAGTTTGTAAAAAATCTTGGTCCTTATCGTCCATTCATTTGGTCCTTGAATACGAAAGACCCTCTTATAGTTCATAATGAACATTTTGAGACGTACCTAAATAACGAATTTTATATCTCTGCGTAATAGTAAGTAGGGGGAGGGGTTGATCGTATCGTATAAAAGTAGACTGAATCTACTTTTTTCAATAAAGGAGTGAATGAAAATAATTATTCTATAACCATTTTAATTTCAGATACCTATATTCACCTATATTAATAAATGTTGCCGTAAACTAAGATTTTCTTCTGAATAATATTAACATTATTAACATAACATCACGGTTGTATTTCCCGAAGGGTTGGGCAGAGGTGCATCTATAGTATACCCACATTTCACCAGTTATGTTTTTCTCCCATGTAATAGGGGGCGTGCCATCACCGGGTTCCAACGCCCACAAATCCGGTGGACATCACAGTGCTCCGTGCTGTTGATGAATGAATGAATGAAATCCACCGACCCCAGCGTAGTTAAACCAGACTCGATCACTCGAATGAACCCAAAGATTCACACTAGCCCTTGGCGCCTCATGTTTCATGGGACTACAGAGACCATTGCATATCAAAGAGTAGACCGGGGGGCGCGATAATAGTAGGGAAGACGTGCCCTTGGGATATGGAAGGATTATTAGAGCCCACCGGATATGCAACCATGAGTAAGCAATGGAATAGTGGAGAGACGGGTTATGTTAATGCATGGGTGGCTTAAGGCGCAGATATATGCCAGTGACTTTGAGTGGTTAGCTTGTGTGTTCTGTACCGAGCTCACACAACGCGTTGTACGTTCAGCCAGTAATAGGACTCGCCCATCAAGGAGCGCTGTTCCCAGTTTGACGCATTATTAATTTATTATACACAAAACAAAGGGTATTTTAATAAAACGCGTATACTAAAAGATCAATAATTAAATTGTCTTTAAATTGGTGAAGGTTTAAGAAAAAAATACGCTTGGGAGATTGTGCGCCATTCTCAGTTTTCTATCCTCGTTAGACAAAACTTTACAAATTAATTTCACTATGTAATATAAACATAATGTAAAATATTCACATATCAAGTTATTAAGAAAATGCTCTAATTTATCATATATTTAATTCAAATCATTAACACTACTCGTTTAGACGTGATCTTCAGTATAAAATCATTAAAAGTCGGTTATCGTCCCCTTAATGGGTGGGCATCTATTAATGATGTCGCGGCCAGGTTGCGTTCAGGTCCAGCTTCGTCACTACATCTTGAATGGTGAATCTTTTGGCGGGATTAAACTGCTTTCTCGACGCTTTCCTATGTCACTGCAATGCTGTGTTACAAAATTCCAGACGGAAAAAAAAAATTCAACAAAACATCTAACTTTAAACTCTAATCTTGTCCTCAGCGCGTCGGCTGCGACCTACGAGTGGGCTCAACTCGTCGTGTGGACGAGTGTGGAGTCTGTGGTGGTGATGGATCCTCGTGCTCCAGACCTCGATACCACTGGCTGGCGACACCAGGGTCACTGTGTTCTGCCACTTGTGGGGGAGGTAAGTCAACATTTTTAGGGTAGTCAACAAGGAACCCTTGTAGTTTTGCCATGTTTCTGTCTGTTTGTCTGTCCGCGGCTTAACTCATAGACCATTAGTACTTGAAAACTGTAATTTGACATGGGTATACATATAAATCACGCCGACAAAGTAGTAAATTTTTAAATATCAAATTATAGATATTAATCACTCGGACGAAGTGGTAAATTAAAATATTGTAGGGTAGGTATTGTAAGATATAACGTTGAGATACGAGTACTAATACTCGAGTTGTGTTAAAAAGGATACCTAGTGTTGAATATAAGTATATTATTGATTTTGTGGTTCCGTTTGGTGCCGGACGTAAAGAATAGCACCATCCCATTTCTTCCCATGGGTGTCGTAAAAGGCGACTAAGGGACTTACTAGAGAATGGGCAGCAGCGTTATCTATGCATTTTTAAAACCATACTGCGATCGCCAACCCGCCTGCCAAGCGTGGCGATTATGGCAAACCCTCCCTTTGGGGGAGGCCTATGTCCAGCAGTGGACGTCTTTCGGCTAAAATGATGATGATGATGATGATTGATTTTGTGTGTTGGAGAAATACAATAAGTAAGTTCATGACGTTTCTATTATTTATAAACCTTATTTTCAAAAGCCATGAACCTGATTATCAGTTAATTTTCATATTTAGACTATTATTATATAGATTCTCTGTAAGGGTCTGTACCCTTACAGAGAATCTATATAATTAACTATTCTTCTACGTCTACATCGGCCTTTCACATAAATTGGGGATGATATTGTTTTCTTCACATCTAGTAAGTAATTATTTATTGGTTAGAATTTTGTTGATAAACAGGTGTTACACGTAATATAATGTCCATAATATTCTGCTTTTTCCAGCGTATAAATATTTCAAAGAATTAAAATTAGGAGTCAATTAGAACAATATGTCGAAATTAAACCATACAATGGCAAGGTCAAATACAATGTTAAGGATTATTAATTATAATGTCAAGAATTAATACAATGTGGAAAATTATTATAAAATACAATGTCATAGAAATGAAATTCCATTCAATTAATAAGAGCACAAAGACGAGTCATCGTCTAATTTAAATTTTGAATCGAATTTTTCATTTAAAAACTCATTTGTTGAGTAGTAACACTTATGCAATAGGAAGTTAAATAATTTCGTTTTAAATGCAGTGAAGTTAAGACTTTTAAAAACATTAGGTAATTTATTATAAATACTAATTGCCATACAGTAGGTAAACATTATTCGAAAATAGTTTAATTCTTTGTTGGGCTACACATAATTTGTGGATATTTCGACTTTTTCTTATTACAACATCAATATTTACTTGAAATAAAGCCATGTTTTTATGTACAAAGATACAGAGTTCGAATATATATAAAGATAGGATTGGTAATATATCCCATGGTGTGGGGCATCGTTCGTTGGATAGGCCGTTCAAAAATACTGCGGATCTGTGAAAACTGTTTTTCGATGCAGGGATCCTTTTGCGTATTATTAAGCTTTAAAGTGCAAATTTTTGTTAGTCAAGTGTGTCCCTCCCTGCCAGCTAAATGGTTGTTTCTGGATACGTGACAAAATTCATGGCAGTAGTATAAGTAACGAAGTTAAAGGAAAAACTACCATAGCTAAGTAGGCTTTACAAGTTAACAAGTAATAGTCGACCAAATTACATTTACAATCGGAGAACTGACCGTGAAGTATATCGATGTACGGGAGAACATGTTTTTCAACTACATACAATGTTAAGTTTGTTTTTGGGATAAATTTATCCCAACTACGGAACCCTTCATTGTGCTTAGTCCGACATGAACTTTGGCCGGGTTTTATTTGATTAGTTGGCAACAAGCCGGTCACGTGACGGTGTGTGGTCACTGCCGCCCATTGGCATCTAAAGTAACCGTCATGAGAAGCTACAAATACATAAAATTGCAAATTATACAACTAACTATCAACTTTAAACTCAAGATATCTAAGTTGATTTATGAATGAAGAAATTATCGCTAAACGTCATAAAATAATTTTAGTTGCAATGGAAACTGAACCATGCGCAATTTCAGTTAAAGTTTTAAATCCCAAAGTATGAAATTTATCTCGTCTCATGGCGTTGACTTTACATGTACATTACTAGAAGCATCCCATGTTCATCGTTTACAGTTTTGAAGTGAAATCTTCTTTAAGTGCGTTGAGCACTTGTTGGGTGCACAAAGATCATGGAACTCGCGTCATCGTCACCGAACGCTTTCCATGAGCTATATGTATACTTTCACTTCTATCGGCAGTCCCCAAAGACTGCCCGCATGTTTTTTTAAGTAAAACTTATTTACTCACGCTTGACTTGGGGAGTAAGCTGGTGAATGCGTGACGAGAGCGTTATGAAAAGTGTGATCAAGCGAGGCGAACGGAAGTTGAGAGGGAGATATAAGTTAGTGAAGATAGTAAGAAAAAAAACAAGTATTTCGGACCAAACACTTGTACACAATTTATAAACCTGCCAAACTGCGTGACAGTTTGTCGGCAGGATTAGCGCTCGTCTTAAAATATTTGGTTTAAACAATAAAATAGTATACTTCTTCATCTAAGAAGGTAGATACAGGTAGTTTGAGAGAGAGTTACGTTTTGTATATTACTGTAGGGGCAAGAGAGAGAGGTGCGAGCCCACATTTTCCTTCTCTTTTCTCTCATAGCCAGTTGCGTTTGGTATATCTAGTTTTACTTCTGACGTGTGGTCTAAAGCACACTCGTTTTTTTTTTTTTTGGGTTTATACCGAGATGACGAGTAATAGAGAAGTATGAACAATAAAGATATTGGGGGGCTAAGTTATAACAGCCACACGGGTCAATCGATCAGGTTAAGCTACGCTTGCCGCGGTTGCTCCGTGGATGGGTGACCATCTTTACCTACCAAGATCCTTTTTACACCTTACAGCATGACATTCAAAATTTCAAGCCCTTATTTTTCGAAATGACTCAACCGATTTTATTGAAACCTCATACGCATAAGCAAGATAAACAGTTAGTAAAGAAAAAAAAAAATAGAAAAAAAAAAAAAAAAACATTTTTGAAAAATAGTGTTACAGCCAAATTAGACCGATTTTAAATTTCCCATAGAAACAGAGATTTCCAGTTATCTGTTTTTAAATAAGACACTTCGAAAATGTTCTTTACTAACTTTTTAGACCTTAAAAAAACAAGGGCTTGAAAGTTTGTATGAAATGCCGTAAGGTGTAACCGCTCTTAAGACTTTAGTCCCGGGTGCCATTCGTAGATCTTCGACTATCGTTTTTGTTGTTGTCTCTAAAGACTTTAATCTTTTTGGTGGATGAGTGACCATCTTTACATATCAAGACCCCTCCGTGCCTCGGAAAGCACGTTAAGCCGTTAGTCCCAGCTGTTATTTTTGTACATCTTTGGCAGTTGATACGGGTCGTCAGAAGCCTGAAAGTCTGACAACCAGTCTTATCAAGAGGTGTCGTATTTCACAGCAGTAACTGGGCTGTGGAAGTCAGATTGGCAGTCGCTCCGTGTAAAACACTGGTATTCAGATGCATATGGTTAGAATAGAAGCTGACCCCAATATTGTTGGGAAAAGGCAGGCAGATGATGATGGAAGAAAAGATATGCTGCGCCGACCCCAAATAAATTGGAATAAGGGCCGGAGAATGATGATGACGGTTTATAGGGTTCCATACCAAAATGGTAAAAAGGAACCCTTATGGTGAGACTAAGTCTATCTGTCTTTCTGTCACACCTGGATATCTCAAGAACTACTAATGCTATCAACTTGAAATTTAGATTAGTTTTAGATGACGTTTGCCCAACTATTTTGCAAACAAAAAATAAATAAAAAACAATATCTTTTTTGCAAAAGGGACAGAGAGAGTCTTAAATTTTTTAAGTGGGGCTACTAGGGCATGTGGGGTACTCGTATCATATGAAATAGCGCTGTTTGCACATTTTCAAACATTTTTTTTTTAGGTAGCATAGTCTCCGACTTTTGATAAAAAATGTAAAAAAAAATACCGTTCCGAATATCTCCGAAGTTTGCATACATAAAAATCTGAAATTATTCTATGTTATAGAAGCTTATGTAAAGATTACAGGAAAATTAAAACGATGTCTCTAAATAGCACAGTTTTTCAGAAATCATCAACATTTTATATACGTATGGAACCCTCGGTGCGCGAGTCCGACTCGCTCTTGACCGGTTTTTGTTACATGCTTAAGTCAGGTATCCCCAAATAATTTTGCACGTACTGGACGTAAATTTTAAGTCATGTTTTGTCAAACTCAAACTTAAAACATTTATTTCAATTAAACCAATTTATTGTAGTACTTTCGAATTGGCAAAGAGTCGGTCAGTTAGTCAGAAAGTAGAAGCTACGAGTATTTGCCCATTCGAAACCGTAGATCTCTATGGAAAAGAACAGCCAAGAAACTCCGAGGACAGTCTTTTAAATCAAGATATTACAAAATCCTGGGTACATTATTCTAGTCGCTTCTATAAGTGAGAACAATGTAAAAAAATAAAAAAAATAAAAACAATTCAACATATAAGATTATAAGATTACAAAGCCATAAGCCCTGGCAGTTAAGATATGATCACTGATCAGTCTCAACGGACGGCGCCCGTTCACGAACATGACGCGTGGATCAGCACCAAAGAGAGAGGATATATAGTCATTGATCAGCACCATCCAGTTCAAACATTTTGTAGGGAACCGAATGATCCAACACACGCGCCACCTTGTCTTATTCAACGAAGGTCATAGTGACACAGCAATGCAGAGATTTAACAAGAAAGCGCATTGGAAAAGATGTTGCGGAAACGACATCATTTCCCCTGGGGACATATCAAACGCATTGCACAGTAGACGCATCAATTGCATTGCACCGGAGATCTTGGAACCATATGTGCCGATAAACGTTATCAAGCGTTTTCCGACAGCGAGATTTTATCAAGATAAAAAATGGACAACCAAGCAAAGGATAATATGGGGGTCTTCTCTCATAGCAGCCCAAACTGTAACCCCCCTTATTAATAAACGCGGAGCAAAGTCAATTATGTCTAACTTAATCCTCGAAAAATATAATTATGGTAAATATAAAGATGTATAATATAATGCCTAGCTAGATAGACAGTCAAAGCTATGAACTCGTTGAAAAAATTGCGTCCAACTGTTGGCTGCAAAATACACGCACACTAGAATAACACAACGCACACTAGTCTATCAAAGTTGGCCTGTTTGTTGTAAATCTGAAGACTAAGTAGGCTACTTTACTCCGCGTTTATTTAATAAAGAGGTAAAAGAATAGTTCTTACCGTGTACAAAATAACAACCAATTACCAGGGTAGCAGCAATTTTAATAAAGTACAGAGCTATTTAAATTTTAATCAAGAATATCAGTTAAACTCCAAAGAAGCGCCTCAACAACGAATTACATCTCGAACCAGAATTCTCAGAGAACGTTGTATCCAAATCTCTTCGATACATTAGTGAGGGCAGCATTGTTAATTGTCGGCCTCCGGGTTTGCCTGTAATTTATATCTGGAAATCCGCCATTATTCGAAGCTTACGATAAATCAGACAGCGAATTCCTTTTGTCTCCGCGCAACAGTTCCTTAAGTGGTGCGGTGTAGACGAGCGATTGTGTGAACAACTTTTTGGCGAGTCATTGCCTTTTCATCGTGTCAATAGAATTTGAGATTGGCAGGGTATGTATTGCAAAGATTTTCAGTTTGTTTTAAAATAATGAGCGGAACTCAATTTAGCAACATGATTGTACATAATAGTATGATAATTGAAAAAATTACCATCTTATTTCCATTGTTGAGTTGTCAAAAACTAGCTGTGCCCCACGGTTTCACCCACATAAGTCTCGATCTCGTGAGAATATAAGGATAAAAACTATCCTTTGTCATAACCCAGATAATGGTCTACCCATGTGCCAAATTTCATCCAAATTCGTTCAGCCTTTTTAGCGGGTAAACGTAACAAACAAACATTCAAAAAATCTAATCTTTTCTCTTTATTATACTAACAAGCTGCACCCCGAGGTTTCACCCGCGTAAGTCTCAATCCCGTGGGAATATCAGGATAAAAAGTAGCCTTTAAGTTAATCCAGGGTGTCAGCTACCTCCATACAAAATTTCACCAAAATTGGTCGAGCCGCTTGAGCGTGGAGAAGTAACAAACACACTCACAATCTTTCGCCTTTATTATATTAGTGTGATTTAGATAAAACATGCTTGCTAAATTACGAACCTGGTCCGCTTCTGTTTTTTTTTTAAATACCTCCCATATATTATGGTAATTCTGGTATTAGACTAGATAGGAGCTCGTGGATAACTAATAACAGCCGCAAGAGTCGATCCAGCAGGTTAAGCTACGCTTGGCGGGTTTGGTCCGTAGATGGGTGACCATATTTACATACCGAGACTCCTCCGTGCTCGGAAACCACGTTAAGCCATTGGTCCCGGCTGCCATTCGTATCTTTGATAGTCTTTAGGGGTCGTCAGAAGCCGAAAGTCTGACTACCAGTCTTACCAAGGGGTATCGTATTACCCAGTAACTGGGATGTGAAGGTAAGATAGGTAGTCGTTACATGTAAAATACTGGTATTCAGCTTCATACGGTTAGACTGGAAGCCGACGAATTGATTGATTGGTATTTGAGGATTGGAGAAGAAAGTAAATTCGTATTGAAACAACAGCTACTGCTTGACCTTCACATTTAATAAATAAAATAAATAAAAATTAAATTCGTTTATTTCGACCAACAAGGATCTTATGCACAACATGGTTAATTGTTTCATTAAAAATATCACTTAGAACACATTACCGACCTTGATTGCTCAGTATGTGAAGCATACAGCAATGGTTCAGGTACTGGCAATCGAACCTCTGCACGAATGCCCTCAGGATGCCGCTGGAGCTAGCCCGAACCCTGCGCACCAGGGATGTACACCGTTTTCGCATAGTAGAACAGAAACAGTCTACATGCGACTCAGCGAACATCCTGATGCGCTGCAGAATCGGGGCAGCCCATCAGCACCCTGAATGCATTATTCATTGACCTCTGACAGTCAAGTTTTGCAACCCTGAAACTCCATCATTCTATTAATCTACGACAAAAAGTCGCCCGTCTCCCCTTTCCATTACTCTAGCGAAATTCTCATCGGGCGATTCTAATTAAGAACCCTTGAAAGATGAATCTGAGATAAGTATTAACACAGCGGAATTGTGCGCCGGAGTCATTTGTTTCTGTTACCAACTGGGCTTATGTAATACCGCTTGGGAGTTGGCAGAGAAGTAGGTGGTTGGTCTTTAATTAATCCTACTAACCTACTTCCTACTATAATCCTTACCAATAATTATAAATGTGAAAGTGAGTTTGATTATTTGTTTGTTACGCTTTTACGCTAAAATGGCTGAACGTATTTGGATGAAATTTGGGACGTGGGGAGACCATTACCTTGACCGTTACAAAGGAATAGAATAGAATACTCTTCATTATGAACACTATAAAAGTTACAGATAGAAAGATACATAGGGCGCCATCATGGGCGGTCTTATCGCTAAAAGCGATATTTTACGACCTTTGGATGGATTAAAGTGAGAAGGAGAGACAATACTACGGTAGTCAGTGGTGTACCATTTACATATCAAGAAATACATACATACATAAAGCATACACTTATCTATCCATATATACAATAACTAGCTTTCGCCCGCGGCTTCGCCCGCGTGGATGTCGAAAAAAAACAGCTTCTCTATCAGCAGTATTTCCCCAAAACATTATACCATATATTAGTTGGAACCAACGTAAGCGTGGTAAGCAGATAGGAGTGCAGCTTGATTTACAACTTTACGGAGGATAATAATTTAAATAGCTTATAAATACCACCTTCGTTTTGTACATACTTGTTCAATGTACGTGTCCTCCATTTCATTTGTTTATTTTTTCTACTGTTTTTGTTCTTAAATAATAATTAATGTATACCAACTTTTGAGTTATTCAAGGTACACACGGCTACACATCAAGCTATACATATCCAGTTTAGGCTGATCTCGCATTGTTTAAGATTTTCGTACAATGAGAGGTCAGCTTATACTGGAAATTTATAGCTTGATGTGTAGCCGTGTGTACGCAGTAAAATTCTCCCGAAAACTTATTAACCCGATTATTTCTTATTTTATAAGTTATAACCAAATTATTTACCATAAAACAATCTTGGACCTGAAGAATAGAATTATTCACATCGTCAAGGTTTTTTTACCGTCGGTCTATTTTAAAGATCAATGACGTGTCATCTGCAAACATCTCCGGTTGATTTTGAAGTAATTGGGGTAAATCGTTAATGTAAACTAAAAAGAGGAATGGACCCAATATCGAACCTTGAGTAACGCCCATTGCTTTTTCAGACCCCAAAGAGTTCACGCCGTTTGCGTGAACTCTAACCTTTCTATCTTTCAGGTATGATCTAAGTAAATCAAGAGCTGTATTCCTAATCCCATAGTGTTCTACATAGTTTCAGCAGAAATGTCTCATGGTTAACGCAATCGAAAGCCTTTGAGAGGTCACAAAAAATTCCAATAGCATCTTAGGCTTTCTCTCAGGCGTTAGAAATGTTCTTTATTAGGGTGACACCAGCGTCAGTGGTACAACGACCTTTAGTGAAACCGTACTGTTGTTCATGAAAGATGGAATTTTTATTGAAGTGACGTAACATTTGATTGAGCATCAACTTTTCAAACACCCTACTGAGAACTGGCAGAATTGACACGGGCTTATAATATTGTTGGGTTCTTTGCTATCTCCGGATTTGAACAAAGGAACTACTTTAGTGTGTTTCATGAGATCCGGAAAGACTCCTTGGTCCACACTAGTGTTAAATATGAAAGCTAAATAGGGCGCAATGGTTTCGATGACAGATCTACAGACTTTTACAGACAATTTTAAGATCTTTAAAAGTTTTTATAACAGCCTGGGGGTTTGTATGCTGAAACCTTAACTCCAAGGGGCATACCTTTACATTCTTTCTAAGTAAGTCAGCAGAAAGCGCGGGTGAGAAACTTAAAATTTCGGTAGTTTTAAGGGGAATATTAGCAAAAAAGTTTTCAAATTCCCGAGCTATTTCTACCTCTGAAGTGATGGGCCCATGTGCAGTCTCTAAATTAAATTCAGTATTACGCTGTTTTTTCCTACCTAATTCATTATTTATTATTTGCCAGGTAGTTTTTATTTTATCATCAGCTGATTTTATTTTATTGCTAATATAAAGAGGTTTAGCTATTTTGCACACACTTAAAAAAGTTTTTTTTAATATTTTGCAACTTATTGATGAAAGCTTGTATTATTCATAATTATGTTGCTTTAGGCCATAAAGTTCAAAAATATTTTCCCTGCTTTAACGAATACCTGGAGTCGCCCAATCACTAAATACGAACTTTGAGTAAATACTTTTAGTCTTCAGTGGTAAAGTGTCATTAAATTACGTGTTTAATAGTGAAAAGACCTTTGCGTAGAACTCATGGGTCTCAAATATTATTAAATTAACTTATAATTTATTAGATTAACTAATTAATAAAAATTCATCAATCACCGGATTGGTCTTTGAAGATTTTTTTGAAGTATTAAATTATGTTTAATTATGTTTTGAGTTCCATCACCTTATGCACAAAAGAGTTGAAAATATCATACTGTTTTTGTTTTGAAAAAATATTTACGGTTTAAGAGATACACTCCTTTAAAAACCACATTTTTGACCATTTTTAGAAATCTCCACCTCAAAGAGTAGTAAAAAAAAACCAGTCAAGAGCGAGTCGGACTCGCGCACCGAGGGTTCCATGCGTATACAACATTAGTTTTTGTTTATACTTAACCCGAAAAAGGGTCCTTGTACTCATCATTTTGAAATTTTTTTTCTATGGGATCAACCTTGAAATCACGAAATAAAAATCAGCTGATCCATACATTTTGTCGATTTAAGTGAACACAAATGTAGGGAGCAACTGGTTGGACGGTTGGTCCCATAGAAAAAATTGATCAAAATGATGAGTACAATGACCCCTTTTCGGGTTTAGTATAAACAAAAACTAATGTTGTATATATGATGTTGATGATTTCTGAAAAACTGTGCTATTTAGAGACATCGTTTTATTTTACATAAACTTCTATCACATAGAATAATTTTAGATTTTTATCTATGCAAACTTCGGAGATAAGGCCCCCCCTTGGAAGGGAATGGTATTTTTTTACATTTTTCGTCAAAAGTCGGAAACAATGCTGCCTAAAAAAGAAAAAAATGTTTGAGAATGTGCAAATAGTGTCCTTTCATACGATACCCCGCATGCCCTAGTAGCCCCACTTCAAATATTTAAGACCCCCTTTCAGTCTCTTTTGCAAAAAAGAGATATTTTTTTAATTTCTTTCTTGTTTGCAAAATAGTTGGGCAAACGTCATCTAAAACTGTTCTAAATTTCAAGTTGATAGCATTAGCAGTTCTTGAGGTCTACGGAACACTAAAAACAAAAAAATGTCACACTTTATAATTTACTTAGGTTAGTATTTGTGCCAAGTTTCAGATTTATTAACTCAAGTAATAAGATTTATTCCCCCTTTTCACCCCTTAAAGGTCGAATTTCGAAAAATCCTTTCTTTGCGGGTTCATGCCTATAGTTTCCAACCATAAGCAGAAATATTACTTAGAGATTTTAACTTAAAAAGAACTTTCATTAAAAATAAAAATTTATCCCTTTTTTCACCCCTTAAGGGTTGAAATTCTAACAACACCGCTGCATTAGCTGCCAACCATAACCCTAGATAATAATTATATTTAGTGTTTTTTACTTCGAAAATTAAGGACTTTGATACACAACTTAATCCCCCTTTTTAACCCTTCGGGGGTAGAATTATCAAAAACGCTGAAACACGTATAAATTAATTTTTAATTGTCAGCCTATACACAAAATTTTAAGACCCTAACTTCAAAACTGACGGACTTTCATATAAACTTCCATCCCCTATTTCACCGTCTTATGGGTGGAATTTCGAAAAACCCTTTCTTAGTGAATACCTACTCTTTACAAAGAACACACCCTCCAAATTTCATGTCTCTAAGACCAGCGGTTTAGGCTGTGCGTTGATATATCAGTCAGTCAGTCAGTCAGTCAGTCAGGACTTTGAATTTTATATATATAGATAAACATGAAACAAGAGCAAGGAACTGTATTCTGTAAAGGAAGTGTTTTTGTGGAAAAGGATACTTTTTATCCCGATATTCCCACGGTATCGAGACTTACGCAGGTGAAGCTGCGGGGCGCAGCTAGTAATAATATTAACTAATAATATAAATTCATAAATGTGAAAGTTTGTATGTTTGTTACTCAATCACGAAAAAACGGCGAAACAAATTTGGATGAAATTTGGCACACAGATAGTTTATAACCTGGATTAACATATAGGATACGTTTTTACCCCGGAAGTAAGTTTCCGTGGGGTAATTTTCGACATCCACGTGGGCGAAGGCGCTAGCAAAAATTTGTGGGAGAACAAGTTAGTTTTAAGCAACCGTGCGCGATCTTGGAAAGCGTTATTAATTTGGAACCATGAGATAGAGAAAGACCAGACTATTACTATTATTACCTGGGACAATTCGGGATATATGGGTGAACAAAACAGTCCGTAGTCAAAAAAAAAATACTGCGGTACATCACAAGTTATCAAACTTTGAATCTTTTTCTTTTTATATCTATTATAGAGTGTTGTGCTGCAAAAGAACTAAAACTAACAAGCCAACTTTGTTATGGTGGTGTGCGTGACAGCTACATCTTACAGTCACACCACGTCATTGTGCTGTCAGTGTGTTATTCTAATGTGCGTGCATTTTGCGGCCAACTGTTAGACGCAATTTTTTTCGACGAGTTCATTTCTTTAACTGTCTATACAACTTGTCCTAGAATTAACGCACAACCTCTTAAGGGGTCATTGTACTCATCATTATGAACAACTTATACGATACTAGCGGCAGCCCACGTGGCTTTTTCTAAACTTATACACCTTCCTCTTGAATCACTCTATCTATTAAAAAAACTGCATCAAATCCGTTGCGTAGTTTTAAAGATCTAAACATACATAGGGTCAGACAGGAAGCGGGAAGCGACTTTGTTTTCTGTCAATCTATTTAGTGATGGGACCAAACCGGAACAAGCAAAAAAAAAATTGGTGTTCCCTACATTTATGTTCGAATAAACTCGTCAAAATGTAGGGAACAGCTGATTTTTACTTCGCGATTTCAGGTTTGGCCCCATAGGAAAAGTTGTTCATAATAATGTGCGTCAATTCTGCGACACGTTGTATAAACATATTTATATTTTTGCTGTGAATATCTACTATAGGATAAACACGCGTTCCAAGCACTGCTACTCATCACGATCACACCAGTATAAGCTGACCTCTCATTGTACTGAAACACCGTTCTACGCTAGACCAGCTCAAATTTCTTTGACTTTGTTAACACCGAAGTGCCGTCGCCTGTAAGAACTGCGCATCTCGATCTAAATAAAGGACAACCCTTTCACCTCTCCAATTAACAAAATTCATCCTCTAATTCACTGTTTAGGTGCTAACCCTCCCGGGTGTCACCACTGTGTGGATCGCCCGGAGGACACGGTGGAGCATACGGTGGAGATCTGCCCCGCTTGGGCGGAGCACCGCCATGTCCTCACGGAAGCGATCGGCGGCGGCGATCTCTCGCGTCCGGCACTGGTTCAGGCCATGGTTCAGAGCGAGAGTGCATGGGAGGCCGTCACCTCCTTCTGCGAAGCAATAATGCTCGCGAAGGAAGAGGCGGAACGCGTGAGGGAGAGGCAAGGTTCGCACCTCTAGTCACCGCAGGAGACGCCCCAGGCGTCGGGAGTTGCCAGCCGATTTCCGGCCACCGTTGGCGCGGGCTTGCGGACGGAGAGCGATGGGTAGCTCGCCGTCCGATAAGGACCAGGCCCGGGTCGACGGCGCGTTGTGTTCCACGTGCGCCTCAAAGAGATGTCAGCACCAACTGACGGGGTCCGTTAGGACCAATGCCTGCCAGGGTTGCGAGTTTTTCCGAAAGGGATATCGTGGCCCTGGCACACAAGCAAATGAAGGAACACGGGTGGGTTTTAGTCAGTAAAAGTCTGACACGCCCTCCCGCTCCGGCCAGAGCGGGAGAAGTTATTTGATAATTTCGCACCCAAAAAAAAAAAAAGTTGTTAACCCTAGCACACCGACTATTTATTACAGAAGAAGCGTTATAACGCTAACCTACTCGTATCCCTCCACTAGATTACCTCTTGCCCACTGACCCGAGACGGTCTTCCAGACCTTCAGACGTTTCAATTGTTAATTAGGTGTCAGTGTCGTAATGATTAATGGGCTCTGTCAGACCCCTTTGTCGGTTAAGGGTTGAGAAACGACGGTCAAGACTAAATGAATGGTTGTGACTTTTTGGGGGGTTGGACTGGAGATAATTTTCGTGGTGTTTTGATGCCGATAAGGATTTCATTGTTAGGGTTAACGGGTACTGAAATCCAGGATTTGTAATGAACGTTAACGTGAGCCATTTATTACTGTTACAAAAACAACCGGCCAAGTGCGTGTCGGACCACGCAACGCACAATGAAGGGTTCCGTAGTTGGGATGAATTTATGCCAAGAACAAACTTAACATGGTAGTTGAAAAACATGATCCCCCATACATTCCAAATGAAAATGTAAGTTTGTAGGGACAATATTGAGTGGTTTACCATGTTATTTTAAGATAACAGACTTCTTATAGGTTTTCCTGTAATCTATAAGTAAAGAATTATTTTCTGTATTTTTATCAAAATTTTATGCTCACTAGTTTCGGAGATAGAGGTATGGTCATTTTTCATCTATTTTCTTAAATAATTTCAAAAGTGTGTATTTTAAAATTATAAAAAAATATAATATGAAATATTTAAAACAAGCCCAGTTAGTAAAACTTTCTTCTTTTTTCTAATTTGCTCCCCAAAAGTGACCTCCATACTGGTTGTGAAACTCAGTTGCCATGGCGGCCGAAAGCATTCAAAATTAATATAATTACAAAAAACACGTCCGTGTTTGGGTCACAGAAGTTCATATGTGTACCAAATTTCAACTTAATCGGTCCTGTAGATTCGGAGCAAATCAGCTGTGACAGACGGACAGACAAACAGACAGACACACGAGTGATCCTATATGGGTTCCTTTTTTCATTTTGAGGTACGGAACCCTAAAAACAATCAGCTTTTCCTGCTGCTAAATTCCAGAATACAAATCTAAGCTATTTTTTTCTCCCACGAATATACGAAGCATTGCAGATAGAATGCGTACACTTTCAATTTGATATTCAGCGGAATCTCAAGACTAAATGGATGTATTTACATATTTATGTATTCAAAAGAAGTTTTCTAGAGCTCGAGATCTTAATCGTTGATTAGCATAGACGTTATGTTATTAGGCTTTATGTTTCAGCTGGATGAGGCTGATTTATGAAAATGTAGAGGTTAGTGTACCTATCTGGCTGCTGAGACAATTTGATTTGCTTGTCAAACAACAATTGTGCCTGTTGAATGATTTGCCGTTCCGTGTGGTGCCGGACGTAAAGAATAGCACCGTCCTATTTTTTTTTTTTTATTTAGGATGGGTTTGCTCTTGACCTTAGTCTAGGGCAGAGGTGACAGAGACAAAGTCGACAATGGAGTGAGCTTACCCAGAAGAAGCCTGTTCACTCTAACTTTAAAAGATTAGGGTTGTATGCGTTCGGAAACACAGACGCAGGTAGAGAATTTTTTTTTCATTTCATTCCGTGGGTGTCGTAAAAGGCGACTAATTTATTTTTATTTATTTATTAAGTTCGGACAACAATATGGTCCAATTATATTAAAATACCTTATCACTAGTGTTAGTAGTACACAAAACAAAAATAACAATAGCTGATGACTGCGGCAGGATGTGCAGAGAACGATATAGCAAGAGAGAGAATATGATACCTGACCATTCTCCCCACATAGTGCCTCAGAAATGGGCTGTAAGGGCTCCCCACCACTGTTTTCTGACTAAGGGACTTACTAGAGCATTGGCAGCAGCGTTCTCTATGCATTTTAACAACATACTGCGATTGCCAACTCGCCTGCCAATCGTGGCGATTATGGCAATAAGCACTAAGGTGTTTGGGGGAGGCCTATGTCCAGCAGTGGACGTCTTTCGGCTGAAGTGATGAACAATTTGCCTATTGATGTAAAGGTAGTATCTGCGGAACGCAAGATTATTGACACCAAAGTTAAAGAAAGTGTCCCATATAAACGTAACTTCACGCCTTCTTTCCCGAAGGGTTGGGCAGAGATACACCCACATTTTTCCAGTTATGTTTAAGTCCCGCATTTAGCCTCGACAATCTTTTCGTGGCTAAATGCGGGTGTGAATTAGGTATTTTAAACGCCTGGACAGGAACGGCCTGCGCCTGGTGACGGGGACCATCACGGGACACTGTTCACTAAACAAACACTTCCACGCAATAGGCACAACGGACAGCCCTCTGTGCAGGGCTTGCATGGTGGCTGAAGAAACCGTTCCGCATGCGCTCTTTGAATGCACATGCGAGATCAGAACAGAAACCCTCGGGTGACCCAGATCCTTCACAGATATCCTTAGCAGACCAGGAGACTTAATCAGCTTCTGGAAGGAGGTGGGCTGGTCAGAATAACCAACTGATGGGCGCCATAGCCCAAGCACAATGTTCCACATGAAGGACTAAGTACGGAAACCAAAGCCTCTAACATAGGTGCCTACTTTAAAAACCAGGCATGTGAGAATCTAGCGTTATAGCCTGGTAAAGCAGTCGAAAACCTCCTAGGTTGACCTGCGAGATTCACAAAAAGAGGGGTGTGCTGATGACCGCACGATAGGACTGAAAACTTACGGCTGGAGCCGAGTATACCCGATTCAGCGTCCCCGACCCGAGCGTGACGGTTAAGTCTTGTTCACTGTTCAGTAAGAGAAAAAGGAGGCTTCACTTAAAAAAAAGTCACTACTCCATTCCATGAGTAAACTAAATCCGTGCTATTAAAAAGTACTTACTTATTCCATGCTCAAGCTGTAACTTCCTGTTACACACTTCTGTCCCCTTTCACGAAATCACTCCTACAGAAAGAGGGAGGAGTGTTCCATATCAAAAAGCAGTCTCTCGGTACCTACTGACGCCGATATGACCAATCCCATCGTGTGGTATGTTTGCCAAACAATTAAAAAATAAAACCTCAGTCTAAAAACGTCACAACGGCACGTAAAAACCAAAATAACCCATTTCTAGGTTACGTTCAAAGGTCACAAAGTTCGCTTACAACGCGACATTCAAATAAAACCAACATTTACGTTTTATTTTATTGGTAACAATTTATTTTCATTTTATTGACTTCAACCTACGAATGAAAGTAGAATGTAATAATGTATCCGTATTTTATTATACTGCGTAATTTATGAATCTAGAGGAAAGCGAGTTTTAAATAACACATCACCATAAATATCAGAGCTAAGTCTCCTAATCGACTGTTTAAATAATAAATAAATAAAAACTTTATTCGGTTCAGAAAACTCGGTACAATTTATAAAAACCGGCCAAGTGAGACTCAGACTCGCACACGAAGGGTTCCGTACCGTATTAAGATCGAGCAAAAAACGCTGAAAAAACACTGTTTCTTGTGTAGAAAAAAATTGTTGTAATAGCGGCAATAGAAATACACATTAAATGAAAATTTCAAATGTCTACTTATACCGGTTAAGATACAGCCCTCTGATAGACAGATGGACGGACGGACGGACGAACAGCGGAGGCTTAGTAATAGCGTTCCGTTTGGCACCCTTCGTATACGGAACCCTAAAAACTAGAAATACATTACATAGGAGCTTTAGGCACTAGCTGTTTACAAATTCCCTGGACTCCACGCTAGGATTCCCTGTATCATGGCATAAAGATTAATGATCGCAGAAGTAGACGAAACAATAAATTACATATCCCTGGTTTCTAAAAAGCTGATCAATTTTCCTATATATTCCACAGCCAATTAAATGATTCTAGAGAATGGGCAGCAGCGTTCTCTATGCATTTTAACACCATACTGCGATCGCCAACCCACCTGCCAAGCGTGGCGATTATGGCAAAGCCGCCCTTTGGGGAAGGCCTATGTCCAGCAGTGGACGTCTTTCGGCTGCAATGATCATCATCATTGCCGTGATGCCCTGCCCAGGATGATGATGATGAAATGATTTTAGAGAAAGCAATTGCACTAGAAAAAGAAACAAATTCTTACCTAATGGCAACAAACTAGATATTATTTTGTTTCATGCTCCATCTCAGTAGGTACAATAAATTGACATACGATCTGACCAAGATTATGTCTGGACTTTAAAAGAGACTGTGACCTCTGAGTTTGTTTCGGCCTTTCTTCTCAGAGTAGTTAGATAAGAAACGCCGACCTCATCTAGTTTTTAAAGTATGATTGACGTGTAAAAGTGTTTGTACAAACCTACTTACAGAAAATAAAATCATTTCATTTCATTACAATCAATCAACAATTCCATCATTAAACAAATGCTAGAAGGTTCTCTTCCACCTTTTCATTAAATTATTTAATTCCTTTACATTCGCTTTGGTCGGCTTAGTCAAATAATTGCAACGTTCCTAATGTAAATTGACCGCAGCCGTTCCCTTTGATATCCGTTTCTTAGTAATGTTCAGTAATTTTGTTTTCCAAACTCGCTTAATGTGAATTTAAATACTGCAAGACCTATACTCAACTCTTATTTTTTTCATTTAGGGGCCTCGAGCACTTGAACGATAATGGAGCTAGGACCAATTTTTTCATCTTTCGTAATGGAATTCAGTTTGAATCGTGTATTTTCATCATTCTAGTTAATTTGGTTCCTATATTTATTTCGCTATTTGCTGTGAATTCTTGGATACATTCAAAGATCCTCCCGCCTTTACCTATGGTTATTTGTACTTCTTCTTCGTTTCTTCTTCTTCGTCGTTTCCTCAATACTGAGGATCGTGACCACATACGACGCGCCTCCAAGCTATGCGGTCTTCTGCAGTGTGGACTCAGTAAATGCTACCTCCAACAGCCTTCTTGATCGCGTCCGACCATCTTGCCTGTGCTCTGTCTTGAGCGCGTTTCCCTACCACCCGGCCCAGTATCATAAGCATTTCCAAAGCTTGCTTGAACGTACAATATGTTCGAAAATGGGCACGCTCCGGAGGAACTTAGTATCACCAAGCGACTATCTACAATATGCCAATATTGTAGATAGTCGCTTGGTGATACTAAGTTCCTCCTGTATGAGTTCATTTTTGTTCTCATGGCGGTCCATGGTATACGAATTAGCCTCCACCAACACCACATCTTGGAAGCATTGATTTTACTGCTTTCGAGGCTTTTGATGCACCACTTTTCAGCAACATATAAAAAGATGAAAAAAAAAAAAACTAGAGCACGGTCAGTCGTATTTGGGTATTCCGACGAATGCCACGGTTCCACCAAATTTTGCTTCTAGTCATCTCATTTTTCACACATTCTTCCATTGCATCTTGACTTGCCTCTTGCTATCATCATCATCATCATCATCCCTTTCCCCTCTCATCACCCCCTCCTGCCTTTAGCCCAATTTATTAATAGTCGGCACGTTGCTTTCTTCCCCTTTTGTCAAGACACAGAACTTTAGAGAGATTTTGATCAGATCTTGACAAAAAATTCCTACAATCATCTCGCAGAACTCCGGACATACTGACATGATCATCATCTCTGAAAGTGAATTCTGAGATGACGGCTAATAGAGTACGTCCCATATATAAATATCACCCATCTCTCCACCATTCCAATGCTTACTCAAGGATGCATATCCGGTGGGCTCTAATAATCCTTCCATATCCCAAGGGCACGTCTTCCCTACCACTATCGCGTCCCCCGGTCTACTCTTTGATAATACTACAGAGACTATTGCATATTATGCAATAGTCTCTGTAGTCCCATGAAACATAAAATTTCCAGGGGCTAGTGTAAATCTTTGGGTTCATTCGAGTAATCGAGTCTGGTTTAACCGCGCTAGTGTCGGTGCATTTCACTCATTCATTAATTTATTCATTCATAATTTTACTTTAGCTAATGTAATTGGCAGATTGCCGTTTTATGTTAGAGTAAAAATTAATAAATCCTTCTTAGCTTATCTCATATTTCACACAATCGTCTTCTTTTACTTGGTCTGCCTCTGTTCAGCCATGTTCCGCGTATAATTGCTTGTTAACTACCTATAATCATTTAAATTCCTCCTGACAACAAAACTTCTAACATTTTCCTTATTTCCTAGTACTCATTTACTTTTTAGATGATTTCTATTTTCGATTTCCCCAATCAACCCAAAAATAAGCGTTGCCACGGAACCTTTACCGAAACGAATTTTCTCAAATGTTTTTTCTAATTTCATCTTTCAAATGAACGTTTCGTGTTTCGTAAATGGAAAAATAATTACGTTTTTGTACTTTTCCCCGCGGTGGCAGCGCTGCCTATCCACCAAGTTTATTGGCGGTATAGAATTACATTTTAGGTAAATGTAGTGGTTTTTAAAGTGGTTCTTGTTTGCTTAAAGAATTTTATATTGTTTTGTTTGTTTTTTTTTGGTGGTCACATAAAATAACATTAGAACACAATTCTTATTTTTCTGGAGCTTTACATATTTATTATTTAACACTTTAAGCACACAAAATGTACAGAGGCGGACTTAATGCCATTTTCTACCATTCAACCTTTGGGTGATGCAGAGACAAGCAGTGGTAGGTGCAATAACGAAAATTGTGGAATAAATATTTATTTAAATTTATGGATATACATACATATACCTATTAAAAACTTTAAATATAATATATATACCTAATTATAAATAAATATAAGACCTTATAAATACACATAAATACACACATTCTTAATTGATATTTTGTTAAAATATATTTTGGTCGTTTAGGTGTCGAAAGGACACCACTCTACGTAGTTTTGGGCAACTAACTTAAAACTAAGCTTGCTGCCTACGACTCTCAAAAGACGACTGGTTTTGTGTCTTACACCAAACATCATCGTACAAAGGTACCTATTGTAAAATAAAATATAGTCAACGTTATTTAACTGGACTCCGAAATTTAATACATGACACGGCAAATTTCAACTTTGAGTTCCATTCAAGGAATAAAAGCTGTCGATCCCCGGTTTCAGAAATTTAATTTGAAGGGATACTTCGCCTTGACTCTTGAATATATTTTCATCTACTTGGACAAATATAACTTTGGACGTCCTAATTTTGTATAAAGGGGAGCATAAAATACCCTTTGAGCTGGAATTTAGGCAAAAGAGCTGAAATTTACACCGGGCCTTTTGTCAGTAACGAGCCGAAATAATACAGAAGCATAAATATGTACCAACATACCTATGATACAAGGCAATTCTTTGTACCTACATATTTTTCTGACCTCGAGGGAAATTGGGGGCAGCGAAGCAGCCTGTATTTTAATTTCAACACGAAAATATTAAATTTGGACAAATAGAGAAGCAAAAAGTTGTTGGAATAACTAAAAAGAGAATCGTGTTCATGCCAAAAGATAATGTGCAGGTTATTTCACAAAGATAACCTTATTTTTAGGGTTCCGTACCTCAAAAGAAAAAAACGGAACCCTTATAGGATCACTCGTGTGTCTGTCTGTCTGTCTGTCTGTCTGTCCGTCTGTTACAGCTGATTTGCTCCGAATCTACTGGACCGATTAAGTTGAAATTTGTTACACATTTGTGGACTTTTGTGACCCAAACACGGACGTGTAACGTAAATAAATTACTTTTGAACATGGGGGTCACTTTTTGGGGGCAAATTAGAAAATTAAAAAAAAAATTTTAGCAAACTGTACCGTGCGACATATCAAATGAAAGGGCTTGTGGTAAGAATTTCAGTTTTTTTTTTTTATAATTTAAAAATAAATACTTTTAAAATTATTTACGAAAATAGATGAAAATTGACCATTCCGCCCTCTTATCTCCGAAACTACGGAGACTGAAATTTTGAAAAAAATACAGAAAATAGTTCTTTACTTATACGAGTAGACTACAGGAAAACCTATGAGAAGTCTATGATCTTAAAATAACATAGTAAATTTCTGAATATTATGCGTACAAACTTAAATTTGCAGTTGGAATGTATGAGGGAACATGTTTTTCAACTACATTGTTAAGTTTGTTCTTAAGATAATGAATCCCCACTACGGAACCCTTCATTGTGCGTGGTCTGACACGCACTTGGCCGGTTTTTCTCAAAAGATTCTGTATTTTAGAATTACCTGTTTCATTGCTATACCTACACGAGAAGAATGTCAACAATCGATCTGCCCGCCTTTTCCCAACTATGCTGGGGTCAGCGTCCAATCTAACCATCATCATCATCATCATTTCAGCCAATAGATGTCCATTGCTGGTTTAGAGGCATGAGGAACAGGGTGTAAAGTTCACTCATCCTCTATAGAAAAGGAGGGATCCTCCGACCAGACGGGTGTTGTGTCTGGTGGGCAACTGCCCGACGATTGATGTTGGGATGTATGCTAGTCGCGCGGTAAACCCTGCTTGCGCGATGCAGGATTTTGCGTGACGTCAGTGTGACGCGTAGTTCGTATGTGGCGATTTTGACGCCGCTACACTGGACATAACCCTCTCCTAACATTAGGGGGGGATCGCTATAATCGCCACGCTTGACAGGCGGGTTGACGATCGCAGTATGGTGTTAAAATGCGTAGAGGACGCTGCTGCCTATTCTCTAGTAAGTCCCTTAGTCGCCTTTTACGACGAAATGGGACGGTCAAATGGAGTTTAGAACTCCGTTTGAAATAAGATTAGACATTTAAATAAACCTTTTTTACAGTCCGTTCAACCGATTTTGACTTCTATTGCGTTGGTAGCATGACAAATGGCAGCTGTACTAAGCAGTTGGTTTTGTAACCACGTTTTTGCTTTTAATGTCATCCTTTTACCTACGGAATAGAAGTCAAAATCGGTTGAACGGAATGTAAAAAAGTTTATTTAAATGTCTAATCTTATTTCAAACGGAGTATAGTTTTAATGAAGGATATATATAATTATATGGCTTAATGGCCATATAAGTCCTTCATTAAAACTATACTCCGTATACTCCGCTTAATCTAATGATTAAGCATCAAACATTTGAGGCTCCAAAGCGTTTGACAAGTTTGGTAGAAATAATAGTCTAAGTCAAAAAAAAAAACCAAAAAACACAACCGAGTTCTAATATAAAACATTACAAAATAAAATTTTAAATAAAAATAACTAGAGGAATTGCCACTCTCCGTGCATTGTGTCGAGCATAAATTGCTTAGCAACCATATTAACGTACCTAATCGAATCGCAACCCGTTATACACATATTATTAAGTACTACTAAGGGTCGGTAATCAAAATCGGTCCACGATTGACGGAGATATCGGTGAACACACAAAAAAAAAAACAGATGTATATTATACCAGTCCCAGTCGGTAAAAAATACCAACGTATTTGACTGGTAGATTTGTTATTTTAGGCAACGTATGAAAATCACTTATGCCTTCAGAATGGTCAGGTGCGTAGTACTCGCAACCAATGCGATGTGCGTGTATGACCAGATGTATGAACATAAACGAAGCAAAAGGAGTATGTTAGAATCGTAGCTGGTGGCGTTATGTAGTTTCTGCCTACCCCTATGGGATGAAGGCGTGAGTTTATGTAAGTGCTGGTATTCAAAAATCCAAATGAAATCTAATTAAGAGGCAATACATTACCATATATTATCATACCATTTCTGCGTACTCGTTTTAAAATCTATTTAAAAGTAAAGTATTATTTTAAAAGGAATGTCTGTTGTTTTAACCCTATAGCCATTTTTTCCCCTGGTGTCCGAATCTTTTTTTTAAATTATGTTTAATATTTTTTATTGTCTGCTGCAGTTTCGGTCAAACAATCACACATTCGGCATGAAATCTGTCTGCAGATTTACTGATGACTAGATCAGTGGGGTAATTGTGTAAAAAAAAAAAAAAAATTACAATGCTGTTCATGTTGACAATTCGACAACATTTGTTGCATTATTAACGTCGAATCCAAACATATACAGGGTCAAATTAAATTAGCTAGCGAAACTCCGCAGACGTGTTGGGTATGGATATCTAAATACGAAAAAAACGAAAACATTGTTTTTTTTTGGGGTCAACGACAAGTTACTTGAAATATGAGTTTCAAAATCAGTTTTTTTTTCCGTGTAAAGTTCACAGATGTGATGGGTATCGATAACTAAACACGATAAAACAAAAACTTAATTACTTCAAGTAACTTCACTGCCAGTGGTAATTACACCAGAAAAAAAAACATCAAATCTTTATTTTTTTCGTTTTATTGTATTTAGATATCGATACCAAACACGTCCACGGAGTTTTGCTAGCTAATTAAATTTGACCCTGTATAAAGCAATAGATTAGAAATAGAACATCCTTCGGATTGTGAAAAAAAGTTAATTACGCAATTTGTGTGCCACCTTTTAAAAACTGAATCTTGGAAGTAACGCGTGGTTACTTTGTTCTGACTATCATTAAAGCCTTGTTTTTCTTCGGCCCTTGTATTTATGCTAAATGTTTCCATTGTTGCAGGCTACAAGATGTCCCTAGCAGTATGTCGTGATCGCCTGACGGGGTCTGACGCTCCTGAGCAGCTTTGTGACGCTTCCAGTAAGCCACAGGCGTCTGTTGTCAGGTGTAACACCCATCCGTGTCCTTTCAAGTAAGTTCTACTCAATTTGTACTGCGTTTTTTGGTGGTATTCATCTTTTGCAAGAACTAAGTGAATGAAAAGAACTTTCCCAACTTTTCTTCCTCTCTTACGTTAGCCTCAACAAATATACAGGGTTATTTTTAAAACGTCAATAACCTCTTAAGGGGTCATTGTACTCATCATTATGAACAAATTTTACTATGGGACCAAACCTGATCGCGAAAAAAAAATCAGCTGTTCCCTACATTTTAACGAAATATTCGAACATAAATGTAGAGGACAACTGGTTTTTTCGCGATTTCAGTTTTGGTTTTAAAAATAACCCTGTATTCAATTTCCTATAATATGTCCTGACTTTTCCTCTGCAGATGGTACGTTGGAGAATGGTCCGGGTGCAGCGTAACGTGTGGCGGTGGCGTGCGATCCCGACGTGTGCTCTGTGCTAGGTCTGCCAACGTCACCAAGACTGACACTTATGAACCTGGTGAGCTTACTATAAAAGGATTCAATTTAGTCAGAGCAAATCTTGAAAAAAAATTGGTTCCTGTAAACCCTACTAACTACCAAGTTTCTGTTAAAATAATTTCCCAAAATTGCCGATATTTACTAAGGATTTACGAGCTAACATTCTGCAATGTTTATTTCTCAGGTGCAAACGCAGAACCTGGCTGCGTATCTCCAGCGCCGCGATCAACTCAACCATGCAGTCAACATGACTGCCCTGTGTGGGTGGCAGGACTTTGGTCAGGGGTAAGTAACAATGAAAGCTAATCACATCATCCCCTGATTATATCAAATGACTACAGTTTCACCAGCAAGGTGAACATTTTTGAAACCTAAAATACGGAATTGAAACCAACGATGTACTACCACTTTCAGCGATGTGACGTTGCATTTCATAAAATCATTAATTACGCATTCAATGACGTCACCGATTTTGACGTTGCTACTCGCATCGCATCACATCCTATGATTTTTGTCGAACAAACTCAAATTCAAAGCATTTATTTCAATTAAACCAATTACAGGCACTTTTGAATTGTCAAAGAGTCGGTCAGTTAATCAGAAAGTTAAAGCTATTTGCCCTACGAGCCTAAGGTAACTAGTTATCTGAGAAAAAAGAACTAGAAATCATAGTTTCATTGACTTTAATAGTTTTACAATAGACACATATTTGAATAACTTTTATTGGATAACGATAAGATACATTTCGATCGCCAACCCACCTGCCAAGCGTGAACCCCCCCCCTCATTTAGGGGAGGCCAATGTCCAGCAGTAGGCGTCTTTCGGCTGAAATGATGTTGATGATGAAGATTCATTTCATGTGGTAAACAATAGCTTACTCTTCGAGGTACTTTTAACTCATATTCATAGTATATATCCAAAGTACACACAAGTCTAACAAATCCGCAACAAAGTGTACAGTAAGCGGCTCATGTTGTCGATAAACTATTCTATTCTCACAATATCTAGTGCGAAACTTTATTGCGCTGCTGTACTTACGTAAAGTGCAGGGAGATGCAATTTCTTAGGAACGGGTTACACACATTGTTGGAGATTTTGTATTCATGCTAAAGTTTTGCGAGGTCACCTTGGAAGACCTTGGGCGTGTTTGACCTTTCATATAGAAGCTATCAGGAGAAGAATCAAGATTCTTATTTCCAAAATGAACATACCGGTTGATTTTAGAAATAACACACAATTTTGGGGATTACACGAGTGATGTTATTTTTAACAGGAGTTGTACCTATAGTACACCCACATTTGCCGGTTATTTTTAAGTCCCATGTAATAGGGGGCGAGCCTATTGCCATCAACCGGGCACATATCTAGACTCCGGGCTGCTACCCAGAAATTCCAGATGGAAAACCCCAATACCCCTTTGCCCGACCTGGTAATCGAACCCAGGACCTCGATCCACACATCATAGTTATAAATATAGAAAAAATAACTCCAAACTTGCCAAGTCTGTTTGTAGCAACAAAGAAGTACTAATTCCTTTAGTAGTAACTTTTGGCAAATAAAATCACCAATAGCTTTTATCATAAACATTTATCAGCCTATTTTGTCCCTCTGCACGGAAAAAATTCCTATGCAAGTATTTTTACGTAGGTATGGAAGTATCTATTTTGCATACGCGATTGTAGCCCTTATCTCGACGCAGGAAGAAAATACAAGTAAGTTGAGCCTTGGTTTTTGGCGCTAGCTAAAGGTGGACGTACTTAGAAGCCCTGGTACTTATTTACAAATTGGGTCAAAGCATAATGAACTTTATGTCAATTGCGTAAGGTACAAACTAGATAAGAGCAAAAGAAAAGGTCGGGCGTTTTTCCCGCAGTTAGCAGCTTGTTTCGGCCGTGTGTATAACTTAGACTTTTTACTGTATGAAAAGGCATCTTCTCATACACAATACACAGAAGGCACGAGCATTGATCACCACGCTTGCTCAAGACGAGTTGGAGATTTCAGACTTAGATTTAAAAAAACTGTTTATTTCATCAAATTTTTCATACTTTTTTACATTCAATATAGCGCTTAATCTAGATACAAACGATTATGTGTGCTATATGCTTATTTAATATAGTTGCTCACTTAAATATATGACTGAGAACCTACACGCTGACATCCAGGTCCAGGTTTTCTCACGATGTTTTTCTTCACTGATGTCAGTAATGTCCAAGATAAACTCAGAAAGTACATATTATGAATAAAAAAGTCACATTGGTAGTTACCCGGATTTGAACCTGCAATCTCGAGAAGCGACGCCTTGACCACTGGGTCATCACAATTTATTATTGATGGGAGTTATTATTGATATTCTGTTCATCACAACTGATTTCCGACTTCCGCTACAAGTAAGTAAAGTTATAAATTCTTACATATTTTAGGGCATAACAAAAAAACTTTTTACAAAAATATAGTAACCGACTACCAAAAATAACACTACAAACTGAAAAATAACTTTAATTTCGGAAGTCGGTGTCTTTGGATCTGTATTTGAGTTTTTTGCCACCGACTTCCGAAATTAAAGTTATTTTTCACTTTGTAGTGTAATTTTTGGTAGTCGGTTACTATTTTTTTGTAAAAAGTTTTTTAATTTTCACTTTTTAGTGGGTCAGTTTTCAGTCAGAACTCCTCAACAATCAACGTCCCAGCAGTTCTCCTGGTTCTTACCAGGGTAAGAACCAGGAGAACTGCCACTCACCATATGCATAATGACGAGCATAAATTGCTTAATCGCAACCCGTTAAATAGGTTATCATTATTATATTGTTCCGGTGGCCATCTGTGGTCTCCTTCCTCAGTTCCACTTCACCAAATGGTGCTTTCCGAGAGCAAATGCACGAGTTACTATAAAAAGTTCCCAAATCGCTATAAGTTTGCATATAAAATTTGAGGGTTTCCCTCGATTTCCATGGGATTCCCTCATCAGATTTTGATTTGGTGGCAATGGGATCACCTCGGGAGTATACTTTTTCAAAGAAAAAAAGAATTTTTAAAATCAGTTCATAATTGACGGAGTAATCGCGTAACAAACATACAAAAAAAAAAAAAATAACATACAGCGAATTGAGAACCACCTCCTTTTTGGAAGTCGGTTAAAAATGGTGCCAGTCAACCTATAATAAAAATTAGTTTCTGACAATCGTCACAACTTCATCTTCTTTATACCTATACTAAACTTTCTAAGCTTCAGGACCAAATTCACCACGTAGGATCAAACAAAAACAAAACGATTCCATACTAGTAAAAACTAAAACTCCTCAAAATCGAAAAGAAGTCCTTGCCTCCAACTTTCACCTGTCTTTTTAATTGGTCCGCACTGACGCAAAGTTTCAAAACTTAGGCAAACTTGAAGCTTGTTAGTCTAAAGTTTAGACGTGGGTGTTTGAGCTAGGGTAGTTCGTGATTACAATTTTGTGTGGCTCATTAATTTGTGTGGCTACACGATATTGACTGCATAGTTTGAGTTTGGAGATGTTTGGCTTTCGAAGTTGACTTTGAGTGTCAAATTCATAATGGTTGTGTGACCACAGGAGCGTAATTTGTAGAGCTAACAAAGGTTTAGAGCGGCCAAATATTGTATAAAGATAATTCGACTATTTAAATAAGTACGTAGCCTCACACAGAAAAAGAACAAGCATTGATTGTGACAATTGCTCACTGTGTGATGGTCCAGGTTGGGACAGTTCTTTAATTTTAAAGAATTGGAAAACAAACTAGAAATACCTACCAAGTATTGTAGGTAACATCGCCATTAAACCCAGAACATTCGTTTACAAAACGAATACCACATTCACAAGATACCAATTTGTTTTACCAAGCTAATCCTTATTATCATTACAATTAAGGTTATTGTCTGTCCAGTGCTCAGTATCCTGTGGCGAAGGAGTCCAGGTTCGTGGCGTGGAGTGTACGCCATCAGGAGGTGGATGCGACCCTGCATCCAGACCGGAGATATCACGACCATGTTCTACTGGTATCAGCTGTCCAGCGTATAGGGAATCTGATGAACCAGAGGTAAGTTTCTTTCATAGATAAAGCTTATCATCTCTGCTGATCTAAGATCTCGTGTTAATGCCAACCTAAAATAGAGCACTGAGTCACATCATTGAATCTTTTCTATTTATTTGATTGGCTGTGTTCTAAAATTATGGAGAAATCGATTACGGCTTCACGAGGAGTGATTGCAAGGGTTTTGTGTTCAACAACTATTTAGAAAGTACCTAGATTAGTTTTTTTTATTTGAGGATTTTGGGACTATTCATTTGATTTTTTCAACAGCACTCCAATTGCGTAACATATTTTCAACCACAATATGAACGAAAATTAAAGGAAATTCATAATTCATTGCTTCTTATATTTAAAAAATTCGTCTGCTCGACAACGGGAATAATGGAATGCGTGTTGTTGAATAGTCAAAATGAATATCATTGTCATTATAAGTGTGTGTTCGCAATTACACCGCTTTTTTTCATATTTTTATCTTCTTCGTTTAGTTATATAATATATAAGTTATAGCCATCTTCCTGCCAACCCCGAAACATTGGAATAATTATCTTGTATTTAAAGTATAACTCACAGTTTTATCAACAGGACGAAATAGAAGAGCTCCTACCTGGAGTAGTCTACCACACTCAGCCGCTGATACAGCCGTACCCAATGCCCCAGGCGAAAGCAGAGCGTCTGATTGGGGAGCCTGATGTCCCGGTAGAGGCCACGTAAGTAATGTTAAGTTAAAAGTAGATTTGTATAGTGTGGAAGCAAATAATGACGTCAACATCATCAATCATTTGAAAATCAATCTCGAAAACGAAACAGATGTAATTTTTTTATATTAGTATGTAATTATACTTGTTGATGATAAGTTTTAAAATTATGGATTTAGTTGGCAGTATTTTCAAGTTAAAATGAAGTATGATATATTATGTATTTTTTTAACAGTGTACGAAAATTCGAATGGAATAAATCTTGAAAGCGGCTATTAAAAGTTTTCTGTTCAGTACAGAGAAAGTCTTATGTTCGTTTATAACTTTGATCAAAAGTCAGCCATATTAATTTTAATGTCTTATTCCTTCGAGAAAGTTATCTGGGGACTTGAATTTTTCAAAGATAAGTTGAAAGCCTTTGATTTTAGAATCGGTACAAAAGTACTTGAAGTAACTTCTACTGCTTTATTATTAATACAATATTGCTTGGTTTTCTATGTATATTACATTCCTTTCAATTGTGGATCTTCTATAATAACTGTTACCAATGTCGACTTAATGAATATAATACATACATTATACACAAAATTTCAAAGGACAAAGCATTTCTGTGTATAGAAAGTTTTACCCGTAAAGGAAAATGTGTAGGCAAAGTAACACAAAGTTTCTAAATATATGATCTTAGTTCAATTATTTGAGTTTTAACAAGTCTAGCTTCGGGCTTGTGGTGAGAGATACTTACAAGTTTGTCTTTATAACGTTTTCAACAATACTAACATTTACATAAGGATTGTCGTTCAATCTTTCGAAAAAAAGCTAAGGAATTTTCAAAAAAATATTAGATCTCATATATTCTTTTGTTAAATCATCATCTGTAACTACGTTTTCCTCCAGACTATTAGAATTATCTAGTTTTTATCAAACCATTTAATAAAACGTCCATTTTATTTACAACGTCTAACGCAGCATGTGTCATTACAATATCAATTATTATTTTCCCAGCGATATTAAGATCAATATTCTCTGATTCCATTGCTCAATATCCAAGCTCAGAGTATTTTGTTGTTGTTTTTTCAGCAATTACAAAATATTCTTTGCGTGTGGCTGGTTGTATGTAAGGTATTGTACCTAAAACAAAAGTTTTTAAGGTTTCACTTCAACATCTACACATTTTTAACAAGGAATGACATTACCCGTCCCTCCAACGAATCCTGTTGCAGTAGTCTTGAGTTGCTTGTGTGTTTCGAAAACGTCTTTAATTACGTTTTTATAGGGTGCAATTATGAATTGGAGTGTAATGCAATATTATATAACATTCATGGAATATTTACTAAGTCTACAACTTTGAAGTAAACAATGCAAAAGCTGCAATATTTAATAAGTAGCATTAGACAAAAAAAGACAATAAAAAGTAAAGAATTTAACATCCTTCTCATGTTGCATTATCTTTATTTTTTGTTTAGAATAGGAAATGATCCGGAAGGTCATATCACGATTACGTGACTTATGTCTTTTTCAAGAAGCATAAAGATATTTCAAAGCTCATCTCGCCCTGTAAATAATTAAAGACGATTTTTGATAAATGTTATATTTTTTGTTTCCTAGTGTTCGTTTTAAAACCCACTTTGAGTGTTTATGGAAACCTGACCCTTCCTGGGATGTCTAGAATATGTAGTCATGATAAGAATCGGGATGTTACGGTTCAAGAAGATATTAATATTTAAAATGTAGATTAAGGCTTAAGTTCACTCAAGCAAACTTGAACGATTATTCCAGTAGGGATACTTAATGAAGCGGAAATATTAAAAGAAATATCTCGAACCATCTTTTTAGAAAGATTTCTGAATCGTATCAATTAGGTACCTGTCTCACCACCGTCGAGGAAGCGACTAGCTATCCACGATTTTCTTACTCAATTATGAAACTTACAAAAGATTGTAGTCCGGTGTAAGTACAAGAGATACATAATATATTAATAGTTGACCGCTGACCGTTCACTCCGCCGTAGTTGTTTGTTGCTGTGACTAGAGCTATTATAGAGAGTACTCACTCAGCGATGCTCGCTTGGCGGGCAGAACACTCGCTGAAAGACGCTTGGTTCATAAGCATACCAGCGAGTAATCTCTCGTCGTTGCGCACTCGTTGCTCGTTAACTCGTTTCAGTTGCTAGCTCTACTCGCTTCTCGCAAATCGCCGGTGGTAAGACAGATGCCGTAAGGTTATCAAGATGTACGGTTCTGCCTACGATACGATAACAAGGGTTTAAATAATATAAAGGCAAGTGGAACCTTTTAATTGGGATTATTGATCATACTCGATGAGTTCGATTTGCCTTTCATCTTCTAAGATGAGATGACAATACTATGATCGCTAGAAAATACAAGACCGACTTGTTCCGTTAGTCCCATCCATTTTAAGGACTGTTCAAACTGAGGCGAATACATCTCGTGGTGTGGGACGTGACTACGCGCGTCGATTGTTTTAATGATGATTGATGGACATGATTGTACTTATTTCTTATTTTTTTACTACCTACCTATTAATACGGTAGGTATCTAAGTTATATTTATATAAATTTATCTGTGTTATTGTATGTATATTGTTTATTACTGTTAAATTCATTGTATTGTGTTATGATAAGCTTTGACTCAAGTTAATTTAATGTTAACAAACTCAACAGCAAACACCATTATGTTATGCAGTGCCCTGACAGGGTTCATGTACAAAATCTGGCAATTATAATAATCTATTGTCGAACGATATGACCCAGTGGAGCGCCATCAACTACGCCACAAAACTATTTTTGCAATGCGTTTCTTTTGCTATCTTGGTGGCTACTTATACAATAAAACTCATAAGGTGTTACATAATTATCTTTAGTCTCACAAAAAATAAATGCAAAAGGAGGCTAACTGACTGGCTACTAAAATTAAACTGTAATGATACTGAAAACATCCTTATAATGACCTAAACACACTATCACTCACTCTCAAACACCTACACACTGACACACCCACACATCACCCACACTACACATCTACTAACATTCGTCTCGCATAATTAGATATTAATCATATTATATCTTATATCTAAAATTCTCGTGTCACAATGTTAGTTACCATACTCCTCCGAAACGGCTTGACCGTTTTTTATGAAATGTTATATGTATATTCAGTAGGTCTGAGAATCGGCTACTATCTATTTTTAAGGGTGGCTTTCCCACGGGATCAAGACTTACGCGGGTGAAACCGCGGGGCGCAGCTAGTAAAATTATAAAATGTCGTATGATTCCTTACTACATTCTGTCAGCGCGCTTAGTACATAATTTATAAAATGAAAATGTAAAGGAGTGGGATCCTGGTGTCCTGAAACACAGGCCACGAGCCTAGCTTAGGCACCAGTCTCCCACAATATATACTTACCTGAATTGTGTATCATTGTAGAATCTGACCAATGTAAAATAACTATGTATATTGTGGTGAGAAAAATAAAAGTTGATTGATTGATTGATTGTAAAACGTGTGATGTGCATGAGAGCCAATAAATAAATAATGAGTAGGAAGTCACGCGACTTTCACTCAAATTAAAAAATACATTCGGCGCAAGTGAATTTCGTACCCGCGCGACATTCGCCTCAGTTTAACCAGAGTTTCTTTGTCGCTGGCGATCAAAAATGTCTTCTTGTTCAGATACGTTAATGTTTCATAAGTTTGCTTGAGTGCTTAAAACCAATAAAATTATAGTCATTCATCGATTACATTCACGATTGTTAATCCTTCGGAGGTGAGCTGATTTTTAATTTGTTGAGAACAACTTCTTGAAATTCAAGTATGTCTGGGTGCCTACTACCACCATCTCCAGTATTATGTTACTCTTACTTGAATGTGGGAAAGAGATGGAGCTATATGTTCTATTACAGCACACACTGAAGTAAGATTAAAATATGTAAGCCCAGGTGGTTCGCTGGGTCGTATTTTTATCTCGGTTTTTATTCGCGCACTTGAATTTCCACTCTGTTAGGCGCCAAGAGTTGGAGTGCGTTCTGTTCGATTCTCAATGCTCGGCTCCATACCGAAAGTTGTAAATCAAGTACGTGAAAAAGAATCGCCCGTGCTCACTTGGACTAATACTGCTTTCAGAGTTGGTGGTAGGCCCCATGATATGATGATGATTGCTGAAAATAAATACTTTACCCTAGGTTCACTGTTGGTTAGCACACTACAATATACAGGGTGTTTGGGAAGCTAGGTGCAAAGCCATAAGTGGTTGATTGTTGGCACCATTTAGAGCATTTTAAGCCATACATGTCTTAGACGAAGTACGTTAGTAGAAGTTTTTTTTTAATCAGCTTTCTAGTTAATTGCCAACAATGCCCCAGTAAAATATTTTTTTTCCTGGTATATCTGATGTGCATATAATCTAATAAATCAAGTTCCAAGGATCCGTGTTATTGAAAAAAAAATACGAGACACTTTTGAAGCCGCATAATACTTGAAAAATAAAATAGCCTCAATCATGCTCAAAACGCTCCAAATTGTGTCAACTATTACCCCCGTATGGCTATGCATCTAGCTTCCAAACACCCTGCATTTGAGCGATATAATTATATTTAAATATATAAATAAATATTCAATATGACCTGTATTATACTAGTTATGTAAGTTTTAAATATTTGTAAATAACATGCACAGTAAGGGGTTCTTCTCACATGTTCGGGCATGATTCGGCACAGGCCGGGCGGAAAAATCAAAATATACATATTTTGCGGCCCGGCTGTGCTGAATTCACCTGAACAAGTGTGTAGCATGCCTTATGTATGATGATTTAAAGCAATGGCTTCTTAGTTTTTATCTTTTTAATGAAGATCTGTTTAGGGTAAAAACTAAATTATGATGCTATTCAATTATACCCTGAGAATACACTGTCTTGAAATGGTCATAATATTCAGTGAGAGAAAATATTCTTCAGCTAATTGAAATTTTAATAAATAGATACAACTCACACATATTATGTCTGGCTCTTGTGATACAGGAACTTCTAGTACAAGAGCCATAAATGTTCGTGACTTTGAAGTGTAAATAAGGAATTATTACTATAATATATAATCTTGATAACATCGCAGATAAAAAGCCCTAGTGATCACAAGAAAAACTTAAGATGAAATATATTTATTTGGCACTGCTTCGAAGCACGTAACAACATAAGATAAAAAATCCCAAGCCGATGGCAGATATAAGAAACCTTATTATAAAACCGAATCACATAAAATCCGTAACATCCCTTCTGTAAATATTAAAAGGAATACACTACACAGAGGAACCTTTCTTGAACTACCTACTCAACTATTGATGAACTAATTTGTATGCACAGTATGTTTCAATTCACACTAACCCCGAACCATCGCACACATCATCTCAACTTTCTGATTTCTATTTTTCTACTCTATATGCACTGCACATAAGATTTATATTTCCTTGCACATAATATAATACACGAACCGTTTGTCTTGCAACGTTTCCTCGCTTACACTTTTATCAATTGGCTCAAACATTTAACACAAAATTGATACACAAATACTTTTTAACTGTGGTCGAATTTGCAGGTATTGGGTGATTTAAATTACATTTTAACACTGGTGCATACTTCTACATATATACCAGCCCGAAATTATTTAGGATCTATAGCTGCCCTTAGTACCTCGCATGTCGACCTATAATGACCCCGTGTGAATCTACAATAGATAGAATAGATTTTTTCCTTTTAAATTCTGGGCGACTTTAGTAGGGTTGGGCTATTTCTGGCACAGTAATTTAGGATTTGTAAGAGTTTAATAATACCTTACCGTCTAGATAGAAGGTACAAATTTAATTAACTTCATAATATCAAATAACTTTGTAAAGCAATTCTATTTTCATCAAGGCTTTTTTTATATTCAACCTTTAAATTAAATTCATTTATAAGCAGCTTATTCCCACGATTGCCTTAATTTACTTTTGAGAGATATAAATAACACACTATGTACAAATTAAAAAAGAAAACGAATTATTTTCTCTGACTAACATCACAATATTCAACAAGAAAAACTCGTACAAACCCAAATTACTGTGCCAACTCCAAATATTAAAAAATCTTTACGTCAACTAATAAATTCTGTTTTCAAACAGCTACATCAAAGATGAGGACTGGGGACCCTGCAGTGTGACCTGTGGCGAAGGTTGGAAGAAGAAAGAGGTCCATTGCAAAATATTCTTGGAGTTCAGTAGAACGATTGCGAAGCTGCCTGACAGTAAATGTTTGGGACCTAAACCTACTGAGGACACAGAGAGATGTGTCATGGAACCCTGTTCTATGGCTTATGGGACATCGTTTGGAGATTCTAGTGTGCCATCTTATAGTGGCGGTGATAGGTGAGTTAATGATAAATGAATTAGTAGCAAATAATAATACTTGCATTATTAGAAGTAAAAGTGAACCAAAGGTGATTAATAAGGATTTAAAAAAAAATACACAAGGCTGAAGTATCTCAGAGAGTGCGAGTAGATAATATCATCGAATAATTTCCTATTGTTAGTAAGTTAAACCAAGTTGTAAAAGAAACATTCTTGACTCTACACACATGCATCTGAAAGCTATTATGTTACTATTCACTATCTAGACATACATTATAGTTTTCGCCAATAATAAAAACAAACACAATAAATAATTCAATCATTTAATTTCTCCAAAAGTTTATCCAGTACCCCATTCCCAACTGATTCTTTAACAACATCGTTCACTCTAAACTTCAATAGTTCATTCTCTCCCGTATTCTCCGGCAGATCCATACTCAGGTCTATTCTCGAACCTTTCAGTATTGTATCATCTTCAGCAGCCATTGTCACAATCCTTAGCTCAATCATAGCTATCAACAAACCATATGGTTTAAAGTCTTCCATATCTGCGTTGAAATCCTCTCTCTTGTAAACAGATTCGGCTTGTATATCGAATTTGTTCAAAAAAACTTTTAGATTGTCATAGTATATAATTTTGAGGATATCTAAATGTTCATATCTGAATGCTGAGTCAGTGCACATGTATAGAAAATACATGATGTCTGTGAGAGGATTTGCGTATCTCATTGCTTGGAAGTCTATGAAGCATATTTTTCCGGTCTGTAAACAAAATAATACATTTGAAGCGGTTTTGGAATTAATCACGTTTCATCGGGCAAGCCTGTCTAAGTTTTAATATTAAAATATCAGGTCAATCTGCCTAGCCTTTTCCTAAATATATTAGGGTCGGCTTCCAGTCCAACCGGGTATAGCTGAATATCAGTATTTTACATGGAGCGACTGCCTATCTGACCTCAACAACCCAGTTACTGGGTAACATGATACCCCTTAGTAAGATTGGTTGTCAGAATTTTGGTCTTCAAACCGTCGGAACAACAGCTTAAAGTGCATTCGAAGGGGTCTCGATATGTAATGCATGGTAACCCATGGACAAACCGACCGCGCCAAGCAATTACTAAACCAGGTGCAAGAAAAAAATGAAGCGGCTTGATAAGATTGCTTGCAATGATAAAAAAAACGAACGAAGATTACAAATGTACCGTTTCTAATTGAATATCTTAATTGGATTAACGTTAATTACTAGCTTCATGTATTTCTATGAATAAGTAACCTGAACCTAGAATCAATCAATAAACACGGCTTGCGAGGTACTTACGAGTACAAACTTAGAAATAACGTTTAATACTATCTACTAACCCAAGCCCTAGTTTAAGGTAATTATGAACTAGTTGTTAAATTAAAGACAGACAAACAAAAATTAAACAGAATCGTGTCAAGAGATTCAAAACCTTAACACCATTATGCATAAGGTACAATTAAGATCAAGTGCAATGAATTAGTTTTATAATATTTTGAATTGTTATTTCTAATCTAGAAACTAAACAGCTAAAGATTACTCACCTCATGTTTGAACAGCATATTGTTGACCCAACAGTCTCCGTGACATAGCACATTCGTTTTACTTGGTTTTGTATACATTTGCAATAGGTCCAAGAGCTTAACATCTATTGTCTCTAGTTTCTTCTTTGTATCCTCGTCGGTTATTTGTCTCAAAGACATTTCAAATGATTCAAAGAAATAGTTCCTCAACTTAGTTTTATCCAAAAAGTGATTCTGGTACAAAAGATCGTGAAACTCAGACCTGACTTCATCAAATCTTACTGGTTCTTTATTTTGAAATACAAACGATAAAGCGTGGAATTTTGCCAATTCACCGACTACCACACTAATTTCTTTAATTCCCAGGTTTTCATATTTCGCCAGTTTGCCATCGATTTCATATCCCTTTGTCCTCAAATCGTCCAGAATAATTATCTCGTTGGCACTGTGTGTGTTTGAAAGCAAACAATCGGAAAATTCCAATCTTTCATGTTCATACAAAACATTTTGTAAATCCTTGAACTTGCTTATCACTTTGTTGTACGCGATCACTTCTCTTTCATGCAGTTTGTGGAACAAAACTTGTCTTTCTGTATTCACTAAAGTCTTTACAATAACACTGATATTATTGTCGTCACTATCTGTCTCTCTTATCTCCACTCGAAACACATTTGCTATATAATTCGCTTTTTTACCACTAATACAATCCACGCTATACTCGAAATCTTGGATCCCTTTAGCGAGAGCAATCTCTTTTATAGAACTATGAAGTTCTAGACAATTAAATTCATCTGGTTCACTTAAATGGACTTCTAAAGACATTTTCTCTGTCACTAGTTCCGCTATCACTGACTGCTCATTGAGTATTAATCATAAGATAAGTTCCGTATCTTCTGATAAGCCAATATCAATACGTAAATATTTGTTTAGATTACGTTTTGCGATATACTTTTGTGAATACTAGCTATGTTGCTATCGGATGTAAGAAAAATAATTGTGATTCAGTGACTTATCCTTCTTTTTTTATCTGAATGGCAAAACTGATAATAAATTTGCAAAATACCTATATTTTCGCAATTTCAAGTAACCAAACTGCCAAAGGCCGATAGCCCCATAATCAGCTGTAGTTACTTGAAATTAAGAGCTTAGAATTTTTTATGTTTGTTTGTTTTATCGTCACTAGATATCGATACGATAATTATATCTGTGTATATGTGTTATGTGTGTGTATCTTAAAGAATAGCACCACCCTATTTATTCCCGTGGGTGTTGTAAAAGGCGACTAAGGGACTTGCTAGAGAATAGGCAGCAGCGTTCTCTATGCATTTTAACACCATACTGATATCGCCAACCCGCCTGCCAAGCGTGGCGATTATGGCAAACCCCCCTTTGGAAAGCCTATGTCCGGAATCTCGGCTGAAATGATGATGATGAAGAGCTTAGATTTTTTATTTTTGTTTGGAGTCTTGCTAGCTAACTTAATGTGATCCTATGTATGCCTATCTAGATAGGTCATCTTCTGCAAATAAGTATCGTATGATAATGATCGTCGTTTGTTTTCAACAGCAGATTACTTACATTTGGAACTTCGAGTAACATCAGGGTAGCACCAGGATCTCCAGGGAAGTCCTACTCTTGGAAGGAAAAGGGATACACTAGCTGTAGCGCCTCTTGTCTTAGTGGAGTCCAGGTAATGTACTCTAGACAGTTATAAAAAAAAAGTTTTATTTCAGGTCTTTGGCCCATATTACATACAGGAACAATACAATTTTGTTAATTTTATAAGTGCGTAGTTGATTGATTAATAAATAAATTAAATGTCGTAATTGTCGTAAAAATAAGAGTCACAAATAAATATCAAATCAAATAAATGAAATTACGAAGCAAAATAAAAATTAATTAAGGATAATATTTTTGTGTTCACCAAAAATCTTAAGGTACATCATCTATGTATGCATTTCTAAAATATTGATCTTAAACCCGTTTAATTGTTTTACTATAATTGAACTACTCGGCCAACAAAATATGATACATCAAACAAATTCCAAATTAACACCAAGATATAACACTTTTTTATTGTAGTGCGCTGCAAATATTCTATAGTAACAATAACTATTTTATTCTTCCCCGAAAAATACTGATCGTGCACCAAATATTCCTGAATGTTACACAAAATTTTGGGTTGTTACCGGCCAAACCCGATTTCAGGACAAACTAGTTTAGCCTAGGCTAAACTAGTTCTTCCTATACGCGATAGGATTAACTAGTATAGCCTAGGCTAAACTAGTTTGTCCTAAGCCCGATAGGATAAACCAGTTTAGCCTAGGTCGAATCGGTTTATCCTAGTTAGAATTTACATGCTTTAGGATAAAATGGTACGTCCTAATCTGAAATCTGATTGAGCGTGCTGCGGGAGCGGCGTGACAGAAACGAATCGCAGCAAAACCGACTCCACGTAGTCTTGTCTGCCCTACCCCTAGAGTGTTATTTAAATTCGCGTAGGCGCGTAGGGGCGAGGCGGCCCGCGAGCTGAGGAGCAGGTGGTTTCAACGCTAGCCGCCGCGGCTGAGGCTGGCCGGCTGAGCCGGCCAGCAAGCCGAAGCCTCGGTGGTGAGCGTGAAACACATCTGTGACGATAAGCTCGCATGGGACCGCTGGAGCCCTGCAGCACCGGAGCCGTGACAGAAAACATGCCTGCTGCATACTTGCTTCACGTTTATCATATTAGACTAGATAGGCTAAACTGGTTTATCCTATCGGGCTTAGGACAAACTAGTTTAGCCTAGGCTATACTAGTTAATCCTAAGCCCGATAGGAAGAACTAGTTTAGCCTAGGCTAAACTAGTTTGTCCTGAAATCGGGTTTGGCCGGTAACATTGGACATTAATTGGTGTTTGATTCAAATACATGTTGCAGTGCATTTGAATCAAACACCAATTAATGTCCATCTGAAGTAAAACTAAAAAAATAAATGCTTGTTTTTAAAATTAGGTGTATTACTATTTTTACAAATTTGCAACAGTTGTTAAATAGATGCTCGTTATGACATATTTTAATTAACATATTTTGGTGCACATTCAGTATATTTGGTGGAACACAGGCAAAATTAGGTAAATGAAATGGGAATAAATTGAAGTACTTTTAAATATCATCCATTAATTAATAGGACAATTAATTAAATTAAGTAAATGAAGTTTTCGCACATTGTGCGATAATAGTTTCTATGAAGTCCAGGGGGTCCGAAGCGTTAATCCAAAGTATCCGCCGAATGTTCAGCCGTTTCTTGACTTCCAAATTTTCCTTTTTTGACTTTGAATCCTTACCCGACTTCAAGTCACATGTTTGACTGTGACTTATCTCTTTGATTGTTGTTTTTAGGGTTCCGTACCAAAATGGTAAAAAGGAACCCTTATGGTGAGACTAAGTCTGTCTGTCTGTCACACCTGGACATCTCAAGAACTACTAATGCTATCAACTTGACAACGTTATTATGCAAACAAGAAAGAAATTTAAAAAAATATACCTTTTTTGCAAAAGGGACTGAAAAATTTTAAGTGGGTCTACTAAGGCCTGTGGGGTATCATATGAAAGAGCGCTGTTTGCACATTCTCAAACATATTTTTTTTTATGCAGCGTAGTTTCCGACTTTGATGAAAAATTTAAAAAAAATACCGCCTCCCTTATCTCCGAAGTTTGCATAGATCAAAATCTGAAATTATTCTATGTTATCACATAAAATAATTTCAGATATTTATTTCGCTGTAATCTTTACAGAAACTTCTATCGAAGTTTATGTAAAGATTACAGGAAAATAAAACGATGTCTCTAAATAGCACAGTTTTTCAGAAATGAACAACATCATTTATTCGTACGGAACCCTCGGTGCGCGAGTCCGACTTGCTCTTGACCGGTTTTTTTTTTCTTTCGCGGTAGTCAGCCATAGTCAGTAATTCGGCCGATACTTCGGATTTATGTTCGGAGTAGACCTCCAGGTCACATGTCAACGCCTCAGTACCTAGTCATTCATCATTCTCCTACCCTTATCCCAATTTATCTGCGGTCGGCGCAACATTTATTCTTCTTTTTCTTCCACACTTCTCTATCAGTCGTCATCCCGATAGTATCTCCCTTTCTAGCCATAACATCTTCACACAGTCCATCCATCGTTTCTTTGGTCTTCTTCTACTCGTATATTATTATATCGTTTATTTCAGATCCATGCTCCATATAAGTATGTTAGTAACAGTGTAAACTTATAAAACTAGTGTTAGTACAAATATTTCTAAGCTGCGTGAGGCACGCCGATCCTGGGGAATGCCTACTTGACTGCATGCAGTCGTACCCACCGCCCCAAGATTGGAGAGTCCCACCTATCAGCCAACGTTCTGAGAATGATGTTGGGGCTGTCGCGAACACGGCGTAGCAGAGATGCGCACCTCTTGTGCATGACGGCCGAAAAACTATCCACGTCCGCGTCGGCAAACATGCCAGACGCGCTACAAAAACGCGGCAGGCCCATCAACATCCGGAACGTGTTTTTGTATTGTATGCGCAGGCCACTGTGTGCCCTTTGCGTGAAGTTCACCCGCAGGCTGCACGTGTAAAAGGATTGGCAGTAGTCTTTGAAAAGCGTCACCTTAAGCTGCGCCGTACAACGTGCAAACGAACAGCCAGCAACCTACGCTCCCGCTCCACATCAGCGTTATCTTTCAGGTCACCTGAGACCCAGTGACCCAGATACTTAAAATTTGCAACTCTTTTTATAGCCATCCACATTCGTACTCAAAACTTTACTGGCATTTAATTCCCTCAATGTTCCGTATCATCCTAATTTCTTCAAAGTTAGAGTAAACAGGCATCTTCTGGGTAAGCTCACTCCATCGTCGACTTTGTCTCTGTCACCTCTGCCCTAGACTAAGGACAAGAGCAAACCCATCCTAAAAAAAAAACACATGCCTATTACCGACATAGCCTGCAGAGTAAGCAAGCTGAAGTGGCAGTGGACTGGCCATGTTTGTCGAAGGACCGATACCGGTGGAGCAGACGAGTCCTGGAGTGGAGACCGCGTATCGACAAGCGTAGTGTGGGACGCAGCTACATGGACCGACGACCTTAAAAAAGTGGCTGGGACAGACTGGATGCGGAAGGCGGAGGACAGGGTGTTGTGGCGCTGCCTGGGAGAGGCCTATGTCCAGCAGTGGACTGCTATAGGATGAGTTGATTGACATGCCTGTACCTTCAGTCACCGGTGTCAATTTCAGACTTCCTCATATTTACTCATTTCTTATTCCATCCATTCACTTAACACCACACATTCCTCTTAGCATTCTCATCTCAACTGCATGCAATTGCCTTTCATCGATCTCTTTTGTGGCCCAACATATCTAGTCATTAGGACATTACATCATTATGAAAATTCAATCTTGTTAGTCAACTATTCACGCGTTCTAAATTTTCACTTGTTTTGAGGTCAGCTCCCAGTTAACCCCGTGCATTTATCTATGCTCATATTATACAAAAAAACAAACTATACTAATTATATAATTAAGCTGAAGAGTTTGATTTTTTGCTTGAACGTGCTGACTCTCTCTTTTTTTGCATTTGATAGCCCAACTCTTCAGGGAGGTTAATTTAACAGCCAAAAAAAAATACACGTGGATGAAGTCTTGGGCTGAAGCTTGTTTGTGATAAAAGGCATGTTCAAGTAGCCGCGTCAGACAAAATAACTGTAGTCAGGGAAATGAATTGTTCATCAAATTGGCACACCGCATCAATTTGCCGTGTTTATAGCCATATTATACAACTGTCAAATGGTGAAAATTACCCTACGGGCAATTTAAAATTGGCAGTCAATTTGAGAAAAAAATACTTCCCTGACTTTACCTACTTCCGTAGATATTTTATCTTCGAGCGTATGACGTCACACCATTTCTTTGCAGGAGCTCATCATCCAATGCGTAAGAGACGAAGATGGGAAGAATGCATCTCCATACATGTGTGATCCACTCACTAAGCCTGAGAATAGAGTCAGGACGTGCAATGATCATCCTTGTCCACCCAGGTATGTTACAGTAAACAATTATTTAATGTAACATAACATAAGGCCTATTTTCCCCGAAGCAGGCCCGAGCAGAGGTGTACCTAAAATACAGCCACGTTTCGCCAGTTATGTCTAAGTCGCAAGTTACATGGGGCGAGCCTATTGCCATCAACAGGACACCAAGTCTGACTCCGGGCTGCTACTGAGAATTTCCTGATGAAAAACCCATTCAGACGCAAAAATATGCCAGTGACCTTGAGTAGTTAGCTTGCGTGTTCTGTACTGAGCTCACGCAACGCGTCGTACGTTCAGCCAGTAATAGGACTCGCCCATCAAGGAGCGCTGTCCCCAATTCGGCGCATTATTAATTTATTATACACAAAACCATAGCTATTTTAATAAAACGCGTATACTAAAGATCAATACTTCAATTATCTTTAAATTGGTGAAGGTTTCAGAAAAATACACTTGGTAGATTTTGCGCCATTCTCAGTTTTTTATCCGGGTTAGACATAACTTTACAAATTAATTTCACTATGTAATATAAACATAATCTAAAATATTCACATATTAAGTTATTGAGAAAATGCTCTAATTTAACATAATTATATTTTTTCAAATCATTAACACAACTCGTTTAGACGTGATCTTCAGTATAAAATCATTAAAAGTTGGTTGTCGTCATCTTAATATTTGACCGACCTGGGAATCGAACCCCTTGATCAGCAGTAGCACTTGCGACCAATAGACCAACGAGGAAGTAATGTAGAACATACTTATTATAAGTAATTTCATGGTAATTACTCATTAAGCTTGCACACAGCTACATAGTATTTTTAACATTTCTGAGATTTTTTCCTTCAACCTTTCCACGTGCCAAACTTTAGAACAATGTAAACATTTATTCAGATGATCATCAAAATGGATCTTTTATTTTTGTTTTGTCTGTAATATTTCAGGACTATCTTCCAAGAAAAACAAAAAAAAAACAACTTTCTTGTAAATAATTGTCCTTACACGTGTATAAAATCATCTAGTCAAAACTATCTTGCTAGGTATAAAAGTTTGGTACAATTCACCTTAAGACGGAGATATATGCCAGTGACTTGAGTAGTTAGCTTGCGTGTTCTGTACTGAGCTCACGCAACGCGTCGTACGTTCAGCCAGTAATAGGACTCGTCCATCAAGGAGCGCTGTCCCAATTTGACGCATTATTAATTTATTATACACAAAACAAAAGGTATTTTAATAAAACGCGTATATTTAAAGATCAATAATTAAATTATCTTTAAATTGGTGAAGGTTTCAGAAAAATACGCTTGGTAGATTTTGCGCCATTCTCAGTTTTTTATCCGCGTTAGACATAACTTTACAAATTAATTTCACTATGTTGTATAAACATAATCTAAAATATTCACATATCAGATTATTGAGAAAATGCTCTAATTCAACATATATTTTTTTTTCAAATCATTAACACTACTCGTTTAGACGTGATCTTCAGTATAAAATCATTAAATGTCGGTTATCGTCGCCTTAAGCCAGCTTCAAATCTACGAACATTTACCCTCAACGTCATACTCCAAACACCATGTAGGACAGTCGTTAGTAGGTATCCTAATAACAATCAAGATCAGGTAACACTACCCGGCTACACTACAACGGCACTCTCAAAGCGACACACACACAAAGCGTCCTACCGGACTCCAGTTGAAACTGCACTAATCCAGATATGTCCTTTGTCAGGTGGAACTTCACTGACTTCTCGCAGTGCACCAAGTCGTGCGGTATCGGCATTCAGACGCGAGAGGTCACATGTATACACGAGGTAAGATTACTGGCCATTCATACAATGTGTTTGGGGCGTAGAGCATATTGTACAGCTATGCCTGCTACTTCATGTTGAGTTGAAACCGACACAAACAGTTTTACCTATGTATGTTGAATAATAGCCCAAAATTATGCTGAATAGTAGCAGTTTAACACTGTAGCACTCATAAATATAGAAGCCACTGAGCTTCCTTATTTTAGAGCTGCTTTAATTTCCACACGGATCAAACCTGCGTATAGCCTACAAACATTTAAACTCACATACACAAACAGCCAGACCCGGATCAACTACTTGTAGGTCATACAAATATTTGTTCCGTGCGGGAATCGAACCCGCAACACGCAGCGCAGCAGTCAATCGCTTAACCACTGCGCCAACCGTGCCGTCCAATTTGTTCTATGGCTGACCATATTTATATTCTATAGCTTCAATTATTTGTATTGACAAGTTGGACCAACGCGAACGATCATATTACCAATATTTGAGTCACATAATTCTAAGGCCGAGATCTTAAAACGTTATTTACTAGCTCGTGCTTTGTCTTAAATATATTCCTGTCTCTATCTTGCACTTCTAGTTTGGCAGTTGTGCGATAGTGACAGAAATAACGCTTAGCCTAAGTACGTGCTAAGCAGGATTTTATAGATCTTGGCCTAAGACACAAATACAAGGTATAATCATAGACTTTTATAGTTAGACCGAAATTCGATCTCCTGAATCACTGCATCCCGAATGAACGCTACCCCGAATCACTTTATCCCGAATGAACGCTATCTCGAATCACGCTATTCCGAGTCACTCTATTCCGAATTAACGCTATCCTGAATTACGCTATACCGAATGAACGCTATCCCGAATATCGTGAGTCCAATCGTTCTGATTTGGGATAGCGTTCATTCGGAATAGCGTGATTCAGGTTAGCGTTAATTCGAAATAGAGTGATTAGAGATAAAGTGATTCGGGATTTCAGGTTTCGGTCTAACGTATAAGAGTCATAATCATAACCTATAAATTCCAGGTAACACGAGGTGGTACGAACACGGTGGTAGTGCCAAACAGCATGTGTCCTCAACCACCACCCCCAGACCGCCAGTACTGCAACGTGCTGGACTGCCCCGTCAGGTGGCACTCCGGGGATTGGTCCAAGTGCTCCAAGACTTGCGGGGGAGGGATAAAACAAAGAGAGGTTCGTAATCAATACATATAATTACATTGATAGCTGTGACACAGTTTTTAACTTTTGTAGCTACGAGTATCTGCGTTTCTATTGTAATTATGTCAATTTGTTGTCGATCCGATAATATTAAACATAGTAATTTTGATGTGTAACATCGTTCCTCTCGCTTTTTGTGGGAGTGATTTCGTGAAAAGGGACGGAAATGTGTAGACTGGAAGTGACAGTTTGAGCATGGAATAAGTAAGTACTATATGGATTGGAAGTAGTGAAATTTAGTGTAGTCAAATTTCAACCAGCGACCACTAGTAATGAATAATTATTCGAATAAATATTACAGTATTTAGCTTTTTAAAATTCTAAGGTTAATTTCTGGCGCTGCTCAGGTTGCTTATTACCAAGGTGTGATGTCAGATGATACACATCATATGCGACTACTGTAAGGCTCGCTCGTTTTTTTTTTAAATATATATTATAAATTAAAATCGCTTTTCGTGTCAGAATCAGATTCAGATTCATTTATTTGCAATATCTATCTGTAAATCCGCATTGTTCTCTTATACTATGCAACAGATTTTGATGCGATTTTGACTATCACATGTAACTCATTTCGGGAGGTTTATGGGTATAATACCTACATTAAAATTAAACTTACATTTGACCAAGAAATCTCGATATTTTGTCAGGCCATTAAAACCGTGCAAATATTATATATTATTATCTATTACCTATTATTTTCTCACACCAGGTGGAGTGTAAGCAGATAATGGCGCAATCCCACGTGGTGGAACGTCCTGCCTCTCTCTGCAGTTCCCCACGTCCTGCCGCCACTAAGTCCTGCAACTCAAGGCCATGTCTCCTGGACACTGCTTCACCAGAGATATCGCTGGCTAACTCATCTTATATACAGCACGATCCGAAGAAGAAAAAAGTAAGGACTTATGTTTGAGATTCTCTTACTTTTGAGGCAATGTAAAGAAAATTAGGAAATAATTAATCAGTTTCAGTTTTACTGTTTGTGAGACAATTTAAAATAAGATCTATTCTTTAGAAATTAAATTCCTACAGTGATTGTACGACGAAATATGAAAATACCTGTTTCATTGTTTAGTTTTAGAGTTAATTGGACTTAATTTGTAGTAATTCCTTGTTGATTTCGTGTCGTCTTTGTGATCTTCTTATTTCTTAGTGTTCAAATAATAAAGACTAGTTTAGGTACTTCCAGCAGCACTAACAAGGATTGTAACCTATTCTGTTGTACTCAGGTGACAGTAAAGGTAGGCGGTTCAGCGACAATATTCTACGGCACTCAAGTCAAGATCAAATGCCCAGTGAAAGGGTACAATAGGACCAAGATACAATGGGCGAAGGACCACCAGATCATTAGCAAATCTAAGAAGTATAAGATTTCAAGAAAGGTAATTTTCTTTTTGAACATTTTAAGGTTTAAATTATTTGATTTATCTCTCTGTAAAGCTGATTTACGAGCGAGTGTAAGTTTCTGTGAGTCAGTGTGATAAAAAATAAAATAGCATTCAAAAGTGTGCCAAAGAGTGTGCAAGAGAGTGTCCGCGCTCGGCTCGGCGAAAGTTTTGGGACGTGATTATAGAATCGTGTAGAACTATGAATATGTTTGACATTGTTTTGTCCCAGGGTACTTTAAAATCAAGGTTTATGATAAATAATATTGTACTGTTGAACTCAAAGAAAAGAACAGTGTTTTGTTTGTGTATCACAGTCTTCTTCTCATTTCTTATTTGCTTGTTTTATTTTAGTACCTATATATTTATGTTTTTTTCCTTATCGAATTTCAATATTCGATTGATCTCTTATTTTGATGTCGTGGTTCAAGGAGGGTTGTACGCCAGTTTTAAAACACATTTTACATTCACATCTTCTTAATCCCCAGGGTGCCCTTCGAATCAACTCCCTCTCACTCCGAGATCATGGAGTATACACCTGCGTAGCTGGTAGGTCCAGTGCCAACCTAACACTGTTAGTCAAACCTAGGCCTGGAGAGTTTCCTTCAAGCGAAGAGATTGAGAGGCACAAAGCATTGGATGAACCATCATCTCCACTCTCAGATAGGTAAGATGATTGTTTCAAAATTGATACAGATGATGATTCAAATGATACAGATTTGATTGATAAATATTTATCCACAGCAGAGCAGACGGTCGATACAGGGCGATGATTGGAGGCACTTCTGATGATCAATCACATGAACAGCGTCCGGGGGACTCCAGGAAGAATTATAAGAACAGGCAGAAAGGTGAGCTAAGCTGCAGATGTTCATAATCTATGAATATGTTTATTCCATAGTTAGTTCGTAGCATTAATTTATAGGAGTTTTTACTGACTAAACTGAAGTGAGCAAAAGGTAGCTTTAAAATAAAGAGACGAAAGAAATAAAACTGTCAAATGAGATTACATTAATGTAATCTCATTTGACAGTTTTATTTTTTTTTTAGGTGAATTAATTCAATTTATTAGATGGGACACCTAAAAACACGCAGAAACGAAACATGTTAAATAATTTGACAGATTAAAACCGTAACTTTTTACTTTCCTATGAATATTATTGCAAATACAATTATTATTTATTCAATTTGTTGCTCATTATCTTCGTTTCCTCTTAAATCTGAATTATTCAACAAAATACCGCAGTACTGCAACCTGCAACTAAAATTACAAGTTTTGCAGCAAATTCATTAAGACCCGACACTGCGGTGCTTCTCGAGTGCCCTGCAAACACTAGATAAATTTCGAATTAAACTCTTAATTTTACGTACATTTGAAAATTTAAAGCCCTGCTTAAAAATTGTTAACCTATTTCTTAATTTGCTTGCTGCAGTTCGGTTAAAAATATTTTGTAAACTTTTCTGCTATTCTTAGTTTATTTTCTGTGTCGAAATTACCTGTTTAATTAAAGAAGCAGATATTAACAAGCACTAATAATATTTTCCATTTTAATTTTTACCTAGCAATACAATTTTTAATGTCATCGTAGTAACAGTTATAGAGTTATAGTACAGTTATTATTTCTCAGTAGCAACCCGGAGTTTGGATTTGTGTCTGGTTGATGGCAATAGGCTCGTCCTACATGGAGTTGGGACTTCAAAATTACTAGTGAAATGTGGGTGTACTATAGATACACCTCTGCCCAACCCTTCAAGGAAGCAAGACATGCTGTTATGTATGTTTATTATTAGCAGCTAACAATATTAATATTATTTTAACAGGAAAAATAGACAAAGTCCGAGACGCTCTCTATGGCAACACAGCAACAACAAGCACTAAAGCGTCACCGAGCTTCAACTCACAAGAACGAGACATGTATGATGAACATGAGGTAAGATCAGAACAATTATATTATAATCTAAGACTTCTAAGAACATTGCGTTGATAAATCGCCTGAGAAACTTAAAAAAATAAATATTGAATTAAGAATACTGTAATCTGATAGGGTTCAAAAATCCTGAGAAATATTATAGTCTCTAACAAATACACAACAGATATTTGACAAGATTGTCTCTGAATTCAATTCAAAATATTAAGGTGCTATGAAAGCCATGTAACACTCAACTAACTGTGGTAATTAACGGCCAAGAGTTCTAGGAATAGTCTGAAAATACTAACGAACATTGGTTTTCAAAAATAAAGTAATTTATTCAACATGGTTTTTTGTTTATCCGAAAACTTAGATCATAAACGAGGTTTCTATCTGCTCCCAATGATCACACAAAATCGTTTTGTAACAACGTTAAACCCAAAATCAGTCATTTATAATCACAAAACGATAATCTTCGGCCTGTCTCTACGCGTAATGACAGTAATAAAATTTACAACCGATTTTACGACTGACATAAAGTTATTATATCTAGATGATGTTGTTTCAAGATGACTTACTTATCATACGCATAAATTTGACATAACAATGTTTTATGGTTACTGCATAAAGCACTTTGTTACCTGAGATATTATCTTAATCCTTAAGATGTTTGGGGACAGATTATTTGTCAATCATCATTTTAGTAGCGTCGAACATTTACATTATCCTTTTTACCGTCTTCACTAATCTTTGCTCATAAAACAGGCTTCGGCACTTTACTTTTAACAACATTATCATCAAGTATATTCAAAGTGCCGACATCACCTACGTTCTTTAATTTAGTCAGTAAATCACTCTCAAAAGTCAATTTATCAACCCAAACCTAAGCTTAACCTAACAAAAATTGCCCGCACGCTGCTTGGAACGTTCTGTATTGAAGAAGAGTGCCGTCTCCTCCCAGATGCTACCGCCCAAAAGAAGCAGTGCATCCAGGTTACTGCCTTGCCTGCATTACATAGTTATGCAGCTTCAGGTGAGAAGTTCCCAAAACTGAGGGTAGATGGAGATTTGGGTGGCATGCATTGCATGTTCCTGGTTAATCTGTTTTCATTTTTGGTGATTTTCTTTGAATTCTTGACATAATTTTAGGTTTTTGTAGAGGAGAATTTATAGAACGTCTTTGTAATCTTGTAGTCGGATCCTTCTGTTTAAATCACTAACAAAGGGGCAAAGGCCTTTAGGGTGATACCTTTTATTTCAATATATTTCCTTAAACAATAAACCAAGTAAAATGGCTGATTTTATCTTGTTCTGTTTTTAAACAACTAGAATTTAATCACTTTTTTCAATCCGACTATTTGGTTAGCTCAGATGATAGGATACAGGTATACTAAACATTTAGATTGTTTTAATTTTCGTTGGGAAGCATTGTTTTACGAGTACTCATGCATCATTTTATTTTTTCTTCATGATTTCACGCAGAGAGCGTAGTATTAACGAGGTATTACTAACACAAAACGTTCATTTAGTTTCTGTACAAATGTAGCTCATCTCAACTAAAAACTGTTGCCTTTTTTCGATATTTTCTTGCCTTCATGAAAAATTCATTGATTTTAATTTCCTTCATATCAAGCTGCTGTACTGTTTTTTATTATTAATTCGTTTGCAGCTAAAAAAAACTCATTCCAACAACTTAGAACATTTTTAATTGATATGTTCAGATGTTTTGGAATTTCCAGACCGGCAACTCGAGAGGCCAAAGGACTGTGGACTCAATCATCATGTATCAAAACTACGGGGTTCCCACTAAATCACATTTTTTCAATCTGCAAGACAAACAGTTAGTTTTCCCTGAAGATGATGACTCTGATATAATTATTGTAAATGAGGATTACAATAAGAATGTTATTAGAAATGTTCCTGTCGAGAGTCTTCAAGATTCGGATGAAACTACTACAGAACACAGGTAAGGTTCCCATCGAATTTACGATCATATGTTGTTTATAAGACGATAAAAGACGATGAACACATTTTTAATTAGCATGCCATTGTGACTGTTATTGATTACACCGGCAATCTTGGATATTACAATAATGAACTATAAAAGATGAAGCAAAGAGTAGAAAAACAAAAAAAACGTTTTCTTCAGACATTTTCCATATGTAAGTAATTAAATTAAGTTATGAATATGTTAGTTAAGATGGTGCAATCGAGTTATGTGATTAACATAAAATAGAAATAAATAATTGAAAATAAAATAAATTAAATAGGAATCAATTTTAAAAGAAGAACAAACAAACAAATAAAACAGACCCATTCAGTCAGATGTTGAATAGGAGCATTACCCACGAGAAAGGTATAATAATAATATTTTTCTCTAGATTTGAAGCTCTCGACGCTCACGAATACGTTTGGATGACAACGGACTGGTCTCCATGCAGTGCTCTCTGCGGAAAAACTGGGCATCAGATTAGAGGAGCTGTTTGCCAGGTTTGTAACAATTGTAGCTGACCAGTACAATTTTCTTGTGAGTTACGTGTACTTACGAATATTATTGATTCTACAAACTTTAATAATAACGATACATCTCTTTTCTTTCTTACTCTTAAAAAAAAAAGAAAAAAAAGGTTGAAAATTATTTTTTTATTGATCATAACATGTATTGAATTCAATTATCTTAATCTATTTGCCTTCTCAATCCATTATTATGTTCGCTGTAAAATAAAAACCACAACACGAAATTTTGCTGACATTCAATTTGATTCTCCAACAGCACAAAAAAGACAACAGCACGACTACAGTCGAGACAGAAGAGTGTCTGTCTCGAGGCGGCACGCCTCCAACCGTAGTGCGGGAGTGTCTCGGAGAGAACTGCGCCGAGTGGAGGACTGCGCCCTGGTCCGTGCCCAAGTGTCTCAGTAGCGGAGCTGGTGAGTGACATAAAATAGAAATCAGAATGGATGCTGCTAATAAACAGTAACTGCAGTCCATCTGACTGCTTGTCTTGCTTGACAGAAGATAGAGAACAGTTTTTGTGCAGTGTTTATGTAGTCCTATAAATACACAAAATTGACTAGAACAATATATTAGGCACAGGGGAAAGCTCTCTGTCATTTTAATGACATGGGATGTGAGAGTTAACTGCAAAAAAAATATTTTATTCTATAGCACACATCAAATCTTTAGCTTCTGAAATGGCCAGTGTCTTTATTTTTGTTCACCTTCATTATTTGTAGCTGCACCTGTAGTGCGTCGGGGATGTTCGCGGATGCGCATGTAGATTGTTTCTACACAACCATGCGCAACAGGTGCGCTTCCATGGTGCGCAGGGTGTGGGGCAGCTCCAACAGTATCCTAAGCATGACTTCAAGTCGTCTAGACTGTGCTTTCGTGGGTCGCTGTTGTGCCATCTCACATGGGTTGCCACAACGGTGATCCACTACCATTTGTTTGTTTTTGTGAAGTGTCAGTTCTTACTAATATATAATAGTTGTAAGTCTTACTAATAATTTTCGAGTCTAAGATACTTGATTAAAGATAATTCTATTCTATTCTATTATATTATTATGTAGCAAAAACTAAAGATCAGTCTCTTTTAGCATTTCACAAATATGAACTTCAAGCGCCTTATTATCATATGTAATCAAAAAATTAGCACCATGTCATAAAATGTTCATCATCCGTTCTCACAATCAGCCATAGTCCGCCGCCGCGTGGAATGCGTCGCGGAGAACGGCACGACACTGCTGGAAACTGCGTGTGATTCCACCACGAGGCCAGACAAGACGAAGAGGGATGCCAGCCCATGCAGAGCTGCCTGGGCAGTTGGGCCTTGGAGTAAGGTGAGATCAGAGTGATGTAATAATTATTATTAGGAGATCTTTGCAAAAACGGCAACCAGTGCTAGGCAGTAATCTAGCTACCACAGAGATTACATATGAAATTTGTAGCCAAACTGCGTTAAACGCAGAACTTCTGTCACTTCACGAACCGCCTCTAAAGTTGTCTGTTTCTATACGATATTAATTTGTGTCGTAATGCGAGTAAACGATGACACGCTTGAGTTTTCTCGAAAAGTGTTGACAATGCCGTCTATAGCAGCAACTGCCGAGGCGTCTTCATGCTCTACAAGATGTAACATAAATAACGCACAACCTCTTGAGGGGTCATTGTACTCATCATTATAAAAAAACTAGTTAAGACAATAAAAAACGAATTTTTTTTATGATCAATTTTTACTGTGGGTATAAACCAGAAAGTAAGAAAAAAAATCTGCTGTTTCATACATTTATGTTCTCATATCTCGTCAAAATGTAGTTTTTTCGGAGCGATTTGTGGTGCCAGCGAGCCTTAGTATTTTTCTAAGTGCCTTGATAGTTAAGGCGCGGTGTTACCTCAATATTTATAAAAACTGGTTTCTTGGATAGTCAAGTATGACGTAACGCGATGAAAATATCCGACGCAAAAAATACAGTGGACAGAAAAGGGTTTAAAGAAAAATGTTAACCTAATAGAATAGTAAAATATAGTTTGATATTCCCAATAAATTTTTTTGAAGTTACTTCACAAAAATAATTTTTAGCGTCGAATATCTCTGTATTTTCAGCGAAAACAACATTTTTTTTTTGGATTCTTATTGCATTAGCTTTGTTTTAAAACTTTAACCGGACAATTATTTAATATAATGTGTATATTCCGAATAATCTAAATAAAACCCGTAAAATAAATGCCCATTCGCAGCTTAGTCACATCGTCGACACAAATGTTTATTCAATTTTCAACCTTATTTAAAGCGATTGTGTGAGTGCAGTTGCAGCGTTCAAAATCGTAGTCAGTCCGCGCCTTAACCCTCAAAAACGAATGTAAATTCCAGCGGCGAGGTGTCAATTTTTCTATGAGTGAAGCCGAATCGAAGCCGACTTTAACTTACTTACTTATCAATAAAGAAAAAAAAAAAATTATTTAAAAAGAAGTCTTTTCTTTACTGAATTTAACACCATTTATCGTCAAGAAGCAGAACCAAAAAGACGCATCACTACACAAATAAGCTTTATTTTTAATTTTTGCAATTTAAAGCTAATAAAAATAGGCATTTTTGTTGTTTGGTTGTTATAGTGAATTGAATACCCGTAGTGTAACTATATTTTTTGGCAAAAGTAGACTATTGACTGTTTCATTTTTCAATAGCGGTAGAGTTGTTGATGAGAACCTCCGAAGGGAAGCCGGCAGGAATCGTGTTATATGGTGCTTTCGCCACTGGTAAATTCATAATGTTCAATAATATTGTTGTGTAAAAAAGTTCATAGGAATAGCTTGTCCCCGGGTTCTTGCAGTGAAATGAAGAACTATTAACAAGCTGTTCCTGCATTGAAAAGTTTACTACGAAACTATTATAAGCCTTTCTACATTATAGCCGATGTTCGTTCAGTTTTGAGTCCATTCCTTCATTCGGTTTCTGGGTAGTTGACTTAAGGCGACGATAACCGACTTTTAATGATTTTATACTGAAGATCACGTCTAAATGAGTAGTGTTAATAATTGAAAAAAAAAATATATGTTAAATTAGAGCATTTTCTTAATAACTAAATATGTGAATAGTTTAGATTATCTTTATATTACATAGTGAAATTAATTTGTAAAGTTATGTCTAACGCGGATAAAAAACTGAGAATGGCGCAAAAGCTACCAAGCGTATTTTTCTGAAACCTTCACCAATTTAAAGATAATTTAATTATTGATCTTTTAGTATCGCGTTTTATTAAAATACTTTTTGTTTTGTGTTTAATAAATTAATAATGCGTCAAATTGGGGACAGAGCTCCTTGATGGGCGAGTCCTATTACTGGCTGAACGTACGACGCGTTGCTCTCACTGTGAACTCACTACAGAACACGCAAGCTAACCATTCAAGGTCACTGGCATATATCTGCGTCTTAATGGTAGGTTATGGACTATAGGATTTTGTGTTTCCTGTAACTCAAGTTGGATAAACTTTGGCTTCCATCCTAACGTCCTAACTAATATTATTAATGCGAAAGAGAGTTTGTTTGTCACGATTTCACGCTAAAACCGCTGAACAGATTTGGATGAAACTTGGCACACAGATAGACCATGACCTGAATAAGGACACAGGCTATTTTTTATCCTAGATCGCTTAAGAAGTCGTGGGCAACAGCTAGTATAGAAATAATTTGAGGAGCGTGTCTGGCCAGTTCCTTACTACACTGACAGACTATCATTTTAACTATGTCAAAAGCTATTCAATACTAATAAAGGACAGAAGATTAATTTAGTCTAAACAATTTTAGTTTATAATAAAGCAATAAAAAATAATAATGATAAAGCACTGTAACTACTGTATTTATTAATAATCAAGTTTTGATATTTTTTGTTTGTTTTTGAATTTTGTTTGTCCTTATTTTATATAATTTTCACTGATATTTGTATGTCATCAATGACAAAACATAGTGCAACATATGATTAGTATATAAGACCTTGACCTTGAACCTATGTTTTACAAATAAATAATTCTGATTCTGATTCTGAATAAATCCATGCAGTGACTATGACGCTCATATTCTAAACTAATACCTTTTATAAAAAGGTTAAAATTGTTTGTTAGTTTGTAAGAAGTGTGTAATCTCTGGGAGCACTGATCCAATTACAAATCTCTTTCATTGATAACAAGTTACACTATTGCCGAATGCCTTAAAATGTTTTAGAAACGCCGAAGTCGCGGCCAGAAGGTAGTCTTTAAATAACCTGTCAATCTTTGAGTATTTTACAAATACTCAAAGCTGTCAATACGTACAGCCAGACTAAGAAGCGTTATGGTGATACGACAAAAATAAATCATAGTGAACTGGGCAGGCATAAGAAAGTGACAGAGTCAATTGCATGCGAAAAAGAGACCGCAACAATGCGCTGGAACTAAAATAAAACAACGCAAGAGCAAAACAATTTTTTTTTTTTTTATAAATTAAGCTATGTATCAAATACATTTCAGCCAGTTTTCAATTACCTATTACGCACATTTTGAATGAACTTAGGATTTTAGAATTACAGAAAAAAAAAATAAAAAGTAGAGGAATTAAATTCTATCGAGGAAATTTAACCCAATCGCGTTTTCCTTCAGTCAAATAGACAATAAACATATATCCAAAAACTAAATCCATACATGCTGTAATAGTGCAATAAATGTCTACGAAAAAGCCCCCAATTTATTTTGGTATCGTCTTAATTACGTAATAGTTTATTATTTTGTAAGAAATATTTGTGTATTTTATCTATGGGCCTTAGTTGCCTGATAATAAAGCATTATTATTATTAATATTAAATAATTCGAATTGTCAAGCTCGCACATGAATTGTACAATCATACTGCCGGACAATAAATACACGGAGTAGAAAGTTTTGTCGTACTCAAGGACCATCTTGTACCCACAAATTTAATATGGCTTCATAAAATGAACGTATAAACTAGAGTTATTGCTGAACTTGTATGTATTTAATAGTGGCACTAAAGTATCGGAGATGAAAACTGATTTTAGGAGAACTAACTTTTTATGAGTTAGTTGCGTCACCTTCAGGCGCCCAACGACTGGAATCAAATCTAGGAACTTAATAAATCAATGAAATGGAATACTAAGTCCATCAGTTTAGAGGGGTCAATAGAATAGAATACTGTTGTTTCAGACAAAAGTCCTTAGGGTTAGTAACAAATTTACTTATAATCTAGTTAGTACAGACATAGATTAACAAAAAAAAAAATCAGCGTGGAGCTGCATCCACCTCCGCAACATCGGGGAATTCATTGAGAATACTATTGGTGCTGCCGCGAACACGCGACATTAGGGATGCACATATTTTTCTGATAATGGTGGCAAAACCATAATTTTATTATCTGCAAGCATCCCAGACGCACTACAACGCCACGGCATCCGCAGCAGTACTTCAATGCGTTATTATATTGAACGCGTAGGTCGCTGTATGCCCGCTGAGTGAAATTGACCCACAGGCTGCACGTGTAGAAGAAGTGACAGTAAGCTTTGAAAAGCGTTACTTTAACTGCCCTCGTACATCGTGCAAACCTGCGGGTCAGCATGTTACAACAGACAGCCAACGACCTACGTTCCCTTTCAATGTCACAGTTATCTATAAGGTCTTCAGTGACGCAGTGGCCCAGATACCTAAACTTGTCCACTCTTCGCAGGGATTCTCCACACAGTGTGACATGAGGAATACAAGAATATGTCACGCTGCCTGCTTTGAAAACATTAGTTCGCTCTTTGTGAAGTTATATTTGAGGCCATGTTTACCGCATAACATTCGCATATACCGATCAGCCGCCTCACAGCTCCGATCGATGGGCTCAGCAACACCATATGAACAGCATAACTTATTTTATTAATGCACACTCCGTCAATATGACATCCGACATTGGTGGTGCTGAGCTCAAGGATCAGCTGGTTCATGTATAGGTTGACGAGCCGAAGTGAGCTGAGCCCTCCCTGCCTCACCCCGTACTCCAACCGATACACGTCCGAGTGCGAGCCGAGCGAGAGAGTAGTACTTAAATATTGACAATATCTCAGGTGGTACAGTAGTTTCACGTTCTAGTTTACGCCTTAAAACATCGTAACATACGAGATCGAATGCTCTCAAAAGATCCAGTAAAATAGGAGTCTTCCTGTCTGTGTAGTATTGAACAGTCTGCTGATGCACAAGATTGCATTCTCAGTTGACAGCCCAGGCCTAAAACCGAGCTAAGCATCATGTAATTCGAGGTGTTTTGCCAGTTGTTTATCAATCAGACTATCCAAAACTTCTACAATGCCTGATGTTTCTGGCTTGAAACAGCTTTGTATAATCATTTCTCGGCGCTTGCCGATATAAGTCTCTATTGTGTAATGTACTTTCTTTTTTTTGGGTGGGAAATTATCAATTTCTCCCGCTCTTGACGGAGCGGGAGGGTGTGTCAGACTTTTACTGACTAAAACCCACCCGTGTCCTTCCGTTGCTTGTGTGCCAAGGCCACGATATACCTTTCAGACAAACTCGCAACCCTGGCAGGCATTGGTCCTAGTGGACCCTGTCAGTGTAATGTATGCAGAAAAATAAATCATAAAAAAATAAGTTCAAAAACTAAAACCCGACTACTGAAAAATCACGCTCCAAAAATCTAAAAAGTATGAAACAAGAAAATATTCTCATTGAAATTATTATTTACAAACTATTCAATATTTATCGTCTATTAAATAAACAACTGACACGTAATATATTTTCATGGATTTAATACATATTCATAGTGATGTTCAGAAGACAGCCGTGGTCGTATGCCACTTGCCCTAAAGATTATGATCGCATAATACCGTTAGAATGTGTTGTTTTGATAGTTTAGGTGGCATACGACCACGGCTGTCTTCTGAACATCACTATGAATATGTATTAAATACATGAAAATATATTACGTGTACATTTACTAAAAAAGTCAGTAGTAGTGATTCCCTAGGTATTAGCGATAATAAAGCCTTATTTTTGCGTACACGCCGTAGACTGCTCTAAAAATGCTGAAATGTAAAATGTTATCTTGGACTAAGTCCTTCGGAGATTATGTTTGAAAATTCTACTATTTTTAGTTTTCAGACTGACGCGATGGAACTACCTAGACACCAGCACTCCCGAGGATTTTGAAGGAAATTCGTAATCCCTTGGTTCATAGTTTGGAAAAATTCGTCTGTTCAACAACGTTAATCACGCAATGAACATGACAGAACTGTCAAAATGAAAAAGATCGCCATTGATTGCCATTTCATGTGTGTTATGCAATACCCCGCAGCCCCCTATTGTACAAGAGACCTTGAAAAACACTTCTTAATTTAACTTAACCTTCCATCTTCTTTAGTGTGTAGGCCCGTGCTCCTCAGTGGGTCGTCAGCACCGGGCCCTGCGCTGCGTGTGGCGCGCCGTGACTGGGACCCGGCGTCGCGGCAAGGAGCGCAGCGCGGGTGCCGCGTGTGAGGGGCTCGCGCGCCCAGGCGTCAGCCGGTCCTGCCAAGTACATGCCTGTGTTAATAAAGGTAATGGTGGGAACATTAGAGGTTAGCTTGACCTTCTTTAAGGCCTTGTTGCACCAAAAATCAATAATACATATAACGGTATCTGATCCGTGCGTTATGTTCGTGAAAGGGTGCCGTCAGTAGGGACTGGGGGTCTACTCCGAACATAAATCCGAAGTATCGGCCAAATGTTCGGCCGTTGCTTGACTACGGCTAACTATGGCTGACTACGGCGAAAGAAAAAAAAACGACAGTCAAAGAGATAGAAGCCAGAGTCAAAAATGTGACTTTAGGTCGGGTAAGGATTCAAACTAAAAAAAGGAAACTATGGAAGTTATAAAACGGCCGAACATTCGGCCGATACTTCGGTTTAGACCCCCTGGTCATTTCTTAGCTTCCACGGCTTAATTGAACTTATTTTAAATTTTCAATTGTTTCTTTTTGTTTTTATTACGGACCGCTTTTAACGTGCACGTCTTTCTAAATTGTTCTTAAATGTATAATTTCAACATGAATGTCGTAACCAATATTTTGTAACAATATTTTAATTTAAAAGAGTGCCCGTGGAGTTTCTTGTCCGTTCTTCTCCATAGGAACCTACTACGCTTTGGAATAGGCAACTAGCTTCATCTTTCTGATTGATTGAACCCTTTGACAATTCAAAAGTGCCTGTAAATGGTTTATTTGAAATAAATGCTTTGAGTTTGAGGTAAACATATTTGAAATATCATTCTGTCTCAGTCATCTTCAAACGATTGACAGAAACGGAATGATGTTTTAAATTCGTTTAGCTGTGTTAAGTGATTTGTGGTGCAAGTTGGCCTAAATAGTGCTGTAGTTTTATTTACTTTTGCTTTATTTAATTTAGCTGTAATTTTTCCAGGGTCTAGTTTTGTAAGCCTTACGCTGTACTACGAGGTGTTTAAGCCATTTATTACTTTGCAAAAGAATGATGGAACTATGGCCTTTAACACGCTTTATTACGGCTTTTGTACATTGTATTCTATTATTTTGCTATTCTTTTTAGTGCATGAAAAGACATTATCACATATACCTTCTCCTATCCCGAGCCATCGGTATCCCTGTAAAGTTCCAATTTTCAATTTTCTGCGTGAAACTTACCAAAACTTTCCATATTCCATGTATAAAGTTCTGTTTAGTTTAATTTTATTAGTTTTTCTAATCATTTTAAGTAGTCTGTTCGTCCTTGTTATTTTGACACTGACCTTACAAGACAGTTGAATGATACTTAGGCCCGCTTGCATTACAAATCACTAAATGTGTTTAGCGCTCAAGATTTATTAACATCATTATATCTCTGTCATTTTTAAACGATTGACAGATACAGAACGATTTTTTGTATATTATATTATTTGTTTAGTGCTAAACGTATGTAGTGGTTTGTAGTGCAAGCAGGCCTTACTTTCCTCTCTAACAACCTGAATAGAACTAACATTTGTATCGGTCAATGTTCTAGCATCACTAACGAATGTTTCCTTCACAGACGGCATATGTCGGGACAGTTCCCGGTTCTGCGAGAACGTAAGAGCGATGAACATGTGCGCCCTAAAGCGATACAGACAGCAATGCTGCAAAACGTGCTCCGATTGAACGCAATCATTGGCGGGTTCAAGTTCTAAGCCAGTCGTTTGAACGTAACGGTATCGAATCTGAATGACAGTTATGGATTCAAAAATGGAATGATGTGTGTAAAGTGCTACATGAACCAATGAGTTTTGGTTTCATTCAATAATGCGATTTATACACTACTCTCAAGTTAAATAAGTTGAACGATTTTCAGATTCGGCCAAACATAAATAATTCATATTCTACTCATTTTGGCCGACGCAATTACCGCATTACGTTGGCCTAAATTCCAATTGTGGATTAGTCATTCGAAATTCAACTACAGACAATGCCATATATCATATGCTCGACCCAAAGTTCTACAAAATTATTAACGGCTCACTAAAATGTTGTCATCACACCCCAGTTCAAAATTTAAACACGTTCGATCGTAAAATGGCCGCCGTTTCAACTAGTCCGAGCCCTCAAGTAAAATATTTACCTACTGATCGATTTCGGAGCGAGAGTGAACCAAAACTTCGTATGACTATTAATTATTTACGTCCATTCGAGACTCGAGCCAGTTTAGAATCAATAGTGTGAGTCGAGCCTTAAGCCGTCATTTTTCCAATTTCAAACCTTGTGTTTAGTGTGCAAATTCATAAAATTCAAAGACTCGAACGAAAAAAAAACGTATTCTTGTAGATTGAAATTCGAATGAATGAATGAATTGAATCCGTCTCCGACATTCAGATTTTAGTGAACGCTTTTTAGTGAAATTCGAAATGAACTTTTTAAAGGACAGTAAGTGAAATGACATACACAAAATTGAATTACATAGTTTTAATATCTGAAGAATGTAATTCTATCAAAATACTTTAAGAATGAAGATTGTAATGTATTAAAACAGTAACACAAGTTGTTATTCTTATAATGAAGCGAGCCTGTAAATTGTGTTAATTTTGTCTGATCAAAAGGTCAAAAATATTTTTAATATCGCCATTTTTTAAATGAACGAGTATTTTTTTGTTAATTATCAAGTTAATCAAGCCTTTTCTCTGAGGCAGCACGGGCACATTTTGAAAAGGTACTTAGTACAGTAACTCGACTGTTCGACATTTTACGTTCAGACCCGCTGTTAAATTCATAAACCGGCAATCCTGCTTGTTATACCAGCGAAGGTTTGATCGACGGCAAAATGAACCATTTCGCGCGTGGCTCAGTTTCGTTCGGGTCATAACAAAATTTTCCGTGTGACTGAAGTGAAAGGACCCGTACAAAACTACTTCGTTCTTTTGCTTCAATACCCCGTTCTTCTGAATGAATACTTTTTCATTCTTTTCCGAAATGGGACTCTTCCAGATTTTCTTAATTTTGTTCAAACAATGACAAAGGTAGGTACTTCCAAAATTGAATCTCGTTCGATGATCCGTTGCATAGGTTGTGTGAGAGAAAGATAGAATTACAAGCGAGTGTGAAAGAGAGATAACTAATTGTAAGCACGATAGTTCTAGTCGTGAAGCACAGCTGACCATACAAATGGTTGATATTGATTATAAAAAATGTAAATTATTTCAAAATTATAATAGCCCTCGAATTGAATATGTAAGTAGAAAACAAAATATTTAGTAAAAATGTTTTGTACTATATACAAATAATGTAAATATATATTATGGAATATTATTATTATTATTGAGCACTCTACGCTACGCTTGGCTCCTATATGATATGATAAAGCACAAAATTAATAATTTAATCAATAAAAAATTAGGGACAAAATATTTAGCAAAAATTGCCAAAAGAAAAAAAAACGGAGTGTATGAAAGTACAGTCATGGTCAAAATAAAGTGCTGATTTATTTGTTGTTATTATAATTATATTTTCTTCACTGTCGTAGATAGATTTGTTTATAGGAATAAAAATGTATGTATATTGGACATATTAAAATAATTGTGTAGGAAAAAATATTTCTGATGAAAATTATAAAGCAATACGATTCGCTTATACATTTAAAAATGTAAATAAATATGCGAATGCATAAAAAAATGTTATCAAACCCTTTCGTGGATTGGGTTTTAGTAAAAAAATTATAGTTTATTTTCTTTCCTTTACTAAATTACAATTAAAACCCTCACTAAAACTGAGATTCATTTCTAGATTTTCTAGTTATTGTGACTCATCTTTGTGACAGTCTTCCCTACAAGGGAGTTAATACCTTTTTAGTAAAACCTCGGTGCAGTATTATGAATTACGAAGTATATAATAATTATGTTTAGATAAACAATTTATTGTCAATTGTTAGTGGCATTAACCCAATTTGTATATAATTGAAACTATATAGCTATGCAAACATTGTTCCAAAGTTTGAGGCATTATTTACGAGTGGGTTTTTATTACTAAATCTTATCTCCTACATAAACATTATTTTTATTTTATTTTAAATTAAACAAATTTAAAACCGCGGCTCTGATTCCTTAAACATGATGAGGAAGAAAGAAAATTAAAAGAAAAAGTTGAGCAGTAAAAACCCATTTGTAAATTAGGTTATAAAGGCTCACAAATTCTCTAAGACAATTAAGTAAATGTTTTAGTTTTAAGTACGCAACTTTCCGTATACTTAAGATCTTTAAAATAAATGTATGTTGACATTATAACTAAATGCTTAACAATTTATTTTTTTCTTTTTAAACTTATTGAATGTTCTAAAACGTTAGTTTTTATAATCTTTTTTATCAACGTATTGTACTTACGTGTTTCTTTCCAGTTTTTTAATAAAAGTTTCATATCAATAAAATACTGCCATTTTTATGAAAAAAAAAATCATGGTTGTTATATCGCTGATGGCACTTATTTAGTGTGTCCTTAAGCCGTGCGTTTAGTGCGTGTGTCTACTGTGACATTATCTTTACATTCATTTTTAAAGACTGACAATGTTCTGCGTACTTTTTTGCTCTTTTTGAAACTCTTGCTTTTATGGACACCTTTCCATACAATAGGAAATAGTGCAAAAAAGGTCGCTACAAGGATCTTTTGGCGTTCGAATGACGTTTATGGGGGGCGCTGTTAGTAAATATTCGTGCAATTATTGTTTGTGAAATGTTTTAAAAAACAAGATGGCGGCGTTAGTTTCAATTTTGGCCACGCACCAAATAATCATGTTGCGCTATACTGCTAGGTTAACTATTTCGATGCCATTGCTTAATGTCATTGTTGTCATTGCTTTAACTGACAAATTAAATCTGTGCAGATCGTGGAAAAACTAATAAAAATATTACCAAAAAAATTATGTTGTTCGTGGAATTTTCCATCTTGCCAGCAGCTTGCACGCGATGCAAGATAAAAGTTTATTTTAACTCTTAAACTCAAAGCATTTATTTCAATTAAACCAATTACAGGCACTTTTGAATTGTCAAAGAGTTGGTCAGTTAGTCAGAAAGTTGAAGCTGTTTGCCCATTCCAAAACATAGATCTTTATGGAGAAGAATAGGCAAAAAACTCCAAGGACACTCTTTTCTTTACGTAAGATACTATTGCAGATTACATACACGTTATTTGTAGAGTGGAAATTAATAAGGCTTTATTGTACTTGTCATAGTAGACACTAGACTTGTATAAAAACGGTTGTTATGTTCTGCGTACTTATCGTATTGTAAACCTAACAGTAATATTAACAATGTAACAATTATAATTTGTAAGTCTCAGAGAATAAGTCCAAATTGTACATTGTACCAAGAATTTTCAAATAAAAAATATATTATATGAATAAGTTACTCATACTTGGGTTTTATTTATGTCCTTCACGCATTTGTAGTTCCCGGACCAGTCAGAAACTACTGGCTAACTATTTCGTCAAAGGCTCAAATTCTAGTGGAGATAAGATCAATCATGGGGGAATTTGACTACCTCTGCCTAAATTTTCGAAGACTGACTACCCTATGGTAGTCAGTCTTCGAAAATTTCGGAATAAAAAAAAAGGTATTTTAAGAACACTATAGTTAAAAAAACTGCCCGAAATTCAGTATCCATCAATAATGCTATTACAACAGGAAGTTTTCATACATATTACAGTTTGTACAATGATAATAATTCACTTTTGATGATCACTGTACTTTTCCCCTAGAAGAACTGAAAGTCCATTTACGAGAGAAAAGCTGTCAGTAGCAACAGAACTGTACAAATAAAATGCAACGCCTCAAAGACCAATGAAGAAAGACTTTGAAACATTATTGAATCGCCCGATAAACTAGTCCAACAAACTAAATTTCAAATCCACTTTGTACCATCCGCCATCTTTAAGTGAATTCTCCAAATTCAAATCGCATGAACGTCCCCTTTCAAATAAGCGCATCACTATTCTCCAGTGACGTCACAACCATAACTCCTCTGATTGGCTGGCTGGATGGCGCGCATCGCTGCGTTAACTCTGATTGGACTAATGAATCCGGCCTGATTGCGTCGTACCGTATTGCATAGTGATTGTGTAGATAGAACAAAATGTTCACACAAAGGTTTTGTGAAATTGCACTTCTTTTATTTTTGAGCATTAAAATTACTGAGTTAGTAGGTACCTAATAGGATTGCTTGAAATATGTGTCGTTAAAAGAGAGAGTTATACCTACATAATTATACAGTGTGAACTTTTTCATTGCAAGTCCTATTGTGTACACAAACACGTATGAAACAATATACTAATTTACGCATCACCCACACATTTGAAGTTTGCCAATCTATTCTGTAAAATCTCTCCGAGAAAATTTAGAAGCATTGAGCTGTCATTCCACTCGATACTAAGGATTTACACTTTTGACAGAGCTGTCATTAAAATCTCTCCGAGAAAACTTTGATGAAGTGAGCTGTCATTCCACTCGATACTAAGAATTTACACTTTCAACAGAGCTGTCATATGTGTAAATTATCATTGAAGTGTTCAATTCACCTAGGTACGTTTTTACTGTGAGATTAGAGATATTTTCAGGTCAGATGATATGACTAGGTATGGTAATCATAAATGACACAAAGGGTAAGAATGACGTTAACAACTGCTTCTACAGATTTATTCCTCAAAATAAAAATCTCAGTACGTCTTAAGACAAGGACTGAAAAATACACTTTATACACGATGCTCTGTATATCCATAATTTGCTGTTGCAAACATGGTTCATGTTGCGTTTTCTTGTTTAAGCACCACCTACACGAGAACGAGAATATATGATACCATAGCTATGCATAGTCAAAAGATCATCTAGATAACAAGCGGGGCTGAATCAACAGCTAAAACTGGATGCAGATATTAAATCGATTATATAAGAGAGAGAAAATCTAATACAATTTACAGAGAACAACTTCTGAAGTCATGGGTTTCTACGAATACTTTTCTACCAGTGCACATTCTGTATTTACCTGAATAGGTGTCGTTTTCTAGTAGGAAATTTGTGTGAAGAATGAAGACACGACGCAATCAACCACAACCTAATAAACTAATTTACAACGAATGTCCTTTCTATGGTATTGTTCGTCCAATCGTTGAGCTTAAGGAGGAGTTCTGAGTTGAGCTGCACGGTTGCTGACAGAAACGAGTGCTGTAACATTTATTTATTTTATAACATTCTTTTTTTTTTTTTTAACATTTTGACTACTAATTGGTGATTTGAGTGTGTTACTTTTGAATAGCGTCATGGACAATGTACCTAAGCAATTCTGTGATCGCTTTACTTGATACGAACTTTAAAAGGCAGATAATCGCGGTTGACCTTGGCCATACAAATGCACGTCGCGCTCACGCCGCGCCACCATTAACTTTCATAGGGAATATTTATATAATAGGCTAGACATTACTTAATGAATTTATTTCATAAAGTATTTTACTACAATACTTATGTATTCACACATAGAATTGATGTATATGCGTTCTAGTTTAACATACATTTTTTGCATAGCTTACTTGCATTATATGAAGGCGTAATAACAGATTTAAAAGTGACTAAAATCATATATCTGCACCTTAAGCAAATACTTAATTCTACCCATCATCGACATATACCATAGCTAATCCCAGCACTCCCAGCAGAGAAGTCGATAATTTCTACCTGTAGTACAATCTAATTATTTCCCGGACAGTAACGATATTCCCAGGGCTGACACACATGCAAATAAGCTCGACAAAGTTGTCACAAACATTGTTATAACCTTCGTACACGGCCGTGTTGATCGAGTTTCAGTTTAGGATGAACGGGTTATCGTGTGTTACGGTAGGATTCGATTAGAGAATAACTAGGAATAATAAACTGGATGTGGTTACGGGTCTGTCTGTCAAGGATTTTTTTTCGATATGACAATTAGGAAAATACTCTAATTTGAATATTGAAAATTTTTGCTAACAATTTTTAAGTACGTGCACACACCGCACCTTTCTGATTGCCAAAAAGACTATGTTTTAAACAAAACCCATTGAACATATTCCAATCTAAGAAGTCTACACGGTCTAGGAGTAGATTATAAATTGAACCTTAAAACATCGTTAAAGAAATGACCAGCAGTCTCAGCAGCAGTCAGTCTGAATGTATGTCAAAAACCATCGAGAGAAAATACCAACCAACCACCATCACACACTACACTTCTCAAGCCAAAAACTTAACATGCAAAGCACAAACAAAGAAACAGTTTTATAATTAGAGATTAGAGAAGAAAGAAAGAATTAGAGAGAAAAAAAACTAATTTAATAATAGCATGTCAATCAGTCAGTACAATACAATATAATATTATTTATTTGCATAGAAAGTAGTTTCTGTCCAATCGTTCGAATTACAGTAAAAATGTCATAAATAATAATACAAAAATGTCAAATGTCAACAAAGTTACAGTAAAGAAACTACTTTCTTGTACTGACTGATTGACATGCTATTATTACATTTGATTTTTTTATTTTTTATTACCTTGTTGACATTTGACATTTTTGTATTAATATGACATTTTTACTGTAATTCGAACGATTTGACATTGATTTGTATTTTGTATTATTTTATTTTCCTAATTGTTATTTAAAATTATAATACCTTTTTGTGTAAATTAATTAATAATGTTTTGCATGGCCATCTGATTGTGATTTGATTTGATAAATGATCGAGTTATGGTCTTTAACTTGTTACTTGGTGTGGCTTATGAAGAAATACTTTTCTAATTAAAAGCTACTTTCTCCGCAGCCCTAGAGTAGAATGTCTTTGTAGACTATTGCTCGGCTGCATACGGGACAATCATACGGTGCAAGTTAGGTACTGACGAAACTACAGACTCGTAATGATGATCTGGGATTTAATATTCAGGTCTACGAATTAGATTTAGTGGCTGTTTGTAATGTTTATAATCTATATCTTCTATAAATATTATAAACTAGCTGCTACCGGCGGCCTCGCCCGCGTGGCTTTTTCTAAAATGAGTAGCCTAAGTTACTCCTTCATCAGCTATCTTCCAGTGAAAGTCCCGTCATTAGCCGGAACAAACACAGACAATTTTTTTTTTGTTATAAGTGTCGTATATACTTGCATATTCATTTAGTAAAAAGCTGTTATTTTGACATTACAAACAGACAGTTCAATTATATGTATTTATTTCGATTAACGTCCCTTTTCGTATCTGTCTCTATGACCACGTTGTTTATCTAAACTAAGCGACGCGCGACGTATTGTGATGCGGTTTTCACCATCACTTAGAAAATTTAATCCGAAAGGTTTATGTATTTAACACATTAAAATTAAACTTTCATATAAAAACAAAATCTCAATGTTTTGTTAAGTCGTAAGAACTGTGCGAAGCAGGGGCGAGTCACTAGTCCCAAATACTTACATAACCTATAATGGTCCCACTGCTGGGACACAGGCCTCCTTACTGTGAGAGAGAGTGGGCCGTAATCCACCACGCGGGCCCAGTGCGGGTTGATAGATGTCACAAATGAAAATCACAAGATGCCCAAATACCTACTTATGAATATCAAATTAATTATAAATATGTCAGATAGATAGCAAGCTCCGTAACTTCTAAAAAATAATTACCTAAATTCCAAAGGACGTGTGCCACGGAAAATCAAATCACGTGCAACTAGAAACACAAAACCTTTGACAAAATCTTTATCCAAGGTAAAAACCAGCTCTCGCTGAAAACTAGCGCTGGGGCTCTGTTTTGTATAGGGTCGCAGCATAATGGTGAGCGATAGCCGTTTGCGTGGATGTGACGCATGTTTCCCCCAACTTTTTCTTATTCTTTGTGTTTATTTTCTTATTTGCGACATTTTTACCGCAAATAAACAGGTTTTTTTTTTCTTTCTTTCTTTGTCTCGCATTATCATCATCATCATTCTCTTGCCCTTATCTCAATTAATTTGACAACATGTAATTTTCTTCCATACTTCTCGTTCTACTTCTTCTCTTCTTTAATTTTCTTCTTATCAGTCGTCAAACATGTAATTTTCTTCCATACTTCTCGTTCTACTTCTTCTCTTCTTTAATTTTCTTCTTATCAGTCGTCACCTCGGTAGTCACCCCCTTTGTAGCTATATCATCTTTCCCACAGTTCATCCATAATTTCTTTGGTCTGCCCCTACTCTTATAGCCACCTACATTCATGCTCAAAACTCACCTCACGACATTTTTCTTATTCCTTCTTCTTTGTCTTGCATATAGGTAAGAATCTCAAGCTGCAGTAAAAGTAATAAGGTACTAACTATAGTACCTTATTACTTTTAAGCAGTCAACCTTGCTATCACATTGATGTAGTCAAAGTTGTAAGGGAATGCCCTTAAAACATTGCCCTTGATTTACATTCACATTATGTGTTGCTCTGATCGCTTGTGTTTTAACCAGCCCACAGCTTTAAGCCTTGTATTTTAAGCCACAAACGCAGGCACACCGGACCACCTTTGTGCTCGAATACCGTTTGCCGGCGCCCTCATAATCCTGTGGTGATGCACCTCCAATTACCACGCTCATCTCGTAAGCGTTGGAAGTACTGCTGGATAGAAATCCCGTGTGGCTTATCAAACTCAAACTCAAAACATTTATTTCAATTAAACCTATTACAGGCACTTTTGAATTATCAAAGAGTCGGTCAGTTAGTCAGAAAGTTGAAGCTATTTGCCCATTCCAAAACGTAGGTAGATCTCTATGGAGAAGAACAGGCAAGAAACTCCAAGGACACTCTTTTAAATCAAGATATTACAAAATCCTGGGTACATTTATTCTTGTTGCTAATAACAATGTAGATATCTGCCGTGGGCATCATCGGGCCCTATACCACAAAACTATACAAGTCTACAATTCTACAAAACCTCCTTCACAATCCTAAAACGCCATCCTGTCTGCGGGAACGTTTTTCCTACGCCCGTCCTGCTGATGCGCCTTGCAGGTCGCATCTTAGAAACCTTCTTAAGTCCCCTCCCCACTCCACCGACTTCTACTCCTACTCCTTCACTGTGCACGCGGTCCGGTTGTGGAATTCACTTCCACCCGATATTAGGGACTACCAAACTGTTGCAGTATTTTAAAAGAAGAGTGAAAAAACACTATGTTTCCACTTCGTCATAGTTGCGTATGTATTTATTATTTTTAACCGACTTCCAAAAAGGAGGAGGTTCTCAATTCGGCTGTATGTTTTTTTTTTTTTTTGTAGTTTGTTACGCGATTACTCCGTCAATTATGAACCGATTTTGAAAATTCTTTTTTTGTTTGAAAGGGTATACTCCCGAGGTGGTCCCATTGCCACCAAATCAGAATCTGATCAGGGGATCACATGGAAATCGAGCGAAACCCTCAATTTTTATATGCAAACCTATAGCGATTTGGGTATTTTTTATAGTAACTCGTGCATTTGCTTTCCGAAAGCAGCATTTGGTGAAGTGGAACTGATGATGGAGATCACAGATGGCCAGCGGAACAATATAATAATGAGTATCTATTTAACGGGTTGCGAAATTAAAGTTATTTTTCACTTTGTAGTGATATTTTTGGTAGTCGGTTATAATTTTTATGTAAAAAGTTTTTTTTCACTTTGTAGTGCTTTTTTCGAAGTTTTTTTATAAAAAGATTTATTAATTGAATTATAATTATTAATATTCTAGTGATTTTATTTTATTTTAGAAGTATGTATCTATATTTAAGTATGTATATTTGTAAATACTCATATTATTTGTTGTATTTTAATTAGTGTATTGTTTTTGATTGTATGTATTCTATTTTCTCTTCTACTCTTACACACGGTGTCTACATCTCTTTATCGACTTTCCTATCGCAGGTATGCTGGAAGAGATTTCTTTCAAAATAAGCATCACCTTTGTACGGATTTTTCTGTTCCTTTCTTCTTGTTTGTTTATATACAGGGTGTAAGGGACAGCCCTCCGCAGACTGATGGGGTGAATTCAGTATATCGTACTAAGATGACCGGTACATGAAATTATTTCAGGAACGTTATGGTAATCCAATGAACCTGATTTGTCGCGGCGGGGTGGACGGCCGCGTTCGCTGATTTCAGGCGTCGTTCGCTAGAGAATTTCAACATCCATTGCTGATTTTTTATTTTAACTGTGTTATGTACATTAATGGAGTACTGCGTACAGAGAATGTGATTTTACATTGAAATAAAGGAATAGTATCTGAAATTACGATAAAAAAAATACAATTTTCCTGAGAAAATTTTTAGTGGAATATGATTCAAAATAAGAAGCTGAATGCACCCTGTTAATTTGCGGAGGGCTGTCCCTTACACCCTGTATATGTGTGTACATAAATGGTTAAATAAATAAATAAAATTGTTAAATTGTAGAATAAGGTGCGTATCACCGAAATTACAAATATGTATGAGATAAAATTTACAATGTACAATTCCTTCGCATTTTTAAAAGCGTAACGCAAAGCATGAGGGCTAAGCACTACAATTGTAAATTGTTTTGTGGTATTGGAGACATGGTTAATAAGATATATTTATATCTGCCTAGCCTTTTCCCAACTATTGGGATCTCCTTACCGGATGCAGTAGAATTGTATTTTACATGGAGCGACTCCCTATCTGACTTTCATAACCCAGTTACGTAGATTCCTCTGGAACTGGTTGTCAGACTTTGGTGCCCGACTTGACTACCCGTAACGACTATGGATGTTCTATGAATGACAGCCTGGAAAGGAAGCAATTTTTTAGGGTTCCGTACCTCAAAAGGAAAAAGGAACCCATATAGGATCACTCGTGTGTCTGTCTGTCTGTCCATCTGACACAGCTGATTTGCTCAGAATCTACTGGACCGATAAAATTTAAATTTGGTACACATTATGAACTTATGTGACCCAAACACGGACGTGTTACGTAAATAAATAAATTTTGAGAGGCAAAAAAGGAATTTAAAAAAAAGTTTTGCTGACTGTACCGTGTGACATATTAAATGAAAGGGCTTGTTTTAAGGATTTTACAAATATTGTTTTTATAATTTTAAAATACATACTTTTGAAATTATTTAAGAAAATAGATAAAAATGACTATTCCCCCCCCCCCTTATCTCCGAAACTACTGAGCCTAAAATGTTGATTAAAAAAATAGATACAGTTAATAGTTCTTTACTTATAAATTACAGGAAAACCTATAAGAAGTCTGTGATCTTAAAATAACATGGTAAATCACTCAATATTGTGCGTACAAACTTACATTTGCAGTTGGAATGTATGGGGATCATGTTTTTCAACTACAATGTTAAGCTTGTTCTTTGGATAAATTCATCCCAACTACGGAAACTTCATTGTGGGTGGTCCGACACGCACTTGGCCGGTTTTTTTTTTAAGCCATGCTATGTTGTCGTTTGGCGCGCCTCATTAGCCGTGGATATCAGTCAGCCGTAAATGACAGTTGAAGAGATCTTTTCTCGGAAGGAGACCGTGCATCGGTGAACGTAGAGTAGGAAGCACTCAGGCTAGGCCAAATGGAGTGACGACATCTCCACAGAATTACTGAGTTGCAGTTTGCACCTGGACGAGAGTAGCCTAGGATTGAGTTAATTGGCTTGCCTTTATCCACATGAACATCTCACCATTTACCACACCATTGCAACGACGATAGATTGGGGGGTTAGAATCTTGCGTATTAGCGTGTTTGAAAGGAACAACATTTGCTTGTTTGAGGAGTATTGCTGGAATTTATAACTCAAGAAAAACTTCAAGAAACCTAACCAATAACTAGTCTTTAACTTCTTCGCCATTCCTCTTGTGCCATGAAAGTCAGGTCACTGACATCCTGCATCCATTATGTAGGCAAAACTACACCATAAGCTTCTTAAACATAATCCAGTGGGATGCAACAAAACAGAGTAGTACAAGGTACTGAGTGCAGCCGGCCTCTAATTGCAGCAAGTTTTAATCCCTACTAAAACCACAAGTCTGCTAGTTGGGCATTTTCCAAATAATAACAATGCCGTTTGTTTTCTGAACAAATTATGCAGTTGGTGGAACTACCAAAATATTTTTCTTTGACAACTTGCACGCAGTTCTTGAAACCTTGGACTGGTGAATCTTTGCTGTCAAATCTAACGTCAACTGTTGTGATTGGTTGATCAACACAAAACCAACCATCATCATCATTTATCATCAGTTCAGCCGAAAGACACCCACTGCTGGACATAGGCCTCACCCAAAAGGAGGGGGTGGGGGTTGCCATAATCGCCACGCTTGGCAGGCGGGTTGGCGATCGCAGTATGGTGTTAAAATACATAGAAAATGCTGCTGCCCATTCCCTAACAAGTCCCTTAGTCGCCTTTTACGACACCCACGGAAAGAAATAGGATGGTGCTATTCTTTACGTCCGGCACCACACGGTAAAACCAACCAATCATATAATAATAATATGACTGGCTGTGTGCCCAGGGCTACGCTCGCTTGGACTAGACTTGTTAAACCTTACCGAATAAAATGACGTGCTCGAGCTATAGGCGCTGTAACGTAGCGGACAGAAATACGTTGATTATCCAAATTTCAAAGTACTTAAAGAAGAAGAAAAACAAGGCAAAAGAAGAAACATAAAACAACCTTATTTTATTTTTAGACGTCATGATAATCTTATTCAAATAACAGAAGTAGCTTTACCCGTCGACACCACAAGCCAAAATTCATGACCAATTTTCGTGCTGAAACTTATTTCACAAATTTTCGGAATATTTACTATCACGAGGAATATGTGACTACCGCCGCTATCCCGGCCCCATTTCTCACTGAAACTATGCGAGGCACAGCCAAACAATTTTATTGGAATATCAATCAATTTTATAGGCATTTCGCCATGAATAGTAACACTTAAAGACGCTAGAAACTCCAGGAGTTATGAATGGTCTATGCTAGAGAGAGATGGAGTGATATGTTCTGTATAGCTCTGTCTTTGTCTCGCAGTAGAGCAATGGTCTTACCTCCGACAGTATATTTAATTGCTCTTAATATTAATGAATGAATAGTTAGGGTTGTCGCACATTTTGTCTGGTTTTTAAAAGCTTTGCTTATTTTGGTCTGGTGTCAAAGCACATGCTTACTAATGTACTAATAGTTATGAAAACCGCATCAAAACCCGTTTCGTATTTTAGAAGAACAACGCAGTCACACGATTTTGCATTGAAGGTAGTTGGTAGTTTTTTTTTTGTTTAGTTTTTTTATTGTTGTTTTTTTTTGTTATTTATTTATTTATTTAACAGTTTATGTACACACATAAATTTATATACAGACAAGAAGAAAGGAATAGAAAAATACGTACAAAGGTGGTTTGGTGGTGGTGGTGAGGTGGTGGTTTGTTGGTTTTATTGTTTTTTAATGTAGGTAATACACAAATATTGGGTATTTATTTCAGTTTTCCATTAATCATAACACAACTGATACACACACACACACACATGTACTTATGTCACAACATTTTGTATTATTTAGACGAGTTTTTTTATATTATCACCTTTAATTTACTCTCTTAATTAATTAAAAACGGACACACACATTTCCCTAAGTGTTTATTATTCTAGTGGAAAATCAGCGTCAGGTGATTTGTGTTGTCATCTGACATTATTCTGAGCTAAGGCCTTTTTGGCATTATAATACTTAATTGTTTTCTGTTTTTATAGTTGTAAGCATTGATGTATTAAATAGGAAGATATGGTACGCGCTCCTCGGGAGAGAACACAATCGACCTACATTACTCTCGGTTTGCGGGGAATACCCGAATCGTAGTTTGTTTCCGAGGTCTTAGGGTACGTAACAGTGACATTATTGCTATCTCGTTCCCGCTATAGCCCGCGTAATACGTCTCTCTATTTCGGTTGTCGACCACATGAGGCACGACATCGGGTCCATTTAATATTTACGTGATGTTAGAGAGTGGCCTATCTTCCTATTTAACCTTTGAGGCCCTGTGACATAACAAACGTCAAAATGCTCAGGCCCCACCCCTTATCTTTAATGGCCGACAGATTTATGGCTTCCGCCGCCACTGTAAACAAAAAACATTTCAAGTAGTTTCAAAGAACTTAGCATCCTTTGTTTATGCAGATTTGGCTTTGTGAATAGATTGACTGTAATAAACAAATAACACAATGGACATAGGAAGGGTATTGTATTATGAAATTTGAACATACAGATATCAGCTGTAATTGTTTTGGTCTTATGTTATGACTATTTCTGATAAAATTACTGTATCAATTTACACTAAATTTTGCAAGTTACATTATGAATAGATAAAAAATCTAACAACAGCGTTTCTTTGAGAGTTCTATGTAACATCGTTGTAATAATAAATCACAAAGTTCATGGCACTTGAGGCCGGCTCCATGAATTCTTTGAAACTTTGAAAATTCACATCGGAGTAACACCGAGTAGTTTCTTATACAAAAATGTTACTAAGATACTACATAAACCTTTATTGACTGATAGCTACCTATATCTTGTAAAAATATACCACCATAATTAATTAATAAAAGATTTTCTTGAAGAAAAGTTAATTGATTTATTTATTAATTATTTTTTTTTTTTTTTTTATATTAGTGATAAATGCACAAGTGGGAACTATATTGTCATATTAATTTAACACTTACTCATTCTTGTGGAAAGAAATAAAGATATTTAACCTCAAAGTTTAACAATTTTGATGCAATTTTTGACATATGATATTTTGAAACTTTTCACAAGTATTTAGTGCAAATATTATCTAAAACGATGTTTCAAGCACTTATTTATGATTATTATTGATTATTTGCAGTCGATAAAACACAAAATAAGTCCAAATTCCGACGATAGAACGGATTTTTGTCGAAACTTTTCTTTGTTCAAAAATTTCGAATTTTATGATGCAATTTCGTGCAATTATTATCTACAATGATGTATTAACAAATAAATGAAAATGTATCCACTTACCCATGTGAAATACACTTTTATAAGCACTTTTCACAATTTTTATTTTCACAACACAAACACGACCACAGAAAAGTAAACTGACATTCAATATTTTTTTTAAATGTTGTCATGCCATATTTTACGTTCGGGCGCGTTCCAAATCCAAGAATGTCTATTAGAAAATCGACTAAAACCGCCACAAACAATACTCAACTTTATTTTCAAGTGTAATTCGAGCCTACAGTAGCATGAGTCACTGTTGCCGAATCGGCAACACCGGGGCTTTACGGTTTGGGCACACTGTTGCCGAATCGGCAACGTCAGGGCTTAACCGGAATGATTGTAAGGTGTATTTTTTGCTGTAATGCCAGTTAACGCATTTTTCTTTCTTTCTTTCTTTACTTTACTTGTTTGCAGTTTGTAGTAACCATGCGACTCGGTACTCGATACTCACGATAAATCGATTCAAGTTAAATGTCAAAACGAGCCTATTATTTTAAATTGTTAACTTTAATTGTTGTTATCTTGGACAACCTATCATAACAGACACATGGCAATCGATCGCAATGCCTTTCACTTTGACAGTTTAGCCACGTTCATTGCATTATTTACGTTGTTGAGCTGATGAAATTTTTCAAACCGATTAACGAATGAATTAGAAATTCTTCAAAACCCTTATATTGTGGTTGAAAGTAGGTATGTTAAGCAATTAGTTGCTACCCTCTGGGCCTCTATCTGACAAAACATTTAATTTGATCATTCAACGTAATCTTTACAAAACTTGTTTAAAAGTCAGCAAAAAATGGTGTTCTCTCATGGACCATTAAGGCTTATACAGACCGGCGCGACACGCGACGCTACACAAAGACCCCACGTGTCACGTCGCGTGTCGTACCGGTATGTAGAAGCCTTTATAAGCAATCCAAGAAACGTATGCAAGCGAGAGCACTCTTCATAAAATACGGTGAAAATGGGTGACAACCCTTTTGCCAGTTTTCTGCATCTTCATAATATTCTCTGTACGTACCTATCTTATAAATATCGCTTGAATAAAAACTTGTATAAACTACAGATGCTTGCTCCGCTTTTGTAAGCAATACGTTATTAATAAAAAAAAAATATGGAGTAAGTAAACATGGGTGACATCCCATATGCTAGTTTTCTGCATCTTCATAATATTCAGAGAACAGAGAAGAAAAAAACAACACACAAACATTAATACACAACAACAATAACACACACACACATTATTAATTAATGTTTTCTTTGAAGTAAGTGGCCATCATGGATTGTAAAAACATTAATGTAAAGTTATGAGTGCTAGACCTCCTCACCCTTACCTTTAGATACGTTACTCGCGCTCAATAATGGCAAAGTTTACTTTGCTTTTAAGCAAGGCAATTACCCGACTTGGAATTAGTCGCGCGCCATCCAGTGACGCGGCTACACGTCACAATCACTCACAATTCTCAGCAATTATTTGTGAAGAAAATGCCTTACCGTGTCTATAGACGATGTACAAATTACACTACTACTGTGGGAGTACAGAAAAACGTCTCATTTCATGCATCTTGTACTTATTGTATTTTATTTTATTTTATGAAAACGTTGTTTAGTTTTGTACTTGTACAGCCAGTCAGCCATTTTTCCTGACTGCTGCGACCGACGCGTACGCGCCAATGAACATGCAGCAGCTAGTGACGTAACTAAATATGTATGTTTATCTCTTTCTAACAACAGTTATTGGTATGTCTTTCCTTTTCTTCGCGCACTGTATGATTGTAAGCAAGTATGTAGCTACATTTATGGCTTACGCTGTTTTTGAGTGCACTAATGTTCGTTTATGACGCGTCTATTTATAATACGTCATTGGTGCTAGATGTGTTTTCCGACAGAGTAGCTCCTCCCTGCCTGTACGATTAGGTACAACTAACCAACAACGATTGCCAACCAACCCAACTAACTAAACTAACCAACCCAATGAACCATCTATGGCTCTCGTGTCGGCACGAGCTATAAGTTCGAGAAATTGCTCACATCGTGGTGAAAACATTAAGCTAAAGGGATAAGATCGAGGATGGTGAAAGGGCTGACTGTACAGGGTGCGCAGGAGATACCTACAAAAGTCATCATCATCATTCCAACCGAAAAACGTCCACTGCTGGACATAGGCCTCCCCCAAAGGGAGGGCTTGCCCTAATCGCCACGCTTGGCAGGCGGGTTGGCGATCGCAGTATGGTGTTAAAATGCATAGAGAACGCTGCTGCCCATTCTCTAGTAAGTCCCTTAGTCGCCTTTTACGACACCCACGGGAAGAAATGGGATGATGCTATTCTTTACGTCCGGCACCACACGGAGCGGATCCTAGAAAAGTATAGGTTACTACTCTTTTTTATGCACTTCGAAAACCTGTTTAATTCTTGCAACAACCCATGTGTCCGATGGAATTTCGGCAAAAATTGAGAACTTCCTTACTTTGTTATGTTGGGAGTACGCGTCACAGCATTGAAAACACGGTGGTTGAGCAAAGACTGATTTGTCGTAGTAAGATTTCTCCTGCCTACCTTCACATGCATTACTAATATTAAACAATCGCATTCATAGTAATTTACTTATACCTACAACCCCTTATTAATTAATTTGAATCAAGTTTACATGCCATTCATTTTATAATAAATTACTTACATATTTTTAACTTTGAGATTCTTCAACAATAAAGACAGAAAATATAAATAAACTATTTACCTACTTCATTTCAAACAACAACATCATGATAGTGATTTGCTTGTACCTACAAAACCCCATAAGGGAATTATTTTTCAAAAATCCTTCCGTAGTGCTCACTTTCGTTATATAAGGTGCAGGCCACATAGAAGAGACGTAAACAGGACCGGGACGCAGACGCGGTGTCCCTATCACGTATCTTCGTTATTTTTCATACAAAACGGTAAGGTACTCTTGTGCAAAACTTTGAAGCTTCTAGACCCAACTCCACCCGACCGTGCGTTGTCTGTCAGTAAATTTTAGATTTTCATAAAGTACAGTTACCTTGAGTGGTTAACTTCCGTGGTCTGTACTGAGCTCACGCAACGCGTCGTACGTTCAGCCAGTAATAGGACTCGCCCATCAAGGAGCGCTGTCCCCAATTTGACGCATTATTAATTTATTATACACAAAACAAAAGATATTTAAATAAAACGCGTACATACTAAAATATCAATAATTAAATTATCTTAAAATTGGTGAAGGTTTCAGAAAAATACGCTTGGTAGATTTCGCGTCATTCTCAGTATTTTGTTCGCGTTAGACATAACTTTACAAATTAATTTCACTATGTAATATAACCATAATCTAAAATATTCACATATTAAGTTATTGAGAAAATTTTCTAATATAACATATAGGTATTTTTTTCAAATAATTAACAATACCCGTTAAGACGTGATCTTCAGTATAAAATCATTAAAAGTCGGTTATCGCCCCCTAAAGAAGTGGAAATACCACGCAATGTTTTCAACCTAACCTCATTCTACTAAAAACTTCATACATCCACCATTCTTCATCCCAGCAAAAGTTTTCCGTAGTTATAAAACAATAAATCCTGGTCCAAGGTTGCATGAGGCCATATCTCCGGTATATGGCCGCGGATACATAATGTAATAGGTATGTAGGTCGCCTAGTCGGCGCGCTGTAAATCTAATGGCGCGGCGCATTGCGAATGCAACCAGCGAGCATACGGCACGGGATGGGTGTGGAGAGGATGATACCACCTATATACTAGTTTTTTTTTTCTGTTAGAGCTTAGTTGCCTTATAATAATATTGAATATTGTCAAAGATCTCTTGACAAAACTCATTCTTGTGTGTATGAACTAAACATTTCGGAAACGGCGGGGCCTATTTCTATCCATAATTTCTGTAGAAAGATTCCTTTATGTATTTTCGTGATGAATGTGACTAAACGGAAAGCTTGTGAAATTAAATAACTATTATGTTTGTCTGTCGCAGTTGTGTAACTGTGTGTGTGTATTTAAGAGCCAACTAGTCGCGGGCTCGAACTCACTGGCGGGCGCGGCCAAAAAGCACGCTGTCTCACCTAGCATCGTGTCCGACAGAGATAGCACCAGTGATGAGCAGTTAGAAGCTAGTCTACATGCATAACGTCCAGTCGCACGCACACAAACACAGTGCACGACGATTCATACTAAACCGCGCGCGTAAAAATATACGAAAACTCCTTTGGAAGGTGGGGTTTTATGAAAAAACTACTGCATACATCAATTACGAATAAAGTTTATTATAACGAACGAGCTTTGTTTTTGAGATTTTATACTTCTTTTATTACTTATTTACGCCCAAAGTTGCGTTAAAGTTAGCAGGAAAAACGAATCTTTGTTTGCTCATAACTTTTTAATGCCTTTGTTTTTTACTATTCTGCTTCTGTACAGACAAAATTAATAATAAGACAAAACGATATCATGTTTTACTTTAGATGTACAACGTGTAACAGTGGAGTAAAACCCCCCCGAAATTTGTATGGAAAAAGTATCGACTAGTTGCGCCTTAAGCACATAAATTGAGTAATGGCAAAAGGTTATACAAACTGAAAGTCGTAGGTATTTCAGCCTTCCATCGCCTACGTCCACAAATTAATTCAAAATATAGTCGTAAGCAACGTTTTCATATAAGACTATAAGCCTAATGAAGACAAAGCGGTTGAATCTGTCTACCTTTATACGTACTATACCAACAAAAGTTGGAAAACTTGGAAAATTATATTAATATTTAATAATCTACTCAGCGCCCATTAAAGTATTAGCATATTTTAATATTGAACTCGTCTTCGTACAATCTTAGTAGCCAGGTATTTTCAGAAATCACAGATTATCTGCTACGCTGTATCTTAGAATTAATTTAATTAGGAACAAAATATTAATAAAGGTAAGCCTTTAATAAATCATTGAACAGAGATTATTAATTTATTTTCCCTTTTAATATAAATAAGTCTGTTGCTGAAATTTTAATTGGAATACCTAACATAAAGAACTTTTAGACAAAGTCATTGCCCTAGATTTATAATTAGTATTATTAACAATCTCACCTTGAATTTAAACCCCCGCGATGTTACGTCGCGATTGACGTAACTAGTGAAGCAACCATATGACTCGATTCTCAATACTCACGATAAATCAATTCAAGTTAAATGTCAAAACAGGCCTATTATTTTTTGAGAACTTTAGTTGAAAGAAAGAAAGAAAATACGTTTATTTGCGGTAAACATGACGCAAAAAAGAACATAAACACAAAAATAAGAAACGTTGGGGGAAACATGCGTCACATCCACGCAAAACGGCTATCGCTCAGCTTTATACTGCGACCCTATGCAAGACAGAGCCCCAGCGCTGGTTATCAGTGACAGCCGGCGCTGACGTAATGACGTCGTACGGTGCAGCAAACAATTAATAGGACGCTGTACCGATACATCATACATAAAGAAAAATAATATAATTTAAATAGGTGATAGAATAAAATAGTTGTCAATGTAATTATTTTATAAAAAGATCTATGTATTCCCATACATAAATCTTTTTACTTGGATCTAAAACCACACAATCTATACTTTGGATGACAGTCAAATAGTCATCCGGAGTGAGTGGTCAGCTGATGATCTCATGTGTGTCTCTCAATTACGGATTATTCCACTTTGCCCCACCAAAATAGTGAAAATCTCTGTCCCACTGGTGGGACAGAGATTTTCACAATTTTGGCCTCCAATGTGTCTCACTTATACAGGTTTCAGGAAAACGGTGAGAAGTTCACTCATCTTCCATAGCAAAGAGAGGATCCTCCGACCAGACGGGTATTGTGTCTGGTGGGCAACTGCCCGACGATTGATGTCGGGACGTTGTATATATTCTAGTCACGCGGTAAACTTTGCTTGCGCGATGCAGGTATTGCGTGACATCAGTGTGATGATGATCACATGTGGCGATTTCATTCATCATTTCACCTGATAGACGTCCACTCTTATACATAGGCCTCCCCCAAAAGGAGGGGGGGTCCATAATGGTCATGCTTGGCAGGCGAGTTGGCGTTCGCAGTTTGGTGTTAAAATGCATAGAGAACGCTGCTGCCCATTCTCTAGTAAGTTCATTAGTCGCCTTTTACGACACCCACGGGAAGAAATATATAGGGTGGTGCTATTCTTTACATCCGGCACCACACGGCAGCTAAGCTCTTATTTTCAAGTAACTTCAACTGGTTATTATTTAGATGCCGCCAATTGGGGCAAGTTACACTCGCATACACTGAGTTCACTTTTCCCACAAGGGCTGGCACTTTTGGATTAAAACAAATATAATGGCGAAACAAAAAGTCTTAAAAAAAACCGGTCAAGAGCGAGTCGGACTCGCGCACCGAGGGTTCCGTACGTATATATGATGTTGATGATTTTTGAAAAACTGTGCTATTTAGAGACATCGTTTTATTTTTCCTGTAATTTTTACATAAACTTCTATCACATAGAATAATTTCAGATTTGTATCTATGCAAACTTCGGAGATAAGGGAGGGGGGGACGGTTTTTCATCAAAAGTCGGAAACGAACGGAAAAATAAAACGATGTATCTAAATAACACCGTTTTTCAGAAATCATCAACATCATAATATACTTACGGAACCCTCGGTGCGCGAGTCCGACTTGCTCTTGACTGGTTTTTTTTTTACTTTGAAGTGGTTTTTATCACACCCCCAGACGAGTTACCTCGCAAATAACTGCTCATCGTATTAAGTAATTTCCATGGTGGTATTATCAACTCCATAACAGTTCTGCCAAAAATTCTATTTGGCTTGGTGCAGCGCGAATACGTCGCGAGGATCGGCCCTCCCGCTCTCTTATATATTTATTATGTGACTTAGGCCCGGAGCTAGCGCACTGAATGCTCGCTTTATGTTCCAACACTTCTAACTAAGCCGCAAAAGTTAATTGATTTATCTTTCTATTGGTTAAGTGGTGCTATTCATTCTGAAGCGGCAGTATTTGTGCAAGTTCATTTTATTCGGGTGATTAGTTTTGATAAGCATGTGCTGAGATTATAAACTAAACTAGTTTCTGCCCCAGACTTCGGTCACGTGTAAACTCTTGTTTTAACATAAAATGCCTATAATATAATATAATAATATAATTCTTTATTTTCAGACCAAGATCCATAATATAATAGCAAAATTAAGTTGGTACTCACTGACTAAAACAAATCTATCTCACATATCTGACCATCGGTCTGTGTGCCGCCATCCGGTGAGATACCCTGCCTGCTACAGTAGCTACGAGGCTGTTGGAGCTGCCGCGCACCCGACGCATCAGTGATGCGATTCGCAGACGCAGCAGTAAGCCGAAATCCGGAACGCGTGCGTCCGTAAACATCCCCGACGCGCTACAGAAGCGCGGCAGCCCCATCACTACCCGGAACGCGTTGTTGTACTGGACTCGTAGAGCATTGTACGAGCCCTGCGTATAACTGACCCACAGGGCGCACGTGTACAGCGACTGGCAGTAGGCCCTACACAGTGTTATTTTAGGGTCCATATTGGCTCAACTAAAGTTCTTTACCCGAAATTGTTCTTCCTAACGATTTGTAATCCGAATGATCACTCTTCCTAAAATTTTTCATCCTAAAGTTTTCATTCATACTATTTGTAGTGCTACCGGCGATGTTCATAACACTCATGTTTCCGAAAATTGTAATTAATAATATCTTTAATGTAAATATATTTAAACTCCTACTGTTTTTTATCATAACGCTTTTATCCCTAAAACTATAACTATACATGAGATAATTATGTCTAAAAAACCAACTGTTTAGAATAATTTAAGGTCGTTTCACAGATTTTTGTCTTAAATGAATGAAATTCAGGTCAGAATGTCGTCTTGGGGGCACTATAAAAAAATACTTATAAAAATTTCGCGACCAATTTCGAGGTAGCGCTCGCCGGCCGCTGCCGCGGCACCGCTCGCTCCGCTCGCTCGGCTCGCGCGTAGTTGGTCACAGTTCTAACCTAACCTAACCTATGGATATCTTTGCAGGTACACACCGCTATAAATAAAATTAAAATATGACTTTGAATAATATTGTAAAAGATGGTTATGTTGAGAAAATATAGGAAAACAAATAAAAGGGGTAGTATTTAAACGCAAATCAAAAAATATCCTTTTTCTATGCAATAAGATTCCGAATTCCCATCAAAATTACTGATTGCACAGCAAAATATTCAACTCAAAATATCACTAAACACACTACAATTTATTTTCGCAGCGTACAGCGATTTTTCCTAAAGCAAAAGCTTTTTCATCAATGCACAGCTAATAATCTTAATGCACAATAAACATGTTAACTCTTTTTCTTTTAAATATAGCTTCTATTTTTATATTATGTACAGCAGTTTTTCTAAATAAAACAGCATTTTATTAGTCACAGTCGTCTTATTATTTATTAATTACCACATATTGAGATCAGCAAAAAAAATATAAAATTAGATACAAAATTGTAATTTATTGAATTATTAAAGCGGGTCTTGCTTTCGCGGGGCGTCCACGCTTCCTTTTTTGCCCAATAGGCACATTTTTAGCTTCTGCAGGTGGCGCCACGTACTTGAGTCGGATCGCAAGTCCGATGATATGCTTGCACATATAGTTCTTAAAAAAAATGGGGCAGGTGCATTTTCCGTTGACCCAGGTGGTTTGTTGGGTGGGCAAAGCAACTCTCCAATATGCGAAAGCGTTTTTTTTGTAACCATCAAAAGTGTCCCAATCGAAACTGTAACGGTTTACCAACAGTCGATTGGTCCATGAATCGTTGGTCAACGTTATCTTTAAACCATTAACTTTTTATCCAAAGGACTTTTCACCCACGAACGTTTCGCCAACATAACTAAACGTCAGTGAATGCTTAACCAACAGAATGTTTTGTTTCGCGACCAATTTCGAGGTAGCGCTCGCCGGCCGCTGCCGCGGCACCGCTCGCTACGCTCGCTCGGCTCGCGCGTTGTTGGTCACAGTTCTAACCTAACCCAACCTATGGATATCTTTGAAAGTTATTGGTCAAAACATTCTGTTGGTTAAGCATTCACTGACGTTGAGTTATGTTGGCGAAACGTTCGTGGGTGAAAAGTCCTTTGGATAAAAAGTTAATGGTTTAAAGATAACGTTGACCAACGATTCATGGACCAATCGACTGTTGGTAAACCGTGACAGAGTGGTCCCAATCTTGAGTAAATGTCATGTCACTTGCTGTTGAGCTTCCAACTATATAAGTATTTAGTCCGGAATCAGATTCTAAAAATTTTACATTCTTATCAAGTTTCGCCCATTGATACGCAAGAGTCCAGTCTTTCAGTTCTATCGGAGGTAAAGTGTGATATAAACAAACAAATACACGTGGATTGTGTAAAACGACACCTACACTAACGAAATATTTCTATTTCGCTCTTACGCGCGAGATATACGGCTAACTCCCGACGACACGACCTAGCGCTATCTCTATCTTACTCGCTCGCGCCACTCTGCACTCCAGTGACGAAAAAGCGCGCGAAGCCGCCAACCTTTTAATCAGTTAATTTGTTCTGCTTTTAGAAATAATGCAATGTAAAAGGATTTTTTTGTTATAATAATCATTAAATTTGCCGAGCATGGCTTCTTGAAAATTAAGACAAATATGATGAACAGGTTTTGTTGTACTTACTGGTTAATATGCGACTGGGATAGTTATTTTGCTATGAAATATGGAAAATTTGCTGTGCAGTCAGTATTTATGCTATTTATGTAGTATTTTTGTACAAAAATAAATTTAACTGTATTGCATTATGAGGAAAAAAGTAATGTTATATTGATGTATAATTTCCAATTATCTGCAGTTTGAGTTTTGTTAAACATTTAGTTTATTTGTAGTGAAGTAAGTTATTAGATGTAAATAAGAATATAAATGATGAGTATGTATTGATAGGCGATTATTTATTTGATATGCAATTTATAATATCCCAAATAAAAGTCTATTAGATGTTTATTGCTACTGACATTATGAAGTTAAATGCTTCGGAATTATGAACATTAGAGACAGAGTAGTTAGGAATTGTGATTGTTAGGATAAAAAATGTTAGGAAGAACATTTTCGGATTTCCAATTATCGGAGTTGAAAATTTAGGTGAACTTTGGCGCACCCGTTATTTTAACCTCTGGCGTACACCGTGCCAACTTGCGGGCCAGCTGTTACACCTGACAGCCAATGCCCTACGTTCACCCTATGACACTCGGCAATACTGTAGCTAATAGCACTAATGGGAGTGAAAGAATTTTCGGAATTTAATCAGTAGTTCCGAAGATTACCCCTGATACATACAAACTCACGAATTTTACCTCTTTATAATATTAAAATATCATTAACTTATCATATCCCAAGGGCACGTCTTTCCTACCATTATCGCGCCCCAGTCTACTCTTTGATATACAATGGTCTCTGTAGTCTCATGAAACATGAGGCTTCAGGGGCTAGGGTGAATCTTTGGATTCATTTGAGCAATCGAGTCTGGTACAACCACATTGGGGGTTCGGTGCATTTCATTCATTCATTCAGATAGATAAATTTCATTATCTTAATTCTAATAATTTTTAACTGAAGACTTAATACTTGATTAACGAAGCAAAAAGAGTATGCAAGGATCGTAACAGGTGGCGGTCTGTAGTTTCTGCTTACTCCCATGGGAAGAAAGCGTGAGTTTGTGTGTGTGTGTCATTAATATTTTTATATGTTTTCTAGCCTATTTCTTCACCGTTATAAAGGCAATTAATGATAGTTTTAGTAAAGGGAAATTTAAGTTAACATTAAATCCAATCTTAAACAAAGAAGATATCTTCAGCAAGAATGTGAAAATACTTTAAATTATAAAGATGTTGGCATACCTATTAACTGTTGGTCTTTCAAGTGTAAAATCTCCAGAGAAGCTCGGTGTTGAAATAAAATATGGTGGTGACACATACACCGCGTGATAAAAAAATGTTTTGTAATTCGTTTTATTTATACATAACATAACATCACGGCTGGATTCCCCGAAGAGTTAGGCAAGGTGTACCTATAATGCAGTGGTGGCCCGGTGGTAACGACCGCGACCTACGAGTTGTAGATCGTAGGTTCGAATCCTGATAGGCACTTTACTTTGTGTAAATCATTTCATCACCAGTGCTTTCAAAACGGTGAATGAAAACATCGGCATGTCCTAGAACCAACAATTCGAAGACATGTGACATCTACCAACCCTCACTGGGTCCGCGTGGTGGATTATGGCCCACTCCCTCTCACAGAGAGGAGGCCTGTGTCCCAGCAGTGGGAACATTATAGGCTGATTATGTACCTGTAGTAAACCCACATTTCGCAAGTTTAAGTCCCATGTAATAGGGGGCGAGCCTATTGTCATCAACCAGGCACAAACCCGGAGTCCGGGCTGTTATTGAAATTATTTTAGTCTGTATTTTATTCATAAAACACACTAAATAAGAACATTAATTTTGTAGAAATCATTAAATAGCCGGACATAAGAAATGGGCCCAAAGTGTGCTTAAAGTACCCTTAAGCTAAAAATTTACTGCGCAGTCTGAAAATTACCAAGCAACCACCACTTACTCAGTCACAAAATTATTAGAAAACTTCAGTTACCTAATCACACACGCACACACATACACACTTTGAAGTTTTTTAGTACACCTCGAACCCTTATTACTAGCTAATTAATTATTGGAAGTTTTGATAGCAGCTAGCCACAATGATTTTGACAACGTCACTGCGATCGTTCATAGTAATCCTATCTTCAGAATTCAAAAATAGTTAGTAAATTAGTACCTCAGACACATCATAACGGAAAACTTAAAAGATGACGATGACCTGGAGAGGCAAAGACGTAGCATTGCTTGTAGAAGTAACATGCTTAATAGACGTTTCTTCCATTGCTCAAAACAAGTAAAAATAACTCTGTTCCAGGCTTACTGTCAGTCGTTCTACACCAGTCAACTTTGGTACAAGTACACGAAGAGTGCATACAACACTCTTCGTGTACAATATAACAACGCGTTTCGGGTCATGCTTAACCTGCCCTGGCGGTGTAGTGCGACTGAGATGTTTGCTGAGAACAAAGTAACCGACTTCTTTGCGCTCATGAGGAAGCTCAGGGCATCGTTCTTCTCGCGTGTGGTGGCAAGTAAAAATAATATTGTCAAAGCTGTTTTTTACACTGTGCATTTATTGAGGGAGACAAAATAAATCTACTCATCAATTTTATGATGGGAACATTTGTTTTGGCTTCCTTGGTTTTCTGTACTGTTTATTTTTTTTAGGTTTTAGTATAACTTTTGTTTTTAGGATAAGTTTTCAATTTTCATCTTATGGGTGCTTATGCCTGAAATAAAAGATTAATAAAAAAAAAAAAAAAAAATGACACCAGCATTACAAGATTGCAACCTATCATTATCCTGCCTATCCCACGTAATTTGAGGTCAGCGCAACATGTATTTCGCTTCCATACTTCCATCTTTTCTAATAGTCGTCATCTCGATAGTCACTCCCTTTGTAGCCATATCATCATTCACACAGTCCATCCAACGTTTCTTTGGTCTTCCCCTACTCTTATAGCCCTCCACGTTCATGCTCAAAACGACAACCTCAAGACATTTCCCTTTCTTTTTTTTTTTTGGTGGGGAATTATCAAATAACTTCTCCTGCCCTGGGCGGAGCGGGAGGGCGTGTCAGACTTTTACTGACTAAAACCCTCCCGTGTTCCTTCAGGTGCATGTGTGCCAGGGCCACGATATCCCTTTCAGACAAACTTGCAACCCTGACAGGCATTGGCCCTGTCGGACTTCGTCAGTTGGTGCTGACATCTCTTTGAAGCAGACATTTTCCTATCCTGATTGACATTTAATTTTAACTTATGACATCATTCACTTTCATCATTCATTTTCATTTTATTACAATAACTGCGGACATTTTTTATATTTTATTTTTTTCCATTACACATAATTTATCTGATTATCTTATCGACTTTGTTCTGTGTGATTTAATTATATTTGCATGTAATATTATTTTTGTACGCCCTAGAGGCAAAAAATAGCGCCCTCAATAGATTACCATAATTATAACAACTTATAATGTACCTATGTTTTACAATAAATAATTGAATTTAAATTTGAATCCTAGGTATAGGAAAAGCAGCGCGGTGGCGCGGTGATTAGGTAGGTTAGGTATATTATTATATTTATTCAATATCAAATTGAATAAATCAGAAATTTTGAGGTTGTCTCCTAGACTATGATCATAAGCATTGTTCCAGCGCCGCCTGTACAAAAGTCGCGGCACTCTGCGTCAGTCCTCATGTTATCTAAAAGCCTTCTACTTCTCCGTACTACCATTGTAGATCAAGCAAGAAGACTTTAAAAGCTGTAGATAGTACTATCTTCCGTTTGTTTTATTCATTCTCTTTTACGTTTTGCATATTTCTTTTAATCTAATTTAATTCCTGCCTCATTTGGTCAAGTGGTCGAAAGAGAGCAACGCTATTCTCATACTTCGAGCTTAAGGACCTGGGTTCGATTCCCAGGTTGGAGAAAGTTTTGTTGGGTTTTTCCATCTAGAATTCCTCAGTAGCATCCAGGAGTTTGGATTTGTGCCTGGTTGATGGCAATAGGCTCGGCCCATATTACATGGGAATTAAACATAAAGGGCGAAAAGTGGGTATACTATAGGTACACTGCTATAAGTAGGTACACCTCTGCCTAACCCTTCGGGGTATAGGCGTGATGATAAGTTATTAAAAAAAAAACATTCGGAAAATGTTGTATAAAAACTTACATCTTTTTTTTTACTCCACAAAACTATCGAACTTCAAGTACGCAATCTCTTTCCTTCGCGAAATCTTATAATATTCACAACGCGTGTGAGACACGATAAACAGCTGACAATATACAGCATGTGGGTCCTTTTAGCATAAAATATAGGACGCATAAGACATTCGACACCCGTTGGCTGAAAAACAAATGAAATACGAAGACCAAAAAATGTTAGAGAACTTGGCTTGTCTTAAAAATTTAATAAATTGCTTGAAACCTAACGTATTGAATATTTTTTTGAAATATTTGGAGGATTAGATACTAGAATTTTAATCATAGTACCTTTCATTGCTACACTAACTATACAAATTTCATAAATCATGACTGTTGTCTACAATTTCTGCAACACTTTTTTTGATCTCCGTTTCGGTTAATTCCGAATTCTTATCACGCTCATACACTATATTCGCATCGATCAGGCCGCCGAGTTCGTGACACGAATCTGTACATCCCGTAATTGTTTCGAGATGCTGCGATACCGGTCGATGACGTCACTGATTTATGTGGCCAGGCGCCAGAGCCCAATGATTTATGGTTCCCAACGTTTTTGTTCTCCCATATTGTTTGGCGCTCGGCAAATTGGATTTGGTGGGTTATTGTGGTTCATCATTATTGTTCTGGATTAATGTCGGAGTGTTCCTGGATTGTTGTACCAACAGGATTAGCATAATCACATTAATCACCAAGCTTTGAATACGGATTTTCAATCGTAACTATGATGTTAAAGCAATATTTTGTAACAATATTTTGATTTAAATGAGTGTCCGTGGAGTTTCTTGCCCGTTCTTCTCCATAGGTGCCTACTACACTTTAGAATGGGCAACTAGCTTCATCTTTCTAACTGACCGACCACTTGACAATTCAAAAGTTCCTGTTATTAGTTTAATTGAAATAAATTAGTTTGATGGAATGATGCTACTTATTTTATACGTCTATTTTTCAAGGATGCAATACCTGAAAACGTAATGCAACGCGAGACAGTTCATACACATCTGATTAGCTGAACTTTATTTTAACAAAAACATGCGTTAGATTTTCGAGTTCTCCGTATTCGAAGTCAAAACCCGACTACGGCACCAAGAAAAGATTATGAGTTTTCATCTCATAGTTTAGATTTTTTATCTGAAAACTCTTTCGTATTGAAAATTATTTAGATTTTAATTTAATTTAATTTAGTTTTGTTTTGTTTGTAATTTATTTTAACGTTTGATTTAATTCTAATGTAATATTGACTTTAATTTTGATTGTGATTTGTTTTTTATTGTAATTAAATTTTGTTTTGGAATTTGATTTTGATATTGATTTTAATTTTCTAAGTTTTAATACTAATAATACAATATGGATGTTTTCCCGAATTAAATAAATTGAATTGAATTGAAATTGAAAATTCTCCCTAGTATTTCATTACACACATCATTCTCATAATACTTCTGCTCTTGTCTCAATTTATTTGGGGTCGGTGCAACATGTCTTTTTACCCGACTGTGGCTAAGCCAAAAAAGGAGGGTGTAAAAATTGTAAAATAAAAAAAGTAAATATAAAAATCAATCTCATGCAGCCGGAGGCATTAAGCCGTTATTGTTAAGAAGATGCCTCCGATTGCATGAGATTGTTTATAGTACTTATTAATTTATATAAATTTTGTGTCCATCTTTTCTTCTAAGTTCACTTTTTACGTAGTCGGGTTTTTTTTTATTTTTTTTATTTAACTTTATTTTTCTGTCATACTTCTCTATTAGTCGTCATCTCGGCTGTCACCCCTTTTCTAGCCATTCATCATCTTTCACACAGTTCATCCATAGTTTCTTTGGTCTTCCCCTCTTCTTATAGCCATCCACAGTCATACTCAATACTTTCCTCACGACATTTTCCTCATTCCTCCGCATCACATGTCCATACCATGACACCAATTTCATAAAAATATTCGATCAATTAAAATTTCTAATAATTTTATCCTCGATTTAAATTTAAATTCACCTCGTCGATTAGAGACAAAAGACGTGCTGACGTATTCCCAAATACTAGGACACAAAGTTGGCTTGTTGGTGACAAACTTTACAATGATGTTCGTCGAGCACCGACTTGGGGCCAACTTGAATCCAACTTGGCGATAACTTGGGTTATTAATCACAAACGGCTGGCATCGGACTAAGACTATAAGTGTGGTTTGGCCAAGTTGTGTGAATATGTAGGCAACAGATTTTTTGGGTATGTGATTTATTTACCTACTTTATTTTATGAACCCACATGGTATAAAATAATAACAGCCACACGGAGTGATCGAAGGTTAAACTACGCTTGGCGCGGTCGTTCCGTGGATGTGTGACTATCCATTACATATTATTATCAAGACCATAAATATTATATTAAATATTCTGTTTAATTTCTACCACCACTATTAGCTTAATTTAATAATACAAACGTTGCCGTTGTGAGTTTTCCACGTATTGTTTGAGCTTTTGCCTAGGAGTTAATACAGTGAATGCTGTGTTGAAAGTTCAGACAAAAACCTACTTATTTATCCTTAAAACTGCAATGTTTCTGTGCAAACATTTTGTTCCCATTGTTTATCATTTGCTGCAAGTATTCTTCTTCATTTTGCATTGTCCATAACATTCGTTATAGAAAGGTTCTGTTATAGTTAGCTGATATTTAGAAGATAAGATTTCTTTATTTGTTTAAACATTGTATACTCTAAGATATTACAGTCATCGTTCGAGTCCAGTCATGTTTAGCCGCAAGTATTGGCGCGGTGGCTTACAAATATTACCTTAGCATTGTAAATAGCGTTCCGGTTGGTGCCGGACGTAAACAATAGCACAATCCCATTTCCTCCCATGGGTGTCGTAAAAGGCGACTAAGGGACTTACTAGAGAATGGGCATCAGCGTTCTCTATGCATTTTAACACCATACTGCGATCGCCAACCCGCCTGCCAAACGTGGTGATTATGGCAACCCCCCCTATTGGGGGAGGCCTATGTCCAGCAGTGGACGTCTTTCAGCTGAAATGATGATGATGATGATTTATAACTTGACCAACGCGTGCCCGCAACTTCGTTTGCGTGAATTTTCTCGGCAATAGGTACTGTAGCTTCCCATTTATCATAATTAGCCTATAATGTTCCCACTGCTGGGATACAGGCCTCGTCTATTCAAGAGGGAGTGTGCTGTAATCCACCACGCGGACCCAGTGCGGGTTGGTAGATGTCACATGTCTTCGAATTTTTGGTTCTAGGACATGCCGATTTCCCCACGATGTTTTCCTTCACCGTTTTGAGAGCAGTGGTGATGAAGTTATTTACATAAAGTAAAACGCCTGCTTGGGTTCGAACCCTTGACTTACACCTCGTATGTCGGGGCCCATTACCTCTGGGCCACCACTGCTCTCCCATTAGTGAAAGAATTTTTCAGAATCGGATCAATACTTTCGAAGATTATCCGCTACATACAAACTCACAAATTTTTCCTCTATAATACAGGGTTATTTTTAAAACGTCAATAACCTCTTAAGGGGTCATTGTACTCATCATTATGAACATTACTATGGCACCAAAACTGAAATCGCGAAAAATAAACCAGCTGTTCCCTACATTTATGTTCGATTATTTCGTTAAAATGTTGGATTTGATCATTTCAGCCGAATGACGATGAAAAATAATTAATAATTTAATAATCATCACACTAATATTATAAAGGCGAAAGTTTGTGAGTGTGTGTGTGTGTGTGTTTGTTAAACCAATTTTGATAAAATTGTATGGAGGTAGCTGAACCCCAGAGTGTCAGCTTATTAAGACATAGGCTAGTTTTTATCCCGATATTCCAACTTGATCGAGACTTACGCGGGTGAAACCGTGGGGCGCAGCTAGTAACATTATAAATGGGAGAGTGAGTGTGTTTGTTTGTTACGCTTTCACGCAATAACGGCTGAACGGATTTGATTTGGATATATTATTATATTAGGCAGGGTGGCAGGGACAAAGTCGATTTATTATTAATCTCCCATCTCCAAACTCCAAAATGATACTTCAATCTCTTATCTCACTCACACCCCCAAAGTACAAACTCACTGAAATCCCTCAACACCTCCCTCCCCTGTTACGCTCTTACGCCAATCCTCACCCCCCACTAACACCATAGCCCATACACACACTCACACCCACACTCACTCACACAGACACACTCACACACACACGCACACACACACACACGACGCTCACTTAATTTACCCTCTTTTCATTTTCATTTTGTTTTTGTTTGTTTAACTTAGACTCCTTCTTTGAAATTAGGATTTTTCTTCCTTTTTAATTAAGTTTTATTAAGTTCTATTATTCAGTAACTTAATTACAATAAAACTGTAACCATTGGAAGGGCGGAATGTCCTAACACAAGCATCTATTTACCATAAAAAAAAAACAAACATTTAATTTTTTTTTTAATTTAATTTTATAAATATTTTTTTAATTTCAAATAGGCACCTATAATGCACTTTTGAACGTCAAACATCGTTGAACGTCGAACGTCGGACATCCACGTGCAACCTGTTACCATGGATTCAGTACCTACATGATTCTGGAAAAATATACTACTAAAAAAATGTACTGTTACATACATTTTGACCGCGTCGGTATTGCACTATAATATTGTAGGAAACAGCAGATTTTTAGGGTTCCGTACCTCAAAAGGAAAAAAAGGAACCTTTATAGGATCACTTCGTTGTCCGTTTGTCTGTCTGTCCGTCTGTCTGTCTGCCTGTCTGTCTGACAGTCGGTCAATACCCTTTTTCTCAGGAAGGCTTGGAGGTATCAGTTGAAATTAATATCAAATACGCAGGTCTCTTTGAGCTCTATAAAAATCACGGCAATTTATGCGACGATGTTGATACTCGCAAATAAATCAAAACTCGCAATAGCTTGACCTAAAATCATAAAATTCGGCAAGAAGCAAGCGGTCTCACAGCACAACAAAGTCCAAAAATAGTCAATTTGACGTCAACTGAAAATTAAAATCGCAAAAAAAAAATGTGTTAAAACTATTTAACACATTTTTTTTTGCGATTATAAACTCACTTTAATTTTCAGTTGTAAAATTGACTGTTGCGTATATGTATCGAAAGAAAGAAAGAAAAATAAATATATCGATGTAGAGAACATGCTTTTCAACTACAATGTTAAGTTTTTTTTTTGGAATAAATTAATTCCAACTACGGAACCCTTCATTGTGCGTGGTCCGACATGCACTTGGCTGGTTTTTTTTTTGTAACTGTGGATAAATTTCACCGCTGGGGGCTCCAGAATCATGTACTGAATCCACGGGAACAGGTTGCGCGTCGATGTCCCTGCCACCCTGTACAATATTACTGTTACCCTGTCAAGCGACAAACGTAAACAAACGCCAAAAACGCAATAAACGTATTTTCTTTCTTTTTTTTAAGCGATAACGGCTGAAGGGATTTCGATGAAATTACACAAGCAGAGCATGACCTGAGTTAGGAGTAGGACATGAGAATACTTTTTATCTGGGTAGTACGTTTCCGTGAGATAATTTTCGACCTCCACGCGGGTGAAGCCGCGGGCAACAGCTAGTACTGTGTAATTAACAGGAAAAATCATATTAGCTTAAATAATTACCACCTGTATGTTAATTAAAATTATCCATTATTCCACACTACACTTTAATATTCTCATCTGAATACACTGCAAGCCAGGCTGGCGTAAAATATTCACTCAAGGAACGGTATTGTGTAAAATATTATAACGCAATAAATAGAAAACTACGTCTCCATTGAGAAAGCGCCGCTTACTACACAAAGAGCTCGTACCTTTTCGCTTTAAAATGTGAAAGGGTACAGAGTAGCGCCGGGGAACAGATAATTTGGAAAAGCATCATGTATTTAATCAAACCTCGCGGAAAGGAGATAGCCAGGAGAATCTAAATGTCCAAAGAAGCGATGACTAAACTCACGAGAATATGGAAACACCGAAATATATCCCGTAAAACCAAAGTGAGGCTGGTGCGAACTTTGGTCTTCTCAATTTTCTTGTACGGCGCCGAGTCCTGGACGATAAAACAGAGAGAAAGGGCGAAGATCGACGCTTTTGAAATGTGGTGTTGAAGACGGTTGCTGCGAATACCATGGACCGCACGACGTACCAACATATCCATCCTAGAGGAGCTCGAAATAACCACAAGGCTGTCCGCTAACTGTTTTCAGCGAATCCTCAAATATTTTGGTCACATCGCTCGGAGAAACCCTGACAGTCTAGAGAAGCTAATGGTAGTTGGCCAGGTCAACGGGAAGAGACCACGCGGGCGCTCACCTACCCGGTGGTCTGACCTTGTAAAGAAGCTCACTGTCCAACCAGTATCCAAGGCTATTCAGACCGCTGAGGACAGAATCACTTGGAAGGGCGTAGTGCATCGAGTGGTCAACAATTTCAGATTAAGCACGACCTTCAGAAATAAAGTTAACGACTATGAAGAGAAGAATAATCAAACCTCAAATAATTCGCATTTTGCTTCTCTTAAATACTATTGAACATTCTAATAAATTGAATGCGTCCCTTTTTGTTAACCTAACCTTATCGCAGTAACTAAGCTAGGGACCCGACCAAACGGGTTTAGTAAGGTTAGAACTGTGAACAACCGCGCACGAGCCGAGCGAGCGAAGCGAGCGGTGCCGTGGCCGCGGCCGGCGAGCGCTACATACAAGTTGGTCGCAGATACTTGGCTATTTAGTATTTTTAGGACCCCAAAATAGTAATTATTTGAGGTTCACAAAAAGAGGGCGCAAAATGGGTTTAATTTGAGGTTTGATTTAATACAGTCATGTCCTTTAAAAATACCAATATTTAGTCAAATCTAGGACCTTACATAAATGTCAGGCTGGTGTGAAAGAGACCACACACAGTAGTGCTTCCATCAAATAGATAATGCTACACATTTACCAGTCCTTCCACTCTCCAAACAACAGACAGACATATTATTTTATTTTTAATTATTTATGAGGTACTTTTAGATTTATTAGAATGTGGAATTTAAATGTTATACCAAAAAAATTTTATATTGGATTAAGTAGATAAAATTACACATTTATATGGTAGAATATACTTAGAACAAAATATTATTTTGTAACAACTCACCTGTATACCTACATTTTATACAAATAAGCATTATCTATTTCTAAAAGGACCAGGGGTCTACTCCGAAGCGATAATCAGAAGTATCGGCCGAATGTTCGGATATTTCTTGACTTCCAAAGTTTCCTTTTTTGAATTTGAGTCCTTACCCGACTTCAAGTCACATTTTTGACTTATCTCCTTGACTGTCCCTTTTTTTTCTTTCATAATAACAATAACAAAACCATGGTCAGAAAGACGACCAGTCACCACAAGCAGCACTCGTTCACGAGCATAACGCAAAGATCAGCCTTCACCCCCCTCGCCATATTTGAGGGAAAAAGGCAACCCTACCCCCGACGCTACCGCAAGCAGTGACATCTATGGGAGCATGACGAACTTGCTGCCGGTTGCTCAGTCAAGAATAATGTGATCATTTTGTTGAGGTCGCTAGCTAACCACTTATTGCAATACAACTCATAAAAGAACATTGTAATGAGTAGATTTTGTCACTAATAAATTAAAATAAATTGATTTAGTCAAATAATATAAACAAATACAGGGTGTAAGGGACAGCCCTCCGCAAATTAACAGGGTGCATTCAGCTCCTTATTTTGAATCATATTCCACTAAAAAAATTCTCAGGAAAATTGACATTTTTTTATCGTAATTTCAGTTACAATTTTTTTATTTCAATGTAAAATTACATTCTCTGTACGCAGTACTCCATTAATGTAAATAACACAGCTAAAATAAATAACGCAGCAATGGATATTGAAATTCTCTAATGAACGACGCCTGAAATCAGCGTGCGCGGTCATCCACCCCGCCGCGACAAATCAGGTTCATTGGATTCCCATAACTTTCCTGAAATAATTTCATGTACCGGTCATCTTAGTACGATATACTGAATTCAGCCCATCAGTCTGCGGAGGGCTGTCCCTTACACCCTGTATAGGAACTCATATAACCTGTCAGTAGGTAATCTATATCTGGAGAAAGAACATGAACATTGTCTTGAGTTAATCACACATCATTCGGCCGATGCTTCGGATTTATGATCTCAATAGATCCCCAGTGGTTCCCGAGCGCTCTGTTCACCTTCACTACTCTGTGGATATTAATGCGGCTGACTCTCGCGTCGGTTGGAGGCTTCCTTGGATCAGATTTTGCTTTCACACTAAAGATCTCGCGGAAAAGACGTCGTCATTCAAATTAGAACAAAATTAACTGTAAAATATAAGGTTAATTTTTAATTAATATACTTCCTCAGTTTTTTTGTAAAGGGATGTATTTGTTGCCAATCTCCCTTATTACAAAACAAGGTTTATCTTCAAACCCGGGTTTAAAATATGGAGCCATTATTGAATTTCGAACTTTACTCCGACTATGGTAAAGTTCCTGAACACAAAACTGACAACTTAGTACCGAACTAAGTTTTCAGTTTTGTATAAAGAACGGTATTTCAATCACTGTTACTTTCTTATTACAAAAACTGGCTCCATGGTTTAAGTTAAACCATGTCAAAATATAAATCTTGTTTTGTAATAAGGTGATATTAGTTTTTCTTTGCCTTTCATCCAATAACGATTAAAATCAAGAGACCATTTCATACCTACGCATAAAACTCACGATTTATATTTTTCAAACTTAAAAATGCGAGCAGTGATGGCCCAGTGGCAACGGCTGTGACTTACGAGTTGTAAGTCGTAGGTTCAAACCGAGACAGGCCCTACTTTATGTAAATTATTTCATCACCACTGCTTTCAAAACGGTGAAGGAAAACATCGTGAGGAAACCGGCATGTCCTAAAACCAAAAATTCTAAGACATGTGACATCTACCAACCACACTGGGCCTGCATGGTGGATTACAGCTCACCCCCTCTCATCGAGAGGAGGCCTGTGTCTCAGCAGTTCATGGGGGAACATTAAACTTAAATAGTTGAAAGTATTATACGCTCAAAACCTGTTAGGATTTTTTATATTTATTTTTTATTAAAATATTATGAGTATGTTATGTCTCAGGACAGTGGGCAGTGCCGGGTAAAAGCCTCCCTTCCATCTTTTCATTTTCTCTCTCTTATGGTAAGGTTAGCACGACTTTAAACGTCATCATCAACATCATAATCTGCCCGCCATTTCCCGAATATGTTGGGGTCAGCTTCCAATCTTACCGGATGCAGTTGAATACCAGTATTTAGAATAGAATAGCATAGAATAGAAACTTTATTATCAGACACATAGTCCATATCTAGTTTTAGTTTACGGGAAACCATAATTATGTACTTGGAGCGGAAGCCTGGTGGCCTGAAATACAGGCTCCGGCTTAGCTTAGGCACCAGTCTCCCACAATATTTTTCTTTAAGCCCATCACTGGACAATATTGTATTTTGTTATTATTTTACAAGGATAATATGGTGAGAACTAAAAATATTATATTATTATATTATATTATATAATGTTACAAAACATTACAACAAAAAACACAATACACATCAAATAAAATAACATGCACGTTAAATAAAATAAACACAAATATAAATAAAATTATTTAAGGCATTGAAATGACGCTCTGTGAGTCGTCATCCAATGCCACATTATGGGGATGTCCATCCCGCTGGCCACAGTAGCCAAAAGACTGTTGGGAATATCGCGCACTCGCCGCATCAGGGACGCTATACGCAGACGCATCAGCGCGTATAAATCCGGCACGCCGGTTTCCGCGAACATCCCCAACGCACTGCAAAAGCGCGGTAGTCCCAACATCACCCTGAAGGCATTGTTATATTGGACTCGCAGAGCACCGTACGAGTTTTTTGTATAACTGACCTATAACTGGGCGCACGTGTACAGAGACTGGCAATATGAAAAATGATGAAAGAGTGTAATGACAATAAGTGTATTTGACATGGAACGACTGCCTATCTGACCTGCACAACCCAGTTACTGGGTAATACGATACGAGGTAAGACTGGTTGTCAGACTTTCGGGCTTCTGACGACCCGTAACGACTGTCAAAGATGGTGGGGTCTTTGTATGTAAAGATGGTGACCCATCCACGGAACAACCCCGGCAAGCGTAGCTTAACTTGATTGATCGACCCGTGTGGCTATTATTACTTAGCCACGAGGCCCCGTTATATTTATCGGCGTTCAGTTATATTTATTATTTTTCTACGGCAATTCCTACAAATCTATACACTGCGATTACTCTCAATAAATCCTATTAACCTAAAAATAAGAATCAACATTTGAAAGCCGAACCTCCCCTCCAAAGGATTTTAATATAAAAGCCAAAAGGCCGTGAATGAATTTTGAAAGAGGGAACATGAAAATCTGTGGAGCGGGCATTGTATTGTATAAAATATTCAGCGGCTCGACTGCGGGTAGGTTCGCGTTATGATTGTAGCTTAACTCAAGTACTTATTGAGGTACTTTCGTGAAATGAGTATTGTGATTGTAATTTACTTTTTTGGGGCGTGTTGAGTTGGTCGTGCGTTGATTTCAGTGTAGCACAAGAACACCTACACTTAATAATACCAGCCTATTATTGTCCCGTAGGGCAAATTCCTCTTCCCATACACAGAAGTCACGAGCATTGATCACCACGCTTGCTCAGGATGGGTTGGTGATTTCAGACTTATATTAACTATATAAGTCCAGGTTACCTCACGATGTTTTCCTTCCCTGAAGTAATGTCTAAGATAAACGTAGAAAGTACATATGATTTGGAAAGTCACATTGGTACTTGCCCGGATTTGAACACACAACCCCGTGCATGAGAGGCGAGGCCGTAACCACTGGGCCATCACAACCGACACCTAAGTAATTGTATTTTTAATGTGAATATTTAGAAAGTATAAAACGACTGAATCCCATAACGTAACTTTTTTTTCATTTATTGTCTCATCAAGAAATCTTTATCGTCGGATAATGAGTTCGACCATCTGGATGCTGCACCACAATTACACGTCCGATGTGCTTGTACTCGATACATTTGCTCTGTGCTAAAATCATCATCATCATCATTTCAGCCGACGTCCACTGCTGGACATAGGCCTCCTCCAGGGGGGAGGGGATCGTCATAATCGCCACGCTTGGCAGGCGGGTTGCCGATCGCAGTATGGTGTTAAAATGCATAGAGAACGGTGCTGCCCATACTCTAGTAAGTCCCACAATCGCCTTTTACGACACCCACAGGAAGAAATAGGATGGTGCTATTCTTTACGTCCGGCACCACACGGAATGAGCGAAAATGTAGCGCAGTAATTGTGACGTAGATGTAAAGTGCGTGTAGCGTGTGTCGCCGGTATGCAGACTCACTTACCTGCTTGAGGGCACGATACTCCTTTTTTCTCGTTTGATAAAACACGTCTTGGAAAAATGTGTGTGTGTCAGCTCCGACGCACGACTGGAATTTACTCCTTGAAAGGTGCGCAAGGTACGTTACGCAGAAAAACGTAACGCGTTGGAGCTATGGCTTGTATTAATTTCACTCCTCATGTTTCCATACCCCGGGGGCCTTATATGAAAATCGGTTAATAAGGAGGAAACTTAAAAAACAGAAGACCATGCTCATTTGCAGTCAGAAACAATATGGAACACTAATCATTGATCTTGATCAAAGGCTGGCTACGTTGCTAGGCCTAGAAATGAACATAGATTGAATCGATACGTGAAGGCGAAGCCAGTAGCAAAATTCTCCTATAGTCATCGACTTATAAAACTAAACGTCTTGTATGAATCCGGTAGACGCTTTGACCAATATCGCGATTCTTACAACAGCATCATAAAATATGATTTGCGCTAGAAGTACTTACGATACTATGACTAGTTTTATAAACGTTTACTGGATTACTTTATACGATTCTTACTAGAACTTCCAGTACTTTATGCGCATGTTATGAAACTAATTAGCAAAGTTTCGCTTTTAATCCTATAAACGCATTTAATCATATTGTCATTAGATATAGCTGCTATATAGGTCAATGATATTATTGGATTGATTTGTCTTAGTCGTGACTTTTAATAGACTGTTAGCATTACTTTCAATCATGCCCTCCGATTTTTATTGGTAAGATTCTACATATGTGTCCTACATTTGCTATTACTGGAGTAATCGGCCAAGAACCCTGAAACTTAAATATAGTGGCGAAGTAGGTATGTCCTGTAGTAGTCTTAACTTTGACTAAATTGTATTATAAAAGTTTGAATGGCATCACGCTGATGACTATTGGATCAAAGATACCCATAAAAGCACCTAATAAAATAATTATTATACTAGATAACCTAGTAAAATCAAATTGCAGTTTACCAGACTGTAACAAAACGACAGTCCTATAAACTGCGCCCAAATGCGGTTCTATAAACATTTTTAGGATTTCTATATGACTAAAAAATACATACTCCTAGGATACTTACAGGATCACATTTTGCTAGGGACGCATCTAAATAGGATTAAATGTTGCTTTTTCTCTAATATCACACAAATTCAGTATTACTTCCAAAAGATTTCCGAACAGTTTTAATACAACCATAACCCTTAAGTTTAAGGTGCCTCCAGCAACATTATGAGGTTCTAGTGTTACCGTTAATTCTCCTAATGGACTGGTGGAGAGACAGTGGCTAATAACTCACAAGGTTGTAAAACAGACGTGTCTGTTAGGGGTTGGTCTGTTTTTGTAAGAACAGCTGCCTAAATTGTATCACAGAAAACAGCTTGTTCAGGGAAGATGTGGCTTTTTATAAATCTAAAGTCTATTTGAATCCTTGTTTCCAATGGATTTTATTTCCATTGAAACAAATATCAACAAAGATAAAAAAAGAAAAGAAAGAAAATACGTTTATTTGCGGTAAACATGACGCAAAGAAAGAACATAAATACAAAAAGAACAAGTTGGGGGAAAATATGCGTCCATCCACGCAAAACGGCCACCGCTCAGCATAATGCTGCAACCCTATGCGAGACAGAGCCCCAGCGCTGGTACAACTATTGAAAAAGTCATCAAAATGTTTGAATCTGTAGCTTAAACTCCACCTACCATTTTATGGATCCTCCCCTACAAGTTTTGAATATGATATGGATGAATATAACAATAGCTACCTACAATCATACTTAAAACTTATCTCATGGCATTTTCCTCTCATTCATTCCTTGACATGCCCATACCATGATGACCAATTTCCACAAAAAATTTCACCACCGATACCACTTTTTTTGTACATTCATACTTAAAACAACGATCTGTCTCTCTTGTTTCATCCCAACCGCAATTACGCATTATAATAATGTTGTAAAATAAACAGTCGATATTATCTCTCTTGCAGTGAGGTGCCCGCGTTAAATCCGGTTCGTTCCACTGAATATTTTATAGAGCTGTGACGTGCTATGCTGGGCCCCCGCTGTAAATTATGGGGCTAGTGTTGTGCATAAACGGTTTTTGTCGATCATTTCATGTGTGTATATTTAAATTACGGTTTTAGAATGATATATTTTCATTCTTTTGTATACTCCTTTCACAGTTCTGATTTTACTTGCTGTCAAAATTACAGTGACCTTTATCGTTGTTGTAATAAGATTGTTGTTGAGTTGCTGCCATTGACAAGTAAGTCAAAATCACAGTGATATTTATCTACTTATTATTTATTTACGTTAAAACAAGGTCATTATTTAATTTAAAACTTGAAAAAAATAAAGAAGGGTTGTTATATTATTGCCTTTCTCAATAACCATACTTGGCAAACGAATTGGTAATCGCGTTTTGTTGTTGCCAGCCAAAAGAAAAATCAACAAAAATAAAAATACCCATGCAAGTTCTAAACGGGTGTGTAACGGTTGATATAATAACAAAAAAATTTATGTTCACTTGACCTAATTTCAGTTAATATACTTTTGTTTAATATAACGATCAGTTGAGATAATGAATTGTTGATATAATTTCATTTTATCTAATTTCTTATGATATAATAAACATTTCCTATAATGCACATGTGACATAATATTCATGTAGTATATTATTCATTTACTATAATATTCATAATCTCTAATAACTTTTAATATAATTTAGAAAATCTGATACGATTTTAAACGCCTGCTAGTATGGTGCTAGCAAAAATGCATCGCATAAGCATACCGCTACAACAGCATAACGTTGTTTGATATAACCTTTATGTAATCGAAAATCATTAGGCCTATGGTTTAAAATATATAATATTGCGATTAATTTGATTGAGCGTGCTGCGGGAGCGGCGTGACAGAAACGAATCGCTGCAAAACCGACTCCACGTAGTCTTGTCTGCCCTACCCCTAGAGTGTTATTTAAAATCGCGTAGGTGCGTAGGGGCGAGGCGGCCCGCGAGCTGAGGTTTCAACGCTTGCCGCCGCGGCTAAGGCTGGCCGGCTGAGCCGGCCAGCAAGCCGAAGCCACGGTGGTGAGCGTGAAACACATCTGTGACGATAAGCTTGCATGGGACCGCTGTAGCCCTGCAGCACCGGAGCCGTGACAGAAAACATGCCTGCTGCACGTTGCAGGCTTGCTGTATGCTTGCTTGCTACATGCTTGCTTGCATGCTGCATGCTTGCTTGCATGTTTTATTATATTTGACTAATTAGAGTTCTAGTTAGGTTAGAACTGTGACCATTAAACATGAAAATTTGGTCAAAAGAACATTAGGTCAAATGAATGTTATTTAAAAAGAATATTATACATATTGAAAATTATATAAAATGAACGTTATACTAAATGTTTTATATTAAATGAAAATTATATCATATAAAACATTAGGTCATATGATTTTATAGCATATGAAAATTATATTATATGAACGTTATTTCAAGTGAAATTAGAGCATTTGTTATTATATCATACATTACACACCCGTTCTAAACACCCACGAGTGAAGAGAAAGAAAATACTTATATATTTTTAAATAACTTCTGTTTCAATGAAACATCCAGAGCATTAGAATTACCGGTATCTTACCGGTAATCCGTCGAAGTCTTGCCACCACATTTCGAAGTAAAACTTGCCCAGAAAATACTTGGTTTCCTAGAATTAATAGATTGACCTGATATATCCGTCTCTGTTCCCTGAAATATACGGTTCTCATGAGACTAGAGAAATCTATGGACTGCACTATTTTCAACCGATACTATTCGTATATTTTTCTTTTATATCTTAAAGTAGGGAATATAAAATAGAAACACTGGATGGTAGAGGTGTAAAGGAACGTGTGGGCGGAAAGTGATGTGACTTTTGCAATATTATGAAGACAGTGCTAACTTACGGTGGACGAAAACATCGTGAGGAAATGTTTTGGGGGAATGCCACGGAGAGAAAAACTGTCTTCAAAGCCCAAACGAAATGTATCCCGGGCCATATGTGCATTAAAGCCTACAGATACTTGTAAACCACATTTTATAAATTTAAAAATATTGACAATCCCATCACTGTATATCTAGGAACTAGCATTAGACATTAGAAATAATATAAAAAATATGAAACGTTAAAGAATATCAGGCTTGCCAGTACACTTTGTGCAATACGCCACAGAACGGGTCCATATTGGCTCAACTAAAGTTCTTTACCCGAAATTGTTCTTTCTAACGATTTGTAATCCGAATGATCACTCTTCCTAAAATTTTTCATCCTAAAGTTTTCATTCATACTATTTGTATTGCTACCGGCGATGTTCATAACACTCATGTTTCCGAAAATTGTAATTAATAATATCATTAATGTAAATATATTTAAACTCCTACTGTTTTTTATCATAACGCTTTTATCCCTAAAACTATAACTATACATGAGATAATTATGTCTAAAAAACCAACTGTTTAGAATGATTTAAGGTCGTTTCACAGATTTTTGTCTTAAATGAATGAAATTCAGGTCAGAATGTCGTCTTGGGGGCACTATAAAAAAATACTTATAAAAATTTCGCGACCAATTTCGAGGTAGCGCTCGCCGGCCGCTGCCGCGGCACCGCTCGCTTCGCTCGCTCGGCTCGCGCGTAGTTGGTCACAGTTCTAACCTAACCTAACCTATGGATATCTTTGCAGGTACACACCGCTATAAATAAAATTAAAATATGACTTTGAATAATATTGTAAAAGATGGTTATGTTGAGAAAATATAGGAAAACAAATAAAAGTCTATTAGATGTTTATTGCTACTGACATTATGAAGTTAAATGCTTCGGAATTATGAACATTAGAGACAGAGTAGTTAGGAAATGTGATTGTTAGGATAAAAAATGTTAGGAAGAACATTTTCGGATTTCCAATTATCGGAGTTGAAAATTTAGGTGAACTTTGGCGCACCCCCACAGAACAGCTATGTTTGACAAGATTGCATTTTGCATGGGCCCTAGAATATATAATAAATTACCTAATAATATAAAAGAAGCAAAGAATTTTACATTATTTAAAAATAAATTAAAGACATATCTGATCAATAAAGCCTATTACAAAATTACTGATTATTAAAATGATAAATGTTATTAAATTTGTGAGTTAAGTACCTAATAATAATCTATATATATAAAATTCAAAGTCCTGACTGACTGACTGACTGATTGACGGACTGACTGATATATCAACGCACAGCCTAAACCGCTGGTCCTAGAGACATGAAATTTGGAAGGTGTGTTCTTTGTAACGAGGAGGTATCCACTAAGAAAGGGTTTTTTGAAATTCCACCCCTAAGAGGGTAAAATAGGGGATGGAAGTTTATATGAAAGTCCGTCAGTTTTGAAGTTAGGATCTTCAAATTTGGTGTATAGGCTGAAAATTAAAAATTAATTTATACGTGTGTCAGCGTTTTTGATAATTCTACCCCCGAAGGGTTAAAAAGGGGGATGAAGTTGTGTATCAAAGTCCTTAATGTTCACTGTAAAAATCACTAAATTTATTATCTAGGCTTATGGTTGGAAGCTAATGCAACGGTGTTGATAGAATTTCAACCCTTAAGGGGTAAAAAACGGGATAAAATGTTATTTTTAATGAAAGTTCTTTTTAAGTTAAAATCACTAATATTTCGACTTATGGTTGGAAACTATAGCATCCGCTAAGGGATTTTTCGAAATTCGACCTTTGAAAGTGTGACATTTTTTTATTACTACCCTCTAAAGGGGGATTTGCGGATGTCAGTTTGTATGGAAGAATTTTAACGCGCGGTCCGATTAACTCGAAACTCAGTATTTATACTGTAAACCAAATATAAAGAATAAAATTGATCAGAGTTTTTAGAAAATTTATCCCTAACGGGGTGAAAAGGGGTAGTCAATTTTACAAGGGAGGATTCTACTGTGTGGCTTGATTAACTCCAAATTATGACGTAGGCATCAGCTAAGAAGGGGTTTTTTGATATTCGACCTTTAAAGGGGTGAAAAGGGGTGATTTTGTTTGTATGAAAAATCTTATTCCTAGAGTTAATAAACCTGAAACTTGGCACAAATACTAACCTAAGTAAATTATGAAGTTTGTCATTTTTTTTTTAAACTGCCCCCTAAAGGGGGATTGGCGGATATCAAAGTTTGTATGGAAAATTTTTAACGCACGGTCCGATTAACTTGAAACTGAGTTTCTATACTGAAAACAAAAAATAAAGAATAAATTGTATCAGGTTTTTTGAAAATCTGCCCCTAATGGGGTGAAAAGGGATAGTCAATTTACAAGGAAAGATTTTACTGCATGGCTAGATTAACTTGAAAATTGGTATAAATAACCTATAAGTCCAATAATAGAAACGTCAAAAACGATGTTTCAACAATTTACCCCTTTGAGTGCGTAAAAAGAGGCGATATAGTTTGTATGAACAGAATCTTATTTCTTTTGATATATAAACTTGAAATTTGGCCCGAGTACTTATTTACATAACATCACGCCTGCAATCTCCAAAGGGATAGGTAGAGGTGTACCTTTAGTACACTCACATTTCGCCAGTTCTGTTTAAGTCCCATGTAATAGGGGGCGAGCCTATTGCCATCAACCGGGCATAATTCAGACTTTGGGCTGCTACTGAGAAATTCGTAATGGAAAATCCAATAACACTTTGCCCGACCTGGGAATCAAACCCACCCCTCATGCTCAGCAGTCGCGCTTGTGACCACTAGACTAACGAGGCAGTCGTTATTTGATAGAAATAGAGAATACTATTTAATAATAAAGATCGTAATAATGAATACTACACCATTTAAAGGAGGTGGAGGTGTTGCTGAAATAATTTTTAGGGGAAAGTACAAAATCCAAGTCGTGGGCGAAGTCCTGACTGACTGACATCAGAAATTTATAATTATTATAATAATAATTTTATTTGAGATTATATTTACATTCCATACATTGTAGGCGAACTCTAAGATTCGGTTTTTGAAAATTGTCTCTAATACGAGTATTATCAGGGTGAAAAGGGATTTAGATTGTATGAACAATCATATTTTTTGAGTTAATAAACGTGAATCATAGCAAGAATACGTTCTTAAATAACAAAGTTTGTCATGACAGTTGCGTTTTTCAAAACTACCCTTCAAAAGGAGTTGAGTTGACCAACTTTTGAGTTATTCAAGGTACTCAGTAAAATTGTCCCGAAAACTTAATTACCCCTTTTTCCGATTCTCGAAAACTGCATTTTTTTTTTTCTTTTGTCTAAAGTATGAGCATTGAGTTTCGAGTTAATCGGACCTCACGTAAAGACTCTTAAAAACAAACTGTAACACTCCCTAAAATCCTTTTGAAGGGTAGTTTTGAAAAACGCAACCATCATGACAAACTTTGTTATTGAACGTATTCTTGCTATGATTCACGTTTATTAACTCAAAAAATATGATTGTTCATACAATCTAAATCCCTTATCATCCTGATAATATTGATCCAATTTTCAAAAACCGAATCTTAGAGTTCGCCTACAATGTATGGAATGTAAATATTATTATATTCTCAAATAAAATTATTATTATAATAAATAAATATTTCTGATGTCAGTCAGTCAGGACTTCGCCCACGACTTCGTTCGCTTGGATTTCGTACTTTCCCCTAAACATTATTTCAGCAACACCTCCACCTCCTTTAAATGGTGTAGTATTCATGATTACGATCTTTATTATTAAATAGTATTCTCTATTTCTATCAAGTAACGACTGCCTCGTTAGTCTAATGGTCACAAGCACGACTGCCGAGCATGAGGGGTGGGTTTGATTCCCAGGTCGGGCAAAGTGTTATTGGATTTTCCATTACGAATTTCTCAGTAGCAGCCCGGAGTCTGGATTTATGCCCGGTTGATGGCAATAGGCCAGTTCTGTTTAAGTCCCATGCAATAGGGGGCGCCCTATTACATGGGACTTAAACAGAACTGGCGAAAGTGGGTGTACTAAAGGTACCCCTCTACCTATCCCTTTGGGGATTGCAGGCGTGATGTTATGTAAATAAGTACTCGGGCCAAATTTCAAGTTTATATATCATAAGAAATAAGATTCTGTTCATACAAACTATATCGCCTCTTTTTACGCACTCAAAGAGGTAAATTGTTGAAACATCGTTTTTGACGTTTCTATTATTGGACTTATAGGTTATTTATACCAATTTTAAAGTTAATCTGGCCAAGCAGTAAAATCCTTACTTGTAAATTGACTATCCCTTTTCACCCCATTAGGGGCAGATTTTCAAAAAACCTGATATAATTTATTCTTTATTTTTTTGTTTTCAGTATAGATACTGAGTTTCAAGTTAATCGGACCGTGCGTTAAAAATCTTCTATACAAATTTTGATATCCGCCAATCCCCCTTTAGGGGGCAGTTTAAAAAAACAAAAAAAATGTCAAACTTTATAATTTACTTAGGTTAGTATTTGTGCCAAGTTTCAGGTTTATTAACTCAAGGAATAAGATTTTTCATACAAACATAATCACCCCTTTTCACCCCCTTAAAGGTCGAATTTCCAAAAACCCCTTCTTAGCTGATGCCTACGTCAGAATTTGGAGTTAATCAAGCCACACAGTAGAATCCTCCCTTGTAAAATTTACTACCTTTTCACCCGTTAGGGATAAATTTTCTAAAAACTCTGATCAATTTTATTTTTTATATTTGGTTTACAGTATAAATACTGAGTTTCGAGTTAATCGGACCGCGCGTTAAAATTCTTCCATACAAACTGACATCCGCAAATCCCCCTTTAGAGGGTAGTTAAAAAAAAATGTCACACTTTATAATTTACTTAGGTAAGTATTCGTGCCAAGTTTCAGGTTTGATAACTCAAGGAATAAGATAAATCCCCCTTTTTCACCCCTTAAAGGTCGAATTTCGGAAAATCCCTTCTTAGCGGATGCTATAGTTTCCAACCATAAGCCGAAATATTAGTGATTTTAACTTAAAAAGAACTTTCATTAAAAATAACATTATATCCCGTTTTTTACCCCTTAAGGGTTGAAATTCTATCAACACCGTTGCATTAGCTTCCAACCTTAGCCTAGATAATAAATTTAGTGATTTTTACTGTGAAAATTAAGGACTTTGATACACAACTTCATCCCCCTTTTTAACCCTTCGGGGGTAGAATTATCAAAAACGCTGACACGCGTATAAATTAATTTTTAATCGTCAGTCTATACACTAAATTTGAAGATCCTAACTTCAAAACTGACGGACTTTCATATAAACTTCCATCACCTATTTCACCCTCTTAGGGGTGGAATTTCGAAAAACCCTTTCTTAGTGGATACCTACTCTTTACAAAGAACACACCCTACAAATTTCATGTCTCTAGGACCAGCGGTTTAGGCTGTGCGTTGATATATCAGTCAGTCAGTCAGTCAGTCAGTCAGTCAGGACTTTGAATTTTATATATATAGATTTGCACACCTGTTTAGGTAGGATATGGTTTGAAAAACTTGTCTGTATGTAAAATGTCACCTCATGTACCTACCCATATTCAAGCAAATAAATGATTTGATTTGAGGAAACCTGAAATAAACACATAGCATAACACATAACGTAACGCCTGTATTCTTCGAAGAGTAGGCAGAGGTGAGCCAATTAATAGCACATCTACATCTCACCAATTATGTTTAAGTCCAATGTAATAGGGGGCGAGGCTGTTGCCAATAACCGCCTGGTTATTGGCAACAGCCTCGCCCCCTATTACGTATGGATTTGTGCCTACAAATCCAGACTCCGGACTATTACTGAGAAATTCCTGATGGAAAACCCAATAACACTTTGCCCAACCTGGAAATCGAACCCAGGAACACATGCTCAGAAGTAGGAGGAGGAGGTAGGAGTGAACTGTCAGTGTCATCCCACCTGATGCTAGAGATGGACCAAAGATTACATTAACAATCATAATCGAGATTTTGAACAGAAACTCAATTATGTTTTTTTTACATTAAATTCAGTTTGACTAAATTTATGTTCTGCTATTTTATTTACAATCCCCCTAAATATTAATCTTAGAAATAATATAAAATGATCAATAGAATTAGCATAAAAATATTATTACAATCTCGATTATGATTGTAAATGTAATCCTTGGTCAATCCCTAGCATCAGTGGAATGACACTGACAGCTCATTCCACGCAAGAATTCACGTTGATATTTTTACAGAATCGGCATGCTGATACTAGAGATTGCCACTAATGACAGCTAAAACAAAAATCAAATTACCATCACGGAGGAATTAATGCAGTAGGAGTAGCATTGATCTCCTCGATCAACGCTGCTTGTTCCTTCTCGATTTGAGATAAGGCCTTAAAACAACGGTTAAGGATGAAATGCGTGAGTTTAAATAGACCTAAATACTCATCGTTTGTCGAGAAATGGTGACTGAATTGTCGCTTTTAAGATTGCTGATTATAACAACACTTTGAAGACCAGTGATCTTGAAAGCACCAAATAACAGTGCCGACGTCTTCATGCCTAAATCCTTGAGTTAACTTTTACTACTCACATGTAAGGTGAAGTCATCACCTGCCTCGCCTTTTCCCAACTATTGGGGTCAGCTTCCAGTCTAACCAGATACAGCTGAATACCAGTATTTTACACGGAGTGACTGCCTGTCTGACTTCTACAACCCGGTTACTGTGTAACACGATAACCTTTGGTAAGACTGGTTGTCAGTCTTTGGGGTTCTGACTACCCAAAACGACTATCGAAGATCTACGAATGACAGCCGAGACCAACGGCGTATTGTGCTTTCCGAGAACCTGATCGACCCGTGTAGCTGTTATTACATAACCACGAGCTGAAGGCGAAGTCATTGGTAGTATATTCTCTGACGGGATTCATACCGGGTATAACGGGTGCTGCTTGTGGTGACTGGTCGTGTTGCTGACCATGGTTTTGTTATTGTTATTAATAATTAACTGTTTTTTATTTTACTTCGATGGTGTTAGTTCTCATTTGTGACTTCGAGCTATAGCTATAGCTTTATTTAAGCGGGCACGCCCATTATGCCTGGAGGCTTTTATTTAGGTACGTTTTGTTTACGTTATTTCTGCTTGAGTATAGTTTTTGACGATTATTATAATATATATATTTTTTTTTTTTTTTGTATAGTGGTGTGTGCTAGATAACATAAGGAAAATAATTTAATTTAATGTTTTGTGTTGCGTAATGCAAATTATTTTACATTTTATTGTATAGATTCAAGTTTTTTATGTGAACGGACAGTTGTGCTGCTGGGGAGTTTGTTGCGCCACTTCTTCCCAGCTAAAGCACTAGGAAGTGGTGAAGGGTGGGCGTTTTTGGGGGACTGTCTTATGTAATTTTTGACGTTCGAAAAGTGCTGATTCTCAGTCTAGTTTGAATAAATGACTTTTGATTTTGATTTTGATACGCTTTCATGGTGTTTTATTCAAACAAATCAACGCCATAAGATGCCAAACACAGTTATAAAACAAACTACAAAAGTAACATAAAGTAACGAAACAAAAGAAGGAAGTAGTCGTTGACGCTTTGTTCTCCATGTTTATCATAAAATATTCACATAAAAATATTGCGAGGAATCGGCGGGAGTTTTCTATAAAATGGGACAGAAATCGTGACTATATATGTAAGGAATTGTTATCCTATTATGTAAAGTTCACTTCGAAACTCACTCAAATGACCACACACTGTTCGAAAGTGAATTTAGTTTTAGTAACGGTGAATTTATAGTGTTTAATTTCACCGTATTTTTTTTTAGGCATGTGATGAATAAAGAGGAAACGCGTTTAACTAAAGGAATGATGAATATAAATGTTAATGTATGGAAAGAGAGAAGGTCAAAGGAAAGACGGATGGGTTGTGTGAGGAATGATATTATAGAGAAGGTAGTGAATGACAGCGTGACGGCTGACAGAGTGAAAGAAGAAAACGTGTTGCGCCGACCCCGAATAACATGAGACTAGGGCAGGAAGATGATGATGGATTGTGGATTTATACCTCAACTTAGAGTTGCTTGACGATTGCTTATTGACTTGTGACACGAATCGAAAATAAATCGAAAATCAAGAATATTCTAACCTCCAGTTTGACTGCTGTGTCTCGTATTAGCTTCTTGACGCGACGATGCGCAAGCGGTGCGCGGCTCTGGTGCGCTGACTGTGGGGCAGCGCCAACACCGTCCTGGCGATGATCGCCAACAGAATGGATTGCCTTTATATCCGGCCACGCTGCAGCAGACATGTTGTTGCCTTGTGAATGTTCGTTTTTGTCTGTGCTTGTTATTCTGTCTGTATCCTTTTTTGTATCTGTTTGTATATGAGTCTTGTTACTTGCAATAAACTATTTTTGAAGTAAAACTTCTTTATGGACGCTTGACTTGGGGAGTAAGCTGGTGAATGCGTGACGAAAGCGTTACGGAAAGAGGCGAACGGAAGTTGTATACATTTTATGGAACACACCACGTCACCCCCGTGGGCCGTCCCACAATAGGTATTTTTTTTAATTCACACTCACAAGACCGCAGCTTTTTTGAAGTAAAACTTCTTTTGCTAGCGAACGGTGATTTCTGTTTTACTTCAGTCGTGTGATCTAAAGCACACTCGTATTTTTGCAGTCTCACCTTAGTCCTCTATTATTCAGTAGTTTAGTTTCTTCAACCCATTTTCTTTCAGCCCGTGAGAAGTATAATCTCAATACTGGCGGTATTGGTTCCAGATTATGTAAATAATAATCGTGGCAAGCGCTACTTAACTCCACAGATCAATTGATTAATCCTAAAGGTACATACCTATTTAGCCCACGTCAAACAAAATAAACACAAACTCCCCTTTTTCCTCTACAAATTTTCCGGCAGGATATAAGCCCATATCCCTTACAAACCCTACACAAGCGACAACACTGGTCGCTCAATTCAATAACCGTAAAACATCCTGCGCATGAATTACCAAAGTGAGGGTATTTCGGAATTATGACGTCATGCAACGAGCACAATGGACTAGCTTGTGTGCTTGTGTTCCCAGGGGTAGTGGTGCTACTATAGTACTGTTTGGATAAAGAGATATTTATTTGTAAACATGTTTAACATTATACATATAAATGCAAATGTGGATATAAAAGTGAGAAATGTGTTCAAAATGTTTTGCCACCATTGGCGTACTAAATTAATTATAGCCACTTGAAATATAACACAATTATGAAAGAGAAAAATAAATAAATAATAATAACAAAATTAAAATAAAACACAAAAAGATTAGAAACTATCATTTAAAAAATCTTTAACATAATAGTAATATTTTTCAGTAAGTAACTTCTATAGGTACCTAGTCCATGAACCGACAACTTACTCACAACAATGTTTACTGTAATACAAGCTTATGAGGTTCTCTTTTGAATAAGTTTGGCGGGTTTATATTTTTAATAGCCGCTAGAATCTTATTATATATTAATAACCTCTAGAATCTTATTATATATTTAATAACATCTAGAATCTTATTATATATTAATGGTGCCATACAAAACACGCTTCTATGAAGGAGTGCTGTTTTCGCAGAGTGAGGCTGTAAGAAGCTCTTATATTTAGTACGTCTATTTCTAGTGACATTGTCTGACAAAAGAGGAACCCAGTGAGGATTGCTTCTAACAAATAAAGCTATTTCCAAGATGGTGACGGAAGTGTCAGTATATGGTATTTTATAAACAGTGGTTGACAGCTGTCGGTATTTTTGATCATAAACATTGGAGAATGTAGTTGGTGGGGTTTTACCAGAAACTTAACTAATATCGAAAGTAACTAACTTTTTAAAGTATGAATGAAATATGCGACTTTTTTTTTCTAGACGAATAAATAAAATTGAAGTGTTTGTTTTTAACTTCAACGTAACAGCTTTTCACTAAATGCATATGAAAGTATACAGGGTGGATTTTTGAGATGGGGCAGTAAGGGCAGCTACCTTAACCGTTGTAGCTACAGGAAAACGGTCTTAACTTTTTGAGATATTTTGATGGATGGAATTTTGACATGGGGCAGTAAGGGCAGTTTACCTTATAGCAGCCCTTAATGTCCCATCTCAAAAATCCACCCTGTATACGGTACTTATACTTGTATTTTCATAGTGTAATGTCGTACGGTATTCTGTTATGGGGAAATGCTGCCGACATTCAGACTATCTTTGTTTTGCAGAAAAGAGCTGTTCGATCAATTTATAAATTAAGTCCAAGACACTCTCTCAGAGAGAAATTTAAGGAGATTAATGTAATGACTGTGCCTTCTCAGTATATTTTTGAAAATCTATTATATGCCCATAAAAATATAAAATTATTTAAAAAATACAGTGATATCCATAATATAAATACTAGGAACAAACACAAATTTGTTGTACCTACAACAAGGCTCAAGAAAATAGGTAGCTCGTTTCGATGTCAATGTATACGCTTTTATAATAAACTTCCAAGCCACGTTCAAGATCTAAGCCTTAATAAATTCAAATCATTCATTAAACGTAAGTTGTGCCAGAAAGCCTTTTATACTGTTAAAGATTATATTGAGGACAAAAAGGCTTGGGATTGAGCTGCTCCAATTTTTGTACATATTGAGGTAGTTTATTTTTATTGTTTTTTTTTTGTTTTTGCTAACTTTATTATTTTATAAACAGTGACATTTAATTATTATTTTATACACAATGACAGGAATATTTACTTGTAAAGTATTATATTATTTTAATTATTGTGAATGTGAAGACTATGTGGGTTATTGCATAATATTTTTTTTCCCTTTCTTTTATTCTCAGTTAGTGTTAATCATGGTCTGGCAGTTTGAGTCATGGCGAGTCAGCCTACCCAAATGTCCTTTCTTTGGTATTGATCGTCGCATCGTTGAGCTCCTTAAATTCTGAGTAGAGCTGCACGATTACTGACAAATGCGTGCACTGACTGGTCAGGTCCACTCAACCTGTGTGGTTCTTTCCTCAAAAGACCATTTCAGACACCAATCTACATGGTCTTCACATGATCTGACCAAGATTATGTCTGGACTTTAAAAGAGACTATGACCTCTGAGTTTGTTTCGGCCTTTCTTCTCAGAGTAGTCAGATAGGAAACGCCGACCTCATCTAGTTTTTAAAATATGATTGACGTGTAAAAGTGTTTGTACAAACCTACTTACAGAAATAAAATCATTTATCATTTATCACTTATAACAATTTTTTTTTTTTTTCTGTTTGTTCCGGCTAATCTTCTTAACGGCTGGACTGATATTGACGGGACTTTCACTGACGCTGATGTTATTTAAGGAGTAACTTAGGTGGAGCGCGGGCGGACCGCGGGCAGCGGCTAGTTTCATAATAATATTTTAATCATTTCCCAAAAGAGTTCTACTGGTTTTAGAACACTTCAGTTTCTTAAATAGAAGAAAGGCAAAGGCAAAGGCCGCATCTTAACAAAAAGTGATTGTCGAGTGAGTGCACGATCGTCACGTTCATAAGTCACTTTTTGTTCGGAGAAAAGCCCTCTGTTGGCGCGACCACGAGTTCCGGTTGGACGGTGGACGCGGAGTACGTATATCACCAACGTTACGCACTCGCAATTTATAGCTGCAATCAAAATCGATTTCATTTTGACAATCTAATTCAACAAAATCCATTGCGCCGTTTGTTTTAAAAACCGATGTTTACAAGTACAACGAAATGAATGTAGCCGATCCGTCAAAATACAAGCGATTGATGCTGAACACGCAATCCATGAGCTATCGCACTGTCGTCAATTATACAACATGTCCCAGAATTAACGCACAACCTCTTAAGGGGGGGTCATTGTACTCATCATTATGAACACCTTTTACTATGGGACCGAACCTCAAATCGCGAAAAAAATCAGTTGTTCTATACATATATGTTCGAATAACTCGTCAAAATGTAGGGATCAGCGGATTTTTTTTTCAAAGAGATAAGATGGCGGGTGCTCTGATTGAGAGAAAATAATAATATATAATAATACTCTTCATTTTGTTATTGTAATTGTATCACTAACATAGTTGTAAGTTTATTTTATTGTTACTAATACTGTATGAGTCTCATGAGTTACTCCCAATAAAGAATTTTAATTATTATTGGGAGTGTTTTTTTTTCTCAGCTCGTAGGCTGGTTTTTAGCTACATTTACGGGCCAGAGCCAAGTAAATGCAGCGTGTGGTGAATTTTATGGTGAGAGTGTATTATTATTATTATTCCTTTATTTCATTAAATATACATATAAATTATATTTTTAAATATTAGAATATAAACAAAATATAAAAACATTTAAAAATATAAAAAATAGTAGCCCACCGGTATCGGGAACAAGGTCCAAGCTACCGGCGGTCAGGGCTCCAGAGAGAGGAACCTCCTAACAATGCGAGCCGTGTCCAGAAGTACCGCTCTCTGAATCAGGCCCTTAATCCAGCTGCCCAACGAGAGCCTCTTTAGGTGTTGGTCGAGGCTCTTGGCAATTAAGCCATTGGCTGATACAACTATCGGCACAATGATTGCTGAGTCCACATCCCACATGTCGACAACCTCGCGAGCCAAGTCAAGATACTTGATTTCTTTATCTTTCTCGGCTTTCACGAGGTTCCCGTCATGAGGGACCGTGATGTCAATAATCATTGTGCGCCGCTCTATTCGATCCACTACCACTATATCAGGCTTATTGGCAACAATAGTCCTGTCAGTGATGATGGATCGGTCCCAGTACAATGTGATATTTCCACTCTCGAGAACTGGGTCGGGCACATACCTGAAGTACGGCACCTCCGATTCCACAAGGTTGTATTTCAGAGCAAGTTGCTGATGGATAATCCTGGCTACAAGGTTGTGTCTATGCAAGTACTCTTCGTTAGCTAGACGAGAACACCCGGAGATAATGTGTCGGATTGATTCTCCCGGACGGTGGCATGCCCGACACACGTCAACCGTGCCGTCCTTCACAATAAATCTCCGATAATTCTTAGTCATGATAACTTCGTCCATAATTGCACAGACAAAGCCTTCGGTTTCCCCAAAGAGATCACCGAAACGCAGCCAGGCTACGGACGCTAAAAAGTCTACTTCGGGTTCATGTAGGGCCCGGAAAAAGCGTCCGTGAAGCTCCTTACTTTGCCATACCTCCCTGCGATCATTAGTGTCAAGCACTACAGGTTTGCGCCAGTTCTCTGTAGCCAAGGAGAGCGGGGTGAGGCCCTTGTCCACCACGACCACATCTCGATGCATCCCCACGTCGGCTTCTAGGAAATATTCCCTGAGACTGCATATCTCGCGATTGTGGAGTGTCTTAGCGTTTAAAAAGCCACGACCTCCACACTTTCGCGGGATATACAGTCTCATTACCGAGGACCGTGGGTGATGCATTCGATATGCAGTCAGCAGCGTACGAACCCTCCTATCCAGGGCGTCAAGTTCGGTCTGAGTCCATTTGAGTATGCCGAAAGAGTACATCAAAACCGGCATGACCCAACCGTTGAAGGCGCGCACTTTGTTCCCGCCTGATAGAAGACTATTAAATACTTTCTTCAGGCGGGCAAAGAAGCGCTCCTTCAACGATTGCTTCATGTCAGTAACATTGATGCCCAACGCTTCCGACATACCCAAATACTTATAGGTTTCGGATGCGGAGAGGGCTCTAAGGTTTATGGAATCCAAAAGTTGGGTTCCCACGGATTCCACAATCTTCCCTCGCTTTACATGCATGACCGCACATTTGTCCACACCAAATTCCATCCTGATGGCACTACTGAAAGTTTCAGTTACTTTCAGTAGCTCCATCAGATGCAAATTGTTGGGGGCAAAGAGTTTTAGGTCATCCATGTAGAGGAGGTGAGATATAACCTGACCACCTCTCCTCAACCGATAGCCTAGACCTGAATCCTCCAGCAGTGTGCTTAGAGGATTCAAGGCTAAGCACAACCAAAGCGGACTCAAACTATCGCCCTGAAATATGCCTCGCTCGATCCTTATCGGTTCGCTATTCCTCTGGATATTTCGACATCCTGGATAGCGAAGGACTGTCCTCCATTGCCTCATACATGACATCAGGAAGGTGCGCAGAGTTGGATCTACTTTATACAGCTCCAGCACCCTCATGAGCCATGTATGTGGCACCGAGTCATAGGCCTTCTTATAATCTATCCAACATGTCGACAGATCCTTTCGGGAACGTCGAACCTGTTGGCTAATGGCCATATCAATGAGGAGTAACTCCTTAGTACCGCGAGACCCGTTCCTACATCCATTTTGAGAGGCAGACATGATGGAGTTAGTGTCTATATGTTTGTTAATTTTAGCTCTCAAAATGGATGTAAGAACTTTATAGACCGTCGGTAAACACGTGATCGGTCTATAATTTTTGGGTTCCGCGGTGCTACCTGATTTATGGAGTAGGTGGGTTATTCCTGTCGTTAGGAACTGGGGTAGCGAACCAGACTCCAAAGAAATCTGGTACTGAGCCGCCAAGCGAGCGTGCGACCCAACAAACCATTTGATCCAGAAGTTGTGCAGTCCGTCCGGTCCTGGAGACTTCCAGTTAGGCAATGGACGGACCGCACGAGCTACATCTTGGGGGCAGATGGTAATAGCCCCCATTTCTGGTATTGGATCGCAGGCTCGCTCAACTTTTCGAGTCCAATCACCTTCAGTGTGACCGACAGGCACCGACCAGATACTGTGCCAGAAAGAAGACATGGCATCATTATCCGGCAGGCGCGTGTCAGTCACACCTTGATTCGGTCGTTCCCAAGCCCTATAAACCCACCTTTCATTGCTCTGGAAGGTGCGATTCTGAGTGTATCGGTCCACACGCCGGTTATACCTACGAATACGGTTTGCCCAAGCATACACTTTCTGCTTCAGGAAGTCTATGCGCTCTGTGACACGAGATAAATAGTCCTCAGGGCTGGTATCAGTCCCTGAGAACGCCCGCCTCACAAAGCGCATAACTCTTGGGCGAGTATTGCCCTCCCTGAAGCAGATTAGTTTACTGATGAGCGCTCTGGCCCCACCAATACGACGCTCAATTCTGCACTGCCAGGCTGGTACGGCTGGTTTCGGTCGTGTAGCTATAAAGTCATTTTGAAATTTTACGTGAGCTACACGACATGCCGCTACAGCCGCGCAGTACAGAATCGAATGAGTATCAGTGAGGTCTTCGCAGTCATCAAAATAGTTTGACAACTGCGAATCCAGAGCTGCCACCAGCGCCCTATTTTTGTTATGCATGGGCAAACGAGGTAAGCGTGGTCTAAGTTCGGGTGACATAAACCGATATTCCCGAATCGCACCCTCCAAAGCACTCCTCAATTTCTCATTGCACTGGGTACTTACGTTTGTAGCCCTGTCATCATTCCCCTCGTCAGCTTGGACTGTGTGGGACTGCGGTGGTACCACAACAGTCTGCGACAGGGGGGCGATGACATGGCTATTCCGCATTTCAGTTCGCAGGCGATCAAGTACAGTGTCATCCAACATATGATTACGTTGGATAACCCGCACCTGATCCGATAGTCGTTGTGCCGAAACGTTGACAGCTGGTTCAAGCACCTGAAAAAGAGAGAGCATCCGAACACGGTACGCGGTCAGATTGTTTCCCCCCTCTGTAGCCCCATAGTATGAGCGCATGACGTTCTCATTGATGGTTCGTGTCCATCTCATGCGCTGCACACTTCCGCCGGGAGCTGGGACCCTATCAGAGGCCGGTGGGCCTCGAGGTCCTAAACCATCCGGCGGCCGGCGTCCTCCCCGTCGACGAGCAGGTGGTGGCGTCGTGGGCGGGGAGAAATACTCGTCGCTCGAGCTCGACGCAACTACCGCGGCCGGTGTCGTCACAGTGGGGCTGGGTACCGGCGGCGGCGAGGCGGAGCTGAGCGAAGAGTCCGGAGGTGGTGGGCGTGCACTTCTTACGGCTGATCTCGTCAACATCTCGATAAAATTTTCATTATTATTTTCTGTTTTTCAGTGGCATGGTATGACAGATGTCATCTCTTAATCGGCAGTTTTTTATTCATGTCTTAAATAAAATATGGTGTTTTTTTGGGATAAATTGGTTTCAGACTTCTTTCGGGTTTTTTTTAAAGCACATATAAACTATAATATTGAGTCGAAAATTATTAAAACTGCTAAAAAATATGAAAATTATAAGATCCAGTTTGGAGACGTTTGTTGACGTTGGTGTTGCCAGCTTTTATTATTATTATTATTATTGCGTTATTTACGTTTTCGAGCAGTCGATTTTTTGGAGTTTACTCCATAAAGGTAAATCTATTTTCATAAAAGGAAATTTGATGAGTGACATGAATACAAGCATTCACTCAAAAGCGTTACGTTTTTCTGCGCAACGTACCTTGCGCTCCTTTCAAGGAGTAAACTCCAGTCTTCCGTCGGAGCTGACACACACACACACACACATTTTTCCAACATATTATGAAGCAATGGATTCGGAATTTCTTTCAAAAATCTTTGGATTGTGAAAGCAAGTGTGTTATGGAGCTGGGGTGCTGGACTTATCGATGTAACTCTAAAATCGCCAATCCATCTTAAGCAAGCATGATGATCAATGCTCGTGCCTTCTGTGTTTGAGAAGAGGCGTTTACTCTTCAGTAGGACAATCATAAGTAAGAAATAGTAGATTGTTGCACGCAAATCGCAAAGTGAGTTATTGATGCACGAGCGTTTATATTAGCACGAGTGCATTAATTGCCGTGATAAAATATACCTAGTCAAAATAAAAACTCAAGTTAATGAAAACAAAGTGTTTCACCAAGTCCGTTATATTCAGCCAATTTTTATTTTCAGCCAGTATCTTTTGAATCTAATGCATACATTTTATATTAAACTTAATGGAGACATTAAACCTCTGTGGTAAATTTATATCTAAATAAAAAATAAAAACTACTAAAACTCTGGTTCTAACCAAAAAATACGTGCTGATCGCTTTTGTAGTGAAATGATAACATTAGTACTTAGTTGAATGAAAACTTATTTTCTTTCTTCATCATCAAAATTTCAGCCGAAAGACGTCCACTGCTGGACATGGGCCACTCCCAAAGGTGGGTTTGCCATAATTGCCACGCTTGGCAGGCGGGTTGGCGATCGCAGTATGGTGGCGAACGCTGCTGCCCATTCTCTAGTCCTCCTTAGTCGCCTTTTACGACACCCACGGGAAGAAATAGGATGGTGCTATTCTTTTCGTCCGGCACCACATAGTACATGGTATTTTCTATCTTACTTTTACCTAAACTTCTAATTCCACCTCCTACATAAAAGTTCAAACATCAAACACTTTTCGTCCTCCATATGTTTTATGCCAGGCGTTGTATTACATTCGAGCTCGGAGCCGTAGGTAAGAGAACACGAAGTATTCTGACTAGCTAGCAGCGGAGCACATTCCTTCCATACAGCTGAACTGACTTACATACGACTGGTATAAGATTTCTAGAAGTGTGTAATACTAGATGGATGATAGTAGGGTAAGCTTTTTATGTGATTTTGGTATTATTGTATGCATTTTTATTTCCACTTTATAAACAGCCAAGTCAAAGTCAAAGTCAAATTGTTTATTTCAAATAGGCACATATAAGGCACTTTTGAACATCATCATCATTTACAAAAAAAATTAATTGATTCTAGTCGCCCTTTCCAAAAGGTAGTTTCGTATGGAGAAGAATGGGCAAGAAACTCCACCCTTTAAAAATGTTTTACAATATTTTGTTTATGTACATTAATTATAAGATTATAATATATGTGAAGACAATGCACCTAGAATAAAATAAAATTACTATACCACAATAGGTAAAATTAATTAAAAACGAAGCAATGAAAAATGACTTAATTATTAGATAGATACATGGTGCTCACATATTTACAAACATCGTGAAAGTATATGTTTTCCTAAAAATTTTAAAATAATAAGTCAGTGTATGAGTCTAGGAAGTCAGAAAAATAACAAATTATACAATTAAAATAGCAACCAGTTTGATTTTGTCTAGACTCTTGATTGTCCTATGGAGCTGGACCAGCATGTTTCCAAGCATTCCTATCCTGATCCTGAGTCAATTCTGTAATAATCTCACCGTGATAACTTAAGTGAAGTGAAAATGAAATGACCTGTCAATAGTGTCAATCCCTATAGCATCGGGTGAAATGACAGCTTATTTCACCTAAGTTTTCGTTTCCGTATGGACTGAGGAGCCACCTTAAACGTCCTATAACTTTTTAACAGTTTTACTACAAATTCCACGATCGGGCCTACAAAATCAGCGAATTTAGTACTGAATATTGGTCGTCATCATTTCAGCCGAATGAAGCCCACTGCTGGACATAGGCCTCCCCTAAAAGAGGGGTGGGGGGTTGCCATAATCCCCACACTTGACAGGCGGGTTGACGATCGCAGCGGGGCGAGCACGCCTACTGTGGCATGACTTGAGTCACACATTTTATCACAGTTTCAGCGATAAAACTGTTTTGTTATAAAATGCTAGTACAAATTGACATGACATAATTTATCATGGCTTGTCACAAACGTCTTGACACGCCCGTGCTCGGCCCACACTATGGTGTTAAAATGCATAGAGAACGCTGCTGCCCATTCTCTAGTAAGGCCTTTTACGACACCTACGGGAAGAAATGGGATGGTGATATTCTTTACGTCCGGCACCACACGGAATAATATTGGTAGTACCCTCATTTATGAGACATGGCTCCTTAATCCATACGGACACATGTTTTCACAGTGAGATTTTTCCGGAAAATTTTGGCTGAGCTCAATAGCTAAACATTCTCCTGACTCCTGACACACGAAACCAGAACACTACATAAAATCTAGATAGCAACAAACATTAAAATTCATAAAACTCTTCAAAGGAACAACATTCCCTAATCAACTAATCCCGTAATTGTTCATTTCTGAAAGTCTTTCGCGACATTTTGCCGCAAGTATTACATTTATTTGGTCGGAGAAAGGTTATCCATTAAAAACCGCGAATTGGGGCCTGATGTTGTTTCCTATTCGCGACGGGGAGGCGCCCGAGTGGCGCCGGGGCAAAGAGTAAAATGTTGGAGGGTGAAGAACAGATGCGACACCGAAAAGATTTTATACCACGCGAAGAGCTCGTAGCTAAGTTATAAAAGCCGTACGGGTTGATCCATCAGGTTAAGCTACGGTTACCGCGGTTGGTCCGTAGATGTGTAACCATTTTTATAAACCGAGTATCCTCCGTGCCTTGGAAAGCACGTTAAGCCATTTGTCCCGGCTGTCATTCGTGGATCTTTTACAGTTGATACGGGTCGTCCGAAGCTCGAAAGTCTGGCAACCAGTCTTATCAATGGATGTCGTATTAGCCAGTAACTGGGTTGTGGAGGTCAGATAGGCAGTCGTTCCATGTAAAATTCCGGTATTCAGCTGAATCTGGTTAGACTGGAAGTCAACCAAAATACAGTTGTGAAAAAGCTAGGCAGATGATGATTGCACCTAACTATGCCTCTGACATCTACGGATTAAACAATCTACTAAGCCTAATCAAGGTAAATGTGAAGATCAAAACGTTTAACTTAAAAAAACAACCAGCTTCCAAAAAAACACTGTGAAAAGTAAGTGAAAAATAATTTTAATTTCGGAAGTCGGTGTCTTTGGATCAGTATTTCAGTTTTTTGCCACCGACTTCCGAAATTAAAATTTATTTTTCACTTCGTTGTTTTTTTTTCCCCCTTTTTAGTGGGGCAGTCAGTAATTTATCTAAGTTACAATAGCCTGATGTCATCACCATTTACAAAATATTGCTTTTTCCGATGCTGGGACGTTAATTGCTAAGGAGTTCTCCTGGTAAGGACCAGGAGAACTGGAACTGATGGTGACTTCAACATATTATGCATTGTGATTGATTATAAATTGCTTAGAATCCATAATAAAATGCCTAATCGAATCGCAACCGTGAAATGTTTATTACCATCTGTGGTCTTCATCATCTGTTCCACTTCACCAAATGGTGCTTCCCGAGTGCAACTGCATAAGTTACTATAAAAATACCCAAATCGATATGGGTAAAACATACAGACGAACATATAACCTCCTCCTTTTTGGAAGTCAGTTAAAAAGGGATCACCGAACTCGAGAAAATACAGTCAATGATGGGGTATGTTTTTGGAACTCACGTTTAAATTTAACCCCTTATTTATAAACGTTGCTAAAAGTTAAGAGACGTCTAACCCTCAAAAACTTGGGAGGAAACGCCCGGGTGTTACCACTATTTGGATCGCCCGGAGGACACGGTGGACGTCTGCCCGGCTTGGGCGGAGCACTGCCGTGTCCTCACGGAGGCGGCGATCTCTCGCGTCCGGCCCTGGTTCAGGCCATGGTTCGGAGCGAGAGTGCATGGGAGGCCGTCACCTCCTACTGCGAAGCAGTAATGTTTGCAAAGGAGGAGGCGGAACGCGCGAGGGAGAGGCAAAATTCGCACCCTCACGCCCCTAGTCACCGCGGGAGACGCCCCAGGCGTCGGGAGTTGCAGGCCAATTCCCGGCCACCGAAGGCGCGGGCTTGTGGACGGTGAGCGATGGGTAGATTGCCGTCCGATACGGACCAGGCCCGGGTCGACGGCGCGTTGTGTTCCACGCGCGCCTCGAAGAGATGTTAGCATGAACTGACAGGGTCCGTTAGTGCCAATGCCTGCCAGGGCTGCGATTATGTCCGAAAGGGATATCGTGGCCCAGGCACACAGACAAATAAAGGAACACGGGTGGATTTAAGTCAGTAAAATTCTAACACGCCCTCCCGCTCCGCCCAGAGCGCGAGAAGTTATTTAATAGATTCCCACCCAAAAAAAAAAACCCTCAAAAACTACTACTAGCACTGGGCACTATCATTATTTAACTTTATGCAACGTTTATGTTATACAAAAGTTTCCTATTTTGACTCCACCTTGACATTTTTGACTACCTTGTTTATCTTTTCTGTGGTGCTTTATGGAACTGAATCTAAATGACTGATTTCATAAAGGGTTGTTTTTGATTGTGAGTGCTTATGCCCAAGCTCATGAAACTCCATTTGGAGTAACGTTATCTACCTGCCTGTATCATCGTCATTCTCCTGCCCTTATCCCAATTTATTTGGGGTCGGCCATAAAATCTTTCACAAAGTCCATCCATCGTTTCTTTGGTCTTTTCCTACTCTTATTTTTTCATTCATTTTTTCATTGCATTCATACTCAAAACTTTTCTCACGAAATCGACCTGCTGTTTGTCTATTTAAGATTTAAATTCACACTCATATTAAATCAATCCTTATCACCATATTAATAGACAAGAACACTATCCATAAATTGGTTTCCTAAGTCTTAATGTTAAGTAAGTAGGTACTTAGTACTTTCAATTTGAAGTAAAGTGTCCCATCTACAAAATTAATCTTTGGGGCGCGTCTCGCTGTTATGCGCTATTTTGTATAAAATTTATTGCCATATGTAACAATACATCCCACACCGAAAAACGAACTACATATTCTTAGCAATAAGGTGTACTTTTCTTCGTTTTATAATAAAATTGGGCTAGTATTTGTTATGGCAAGTAAGTTAGGCGTAATGCGCGCACGTTTAGAGAAAGATATATTATTTGTGTGCCTTGATTTTTGGCTGTGTCCCGTGTATATGGCAGAAGAGCCGAGTGGGTAAATAGATACTTGACTTAACATGTTTTTTGGAGGCAGTATCGATCAATACATCATACTGACAACAGAGGATAAAGTAAAAGGCTTACATGCCATAGCATTGTAAAGAGATACCTGCAGTGGTATTCTGTAATAATATCACCGTGAAAACTTAGGCGATGTGAGCTGTCAATGGTGTCATCCCTATCAAAAGTTGCAAATTATTCGTAAATAGTCCGTCGCGCTCTCGGCTGCTTGCAGAGCATATTGTTCGATCATGCGATGAAGTGCATGGATTAATAAATTGAGACAATGTATGGGACCATGGAAGTCTGGCATCGTTTTCAGAGTTCCGTAGTAAACAAGGAACCCTTATAGTTTCGCCATGTCCGTCTGTCTGTCTGTCTGTCCGTCCGTCCATCTGTCCCCGGCTTAGCTCAGAGACGCTAAGTTCTAGAAAGCTGGAATTTGGCATGGGTGTACATATTATTCACGCCGAGAAAATCGTAAAAAAAAACCATGAAAAACATTTATTTTAGGGTACCTCCCTTGCACGTAAAACGGGGATGATATTTTTTTTTGTCGTCTTATACATGGTGAGGGGTATCGTTGGATAGGCCGTTTAAAAATATTGTGGGTCTATGAAAAACATTTTTCAATTCTGAGATCCTTTTGCGTAATATTAAGCTTTAAAGTACTTTAAGCTTTTAAGTGCAATTTTTTGTTAGTCAAGTGTCCTCCCCCCCCCCCTCCTGCCAGCTAAATGGTAGGTTATGGGTATGTGAAAAACTTCATGGCAGTAGTATATATAACGAAATTAAAAGGAAAACTATCACAGCTAAGTAGGGTTTACAAGTTAACGAGTAATCGTCGACCAACTTAAATTTGCAGTTGAAGAAGAATTTGCAGTTGACCGTAACGTATATAGATGTATGTTTTCCAACTACAATGTTAAGTTTGTTTTTGGGATGAATTCATCCTAACTACGGAACCCTTCATTGTGCGTGGTCCGACACGTACTTGGCCAGTTTTTTTATTTATTATTCTTCTTCTTTTTTTGTTTTAAACAGGCTTTTGTTCCGACTATTTTGGAAGGATTTATTTTATTTACATATTAACGAAGGCCTATCATGTGTTGTTCTCATTTATTTATCAGTCTATTCTAGTTTTGTATTTAGCAATTTTTTACTAAAAATCACACTATGTATGTACATATTCGTTATTATTTTATCTGACCCAAATTTAATTTATTTATTTATGTATGCATACACACATTGCAGTATAAAACTGATTTACATCCGTCACTTCACACTTTCAGATCCAGTTGAAAACCAGCGTCAGGCACCAGTTGTCTGGCATTTTTTGCTGAACTGGACCTTTTTTGGCGCAGCCGTGAGGCACACTTTTCTACTATAATTATATTTCTTTCATCGCACTTTACAATTTTTACTTGTTTTATTTTCTGTATTTTTATCTCGTGAATATTTGTGTTCCATTTTTGTCTGCTATTTTGTGCTAAATAAATGTATTTGCTTTCTTCTTTCTTTCTTTCAATCACAAGGTTAAATTAGGGCTCACTTCACGCTCACTAGAACTAAGGTTTCAAGTGAAGTGAGCTGTCAGCAGCTTTTTAGGGTTCCGTTGTCAACAAGGAACGCGTAGCGGTCTTCGAGCATGAATACCAACTTCATGCAACCTCCTTCACAGGGTTAGGTCGCTTACCAGCAGCGGGTGGTCCTCCTGGATCTGTCGCAGAAGCCTGTCACTTGGTGTGTGCGTGCACCGTGCGTTTAATCACTGCGACAAGCAGCGAGAGCATGTGAATAGCCTGTCATTGCGACTCTGCAACTTGACGCCAAGTGTACGGACCTTAGTGTAGCGGCATCAACATCGTCACACTGACGTCACGCAAAATCCTGCATCGCGCAAGCAGAGTTTACCGCGCGACTAGCGTATACAATCTGGCTCTGGATGGGGTCCATATTGGCTCAACTAAAGTTCTTTACCCGAAATTGTTCTTCCTAACGATTTTTAATCCGAATGATCACTCTTCCTAAAATGTTTCATCCTAAAGTTTTCATTCATACTATTTGTAGTGCTACCGGCGATGTTCATAACACTCATGTTTCCGAAAATTGTAATTAATAATATCATTAATGTAAATATATTTAAACTCCTACTGTTTTTTATCATAACGCTTTTATCCCTAAAACTATAACTATACATGAGATAATTATGTCTAAAAAACCAACTGTTTAGAATGATTTAAGGTCGTTTCACAGATTTTTGTCTTAAATGAATGAAATTCAGGTCAGAATGTCGTCTTGGGGGCACTATAAAAAAATACTTATTTTTTCGCGACCAATTTCGAGGTAGCGCTCGCCGGCCGCTGCCGCGGCACCGCTCGCTTCGCTCGCTCGGCTCGCGCGTAGTTGGTCACAGTTCTAACCTAACCTAACCTATGGATATCTTTGCAGGTACACACTGCTATAAATAAAATTAAAATATGACTTTGAATAATATTGTAAAAGATGGTTATGTTGAGAAAATATAGGAAAACAAATAAAGTCTATTAGATGTTTATTGCTACTGACATTATGAAGTTAAATGCTTCGGAATTATGAACATTAGAGACAGAGTAGTTAGAAATTGTGATTGTTAGGATAAAAAATGTTAGGAAGAACATTTTCGGATTTCCAATTATCGGAGTTGAAAATTTAGGTGAACTTTGGCGTACCCCTCTGGATGTACGACACTAAATTAAAACGAGCGCAGTACTAGTCCATCGAAACATTTTAAAACACAAAGATTAGTAGTTAATGGAAAATTTAAAAATTGCAATTTTCAAACAAATTATATAGCAGAATCAACTGCATAAAAAGTAAACACTCTAATATCTACGAAAAGTTACTGACCCTGCGCGGCGCGTTAGGCGCGCCTTACAAATTTACAATGTTTACCTATTATTACGGACTCAGATCTACATCATGTTGAAAAATAACAAAATGGAAAATAATTTCCTGTGGCTAAAGTATTCATTGGATATGAATTATTTTTTGTATATGGGTAAAAAACAAGATACTCTTTACGTGGTTTATAGGAATGTCAATCGTCCTGTAACACCTTGTATACAACGTCCCGACATCAACCGTCGGGCTATTGCCCACCAGACACGACACCCGTCTGGTCGAAGGATCCTCCCTTTACTATAGAGTATGAGTGAACTTTACACCCTGTTCCTCATACCTCTAAATTAGAACAAAATATATGAAAATGGTCGGCCGCAGCCTATCGTTGCGTCTAATCGCCGAGCTGTTGCAGTCGCATGTCACATAGTATGCGCCATGTTTTAGACCAACGAGGCAGATGGGTACAAGAGACAGAACGAGAGGAAGAGAGATTGTGTGTCGAGATTTGTCTTCAACGTAAAGAAAAACTCGTTCAACCCTGACCCGTTACGGACCGATTACGTTGAAATCGTCCGGCGAACGGATAGTAATTAGTGACCGATGAAAAACATCCGCTAGTCACCTATCAATCCGGGATTATTTCAGCTCTTTATACGACACGGTAACGATACGATACGATTATTTGAGCTTTATCCGCTTAGAATTGATTGCTTTTGCATGAGGGAATAATATACATAACATCATACACACGGCTGTAATCCCCGAAGGGTTTGGCAGAGGTGTACCTATAGTACACCCACATTTTGCCAGTTATGTTTTAGTCGCATGTAATAGGGGGCGAGCCTATTGCCATCAACACAAATCAGACTCCGAGCTGCTACTGAGAAATTCCAGATGGTAAACCCCAATAACACTTTGCCCGACCCGGGAAACGAACCCAGGACCTCATGCTCAACAGTACCGTTATATTATATTTTCATACGGAAACCATGAGTAGAATTCGTCAGTCTAGATCATTGTTGTACATTTCAATATACAGATGAAATAATTTAAAGTCTTCATAAATTAACATTAAACCTTGTCGCATAGAACCAGAGTTAAATAATTTCAAAATAAATAACAACCCAATTTTCGTCACAGTTATTTCGCGTAGGTATGTATTTTGTTCAAGTCAATTACCGTACAATAATAAACATATCGGCGGAATTGCGACACCGCGAATATTTGATTTTTATTTTTTGAATATTTTATCAAAAATATTCAAAAAACAAACTAAGTAAAATAGTCTACGTTTTTGGATAGCATAATTAGATCTTTGTATGCTGCTTATGTGTATGCAGTTTCATTAAAATCGGTTCAGTCATTTCGAAAAACAAGGGCTTGAAAGTTTGTACGAAATGCCGTAAGGCGTAAACGCCCTTAAGCTTAAAATAACAACATCAACCCTTCACTTGAAGGTACCTAAAATAAAACATCATCAACCCCCGCATCCTGTTCCACATCCTGTTCGCACATGCACCACAATTTCACAGCTGATTGAATTTCTCAATATTCTGGCGAGGGCCAAGCTTCCTCACGGAAATTGGAACGTCTCCGTCGTTGCGCACTTATACACAGTACTGGAATTTACACTTCCTCACACGGAAATATAGCAACAGACTTGAAACTGCCAAAAAACAAGATTTGAAAAAACTGTCATTTTCATGTGTTCTTATTTGGGATATAAAAATCTACTTATTAATATTACAATTATAATGGACTTAGTGTTAGTAAAATCTTATGCACTATGTTAATCAATACCCATCAAAATATGCATCTATTTGTTCTGGATAGGGCAATCCGCACGAGATACAACCCTCTGCAGGATACTGTTGCTACTGCCTCGCACGCGCTGCAACAGGGAGGCCACTTTCTTCCGTATAATCGCATGAAAGCCGACGCACTACAATAGCGAGGCAGCCGCATCAGCATCCTGAAAACGTTGTTGTATTGGACACGCAGAGTGCTAGCAGCCCGGCGAGTAAAAGTTACCCAAAGACTGCTCGATTATAACGATTGGCAGTTAACATCAAAATCAATCTGCTTGGCCTTTTCCCAACTATGTTGGGGGGTCGGCTTCCAGTCTAACCGGTTGCGGTCGAATACCAGAAATTCACTTGTTTTTTTTTTATGTAAAAATCTAGGCATACATAATTATAAATTAAAGTCGCTTTTCGTGTCTGTCTGTGGGACCACGTTGTTCTTCTAAACTACGCAGCGGATTTAGATGCGGTTTCACCATCATTTAAAGAATGAATGAAAGGCGTGTGTGTATAAAACATTATCTTTTTATATAAAAACTGTAATTTTATATTTTGTTTTCAATTTAGTGAATTTTTTGTATAAGACATTAAATGAGTTTTTTTGAGTTTTTAGTTTTTTTTCGACATATTTCGATGTTTTGTTAAATCGTAATCACTATGCGAAGCAGAGGCGGATTGCTAGTTATTATAGTAACAAACAGACTATACAGAAAAGATAAATATTTTAGTGATATTTATTTAAAAATTAAAGATAAATATTTTAGTAATATTTATTTTAGAAGTATGTATGGAAGTATATTCTCTTACTGTATGTTTATATTTAAATGAGTGACTAATCACTCATTTACTAAAAATGTTCAAAATGATGAGTACAATGACCCCTTTTCGGGTTTAGTATAAACAAAAACTAATGTTGTATATAGACAAGAAGAAAGGAACAGAAAAATACGTACAAATGTGATGCTTATTTCTAAAGAAATCTCTTCCAGCATACCTGTGATAGTAAAGTAAACAAAGAGATGTAGACAACGTGTGTAAGAGTAGAAAAGAAAACAATATACATAAAATCAAAATAAAAACTTACTAATATTATTACTATGCTATAGTAATAATATTAGTAAGTTTTTATTGTTCGCATCATTCATTTTTGTGAACACAAATGTAGGGAACAGCTGATTTTTTAAAATAAATAATTTCATACAACATTTCTGTATTGTTTTTATTTAGATATAAATTTACCACAGAGGTTTAAGGCTTCTACATACCAGTGCGACTAGTCGCGCGACGCGACACGGCACAAAGGCCCCGCGTGTCGCGGGACGAGCGGTGCCTTTGTGTCGTGTCGCGTCGCGCGACAAGTCGCCCCGGTATGTAGAAGCCTTTAATGTCTCCCATTAAGCTTAATATAAAATGAATACATTAGATCAAAAAGATACTGGCTGAAAATAAAAATCGGCTAAATAAAACCGACTGGGTGAAAAAAATTGTTTTCATTAACTTGAGTTTTTATTTTGAGTAGGTATATTTTATCACGGTAGGTTGATTGGTAGTTGAAAGAACACTGCGCTCGGTGCAAAAATCTAAAATGATGATAGTAAAAGAATATGAGTTATATTTTAAAGAAGACACTTTTATCAATTTTTAGGGTTCCGTACCTCAAATGAAAAAAGGAACCCTTATAGGATCACTCGTGTATCTGTCTGTCTGTCTGTCCGTCCGTCACAGCTGATTTGCTCCGAATCTACTGGACCGATTAAGTTGAAATTTGGTACAAATATGAACTTCTGTGATCCAAACACTAATGTGTTACGTAAATAAATTAATTTTGAACATGGAGGTGACTTTTGGGGATAAATTAGAAAATATAAAAAAAAGTTTTGTTGAATGTACCGCGTGACATATCAAATGAAAGGGCTTGTTTTAAGGATTTTTAAGGATTATAATTTTAAAATAAACATTTTTGAAATTATTTAAGAATATAGATAAAAATTACCATTCCCCCCTTATCTCTGAAACTACTCAGACTAAAATGTTGAAAGAAATACAGAAAATAGTTCTTTACTTATAATTTACATGGTAAATCACTCAATATCGTGCGTACAAACTTACATTTGCAGTTGGAATGTATGGGGGATCATGTTTTTCAACTATAATGTTAAGTTTGTTCTTGGGATAAATTCATCCCAACTACGGAACCCTTCATTGTGCGTAGTCCGACACGCACTTGGCCGGTTTGTTTTTCTAAAAAGTTATATAAAACTACTAGAATAAGAAGGTCTAAAAGTTTCAAAAAACGCAAAAATAAAACCAAAAAAACGTACAATCTAAACAGCCTCCCAAAATCTTCAAAAGATTGCCTATTAGCTCAGAGGCACATACGTCGGCGACACGTTATTTGTGCTTCGTTGTGCCTAATCCATCACTAATCAGCAGGACTCATTACCGAAATGAGCGAAGAAATCTCGTAATTACAAGCTTTCCCTTCATTCATTCATTCATCGTTCGTTCACTGAAGGTCGGGTTTCTTTTGCTGAAAAGGAATGTTTTCATGTAATTTATTGGAGTTAGAACGGATTAGGGCGTGGGGTTATAAGTATCAAATATGTTTCTTTCTTTATATATTTTTCATCATTCTCTGCGTTGTCATTTAGGTGTTAATCCATAGGAAATGGACGCTTAAGGATAACAACTAGTCGATACTTTTTCCATACAAATTTCGGGGGGGTTTTACTCCACTGTTCCACATTGTACGTCTAAAGTAAAACATGATATCGTTTTTTCTTATTATTAATTTTGTCTGTACAGAAGCAGAATAGTAAAAAACAAAGGCATTAAAAAGTTATGAGCCAACAAAGATTCGTTTTTCCTGCTAATTTTAACGCAACTTTGGGCGTAAATAAGTAATCAAAGAAGTATAAAATCTCTAAAACAAAGCTCGTTTCGACAAAGCTCAATTGTCGAAGATTATAATAAACTTTATTCGTAATTGATTTATGCAGTAGTTTTTTCATAAAACCCCACCTTCCAAAGGAGTTTTCGTATATTTTTACGCGCGCGGTTTAGTATGAATCGTCGTGCACTGTGTTTGTGTGCGTGCGACTAGACGACATGCGTGTAGACTAGCTTCTAACTGCTCATCACTGGTGCTATCTCTGTCGGACACGATGCTAGGTGAGACAGCGTGCTTTTTGGCCGCGCCCGCCAGTGAGTTCGAGCCCGCGACTAGTTGGCTCTTAAGGCTAGGTTTAGACGGTCTGGGATTTTCTGATCGTAAACAACATCATGCCTGTAATTCACGAAGGGTTAAGCAGAGGTTATACTCGGTGTTTCTGATCGTGACACATAATACTGGCGCGGTCTGGTAGGTAAATGGCAAATTATGATTGTATTAGTAATGTAACCTACAGCTTTTATTAATAGCTCAGAATTAGTACGTAATGCAAAAAAAAACAAGAAAATAAAGAAAAATAACACAAGGTTTTTTATTCGTATATGAAGTTATTGAGAAAATGCTCTAATTTAACATTTTTTTTTCAAATCATTAACACTACTCGTTTAGACGTGATCTTCAGTATAAAATCATTAAAAGTCCTACAACGTTCTCACGTTCACAAAATAAAATATAATATAATCTTTAAAAAAATATTAATACAATAATAAAAATAAAAACCTATTTAACCAATTGACATGACTGCCATTACAACTGTAACAAATCTGAATTAATATCCGGTCCACAAAAGCCACTAATAAATAGTTGAAATTACCTAAAACTGTAGGTATTTACGAGTAATGTCAAATAATTAAAAGATTATGTCAAGGAAGTACGTATAAAAATAAATAGAACTACTTTGGCTCAATCAAACAATTCAGCCTATAGCAGTCCACTGCTGGACATAGGCCTCTCCCAGGCTGCGCCACAACACCCAGTCCTCCGCCTTCCGCATCCAGTCTCTCCCAGCCACCTTTTTACCGGCCATCGGTCCTTCGACAAACATGGCCAGCCTACTGCCACTTCAGCTTGCTTACTCTGCAGGCTACTTATGTCGGTAACTCCAGTTCTCTTCCGGATAACTTCATTTCTGATCTTATCCTTCAGAGAAACTCCGAGCATAGCCCGCTCCATAGCACGCTGAGTGACCTTGAATTTGTGGATCAGCCCGACTGTCAGTGTCCACGTTTCGGCACCGTATGTCATAACGGGCAGGATGCACTGGTTGAACACCTTAGTCTTCAAACACTGCGAGATTCGTGACGAGAAGACTTGACGAAGTCTTCCGAACGCTGCCCAACCCAACCGGATCCTTCTGTCGGCTACTTTGACTGATTGATCGAAATAACAACAGCCAATGAAAATCACTTGTTATGAGATTCGACAACAGACGGTCTATCCAAACTTAGGTGAAGTGAGCTGTCATTGTATATGCTAGGGATTGCCACTATTATTGAAAGGTCTCTTCACGCTCACATATGTGATATTTACCTACAGAATAGATAGGTAGATTTCGCTTTGCTTTCAGAAACATGATTTCTTCCTAATATTATTTATTAAGCAACTCGTCATATTGACTTACAAATCATCTCCCATCTGCCAAAATCAATCCCTCCAAATTATATTAATTAAGACAGCAATATTATTCAAAAGATTATCAGCCACCGTCAGCAGGCATACATAAACACACAAGCGTTGTTTGGAGAGCAAACTACCGCTGTGCTGAAATTAATAGAACCTGTGACCCAGTTAAGTATACCTTATGCTATCCTGGTAGTATGCTGGCGAGAATGTAGGTATGGAGTTTCTTAATTTATGGAGTAAATTGTAGTTTTAGTTGAAGTTAGTTGTCAAAGGCATCTGATGAAATTATAAACGAATCCTGTTCAGGTTAAAATCTTACGAAATCACACACTGTTAGTAACACTTTCATCTGTATTTAGAAAGTTTCAACTTAATATGTCAACACTTTTTCCAACAATTATTGCTTAAATTGTAATTGAAAAATCATTGACGAAAATTGAGGTAATAATAGTAGATTCTTATACAAGGGTCGAAAGGAATCAATTGGTGACTTTCACCCGTGTTAAAAACTCGCTACTTTTCATTTCGAATATAAGGAAGTAAAAAAAAAATAGTTTTTCTAAAATATTTTATTTTCTTGTTTGCTCGCTACTTCATAAAATCATTGAATGTATTTAAATATCTTTCCTTTGAAATTTCTGGCAAATATTTTCGATTACTGTATTTGCCTCGTATTTAACCGAATCTGGGGTTAATATTTCAGAACTCATTTTTAATCAAATATAGTCTCACCCAAAACCCAGATTTTGAATTTCGGTACAGCTTACAGAGTTAGTATTCCATCAAATATTTAATATGGTCTTGTATATTATGAGTCTTTTTTAAATTTTAAATAAGGAACATACCGCTTCACCGCCGCGGGCCGTCTCGCTTTATAGGGTTTTTTTTTATTTGCACTGGCTGTATACAATATGTAACAAAAACCATATTGTTCCTTCTACCTACTTTTTAAGAATCGGTATACATACGTAATAAAGCCAGTCATTTATAAAAACAGTTCAACAAAAATAATTAAAATAAATATTTAATTATTAATATTTGTAATGTTTGACTGATTTCTAACCTCTTTCATTCTTTGATTTTGACTTCTCGACTAGCCAATACTTATTTTGTTTTAATTATAATTCCACCAATGTTGTGCTTGTAGGTAAATGTAGACGTCCCTAAAAGGAGCAACAGGGTTTTTGTTACTACTGTATACACTCACAAGACCGCAGCATATTTTTTAATCGATATTTTTCTTAATTATGTATAATTTTTCGTAGCCGACTACCTAACCAAATTTTGTTCTATTTTTATTAAAAGAGGGAAGCAATTCTATGAATCGGGTGGGAAGCAGCGTTTTCCACCCGCTACTCAGATCAAACAAACTCAGAAAAACTTTTCACAAGTTAGTAGTTTTTTATTTATCACTTTTTAGTGGGTCAGTTTGTAATTTATATTACAACAGCCTAATGTCAACTGCTCATTACCTTTTACAAAATATTGCTTTTCCCGATGCAGGGGCGTTAACGGTTGAGGAGTACTCCTGGTAAGAACCAGGAGTACTGGAGCTGAAGGTGACTTCACCTTATGCATTGTAACGAGCATAAATTGCTTAGCAACCATATTAAAGTGCCTAATCAAATCGCAACCCGTCAAAAACTTACTATTAAGTACTTCCGGTGGCCATCTGTGGTCATCATCAGCCCCACTTCACCAAATGGGGCTTTGCAGAAGTTACTATAAAAAATACCCAAATCGCTTTAAGTGTGCCTATACAATTTTAGGATTTCCCTCGATTTTCATGTGATCCCCTCATCAGATTCTGACTTGGTGACAATGGGACCACTTCCAGAGCGTACACTTTGAAACAAAAAAATATTTTTTTAAATCGGTTCACAATTATTGACGGAGTAATCGGTAAACATAAATAAAAAAATTTAAAAAATAAGATACAGTTTTGAAATTTTGTATATAGATTCTTTACATAAAAATACTAGACACGTGTATCGAGTTTCGCATATACTCAAAATAATGTTGAATACATGTCATCATTTAAGCACAAACTTAGTTTGATGGTAGACGACGGCTTTGTGAAGGATCTTTAACACCCTGTACCTATAAAAGTATAGGTACAGGTTGTTGAAGAAGATTTTATTGTAAAGACAATAAAATCTTCTTCAAAAGAACCAATAATAAGAAGGAACCAGCTATTTATCAATCAGACCGAGAGCAACTCGTCTACTCCTACAACAGCAACCAAACAATTACGTTTTCTAATACAATTTGAATGAATTAATAGTTCAATTCATCCTGCCCTCTGATTGGTCGGTCCGTCAATGTCGCCTCACTGCCCTTAGACCCACAAACAAATTACTACTCTAACTTTAAGAGCATAGAGTTGCAGTCAGAGTAGCAGAATTAATAATTAGAATAGATTCTAAACTTAATTAGTACGTTCTAAGAAGTTAGGTCGAACAATGAATGATATTTCAAGCAAAATTTAAATAAAGGAGTAAGTTTTAGATGTAGTCACATTTTGGTACTTAATATAATTCTTACTACTGAGAATATTTAATAAGCTTAGAAATAATTCTTAAAACCGACCGTACGAAACCGTATACCTACTAACAAATTCTTAAAACATCAAAGTTCTATGAGATGAATTATCAAAATAATTTCGGATTATATCAATTACAATTTTCGTTGAATTGATGTAGTCCAAATGCTTTAAAAACGATTAGGCTTACAAAACGTATTGGATAAAGAGATAAATGACTCGTTTTAATTGAATCGTTTTTTGGTTTAGATTTAGTTTAAATAATCTCTATGAGGATGACTTTGCAATCTACCGCAATGCTATAATAGTACAATTTTTACTAGGTTATGGCTCGTGCAAACGTGCTCGTGCGATATCGCGGGTGCGACAGGTAGCGCGACGTGCGCCATGAGGTTTTCATAGAAATTGTACTACTAGTGTCGCGTCGCGCTTGTCTGCTGCTTTACTAAATAAGTCTCCTTTACTAAGGAGACTTATTTAAATAAAATGAGACAATACTGAACGATTTTATTTTAATAAGTTCCATCATATTCTTGTCAAAGGACTAATAATAAAAACAACAACAACCAGCACATCATCGAAGTAAAACAAAACCTTTACTTATCAACTGTTCAAAGAATTTCCTTTAGCGGATATCGAATTCTGTATGTGAGGGTTAGGGAGTGAGTCCCGGCGGACTCCCGGCGCTGAACCGGCACTGAACCGGCTCCGGGTGAAAGTTTACACCTGATATCGACAGGTACGGGCATTGTACGAAACGTGTGGACTTGTGCCAACGACGAAATTCAGTAAAGACGGAATTTCAGAGCCTGCTGTTAATACTTCTGTGCATTTTCGTTTTATTGTATATTCAGGTACTAACATTAAAACGCTAATGGAAAATACCATTGGACAAACAAGATTTAATACTATTTTAAAGATTCTTAGTATCTACCGTTTTTATTTGGGTGTGAAATTTTCAAATAAATTCTCCCGCTCTGGGCGGGAGAGAGGGCATGTCAGACTTTTACTGACTAAAACCCGCTCGTTTTCCTTCAGTTGCCTGTATGCTAGGGCCACAATATCCCTTCAGACAAACTCGCAACCCTGGCAGTATCGAGTATCTACCTTGGATTTTTCATATTTCTCATGTTCACCTTGTTTTTTTTTTCATTATGTTTTTACAAATCCAGAAGCAATTGATTCTACGATTTTCAATTGCAATGTTATCGTGTTTCTTAAATTAAGTTGCTCAATGATACTGTATAATAATCAGTACAGGCCCAAAATAAATGAACACTGGGCCCAAAAATTTTTTGCCAAGTCCCTACATAAACCGTCGTCCTTAAATATTTCTAACTCGTCCGATACCGAATACTGAATTCCTGTTGGTATCCTATTTCGTATTCAGCCGGGGAGCGGATTTGATTTTATTATTTATACCGACGTTAAAATAACAGCTGGGATGAAAAATATTATTTTTCAAAAACGACTCTCGAGTTTGTTGGGCATTAAAAATATGGCGATCGATTTCTGATAAATTTAATAACATACTGTCTGCAGCAAAAATTGATGATTACTATCCGAAGTGTCAGAAAAGATTTGTGAATGAAAAGTTGATGATTATTTATTGTTTGAAATATTGAAGAGTCAATAATGTTAAAGACTGTAACTTTACAAGATAGTAAGAATAAAGCACTTTCAATTACCGCAAAGCAGCCACTAGCAATCGCCGTGAATCAAATATTTCTTTAATTATTTATTGCGACATACCGCACACACAAAACACCGCACCGGTGTGTGCTGCTGTATACAGCAGCACATAAACTCAAACTCAAAACATTTATTTCAATTAAACCTATTACAGGCACTCTTGAATTGTCAAAGAGTCGGTCAGTTAGTCAGAAAGTTGAAGCTATTTGCTCATTCCAAAACGTAGATCTCTATGGAGAAGAATAGGCAAGAAACTCCAAGGACACTCTTTTAAAGCAAGAAATACAAACCCATTTATAGAAAACAATATTTAAATAAAAGTGCTGATATTACAGTGTTCACCATTTAAATTCTCTAATAAAATTAGTATACAACATTAGTTTTTTTTTTACATTAAACCCGAAAAGGAGTCATTGTACCCATCATTTTGAACAACTTTTTCTATGGGACCAACCTTGAAATCGCGATTTAATAATCAGCTGTTCCATACATTTTGTCGATTTAAGTGAACACAAAAATGTAGGGAACAGCAGATTTTTTTCTCGCGTTTTCAAGGTTGGTCCCATTGAAAAAAAAATTCAAAATGATGAGTACAATGACCCCTTTTCGGGTTTAGTGTAAACAAAAACGAATGATGTATTATAAACAAAATATGACTGACAGGAAATCAGTTGAATCATTCATTTGGATGTAAAATTATCATCAGTATTACGCTTGTATTCCCCGAGGGTGTAGACAAAGCTGTTATAAATCTAAATTTTGTCAATGAAAGAGGTGAACCTGGCCTTTCTATGTTCTACGAATATAACAGTGTATGTCGTGGTCCAATCGTAGAAATGGCCATATCGTGACCTGCCTGGCCATTTCACCATACCGTACAACACATTAGGATTTGACCATCTAACATCCGCAATATCGTTGAATGCTCACTCTCAGCGTTCGACGATTTGCCCAGCGATACTCAGGCATAACGACCCGACGATACACGACACGACGATAGTGAACAAAATATAACCCTGTCTTTGCTGCCATGCAGTCGGGTAATAATTCCTATTCGACCTATTCCTACTCGAATAATTGCTATTTTAGGGTCCCAAAAATACTAAATAGCCAAGTAACTGCGACCAACTTGGATGAAACGTTCGCCATTACCGCGGCACCGCTAGCTTCGCTCGTTCAGCTCAATTCGAACCGAGAAACTAAAGTAGTAGCATTTCACGCCGTTAGAGGTAAACCGTGAGCGTGAAATGCCACTACTTTCTTATATACCCAGTGGTCAGCTGGAAATATCGATAAATAGGTTGCTTTCGTCGATCCACCCGACTTTCGATTAGGCATATTGTATTATAACCAGGGACCGCACAACCCCGCCTTTCGAAGGGGTAACCCATTCAATGGGTTACCTTTATCATGATGTAACCCATTGAAAGAGTTCTATCCTAGAAACCCATTGAATGGGTTTTATACTTGAAACCCAGTGAAAGGGTTACATGATAACCCATTCAATGGGTTCTATACCTACTTGAAACCCAGTAACATGAAAAAATCATAATATTATGTTATTTCGATATCCGCCCAGCACGCGTAGCATGACCAATTCTATCTCTATTCAACCCAGAGATCATATTGGTTACCATTTTAGAAAAACCCTATCGAAAACCCTTTCAATGTAAAGGGTTTTCGATAGGGTTTTTCTAAGCTGTTAACCAAAAACCCATACGGTGTGGGTAATTTTGAATGGCTTAAATTAAGCCGTTCGAAAGGGTTACCCACACCGTATGGGTTTTTATCGAAACCCCTTTCAATGGGTTACCATAATTTAATTTAAGCCATTCATAAGGGTAACCCATATCATATGGATTTTTGTTTAACCGCTTAGAAAAACCCTATCGAAAACCCTTTCAATGGGTTACCAAAATGGTCTCTGATCATAACCAGCCAAATCATGAAATGGCGGCGTATCGTGAAATGGCCAGGCAGATCATGATATGGCCATGTCTACGATCGGATCACGACATATAAAGCACATCCCTACACTCCAGTACCGTAAACTATCGTACGATGATGAATCGTTCGCAACAGGACAAGTTAGAGCATGCTCTTGCTACACTGTAAGTTTGGCAGGCCTGAACTTGATAACATAGCTTGAGTAAGTTACCGTTCACCCTGACTTAACTATCGGTTTGTTTATGTTCTGACTATGTGTTGCGAGGTAAATGAGAATCTGTCCGGTGCATTCAATGGATTTCCGAGGACGTTTTCGACCTTAGGTGTGAATATTGTGCTGTAAAATGTGGGGCATTCATCACAACATCATCTTATAAATAGAGCTGTGTTAGAGTTACAGGATAAGCTTGGTGATACGCCAGGAATTAACTGATGAACGTTACAAAAAGTGACTTGAGACATGTTTCCACTTGACGATATACAACACCGTATATCATTTGCTTTAACGAAGGACATAATCAAATCCAATCAAAAATATTTTGATTTCAAATAGACCTTCATGGGCACTTATGAAAAGTCAGAAGCTAGGTTCCAATTGGTCGTTTCCTATAGAGAAGAGCCGGCAAGAAACTCCACGGTCACTCTTTTAAAAAAAAATGGCTGTTACAATATTTTCAAATTACAGTGTTAATAGTTATGAAACAGCGTAGGCACGTCAAAAGTACCAGAGTACTTAACAAAAAAATACATAGAAAATGGTCTACAGATCTACAGTCTATTAAGCCTACAACCTCCACACATTAACAAAAAAAACCGGTCAAGAGCGAGTCGGACTCGCGCACCGAGGGTTCCGTACGTATATATGATGTTGATGATTTCTGAAAAACTGTGCTATTTAGAGACATGAGAATGTGCAAACAGCGCTCTTTCATATGATACCCCACATGTCCTTGTAGCGCCACTTCAAATTTTTAAGACCCCCTTTCAGTCCCTTTTGCAAAAAAAAAAAAAAATTATTATATCTTTCTTATTTGCAAAATAGTTGGGCAAATGTCATCTAAAACTATTCTAAATTTCAAGTTGATAGCATTAGTAGTTCTTGAGATATTCAGGTGTGACAGACAGACAGACAGACTTAGTCTCACCATAAGGGTTCCTTTTTAGCATTTTGGTACGGAACCCTAAAAATACTTTGAGGGACTATAGTACTCATGAAAATGAACTCAGCAGATAAAATGCAATACTTGTCATCGACGCTTTAGGAGGAAACACAACATTTAATCAGTTCTCTAGTCTCTTTATGTTCTTCGAGGATCAGACATTCAGTATCTACCCTCTTGCTACCTAGTTCTTTCCCAGAAATAAGACCTATATCAACGGATACACTATTCTGTTTATTTTTAAATAATTTCTTTTTGACATCTTTTATTTTCATTCATCATCATCATTTCAGCCGAAAGACGTCCACTGCTGGACATAGGCCTCCCCCAAGCACCGCCACTTCGACCGGTTCTGAGCTTCCCGCATCCAGCGGATACCTGCGGCCTTCATAAAGTCATCGGTCCACCTTGTAGGAGGCCTTCCAACGCTACGTCTTCCGGTACCCGGTCACCACTCCAGAACCTTTTGGCCCCATCGGCCATCAGTTCTGCGAGCAATGTACCCTGCCCACTGCCACTTAAGCTTGGCAATTCTTCGGGCTATGTCGGTTACCTTGGTTCGCCTGCGGATCTCTTCATTTCTGATTCGATCACGTAGAGAAACTCCAAACATAGCCCTCTCCATTGCCCTTTGGGTAACTTTTAGCCTTCTGATAAGGCCCATTGTGAGCGATCACGTTTTAGTGCCATAGGTCATCACCTCATCCTCTTTTATAATATCATCTGGAAATCCTCACTATGGTGTTATTATTCAAGGAATTTCATAACATGGCTTGTCAAATAATATTTAAAAGTTACATAAAATACCTTTATAACCGCGATAAAATCCGAGGACACACTGTAAAAAGTTTAACAGCCCAACGTAAAATTTTTCATCAATTCAATTCAACTTTTACAAAATTTGTTCGCTGGTACAAAAGGCGATGTTTTCTAAGGAAAGCGAGATAGGCGCATAAAATAAAATGCACAAAACAATCAGCAATCCGCTTTTGGGGACGTACCTTAGAAGTAGTCCGACAAAGGAACGTACTGTACCACTTGTGAAGCTTCCCTTGCCACAATCAGTCTTTTGTGTAGAATCACCAATTTAACTTTACCGTCAATGCACATCCTTGCTTTCCTTGCATCACTTTAATAGTGTTCAAATTCGCGTGGATGTATGTTTTCGAAGTGTGAGGTCATGTTGGTATTAGCTAGTATACGTCATCTTGCCCGAAGGCGCGAATCAAGAATTTTGCTCGTCGCTTCGCGCCAAAACAAAAGACTTCATCTTGAGGTGTTGTTCAAAGGAAAAGAGGTTTTTTTTAAGTTACACTCTAGCTAGAGGATTGGAAATATATGTACTTACTTACATTTTAGGTATATGTTGGTCCTTTCATCCTATTTGGTATTTTTGATAATATGCCTGTAAATGTTTAAGAACCTTCTTAAAATAAACAAGCTTCAAGCTAAGTTAAGATTGTAAGATGGTCTCGCTAGGGACTATGGGCACAAAAAAATCAATAAAAAAAAATCTAATATAGCTTTTTATTTACTTGGAAGATTCTTATGTCAACAAACTAGGAAAACCGATCAGTTTTTAATACTAGTTGACAGTTCTCTCCTATTAAGGCGACGAAAACCCACCTTTAATGATATTATACTGAAGATCACGTCTAAATACTCGTTTAGACGTGATCTTCAGTATAATATTTAATGATTTGAAAAAAATATATGTTAAATTAGAGCATTTTCTCAATAACTTAATTTGTTAATATTTTAGATTATGTTTATATTACATTGGGAAATTAATTCGTAAAGTTATATCTAACACGGATAAAAAACTGAAAATGGCGCAAAATCTACCAAGCCTATTTTTCTGAAACCTTCACCAATTTAAAGATAATTTAATTATTGATCTTTGAGTATACGCGTTTTATTAAAATATATTTTGTTTTGTATATAGTAAATTAATAATGCGTCAAATTGGGGACAGCGCTCCTTGATGGGCGAGTTCTATTACTGGCGCAAGCTTACCACTCAAGGTCACTGGCATATATCTGAGTATTAACAGTGTAATTTGAAAACATTGTAAAATACAATTATTTTGAAAAGAGTGACCGTGGAGTTCCTTGCCGGCTCTTCTCCATAGGAAACAACCAATTGGAACCATGCATACAAATTTTGACCTTTCATAAGTGCCCATTGAGATGCTCATTTTCAGCAGTTTGATTACAAAAGTCAAAGTCAAAACGAATTGCACAAATATTGGTCTGAAGTCTGGACAATTTTAATAAAAAAAACTTCAACACAAATCATTCAATCAAAGTCACCTTAAAACAGTACCTTATGAGACAAATAAAAACCTAGCATTGACTCTTAACAAACACAAAGCTAAATTAAGACCTTAATGCTTAAGTAATAAAATCCTTAATACCACTTACCATTTTTCGTAGAGACTCAAGTGAGACTAACTTAGATTACTAAGTTACTGCCTGCCACAACTTAGATAATTAGGCGAAGTTAACTACTAAACTAGCATCCTTATAAGCTAACGAAGTAGACTGGCTTCAACGTGTCGCCCTTGATTCAGAATAGAATATAATAGAATACTCTTTATGATGTACTCGGAGGGGCTCGTGGCTAGATAATAACAGCCCCACGGGCCCATCGAAAGTTAAGACGCTGACAATAGCTAAAGCGCGGTCACTGTCAGACTGCATACAAAAGAAAGAGAAGCGTGATGACACAACGCTTGTTATTTATTGCAAAATATGAAGGAATTATATATTTGCTCAAAAATGAGTTGAGTAATCGAAAATAAAAAGAACCGGTCAAGAGCAAGTCGGACTCGTGCACCGAGGGTTCCGTACGTATATATATGATGTTGATGATTTCTGAAAAACTGTGCTATTTAGAGACATCGTTTTATTTTTCCTGTAATCTTAAAAAAATACCGTGGTATTTTTTTACATTTTTCATCAAAAGTCGGAAACTATGCTGCCTAAAAAAAAATGTTCGAGAATGTGCAAACAGCGTTCTTTCATATGTTACCCCACATGTTTTAATAACCCCACTTCAAATTTTTAAGACCCCCTTTCTGTCCCTTTTGCAAAAAAGATATATTTTTTAATTTCTTTTTGTTTGCAAAATTGTTGGGCAAACGTCATCTAAAACTATTCTAAATTTCAAGTTGATAGCATTAGTATTTCTTGAGATATCCAGGTTCACACCTGGATATCTTAAGACAGACAGACAGACTTAGTCTCACCATAAGGGTTCCTTTTTACCATTTTGGTACGGAACCCTAAAAACAACCGAGTTCTGCATTCAAATAAGACGTTCTTGTTATTAATTAAATACCAACCGTACGTTGATATTTAATACAGTTATTTTACCGTTAATTTGTATCGATTTTTTTTTTCTAAACGTGTTTTGTTAACAACCAAGTTCTAAGAAATATGTTCAAAATCTCTTGTCAGCGCCTTGTCCATCCATTACATATCGAGATTCCTCCGTGCTTCCAAAAGCACGCTAAGGCTCAGCGCAGACAGAGAGGAATAATCCCCGCGCGGTCTCGGGAATTTTCTTTACGGATCGCGTATGATTCCCGCGTTTCTTCGAGGACGCGCGAGCATTTTTTGTCAGGTTCAAGCATTTATGCACTTTATTGTAATAATTTTAAAGTTTATTTTCAATTGCGTTAATAAATCCTCTCCACTGCGCTTCGTTCTGTCTGCGCTGAGCCTAAGCCGTTGGTCTCGGCTGTCATTCATAGATTTTTACAGTCGATACGGGTAGTCAGAAGCTCAAAAGTTTGACTACCAGTCTTACCCAGGGGTATCGAGGGGGTTTTATCGGGGGGTGGATCGCTTTTAGCGATAAGACCGCCCATTGCGTCACCCTATGTAAAATTTCTACATTTATATCTGTAACTTTTATGGTATACATAATAAAGAGTATTCTATTCTATTCTATCGTGTTACTCAATAACTGGGTTATAGAGGTCAGATAGGCAGTCGCTCCATGTAAAATACTGGTATTCAACTGCATCTGGTTAGACTGGAAGCCACCAACAAAGTTAGGAAAAGGCGGGCAGATTGACTCTTTATTTTATTTTAATTATACTTAGGTACGCCAGTTCCGTGTGGTGCCGGACGTAAAGAATAGCGCCATCCCATTTCTTCCCGTGGGTGTCGTAAAAGGCGACTAAGGGATTTATTATAGAATGGGCAGCAGCGTTCTCTATGCATTTGCATTTTGCGATGCATTTTGCGATCGCCAACCCGCCTGCCAAGCGTGGTGATTATGGCAAATCCCCCCTTTTTGGGGGTGGCCTAAGTCCAGCAGTGGACGTCTTTCGGCTGAAATGATGATGATGATGAGGTACGCCATAGACACGCCAAAGTCACAGATATAAATGTAGATTTTGAATTATGGTGATACAATGGGCAAAAAATAAGCTAATAATAGGCTAAGAGCAATGGATACATATTCTAAACGGATTTTATTATATACTAAACTAAAAAACAGAAGTAAACTTTATATCATTAATTTATCGTTTAATTTATAGTATTTTATTGAGAACTAGCTCTGATCACACTGCTTTGAGTACTTAAATGAAAACGTTTATATATTTTGGGATAGTTCATTAATATCCCGGTGCAAAGGGATATTTATGTTTTCCGTAAAAAAATTATTCAGTTGGTAGTTTAGATACTTAAGGTGGGTGCTGTTTAAAATATATGACATGATCGCTAGTTGATGGACCCTTATCCCATAAAACGAAAATTCTGTGAATGCAGAAACAGCTTTACTATGAACCTGTTACCTTAGAAAATAAAGTGAAACTTGTGAAAACAGTGCTGTTTTTAAAAAGTGCCTGCAAATACAGACACTTTTTAATTGTCAAGAAGTCGGTCGGTTAAAAATATGAATACTCGTATATGAAGACTCGATTCGAGTTAAATGTCAAAAGGGGCCTATTATTTTTTGACAAGTTTAGTTACCCATTTCACAGCATAGTAGGTACTTATCTATGGAGAAGAACGGGCAAGAAACTCCACCGAAACTACTTAATATTTTTTTTAAATAAAATTTAAAAGAGTGTCCTTGGAGTTTCTTGCCTGTTTTTCTCCATAGAGATCTACGTTTTGGAATGGGCAAATAGCTTCAACTTTTTGACTAACTGACCGACTCTTTTACAATTCAAAAGTGCCTGTAATAGGTTTAATTGGAATAATAATATGAATAATGTTTTGAGTTTGAGTTTGAATTACTTACTTATTCCAAAATAAAAGGGACGAAAACATTTAAAACCTCTTTTTATTTATTGAACAAACCAAAAGCTAACTCAAAGCACTTTTATAACCTGTTAAAAAGCCACATAACAACGCACTATCATTCGCAAACAATTCGAAAAAATTGCGCTCACCTTAAAATCACTTCGCAATCAAATTAAGTGTTACCAAACACGGCTCTCAACGCTTCGACCTTATATATTATTTACATAGACAGCCACACACCTCAACAGCCACTACGTAGGCAATTTAACGTGAATAATTTAAAACAGTCGAATTTCGAAGTTCACTCAAAGTCGAAACGGTCATTTACAATTTAGTAGCATTATAGACGTGTAACCCTGAGGGGTTTAAACTGGGATGTTGGGTCTCGGTCTGAGTGAACGAGTGAATAATGAATGAGTGTACGGTGCGAACGAGAATGTCAACGTGGTGTGGAAATAGCGCGGAAAAATTACGAGTTTAGTAATTTGGCTCTTGATTTTTTGACGTTTTCTTTTTTCTTGCGTAAGGTGTCATATTGTTCTGAAGAATATTGTAGGTATGTAAATTGTCATTACGAAATAAATAACGATTAAATAACGAAGCTATTTGTGAATGTTAATATTAAAATTACGTAGGTGCTTACCTTTCTAAGTTTATCTTAGAAATCACTGACACTGGTGAATAAAAACATCGTGAGGAAACTTGATCTTATAACTAACTAACACTTTACGGGACGCTAAAGTCCCCCAGACGTTATATCAATATGCCTCGTTCAGTGTCCGATCCTGTCTTGAGCAAGCGTGGTGATCAATGTCCGTGCCTTTTCTGTATGGGAAGAGGCCTTTGCCAGGGAGAGTGACACAGCAGCAGGTGACAGTCCAAGAGTCGAGACAATGCGTTCCTGACACCTCAGTCAGTTGGACAATTTCTAGTAACTTTAGGGATCAAATTCGCAAAACACATAGGTATTCGTTAATATATGAAACTGACAGCTATCAACAACGCATTCTCTCAACGGCCAGACTTTAGTACCTACTATTATTATAGGTGCTTGCCCACTTATCTTTGTAAACGTGATCGTGATCAATTTATTTTTCAAGTACTTTTTTTATCTATTGACGGCATAATTGGCGCAGTGGTTAAGCAATTGACTGCTGCGCTGCGTGTCGCGGGTTCGATCCCCGCACGGAACAGATATTTGTATGACCTACAAGTAGTTGTTCCGGGTGTGGCTGTTTGTGTACTTGAGTTTAAATGTTTGTAAACGCACCCACAATACAGGAGAAATTCCTAGTGTGGGGCAACGTTTAAAAAAAAAAAAGTTATGAAGTTTTCAATTAATGGAAAATTCAAATGAATCAATCAAAAATATTTTTATTTCACATATGCCTACATGGGCACTTATGAAACGTCAGAAGCTAGGTGCACGGTTCCAATTGGTCGTTTCCTATGGAGAAGAGCCGGCAAGAAACTCCGCGGTTACTATTTAAAAAAAAAAAATGGCTTTTACAATATTTTCAAAGTATGAGAGGACAGCGTTACAGCGACAGCGAATTAATGCAGACAAAAGTAATTATGACTAAGCAAAATCGAATTTTTGAAAACGACAGACAGTCTCAATAACATCAACAATTATTTCAGACTATAAATGTACATTAAATACCTATTATCAAAATATCGCCAATTAGGAATAAACTACAGATCTTAGATCAAAATGGAAATAATCAGTTTACTTGAAACTTAAATACCTTGACAAGAGGAACGTAAGGGGGATTACAGACGAACGACTTTTAGCTGTCCGATAATCGTTAGAGAAACAAATTCTCAGCATGTTTAGTTTGTGAAAATGTTTGTTGGCCGAACAGACACATGCACAATGCATGCAAAACTCAAACTCAAAACTCAACTCAAACTCAAAGCATTTATTTCAAATAAACCAATTACAGGCACTTTTGAATTGTCAAGGGGGTCGGTCAGTCATCAAGATGAAGCTAGGTGCCCATTCCAAAGCTTAGTAGGTACCTATGGAGAAGAACGGGCAAGAAACTCCACGGACACTCTTTTAAATTAACATATAGTTACAAAATATTGGTTACATCATTCGTGTTGAAATTAAACATGTGAGAACGATGCAAAACGTCAAAGGCGTCCGTAACAAAAATATAAAAAAAAAACAATTCAAAACTTAAATTAAAATAAGCCAAGGCCGCTAAGAGATGACCAGTCCCTACTGATGGCGCCCGTTCACGAACATGACGCATGGATTAGCACCATTCAACTCAACCATTTTGAAAGGAGCTAAATGATCCAACACACACGCCACCATCAGCGAGACATTACAGTGAGCATGACATACTCTCAGCCGCCAGGGCACATTCAAGTCAATGAAAGAAGTACTCAGTAAATGGTAGCTTTATAGTAAGTACATAGTGCTCACACATGTGCTATGCAATTATATAATACTAAGAGATTGAATTTATACAAAGCAAAGATAGTTTTTGAAATCTTCAGCAGCTCCAACAGTATTTTCAAATGTTAATCAATTAGTTGAGGTTGTGGAGCTGGACCAGCATTGAGCCAAGCATTTTTATCAGCGATGTAATCCCCCAAATTATAGTATGCCTGCTTGCATAGTGTGCGTTTTATACAAGATTTGAATTTCGTCTCATTCAGTTGAAGTATGTGGGGAGGAATTATATTATAACATTTTAAACAGTACCCCATGAAAGACGAGTCTACTTTTGCCAGTCTGAAACCTGGTTGAGCTAATAAATCCCTACTTCTAGTACTATAATTATGTCTTTCGCCTCTTTCACTAAAAAGATGTAAATTTTTGCAGATTCATAAACACACATACATACAACATAAAATGTTTAAAAATGGTCAATCAATGCTTTGATTGCTTTGTTTTATTTTTTAACTACTGCTGCGTATAACCTGGGGCCGTATTATGAAGAATAAATACCATTATGATTCCAGACCGAAAAAGGGATGGTGCTAGCGGTCATGTATAGATCCATCTCTCTCTTGCACTGGAATCATGATGATATTAAAACGTCATAATACGGCACCTGACAGTGGCAGGGAAATATATTTAGTTTGTCCTGAAAGACAAAAGGTAGCACCCCAGTTTCAATCAGTTGGAGATACAGGACACCCTCTGCATTCGGTCAAAACGTTAGCCATTAGTTTGTTTTTTTATTTACGCAATTCAAACTAGAAAATAATTATTGTCAACTTCCCTAATTGTTTCAAAATCAAAATAAATATTTCACATTAGCTGAGAACCAGCACTTTTTGAAACCAATTCCTAGTGCTTTAGCTGCAGGGAAGTAGTGGCTGTCTGTTTCCCACATCGGGGTGTCTACTCTCTGAGTCCGTTAAAGTAGATATATGCCCCGAAAGCCCGCCCGCCCGAAAGTAGTTAATCCGTCAAAACAAGTGATTTTTTTTTTCAATTAAATTTTTTGGAAGGACACAAATGCACATCGGGAGTAGGGACAACTATACAATCGTGTTGTCATTCATTCTTAGTTCGGGCTTTGAACTAATCTTACGTCCGTAAGATCGAAGTTACGGGCATTTACTACTCCGTATTGGAGTAGGATATGCCCGTAACTTAGATCTAAACTATACGGACTTCGTGCGTGCTAAGGGAGACGCAGACCACTACATCTCAGAGAGTGATTATTATCTTTACTTTTTGTAAATTAAAACATAGTGTGGGGAAAAATCGGCCACCGATTGTAATAGTTCGTTTGCATCCAACCTAATCTTGTAATCCTTTAATACAATTGTCTAGAGTCTGAGCCGCGGCGACCCGACTCGTTACAAAGGGCTTCATCTCGACTCTCGAAGTCCAGGCAATGAGGTTTGCTACAGACCTTGGAAATGTTATTAGATTTATAATACTAGTTCTATAATAAACGCAGAAATAATGAGCGACGATTTAGACTTAATACAAAGACAATACAAGGTGTCCTTCATATAGCTGAAAACCTGGAGTTATTACACCGATCATTATGAACAACTTTTACTTTCATTTAATTATGTTCACATAAAGCTCTCTGTCCCTGTCTCTCCGTCCGTGTCGTGCCGGACGTAAAGAATAGCACTAACTCATTTCTTCCCGTGGGTGTCGTAAAAGGCGACTAAGGGACTAATTGCTAGAGAATGGGCAGCAGCGTTCTCTATGCATTTTAACACCATACTGCGATCGCCAAGCGTGGCGATTATGGCAAACCCCACCTTTGGGGGAGGTCTTTATCCAGCAGTGGTCGTCTTTCGGCTGAAATGATGAAAGCTCTCTGTCCATTACACCGTACCATACCCGTACTGACACGTTCCTAGCACGGCCATTGTCATACTATGTAGTGGCAGTACAGACTCCTTAACTCGGCAAAATGTTGGGACCAGCGGTTTTTTTTTCGTCATTGGGTTTTTTCAAACATATACATGCAAAGATATACGTTATCCTGGACAACAACGTAAAATAGTTTGGTGTTCAATTAATGAATATCGCACCTCCGCTCAAATAGTGTCGTAAGTCATAAAAATCTGTCATAAGTATGACACTATTTGCGATAAGATTTTGAAGTTTTCTGAAACGAATGGTACATTATAAGAGTTTAATTTTTTTTTTTGAGTTGTGACTATTTGAGCGGAGGTGCGATATGTTGGCTTTGAGTGACGTCAGTAAGACAGCAGTGTTTAAAAAAAATCTGCCGCAGATTTTGTTTCGTCGCAGAATAAGTTATTCATAATGATGAGTTAACAATAACCCCTTAAGAGGTATTGAGTTATTTCAACTACAATTTCTATTGCCTTCGTAGCTCGTTATTGTTGCTATATGTAATTGGTTCGCCCCCTATTACATGGGACTTAAATATAACTGCCGAAATGTGGGTGTACTATAGATACGACTCTCCTATAGATACCCTTCGGGGATTACAGGCGTGATGTATGTTTTTTGACAGCCGGGACCAACGGCTTAACGTGCTTTTGAGGGACGGAGGGGTCTCGATATGTACCTAATGGATGTGGTCACCCATTCACGAACCGACCGCAGCAAGTGTTTTTTTTTTTAACGTTGACCCACATTAGGAATTTTTCCTGTATTGTGAGTGCGTTTACAATCATTTAAGCTCACATACACAAACAGCCAGACCCGGAACAACTACTTGTAGGTCATACAAATATTTGTTCCGTGCGGGAATCGCACCCGCGACACGCAGTCAATCGCTTAACACCACCACACCTTTTTTTTTTTTTTTTCTCGGGGTGGAAAATCCTCATGGATGTCCTCCGCCCTGGGGTGGGCGGAGGGGTCTGTCAGACTCGTACTGACTAAAAACCACCCCAGTGTTCCCCTCCCACACTTGCACCGGGGATCTTGGGATCTATTATTACTTCCGCGATCCCCGGCTAGTGCCGGCCCGCCTCTGCGGGCCACCTCAAGTCTGGGGGGGTGAGGTGTCTGACCCTCCCCCCCGCGACGTCTGATAGGGGCGCGCGTGGAACACTACGCGCCGCCACCTCGGGTCCAATGTGATAGGGGGCGGCGGACGTCCCCAACTTCGCCGTCCCTGCACCGCCGACGCCCAGTGCGCCTGCTGCGGGCCGGGTGAGCGGACGAGAACTCCCGCTCCCTTTCCGCAGCCTCCTTCTGCGACACGACTGTTTCGCAGAAGGACACCACCGCGTCCCAGGACTCCTCACTGCCGACAATCGCTTAACCACTGCCCCAACCGTGCCGTCAAATTCTATAATAATTCTGCAATATGCAAACGGTAATAAGCACAGAAAAGCATTAAAATATTAACGAAGTTACAATTTAATTGAACAGAGAGTTCTGAACGAGCATCAAATCCGCCATTAGCAGAATATTCGATTCCATTTTACAATTCAGCTGGTTGTAAATTGGCATGGCGATGGCGGCCCGCTATAATTGTGGAATATTTGCTGAAATGGTCGCCGACTTTGGTTTGTTTCTACTTACGTTCGATAATGCTATTTTCATCGTGTTTGTGGTAGTTTTCTAATAATAAATAGTGCTACAAAAACGCTACGCTTGCCAAGGTTGGTCCGTGGATGGGTGATCATTAGAGATCGGATATTCGGATGCATATTCACCTTCTTGTGTTGTCATCTGACATTATGCTGAGCTGAGGCCCTTTTGGCATTATAATTAATTGTTTTCTGTTATTTATAGTTTATAAGGTGTATTTTTTGCTGTTATGCCAATAAACGCATTTTTCTTCCTTTCTTTCTAAAGTTTGAGAGTTGACTAGTATGGAATACGCTTCGGTACGAGAAAAAGTGTCGGTTTCCGGGACTGATTTTTTTTAAGAAATTCTCTTTTGTACTGTGTATCCCCGAATAAATATATTTCATTTTAGAATAAAATGTTTTGAAGAAATATTAATAGTGATTTTTAAACGTGTTATATTTTCCACAAAATTCCAGCATAGTTCTAAATAGATAAGAAATATTTGTTATACTTCGGAATACAAAATTGTATACCTACACACTGTTATTAAAAAAGTCTGACAACCAGTCTTACTAAGAGGTATCGTATTACCCAGTAACTGGGTTGAGGAGATCAGATAAGCAGTCGCTCCATGTAAAATACTGATATTCGGCTACATCCGGTTAGTCTGAAAGCCGACCCCAACAAAGTTTAAAAAAAAGCAGGCAGTTGATGATGAAATAGTACTACAGATGCAATGTTTGAAGACTAAGGTCTTCAACTAGTGCGTCCCGCCCGTTATGACATACGGTGCCGAAACGTGGACACTGACAGTCGGGCTGGTCCACAAATTCAAAGTCACTCAGCGTGCTATAGAGCGGGCTATGCTCGGAGTTTCTCTGAAGGATAACATCGTAAATGAAGTTATCCGGAAGAGAACCGGGGTTACCGACAAAGCCTACAGAGTAAGCAAGCTGAAGTGGCAGTGGGCTGGCCATGTTTGTTGAAGGACCGATGGCCGGTGGAGCAGACGAGTCCTGGAGTGTAGACCGCGTATCGGCAAGCGTAGTGTGGGACGCTCCCCAGCTAGATGGACCAACCACCTTAAAAAGGTGGCTGGGACAGACTGGATGCGGAAGGTGGAGGACAGGGTGTTGTGGCGCAGCCTGGGAAAAGCCTATGCCCAGCAGTGGACTGCTATAGGCTGAGTTGATTGAGTAGGTACTACAGAATCTACAATTAACGAAAAAGAGCGGTTATAAACTACAACAGTTTCCACAAAACAATTCAATAATATCATATCACTGGACTCTATGCAGTACTTAATTTACAACCAGCTATACTGCAGTGGATTACAAAACCCGATTTAATATTTCCTACGCCCGCTCATAAAGCTTCACATTTCTGATGTGAATTTCCAAAAGAAATATTACAAAGAGTTTCATTTTATTACTGCACATTCACTTTATTAAAAATGTATATGCTAGTTGCACTATAGTGAAAAGATTACTAATAAGATAGGCTTACGTATTCATCAGCATCTGAGGCTTTACAGCCGCGGGGCCTCAGCCACGTCAAGTTTCCCCAACGTGACCTATTTCCGGGTTTTTTTCTCTCCCATTTCTCACTCCAACAGTTTTTAAATCTTGATCTACGCCATCCAACCATCTCAGCTTGGGTCGCCCTCGACTTCTCCCGCCATCGGGTTTACTATATACCATCAATTAAACATTTGGGTGCTCTGGTCTCGATTCATGCGACATGTCTTAATAACATTCGGCTCGTCGTTCGTATTGTCTTTCCTTCTCCCTTTAAACCATGCAAAGGTTGTCTGTAAAAGATAGCTTTTAGCGATAAGACCGCCCATTGTGTCACCCTATGTAAAATTTCAACATTTATATCTGTAACTTTGATGGTGTCCATAATAAAGAGTATTCTATTCTGTTCTATTCTATTCTCGTCGTACATCTCGTGGAGCTCATGGGTGCACCGCGTATGCCATTGCTCGTTTTCCAGCACTGCACCGAATCTGTACCTGAGGATCTACGCTGTTCTAAAGCTAATAGACAGTTCTCGGCTTGCGTATTAGTATTCCATCATTCGGGTCCACCGCTGAGCATTGGGCTCTATAACCGCATACTTGATCCTCGACCACTCTCATTCAGCCACACTGCGAACATCATCGATCCACCTAGCTTGAGAACGCGTGTCCGAACTCCGAACTTATCCTTTGGGTTTAAATACTTTTTTCTCATAAAGACAAAAGAGTCACTTACATGAGAACATAAGATAACATAGTGTAATAAACTTATATTCACTGATACAATTTCCATTTTGGCGAATTAAATAAATAAATTAAATAAAATTCATTTATTTCGGGTAACTGGGCCCATAGAAGTCAATTTACAAAAACATAAGACATTAATGGAATAAAATAATAGTAATAAAATTCATAATAATTTCAAAAATTCAAAATAAAATAAAATAAGACACCGTTACAATTAAAATATTATACAATTAAAATATTATACAATTAAAATATTATACAATTAAAATAATACATACAAAGACACACACAAGAATTAATAATGCTTGACAAACGGCCTAACCGGCCTAAGTTGTTTGTGTCAAATGTGTGGGTGTTTAGACAATCTATGAAACTGTTTACAAGCATAATCTATTTCGCATTGCAGTCGTTTTTGTGGTATCAATGCAAATCAATGAACTATAAAGTACAAAGGAGTATTTCTATTGAACTGTTCAACTTTGACTTACTAATTAGTGTTCTGATAGAATTAATTTATTGTATAATACTAGCTTCTGCCCGCGACTTCGTTCGCGTGAAATTTCGTTCGGGTATTCGTGTAAAAAACGTTTGCGCCCTACGATCGTCGCGTGTTTCTTTCAAAAATCAGTCGAGTGATCTTTTAGTTAGTTCATTTGTTTCTACATATTTCCGTCGTATACAGACCGACCGCCTTATTACAAAACTAGATTTATATTTTGACATGGCTTATACCATGGAGCTAGTTATTGTAATAAGAACGTAACTGTCATTGAAATACCGTTCTTTATACAGAACTGAAAACTTAGTTCGGTACTAAGTTGTCAGTTTTGTGTTTAGGAACTTTACCATAGTCGGAATAAAGTTCCAAATTCAATAATGGCTCCATGTTTTAAACCTGGGTCGGAAGATAAACCTTGTTTTGTAATAAGGGGGATACTGTTTTTTTATGTCTAGTGACTAAATAAATATCGTGTGCTGTGTGGGTGGGGTAAATTGGATCGGTATCACTATCACGATACAAATCCTAAGTATTTGGTTAGTAACGGTAGGTATAATTTGGATATTTGCTTATAAAACTGTTATAACTTTTGTAGTCTGGAAAATAAAGATAATAATAATAGTTTCTCATCGTGTTTGAGTGAAGGTACGTGCTCATTCACTTAAGAAACTTCTACTACTATAAAATGAAAAAAAATCGGCCAAGTGCGTGTCGGATCACGCACAATGAAGGGTTCCGTAGTTAGGATGAATTTATCCCAAAAACAAACTTAACATTGTACTTGAAAAGCATGTTCTCCCATACATCGATATACGTCACAGTCAATTCTCCAACTGCAAATATAAGTTTGTAATCGCAAAAAAAAAAAATTATGTGATAGAACTACAAATTTACAATTTCATGACTTTTTCCTATACTTGTGCTAACGGCAAAATACCAACTTGCCGCGCTTGACTCGGTGGAACGCAGAGCTAAGAGGCTCATTGGTGACGTAAAACTGGTGGATGCCAATCTTCACAGCTTGGCCCATCGCCGCAAGGTTGCCTGCTTGTCGGTCTTCTACAGATTGCACTTCGGTGAGTGTGCCCAAGAACTCCACGACCTCATTCCACCGGCCCTCTTCTATTATCGGACATCTAGACGCACTGCAGGTTACCATCCCTTCCTTGTTCCTATTCTACCAATTCGCACTAAGCATTTCCAAATGTATTTTATAATGTGCAATGCAAAAGAGTGGAACTCTCTACCTGCATCTGTGTTTCCGAACCCTAATCTCTTCAAAGTTAGAGTGAACAGGCTTCTTCTGGGTAAGCTCACTCCATCGTCGACTTTGTCTCTGTTACTTCTGCCCTAGACTAAGGTCAAGAGCAAACCCATCATACAAAAAATAAAAAAATACATCCATGTTCTGCGGTATCGACAAGTCTCCTGTCACGCATGTTTATGAGGGCATCGTTAAAATAGAGACCTATCCGTAGCTTGGCGTCCTGTACTATCAGCACTGTAAGTTCTTATAATCAAAAGTAAAATAATTTATAATACTAACACGCTATGGGCCTTCACAGCCTGAAAATATATTTTATTTATAACCTGTTCAAACAGCACACCAATAAAATTACTTCAAATATTTGAAAAAATCGTCTGCTCGACCACTTAGATAACACAATGAGTGTTGTTAAATTGTCAAAATGAATAGAATTGACATTGTACGTGTTTTACGCAATTAGCACGCTGTGCGTACTTAAAAGTAAGAACAACAAAAATTACACCCAAACTACGTCCAGACACTAGTGATGTGTAAATGCTCTTCTACACATATTATAAACTAGTTGTTGCCCGCGACTTTGTCTGCGATTCAGAATGAAAAGTCAGTCCTTCTCTAGGTCATGGTTTACCCATGTGTCAAATTTCATACAAATCCATTCAGCCATTTTAGCGCAAAAGCGTAACAAACAAACAAACTCACTTTCGCATTATAATATTAAAGTTAGGGTTGAAAGAATTTTAAATTTAATGCCAATACATAATTATTGTATGCCTATTAGGCAGGACATATTGGAACTTGATTTTTTTGTTAACTTATGCCCACAATAAATATATTTTGAATTTTGATCAAAGTCGTTTTTCGAGTCTCTTCTTGTGACCACGTGGTTCTTTTATTTAAACTCCGCTACATATATTGATACGGTTTTCACCATCGGCATCGTTTAGAGAATTTATTCTGGAACGTTTTTGTGTATAATACATTAGGAAAGAAAGAAAGAAAATAAGTTTATTTGTGGTAAACATAACGCAAAGAAAAAAACATACGGAAGAACAAGTTGTGGAAAAATATGCGTCACATCCACGTTAAACCATCACTCAGCATAATGCTGCGACCCTATGCGAGACAGAGCCCCAACGCTGTTTTCAGCGCCAGCCGGTGTTGACGTGATGACGTCAATATTAAACTTAACCTAATAAAGAAATCTTGATGTTTTGTGAATTTGTAAAAGCCATGTGATGCAGCGTGTGATCAATACAATATTCCTACTAGACACTCTCAATCATCACGAGTAAATGTTGACTGAATAAATAAACATGATTGTGGTGTCGTCGGAAAAAAGTCGGAAGCCATTTCTGAAATTGATGAGGGAAAAAAATCAAAACTTTCCAAAATCTAACATGATTTAATACTTATGTTGCTTATGATATTGTTCTGTGTTAAGTCACAGAACAGAAACATTCAATTAGTCCACTTCAAACAATTTTTGAAGATAATACAATGTTTGAACAAGAGAACACTAGCGTAGATGAAAAAAAAATGAAAAAGCGTTTATTCGTGGCGACACCCAAGTTTTACAAAAATTTTTACTCCTGCCAAACAGCAAAGCAGTTTGTTGGCAGATGTAGCTCCCAAAGACATTATTATAGTTTAAATCTCGTATGTACTTTTTATCTAGGTATAATAAAAATACATTTACCGCTAAACATCAGGTACTTATAACTAAACACACTTACACACACACACACTTTAGGTACCTACTTATTATTTCATGAGTGCAGTTTTTTTTTTTGGAAATATATAAACCATAAGACAGACGATAGTTGACCGAGTTACTAGAGTTGACGTGGTATGGACATGTGATAAAGAAGAATGAGGAACATGTTACAAAAAATATGTTGAGTGTAATTGTGGATGGCTTTAAGAAAAGAGGCTGTTCAATGAAAAGATTAATGAATTGTGCTGAAGAAGATAGAGCTGGGAAATAAGTGATTTGTGAGATGGCGGCTGATAGAGACTGTATGGATGAACAGTACGGGCTTCGCAGACCTCAAATAAATAGGGATATAAGGGCAGAACGATGATAACCCCGAACAATAAACTTTGTATCGAATTCATTAATTCAGGACGATGTGGCAAATCTTGACTGTTATATGATGATAAACTCATCGACAGACTACCAATAGATATACAATATTCTACATCCTAGTCTCGCAGTGGCGAAAGCACCATATAACACGATTCCTACCGGCTTCCATTCGGAGGTTCGCATCAGCAACTCTACCGCGATTGAAAAATGGCACAGTCAATAGTGTCAGCGTCAGAAAAAATGCGTCAGCGATAGTGAGATGGAGAATATTGCACATTTTATTTAATTTTCACCAGTTCAAGTGTATTTTATTCGATTCTTTACATTCCTATAATAATTTTAGTATGATAGTAGATACCTTATAATAGTTTATTTCTGTAAAACATTGAAAGTTTTGTTTGTGTAGTGATAGCGCCTTTTTGATTCTGCTAGTTGACGATAGATGGTGTTAAATTCAGTAAATGTTTACTTTATTGTTAAGTAAGTAAGTCCATTAAAGCCGGTTTCACTTCGGCTTCTCTTTTACACAAATTGATACCTCGCCGCTGTAGTCTAGCAATCATCGATTAACAATCTATAACCGACATCGATAAATATAAACAGAAACGGATGCTTTTGCAGATATCTGCATTGTGACTTCTTCCATAAACTCTCAATACTAAACAAAGTTCGGTATAAACATCAAAACTTTGTTATTAAGATCATAAAAGTACATTATGGTGTTTTTTATACTTCAAAATATACGTTCGTTCGTACGTTTTCACTGCCAAACACTGGCCTTTCTATGATCGCTTTTTCTATCCAACGCTTTTTCGATCCTATGGCAAACACAAAGGAGGGTTATGATTTGAACAGGTTATTTTTTGTGTGTGCAAATTCACATGGATGTCCTCCGTTTAGTCGGTGGGTAGCGGGGTATGTCAGACTCTTACTCATTAAATAGCACGGTGTTCTTTTACTACCTTTGGCCGGGGTGCTGCAAGTTTTGCGTCGTTAGTCACGGTGCCTTGGCCAGTTATTGGCCCGAAGGCCTGCCATGCAGACCCCGTCACAGTTCCTCTAGAGACCGCTTATGACCGCTACGAGAAACTGTACTGACTTATTTCATAGCGGTCTGGCAGACAACAATGTCATTAAATTTATACCCTGATGACGTCACTATAAAAAGAATAGACGTTACGTTTATTTATAATCATTTATTTGTCAGAATATGGTACATTATATGGTCATAAGTATGGTTTTATTTTAATAAAGATAAGAAGAGGTTCACACCTGCAGTGGTGCTCGTTGTCAGACAGATGATAGTACTTGCAGCAGCTAATGAAGTCGACAAGCTACCTAAGTATAACTTCAGACACTAATTATCCACGAAAACTAGAAGACTAGATTTTTTTTGTGAAGCCATAAGAACCAGGACAAAATTGCTATTCTCAAATCCAGCAACCCAATTGCGTAAATACTTTCTATCACAATCCGAAGGATTTTAAAGGAAATTCCTAAATTCGTGTGCTAGCAACGTAAATAGGGCAGTGATTATTTTTTGGAATTTTTGAAATTAAAGGCATTGGCATTGTAAGTGAGCTTCTTCAAATCGGAATTAGTAATCATATTCATTTATTTGTCAGACTATGGTACGCTATCTGCGCCCCGTGGTTTCACCCACATAAGTCTCGATCCCGTAAGAACATCGGGATACATTTTTTTTTGTCCTAAACCAGGTCATGGTCTATCCATGTGCCAAATAACATCCAAATCCGTTCAGCCGTTTTAGCGTGAAACCGTAATAACAAACATACAGAAAATCAAATGTTTTCTCTTTATAATATTAGGTAAGATTATTATATAAATTTTAGATTTTCTCAATTTCGTCCGTTAGAAGCGTAAACTTCATTTTTAATTCTAGCTAGTAGACCATTAGATTGCTCGACTCATCAGTTCGTAACCGATCACACAACAATCGATGAGACAACGAAATGGAAATTATGACTCTGAAAGCCTATCGAAAGATGCTCTCTAGTTTTATAAGCGGTAATTTTTTTAATTTGGAGACGAACCCGGATTAGAGGACACATTGATCTTCTGTTAAAAATCTTCCTGTCATTAATTTATGAAGGAAAGCCAAAGAAGACCCAGGATGCTGCCCTGGGGGATACCTCTTAATATTTTTTGTGAGATTCATCAGAAACCTTCACATACTTAGAGTTATAATTTGTAATTCCTGTGAATAGTGTCCTGACACAGATATAGCTCCATAACCTATCGTGTGTAGGGTCATGTCTATTGTATATTTGATGTATTTGCAGTATCAAGTAATGTTATACGAAATAGAACACTTAACCCATATTTATTAAGGAGGCCAGATTGCTATGAGATTATTTTGTACCTTGCTTGTATCAACAAATCCTAGTAATACACACACACACCCGCACACACACCCCCCACAAACACACGCGCGCCCCACACGCACTTTTGTGTCTGAAATTCGTTCTGTTTTGAACATAAGACCATTAATAAAATATTTCCAGTGTACTTAATATTTTTGTTTCAGACTTGCGGCCCACTTGTCCATCTCCAACCCACTTCAAGGATCAGCATTTCTAAGCTTTGGTATTATCCAAGAGTAGGTATTGTTTCGCTTTAACCCCTTAAGAGAAAATTGTAATAGCAAAAGTCGGTCAGTTTCACAAAAAGTTGAATTACAATGCGTAGATTCCAATGGCAACAAAAATACATTTTGCTAGTATTTCCTTCACCTTCTTTTAGTTTCTAGATTGTAAGCGGTCCAAGATGAGCATACACAAAATCAAATATGTTTCTCCGGAGCAATGCAAGACTTTTTACAGGCGATCAGGGGTAAGTAACCTTCCCTGTTTTCGCCCACAGTCCTTTGGCAGTTATTTTACCTCATGACAGCAGCAACCCAACATCAACCATATCGAAAGAGCATAAAGATCACTGTGATTTCTCACATAATAACCGTGTAATGACTGCAGGTCTCATGCTAAGGTAGACTTATAAAACAGTGTTACCGGCTAATTCGGTTCTCTCTCTATTTCGGTTTCTCAGGGGACTTTTTGAACCACGTATGTAAATAATGACCATGGCAAGCTCGCCTTCACCTCACAGTATTTGATTCTCATTCCAACGATAAAGCCAGTTCTTTTTCTAGCTGGACGTGGATACCTTGTGGCCATCCCACACGGCTTGCGCCAAGAGTGTGAGGAAAGGTCACTGCTTCTGACGGAGTGGGGCTATACTCGTGGTGAAAGTAGACGGGCATGCGCTGGAGACTGGTGAGTGTCATATAACTTCATCTTCTACCTGCCCAACTCCCCCCCATATTCCATTTTACTTGACGTCGCCGGAAAATGTTCATGAAAATGGACATGTCAGAGGGCGCAGAAGACAAAAATATGCCATTGTAAAATGGCATATTTCTTAAATAAGGTGACACCGGCATCAGTTGAGCACCTACCTTTGGTGACAACGATTGAGCATTTGATTGAACATGACCCGCGTTCTAGTCTCCGTTAAAAGTGGCCACCATGGCCAAAATTCATTCTGGAGGACTATTAGATCCGAGAATACACCATGTTCCTTACACAATTACACATCAGCAGAACAGACTTTTGCTTTCATGCTTTAGCTATGACGTAACTAACAACAAAAAAGAATCAACAGATTGTTTGTATTATAAGTTGTTGAATGTTTTGACTGTTTATTTAACAACTATAAGATTTTTTTTAAACATTATAATTAAATAATAGGCAACAAGCGTCCGTATTTTTCATTTCAGTTGTCTCTGGCTTACAATGTAGGCACTGTATTTTGCCATCGAGTTGATTTTACGTATATTATTGTTTTTTTTTTTCACGAAAATATGTCCATGTGTTGTATGCCACAGTGCAGCAGATTGTGATAGTCGGGATTGGATTGGAATCACCATGTTTATCCTTAGTATTTGGTTCAGTTTCTCGTCATGTTTTATTAGAGGTAAGTCCTTCATTTTTTCTTACCTTAACTCTTCGTTTTTAGGGTTCCGTACCAAAATGGTAAAAAGGAACCCCTATGGTGAGACTAATTCTGTCTGTCTGTCTGTCACACCTGGATATGTCAAGAACTACTAATGCACTCAACTTGAAATTTAGAATAGTTTTAGATGACGTTTGCCCAACTATTTTGCAAACTAGAAAGTAATTTAATAAATATATAATATTTTTTGCAAAAGGGACTGGAGGGGGTCTTAAAAATTTGAAATGGGGCTACTAGGGCATGTGGGGTATCATAAGAAAGAGCGCTGTTTGCACATTCTCAAACATTTTTTTTTAAGCAGGATAGTTTCCGACTTTTTATGAAAAATATCTCCCCCTTATCTCCGAAGTTTGCAAAGATAAAAATCTGAAATTATTCTATGTGATAGCAGTTTATGTACAGGAAAAATAAAACGATGTCTCTAAATATCACAGTTTTTCAGAAATCATCAAATCATATATACGTACGGAAACCTCGGTGCGCGAGTCCGACTCGCTCTTGACCGGTTTTTTTTTTTACCTTTACTCTTCGTTTTTTTGTGAGAAAAATCTGCTTCGTTGTTCTAGTGGTCGCAAGTGCCACTTGCATAACATGAGGTCTTGGGTTCGATTCCCAGATCGGGCAAAGTTTTATTGTTTTTCCGTCTATAATTTTTCAGTAGCAGCCTTGTGCCCGGTTGATGGCAATAGGCTCGCCTCCTATTACATAGGACTAAATATGACTGACGAAATGTAAGTGTGTACTATACCAACCCTTCGGGAAAACAAGTCGTGATGTTTTGTGTGCAGCTACCAACTGTAATTATTGTTTTCAGTAATATCCATTTCCTGTGGTATCGACAATTCTCCGGTGGAACATGTTTACGCGGGTGTCGCTAGAATCGAAACCTATCCATGGCTTGGAGTCCTGTACTATCCTCACAGTAAGTTGGTAACACGCATCCATGGCTTGGAGTCCTGTACTATCCTCACAGTAAGTTGGTAACACGCATCCATGGCTTGGAGTCCTGTACTATCCTCACAGTAAGTTGGTAACACGCATCCATGGCTTGGAGTCCTGTACTATCCTCACAGTAAGTTGGTAACACGCATCCATGGCTTGGAGTCCTGTACTATCCTCACAGTAAGTTGGTAACACGCATCCATGGCTTGGAGTCCTGTACTATCCTCACAGTAAGTTGGTAACACGCATCCATGGCTTGGAGTCCTGTACTATCCTCACAGTAAGTTGGTAACACGCATCCATGGCTTGGAGTCCTGTACTATCCTCACAGTAAGTTGGTAACACGCATCCCCATAAGTTTCTACCCACGATGCGCCTTTCAGTACGCAGTCGCCGTTTTAGAACTTTTCGGCGATTTGTACTGCGAGCAATTCCGTCCACTACCACTTAAGTTTGGCAATTTTTCGGGACATGTCAGTGACTCTGATTCTCTTGTAGATCTCCTCGAGCCTTCCCGAGCATAAACCTCTCTATGGTCCGTACCAAAATTATCAGATAAAAATTTAAACAAATGGAAAACTTATCTATAGATAAGTTTTCCATTTGTTTTGTTTGTTTGTTTTCCCACTTACAAATTGAGTGCTTTGATTTGATAATTTGAAGATGTTTTTCATACGTGTTTCTATCTAGCTGGCCCACCTGAGCCACATCAACGAAACCGATGTAGACTGTTAGCTTATTCAATGTACCTGTCTAATCAAACGAAAATATTCAATGTACCTCCGCCAGTAAGACAGAAATGGCGTTTCATTTCGGTTTCTATCCAGCGGGGCCCTCCGTTATTCTATTGCTTAGAGACTTGACAATGCTATTGTAGATACTCCTTCCAATGTACCTTTCAAATTATTCATTTATTTTCATAATCTTTGGATATTACAGCCGAAATTACATTCATAGGTTTTTTTCTATCCAGCGGGGCCCTTTTTATCCATAATATTTACAAGTGAAAGTCGCACGCCAAATTAAAGCATTTTCAATGTACTTACAGGGATTAATGCGTTTGTTTAGATGCGATAAGTACATAATTGTATTTTAGAATAATAAACTTATTGGAGAACAATTTAGGTACCTACGCGTGAGTTCCATCAAATTGTGAGTTTCAGGTAACGCACCGACCGCCTGTGTCCTAAAGTTGCATCAACTGGCTGATAGTAAGTTATCTAAGTCAAAAGTAACTTAATAATAAATTTAATTTCATGTAGGGTCAGCAAAATAGTAGCATATGAAACTATTAACTACTTATCACCTGTTATTATAAAACGAGTGTAAAGTATCACACGAGTGTTTCAATATGTGTGTAGTTTCTTACACTACTTTATCTAAACTCATGCAAAATCATTAAAACAAAACATTATAATTATTCATCTTCAAATCATCATTTTCAAAAAAACATTATTTAGTATTGTAAATCGTAATTATGGCGCCCAAATTCAACATTCAACCGCGGGGGTACACGCCACAAAAGCCGATCAGCTGTTACGATGACGCGCCACCATTATAACTACAGATAATGTAAAATCAGTGGAGCGAATCTAGTGCACATCTCAAATTTTGGACTCGACCAAGTACAGAAAACAATTGTTTGTATTTAAATTCATAGATAATTATTGTTATTGCGCTGTATCAGTATCACTTTTAAGTTATTTTGATTGTCGACGGCAACTAAAACCTATGAATTGAGAACTCATTGGTCTTGGTCAAGTTGTTCTACTGGAAAAAAAAGTTATTATTTATAGCATTTTATGGGAAAGTGTGAATGTCTAAATAACTTTTTAATTTTAGTTGTACGTGGATAAAGTTTTGATTTCTTAACTAGAATTTTACGTTATGAGAGCAGATAAAACATTAAAAGGTGAAATACCCTTTCAAACAAAAAAAGAATTTTCAAAATCGGTCTATAATTGACGGAGTAATCGCGTAACAAACATACAAAAAAAAAACATACAGCCGAATTGAGAACCTCCTCCTTTTTGGAAGTCGGTTAAAAAGTCATTTTGAAATTGAAACTTTGTCTCGTATTATAAATTGCCACTTCAATGTATGTTTCATATTTGAAAAAGTGATATACGATCGCTTTCATAGCGCAGTTTCCGAAAAACTCTGTACACAGACAAATTGTTCCAGCGATATGCTAACTCAAAAAGTACCTCTTGTGGCTCTTGACTTACATCTTCTACAAATGCGTGGTATTTCTTTTTTAAACGAAGCCGTTAATCTGGGCATCACTTATGCTGGAACAGTGTGTGGTCATGATGGTTGCGCTGGTATTAAAAAAATTGTATACGAAGTACAGAATACGGTAGCATTCGATATTAATGGCATCAATGCAATTGATTTATCAGATGTTCCAAAACATTTATTTCGGAATCAAAAAGAAACTTACAAGATAATATCTGTAATTCAATACTTCCTTGGTATAGGCGACATTGGCCATTACAAAGCCCACTGTTTACGTCAAAATGGCAGTTGGGAATGTCATGACGATCTGGACGCTATAGTAAAAGTCTCCAAATAAATAAAAAATTATACCGCATTGCGTAATTTATGTGAAACAATAGTTTATTCATTTGAAAAAATATACCATGTCGAAATAATATATTCTGTGTGCATTATTATTTTATCTACGTTGTCATGCTGACCATACTTTTTGTTAACAAAACTACTAAAGTGAACATATCCTTTTTCACCGTTAATTATTATGTTTATCACAAAAAGCGCATTAATCCCTGTAAGTACATTGAAAATGCTTTAATTTGGCGTGCGACTTTCACTTGTAAATAATAAGGATAAAAAGGGCCCCGCTAGATAGAAAAAAACCTATGAATGTAATTTCTGCTGTAATATCCAAAGATTATGAAAATAAATGAATAATTTGAAAGGTACATTGGAAGGAGTATCTACAATAGCATTCTAAGTCTCTAAGCAATAGAATAACGGAGGGCCCCGCTGGATAGAAACCGAAATGAAACGCCATTTCTGTCTTACTGGCGGAGGTACATTGAATATTTTCGTTTGATTAGACAGGTACATTGAATAAGCTAACAGTCTACATCGGTTTCGTTGATGTGGCTCAGGTGGGCCAGCTAGATAGAAACACGTGTTTTTCATTTGTCGATTGAGATTAATTTTATGTAAGCTCAATTTTGGTTGTTGATTTTTCAATTACAATTAAACGAAAAAGCGATCATTAATGGAAACAAGCGGTGAGATATAAAGTTGAAAACAAAATACGTATGAAAGTGTTACTAATTCCCTTTAGTGAGTGATTGTGTAAGAATTCAAAAACAGGGCTTGTTAATATTTTCATTTGATAGTTTCGGAACAGACTATAATACCCTTTTTTGCCTCTTTTATAGTCACTAGCCAAATTATTGACTTTATATTGCTTTTCATTTAGATAAGAAAAGGTTCACAACTGCAGTGGTGCTCGTTACCAGGCAGATAGTAATTGCAACGGCGCTTGAAATTGACAAACTGCCTAAAGAGGACTTCAGGTAAAAGCGCTAAAAGGGTCTTTTGGGGCGTGGCCAAAATCAGAACTAACGCCGCCATCTATTTATATATTACCTATGACGTCCGTCGAGTTCATTATTTAATTTAATTTGACCCTGTAATATGTTATTCCATATTTTCTTGACAATCCAAAAGTACCTGTCATTGATGTATTAAATAGGAAGATATGGTACGCGCTCCTCGACGTGAACCGCATAAATTAGGGGAAAGAACACAATCGACCTACATTACTCTCGGTTTGCGGGAAATACCCGAATCGTAGTTTGTTTCCGATTAGTTATGGGTACGTAACAGTGACAATTATTGCTATCTCGTTCCCGCTATAGCCCGCGTATTAAGTCTCTCTTTTTCGGTTGTCGAGTACATGACGCACGACATCGGGTCTATTTAATATTTACGTAATGTTAGAGAGTGGTCTATCTTCCTATTTAATACATCAATGTTGCCTGTAAATAGTTTAATTAAGTTATATGCCTCTGTTTTTACCATTGTTCAGGGCTCGAGCGCGCGTGGTAGTTGGTCACAACTGCAGTGCCGGGCTAGCGGTCGGCATTCGTGACTACACTTTTCATCCTGACTATTCCAGAAGCACTTTTAGTTCAATAGCTTTGATTCAGCTGGAAACCGACCACGTGACCACGGGTAAGGATATCCTGTAGTCAAAATTGATTAATGACTCGGCAAACGTGGTAATAGATGCTCTCTGATTGTCGCTCCACCTAGCCTACCTTATATTTAGCAAATACTAAAGCTGGATGAGATCCCTATTGCTGGAAAATAATAATTTCTTTATTTCTGATCGAAAAATCCAAAAAATACAGCCTTGAGTGCGTGCCGCGCCATGTATAGTGAAAGGTTCTGTGTAGTTGGCTTGAATATTTACGCATTGAACAGTATTGATAATATCTTATTATAACGATTGCAGAAAAATCTTTGTATTTCATAGCTGTTCGAAAAACTCTATGAAATACAAACTTATTACTAAAAACTATGAAATTTTAACCTATGTACGGAAGAAATGCAAGAAGCTGGAAAGCGCTAGCAACTTACAAATGAGAGAATCATTTGTAAGTTGCTAGCGCTTTCCAGCTGTTCAAATTTAAACTAAATTGGTCGGTGAAGTAAATTTCATCAGATATTGTAATGCATCGTTTCAGAGTTGCGGCCCATTTGTCCACCTCCAAGGGAGCTGCCTTTCCAGAAGCAAGAGTTCTTCGCTATGGTGTTTTCTGAAGGTAGGTATTCTGAGAGATCATGAATCGAAGGAAATCGTTTGTCTTGGCATGAGTATGTGATGAGGAGGGATGAACGCATGTAACTAAAAGAATGATGTGACTCATATGCTTATACCTACCTGTATTAAGCAAATTATACATAATTTGATTTGATGAATATAAATGTTGATGAATGGAGAGGGAGCCAAGTGCGTGTCGGACCATGCACAATGAAGGGTTGCGTAGATGGGATGAATTTATCCCAAGAACAAACTTAACATTGTAGATGAAAAACATAATTCTCTCATACATTTCAACTGCAAAATTTGTACGCACAATATTAAGAGATTTACCATGTTATTTCAAGACCGTAGACTTCTTATAGGTTTTTCTGTAATCTTTATTATAGAACTATTTTCTGTTTTTTTTTTCAATATAAAAGAAATAATAAATTCATTTATTTCAGGTAAATAACACCCATTGCCAAACATAAACATATAGAAACCAACCACTGACACACCCAAATCACAAACAGTATAACCACCATTAACATAAAATTGGACCCACTTAACTTTAAACATTTAAAAAATTATAATTAATTACCTAATGAACAATGGCCAAAATAAAATATAAAATGTCAGAATCAACAAAAATTTAAATGTTAAAATATTTAAAAAAAAAGTAAAAGTGTAACTGTAAAAACGTCATAACAATATCAAGCTATTAAAAATTAAAATTAAATTTATATATAAAAATTATAAAAAACTATTGCAATTTTTTAAATTCTACCTGCCCCAAGCCTACTATACGGGTGCATGTAAGGCCTGCCAGTGCTGCATGAAGGGCCCGTCCAATTGTTTTTTTTTTTGTTATTACCTGAGTTTATAATTAATTTTTTTTCAAATTCTAGTTTAGTCTTCTTCAGTAGCTCGTTGCAGTAGTTTCTGTATCTAGTGAACGTTGTTCTTAAAATTTCGTATGTATATAATTTCCAGATTGCAATCAATCCAAGATGACGATACACAGGATGATGTTCGTTTCAACGGAGGAGTGCAAGACTTATTACAGGCGGGTAGAGGTAATATTCTTAGATGTGTGAGGAGTAAAGAAAAAAATGAAGTGATAAGCAACGTGTGACTTAAAAGAAGATGTAGTGACAAAAATTGAAAAGAGTATGCTTAGATGGTTTGGTCATGTTGAGAGGATGAATTAAATTGGTGATGTTCTTCAGAAAGGTCAGGTGCGTAGTACTCGCAACCAGCGTGCGTGTATGACCAGATGTATAAACGTAAACGAAGCAAAAGCGGTATGTAAGGAGCGTAGCAGGTGGCGTTCTATAGTTTCTGCCTACCTCCGTGAGAAGAAGGCGTGAGTTTATGTATGTATGTGTGAGGAGCAGATACCTTACCCTCTTCCTTACCTCAAAGCAATTGGGTTAAGAGCAAGATGGTGATGTACAAGAGCAGGGTGGAAAGATCCTAATCTTCTATTGAAAAGGGAGGATCCACCAACCAGATGGGGTTTGTGTCTGGTGGGCTATAACTGCCCGATGGTTTTTGTCGGCTTACCCTCTTCCTTACCTCAAAGCAATTGCGCTAAGAGCAAGATGGTGATGTACAAGAGCAGGGTGGAAAGATCCTAATCTTCTATTGAAAAGGGAGGATCCACCAACCAGATGGGTTTTGTGTCTGGTGGGCTATAACTGCCCGATGGTTTTTGTCAGCTTACCCTCTTCCTTACCTCAAAGCAATTGGGTTAAGAGCAAGATGGTGATGTACAAGAGCAGGGTGGAAAGATCCTAATCTTCTATTGAAAAGGGAGGATCCACCAACCAGATGGGGTTTGTGTCTGGTGGGCTATAACTGCCCGATGGTTTTTGTCGGCTTACCCTCTTCCTTACCTCAAAGCAATTGCGCTAAGAGCAAGATGTGATGCAGGGTGGAAAGACCCTAATCTTCTATTGAAGAGGGAGGATCCTCCAACCAGATGGGTTTTGTGTCTGATGGGCTATAACTGCCCGATGATTGTTGTCGGCAGTTTTCGCAAATAGCTTTGCTTGCGATGAAGGATTTGTATGACGACAGATGTCATACGTAGTTCGTACGTGGCGGAATAGCTGTCGTCACAGATCTCATGATACTCCCTTCAAGATCACGCTTAAATACGTTATACCACTAAAGAAAACATCGTGAGGAAACCTGAACTTTATTTTCATTATTGATAATAATTAAAATGTAGTGCCGAGAGGTACCTACGTCGGTTCTGCCTGCTTTACTGTTGAGGCTCGTAGTCAGACAGACTGTCATGCCCCAGAAAAACTATAGGGTGAAAGCCTATAAAATAGCAAGCGTGCAACGCAACAGTCTCAATGGACTCTTCGAAGCATGGAGGTTTCTTATGCCAAGACTGACTTCTTTTTATCAGTCTGCGTGTCTGCATAGACTTTAGAGTAGTCTGATGCAGTTGCAAGCCGGTCACATATAAAATCTGAGTTTGAGCTAAAAGCCTGTCTCCATAAAGCAAGTTAATTTTTTTCAGCTGGATATAGAAACCTTGTGGCCAACCTACACCGCTTGTGCCAGAAGCATAACGGAAGGTCACTGCGTCTGGCGGAGTGGGGCAGTCCTCGTGACGAAAGTGGGCACACGCTGGACTCTGGTTGAGTATCGTAATCACTCTCTTATCATTCCTTTACTTTTTAGTAGTTTTACAGACTATGTTTTACGCCTTACCAAGTTACCATTCCATACCACGCCATGCCATTTCACAACTAACTTTTGCTCGCCGCTTAACCTGCATGGAGGTTGGAAATCCAACAGGAACATACTACCGGGATAAAATGTATCTTATGTCCTACCTTTTTTTTTTTTGTTCACGTGGTGGATAATCCTCACGGATGTCCTCGAGGGGTCTGTCAGACTCTTACTGACTAAAAACAACCCCAGTGTTTCCTTCCCACACTTGCACCGGGGATCTTGGGATCTGTTATTACTTCCGCAATCCCCGGCTAGTGCCGGCCTGCCTCTGCGGGCCATCTCAAGTCTGGGAGGAGGCGGCAGTCGTCCGCAAGTCTGCCGTCCCTGGACGCATTTAGGGGGGCTGGAAGAGGGATTGTACGCCCTCTGCCGACGCCCAGTGCGCCTGCTACGGACGAGATCTCCCGCTCCCATTCCGCCTCCTTCTGCGACACGACTGTTTCGCAGAAGGATACCACCGCGTCCCAGGCCTCCTCGCTGCCGACCATCGACTCGACCATGGCCCGCAATCTTATGTCCTACCTAACTCAAGTCATGGTGTATCCGTGTGCTATATATCTGAACCCGTTCGGCCGTTAACGCGTCAAAAGTTAACAGACTGACTTAGCTTCGCATTTATCCTTACTTATGTGGACATACAAGCAAAAATGGTCCAGTAGTGGGGTATTGAGGTAAGGCTACATTCGGTATCTAGATAGTCAATTGATAATAAGGATTAAAAAAATATTCAAAAACAGGCATATTTTTATTTTTTATATCAGACATTTGAAGTTGAAACTCAAAAAAATCTTGATTTGAGAAAAAGCATTTTCAAATTTCACATGCACCACTGGTACCTTTTTACTAAACTTTTCTCTTAAAATATCTGGTACTTAGAAACATCATAAAACGTCATTTACTATATGAACTTTTAGATAATTGATCATTAATTGATAAATCAATTAAAATGCAATTTTTTCACCCAACTTTACAAAACTGCGTAAATCTCGGAAACTAAATGCCGAGAACTGGACCCTTTTTACTTGGACGCCCACATATTATAAAACAAACTCCCCCGCCGCGTCTGTCTGTCTGTCTGAACGCGATAAACTCAAAAACTACGGAACGGATTTTCTCTCCCTCTCAGACAACTAAGCAGATTTGAAAATCCAAAACAATTCAGCTTAGTATGTTTACATCCAAACTGACTTTTGCTAATGACTGATGGTTTTCAGCTGGGCTTCAGCGTGTACGGGCCCGGTTGTCAGGCCCCTGCCAGGTTCCTCGACTACGGAATGTACCACGAGTGGGTGCAGCGCAGCGTCGAGAGGATCGGCAGACCTGCCATCACCAAAGTAGCGCCAAACTACGTCGTGTTGAGAAGAAGTGAATTAATTACTAGTTTAGCAATCAACTAAGCCCTTGACGGGCACAAAGATTTTTATTTTTTAATCAAATATTTATAAGACGTAACTTTGTAGTAGTTTTTGGGGGCGGGATATTTTTAATTTTTCAAATTCAAATTCTAAAATTTTATTTCAGACCAAGGACCCCTATAGTGTTAGTAAGAACTTAGCCTATGTTAGTAAACTCAACAACTTAAAAATACAATAAATACAAATTAACTGGCTACATGAAGATGTGCACGCACATGTCTGCCAGCCCAGAGCCTGATAAATGGTCCATCAACCTGGACAAGGTTGATGGAACATTTATCAGGCTCTGGGTATAAGCTAGGCCAGTGTAGCTAAAGTACTTTTCGGGCTACCCCTGAATCGCCGCAACATCGATGCACACCGCTTGCGCATGATAGCATGAAAGTCATCTATTCGCGCTTCCGCAAACATGCTCGATGCACTGCAAAACCGAGGCAGTCCCAACAATATCCTTAGTGCATTATTAAATTGCACGCGAAGACCGTTGTAAGCCTTTGCGTATACCTAACCCACAAGCTGCACGAGTAAAACGACTGGCAGTAGGCTCTGAAGAGCGTCAGTTTTACCTCGTCATAGCACCGCGCAAACCTGCGGGCAAGCATATTGCACCGGGCTGCCAACGCCCTGCGCTCCCTATCTATATCCTGGTCATATGTGAGAGAACCCGTGACCACAGGACCGAGGTATTTAAATTGAGTGACGACTTTTAATGGTGTTCCTTGTAACGTCACCGGTGGTATCATCTCATATGTTTTAGTGAGTTATATTTTTGGAATCTTCTAGTCGAGCCTTTCATTGTGATGACTTACATGACTGTAGCAGTGTCATGACAAATCTAATGAACAGACAAATATACTCACCCAGAAAAACTTAACAAAAATGATGGGTAATGTAGTACCTGAATTAAATATTAATCAAAATAAAATAAAAATTACCCTACTTCTGGGAGCAGTTGGGTAAAAATCACTAACGGTTTGTTTGTTTTTTGTTTTCAGCGCTATCCAATGTTCAAAGGTTTGGCCCTTGCGATGAGGGAGAGGTGACACGAGAACTTTACTCAGAGTCGACCGAAATCCACCGCCATCCTGACGCATTTGGACTAATACCTATGGGCAAATATTATTTTAACGTAAGTTATAAAAACTTCATCCATTCGGACAGTATTGTCTCTCAATCTTCGGCTTACAAATAGAAACAAAATACTTTTATTTGTGATAAGACATGACGCAAAGAAAAAAAAGATAAAGTTGGGGATCCACGCAAAACGGCTATCGCTCAGCATAATGTTGTGACAGTATGCGAGATGGAGCGACAGCACTGGTTTTCAGCGACAGCCGGCGTTGACGAGGTGAAATCAACCGGTGCAAAATAAAATATGAAATAAAATAAATACACAATACAATTTTTATTTCAATATAATTTATAAATGGCTACATTAAATCGGCAACGACGCTCGCGCCGCGCGCCGGCTTAAAGTTATCATAAAACTATTTGTTTGACATTTTACTTAAATAAACAGATTACACCAACATTGTATACTAATACACGTTTTGAATTTGAATTTTTAATTTTCATGTTGCATTAGGTAGTGAATGTTATGATGGAAATCAATTCTTTTTTATTTCGTTTTTTTTTTTTTATATGTATATGCAAGAGCGTTAAGTTGGATTCACACTAGGGTAACGTGTCGTGTCGGGATACATCAGAAGCCTATCAGAGTCATGTATTTTTGTATGAAGGCGGGCACTGACGTGAATTGACTTGAGGCGCCATTAGAGGAGTGCGTTCACGTAATTCAACAAAAAAATTATACATTCACAAATAAATTTAAAAAAATTCTAATAAATATATGCTATTATAATATAAATGAATATCTAAATGAAAATTTTTAAATTACATAAATTCTTATAAAATAATTACAATATTTATTACAACAACTAAGTAGTCAAATAAATATATGCTATTATAATATAAATGAATATCTAAATGAAAATTTTTAAATTACATAAATTCTTATAAAATAATTACAATATTTATTACAACAACTAAGTAGTCAAATAAAAGCCCTCTTCCTCTCTCCTACTTTTGCTGAGCCCGACAGGGTCATTATCAAGTAACTTCTCCCGCTTTGGGCTGAGCGAGAGGGCGTGTCAGACTTTTACTGACTAAAACCCACCCGTGTTCCTTTCTTTGCCTGTGTGCCAGGGCCACGATATCCCTTTCGGACAAACTCGCAACCCTGGCAGACACCTACCACCTAAGTTCACATGTGGAAGCAATATTTTCTTACGTAGCGGTATTTTATCTCCGACTATTTTTTTTTCAGTTAACAATAATCGGGGATATCGAATACAACTGCGTAGTCCTCAGAGCGGACTATAAGGCCAAAGTGACAGATAAGACACCAAAACTGCGCCTGACACGCTATTGCGCGGGCCCCGGCCAGAATGCACTGTGTTTCACCGGAGTACAATTCATACAAATACAATTCTACGTCGAAATCACATTCGAAGCAGAATTAAAATATAGCGTAGCGGCTTACGGGAGAACTGTTAAGGCTATAGATCCATTTAGGGCACATAAATACGCTAATGCGCATAGTAATTTACCTCCGCCACTTTTAAAATATGAGGAATACAAATCGTTATTCGAAGGGTATGTGGCGGATTTCCTATACCCTTTGTATGGTAAAAAAGAAATGATATCAAGGGAAATCACCGGAAGAACTACGACAGAACTCCCAACTACCACGGAACACGGAGAGTAGGTAATACAAGTTGCAGTAATGGGTCCTGGCAGTAATGGCTCAACTGCAAAGACATAGCTGCAGCTACACAAGTTGATCAACGCATCCGTTTTTATTAAATCTTTATTATTGAGCAATTTAATTAAAATAATTTTAACTCTTAGCTATTACATTCATTCATCCATTTCAGCCGAAAGACGTCAACTGCTGGACATAGGCCTCCCCCAAGAATGGGGGAGTTGCCATAATTGCTACGCTTGGCAGAGGCGGGTTGGCGATCGCAGTATGGTATTAAAATGCATAGAGAACACTGCTGCCCATTCTCTAGTAAGTTTTACGACACCCACGGGAAGAAATAGGAGGGTGCTATTACGACGTTATAGTGTTGAAAAAGTTTTTAATACAGTGTACAGCAGATTAATACAAAATATAAAGTGTAGTGAGATCTCGTGAGTTCTCTCTAACGGTGTAATTATTGCGTAAACAAATATAAATCTCCAAGCCATATTTACATACCCACAATATAAAAAAAAAAAACCGAAAACGTAAACAGACTGTGTACCAATACTTGTTGCAAGAATGCCGGTAAAGTGTGGTGGATGTGGCAAATTTTTGTCAGCAGTTGACACGGCGAGGTGCACAAAATGTGCCGTCGCTTATCACCGAGTGTGCGTCGGCCTCCCTACGAAAGGCCCCTTAGTCTCCGCCTGGCATTGCCCTGAGTGCAGGAAAGATGTCCGCAGGGACAATAAGTCCGAAACGCCCGTGCGAGGTTGTGTGGCAGTAGTACGGGGTGAGCAGCCGGCGTCCATGTCGATGTCAACGCCATCAGCTGTGGCGACGCTGGAGACGGCAACGCCCACAACGACAACGTCTCTGTCAACTGCCGTTTCGCCAACGCCTCTGTCAACTGCTGCACCGTTGACGCCTCAGTCAAGCACAGCACCGCCGTCGCCTGTAGTGGTGGAGGCGCTCATGCAGGTGTTGACGCCTTCCCCATCGTGACTGTGGCTGTGGACCAAGACAACAATGCTTCGAAGATGATTCCCGAGGTCCCGGAGGATGTAGGCTCTGCTTTGAAACTTGTAGTGGAGGAGCTGCGCACTTTGAGATTTGAGGTTTTGGAGCTTCGGAAAGACGTAGCGGAGTTGAAGGCGTCTCACGACTCAAGTCACAGCCGTATGGATGGGATTGAGTCCAGATTGGAGGCGCTTGAAAAGCGACACGATACCGGATGCGATCCGATAACAAATTTAACTGCAGTGGAGAGTGTGGTTCAACAGCTCAAGAGGGACCTCAATGACAGAGATCAAGAGCTGATGGCAAACGATCTGGTGATGGCGAACGTGCCGGAGTCGCAAGCGGAAAACCCAACACAACTGTTCCGGTTAATTGCCACAAAGTTAGGAGTCGCTTTGGAGGACCGGGACAACGTGAGCGCAGAGCGAGTCGGCGGAAGACACATTAAAGCGATTAGCCCCACAGCTTCAACAGAACCCCGCCCTCGCGCTATCATGGTGCGCCTCGCTCGACGGCGGGACGCGGTGTTGAATGGCGCCCGCGTGCGACGTGACGCTACAACAGAAAATCTCGGGGTCCCTGGGAAACCCTTACGGTTCTTTATCAATGAGAGGCTGACCAGGTCGAACCAGCAGTTATTTCGTCAGACAAGGGCCACTGCAGCCCTTCATGGATGGCGGTTCGTATGGACGAAGCGCGGTCGCATCTTGGTCCGGCAAAAGCCTGGAGAAGCCACTCATAGGTTTGCATCTGGGGAAGACATTCAACAGATTATTGGACCATACACAGACACTTATCAATAAAACTTTGTTCGTTGCTCCACATTTTTTTGTACTAGTTTATGGTTTTTCTAGATATAATAGTTTATTAAACATGGTGTCTGAGTGTCGTATCTGTCGGGATCTGGGGAGGTGGAAATATCAAAGTGAGTACTGCATTATTACGAGGAACATAGTTACATTATTTACACATATTATTATCTACACATTGACAACAACATTATTTACAAACAACATATTTATATTATTTCCAATTCATAATGACTGGGAGCGTTATTTTAAGAGTAACACAGTTAATTATTTACTACAAGAACTAAAAATTATGTACAAACATTATTTACACAAAATAAATAAACATAATTACCATGATAAACATGTAAATAAAATATTATTATTACTATATTATTATTATTATTATTCTATTCTATTCTATTCTTATACAGACATTACTCTTTACATGACATGCTTAAGTCAACATTATTAAAATTTGGTTTATTCAATGCGGGCTCTCTGGCAACTAACCAGGATGAGTTTCTAATTGCCATGTCACAACACTCAGTGGATATAATGGCAATTAACGAAATGTGGCTGAGACCTGGAGAGGAGGGGCGCGCGCCTAAGGTTCCGGGATATAGGTTGAAGCACGTGCCGCGCCCTGTGACTATACGCGGGGGGCGAGGCGGAGGTGTAGCTTTTTACATTAAAACGGGACTTAGGGCGCGTGTGCGGCCACACTCAGAGCCGTCTGATGTGGAACAGATGTGGTTGAACCTATCTATCAATGGTAGAAAGTTGTTGATTGGCACGGCCTACAGGCCACCATGGTTCGAATTATCAAAATTTCTGGAAGGAATAACTGACAGTATCAGCGCATTGGCACCTTATGATCACTTGGTATTGTTGGGGGATTTCAACGTTAATCTACTTGATAAAAACAATACAAAAACTAAAGAAATGATGGAATTCCTAAATTATACCAATCTAAATCAGGTAGTACAGTCACCAACTCATTTTGTGGGGGATAGTAGTACTCTCATAGACGTAATCTGTACCGATGTCGGGGTCCGTAATGTATTGGTCAGTCATAGCAGGGAACTTGGTCATCATTCGTTTATTGTATGTGATACAGTCATCAAGAAGGTAAATAGCAAACCTAGGCTAGTTGTGTATCGGCCTCTAAGGGATATATTGATTGATTACTTTGTAGTGGATCTGAAATTAATGCGATGGTTTGAAATAAGCTTAATGCCAGATGTTAATAGCATGATTCAACATTTTAATGACTGTATCACCCTATTGTTTGACTTGCATGCCCCCATAAAAAGCAAGATTTTTAGGGACCGTCCCACACCATGGTTAACAGATAATATTAAATTAATGATTAAGCTGCGAGACGAGGCAAAGGATAAGTATCATAAGGACAAGCTAGACACTACAAAAAAATATTATTTGGATTTAAAAAAACAAGCTATTGCAGCACTAACACAGGAAAGGAAGGTATACTTTGACGGGCACATTAATAGTCAGATAAAAAACCCCAAAAAGCTTTGGAAAAATCTTAAATCAGATGTGTTTGCGGAACATAGTGAAGGTATGCTTCCCGTACAATTTAATGACCCGGACAAGATAAACAAGGCATTTCTGACTGTACCAGGACAGAGCATACTGCCCACATCGCAACTTTCATATTTTGATGCAAATAGATTTGGTGAAACTCAATTTCAGCTACGAAATGTTAATGAGGAAGAAATTTCGAATTATTAAGAGTCTGGGGTCTAATGCTAAAGGGATTGATGGAGTGAGTCTGGATATGATTGAGCTAACGTTACCAACCACTCTTCAGGCTATAACCACCATAGTAAATAAGTCGATAGATACCCACACTTTCCCAGACTTATGGAAGTGCGCTATTGTGCGTCCTTTACCCAAAATCGGCAATCCAAGTACTTTTAAAGACCTACGTCCTATTAGCATTTTGCCCTGTTTGTCGAAAGTATTGGAGAGGGTGGTTTACAACCAAATGTTCGAATATTTAGAAGCAAATAATGTGCTCCCCGACCTTCAGTCTGGTTTTAGGAAAGGCCGTGGGACGGCCACAGCCCTTTCTGACGTAGTGGGGAATATCCTGGAGGCACGGGACAGAGGGGAGGGAACAATCCTTGCACTTCTTGATTTTTCACGGGCGTTCGATGCAATAAACACCACACTGTTACTTTCCAAGTTAGCCTATTATGGTTTTACAGCGGAAACAATAGAGTGGTTCGCTAGCTACTTACAAAATAGGTCACAGCTCGTTGAAATCCAGAAGGAGGATGGATCAAAGTTGTCATCCCCCCCTCGTCGGGTGTCACGTGGTGTGCCTCAAGGATCGATTTTGGGGCCCCTTTTGTATATTCTTTACAGCACAGATATTATTAAGTCATTTCAGCATTGCAGGTATCACATGTATGCTGATGATATCCAACTATATATATCATTTAAACCAGCTGATACATTAGAGGCAGTTGAGAAAATCAATGATGATCTTGAAAGAGTGGTGGTATGGTCAGATAGTAACTCACTAGTATTAAACCCACTGAAATCAAAATTTATGGTTTTAGGAAGTAGGAAATTGATCAGCGCCATACTGTTAGCCAAACCAGAAGTAGTTATCAGGGGTGAGAAAATAGATAGGGTAGAGATAGCATGTAATCTTGGGTTAACCATGGATCCGGAACTACGATTTGAGAAGCACATCAGTAACTCAATGAGAAATTGCTTTTATAGACTGAAACTTCTTTATTCAATTAGAGACTACCTGAGTGTTGATCTACGGAAACAACTAGCGGATAGCCTAATATTATCAAGGCTTAACTATTGCGATACTGTGTATGGTCCATGCCTGTTAACAAGAACAGAGAAGCTGATACAACGTATACAAAATGCATGTGCACGGTTCTGTGTAAAAATACCTCCTAGAAGTCATGTCACTCCTTTTATAAATGAAAATAATATTTTGAAAATGGCTGCTAGGAGAAAGTAGCATATGGCTAGTTTACTGTTTGGAGTAGTCAAAACACAAAAACCACACTACCTGTTTGAAAAGTTAAGTTGGAGACAGAGCAAATATGACCCTCGTCTTAATACTAAACCTTTGTGTACATCAACACATAGGACCGCGGCATTCAGAGGGAGTTTCAGATACGCCGCCACACACTGTTGGAATAACCTTCCTCCACCAGTAAGAGTCCTGAGAACAAAGAAGCATTTTTTGAATACTTTAAAGAGATATTTCATGCAAATACAACAATCGACATGAATGTAACATTAAAATAAAAATTATAAATGCTCTCTGTGCACTTACCTCAAGGGTTACGACCTACGGGCAATGAATATGGTTTTCCAACAGTCCAAAGTGGACAAGATTGCGCCCTGTTTAGGTCCGGTCTGTGTCATCCTCACAAGAGGAATGGTAGTCCTCAGTTATCTGGAGCGTGTTTGCTGATGATCTTGCCGGAGCTGCATTGACTAGATATCACAAAGCACTTTAAACAACGTCAACGTCTAGAATAGAAAACAATTTTTCTTTCTTTTTCTTTCTCTCTTCTATTCTTTACGTCCGGCATCACACGGAACACGGAGCTATTACATGAAATGCTTTTAAATACAATGTATCAAAGGTTTTATGTCGATTTAAGTAGATGATGTGTAAAAATAGCAATTTAATAGGCTTTTGTCATTGACTGTACCGCAATCTGAGTTGGTACTTATACAAATTAGATACCCGAAATTAATAAACAGAAAGACCCAAAGAATAAAACAATTAGATCGAAAATATAGGTAAGTACAAGCAGCTTTTGTGGCAAAGTAATAACAGCCACACGGGTCAATCGATCAGGTAAAGCTACGCTTGCCGCGGTTGGTCCATGGATGGGTGATCTTTGCATACCGAGACTCCACCGTGCCTCGGAAAGCACTTTAAACCATTGGTCCCGGCTGTCATTCTTTGACAGTCGTAACTAAAAACTCGTTAAAACCCCGAAAGTCTTACCAAGGGGTATCGTATTACCTAGTTACTGGGTTGTGGAGGTCAGATAGGCAGTCGCTCCATGTAAAATACTGGCGTTCAGCTCCATCCGGTTAGACTGGAAGCTGACCCCAGCATAATTGGGAAAAGGCGGGCAGATTGCAAATTAATCTAAAATATAAACAACAGGCTTCTATCGAAACCTTTACAACGACGACGAAACCACACCACCATAAGCATTTCTAAACTGGTGACGATGAAGAGATCCCGGAAATAATGAAAAGTAAAATAATAAATAAAAGAGATGATTTGGGATTGGGAAGCTATGACTAATCAAGGAGTACCTTAAAAGAATATTCATCTTTTAAAGACTATCTTCGATATCCCTGGTTCATAGTTACAAATACAAATATTTATTGACACAAAAACATAGATTTACTAAATGTTTAGCGTTCGTTAACAGCTACATTAGTTTTGAAAACTGTGTTGCAGCCATTAGCGCCCACTGCCGAGAGGAGAGACGTCGGCGTTCCAACATTTATAACAATAAAGCAACAAAAAGTAAAATTAAAATTGTTATAATAGAACCTTAAGTAAAAGTAGGTATATAAACTATTTAATTACAACATTATTAATTACATTTAATTCCTATTATTTTTAATTATGAAAACATCAAATAAAATTAGTTCTCTAAATGTGATACCTATATGTGTGTGTGTGTAGGTATGTAGGAATGTGTGCAGGGTGTTTGTGTCTGTGATTGATTTTAGGCATACTTATGTAGATTATGAACAAAGTAATATGACTGTCAGGATATATTTAAATCATAGGTAAGTATGTGTCACCAGATTTTCTAACTCCTCGTACGTCAGGCTTTGGAGCCATTTGTCCGTGAGCGCTCTACACCCCCGTAAGGTAAGTGGATAGATATTTAAAACCTTATTTACTCTATTGTACAAAACGGGCCCAAAGAAGTGATACTGACGTTTCACCAACACAACATTGGCCGGCTCAGTCTGGCACGCTCTGTCCGCTCTTCGTTTTTTTGAACTGTAATTAGGGTCAAAAGTAAGTTGTCAGACTTTTTGGGCTTCTGGCTACCTGTAACGACTGTCAAGGATCTACGAATGGCAGCCGGGACCAATGGTTTAACGTACTTTGAGAGGCACGGAGTGGTCTCTTTAAGTCATGGATGCGACAAGCGTAACTTTACCTTCGATCGACCAGTGGGACACACACAGCCACCAACCGGTGGGACACACACGGGCTTTAACTGTGAAAAACATTAAGAAATTAGAAACATGTCAACATAACATGGAAAGAATCATGCTAAGTATGAGAAATAATAAATGAAGCCATACCTACACTACTACATATCCTACCCTCAAAGAAGTTGAAATGGGCCACCTAATCAGAAGTAAAAAGGAGAAATGGACAAAACGAAAAGAAGCCCTAGAGTAAAAAGGAAGAGAGGGTAACCGGTAGGAAGGAGCAATAGGAGAAATGTGGAGAAGGAAAGCCACGATCAGGCACGGTGAAAGAATATGGGAGAGGCCTATGCTAAACCAAAATAATTTTTAGCGATGTCTAATTAATTAACTTTTTTTTCTAATGGAAATGTCAAAACCTCTATTTTTTTTTTTATTAAAGGCATGAATATCATTGAGCGCAAGTAGTTGTAGCACAGTCTCATTTAATATGACGGAAGCCATATTGTTTAACAGCTGCGAGAGGCGGCGACTAGATGGCGCTAGTGGAACGTGCACCATAGACAATCATTCATTCTATCGGTCATTTGACTTAAAACACTTGAAGTCAATTGAGTGAAATATTGTAACGTTACCCCCCACTAGCGGTTCGCCTTTATAAGGAGCTACGCTGTTGAGTCGGTACGCACTTTGAACGGATGCGTCGTGGTGCACGGACCACTGTCTCTCGACAGTCAGTACTTCCCGGTTATTGGATGTGGAACGTTGTCTCCGACAAATTAGTACTATCCTTATTGCGGTGGGTGCATGGACCACTGTCCCTGACAGTCAGTACTGCCCTATGTGACCGCCACTACCATTATTAGTTATTAAATTATTTTCATTTCTATATTCTCTCGATTTAAAATAACTGATAGTTCGATTGAAATAGATTTCTGTATTGCCATATCTGAGTATTACTTCTGATGTCTGGACCTATCCCGACAAATATAATATTTTTTTGTTGATCAATAACAGAAAAAAATATATATATATTTAAGGCCCATAGAAAACGACAATTCTAAACAAGGTCTTATTGTCTATATTGCCTTTCTAGTCTGATATCGGAGCATTATTGGCTGCAAAGTCTACATATCAGAACTAAGGCGCCGCCTCCGCCCTCCGCGGCGGTGAGCGCCGTCTTGTAAAAGCCGCCTAAGTTTTAGTCGTCAAAATATTGTAGGAGCGGTGAACGTTCCTGATCGTTGTTTTAAAACTCTTTCCCTCTGAAAACCGATGAAACTTGAGCGTGAAGTAGTAGGAAAGTTACAAGTTTGATTCCCATTTGCATAATTTGAAGCGTTGAGAAGTGGGGTCAGGTTTGGAAGAGGTGGCTTATAATAATGATCACTGATTAATGAAAGGCGTGCACCTAAGATGAGAATGCTAAAAGGGATATTATGTTATTCGAATGGATAATATGAGTATATAAGAGGAAGTCTGAGAGTGGCACCGGTGACTGAAAATTTGTATGTAGAAATCGGTTGTTAATCAGGGTATATAATGCGGAGGAGTGAAGGAAATGTTGTGAGGAAAGTTAGTATGAATGTGGATGGCTATACGAGTAGGGGAAGACCAAATAAACGATCAATGGACTATGTTGACTTAAAAAAGTTTGGCAGTTAAATATAGTTTGTTTGTTAGTTATGCTCACTTAAATGTCTCGCTGATGGTGGAGCGTGTGTTGGATCATTCGGTTCCCTACAAAATGGTTGAGCTGGATGGTGCTGATCCACGCGTCATGCTCGTGAACGGGCGCCGTTAGTTGTGACTGGTCTTCTCCTATCTGCCAGGGCTTATTTGTAATATTTTATATTGTTTTTTTTTTTTTTTTAATAATTTATGTTTTTACATTGTTCTCACATATACATAGAAGTGACAAGAATAATGTACCCAGGATTTTGTAATATCTTGATTTAAAAGTCAAAAGTGTCCTTGGAGTTTCTTGCCGATTCTTCTCCATAGAGATCTACGTTTTGGATTGGCCAAATAGCTTCAACTATCTGACTAACTGACCGACTCTTTGACAATTCAAAAGTGCCTGTAATTGGTTTAATTGAAATAAATGCTTTGAGTTTGAGTTTGTGTGGAAGATGATATAGTTAGAAAAGTATGGAAAGCAATGGACTTTTACGTGAAAGGATATTTGCGCGAAAGACATGTGCGAATTGTAGGCAGAAACTACAGAACGCCCCTGCTACTATTTAAAAAAGACTCGCATCAAAAAAAATAATATGCTAAAATTAAATATCACCACACGCAGCGAGTGTTCGGGTCTCTGCGTGTACAATACAACATCGCTGCTCAGACGCGTGCGTGGCACTGCAAACGGCATCCTGGACGCGTTGGCAAACGGGTGGGATTCTCCACTGTTGAAGCAGTGGATGAGTGCTCATGCGATGGGCGCTCAGCCCGGCGCATGCTTAAATTAAATAGCATGAATAAACTGTACTAACACTAGGCTAAGTTTATTGTTACTAACACCTATGGATATCTTTTGAATCTGAAATAAATATATTTGATTTGATTAAAAAAAATTGCAGAACAGGTGAATTGGCCAAAATGAAAAGAGATTACAAGAAAACTTAATGTGTAATCGGATGGTAAATCTTTGTTACGCATACCGACTCCACCAACATCGAGGCAATTCAGCTGTTAGACCAAACAAATATAGTGCGAAGACTAAAACGAACAAAACCATTTGAGTTAGTGTAGTGTAAAAAGTGTAGACATAATAGTGACAATGACACACTTAAAACACATGAACAAAGTGTTTATAATAATATATTAGACTCTAAGAAAGTGGAACGGGCTTTTGTAAAGTACAATCAGCACTATTCTAAGTTTTATAATAATTATCACGTAGCAAATTAAGTTAGATTCAAATTACTTATTAGTCATACAGGCTAGATTGTAATTAATTATTATGAACCTGGTTCATTTTAATAAAAGATTTAAAAAAAATTGGTTTCCGAACCAAAGAATCCACTGCAATCGGTTTTAAGTTCGCGACCACTAAATTACGTAAACTTTTAAATGAATAATATATCTTATGAAGATGAACCTAAGTTATCCCGATAGAAACAGTCCTGGTTAAAGATCAACTGGTATTAAACTTTTAATTGAAATGTCAACCCTGAAAATACTAATAGCTATAATAGTCAAGTGTAATGGTTTTAAGGGGCTGGCGATGGATGCGTAGTTCATACAAACGTAATACCAATATAATTGGTACATCGAACATTTTCTTAAGGTAGAGTGGGTTTTTATTCCGATTGGAATACAGAATATCTAGGTTCCCAAATATATATTTTGAAAGGACAATGATATAAAGACGAGATATGAGGAATTTAAAATTTCTATAGGAAACTTATTTTTCTCTTAACTCTTGTTTAAATCAGTGTCCATTAAAAATATATACTTGGGAACCTACTTATTCTGTATTCCAATTGGAATAAAGACACACTACCTTAAGAATATTTTTAATTTACAAATTATTTTGGTATTACATTTGTATCTCTTTTTATATCTCTTAACGAGTCGATCCTGACGAAATGCAACCTCTGGGCGTAGCCCTCCTCTACAGGATCGCAGGTGATACGACGATCATGTATGGCGGATCAAAATTGAGTTGCTAGTCTCGACTTCCAAAGGATTCTATGCAGCTGGTAAAAGCAAACCAAAGTACGCAAGCCTGGTGAATAGTCCGGTACCCGGAAAAAGGCTGGATGCGATTTCCTTTTCAACTGGTTCTATACCTACGACAAATAAAATAGGGTATTACACCAGAAAAGGCTAAAACTTCCGCTGAGATAGCTAAAAAGGGAAAGTTCATAACAAATTCGAAGAATATCTTACACCATTTGTGCAAAACTCAACAATATAACTTGGTTGACACACACACACAGAACACAACAGAACACAAAACATAATAAACTGAAACTTGATTCTGTAATTTGTAATTAAAAAATGGTTATTCAAAGGCATATTACTAAACTTATAAAAGCAACACAACTGTTCAATATAAAAATATTCACTCTCAAAAATTAATTCTTTGAGAAAATGAGTTTTCAAATCTTATATTATGGGGTAGGACACCAGAAACCGCATAGGTACATTGAAATTATTCAACTTTCAGACAAAATGCATTTTATTATTTCCTGACCTTTTGGTGATATTTATTAGCATTAATCTAATTAAACTATAAAAATGTGAAAGAAAGAAGAGAACAAGAGGATGAGTGAAAGGCGAATAACAAAAGGTATTCATAAAGCAGAGGTGAGTGGAAACGCCGGGAGGGGCGCCCTAAGAGGACGCAGTTTCATAATTTCAGCCTAAAGACGTCCACTGCTGGACATAGGCCTCACCCAAGAGGGGGGATTTGCCATAATCACCACGCTTGGCAGGCGGGATGGCGATCGCAGTATGGTCTTAAAATGCATAGAGAACGCTGCTGCCCATTCTCTAGTAAGTCCCTCAGTAGCCTTTTACGATACCCACGGGAAGAAATGGGGTAATGCTATTCTTTACGTCCGGCACCTTACGGAACTAGGAGGACATATAGTGACCAAATTGGCGATGTTCTTCAATAAGGTCAGGTGCGTAGTACTCTCAACCAGATGTATGAACGTAGGCGAAGCAAAAGGAGTATGTAAGTAGCGTAGCAGGTGGCGTTCTATAGTTTCTGCCTACCCCCATGGGAAGAAAGCGTGAGTTTATGTATGTATGTATGTTTAAAAAAAATGGGTTGGTAATTAATCAGATTTTGTCATATTTAACTTGAATTTGAAGGACACCCATATTTCAAATAGGGACACTTTTATTGAGAATTGCTTAAATCTAAATCTGTTCAGGCATTTATGAGTTATGGTGGCACAAATAAATATATACATACATACATGAACGTGTACAAACGAACTGTGTCAACTAGACGTGATGATGAAGGTCATGGATTACAAATGTACATACGTACAATAAAACATCACACCTGTATTCCTCGAAGGATTAAGCATAGGTCACAACTATAAAAAAAAACTCTTATTTCGACTAACACAAGTATCTTATGCACAAAAAATTAAACACAATTATAAAGACCACAATCATAAACATACAACAACCTTCAGTCAGTATGTGAACCATACAACAATGGTTCAGGTGCTGGCAATCGAACCTCTGTGCGAATGCCCTCAGGATGCCGCTGGAGCTAGCCCGAACCCTGCGCACCAAGGATGTACACCGTTTTCGCATAGTACAATAGAAACAGTCTACATGCGACTCGGCGAACATCCATAATGCGCTGCAGAATCGGGGCAGCCTCATGAGCACCCTGAATGCATTATTATATTGGACACGCAAGCTGTTGTACTGTCTGCACGTGTATGAGACCCACAGGTTGCTCGTGTAGAAGGACGTGCAATATGCTCTGAACAATGTTGTTTTCACTTCAGTGGTACAACGAGCAAACCTGCAGGCCCTCATATTCGCCCTTACAGACAACGCCATGCGTTCTCGATCTATGTCTGCATCGCCTTTCAGATCAGAGGACATCAAATGTCCCAAGATATTTAAAATGTTCCACCCTCTTCAGGGGTGTTCTACATAATTTTATGGCAGGTATCATTATCGGAGATGTTCCTTATCCTATATTTACTTCAGATAACAATCCATACAGTGATATTATTTGAAAACACCTTTACCATATGCAGGATATTCTTTATCCTTTAATTGAGACTTAAATTCCGCTTTGGTGTCTTCAAATGTCAAAATAGTCGGAGATTCTTTAAAGCGGTTTAAGTATTTATACACAAGTTTGGGATGAATATACTTAGCTTCTCTACCATATGCTGTAACACGCAAGTTTATTGGGTCGTCGAAAAATAATTCGACGTAGAAGTGTATCTCCAAGAATCCGAATCCGAAGCACAAGCCCTTAGGGCCGGGGCCCGCGCACCACCGCCGCACCTTCAACTTTGGAACCCTCAAATCACGGTTATGACCACTGTAATCAGCTTTAAATACTACGCAAGAGTATTCAATATCCGCGATGATCGTCACCTAGGGAGGAAGAACAAAATACTACTGTAATAGGGACCTAAATAATCAAATGAACATTTGGTGACATTATGCTCTTTTATAATGTTATCGTAGCGATATTACCGTAGACGTGCACGTTGACGTCACGGCGCGGCATCACGATAACATAGGGAAGTAAAATGTATGGAAATATAAGAAGCACGTGTACGTATGTATTTCCATACAGTTTATGGACGTGGATGTTGACATCCACAATAATATTGTCAAGTTAGAAATTATAATAGCGTGCGTTTTGTTTGTGCAGAATAAACGTTTTTTCTTTCTTTCTTTCTAGCGTTTGTAGCTATTTATCAAGATAAACTAACAAAATGATTGTTATAGCTAAGTAAGTCATACACGCTACGGTCCACCGGAGAGGTCGACCTACGCTGCAATCATTGAAGAGATTATTAGAAGGTCGAATATATGCTTAACCTGTTAAATGTGAAAATGATATAATTTTAACATTTAGGGGTCCAATTATATTTGTTTTAATGAGTTAGAAGATAGTATGGATGATGTCGATTGTTGTTTGTTAGTGCTGCGGAAGCATTTTGGGAGGTGATACGGGTGATTGTACCGGAGGTGGAAGAAGACTCGCCCCCGTGGTCTCAAGAGACCATCTGCCTTATTACAAAACAAGATTAATATTTTGACATGGCTTAAACCATGGAGCCAGTTTTTGTAATAAGAACGTAACAGTGATTGAAATACCGTTCTTTATACAAAACTGAAAACTTAGTTCGGTACTAGTCTAGTTACCCATCGATACCCTGCGGAGTTTCGCTAGCTAATTTAATTTGACCCTGTATTTGTCGCTAATCACTGTACATTTGGGACGCCTCAGTTGTATGTTTTTTTATGAAAATGTTGATCTATCGTGTCGCTGCCACAGCCTTAAGGCTTCTACATACCAGCGCGACTTGTCGCGCGACGCGACACAGCACAAAGACCCGCGTGCCGCGGGACGAGCGGTGCCTTTGTGTCGCGTCGCGTCGCGCAACAAGTCGCCCCGGTATGTAGAAGCCTTTAATGTAATTTTTAAGGCCCCGTTCACGGCATTGAGCGACACGCGCGCGTCTCCTGTTCCCGGTGAATCGTGGCATGCTCTATACAACTTCTTTCATTCGTTTTCGCCGCAATCGCTGACGCAAGACGTGTGTCGCATGAGCGCGTAGCTTGTGACCGCGGTGTAAGAACTTACGTTATGTCTTATTAATGCCGGGTGCTCGGTCTTAGAGATACTCGTGTCTTCAGTGTAGAGCTCTTGTTTCATCTCTTCCTTGTCGCAAGGACCGAACCGCTGCACGTTGGATATTGCTGAAAACAAGATGCTCGCGTTATTAGTATTACATGTTCCAGAATAGCTCGACCATTGGTCGAGCTATTCTGGAACATGTAACAAGACTCCAACTGAGCCTTCAGGGGAATCCATCAAGGTACAACGCGAAATCCAATTTTTTTTTTTGCTGCTCTTTTTTACTTTATTTATGCTAAACAAAAGGGTTATTCCCAAAGTACTCCATTCTTTTGTTCTAAAAAGATAAGAATCTCATACATTAATTCCCGAGTTACTCCAAGGAATTATTATTATTTAAAAAACTTTTTACAAAAAAAAATAACCGACTCCCAAAAATAACACTACAAAGTGAAAAATAACTTTAATTTCGGAAGTCGGTGTCTTTGGATCTGTATTTTAGTTTATTGCCACCGACTTCCGAAATTAAAGTTAATTAGAATCATCAAAATCGGTTCATAATCGACGAAGTTAGGCGCGAACAAACATAAAAAAGCATATATACGGTCGAATTGAGTAACCTCCTTTTTTAGAAGTCGGTTAAAAATACTTAAAATATTTTATTCCCATTTTGCTCCATAGGTATCTGGAATTATTCTCAAAGTAGGTACGCCACCGATTATTCATACATAATATATTTCATATTTTCATTACAGTCAGTCACAAAAATTCTTAAAAGAAAGATTAAAGTTTAGCATTTTGTTATAACGTCTTAAATTTGTTTTTTTTATTAAAATGGAGTGGAGTACATTGAGAACATTTTAATATTATCATGGAGTAGAATGAAACCTAATTAAAAATATTATATTTTTCATGGAGTAGTTTGGGAACTCTTTTTGGAGTACTTTGGGAATAGCCCGAACAAAATTCAATTTTGCAACTACATTAAAGAAATCACCTTAAGTACGTACATGCTCAGATAAGGCGTTTGCATACAAAACTAGTCAGCAATGTAACTTACTTCTTCTTATAACGACGTGGTTATCGGCCAGAGTGGTGATGGCAGGTCTGCCGATCCTCTCGACGCTGCGCTGCACCCACTCGTGGTACATTCCATAGTCTAGGAATCTGGCAGGGGCCTGACAACCGGGCCCGTACACGCCGAAGCCCAGCTGAATTAATCATCAATAAACAAATAGTTTGAATGCAAACATTCCAAGATGACCTCGATCAGATTCACGAAAACACAACAGATCGAACGTATTAGAACTAGTGTTCGTCCTTAGCTATCATTGGAGTTCGAATGCCTTAAAGATGATTATTTCTAAACAAGCTATTGCAGGCGGCTTCGCCCGCTTATAGCAAAATATCCCACGGGAACGCATTACCGGGATTAAAAGTATCCTATGTGTTAGTCCAGGTTATAAAATATCTGTGTACCTCATCCAAATCCGTTCAACCGTTGTTACGCCAATCCGAAGAAAAAATATCTGTTTGTATGTTTCAGATTGGCGCAAAAACGGTAAAGGAAAAAGTCCGAAACTCTATAATTTTTTTTTTTTGCAATTACAAATTTATATTTCCAGTTGGAAAATTGACCGTGGTGTATATCGATGTATGAGAGAACATGTTTTCAACTACAATGTTAAGTTTGTTTTTGGGATAAATTCATCCCAACTACGGAACCCTTCATTGTGCGTGGTCCGACACGCACTTGACCGGTTTTTTTATATTCAATGTACAATCTTGACTTCGTTACTATTTTATTATATCGGATAGATATTATAAAATGTATGTTTGTCTACTTAGTTCTAAACTCCACAATGAATTTTGATACGGTTTCAGATTACAGTCACCATCATTTAGAGCATTTATTCCAAACGATTTATTTGTATAAAACATTAATATTAAACTTAGTTACGGCACTGAAATCTTGATGTTTTAACATGTCGCCATCGCACAATTTTTATATTTAATTTTATGTATACAATGACATGAGTATTTGGTCTGTGAAATATTACATTATTTTAATTATTGTAAATGTGAAGACTATGTGGGACATTGTTTATTTTTGTTTTTGTTTTTTCTCCGTTATCTTTATCATGGTCAGTATGAATAATTATTGCGGCCTTCCCAAATGTCCTTTCTATGGTATTTTTCGTTGAATCGTTGAGCTCCTTAAGTTCTGAGTTCAGCGGCACGACTACTGACAAATATGTGCATTGACTGGACAGGTCCACTCAATCTGTATGGTTCTTTCATCATAAGACCATTTCTGACATCTGACCAAGATTATGCCTGGACTTTAAGAGAGAGACCTCTGAGTTTTGTTCGGCCTTTCTTCTCAGAGTAGTCAGATAGGAAATGCCGACCTCATCTAGTTAAAAAGATATGATTGACGTGTGTATTGATTGGTGTTTGTACAAACCTACTTACAGAAATAAAATAATTTATCATTTATCACCCGTGCGAAGCCACTAGTTGATAAATACATCATTGACACGTGCATTCGCATTTAATCCCAAAAAGACCAAAGCGTTATGACCCTCAGCGTTGAAAGAGTGATTATGATGAGATAGTGATATGATACTAACCAGTCTCCATCGCGTGCCCACTTTCACCACGAGAATAGCCCCACTCCGCCAGATGCAGTGACCTCCCGACATACTCCTGGCACAAGCCGTGTGGGATGGCCATAAGGTATCCACGTCCAGCTGGAAAATAAAACTGGCTTAATGGATAGTACCCAGATGTGAGGTTCTTGATCAAAGACACGCTTGCCACGGGCATTGTTTACATCACAAGCCTTAGTGCCTCGGAAAACCCTTCATCATCCTCATAATTTCAGCCGAAAGACGTCCACTGCTGGACATAGGCCTCCCCCAAGGTTTGCTATAATCGCCACGCTTGGTAGGTGAGTTGGCGATCGCAGTATGGTTTAAAATGTATAGAGAACCCTGATGCCCATTCTCTAGTAAGTCCCTTAGTCGCCTTTTACAACACCGACGGGAAGAAATAGGATGGGGCTATTCTTTACGTCCAGCACCACAAGACACCTACAGGAAAACCCTTGGACTCGAACTTCTATCCCTTTGGCCATGAGTTACACGCTCAAGCGACATACATCTTGCGATATCGACTGCGGGGAAAATAAATGAAAGTAGTTATTAGAGAGAGCATGCCTCTCACCGCGACGCGACTTGTGGAGCGACGGAGGGAAACCGGTGAGGCGCGTGTGTCGCTTGACGCAAGACGCATCACCAAAGGCCGTGATTCGGGGCCTAAGAGCAGCACGCATTGCATGAGACCTAATCAAAATTTTAGACTCAGTTACTTACATCTGACCGCCTGTAAAAAGACTTGCATTGTTCCGGAGAAACGTATTTCATTTTGTGTATCCTCACCTTGGACCTCCTACAATCTAGAAAATAAAAAATTATGACGGGAATATATAGCGGGCTTTAAGGTTCCGAACCAACAAAAGGAAAAACGGAACCTTTTTAAAAGATCACTTTTTCGTCCGTCTGTCACAGAGGCTTTTCTCGAGATCTATTCCACGTATGTATTTGAATTCTGGCTTGATGTTAGGCCTCTATGACCAAAAATTAAAGACCAAAAAAATTTTGCCTGTCTTTGAGTAGGATTTGACGCGTTATATTTATTTATTTATCAGGAACAATTTACATTGTGTTTGATTACATCTTAATTAATAATAACGAGCAACTAGCTTCAACTTTGTGTGTAACTGACCAACTCATTGACACAATTCAAAAGTTTACAGTAGACAGAAGCAATCTAGCACTTGTGGAATCAATAATTACCTAAGTAAATGTCGACTCTAACAATAAGTACCTTAAGTTCCCAAACAAAACGATACCTACTATCAGATAATACCATAGCGAAGAAACTATCGTCCATGAAGTGTGACGGCGGTGGACAAATGGGCCGCAACTCTGAAATGTTTTTTTTTTTTAACTTTAACTTAACAGTTTCTAAGGCCAGAACAGTAAAGATAATATCAGAAAGGAACCCGTACCTCTCCAGCGTGAAAAATAAAAATATTAACATGAAAACACTTATAACTATGACCTTCCTTTACTTGGGTAAGGCATTTGATTTGGTGTAACACGATTGTTACTGCGTATATGGAAATTCTATCGTAATCATAGTCCTACAAACGACTAGTTCAAGAGCTGCATGTTCAGCATTGACTGGATACAATTAGCAAGAGTTACAAATAATAGTTGCAATAAAGTGAAGTTTTCTCTTACAAAAGATATATAGAGGTGTCCCCCAGGGTAGCATCCTGGGCCTCCTTTTCCTTTCTCAATAATGACAGACAGGTCGGATTGATGTCTCCTCTATCATGTGTCATCTCCAATGTAACCAATATACTGTTAACAAGACTAGGGAGCATCTTCATGAAGATGAAGATATTTCGTTGTCTCACCAAGTGTCGCGTAGTCGATTTCCAGCTGGATCATAGCCAGTGTACTATACGTGTTCTTGGAATAGTCAGGATGGTAAATGTAGTCACGGATGCCGACAGAGAGCCCGGTACAGTTGTGACCAATTACCACGCGCGCTAGAGACCTGCAAAAATAGAATTAAGGGTAATGCAAGTACTTGTAACGGATGGGATTATATACAGCATGTATCAGAAATGTGTGGTTATATTTAAGGGTGTGGTACTGACCATGCAACTGAACAACTTTCTTGGCGGGATCAACCTCGTATTCGCGTAAAAATGATCAGCTGTCCCATACAAAACTTCAATACCTTCTCGATCCAAATATATAAACTCTATGAAAGGTTAAAATTAAACTCAAATTAAGTGTCAATGTTTTGTAAAGTCGTAAAAATCGTGCGAAATAGGGGCTGGTTGCTAATAATTTTATAGCTAGGTATAATTAATGAGTGTATATTTACCTGAAGTTATATTTAGGTAGCTTGTCGATTTCATTAGCTGCAGCAAGTACTATCTGCCTGGTAACGAGCACCACCGCAGTTGTGAACTTATGTCCATCTAAATTAAAAGACATGTATCGTCAATTATTTTGCTAGTTATTTTACAAGAACTACATAGTACTGCCTCTGTAGACGGGATCCATCAATGAAGCCCGCGTTTAAAATTTCTTACGTTTTTTTTTTAAATTAAGGGCTGATTTACTTTGCGGCAATCACAAATTCACGATACAATAATTACTCATTTATAATCATTTAAAACAACATAGCAAATAAGACTATTTCATGAAAAGGCAATTTCCAGTAGGTAAATATTCTACTATTAACTAATTCATAAAATTTTGAAGAAGTCACGTGAACAAATTTCGCGGGCTACCTTGAAGAAATCTTCATCAGGTACGCAGCACAGTTTGGCACATAAAAACTTACTATAAGGATAGTACAGAACACCAAGCCATGGATAGGTCTCTATTCTGGCGATGCCCTCGTAAACATGCGATACTGGAGAACTGTCGATACCGCAGGACAAGGATTTTACTGAAAATGATAATCATGATCAACTATATTTCAGCCGAAGGGTGGCCAGATTGAAGTATCGTTGAAGGAAACTTGCTTTTTACAAGATCCACGTGGTCAGGAGGGTTTTCATTCATTGCTATTACTTTAAAAGAAAATCTATATTTAAAGCAAAATTAATTTAATTTAACAACAAAATGATTAAAAGTATTAACGATAATAATTAACGATAAAACGTTTTGATAATGTGATTCAGGCGTGATCCGTGTCACAATTAGAGTTGTGGACGGGGCGCTCAGGAGACTTGGAATGTCCTCCATTTTTTTTTTTTTTTTGTCATTGGCCTCTCGCAGGTCGACGTAGGAGGTTGTCGTCTGCTTTATAAATCAAGGCCTCCAGCCAGGGCATAAACATATAACCTCAGCAACTACACGCAAGGGCACCCCTTGTGGGGTATGGATCTCGGCTTAGGGCGTCGCTGGGGGAGGACAGCAAGCTACAGGCTGGATCGGATTTAACTGTCCCCCACAACTCGCCTGATTGACTGAGTGGGGCGATGATGTCACTAAACGCTGCGTTCCGTTTTAAGTTATAATTTGCTCCACACATAATATTCTTATAATTAGTAAGAGACTAAATACTGTGTCCTTTAATTTCTCGCGAAAAACCTCTTTAGTAAACCAATTTAAAGCCAACACTGTCCTCCCATATCTAATGAAAACATTGTAAAAGCCAATTATTTTTATAAGATTAACCGTGCAGTTTCTTGCCGGCTCGTCTCCATAAGAAACGACCAATTAAAACCGTGCACCTAGCTTCTGACGTTTCATAAATGCCCATGTATAAGTGAAAAAATATATTTAGAATTGTTAAGCACTTACCTTCACTCATGTATGATGAGAAACTTAACCAAATACTGAGGATAAGCATGGTGACTCTATTCCAATCCAGACTGTCACAATCTACCTCACTGTAGTACACACGTTTAATTTTGCGCGATAAAAAATACTTATTATAAGTTCTTGCAATTCACAAGCGCGGTTCATGTGACACTATGTATAAATTGCACTGCTTGACGCGCGTTCGTGAATGAGTTGATGATTCGACAACAACTAACTCCATGTTAGAAGTGGATCGGCTTTGTACAATTCGAAATACAAATGCTTGTAAATAGTTTTCATAGATTGCCGTAACATCCCTTCTCAATAACAAACACACACACACCTGTTTAGACGACATCCTCAGTCGCTAAACCAAGTGTGAAATAACTAGAATGGTTAAAATTCAGTAAAGTAGGACCAGCAGGATGCGCGATGAATGAATGAATGAAAGAAGTGCACCGGCCCCAGCGTGGTTGTACCAGACTCGTTTGCTCGAATGAACCCAAAGATTCACCTTAGCCCCTGAAGCCTCATGTTTCATGAGACTACAGAGACCATTGTATATCAAAGATTAGACTGGGGGCCGCGATAATGGTAGGGAAGACGTGCCCTTGGGATATGGAAGGATTATTGGAGCCTACCGGATATGCATCCTTGAGTAAGTATTAGAATAGTGGAGAGACGGGTGAAATCTATCTATGGGAGGGGCATCTTTTAATAGCGTTGCCGCCTGATTGGCTCAGGACCTCTCGTCTCTTGTCTGTGTCATTGCTTTGCTGTATTACACGTTCCTGAAGTTCCAAAGTCTTCGTCTGAGATCTCACTATCCGTTTCAGATTTCTTGTAAATCTCGCTAGCAGCTTTCTTAATCTTCTTTCATAGCGAAAGTTGTTCGGTATGACATAGAATCATCCCCTTGACGGATGCAGGTGACTAAATTGCCAATTCGTCACCCTGTATAACAATGCCTTCGATGCAAATATGATAAGTAGGACTAACCATGTAAAAAAACAATTTACAATTTTTGGTAAATTAAATGAAAAGTACACATTAGGAAATGTGTCATATTACCTATAATAATATTGGTAAATATTTGGTGTTACAAAATCATGTTATTTTAACATAGATTTATCAAATGAGAATGACTTTTTTATGACCTGTCAGTGAGTTATCAAACTGTTACATGTACATATAGCAGCAGGAGAAATACAAAGAATAGCCCAAACAAAAATTAAATCAAATTGATACGGGTGATGTATATACACAAAAAGATAAATATTGCACTTATCATGTATATATCAAACACCATAGATATAGATATGATTTTCAGATTAATAGCCTCAACTTCACTGTGACTTAAAAAATGTGGTCAAATATTTTGATAACGGCAGTGCCTTTATTCAAAACGTATAAACCAACTTTAACCCATAAGGCCTACATCATTTTTTAAACGCATCATCAGAATTAACTTCTGCTCCATACGCGGCCACGTTGAAGGAACACATATGCCTGAACTTTATTTCTATTAAGTAGTCAACAGCCCCTGAGGTAGCCTGGGCACAGGTTCGTGAGGGTCCGGTGCACCAGCGGCGAATCTTGATGGTCGGCGTCACAGCCGTGCCCAGCTCATTCCAGACCTGCAGGACTAGGCAGTGGTAATCCACGAACTTCAGTAATGTTACCTGAAATTATATCAGTCTGATATTGCCATTGGTTAACTTTTAAAAGCCGATATTTTCGATGGCATGAATATATGTAGATTTCAGACGATTAGCACACGTAGCAATCATTTCTATTTCTATTCTACGGAGATAAAGTGACATTTTCTTTTCTTTCTGATTACTGTACTTTTTCCTAGTGATTACTACGGCGTGATGTCAAATATTCATATTTGACATCGCGCTGTAGTAATCTTGCTACAATTTCTAATTTTGTCTTTCGTTTCTACCCTTTCTTCGCGTGCAGATTGCAGGACTCTTTGTCTGGGTCTGCAGAGTTTGGGTCCTGGGTTCATTCGTAGATCAGACAGTGATATCGGGTTATACTCAATGACGTATTATAAATAGACGCCTCATACACGAACATTAGTGCCCTCAAAAACAGCGTAAGCCATGATTGTAGCTACATACTTGCATACAATCATACAGCGCGTGAAGAAAAGGAAAGACCTATACCGATATCTTTTGTTAGAAAGAGATGAACATACATATTTAGTTACGTCACTAGCTGCTGCATGTTCATTGGCGCGTACGTAATAATAACTATTATTATTTTAAATGTCAGGCAATTGCCTGGCATTTACTTTGCCATTATTGAGCGCAGGCATCTAAAGGTAATACATCATTGGTTAAACCCAGGAATTTTCAGTAGCTGTTGGAGTATGGCTTAATGTCCAGTTATTGACAATATTCATCTTATCACATGGGACTTTTGACGGAACAGGCAGAACGATGTATTATAGTCGAATTATTTATTCACTAGCATTAACTGACAGATGCTAGCTGTCACTTTGTAAAATAAATTATTCACGTAATTATTACTTACATTAAAATAAGCAGTCTCGATTTCGTCGAGTTCAACGTCATCTCCATAATATGTTGGCACTACAGTGGTTTTGTCCGAATAAATCTCCATTTTCGACTCCTCTGGGTCACATTGACCAAATCTTGGTATGTTCTTTATTGCTAAAAATAGAATATTCGTAAAGATACATTAAGACACTTATAAAATCATTTGCTAAATTATAGTCTTCTGTAAAATAATAATCGCCCTCCAGACCGGATTTCAGCCATGGTGGCCAATCTCAGCGGAGACTAGCTATTCTAACTGACACCTAGACAGGACACAGCTCACTTCACCTAAATTTTCACGGTGAGATTCTTACAAAATAGACCGACGAGTATAAGTAACTATATAACTTGGCAAATCTAGGTAAAATGCTGCTTACTCCGCCGCAGTATAAGATGGTTGGGTGCAATCCTGGAGACGGTGGGCTGCCCAATGCCGGCGATGATGCGCTTCACCCACGGGTGGTACATGCCGTAGTCCAGAAATCTGGATGGTGACCGGCAACCTGGGCCGGAGATACCTACACCCAGCTAAATCAAGAAAATACAACATTATTTTCGTGAATTAAACGCTAAACGTATTTCAAATATCATTATTTTTCTGTCATTGTTTGAAGTTGATAGAAAAAGAACGGTGGTTAAACGTTAAATATATTATATTGGAGAATGTTCAATAAAAACCCAGCTCCGGGGTAAAGGAGATGTATCTCAAATTATCAATAATAATAGGTAATACAATTTTAGCCGGTTATGATCGTGATGCTTACTGGTAAACAGTTTAATTAATTATTCTATATATGATGTTTTTAGTCATCCTGCTGCTTCCTTAGATAGCGTTCTGATTAATAGTAAATAAAATAAAAACATAAATACACTGGTTTGATTTCACATGTACTGCCAAAACTTCAAAACTGGTGCCCATGAATGATTAATAATCAACTTTATGGTGTTTGCTTAACGATATTTCAGTATCGATAGTTAGGTCAAAACCAATACGGCATGACTTGACGCATGGTTGACTGCTGCGCTGCGTGTCGCGGGTTCGATTCCCGCACGGAACATATATTTGTATGACCTACAAGTAGTTATTCCGGGTCTGGCTGTTTGTGTATGTTAGTTTAAATGTTTGTAAACGCACCCACGATACAGGAGAAATTCCTAGTGTTAACGTTATTTCAAAAAATAATAATAATAATATAGAAAGTGTCCTCGCGTGATTATATTATTGATGATGGCGCTGATGGTATCGACCATAGTATCCAGCCAGCAGCGCCATCTATACTATCAAACCAATTCCAAACTATCAAATCAATATCATAGTATCGCTGCCTGATAAGAATAGTACTTTCACGTGACGATGCTTTTAAATGCTGATTATTTATGAGGTTAAACTTTCGCAGTTTCTGTTACAAAAAATGTATAAATAGTATGTTCAACGACCCTAGGCATTGTAAAAAATATAAAATGATCCAAGCTCACATTTTAACATCATGTTTCTGAATAAAGTACTTAAAAATAATTAATTAAGCTACTTTTTTAAATGGATGCCTGAATAATAAAACTGGCAATTTTTATATGTTTGCAAGGATCACAATCATATCCGGTTATTATTTTATTACTTATTATTATAGATGATTTGAGATACAACTCTTTTCCCCCGGAGCTGGGTTTTTTTTCTACGGAGCCTGAGTTTTCTCCTATATGCAATTATAGATATATATCCACTAAAATTCATGTTCTAACATGTGCAGTGTGCACTAAGTATGGAACGTAATAACAATTGAAATTAAGAGGCCAGCGATGGATGCGTAGTTCATACAAACGTAATACTTACCAAAATAATTTGTAAATCAAACTTATTCTTAAGGTAGTGTGTCTTTATTCCGATTGGAACACAGAATATCTAGGTTTCCAAATATATATTTTGAATGGACACTGATTGTAACAAGAGTTATGTGAAAAATAAGTTTTCTAGACAAATTTTAAATTCCTCGTATCTCGTCTTTATATCATTGTCCTTTCAAAATATATAAGGTGTATCTATTAATCGTGATTTCAGGTTTGGTCCCATAGTGAAAGTTGTTCATAATGATGAGTACAATGACCCCTTAAGAGATTTCGTGTATGAATAGATACACCTTATATATTTGGGAACATAGATATTCTGTAATCCATTCGAAATAAATACACACTACCTTAAGAATATGTTTGATTTACAAATTATTTTGGTATTACGTTTTATGAACTACGCATGCTACATGCCCCTTAAGATTTTTAAAGTGAATACTTCTTTAAGCACGTTGAGCGATTTTTTGTAGAGGAAAAACTTATGAGTACGCGTTACCGACATGCTGTAGTAGCAGAAGTTACCGACATGCTGTAGTAGCAGAAGTTACCGACATGCTGTAGTAGCAGAAGTTACCGACATGCTGTAGTAGCAGAAGTTAAATTGACCACGCGAAAAGTTTATTTGTGTACACCGTGCATTGTTTAAATTGTGTTTTAGATAATCATTATTTTATTGAAGTGAAAACTTCATTAGGCGCGTTGAGCGATACGTTTTCCCTTGTGTCGGCAGTCCCCATCACTGCCTATGTTTTTTTAAATTAAACTATGAGTCTTACTTGTTATTACGTACTATCTGAACAGAGCACTTCAGTCAGCGAAGCTTCTATAAAACGTGGTCGTGCCGAGTTGCTACTACGTGTTTTAATCTCACCGCATGCCACCTATCCTAGATAGGTGGCATGCGGTGAGATTAAAACACGATAACTTCAATTATCTATTCGTGTATTCCTTGATCATTAAGTTGTCATGAATAGCGAAATATAAACTAATATAAATATCAAATTTAAAATAAGAGAATTAAACAAAATGAATAGGAAGGAAAGTGTTCACCCCATGATGACGTTTTGACAAGAGGAAGTATAGATAAATTGTCTTTGTATAGAGTGTGAACCATCCTCTATAATCTATGAACTAATAATTAAAGCGGATCATGTACGTTTCATCATTACTTACCACATCAAACTTTGACAGAGTAATAGCGAAATAGGGTGCTACCATCTTTTGGCGCTCGAATGACATTGTTAAGGGGGCGCTGTTGGTAAGCATTTGTGAAATTGGTTTGTGAAACGTATTAAAAAAACAAGATGGCAGATTAGTTCCGAATTTGGCCACGCGCCAAAAATCCGTTACAGCTATACGATTTTAATTTGTCAAAATCCAAATGTCATCAATGTTCACTCACCAGTTTCCATTGACCATCGTGATGTATGACGAGAGCGGTCCCACTTCGCCAAACACAATGATGACCTGTGAGACCCCGCGCGCACACCCAGTAAGATGGCCACATGGTCTCGATGTCCAACTGTGGGCAAAACCAGAGTTGTATTGATGATTGACTTTGATGACTTTTTAATACTTATTTTAAAGATTTTACAAAAAAGATTTGTGAAAAAAAAGCCGGCCAAGTGCGTGTTGGAACACGCACAATGAATGGTTCCGTAGTTGGGATGAATTTATCGCAAAAACAAATTTAGCATTTTAGCTCATCGAAATACGTCACGGTCAATATTCTCCAACTGTAAATGTTAGTTGGTCGATTATTACTCTTAACATAAAAAGCCTACTTAGTCGTGATAGTTTTCCTTTTAACTTCGATTGTAAATACTACCAGCCACAGATTTAGAGTAGGCCTAAATGTAAATAAGTGACTACAGCCATGATTTTTTTCACATATCCAAAAACAACCATTTAGCTGGCAAAGGGGTCCGACACTTGACTCTAACAAAAATTAACACTTTAAGGGTCAGATAATCGCCGTTGACCTTGGCCATACAATAGCGCGTCGCGCACACGCCGCGCCGCCATTAACTTCCATAGGGAATATTTATTTTTAGTAACGAAAATATGAATATTTGAAACAAATCACAGAATTATTACGCAAACGGATCCATAAATCGAAAAATGGTTTTCACGGACCCGTAATATTTTTAAACGGCCTATCCAACGATATACCACACCCTGGGATAGACGATAAAAAGAACTATCATGTCTTTACGTACATACAACCGAGGTACCCTACAAACATTTTTTTTTTTCACTTTTTCGGCTTGATTAATGTATAAATATGTATAAGTACCCATGCCAAATACACACAGCTTACAGCTTTCTAGTACTAAGAGTCTCTGAGCTAAGCCGCGGAGAAACAGGCAGTCAGACAGACAGATAGACGGACAGACAGACAGACGGACAGACAGACAGACAGACGGACAGACAGACAGATGGACGTGGCGAAACTAAATGGTTCCTTGTTGACTATGGAACCCTAAAAATTGGTGGAAAATTTAAGAAGTTACACGCTTTAATATTATTCTTCTATCCTTGTCACACAAAACGATCATTGTACTGAATGGTGCAAAGTTACTATGGTGTTCCTATGTAGTGACGTCAGATGCTGGTAGTGTTGTCTCTGTCGATCATAGACTTTTAAACCCTTACAACTTCGCCATTTTTGGAGATATTTAGATTTTGACAAATCAAATATTAAATATAGTCTAATACCCATTGCAAAAATTGGGTTACCTTAAGGCGACGATAACCCACTTTTAATGATTTTATACTGAAGATCACGTCTAAACGAGCAGTGTTAATGATTTGAAAAAAATACATGTTAAATTGGAGCATTTTCTCAATACTTTAATATGTGAATATTTTATATTATGTTTATATTACATAGTGAAATTAATTTGTAAAGTTATGTCTAACCCGGATAAAAAAACCGAGAATGGCGCAAAATCTACCAAGCGTATTTTTCTGAAACCTTCACCAATTTAAAGATATTTAATTATTGATCTTTTAGTATACGCGTTTTATTAAAATACCTTTTGGTTTGTGTATAATAAGTTAATAATGCGTCAAATTGGGGACAAAGCTCCTTGATGGGCGAATCCTTAATTACTGGCGGAACGTACGATGCGTTGCGTGAGCTCAGTACAGAACACGCAAGCTAACCACTCAAGGTCACTGGCATATATCTGCGTCTTAACGCTTTCGCCTTAACAGTCGAACTTGGCGCAGGCGCCGGGCGGCGGGCGGCGGTGGCTTTCTTTCTACCAGAATACTACCAAGTTGGTACATACCTCCATACTCTTATAGAAGACGCGACAGTTCGGTGAGTTCACATGCTCCATCTTGAACACCACTACCATTGAACTGTTGTAGCAATCTGAAAGATCATTAGCAAAACCGTCAATAGACTTCTAAAGTAAATAACTTATTAAAATTATATATTGAGCATACCATTTACCATAGTCAAAGCGTAAATCTCGTCTCCATTGGAAAAATGTTCTGGCGGTGCACAGATTGGAAGTACTTCTGCAAAGAACACCAACATTTTGTGTATTATATTTAAGGCGCTACCCCGAGCAATACCTCGTTTTTCTTTGTATTCAGAGGCTATTAACTCATTAAGAGAAATAAACTACATTTAAAAGCACATTATTAATGTTCGATAGCCTATCATCACATTGCACGTTCTTATTTGTTTTTGTGTTATAAATACATTTAAAATCTCCTTATTATAAAAAACTAAAATTATTGATTGCATACATCTTCTATTAATTTGAGGATTGCACTAATGTATAGATAATTTTAAAATCTCGGAAAAGCTTTCTTTTATTTAAAATAATTCCAAAAATTGTGTGAACTCGGCGTGCGTACGGAGCGGGACAGAACTAGGTAGAGTGGCGGGACAGAGAAGGACCGAACGCTCAAGATCGTTTGCTGGAGGAAGCGCCTTAAGTACACAGGAAACTGAAAGACAATGTTTTCAGCTCAAAATATGTATTGGAAATTATACTTATAGCCACCCTTTTAAAACTCAACAGATAGTTAATAGAACAACCGGTTCTATTCTGTTAAAATCTCACCGTAAAATCTTAGGTGAAGTGAGCAGAAGTGCAATTCTGTAAAAATCTCACCGTGAAATCTTGCGTGGAGTGAGCCGTCAGTGTCATCTCACTGATGCTAGGGATTGACCAAGCATTACATTTACAATAATAATCAAGATTTTAACAATATTTTGTATGCTAAATCTGTTGATCATTTTATATTATTTCAAAGCTAGTATTTAAGTGTCTAAACATTACTAAATAAACTTAAAAATATTATTAAAATCTCGATTTTAGTTATTATTATTTTAGTTTTCACGTTGAGATGGTTACAGAATTGACATGCTGTATAATACAGGGTGTTTAGTGCATCGTGTGCCAAATTAAAATGGTCGACTGAAGGAGTCATCCGCTAGCCTTTCAGACCCCTTAACACCCCTCATGCTCTGTGGATTTTTTTTTTTCGACTTTTTATTGTTTTCCAAAAAAAAGACCCAAATTTTACATTCAAATACAGATTTTAAAAAAAATATAAGGCGTAGACTCTGAATTTTAATTTTATTTCGATGTGTATTGTTTAAGAATACTTTTAAATACAAAATTAGTGATATTAGTCACCTAGTTCTTTTTTAATTCACTCGCAAAGGTAAAACTTAAATTAAAGCTGTACATGTTACAGCTGTTTATAAGGCTACAAAAAAAAAACCAAAAGCGACCGGGATCTTCCAACTCCCTCATTAATTTTCCAGTCTATCCTCTTTCTAATGATGTGTCACATGCCATAAAAGTATTTTAACAACTTTGTGAATTCGCTAGAATTGTGAATCAAGTCACATAAAACTACATTCCAAATTCTAATGAAAAAATATTTATTGCGGAACTGTTACTTGAGAAAGAGGTAAAATTTGTTTTCTCACTCTTTCACAGTAAAATCTATCTTCTATCTCTTTCTTGCATACCTTAAATCGGTTTGAACAAATCTCGCCGCCCGACCCGCCATTTTTTTAGTCGAGACATGACTGCCTCTGCTACCTAACGTGTGTGCTAGTTCACCATACTCCGCGATTCTTTTATTACTTTGTTATCGTTAAGTTTTGCTGGTTCTTGTTACATTTGTTTAATTTTTGTTGTTATTGTTAAACTTTGAGTTTTTTGTTATTGCAATGGCGACATTCTCTAACGAAGAATATGCGGACATCATGATGGCTTACGGAGCCGCTAATGGCGTCGCTCGTGCAGCGCAACGACTTTACCAGGAACGCTTTCCTGGTAGACGATTACCTGGCCGCAGAGTCTTCCAAGACACATACCGACGCATACGCGAGACTGGCAGTGTTACTTTTAATGAACCAAGGGGCCATATTGTGCGACATAATGTTGAAGTAGACGAGAGAATACTGGCACTTTTTGAGGAAGACCCTACAAGAAGCATTAGAAATGTGGCATCACATCTTGATATTTCAATATGGAAAGTGTGGAAAGTACTTAGTCAAAACAAAAAGCATCCATTCCACTACACTCCGGTGCAAGGTACGTAATTTTAAACTAACTTTAAACCCGTGCAAGCTTTGTTTGACCTTGCCTTTGTTTAGCAGGTAATGGGTATGGTATGGCGTCACTTCCAGGTAGTGAATCTATTAGCACGAACAGCGGGTCCTTTCTTGTGCAATTACTTATTGCCCAAGAGAAATTTAAAAGAGTTTTTTGTTTGTTGCAGGTCTTGAGGGTGGCGACTTTGAGAGACGAGTGGCTTTTTGTCGGTTTCTTTTACACACGGATGTGGATGATCCTGATTTTTTAAAAAGAATACTGTGGATGGATGAATCCAAATTTACCAAGGATGGGATCCTCAATTTACACAATTTGCACCACTGGACAACGAAAACGCAAAACCCACGTGTTAAAAGACAGAAATCTTCTCAAAGAAGGTTTAGTGTAAACGTTTGGGCAGGAGTGATTGGGAATCAGGTAATTGGACCGCATTACCTGCCCGATAATCTCAATGGCGAAGACTACCTGGAATTCCTACAAAATGACCTGCCCGAATTAGTGACCGATGTGCCTGTATTTAATGAACGTGTGCCCATTGTATTTCAAAATGACGGCTGTCCCGCGCATTGGCGATTGACTGTGAGGGAATATCTCGACAATGTGTTCCCCAATGCATGGATTGGACGCGATGGCCCTATTCCATGGCCGCCACGTTCCCCAGATCTAACTCCGTTAGACTTTTATGTCTGGGGACGTGCCAAAGAGTTGGTATATGCCACGGAGGTTCCAACTAGGAGGTATTAGTCCAACGCATAGAAGCGGCATTCAATACTATTAAGGAGAAAATACGACTTCGTACAACAACTGTTGAAATACGAAACAGGTGTCGGGCCTGCATTCGCAACAGAGGCCAACAATTTGAGCAAAATTTGTAACAATGATTAAATAAATGTTAAAAATGCAATTTTGTTTTTTTATTTCAAGTAAATCCCACGAAAGATACAGATATGAGACACGAATTTACCTAACCATAAGAATGAGATAGCAGATTTATAGGTTTGACAGGAATCATTTAAGAGATTTTTTTTTAAATCATAATTTTGAATATTAGCCTTAGGTGACTCGATTCACAATTCTAGCGAATTCACAAAGTTGTTAAAATACTTTTATGGCATGTGGCACATCATTAGAAAGAGGATAGACTGGAGAATTAATGAGGGAGTTGGAAGATCCCGGTCGCTTTTGATTTTTTTTTGTAACCTTATAAACAGCTGTAACATGTACAGCTTTAATTTAAGTTTTACCTTTGCGAGTGAATTAAAAAAGAACTAGGTGACTAATATCACTAATTTTGTATTTAAAAGTATTCTTAAACAATACACATCGAAATAAAATTAAAATTCAGAGTCTACGCCTTATATTTTTTTTTAAATCTGTATTTGAATGTAAAATTTGGGTCTTTTTTTTGGAAAACAATAAAAAGTCGATAAAAAAAAATCCACAGAGCATGAGGGGTGTTAAAGGGTCTAAAAGGCTAGCGGATGACTCCTTCAGTCGACCATTTCAATTTGGCACACGATGCACCAAACACCCTGTATAATGTCAATCGACATGATGTATATAATGTCAATCGACATGCTGCATATAATGTCAATCCCTAACATATTAATGATTGAAGCTCAAGCTCACTTCACTTATGTTTTCACGGTGATATTTTTAAGAATAGACCGACTGTTCTACCACCTGATGTTAGGGATTAACACAATCAGCAGTTCAAGCTCACTATAAGCTCAGAATATTTTTCTAATCATTTTCTCCAGTCACTTAACTTTATACATATTGATCGCGTGTACGGTTATATATATTACCACCAGCACGTGTCAAAAATATGACCGCTGATATTATATGGTGAAATATGATAAACAGCTGAGTTTATAGCATGTATCAGAAAGGTCATTTAATCGTGAAAAATGATCAACTGTCCCATACAAATTTCAATACTTACTCGACTCAAATATATGGGACGGCTGATATTTTTTTCGTGATTACGATGTTGGTCGCATGGAGAAAGTGGTTCAAACCACCACCCAAACCACACTGTATATGACTAACTCTTTCTGATACATGCTGCATAATCAAGAAATAAAGTAACTTCCCTAAAAAACCGAAACCAGTAAATATAATAATATACATGTCGCAGCCGAATTGTATAATACGGCGTATTACAAAACGTCTAACCGTAATACACATGTAAAGGCGTGTTTTTCTATTACGGCTGATTGACGTTCAGCCAAAATGTATTACGGCTAAACAAATGTACGCCTCATTGCGATAGCGCATCGCATCCTACAAGGCTACAATGCGGCTGATCAACGCTCCGACATAATACAATTTGGTGCTTCGCTTTGTAGTTTTTATTAGTTCCAAATACTATTTTTGTAACGAACTTGGATGTAGCGCTCGCCAGCCGTTGTCGCGGCACCGCTCGCTCGGCTCGCTCATGGTTGGTCACAGTTCTAACCAAATCTAACCCATTTATAACTTATGATTTAAGATTTTTTTTATGTTTAATGTGATTTATGCCAAATTTATCAACTTATGGTTTAAATTATTATTTTTTAAATTTTGGTCAAAATTTATTAAAAAATATTTTTTAGGTTGAAGAGAGTTATATAGAGGTTTTGGTATAATGGTTGCCTCTAGCGACGATAGAGCTAAAGGTTGGCCGCCGTTTTGGCGACTGTATTCTTACGACATTTTGGCTGAACCTCAATCAACCGCAATAGAAAAAAGCGCCTTAATGTATTTTGGCTAGACGTTTTGTAATATGCCGTATTACATAATTATCCGCGTATCGCCGTATTATACAATTCGGCTGCGGCATACATATAATATAAATTAATTTATCTCAGGTGAATAACACCCATTGTCCAACATACATTAATAGAAATCATTAGATAAACCCAAATAAGATCAGAACAAATAAAATCAAATCAAACAAAGTCAAATTAAATAAAATCACAATAAAGTGAAACTTAAGTCTTACTCAATCCACTGTTCCTGGTGTCTAGTTGCAAGAGTGCCAGTGTGCTGAATGTGCCGCGAATGAAGTCGGGGTGGAAGGCATAGTCCCTGATGCGGATGTAGGGACCAGAGCAGCTGTTACCCAGAACCACACGGGAGCGAGCCCTGAAGAAAAAAATATCATCATCACCACGCCTGTAATCCCTGAAGGGATAGGCAAGGTGTAGCCCACATTTCGCCAGTTATGTTTAAGTCCCATGCAACAAGGGGAGAGCCTATTACCATTAACCGGGCACACATCCAGACAGAGGTAGCTACTAAAAAATTCTGATTGAAAAACCCAATAAAACTTTGCCCGACCTGGAATTCGAACTCAGGACCTCATGCTCATGCTCAGCTTGTGACCAAAACACCAACGAGGTAAAAAATAAAACTCAATGATATGAGGTTCAAACAAAAAACCTGGACAAACTTTTACAGGTACTTTTGATTATGGGACAACAACTTTCACTATGGGTCCAACACTGAATATTATGAAAATATATAACAGTTGGTTCATACTAAGTAGGTACAGTGGCCAGCACATCAAGTTACCACAAACTGTCATTATAGATAAAGTGGGCATACAAAAAAAAACTCCTGTTACACAAAAATATTTTAGTAATATTGTCGCATTTTATACGTAATTACGTTAATATATTCCTTTGATTTAAAAACGCGGCTTATAGTTATTGTTCACACACTTTAAACATAATTAAAAAAAACAAAAAAAAAAATACGGGATAAAATGGAACGTCAAAAATATTTTTAGTACTTCCCGTTAAAAATGGCAAGGCGGAAGCTATGATTGAGTATTGTTTTTTTGGGAATCATGCTACGCAAACTAAACTAAAACTGAAATAATGAATCCATAGTAATTTCTAAATTTTACTGTAAAACCTTGAAGCATGAACATTTATCGATACCAGAGGGCAGAAACTGGACATTTTCTTATTCGACTTTGAACTTAACCATCAACATTTTAAGGTTTAAATCATCTGAAATCATTGAAACAGCATATTTATTTATATTTTAGGGTTGGTCCTTTAGTGAAAATGAAAGTTGTTCATACTCCAGAGTACTGTGATCTGTAAAAGTTTCTCCAGGTTTTTTATTTGGACCTCATATCATTAAGAACTTTTTTTCCATCATCATCATCAGCTGTCTTTTCTCAACTATCATGGAGTCGGATTCTAATCTAACCGGATGTAGCTGAACCAGTATTTTACATGGAGCTACTGCCTATCCGACCTCCACAATCCAGTTACTGGGTAACACGATACCCGGTTGCGTACAATGAGAAAATGCGTGCTACAAGGTTATTTTGGCACGTGGCCAAATTCGGCACAAACGTCGCCATTTTGTTTTTCGCAGAAATGTTTACCAACAGCGCCTTCTTTTCAACGTTATGCGATCGCCAAAGCATCCTTGCATTAAGTTATAGATAAAGTAGAGGCAGCACTCTAACTACCTATTGAAGACGACTGTGGTCGGACTCTCTCTTTATAAATAAGAACTAGACAGAGATATGTGTTTTCTGTATCTTATGTATGTATTCAGAAAGATAGAGTCCGACCACAGTCGTTTAGAGTGTTGCCTCCACTTTTTAACCGACTTCCAAAAAGGAGGAGGTTCTCAATTCGGCGGTATGGTTTTTTTTTGCGATTTGGGTATTTTTTTATAGTAACTCGTGCATTTGCTCTCGGAAAGCACCATTTGGTGAAGTGGAACTGATAATGGAGACCACAGATGGCTACCGGAACAATATAATAATGAGTACCTATTTAACGGGTTGCGATTAAGCAATTTATGCTCGTCACTATGCATATGGTGAGTGGCAGTTCTCCTAGTTCTGACCAGGAGAACTCCTCAACAATAACGTCCCAGCATCGGGAAAAGCAATATTTTGTAAAAGGTGATGCGCAGTTAACATTAGGCTATTGTAACTTAGACAAATTCAAAACTGACCCACTAAAAAGTGAAAAATAACTATACAAAGTGCAAAATAACTTTAATTTCGGATGTCGGTGGCAAAAAACTCAAATACTCAGATCCAAAGACACCGACTTCCGAAATTAAAGTTATTTTTCACTTTGTAGTGTTATTTTTGGTAGTCGGTTATTACGTATTATTTTGTAAAAAGTTTTTATCAATAAGCTTCTTGGATCCTTGCAACAGTGCATTTTGTTCTTGTTTACCTAAAATCTTCCTTGGAGTAAGAATCGATGTCCAGGGCCGTAGACAGGGCGACGTCGCTGGAGATCAGGATGACAGTTGTTGTAGTGGGAGTCAAATAATCTGTGAGAAAACAGGTTGTTTAAGGATTCAATGGTACAGTCAGAGAAATTATTTGTTTAAAAAATGGACACATTATAGTTATAGCCATTTCATACAACTGTCAAAGACAGTTGCGATTCGAAATGTTGATTAAATCTTTGGCCATATTCTTCACACCTTGCAGATGGGACAGCGCTGTAAGCAGTAAGTTGATATTTATTTATTTATTATTTATTTAAATCACAATTATAACACCTTTACAGACTTATCCAAGGCGATGTTATAAGTCACAATGTCTACTTACACAGATTTATACAAAATAAATAATTGGTAAGGAAAATTACACATAATTAAAAATTCTTTTAAAACGACTTAAGACGGAGGTATATGACAGTGACCTTGAGTGGTTAGCTTGCGTGTTCTGTACTGAGCTCACGCAACGCGTCGTACGTTCAGCCAGTAATAGGACTCGCCCATCAAGGAGCGTTGTCCCCAATTTGACGCATTATTAATTTATTATACACAAAACAAAAGGTATTTTAATAAAACTCGTATACTAAAAGATCAATAATTAAATTATTTTTAAATTGGTGAAGGTTTCAGAAAAATACGCTTGGTAGATTTTGCGCCATTCTCAGTTTTTTATCCGCGTTAGACATAACTTTACAAGTTAATTTCACTACGTAATATAAAGATAATCTAAAATATTCACATATTAAATTATTGAAAAAATGCTCTAATTTAATTTTTTTTTTTTTCAAATCATTAACACTACTCGTTTAGACGTGATCTTCAGTATAAAATTATTAAAAGTCGGTTATCGTCGCCTTAATAAAGAAGAACAAAAGGGCACTTACCAACGGGATAAATAAGCAAACCGAACCAGGGAAAGCTCTCGATAAAACCCAGTCCTTCCTGTACCGTGTCATTTGGTGGTAGTCCGTCAAATCCACAATTTTTTAAAGGTCTAGGACCAGATCTGGCACGAGCTATTGAACCTGTGAATCATAAATAAGTAGACAGTTATTGGTTGCCTCGTTGGCCCAATGGTCGTAAGCGCTACTGCTGAGCAGGAGCTCTCCTGGGTTCGATTCTCAGGTAGGGTAAAGTATTATTGGGAGTCTCTCAGTAGCAGCCTGGAGCACAGATTACCAGATAAATCGGGGTTTGCCGTGGCGGTGTAGTGCTTCCGGCATGTTTGCCGAAAACAGGGTAGATGACTTTTACGCAGTCATGAGAAAGTCGCAGGCGTCTTTTATGTACCGAATACATAAATCTGACAATGGAATAATGAGGGCCATATACGAGGTAAACTATTTCTTCGTATATGGCAATTAATATTCCAGCTAAAATAATACTGCGTGTAAGGTAATGTAATATTGTTGTTATTGATTGATTGATTGTTTTGTATAATTTAATAATAATGAATAATGTGTTATTTGTAATAGGGTGTTTTTATATGGGTGTACTTATACCTGAATTATACCGTATGTTATGTTATTACCTAATAACTAACTATATACAGTATGTAACAAAAACCCTGTTGTTCCTTTTAGGGACGTATACATTAACCTACAAGCACAACATTGGTGGAAATATAATTTACAAAAAACTAAGAATTGGCTAGTCGAGAAGTCAAAATCAAAGAACTAAAGAGGAAAGAAATCAGTTAAACATTACAAATATTAATAATTACATATTTATTTTAATTATGTTTGTTGAACAGTTTTTATAAATGACTTGCTTTATTACGTATGTATACCGATTCTTAAAACGTAGGTAGAAGGAACAACAGGGTTTTTGTTACAATATATTGTATACCTATTAACACTGTAATTTAAAAACATTGTAAAAGCCATTTTTTTTTAAAGAGTAACCGTGGTGTCTTGTCGGCTCTTCTCCATAGGAAACGCCCAATTGGAACCGTGCACCTAGCTTCTGACGTTTCATAAGTGCCCTACAGTAGGGCACTTATGAAACGTCAGAAGCTAGGTGCACGGTTTCAATTGGTCTTATGGGGGGCTTTAAGTGAATAGTATGGAACAGCTGATTTTTTTTCGTGATTTCAAGGTTGGTCCCATAAACAAAATTGTTCAAAATTATGAGTACAATGACCCCTTTTCGGGTTCATGTAGGGCACTTATGAAACGTCAGAAGCTAGGTGCACGGTTTCAATTGGTCTTATGGGGGGCTTTAAGTGAATAGTATGGAACAGCTGATTTTTTTTCGTGATTTCAGGGTTGGTCCCATAAACAAAATTGTTCAAAATTATGAGTACAATGACCCCTTTTCGGGTTCATGTAGGGCACTTATGAAACGTCAGAAGCTAGGTGCACGGTTCCAATTGGTCTTATGGGGGGCTTTAAGTGAATAGTATGGAACAGCTGATTTTTTTTCGTGATTTCAAGGTTGGTCCCATAAACAAAATTGTTCAAAATTATGAGTACAATGACCCCTTTTCGGGTTCATGTAGGGCACTTATGAAACGTCAGAAGCTAGGTGCACGGTTCCAATTGGTCTTATGGGGGGCTTTAAGTGAATAGTATGGAACAGCTGATTTTTTTTCGTGATTTCAAGGTTGGTCCCATAAACAAAATTGTTCAAAATTATGAGTACAATGACCCCTTTTCGGGTTCATGTAGGGCACTTATGAAACGTCAGAAGCTAGGTGCACGGTTCCAATTGGTCTTATGGGGGGCTTTAAGTGAATAGTATGGAACAGCTGATTTTTTTTCGTGATTTCAAGGTTGGTCCCATAAACAAAATTGTTCAAAATTATGAGTACAATGACCCCTTTTCGGGTTCATGTAGGGCACTTATGAAACGTCAGAAGCTAGGTGCACGGTTCCAATTGGTCTTATGGGGGGCTTTAAGTGAATAGTATGGAACAGCTGATTTTTTTTCGTGATTTCAAGGTTGGTCCCATAAACAAAATTGTTCAAAATTATGAGTACAATGACCCCTTTTCGGGTTCATGTAGGGCACTTATGAAACGTCAGAAGCTAGGTGCACGGTTCCAATTGGTCTTATAGGCTTATGTGAAATAACGATATTTTTGATTTGATTGATCATTATTAGCCTTAAACTATCCCGCTGCAGGAAAAATCATCTTCTTATACAAAGGATGAACGAGCATCATCAACTTTCTCCCGCCTTTTCCCAACTATGCTGAGGTTGGCTTCCAGTCTAACCAGATGCAGTTGAATACCAGTATTTTACATGAAGCGACTGCCTATCTGACCTCGACAACCCAGTTACTGAATAACACGATACCCCCTGGTAAGACTGGTAATAGAATGATCGAGCATTGATATGAAAGAAATAAAGAAAATACGTTTATTTGCTATATTTAATAGCCAAATGCGTAATTTTCTTTTACAAGTAGCTTTTGTATGAGTTTAGATAGATATTTTATTATTAATTGATTCATAAAGAAAAGTGACAAGAAAACAGAAAAAACTAGTGTGCTTTAGACCACACGACTGAAGTAGAACAGAAATTACCGTTCGCTAGCAAAAGAAGTTTTACTTAAAAAAAAAACTTTTTACAAAAAAAATAATAACCGACTACCAAACATAACACTACAAAGTGAAATTTTTTTTTTTGTAAAAAGTTTTTTATTTTTGACTTTTTAGTGGGTCAGTTTTGAATTTATCTAAGTAACAATAGCCTAATGTTAACTGCTCGTCACCTTTTACAAAATATTGCATTTCCCGATGCTGGGACGTTGATTGTTGAGGAGTTCTCCTGGTAAGAACCAGGAGAACTGCCACTCATTATGCATAGTGACGAGCATAAATTGCTTAATCGCAACACGTTAAATAGGTACTCATTATTATTCCGGTGGCCATCTGTGGTCTCCATCATCAGTTCCACTTCACCAAATGGTGCTTTCGGAGAGCAAATGCACGAGTTACTATAACAAATACCCAAATCGCTATAGGTTTGCATATAAAATTTGAGGGTTTCCCTCGATTTCCATGGGATCCCCTCATCAGATTCTGATTTGGTGGCAATTGGACCACCTCGGAAGTATACCCTTTCAAACAAAAAAATAATTTTCAAAATCGGTTCATAATTGACGGAGTAATCACGTAACAAACAAACAAAAAAAAAAAAACATACAGCCGAATTGAAAACCTCCTCCTTTTTGGAAGTCGGTTAAAAAGCTGCGGTCTTCAATTTCCGTTCGCCTCTTTCCGTAACGCTCTCGTCACGCATTCACCAGCTTACTTCCCAAGTCAAGCGTGTGTAAAGAAGTTTTGCTTCAAAAACTTTTGGGCGAAACTAGTGTTATAACGGATGATTCAACAAACATTTGTTGATCGTATATTTTGTGTTAGTTATTAGTACTGTCATGAGAATGAACAACTGCCGAACCGTTAGCACTTAGCAGTGTTGGTAAAGTTTGAAAGTTGGATAGAGAATTGGGAAAAAGCAACTAACTTTTAATATAGCTCTATGGGCTCTCTCTAAATTTTACATACTTAAAACTTTTAGATGTACCGCAAGCCGAAGTAGTAATGCTATATACTAGCAAAGACTGGCATAGTGCAAAGTAAACTGTCTTATTAACTGATGTATCAGTTATAAATTATACAATACGCACATGAATCCGAAAAGTCGGAGGTGTGCCTTGGGTTTGAACTCGAGACCTATGACTTGGCAGTCCGACGGTCACACCACTAAGCTATCACTGCTTAACCATTAATCAAGGTAATAATACCTACAATTGAAATTGATCAATAGTTCATACCCATCAATTTTGATCCCTGTTTTTAAGAGCAAATCCTTCAACTCGGGCATTAATTTAAGACTAGACACGTTTTTTTACCAATGCTTGTTTTTTTATCGACTTTCAACTAATAATGTCAAATGACAGCCGATCTTTTCTGTATAAAACTCACCGTGAAAACTTAGTTGAAGTGAGCTGTCATTAGTGTCAATCCGGATCAATCCCTAGCATTGAGGTAGGAAAACTATATGATTTTTACAAAATAAACCGGTTGTTTTACTCACTTGAAAACAAACTCACGTAGAAAACAATAAGCAATTTCAAAACTAGCATTTGTTTGAACCAACTCCACATAAAGGAACTTTATATATAAATTGCTACAAATAAATTGATAAGTATATTTCACTGAGATCAATATTTTGCACATAAATACTAAACTTTTGTATTAAACTAAACTATTGGTAGCAACTCCTAGCTCAAGAACTAAATCTATGTACTAGTATAATGATTAGGAATGCTATTGTTATTAATAAATACTAGAAACAATACTAATCCGTCACGCATTGTATGTTTCGCAAACAGACACTTATTGATTAATATTTAAAGTGAGTTTGTGTGTCTGGTATGACTACCAGACAATACTACAAGACATTACTATTACAAAGTTGAACATCGTTGTGTTAAATAAAAATTATCAAGAAAGGACAACGGTACAAGGATCCGTTGGCGCGTGGCCAAAGTCTGCACTAATGCAGCCATCTTGTTTTTTTCAATATAATTTCTATGACAAATTGACAAATTATTATTATTATTTATTTATTTATCATCGTTTACAAATTCCTGAAAAAGAACTGCATAAGTAATTTGGTAAATGTTTACCAACAACCCCTGTCAATGTCATTCAGGCGCCAAAAGAATGAATCCGCAGTTGTAGCCCGCGTGATTCAAATTTTCTTACGTTTTTAGGGTTCCATACCCAAAGGGTAAAACGGGAACCCTATTACTAAGGCTCCGCCGTCTGTCTGTCTGTCTGTCTGTCTGTCCGTCTATCACCAGGCTGTATCTCATGAACCGTGATAGTTAGACAGTTGAAATTTCCACAGATGATGTACTTTTGTTGCCGCTATAACAACAAATACTAAAAACAGAATAAAATAAATATTTAAGGGGGGTGGGAGCCCCCCTACAACAAACGTTTTTTTTGCTCGTTTTTGCTCTATATTGATAAAGGCAACAGGTATACGCTTGAAATCTTCACAGAATATTTCGTTACATATTCACTTTAAAAGTAAATAATTAAATTAAAATAAAAAAAATATTTAAGGGGGGCTCCCATAAAACAAACGTGATTTTTTTGCCATTTGTATAGATAATGGTACGGAAACCTTTGTTCATGAGATACAGCCTGGTGACAGACGGACAGACAGACAGACAGACAGACGGCGGAGCCTTAGTAATAGGGTTCTCGTTTTACCCTTTGGGTACAGAACCCTAAAAAAGTCATTCAATGGAACAAATCTACTTAACTTAATTCAATCAAAACGTCAACACCAACCACATTTTATCTGCAGGCACAAGAACCTAAACGAATTCATGATGGTAAATAATTACTTGTAATTTTTATACACACACGTAAAAGATCATCCTACATATTACAAAACCAACGCCGCATCTCTGTCTGAACGCGATAAACTCAAAAACTACCGAACGGTTTTTCTTACGGATTTCACCAATAAAAATGTTTATTTCAATTACAAATGAAATGAAATTTATTTATTTGCGAGATTATAGGTCCTTACATAATAAAGTGGTAAAATAATTTTAGTCTCACTATATTCGACTTATCAGCCGTGCAAATATTTGTAGTACATGCATAATAATATCATGAAATTACATCAATGTCATTAGTCATTACATTAGTCATAAACATCATTTATCATCATAAAATATACATCTTGCATCGTTAATATTAATTAGGAACATTACATTATAAAATATATTATATTAATTTAATTTACATCTCACAGTTTAGACAATATATCAATTTATTGATTTGATTTATAAATAATGTCAATATATAATAATTTAAATATGAGTTCGTAAATTTATATAATTTTAAATCATGTCTGTTTAAAATTTAAATAATCATCTATTGAATAAAAACATCTGTCACAAAGCCAATTTTTAAAGTTCTATTAAATTCTAAGTTATTCATTTTTCTTACTTTTTCCGGTAGTTTATTATAAATTTTCACCGCCATTATGTAGCAGTTTCTGTTACATAACTTTAATCTGCTTCGAGGTACTACCAGAGGTTTTTGTACTATTTTCCTTTTAAATAGGGCCTTATCATCCTGCTCAAAAAGTGATAAGTGGTTTCTAACGAATTTACACATTTCAAAAATGTAAAGGGATGAAAGTGTAAGTAAACGTTTGTCAGTGAATATTGGTCGGCACGAATCAGTCCACTTGAGATTATAAATTGACCTTATACAGTTTTTCAGGGCTATAAAAGCTCTCTGGGCGTCTGTGGAGTTTCCCCATATGATTATCCCATACCTCAATACCGAACATACATGACTGTGGTAAACCATTAATGCTGTATCTTGATTAGTAATTTTTTTTTATCTTGCGAAGTGCATAAACTAATTTGTGAATTTTTTTACAAACAAGATCAGTCCAGTTACAATAATTATCAATATTTATTCCTAGAAATTTTATTTCATTTACTTCTTCAATGGTGTTATTATTATATTTTATTGGCAAGTCTATTGTGTCTTTTTTATTTCGTTTGTTATTATAAGTCAGGTATCTCATGAATTTAGTTTTATCGGTATTTATTTCTAAATTATTTTCAATTAACCAGTCATGTATACCCTTTAGAGCTTCATTGGTGACGTTTATTGCCTGATCAATAGTAGCTTCTTTAGTTAAAACAGTGGTATCATCTGCGAATAATACAATGTACTGATCTGTTGATTCTGGTAATTCGTTTATATATGCTAAAAACAATACACTCGTAACATATACTCGTAGATACATGTTATTGGAGATCACCTTTTAAGCAAGGAATTGCTTGTGTTAGGAGACTCCGCGCTTACACTTATCATTATCTTATGCAATTGAAATTTAGACAATGTATGCAAAATTAAAAATAAAATAAAAGGTAACTTAACATTATACAAACAGCACTGTAAATGAATGAGTGTTATGCCTAGAACAGGGCCAAAACGCGCGAACACGTGTGATATGTGTGAGTATGGGTGAGAGCGTGCAGAGTGAGGGTGTGTAGTGTGTGAGATATAATTAGCATTATTTAGTTCTCCTATCCTAATTAATATCCTGTCAATATTTTAAATACGAAAGTGTGTTTGTTTGTTTGTTAATTTATTTGTTTGATTGCTTATTACGCTTTCACGTCAAAATGACTGAACAAATCTGTAAGAGATCCGGCACTCTGGCAGTTCTTGTCTTGGGTCAGGACACAGGATACCTGCAACCCGACACTACCCACGACCTCCATAGGATCGAGACCCATGCGGGCGAAACCAGCAGGCGGAGCCAGTATAAGTTTAGGTTTACCAATGGACGGAGTGATTCATGAGAAATTAGTTTGATTGTTTTAGTGCACACACAACATCACGCCTTTAATCCCGGAAGGGTTAGACAGCCATTTACATATAGTACACCCACATCACCCCCTCCCCCCCAGTAATTCATTAAAGTTTTAGGTAAATTGGCTGAAATGACAATGATTGTCGAAGATGTCAAAATACGTCATGCCTAACGGCAGGTTAAACGCCGAGTAAACTAATACCCCCTTATTACAAAACAAGGTTTATCGTCAGACCCAGGTTTAAAACATGGAGCCATTATTGAATTTTGAACTTTATTCCGACTATGGTAAAGTTCCTAAACACAAAACGGACAACTTAGTACCGACTAAGTTTTCAGTTTTGTAAAAAGAACGGTATTTCAATCACTGTTACGTTCTTATTACAAAAACTGGCTCCATGGTTTAAGCCATGTCAATTTATATAAATCTTGTTTAGTAATAAGGCGGGTTATATGAAAACAATGTATGTACGGATTTATTACTCTTAAAAAGATCTATTAATGCGACGATAATCGACTTTTAATGATTTTATACTGAAGATCACATCTAAACGAGTAATGTTAATGATTTAAAAAAAATATGTGATAAATTAGAGCATTTTCTCAATAATTTAATATGTTAATATTTTAGATTATGTTTATATTACAAACTGAAATTAATTTGTAAAGTTATGTCTAAAGGCTTCTACATACCAGCGCGACTTGTCGCGCGACGCGACACGGGACAAAGGCCCCGCGTGTCGCGGGACGAGCGGTGCCTTTGTGTCGCATCGCGTCGCGCGACAAGTCGCCCCGGTATGTAGAAGCCTTAACGCGGATAAAAAAAAGAGAATGGCGCAAAATTTACTAACCGTATTTTTCTGAAACCTTCACCAATTTAAAGATAATTTTAATTATTGATCTTTTAGTATACGCGTTTAATTAAAATACGTTTTTTTTGTGTATAATAAATTAATAATGCGTCAAATTGGGGACAGCGCTCCTTGCGGAGCGGAGCACCGCCGTGTCCTCACGGAGGCGATCGGCGGCAGCGATCTCTCGCGTCCGGCCCTGGTTCAGGCCATGGTTCGGAACGAGAGTGCACGGGAAGCCGTCACCTCCTTCTACGAAGCAGTAATGCTCGCGAAGGAGGAGCCGGAACGCGTGAGGGTGAGGCAGGGTTTGCCCTCACGACCTTAGCCACCGCAGGAGACGCCCCGGGCGTCGGGAGTCGCAAGCTGATTTCCGGCCACCGTAGGCGCGGGCCTGCGGATGGTGAGCGATGGGTAGCTCGCCGTCCGATAAGGACCAGGCCCGGGTCGACGGTGCGTTGTGTGTCACGCGCGCCTCAAAGAGATGTCAGCACCAACTGACGGGGTCCGTTAGGGCCAATGCCTGCCAGGGTTGCGAGTTTGTCCGAAAGGGATATCGTGGCCCCGGCACACAGGCAGCACAGGTTTTAGTCAGTAAAAGTCTGACCGCCCTCCCGCTCAGCCCAGAGCGGGAGAAGTTATTTGACAATTTCCCAACCAAAAAAAAAAAATATATATATATACGCGTTTAATTAAAATACGTTTTGTTTTGTGTATAATAAATTAATAATGCGTCAAATTGGGGACAGCGCTCATTGATGGGCGAGTCCTATTACTTGCTGAACGTACGACGCGTTGCGTGAGCTCAGTACAGAACACGCAAGCTAACCTCTCAAGGTCACTGGCATATATCTCCGTCTTAAACTGTGGTAACTCCATCTTTATTTTTAACTTCTCTCTGGACCCAATTGTGAAGTCCACGTAGACGAAGTTGCGGGCAGAAGCTAGTAGGTACATAGTATAAAACAAATTAGTTTTTTAAGTCTGTCTGTATGACCGCTTAGATCTTCGAAACTACATAGGAAATGTATTCATGCGGGTTTCTACATCATTTGTAGAATTTATGCGTATAAAATTTAACTTAGACAGGGACAGCACAGAAATCTCGATGATTTGACATGTCGCCACATCAACTGACCACCACCCCGCGAAGAAGCGGAGGGTCGCTATTTACACCGTACAACAACAAATAAAAAGCCACAGCATAAAAACCATAGATATTGTGATGTAATCGCGATAGAGCATAACATTCGCGGATCGTGCACTCTGTGGCTTATCCGAAATCTGTACGTGACGATCCGCCGGTCGACCATCAGATACGTCACTTACCTCATAAGTAGACACTTCCACTGTCTGAGGACCTTCAAACCGATTGCGAAGAGAGAGGGTATTCTTTATGAGTTAGAGAGTAAAGATTACTGAATAATAATAATAGCAATCCCGCATGACGAGAACCTCGTGAAAGCTGGGAAAGATAAGCAAATGAATACAGAATGAGTCGGGAATTACTCTATTAGGTACAACGATTTACTTGGAAAATAAATGGATCGCAGAAAAAATGTAGACCTTCATATATTTTTCTATAATGACAGTTTTATAGTAATAAATAACCACTTAACAAAGACAATTTCACAACATCCTCCGGCCCCGCGAGAAAGCGGAAGAAATCTATATAAACTAAAACGCTGTTCGCGAATAAAATAAAATCTTTAAATGTATAAATACATAACGGGCAGTTTCACCAGCCGACCGGAACGAGTGTCATGCATTTTAGTGGGCAGCTGCTGTGCAGGCGCAGTGGTTGGTACATCCCTATGACGAACCTCTAAAGGGAAGAGACGCTGTAGTGGTTTGATTAATTCACCTATTTCGCTACACGCCTATGTCCATCCACCCCTTGCAAGGTCTCAACAACAATACCTAATGGCCATTTAACCCTCTTTACATCATCAGACCCTATCAAAACTATGTCCCCAATTACAATTGGACTAATATTAGTCGTTGATTTCTCAGTAAGTAGAGCCAGGTATTCGCTGCGAAAACACTGTTTCAGATAACCACATATACTTTTAATATAACGCCAACGTCCTGTCACAGTCGCCAGATAATACAGAATAGGTCGGGAATTACTCTATTAGGTACAACGATTTACTTGGAAAATAAAAGGATCGCAGAAAAAATGTAGACCTTCACATATATTTTTCTATAATTAGTTTTATAGTAAGAAATAACAACTTCTTTTAAAAAAGTACCAAATACAATTTCACAACACAAATCAAGTATTTTGACTTGGTTTACCTGGTTGCCATGTGGGATGTGGACTCAGCGATCATTGAGCCGATAGTCGCGATAGTCACTGGCTTAATAGCCAAGAGCCCGACCAACACCTGAGGAGGCTCTCGTTGAGCAGCTGGATTAAGGGCTTATGATTCAGAAAGCGGCACCTGGACACGGCGCGTCTCGTTAGGAGGTCCCTCTCTCAGGAACCTGAACACCGGTAGCTTTGACCATGTTCCCGATACCTGTAGGCTACTATTTTTAGGGTTCCGTACCCAAAGGGTAAAACGGGAACCCTATTACTAAGGCTCCGCCGTCTGTCTGTCTGTCTGTCTGTCCGCCTGTCCGTCTGTCACCAGGCTGTATCTCAGGAACCGTGATAGTTAGACAGTTGAAATTTTCACAAATGATGTATTTCTGTTGCTGCTACAACAAAAAATACTAAAAATAGAATAAAATAAATATTTAAGGGGGCTCCCATACAACAAACGTGATTTTTTTGCTCGTTTTTGCTAGATATTGATAACGGCAACAGGTAGACGCTTGAAATATTCACAGAATATTTAGTTATATATTCACTATAAAAATAAATAATTCACTATGAAAAAATAAAACACTATGAAAAAAATCCCATACAACAAACGTGTTTTTTTTTGCTATTTTTATATATAATACTTGGCCGGTTTTTTTATTTTTTTTAATGTTTTTTCTTAAAATATCTGAAAATGTAATTTATATGCCTTTAAAATAAAATAAAGGGAATAATAACCCAATGCGCCGCCAATGCTTTGCGTACCTATTCAATACAACAACGCTTTTAGGGCGCTGTGGCGACTGCCGTGCATCATTCACCACTGCAATGCTGTTTAAGCCAGAGTCGATAGCTTCTCAGCTGTCGTGCGGGAAAATAGCGGGACAGTAGCAACAGCCTCTTACAAGGTATTGCTGATGATAGGCTTTATGGCAGACCCATAATCAGGCATCCTAGAGACGCCACCCTGTCTAGTAGAATTTAAGTACTAACATAGCCTATAAGTTAAATTGTTCACTAACATGTAGAACTGCAAGTATTTTTGTATATAGAGATCCAGTTGTCTAATGAATAAAACCCTGGACCCTGGGGTCCCGGACCTTTGGAAGGCGTACGAGGGGCCGAAGCCAACTCGCAGAGGCCCGATAAGATGCTTAAAATAAAAAGTTAAATTAAAAATTTATAAAACCACTGATACAATTGTTATTATAATTTAAACGACTATTTGAATGATACTTTGACATCTTAATTGAATTGTAATCTTTTAAACTTTGACATCTAACTCTTTGATACTCTGACATTAAATGATACTTTGACATCTTAATTGAATTGTAATCTTTTAAACTTTGACATCTAACTCTTTGATACTCTGACATTAAATGATACTTTGACATCCTAAATAAATTGTGTGTAAAGGATAATTATTTTTAACTGACACACCTCAAATTGTAATTTTAACCTAATAATTGTATGTATGTACCTAATATTTGCACGATACACTTGGGAGAATATGATGATACCATGTACTAATCTTAAAAGCTTCTACATACTAGCGCGACTAGTCGCGCGACGCGACACGGCACAAAGGCCCCGCGTGTTGCGGGACGAGCGGTGCCTTTGTGTGGCGTCGCGTCGCGCGACAAGTTGCCCCAGTATGTAGAAGCCTTAAGACCATAAAATGTACCATATTCTGACAAATAAATGATTATGATTATTATGATTACAACCAAAAACCTCTAAAAAGTAAAAAAGTTGTAGGTAATATTTTGATCCCAGCGTCGCCGTCGTCGCGGCGGGGGACGGCGCGGCCCTTAACACTTTAAACCTTAATATTTCGCAATGGATCCCTGAATCGCAATATTTTTGAACCACCTATCCAATGGCCCTACACCATTGGATAGACGTGTAGAAGAGGTACAGTATTTTTTTATTTATTCTTGATTTTATTTTACCACTTTTTCTGCGTGATTATTAACATGCCAAATTACAGCTTCCTAGTACTAAGGGCTGTATTACAGAATGTTACTCAAGACTCAAGCATTACTTAAAACTAGTTTTAACCAATCAAATGGCTTTAAACGAGGTTTAAGTAATGTTTTGAGTGCAGTTCTGTAATACGGGCGTTTCAACAAACAATATTTTCTAAACAACACGACACTGACAGCTCATGAACTCGTTTAGAGACTAGAACGCCGCAAATCGGGCGTTCAGAATTGAAACTAGTTTAAGCTTGAACTGCGTTCACTTTATGTTAGTCAAATCAAAAGTTGACGTTTGAACTGAGTTCAGCGTGAATTGATCACGTTTAATTTCGTTGGTGAAATCCGCACTAAAAGTATCTGAGCTAAGCCGTGGACAGACAGACAGACGGACTATACCAGTCGAAACTATAAGGGTTGTTGACTACGTAACGCAAGAAATAATTCAGTATTGTATCACATTAATTTGCATTTTATAATGAGAAGCAGTCAGGATAAAGCCGCCTCGTTGAATGCAACAGTAATTCGTTGCAATTTGTCCGAATACAACCTTAATGTATACAGAAATTCCTTTATCCAAGACTCCGAATCAAACGCTTAAAAGTTAATAGCGAAAAAAACTTTATAAACTGCGACCACTCAATTATTAAACAGCGAATTTGCAAAAGAAATTAAAAGGAGAACCAGGTATTGGAATACAGACTCTATGAAGCAAGCAATGAGGTAGTATTTTGAATGTAGTGTGCTACAGAATTAATCTACTATTTTCCTTTATGCTTCCGAAAATACTCATCTGTTTTTTTTTCCAATTAACGTCTTCAATTGTTGTTAATAATTAAGATACCTGCGTTTTAATATAATATTTTTTTACTTAAAGAAAATCACTTTACTTACTTTTTAAAACGGAGGTACAGTCGACTTCGTAATTGAAACTTCACTAAAGCTGAAACTACCAGTGGCGAAAGCACCATATAACACGATAAGCACCTTATAACACGATTCCTACCGGCTTCCCTTCGGAAATTCGCATCAACAGTCAATAGGGGTATTTAATGCACCGTAACATTCAAACATCAAAAACGCCTATTTTATTAGCTTTGAATTGAAATAACAAACAAGAAAGTTTTGTCTGTGTAGTGATGCGTCTTTTTGGTTCTGCTACTTGACGATAGATGGTGTTTACTTTTAATTTACTTAAAAGTAAGTCTTTCCTTTACTGAATTTAACACCATCTGTGTTAAATTCAGTAAAGGAAAGACTTACTTTTTAGTAAATTAATTAATATTTATTTTACTGATAAGAAAGTAAGTTAAAATCGAGTTTGCTTCGGCTTCTCTCATACAAAAATTGACACCTCGTCGCTGGAAACTACCAACTGTTACATACGCTGTTGCAATCAAAAAGCATAAAGACAAAAGTGGAGGCAACACTCTAAATACCTAAGTGATGATAACTGTGGTCTGACTCTCTTATGCTGAATACATACATATGAACGAGACAGTGATATGTGTTTTCTATAACTTATGTATTCAGAAAGAGAGAGTCCGACCACAGTCGTCTTAACTTAGGTATTTCGAGTGTTGCTTCCACTTATCTTTTATGCTTCTTGGTTGCAACGATCTTTTGACGCTCGAATGGTGATGAAACATTTGTATTATTTAATTATGGTATATTGGTAGAAGTTAAAGTCTCGAATTATAGGGGAAATAACTATATTAAATCACTAAAATGCTTTGTTACAAGAAATGGTAAAAAAGGTAAACTATAGCGATAAACTCCAAAATACAAAGCTTTTGAAAGTATTTATGACAGTATTTACAAAGCGCCACCAAGACTCACAACGCATTGTCTGCGTACTGAGTCAGCCATCAAACCAAAATAAATCCAATGGGCGGGAGGTGTTAAAGTCCAGATATAATCTTGATCAGATCATGTGAACTGTGAAGACCATGTACCAATATCTGAAATGGTCTTGTGTGAAAAAAGAACCACACAGATGCAGATCGTGTACTCAACTCAAAACTTAAGGAGCTCAACGATTCTTCCTTTACTTAAAATACAATATACAACAATCGCCAACTCGAAAGTTTGCACAAGACCTCGTGAGTGCTAAATCTTTTGTGGTGGAGAACGATAATGCGACGTCTAGAGGCGTGGAGTGGTCCTCGATGGAGGCGCTGAACGTTGATAATGTGACGCCTTGACGCGCAGCGGGTAGGAACGTTCAAGGGCTTGGGTTTTGTTCCCAAGTCGGGTATCGGTAACTTTTTGTAGGATAAATCATTCGTTAGAATATTTTGGAGGTCTGTCTGCAGCTCACTGGTAGCAAAAGACCCAAGTGCGTGTCGGACCACGCACAGTAAAGGGTTCCGTAGTTGAGATGAATTTATCCTAAGAACAAACTTAACATTGTAGTTGAAAAACATATTCCCTCATACATTCCAACTGCAAATTTAAGTTTGCACGCACAATATTGAGAGATTTACCATGTTATTTTAAGACCATAGACTTCTTATAGGTTTTCCTGTAATTTATAAATATAGGTACATATTTTTGGCTCAGTAGTCCTGTAGATAAGGGGCGGGGGGAATGGTAAATTTTCATCTATTTTATTTCATAAACTAATTATTTATAAATAAATATTTAAAAAAGATTTAATCCTCACAACAAGTCCTTTAATTTGTGTGTGTGTGTGTTTTTGTGTTTGTGTGAGTGTATGTTACATTTTTAATTTTTCTTTTTCTGTTTTCCCCCAGAAGTGAACCCCATAATCAAAGTTCATTTCTTTACGTTACTCGTACGTATTTGGGTCGCAGAAATTCATATGTGTACCCAACTTAATCGGTCTAGTAGATTCGGAGCAAATCGGCTGATACAGACAGACAGACAGATACACGAGTGATCCTCTATAAGGATTCCGTTTTTTCCTTTTGAGGTACGGAACCCTAAAAATGGTTTCGATGGCATCGCTGAAAGCGATGAGAGAAAGTCTGGCTGTCGGTTGACGATGAACAGTGACCTATGAATTCTGACATTTTTTAAGCACATCGAGTTACCATAAACTGTCAAATTTTCTCATTCGATTTTGAACATTACCATCAACATTTTTAAAATTTAATATTATTTGCAGAAATTTGACCTGATCGTGTGACTGTACTTTACAGACTGTTTATGCAATGCTGAATATGTCCCGATTAGAAATAGACAGTAGTTTTTTTTTTTGTCAGAATACGTCATAATCGTCTGGGTGATGATCGCACACTTTCTGACCGCTAAAGGCGAAAATATGCTATGTCACATATTATACCAGCCTATTATTTGAATAACCTAACACACCGAAGCAAGTCTGTTAACCCGTGAATGAGCATTCGTGCTAAGGTATTATTTTTTTAAAATTGGCAGGTCAGTCTCAGGTTTTACGTTGATTAAGATATGATTTATTTATTTTACAGAATTAAAAATTGTTTATTTGCACCTTCAAGTAAAAAAACATGATTTATACATGAAATAGGCCTTAAGGTTATTAAAGTTGCAAGTTAGAGTTGCAACCAATACCTAAGCTAAGATAACTTAATATCTTGTATTTATAGCATTATAATCAGTAGAATGAGCAATACAACTCCATAACCATTGGCCTCAAATGTCATGATTTCATTAAATAGGTAGTCATTCAATATGAATATGAACTTAAAAGAGTTGTATTGATGATTTTTATGATTATAATTCTATAAATAAATATTTGATAAGGCCGCGAATTAGATCAACATTTATATAACCTGATATAACCGTAAATTTCACAAAACTGACTAAAATTTGAATTTTGCGGGGTACCCTGACGCTTTCGCCTTAAGTAAAGTATGTAAAGAATGTAGGAGTGCACTCGAACATCTTGGCATATTCGGTAATGTACGTGCGATGTCGTCACTGTTATAGAGGGGGAAGGTAGAATAGTCGATGTGCTCTTAAGGATAAATCGATTAATAAAAGAGGCTAAGAAAAAAGAGGTTGATAAAATTGTTACTTACATTTAATTTTTGGTGTGTACTACTGGAAATAAATCGGACAGTAGTAACCATATGTATAGTTTAATTATAGAGTCGCATTTTGTGTCTGTCTATGTGACACATCGAAATATACCATAGCACGCTGTATTTAATGGGATAAGGTTTATAAAATTGATTGTGTAGTATGTTCTGCTTTATGACATGCGGTTGTGTGCGCGACTGCGTATCTATTGGTTTTACTGAACTGCATGTGTAGTTGTGGCGAGTGGTAGGGACAAACTGGAGACACCGAGTTTCGATACATTTTCAACTACCGGGCATATCTCCTTCTTTCTTATATCTATGGTGTGACCGCTTAGATCTAAACTGCACAATGGATTTCAATGCAGTTTCACCTTCATTTTAGAGCTTTTCTTCCGAGAAGTGTTAATATTTAACTTAGATATAAGTAACACAAGTCCCGGTTTGACATGTCGCCATTGCACTCGTGCGAAGCATGGATGGGTTCATAGTTACTGATATAACGCTACTAGTTACCGATATAAGCTACTGGTTACTGATATAACGCTACTGGTTACTGATATAACGCTAGTAGTTACCGATAATATTAGTATAGATTATGCTATAATATACCGATAAAACGCTACTGGTTAGTGATATAACTCTACTAGTTTCCGATATAACGCTACTGGTTACTGATATAGTGCTACTAGTTACTGATATTACGCTACTAGTTACCGAAATACCGCTACTGGTTACTGATATAACGCTACTGGTTACTGATATAAAGATACTGATTACTAATATAGCGCTATTGGTTACCGAAATAACGCTACTGGTTACTGATATAATGCTACTAGTTATTGATATAACGCCACTGGTTATTAGCATGTATGAGAAGAAGCTTTAACCAAACGCAAAAAATTTAACCAAACCCAATGATATCAAGTCTGGCTATAAGATAGTTTTGTCTCTGGTGTATTTGCTGTTAAAGCTATTTTTCTACTAAGTAGAAAAGAAGTTTCTACTAAGAAGCTAACACGCAAATATAAACTTATTCCACTATGTCACTTGTAATGGTAATTTCCCCTAAAAGCACAATCTCTGTACATTGTTTGGTTCGATATATTATTATAGAAAACTAGCTGCACCCCGCGGTTTCACCCGCATAAGTTTCGATCCCATAATAATATCGGGAAAAAAAATATTTTATGTCCTTTTCCATGTCATGGTCACATACATAGACACATATGCCAAATTTCATCCAAATCCGTTCAGCCGTTTTAGCATGAAAGCATAATAAACAAACAAACTCACTTTCACATTAAAATATTAGTTAGGGTATGTAAGTTTAGAGGTATGAGGAACAGGGTGTAAAGTTCACTCATCCTCTATAGAAAAGGGAGGATCCTCCGACCAGACGGGTGTCGTGTCTGGTGGGCAACTGCCCGACGGTTGATGTAGGGATGTTATATACAGGGTTATTTTTAAAACGTCAATAACCTCTTACGGGGTCATTGTACTCATCATTATGAACAACTTTTACTATTGGACCAAAACTGTAATCGCGAAAAGAAAACCAGCTGTTCCCTACATTTATGTTCGAATAATTCGTTAAAATGTAGGGAACAGCAGATTTTTTTTTCGCGATTTCAGGTTTGATCCCATAGTAAAAGTTGTTCATAATGATGAGTACAAAGACCCCTTAAGAGGTTATTCACATTTTAAAAATAACCCTGTATATGCTAGTCGCGCGGTAAACTCTGCTTGCGCGATGCAGGATTTTGCGTGACGTCAGTGTGACGCGTAGTTCGCATGTGGCGATGTTGATGCCGCTACATAAGTATGTCCTTTCAAGGCTCGTATCTAAATATTAACAGCCGCAAGGATCGATCAAAGGTTGAGCTAATCTTGTCGAGGTCGGTCCGTGGATGGGTGACCATCCATTACATATCGAGACCACTCCGTGCCTCGGAGAGCACATTAAACCGTTGATCCCGGCTGTTATTTGTAGATCTTTGACAGTCGTTACGGCTAGTCAGAAGCCCGAAAGTTGGACAACCAGTCTTACCAAGCGGTATCGTATTATCCTATATAACTGGGTTGTGGAGGTCAAATAGGCAGTCGCTCCATGTAAAATACTGGTATTCAGCTGCATCTGGTTAGGCTGGTTCCAGCATAGTTGGGAAAAGGTCAGTCAGATGATAAAGTATGTGGTAACGCCATCTCTTGAGGATTTTAATAATAAATTAATATTAGATAGTTCCCTGGATAGTTCATTTGACGTCATTGTCAGAACAGGCGATCATACCCCTTTCTCCCTCCTGCAAAGCACGCCTTCCCGAGGCGTGAAGATACCGTTTCTGACGGTCATACCACGTAGCCGTGTGACAGTGCTGTGCGCACGCCGCTCTGCTCGGTTAATCCACTTCAACCGCTTTCGATAAAATTCGGTGATTGAACTCTTTAACTAAAAACCACCCGTGGGTGTCATTGAGTGATTTGGTGCATGAAAGACTGCATTGACAAGTGCCGAGCTTCAAAGCAGAATCCCGTCACCGCCATCTTCGTCCTGAACGCCTGTCGCGAAGGAAGATATTGTAAGGTAATGCGTGCTGTCCTTGTATTCCTCACAATTGATCGCCCGTTCATCATCTATCACCGCCAACTTTTATATAATATAAAATAAAAATAAAAAAGCCATATATTTCTTGCGTTTACAGTAATAACTTAATTCTAGTAGGTATACTAATTGGTTAGATTAACTTAGACTAATTGTTAGTTTTATTTAGTACTATTTACTAACTGTTTTTTTTTTTTTTATAAATCTATTTCTACGCAAGAACCCCATTTTGGGTAAAGGCCTCCTCCAAAGATGCCCATTTGTCTCTATCTTGAGCGACTTGTCTCCAGTTTGGGCCTGCTGTTCTTGTGATCTCGTCTACCCACCTTGTCAGTGGTCTCCCTCTGCCTCTTTTGCCTAGCGGGCCTTTCCATCGGGTTACTTTTACGGTCCATCTCTGGTCTATAAGCCTCGCTACGTGACCTGCCCATTTCCATTTTAGTTTTTGTGCATAGCTCAAGGCATTAGTTGCTTTTGTAATTGTTCTAATTCTTGTGTGTCTTATTTTATCTATTCTCCTTATCTTGAGCATGCTACGCTCTAGTGCTCGCTGGCAGGTATTGATTTTGTATTTTGTTTTGGCCGTAAATTTCCACGTCTGGCACCCGTATGTCAAAACCGGTAGGAGGCTGGAGTTCATGACCCTAGTTTTCATACTAATTGGCAAGTTGCTTTTAAAGATTTCTTTGAGACTCCAATACTTGTTCCAGGTTTGCTTTACTCTTCTTTCTATTTCAATGTCGTTGGTTTTTCTGTCGAAGCTTATAGTTTTCCCTAAGTATATGTATTTTTCCGTGTATTCCAGTGGGTTCCCATTAACCTTTATTGGTGTTTCGCAACTATTTGTCATTGCCATCGTCTTAGTGAGATTGACTTCTAGTCCCAAATTTGCACTAGCTAGCTGTAAGGAGTCAATCATGAGCTGCAATTGTGAACTTGTTTCAGAGAGTATCACTATGTCATCTGCAAACCTCAGGTGACTCAAGAAGGCGCCTTGTATGTAAAGTCCTAATTTACTCCAGTCAAGCTTGCTAATGATGGCTTCTAGAATAGATATGAATAGTTTTGGAGATAGTGGGTCCCCTTGCCTTACCCCTCTCTTTATGGGGAAGCTGGGGCCCAGGTTTTCTAGCTGTATTCTACCCATATTGTTTTTATATATGCTTCTGATGACCTCTATATACACCTCGTTTACTCCTTGTTCCTTCAAGCTTTCCCATATGCTTACGTGTGCTACTGTATCGAATGCCTTTTGATAGTCAAACTTTTATATACAGTCCACTTAAATTCAGTAAACCTAAATTGATAGCTTTCCATACCAGAAGGTAAGTATCCTGCGGCATGGTTGGCGCATTGGTTAAGCGATTGACTGCTGCGCTGCGTGTCACGGGTTCGATTCCCGCACGGAACAAATATTTGTATGACCTACAAGTAGTTGTTCCGGGTCTGGCTGTTTGTGTATGTGAGTGTATATATGTTTGTAAACGCACCCACGATACAGGAGAAATTCCTAGTGCGGGGCAACGTTTTTTTAAATAAAAAAAACCTTTCGACCTCTAAATAATTCAGCATGGAACGTTGACGATCTGAAGTTCATGACAGGACAGGACACGAAGCGCAGTGACACTACTCCAAACTCATTCGTTATTCCGACAAATATAATAATAAAGCAAAATCTGACAAGTTTTCAGTCTACCTCCCCCCCTCAGCTCCCCCCCTGGGCCTCTTCGCGGCACTAGTGAGTGGTGCCGAAACTGTCGCGATGCTTAAAACGAAGCCAACTACCGTCAGGGCTTGCACTTTCAGGAATATTCAAATGACATCATTTAATATAACTGACAACGCGACTTGCAAAATTGTCACATCTAATAAAGCAGAAAAACAATGAAAGTCACTTGTAAAATTGTCAGATTGTCGCCTATCAGTTTCATAAAATACGCCCCAACCCATTGATGCAATAAATAGTAAGATAGGCCACTCTCTAAGATCACGTAAATATTAAATGGACCCGATGTCGTGCGTCATGTGCTCGACAACCGAAATAGAGAGACATATTACGCGGGCTATAGCGGGAACGAGATCGCAATAATTGTCACTGTTACGTACCCATAACAACTCGCAAACAAACTGCGATTTGGGTATTCCCCGCAAATCGGAAGTAATGTGGGTCGATTGTGTCCTTTCCTCTAATTTATGCGGTCCACATCGAGGAGCGCGTACCATATCTTCCTATTTAATACATCAATGCCCCAACCTGTTTTTATACAAAGAACGAACATTGATGGTGAAGAAACTTGATAACGATTGCTCACTGTAAGTTATTTGACACATAGTTCCATTTTCAGTGATGTCCAATTAACCTTGTCATTATTTTATTGACATTCAGGTGAAAAGCGAATAACGAATGCAATAATATTGCAATAATAATATATTTATTCCTCAATTATCGCGATTGCACCTACCACGGTTTGTCTCTGCATCGCCCAAAGCAGTTGGTTGGTTGGCTGGACGGTTTAAAAAAAAAAAAAGAAAAGTTGACTGGTAGAAAATGCCTATAGCACTAAGTCAGCTTCTATACATTTGTGTGCTTAAAGTATTATATGTATAATTAGATAAATAACGAGCGACAAAAATAATCAAAGGTTGTCTGTCAAAGATCGGTTTCAGCGACAAGACATTTATATCTGTAATTTTTATGGGTTAGGTACATAATAAAAAGTATTATTTTCTATTCAAAAAATATATCTTATCCTATTGTGGCAAATACCGGGATAGGGTAGCATTTCACGCTAGTCTCTAAAGAATCGAGAATTCTGATCATGTAAATTGATGCGAGCTTTTCAATAAATATTCTTATGACAGCCCTATGTCCAAATCATTAGTGACTTGAAAGCTTCCCGTCGATAGTTTACGTTTTCTCTTTAACGACGCGGCACCGGGACGACATCGGCGCGGCATCGGCTTGACATCGGCGCGGTAATACTCCCGCAGAGAGGCTGTGAACAAATTGTTTATCTCGAGTTCTTTGAAACATCTTAAATTTGGTTATGTACCCAGTTCTCGCCCAAATGTGATGATTTTATGGCAACATATTTTTATTTAATAATGTTTTATTTAACGGACGGACAACAAAGTGATTCCATATGTGGTATATTTTGCTAATTTAATTAAGTAAGGGACTCCAAAAGGTAGGTATGTTCTCAAAATCAAATAGGTAATGCTTGTAACAGCAACCACTCGATCTATTTAGCAAATAAAACTTAAAGTATGCCCTTTCTTTTACTTAATATAAATATTAAATTAATTCATTCATTCACTGACAGACAACGCACAGCCATGAAGTTTTTCACAAGAGTTCTATATTTAATTTTATTTATTTATTTTAAGCCTAATACGAGTACATAAGGAGAGAAAAAGGGTTAACAATTAACTACTTAATTAACTTAGATCCTTATAGTAATAAGAGTAAGTAAATGGTCGATTTATGAAACTCCTGACACCTGAACTAGGACGTATCCTGTATCTCAGGTGTCAGCGTTCATTCCTGCCAGGTATATTCTGAAGCCAAACTTATTGTTTACCTGTTTGAGAGCTTAAAAATAAGAATCATCATCATCATTTCAGCCGAAAAACGTCCACTGCTGGACATAGGCCTCCCCTAAAGGGGAGGTTTGCCATAATCGCCACGATTGTCGCGGGTTGGCGATCGCAGTATGATGTTAAAATGCATAGAGAACGCTGCTGCCCATTCTCTAGTAAGTTCATTAGTCGCCTTTTACGACACCCACGGGAAGAAATGGGAATAAGAATAATAAATTTATAATGTTATTTAAATCATTTAAGTTTTTTTTTTATGAATACAATAGAGAATTAATAAATAACTACTTTAAGTTACCCATTTTATATTTTCATATTATAACGAAAGTGAGCTCCAAAGAAAGATTATTGAAAATTCATGCCTTAAAGGGTTATATAGGTCGTCATTAAATGCTGATGGGAAACCATCGAGCGCATGGCTTGTAAAAGTATACTTCTGTAAGTAACCTTAAATTCGCACAGCATAAAATCTAACAGTAGACCAACACGAAAACAGTTTCAATCAATAAAACTGATGCGCACATAACGTAGGTACTTGAGTTACGTGTGTCACAGACTAGGAACTAGACTCAGTGTCTCGAGATATGCAAACAAGTTGTGTTCGTCCGTACAGTTCTGTAAGTACGGCTGACTGTCACACCGGAGTGTAATCAGAACATAGGAAAAGCAAAACACTTAATTAGATAGTGCTTAGATTAAAAACTGGTTAAAGACATAGAAAAAATTATGGAATCGCCTACGCTGCCGGTGTCTTCTCATACCTATTAACACTGTAATTTGAAAACATTGTAAAAGCCATTTTTTTTTTAAAGAGTTTCCGTGGAGTTTCTTGCCGGCTCTTCTCCATAGGAAACGACCAATTGGAACCGTGCACCTAGCTTCTGACGTTTCATAAGTGCCCATGTAGGCTTATGTGAAATAAAAATATTTTTGATTTATTTTTGAATATTGTGCGTACAAACTTACAATATTCTATTCTATTCTTAAACTAATAAAATTAGTAAAAAAAAAATTGACATAATAGGTTACAGAATTTGTTTGAAGCCTCTGACTCCTGAATTAGGTGTATGTCAGGAGTCAGCGCGGTAGTTGCTAGAACGAAGCGAGTAAAATCACCTTCAATTTCTTAAACTTCAAAATTCAAATTGAATTTGAGGCGAAAATAAATAGAAATGGAAATAAAATAAGTCGTAGAACTCAAAATAATAATTTATTATGGTAAACAATATGGCATAGTAACTTGAAACGCGTACTTTTTTGACATGCCATATAATGTTATCGTTTGTTTCGGTGTAAGAAAAGAAAGACGAACTGCGTTTTAAGATTCCGAAGGACAGCTTAAAACTTTCGCTACAATGTTCCGAGTTGAGGAAGAATGTATGTGTTTTGTGTTAGAAAATGTCTCTAGTTGAGTTGAGACATTATATGAGTAGTTATCATCACAAAAATTAAAAAGAGTATGCTTAGATGGTTTGGTCATGTCACACGAATGAGAATTGCGAATTGACATGCAGGCGTACCACACTGAGCGACTTTTGCCCACTAGGACAAATGTATCGGATTACGATTTTTTCGCGGTGTCCCGTCTATTGTTAAGTATTAAATTATTATTATAAGTCTATACGTGAGGATTTGCAATTGGCTTTCTGGTGACTTTCTGGTTTCCTTTTTTGTCTGTTTTTATTATCTGTAAGTAGTGTGTGTGTGTGTGTGTGTGTGTAGTAGTAGTGTGTTGGATCTGTAGTCCTCCATGTTCTAAATAAATAATTTAATGTCTTTGGTTCAGAATCGCACGAATTTTGTATCCAATTATTACGCTTATCTTTTGTGCAGTTTAAAAGAAGATGGTAGTGACAAAGATTCAAAAGAGTATGCTTAGATGGTTTGGTCATGTGGAGAGAATGAGTGAAAGGCGACTAACAAAAGGTATTTATAAAGCAGAGGACACGTCGGGAGGCCCTAGGAGGACATATAGTGACCAAATTGGTGATGTTCTTCAGAAAGGTCAGGTGCACAGTACTCGCAACCGGCGTGCGTGTATGACCAGATGTATGAACGTAGGCGAAGCAAAAGGAGTATGTAAGGAGCGTAGCAGGTGGCGTTCTATAGTTTCTGCCTACCCCCATGGGAAGAAGGCGTGAGTTTATGTATGTATGTATGTATTATCATTTTTATTATTTTGTAGTCAGAGAAACCTTAATAATTATTTCAGAAAAATATTTTCTTTTTTTCAAATTTATTTATAAAACGGTGCATGCAGGTGGGTAGCCTTTACAGAAGTAATCATCGTATTAGTGGTTCAGCAGCTTCAATATCATCAGGATTGTGCCGGAATGAGCATGAAGAGCACGAGGAGCATTTAGTCGTGGATGTGGTACGACAGCGGCTCTCCTGACATCATCTTCTGTCATCAGAAGACAGCCGCCACGCAACCATCGATACGACGCTCTGCTAGAGCGACTGTCACCAAACAGTGTCACTGTTATCCGACCTATTCGGTGATTCCAGTAACTTCGTAACAAAACTGGCGTAACTTGCTGCGCCGTCATAAAAAAACGAGCGTGCTTTAGACCACACGACTGAAGTAAAACAAAAACCACCGTTCGCTAGCAAAAGAAGTTTTACTTCAAAAAAGCTGCGGTCTTGTGAGGGTATAAACAGCCAGTGTGAATTTAAAAAAATACCTTTTATGCGGGACAACCCGCGGCGGTGACGCAGTGTGTTCCATGTTTAAAATTTAAACAACTTCCGTAGCCTCTTTCCGTAACGCTCTCGTCACGCATTCACCAGCTTACTCCCCAAGTCAAGCGTGCGTAAAAAGTTTTACTTCAATATTAAGGCTTATTATACATTATTCAAGGCTTATTGTCAGTCATTTTACACATGCAGCCTGTGGGTCAGGCATACGCAGAGGGCCTACAACGCTCTTCGTGTCCAGTACAACAACGTCTTCCGGGTGTTGTTGGGGCTACCGCGATTCTGTAGCGCGTCAGCCATGTTTGCTGAATCTACTACCGATAGTTTTTGAGCAATCATGAGGAAAAGAACGGCATCATTGTTACGCAGGATTCGTGGGAGTGCCAATGGCATCCTGAAGGTGATTGGGAATAGGCTGGACGGCGTTTTCCTGGAGTATTGGACCCGTATGCATAGCTACGGGTCTGATAATGTAGGAAAATACATGAATTGATGGTATAAATGTAGGTTTATTTTATTTTATTGTATTTTTAATTAAATGTGAGTACTAACATAGTTACGTAAGTTGTATCACTAACAAAGATCTATGGAACAAGTTTCCGAAATAAACGTTTATTATTATTATTTCCTTTATTTAATGTTATACATATCAATTATATTTTTAAATATTAGAATATAAAAAAAGTATATAAAAACATTTAAAAATATAAAAAAATTGTTGTTCACCGGGAGCGGGAGCAGGGTCCAAGCTACCGGCTCCAGAGATAGGAACCTCCTCACGATGCGAGCCGTATCGAGGAGTACTGCCTTCTGAATCAGGCCCTTGATCCAACCACCTAACGAGAGCCTCGAGAGATGTTGATCGAGGCTCTTATTATTATTATTATTAATACTAATTTTACTTCCGTAACGCTCTCGTCACGCATTCACCAGCTTACTCCTTAAGTCAAGCGTGCGTAAAGAAGTTTTACTTCAATAATATTCAGGATGTACAAGAACAGATTGAACGATGACCCCCAAACTAGGCGTTTGCTTGTATCTTGGGGGTCGGAAGATGCTTAAAGTTATAATATATTTATTATCTAACATAACATCACACCTGTAATCCCCGAAGGGTTTGGCAGAGGTGTACCTATAGTACACCCACATTTCACCTGCAGTTATATTTAAGTTGATCTGTGTGGTGCCGGACGTAAAGAATAGCACTCCCCTATTTCTTCCCGTGGGTGTCGTAAAAGGCGACTAAGGGACTTCAGGGGCAAAGGCAAAGGGGCTACAGCGTTCTCTATGGATTTTAACACCATACTGCGATCGCTAACCCGCCTGCCAAGCGTGGCGATTATGGCAAACCCCCCCTTTGGGAAAGGCCTATGTCCAGCAGTGGACGTCTTTCGGCTGAAATTATGATGATGATTTAAGTTCCATGTTATAAGGGGCAAGCCTATTGCCATCAATCGGGCACAAATTCAAACTCCGGGCGCTATTGAGAAATTCCAGATGGATAAACTCAATAACACTTTGCCCGACCCGGGAATCGAACCCAGGACCTCATGCTCAGGTGCTTGCGACCAGACAAACGAGGCAGATATTATCACCTCATCACCATAATTATATTAATCATCAGGTTTCAGTTCTTTTCCCTCGCTAACTCGCTTGTCAAATTGTTTTGAAATCAATGTTATTTTTACTACTTACCCAAAGAAGTTCTTCAACTCTGGATGCTTTTTAGGGATCCGTACCCAAAGGATAAAACGAGACCCTATTACTAAGACTCCGCTGTCTGTCCGTCTGTCACCAGACTATATCTCATGAACCGTGATAGTTAGACAGTTGAAATTTTCACAGATGTTGTATTTTTGTTGCCGCTATAACAACAAAAAATACAAAAAAACTGAATAAGATAAATATTTAAGGGGGGCTCCCATACAATAAACGTGATTTTTTTGCCGTTTTTATAGATAATAGTACGGAACCCTGCGTGCGCGAGTCCGACTCGCAGTTGGCCGGTTTTTCTTTGTACACACAACCATTTCCTTCGTTTTCGTTTCCAAGCAAACTCATCTCATACAGTGTGAGTCTTCATAATGTGCACATATCGAAATGAGGGAAACTTAGCTTAATTTTATCGACGGAAAAAATAGTTTAAAAAAATCTAAAAATTTAATTTAATTTTTATAGCATTTTTTTAATTTTGTTCGCTGCTGTGACCCCTGTGTAAACAAATCGGTATAACTTTTAAACTAAACGATCTGTCACGATGAAACAAACTCAGTAATGACTGGAAATAATAGGGCGTCTTCATAAAATAAAAACTAACGAAAAACTCGCCCTCAATTGAGTATTAGGGTGATTTTATAACAAACATCTGATATTTTTTCATAATTTTTTATAATAATTGTAAAATTTCTCAGTAAAAGTCCTGATTACCTACCCTTTTTTATTACTTTAAATTATTTTCCATCGTATCAGCTTTCCAAAAGTATAAATACCATGTTTATAACTCAATCACAACGTTTCCTATCAACTGTTAAAGAAAGGCCTTGCACTCGACTACGTACTTTACTTTAGCAGGTAGAGACACTTTTTTGTAAAAAAAAAATTGTTTAATATTTTTTTTTATTATTTTTCCGTCGATAAAATTAAGCTTAGTTTCACTCTTTTCGATATGTGCACATTATGAAGACTCACACTGTATATTGTCCACCAAGTCACGTCATTACCTGAATTTCAAAATAAACCAGCAGCTGACGTTACACAAATTAGTATTCTGAGTCTGAAGTAGTGGGGGCTGCAGTAGTGGCGGTTGCAGGTATGCAGGCCTGAATAAATTAATACTTTCCACGGATTCTCTAGTAAATTCTGCTGCCCCCAGCTTTGTTATGACACGTTGCGAAGCGGTGGAACCTGGTAGAAAGTGTTTAATTTATTTACGTGCTGGTTTACTAGTATATCGTGCCCGTGACTACAATTGAAATGGATCTAATTTTCGTATGAGTTCACTGTGAGCTGAAATCTAGCTAGTAAAAATCTCAAATTCATACCAACATCATCATTTCAGCCGAAAGACGTCCACTGCTGAACATAGGCCTCCCACAAAAGGAGGGTTGCTATAATCGCCACGCTTGGCAGGCAGGTGGGTTGGTGATAAAAAATACCTACTTACTCAAGCGGGTACTACTTACAACTTAAACCAAAATATTTACTAAATAAGTGCATGAACAAATTCAATATTAGAAGAAGAAAAAATGGTCATAAAATAAAAACACAATTACTTGAATAAGTACCTTAATAATATAAACACAAATAAGCGCTCTTCCTCCTCTGTTACTACGCTGTGCCCGACAGGGTCCATAATTGTGTCTTTAATTTTAAGCCTACAACCTATTTTACTAACATTATGGAATGCAATAAAGAATTGTGAATTGTGATCGCAGTATGGTGTTAAAATGCATAGAGAACGCTGCTGCCCATTGTCTAGTAATTCCCTTAGTCGCCTTTTACAACACCCACGGGAAGAAAAAGGGTGGTGCTATTCTTTACGTCCGGCACCACACGGAGCTCCCTTTAATTCATTCCATAGTTTAAACAAATACTGAACAACAGGACTATCTAACGAAAACTATATAAAGGTAAACAAAAAGACCTACTTGATATTCCCGTGTAATAAAAATGTTTTAGGTAGGTACCTACTTTATTTATGCATGCGGATTAATTTTTATGTTATTTAAACATATTTATTCTAATAATTGGTAGTATAGGCATTATATACGTCCTTCTGTCAGTCATTTTACACGTGCAGTCTGTGGATCAACTTTACGCGGCGGGCTGTCAACGCCCTGCGAGTTCAGTATAATGACGCTCTGAGGGCAGTGTTAAAAAAACCTCGGTACTGCAGTGCTTCCGCAATGTTTGCGGATGCATCCATCGATGATTTCTTTTCCATAATTAGGAAAAGAACTGCATCGATGATGAGCAGGGTTCGTGGTAGCACCAACACTGTCCTCAAAACGTTAGGGTGCAAAATAGATAGTCCTTTTACTGTGTACTGGGCAGGTGTACACCTGCACAGAAATAGGAAATAGGCATCATTAACTGTGTTTTGTTTACTAACAAATAATTAACACCTTTTTATCTTGTTTTTTTATTTTTTTGTGTGTACTACTAACCATCTTACTAACTATAATATTTGTAAAAAATTATGGACGTATGTCTGAAATAAAGATTAGATTATTATATTATAAGTACTGTTTATTTTTTTTTTGTTACCTTTATGTTCAACTCATTAAACCTGACTTGGGTTCCGTACGCATTTTTCGGGTGATCACTGAAAATCAGCGCTGTGTTGTGGGTCCCCCATAGCACAGCATCATGCTGAGTGCAAGCCTTTTTGTCACAGTCATGACGTGCAGTTTCCGACTATTTGTCATTTTTGTGCTCGTTATTATATTGTAGATGTGTTTTGTGTAATGTTTACCTGCTCGAGTTTATGTTTTCCTAATCACGTGTTTCTGTGACGAATAAAATTATTTTTCTTTCTTTTCTTTCTTACTTACTCATTGTTGGAACTCCTACTCCATTAACGCATATCAGGGACTAATAGCGACATCTCGAGGCACGAAACGATAGCCTGCACTACGTCATTCCTATCTCTCGACAGTGATTGGTTTTAGGTTCAAATATTGTTCCCACACCCCCTCTCCTCGATCGTTGTAATCAAGATGGCTAATACATCATTTTATCGTTGAAACTAACGCATCGTTTTAATTTCAAATCCTCAACACAATCTTTAAAAAACACCTGAGTTTTCACCAAACCTCACCGCTGCTGCTACACTCATGGTGCTATCATTTACAACTAAGAGCCAAAATATTGACTTAAAATATTATTAAAATACAAGAATAAATTGAATATTAGAAGAAGAAAAAGTAGTAGCGGTGTACAGTAGCCATCTAGTGACCTTATTGTAAAAACAACTAACATTTCATTGGTTTTAAAGCCTCGTATTAGAGAATTCTGAAAATAATTTTCAGAATTCTCTTGTTTTGTGATGAGAAGGTGCAGGTGCTCCATCAATCTTAAAAAGAGCAATTTACTGCATTTTGAGGAGCTATTCTCAGGTCTGATAAGAATCATCACCAAATTTCTGAGACCAACCTTTCAAATAATAAAATAACCATCGAAATTGGATCTTATAAGGCGGAGATATCCAGTAGCCCCCTAATTGCCGCTTTTTCGAGGAAGTACCTCTAATTATGCAAAGAGATCACTTTTCTTTTTCTTTTTCAATTCTCGACAACTTGACGTTGTGTATCTTTGTGTCCTATCCTATGTACACAAAGAAATTTTGGCATAAAAAGAGGATTATAGTGCACTCATTAATAAAATAACATCACAAATCAATAAAATAAATAAAATTATTTCGAGAGACACTAACTTCTAAGATAACAGGAACATAAACCTAGTGTCGCGAATGCGAAGTAATATAGTCTATAGGAGTGAGGTGGAACAAAGAGGGGATAGCGCGCGGGGCTTGCCGGCGCGCGCGCGCCCGCTTCACTTGGGCCTGAGGGTCGGAGCTAGCAGTACATTGGTGAGTGAACTTGTTATTTCTCAGTGCATGTGTCATCAGATTTACCAGATATTCATTTATATTGCCTTTCAATGTTGTCGATGGGTGTGTATTGTTTTAACAGCGATCAGATTCAGAAATGATGCCAAATCAGACCAGTATTCAGATACGAGGCTCGGGGTCGCTAAGCGATCAGATTCAGAAATCAGACCAGTATTCAGATGCGAGGCACGGGGTGGCTATAAGGGGAGGTTGGAGGCCACTTTGGGGGGGACACCCCCAATATCATTGCGATGATAATTCAGTAATGGTTATTCAGTGGAAATCAGTTAACATAATTACAGCGGTCGTTAGATCTTAATTATAACGTACCTAGGCTTACTTTTGAGATATAGGTATTTTAGGTTCAGATATTCGTCATTAAAAGGATGTGGCGACACCTAGTTTGGAAGTCACGATTTTTTAATCAGGACCAGTGAAAGCCTTATTTTCAAAGCATTTATAATTTTTTTTTTTCAAACCTCACTCAAGTGAGGTTTAAAATTGTGTGCGGTCACTTTCTAGTACTTTCATCATCGACTGTCCGCGTAGCACTCGTAGCCGCTCGTAGACCGTGTAGCACTATCGTAGCAGCCTCTACGAATGTGCTACGCGATTGATTGTTTGTGTCTAAATACGCTAATATTATAGTTATTTATGCAACTGTTGTATAAATGGGGTATTAAAACACGAATGTGCTGAGTGTGATAATAGTATCACGTGAGTGTTTTAATACCTAATTATGAACAGTTGCATACAAGACTTTATCTACACCCATAATATGAATCTTCTATACAGTAGTACATTTTTGCTATTCTAATATCGAACAAAAATGGCGGGATATGACGTGAATTCGAATAACCTATAATTTTTTTTTAAATATTTTGTAGTGATACGCGCTTGCATGACTAACGTTATTTTTTTTTATTCATAAAGATACCACGAATTGAGTAATGAGAATATGGCTGTTTGATGAGTAAGGAAGAGATCGAAAAAGCAAAGAAGTTGCATAATGTAATTTAGTACAGCATTATAACACTCGTGTGATATATGGGTACTATGACACTGGTTGTTTTGATGTTGGCAACAAGCTCACTGTTTCAAAAATATTTATAGAGGATTTAGAGCATGGGTGTAGATAAATACTAAGTATTACTTGCAATGGGCTCCAACAATGCACTCATGATAAAAGTCGGCCGCCCACTTTTTGGCATCGCACAAGTATTGGTTGTTTTTATTGTAAGTTATGCTATATTTGTATTTCTTGTGCGTGTTCCGAATAAAATATTTTTCTTTCCTTTTTCTTTCTTCTTTCTTTCACTGCTACATAGAATTTGCAGGGAGTGGTTTGCCACGATAGCTGCGCTGTTCACTTGTTTGCCAGCCACGCGAGCGTAGCGTGGTCGTGCGTCGCCGTGGATGATCCCGCCTACATATTCATACAAAGTGAAGCTGAGTACACGTGCTTAACTTAGCCGTGGGCTGCTGTGGAGCGGCGCTTTTAACACGTTCACGTGATCATATCAATATCGTAGCTCTATGCATTTTTCATACAAACCGGAGCGGCGTTTAATGACGTTGTACTGTTGCTGTTGTTGAGCTGATGATATTAGTATGTATTATACATCATTAGTTTTTGTCTATACTAAACCCGAAAAGGGGTCATTCTGCTCATCATTTTGTTTTTTTTTTTCTATGGGACTAACCTTGAAATCGCGAAATAATAATCAGCTGTTCCATACATTTTGTCGATTTAAGTGAACACAAATGTGGGGAACAGCTGTTTTTTTTCGCGATTTCTAGGTTGGTCACATAGAATTTTTTTTTCAAAATTATGAGTACAATGACCCCATTTCGGGTTTAGTATAAACAAATGCTAATGTTGTATAGTGCTCTGACGTCCTGGGACGTTGACGTTCATATACACTATGCTTCAATTTATATATAAACGCAGAAAAGGCGCACGCCCTCCCGCGACATGCACAGGTGACGTTGTGCACTGACAAAGTAGATACTTAACATCAAGACGGAATGCCATCTAGGATAACGAAATAATCGGTGCGGTGTAAGCACTAGAATTTTGAGAGTTGGACATGTTGTGGCACTATAATCCAACTTTTAAATAATAGTATGGCTAAACACCGTACCATGACGTCGTACTCAATAAATCGAGTTTTTGATGGACGATGTGTCACATTATATCTACCAATATGTGACGAACACATACATTGTTCGCATGAACGTGTTAAAACTATAATCATCACACAAACAGTTGACAATCTCTGACAATTTTATACATGACCGAAATCGTGAATAGGTAAAGGAATCCTTGCCTCCCTTTCAGTTGATTCCTTTCATCCGCCAGAGTGCCCTCACGCAGCTTGTATTTGAATGCCGGGGCTAGGATGGCGGGACCACAATCGAGAGGTTAGGTATAAATAATCGAATAGATCGACGAACTCGCTTCGTTTCGAGAGCAGCGTCCACTTCGGGACGCTCATATTTTAGGTGGGCGGTAAGGGAGGGGCGGTAGCGTATTTTATGCTTTTTTTTGAGGCGCATGTTTTGAAGAGCGTGAGGGCCGTATATTGATTAATGGGCCGCAGCGTGCGTATTTCATACAAACGTAATACCAACATAATTTGTAAATCAAACAAATTCTTAAGGTAATGTGTATTTATTTCGATTGGATTACAGAATATCTATGTTCCCAAATATATATTTTGAAAGGACAATGATATATAGACGAGATATGAGGAATTTAAAATTTCTATAGAAAACTTATTTTTCTCATAACTCTTGTTTAAATCAGTGTCCATTCAAAATATATATTTGGGAACCTAGATATTCTGTATTCCAATCAGAATAAAGACACGTTAAAAATATGTTTGATTTAAAAATTATTTTGTTATTACGTTTGTATGAACTACTACTTAATAATCTAGCTAGGCGAACAGAAGCTCATCCACATTATAAATTACAACAACACGTGTACAACTGCCTGTACAACATGGATTTTTGACAAATATGGTTTATTGATGTGTAACATCCTCTAGTTTTCTGTGGGAGTGATTTCGTGAGAAAAGGGACGGAAGTGTGTAACAGGAAGTGACAGCTTGAGCATGGAATAAGTAAGTACTTTGTAATAGCATGGAATTTGTGTACTTGTAAGGGTTGTTGAAAGGGGGTCATTTCTGTCGCTGCTCAGTTCCAACACTGGCTACAAATTACATGTATGTTTGCAAAAACAGGGACAAATACAAGTGTGCGCTTCTAATTATAGGAGAACACATCATTCACTTCTAACCTAGAAGGTACAGTATGTTTGACAAGGACGAAAACATTAAAATAAATCAAAATACGTTACGTTTAGAGTTCACTGCGCACCTGTCTAATAGCCGAAGCAGGCACAGACATCTGTGGCTAATGTAAATGAGAGGCCAATGACAGTTTGTCCTTGATTGCAAAACAACAGTAGGAGCAACCGAAAATAAAAATAAACTAAGACTTGTGCAGTGTACCTAATTGTCACAATTTCCAATATAGGGTTTCTGTGGTTTTAATTTATGTTTTCTTCGTTTTCATAATGTTTAGACGGACGTTGGTAGTTTTTTTATAATTTGTGTAACGATCATCATGTAATTATGGCAATTTGTTTTTGTTCCAAATAAAAAAACTGGCCAAGTTCAAGAGTTCAAGAGTGTGACTCGCGCGAAGGGTTCCGTACCGTTCTCTATAAAAACGGCAAAATAATCACGTTTGTTGTATGGGAGCCCCCTTAGAGATTTGTTTTATTTTAATTTAATTATTTATTTTTAAAGTGAATATACAGGGTCAAATTAAATAAGCTAGCGAAACTCTGCAGACGTGATAATTATCGATATCTAAACATGATAAAAAGAATACACAATGAAATGAATTTGATATTTTTGTGGGGTCATCGTCCGCATTTAGTGTAAGAAACGTTCACAGACGTTATGGGTTTCGAAATCTAAACACGATAAAATTATAAAATAACAAATTTCCAACTCATACTTTAAGTAACAACACTAAAGCGGTCGTTGACTCCAGAAAAAATCATCAAAACTATTTATCGTTTTTAGATATCGATACCATCACGTCTGTGAAGTTTCGCTAGCTAATTTAATTTGACCCTGTATAACTAAAGATTCTGTGAATATTTCAAGCATCTACCTGTTGCCTTTATCAATATCAAGCAAAAACAAGCAAAAAAGAAAATCACGTTTGCTGTATGGAAGCCCCCTTAAATATTTATTGTATTTTGTTTTTTAGTACTTTTTGTTATAGCGGCAATAGAAATACATCATCTGTAAAAATTTCAACTGTCTAACTATCACGGATTATGAGATACAGCCTGGTGACAGACAGACAGACAGACAGACGGACAGACGGCGGAGCCTTAGTAATAGGGTTCCCGTTTTACCCTTAGGGTAGGGAACCCTAAAAACGGGGGTAACCTTCGAAACAATAGATCCGATTCCGAAAGTTCATTCACTAATGGGAAGCTACAGTATTGCCGACTGCCATACCATTTTTTTTTTTTTCATTAAATTCCACGCGGGCAGAAGTAATTCTGTCATATAAATACTACCCCGCCTCCGCCAGTAACTTGCGCCAGCGGCTGGCCCCGCTCGCCCCGTATTATGATTTTACTCGACTGCGCTTATTGAGAGCACTATCTCTACTGCGGACTCGTTGTCTTCCACCGTCAGCAAAACACACTCACTTTAGATTAAAACTGAATTTTAAATACTATGCGGACTGCTTGCTAAATTAAGGAGCATTTTTTGTAACTTCTTATACGAGTGTTGGGTTATGTCGAGTTGAATCTTGTGGGAGTTGAACTTTGGAACTGTCCTTTTTTGGGAGTCGGTTGAAAAGCGCTATTGGAACGAAGTTCCTTAACGCACATTATACTCTACACACTACGGAACCCTTCATTGTGCATGGTCCGACATGCACTAAACCGGTTTTTCATTTAGTTACTCTCAAACGTTGTTTATTTATTTCAATATGCCTGTTATTTTCTTTTACACAATAATAGCAAAAGTCGAATTGCTCAAACAGTTTTTGCGGGAAGGTTTGTCATCTTTGTTTTTTGATATCATAATCTTTACAAAACAACGGATATAATTAGTCATTGGAATACACAAGTCTGCGAGATTTTCATTAAATTACCAGAAGGTCTCTAAAAACAATGACATGTGACAATAAAAACAATGACATATTTTGCTTTTTCTTTACAATGACTGCTGTGATGAAAGAAAGAAAGAAGTAGGGGGAAAATATGCGTCACATCCACGCAAAACGGCCATCGGTCAGCATAATGCTGTGACCCTATGTGAGACAGAGCCACAACGCCGGTGATGACTTCGCAAAATTGTCTTTTATTGTATTCCGTTTCAACCCACTGTTTAAACCAGCAATTCCGTAAACGTACCATAAAGTCCTAACACCGAGCACCAGCACTGCTCTGCTGTCGCTACCGTCAGCAAGTCCTGCGCATCGTGAATGAGATCTCTTTACGTCCTCCGTCGGCGTCGATGTCCAGATGTCCACCTCACGATCTGCACATTTTGAGCATGGCCTGTATTATTCTTGGACATAGGTTCCGTTGTGACTGATGCAACGTACTTAGATAACTTGGTTTGGGTAGCAAACAAAATCAAAATATTTTATTTCACATAAACCTACATGGGCACTAATGAAACATCAGAAATTAGGTGCACAAATCCAATTGGTTGTTACATAAGGAGCTGACCCGGCAAAAAACTCCACGGTTACTCTTTTAAAAACAATTGGCTTTTACAATGTTTTCAAATTTGTGTTAATAGGGAGGTATCCACTCAGGTATGGGAGGACAGTTTAGGCCTGTCAACAAGTACTAGATACATAACAAAATAGAAAAGAATAGAGTCCTGAGTGTAGCGAGGGATTTAAGTTCACCCAAGACTAAGACAGCTTTATCACCGAGGAAAATACTCTACTTTTCGTACCATTTGCGAAAAAATTAACACAATAATAATATGAGATAAGCATTTTAGAGCATTAACTTATTTATAAAAATAAATTAAAATAAACTTAACGTTTATGTATTTGAAGAAAACAAAAACGCGGCAAATTCCTAGACTAATATTTTTTTATCGGAAAAGCAAAGGCATCAAGCTCATACGGCCTCGTCGGTTTTCGTAATTTTATTTAATAATCATAACTGCATAATAAATCCGTATTCCTTTTTCAAAAAGATGTATAATGCTTTATATACAAACTCAATGGTGTAAACACAGATGTAGTTCAATATAAATTTCGGTAAGTATTCCAAATTTAAATCACATTCTCCCCCTTGAGGAGGAATGAAATTCAGTACAAAATCAAAAATCAAAATCAAAAGTCATTTATTCAAACTAGGCTGAGAATCAGCACTTTTCGAACGTCAAAACACAATGTACAATTTTCTTTCCCTGTTTTTAACAGATTAAAAATGACTATTGTTATGTTCGCTTTTTGTGGCATAGAATGTCATTTTTTTGAGCAAGTGGTACGAAAAACATATTTAAACCTAATGCCATGATTGCCAGTAGGTAGTTAATATTCAGTACACCTTTTCTCCATTTGAAATAAGATTAGAAATTTAAATATTTTGACTTCTATGCCGTAGGCATAAGGATGGCATTAAAAGCAAAAACGTGGTTACAATACCAACTGTTTATTACAGCAGTCATTGGTCATGCCGCAAATGCAATAGAAGTCAAAATCGATTGAACGGACTGTAAAAAAGGTTTATTTGAATGTTTAACCTTATTTCAAACGGAGTATAAGTGAAGATGACTGTGGTCGGACTCTCTCTTTCTAAATACACACATAAGAACGAGACAGTGATATGTGTTTTCTGTATCATAAGTATGTTTATCTTCAGACCCAGGTTTAAACCATGGAGCCTTTATTGAATTTCGAACTTTATTTCGTCTATGGTAAAGTTCCTATTACAAAACTGACAATTTTGTACCGAACTAAGTTTTCAGTTTTGTATAAAGAACGGTATTTCAATCACAGTTACGTTCATAATACAAAAACTGGCTCCATGGTTTAAGCCATGTCAAAATATAAATCTTGTTTTGTAATAAGACAGTTTGAGTTTTTGTAGCATTTAGATGGACTCCCCTTCCAGCAGCGCCTTCGTCGCTCGCTGCCTAGGTCTTTTAGAATGGCCACTACGAGCGGATAACAATATTTGTAAATTACGCGATCCCACTAGTCTCGTCGCATTAGGCGCTTGCCATAGTAATTTCAGTATGGCCGCAAACAGCGATTTCACAATTACGTTTTATATACAACCTGTTTTTTTTGATATCCCATAACTCTAGGGTTATATTCTGTAGGTAAAAATAATACTAAAACTCCTAGAATAGGTGGTCCAAAAATGCATCGTTTCGGAGATATCATCAATCATAATTAAATTAGGTCAAAAATTGTCACCAGTATGACGAATCTTTACTTTTGCGAGGTTGCCAAACTTCGCAGTAGTGTAGTAAAATAAATAGTAAAATAAAATATGTAGGTATGTTGGTATCGGGGCTTCCCGGCGGCAGCTAGTGAAGGGAAAGCTACCTTGTCGACATGTAATATTTCACGTAAGGGTGTTTTACATTAATAATCGTGACTGCCGAATTATTCTGTATGAAAAATGAAAAAAAAAAATAACGAAGGATTGGAACATAACTCATAAGCCAGTTGATTCTTTGATATGGCCTCAATCATACCCTAGAGTTATGGGATATCAAAAAAAACACGTTGTATATTATATCAAACGTAACAGACAGCTGTGCTGCTGGGGAGTTTGTTGCGCCACTTCTTCTTCCCAGCTAAAGCACTAGGAAGTGGTGAAGGGTGGGCGTTTTTGGGGGACTGTCTCATGTAATTTTTGACGTTCAAAAAGTGCTGATTCTCAGCCTGGTTTGAATAAATGACTTTTGATTTGATTTGATTTATGGCAACTTTGAATCAGGCCTAACAAGTGACACTCGCACCACGTGTGGTAGCTATTTAGATCAAAGCAATGTGGATAAGTCAAAATATTGCGAGCAATAAAAAATACTCGCGCCCTTTTAAAAATCAGGAATGACATAGCTACCTAAACATATGAGAGCAACATAGATAGCACATATAAATCAGCTTCTCCGCTCCGACGCTCGCTTGATTTACTTCAATCAACTTTATTGCAATTTCCTCGAACATAATTTGGTTCAATCAACTTGATTTAGATACGTTTCCTTCCTCGGGGTGCGTGGAAAGGGTAATTCTTCAAATAGGGTCGTAGAGTAAGGAATAAAGATCATTTTTATTATGTGCATAGAGTTTTTATTTATTATGGGACAATAAACAGCTACAATATAAAATGTTTACAAATAACAATAATATAGGCTCCTATGTAGTATTAACAATATTGCAGCCCACTACATTATCCGCATGTTATAAAAATTAAGATTACGTAAAAAGTGCTACTCGATTAGCATTACCCAAATATATTAAATAAGTTTTTTTTATATTATAAGGTTAAAATATACACACAATCATACATACAATAGATCACACATTTACACTACGAAATAACGAGAAAAACAAAAAGGACACTTAAGCTTCGAAGTACACGTCCGCATCGCTGTCATCCGAAATAGCAATAGTTTTAGAATCAATAATAGAACAGGAGCTCGTGACGAAATGATAACAGCCGCACGCGTCGATAGAAGGTTAAGCTACGCTTACCAAGGTCGGTCCGTGGATGGGTGGCCATGCATTACATACCAAGACCCCTCTATGCCTCGGAAATCAAGTTCAACAGTCGGTCCCGGATATCTTCTAAGATCTTTGACAGTTGTTTGGGGTAATCAAAAAATCTGATATTCAGTCTTACCAAGGAGTATCGTGTTTGGGCACGCCACAATTGTGGCGATAAGTTCCCTCTTTGAGGAGTGGCTAGATAGGCGCCACGATTTCCTCACCTTCCGCCTGACGCAGGTCCTCACTGGACATGGTTGTTTCGGGAGGTTCCTGTTCAGGATAAAGCGGGAGGAAACACCCGTGTGTCACCACTGTGTGGATCGCCCGGAGGACACGGTGGAGCATACGGTGGAGGTCTGCCCGGCTTGGGCGGAGCACCGCCGTGTCCTCACGGAGGCGATCGGCAGCCGCAATCTCTCGCGTGCGGCCCTGGTTCAGGCCATGGTTCGGAGCGAGAGTGCATGGGAGGCCGTCACCTCCATCTGTGAAGCAGTAATGCTCGCGAAGGAGGAGGCGGAACGCGTTCGCGCCCTCGCACCCCTAGTCGCCGCAGAAGTGGAGTCGCAAGCCTATTTCCGGCCACCGTAGGCGCGAGCTTGCGGATGGTGAGCGATGGGTAGCTTGCCGTCCGATAAGGACGAGCGGGAGAAGTTATTTGATAACTTCCCACCCAAAAAAAAGGGGGGTATCGTCTTACCTTACCTACCTTACCCTAGACCTTTACTTCATGTAAAATCCAGTGATTCAGTTACATCTAATTAGACTGGTAGCCTAGGCCGATAATGAGGTACGCAAATTAATACTTAGTTATGGGCTCCGATGGGCAAAGGTATACAATGCCTAGAAGGATCTGTAGCCAATCGCTATGTTTAAAAAAAATACTTCAGTTATAAGTACCAAACAGACCAGAAAGTGTGACTCTTGCAATAATAAACCCCTTATGAATTATACTTAAAAAACATATAAACGTAAATAAACAGCACAATAAAGTGAAAGCATTAAAGTTTTCATATTCTGCCCTCGACACGCACACTATGCATAATTAACAATTATTATAGAATCAAAATGAATATGAATAAACACGTCACAATTGTGATTATTATGGACACACAATCAGAATTAATTACTCGTAACAAATTTATTACAACCACCAACCAAACAATACTATTTTTAGGTTAAGCAGAGGTTGTACCTATAGTTAAAAACCCACGGTTAAAATAAATTGACCTAATTGTAATTTGTACCATAAATTTGCATTTCATTATGTTATGATTAAATATGTTAAGCTACTATAATACTAAAAACTTTGACTTTGGCTTTGAGTATACCACATATATAGAATGCTAATAAAAACATGGTTTGGTCATGTTGAGAGGATGAATGAATGAATGAATGAAAGGTGACTAACATAAGGTATTTACAACGCAGATGTGAATGGAAACGCCGAGAGGGGGCGCTCTAGAAGGACATAGCATAGCATATTGTAGTAGCATCGCATTCGCACTTATAGCTGTTATGGTGTTATTTGCGTAATTTTTAAATAAATAATATAATGACCTTATTGGTGATGTTCTTCAAAAAGGCCAGGTGCGTTAGTACTCGCAACCAGCTTGCGTATCTATGAACGGAAACGAATCAAAAAGAGTATGTAAGGATCGTAGCAGATGGCGTTCTGTAGTTTCTGCCCACCCCCATGGGAAGAAGGCGTGGGTTCATGTATGTGAATAGAATAAAATAATGTCGCTTTTCGTGTTAAAGCTTGTATGTATTCCGGAAGTGAAAGTTAAATTATTTATTTCAAATAGGCACATAAAAAGGACTTTTGAACGACAAAATTTACAAAAAAATTGAATTGATTCTAGTTGCCCCTTCCAAAATATAGTTTCGTATGGAGAATGGGCAAGAAACTCCACCGTAACTCTTTTAAAAATGTTTTACAATATTTTGTTTACTTAAGTACATTAATTATAATTGATTATATTATGTGAAGACGATGCACCTAGAATAAAATTACTATACCACAATATGTAAAAAGAATTATAAATGAAGCAATGTTAAATATCTTAATTATGAGATAGATACATGGTGCTCACATATTTACAACCATCGTAAAAGTATGTTTTCCTAAAAAAAAAAAAAATAATAAGTCAGTGTGTGTGTTTAGGTAATCACAGAATGTAAAATGAATGTCATAAAAATAACAAATTATACAATTAAAATAACAACCAGTTTGATTTTGTATAGACTCTAGATTGTCCTATGGAGCTGGACCAGCATGTTTCCAAGCATTCCTATCCTGGATAAATAATCCTCTAACTTGTAATATGATTGTTTACAAACTGTACTTTTAATATGTGTTTTAAATTTTCTGTGATACTAGGTATGGCCGGAAGTTTTGTGATACAATGGCCTGTATCACGGCAATCAATGAAAATGAAGGAAAACTATAATAGCTTTGGTCATATGGAAGCCTTTGTGCACGATTCTGACTTGCACTTGCACAGGTTTTTAGTTTCATTTTCAGGTTTTTTTATGCGACTGCCCAAAAAAAGAGTGCTATGTTTTCAGGACCCCTGTGTGTGAGTTTTCTTTCACGAGAAAATAATTTCATATTCTTAAATATTTATTTGCATTTCTTATTGTATAGGGAAAGGTGTTACAATGGCTTAAAGCTAAGGTACAATTACGGACCCTGTCGGTCACAGCAAAAGGTATAATAAGATTAATTGTAAAAACAAAATAAAAATAAAATTAGGAAAAAATTATCAATCAACAATTTCAATTTTGGCGAGCAGTGGCGATAAATAACATGTCATAGGGTCATACCTAAAGTATAAGAACATTAATCTAAGTTCTATCTCTGTGTTCTATCTCTATCTATCTATCTAATCATTGAATGACTTTTTCATGAATTCATGACATTGGGGAACAAATCTAACTAAGAGAGATGTACCAAGGATTCTAATGATTATAATTCTATAAATACATGTAAAAGAAAATGTACTTCTTTAATATTTTTAATCGCATTCCGCGTAGATATTAATACGTTTTGCTCAATAATACTAAATAGGTTCTTTATGACAGTTACTATAGATGTTAACTAGAAGGAGATACAGATGTCAAGATGACATGAAAAAAATACAATATTCATTTTTATTCTAGTTGTTAAATATTTTATTAGATACATTTTGAGAAACGAATAGGTGTAAAATATACTTTAAATGTCGTTTCTTTAATTTCAGGTATTTGATTAGTTTATTAATACCTAGTACATAATTTTAGTTTATAATTTAGTTTAGTAAAACTTAGATGTTAAATAAAATCTTTAATTTCAGAAGCAACACATTTGCGTTTTAATATTACACCTACTAAGTTAGCAAATATCTTATACAATACATATCTGTTATAGTCGCGAATCATGTTTTGATCAAGACACAACCTGATACTGACCTGCAGATTGTAAAAAACCGGCCAAGTGCGAGTCGGACTCGCGCACGAAGGGTTCCGTACAATTATTATCTAAGGTAAATTGCGGTTTACGATTTATGACGTATTAAAAAAAACTACTTACTAGATCTCGTTCAAACCAATTTTTGATGGAAGTTTACATGGTAATGTACATCATATATTTTCGTTAGTTTTATCATTCTCTTATTTTAGAAGTTACAGTATGGCGGGGGGGACACATTTTACCACTTTGGAAGTGTCTCTCGCACAAACTATTCAGTTTAGAAAAAAATCATATTAGAAACAAACCTAAATATCATTTTTGAAGACCTATCCATAGATACGTATGGGTTTGAGGATTTTTTTTTTTTAGTTTCAGTTCTAAGTATGGGGAACCCCCAAAATTTATTGTTTTTTTTCTATTTTTGTGTGAAAATCTTAATGCGGTTCACAAAATACATCTACTTACCAAGTTTCTCAACAGTATAGTTCTTATAGTTACAGAAAAAAGTAGCTGTGACATACGGATGGACAGACAGACAGACATGACGAATCTATAAGGGCTCCGTTTTTTGCCATTTGGCTACGGAACCCTAAAAACGTAAGAAAATTAGAATGTCGCCGGCTATACAGCTGCGGATTTGTGGTAGAAATACACTAGGTACTGTCGATGTGCATGTCGATTCTGTACCATCTCACCGTGAAATTTATAATAATTATATAACTTATGTGAAGTGAGCGTCGAGAGACACTTAAATACTAGCTTTGAAATAATATAAAATGATGAATAGAATTAGCATAAAAATATGATTAAAATCTTGATTATGATTGTAAAAATGTAATCCTTGGTTAATCCCTATCATCAGGTGGGATGACACTGACAGTTCACTCCACGCAAGAATTCACGGAGAGATTTTTCCTGAAAGCATAGAGTGATCTGTCAATAGTGGCATTCCCTAGGTTCCCTAGCATCGGGTGGAATGACAGCTGACTCCTAAGATATTTACAGAATAGACTAGCTGATTATAATTACATCTATGGTATGTAATGTCCTAGGATAGTATTATTTCAACTACACGGAGAGTATTGGCCGCTATTGAGGGCGATGCACGTCTTTGAGAGGGCTTTGTGTCCTCCCTTGTCACGTCCGTGTCGCCTCACAAAAGACTCCATACTGTGTGGAGAATACTAGCTACGTACATCTAGTAGACCTATATTGCTTTGTAGACTTGCATGGTTCGAGTCCTGAGACTAAATGATTTTGATCAATTATTACCGAAAGTCTGTTCCAAATTCGATGAAAATGTGAAAATGCTTCCGATGAGAGTGTAAACAAACCCTGTTGAGGTCAATGACGTATTACCTTTAGATGTGTTACCCGCGCTCTATAACGGCAAGGTAAATGCAAGGCAATTGCCCAGAGAGGAATTAGTCGCGCGCCATCCGGTGACGCGGCTACAAGTCACAATCACTCGCAATTCTCAGCAATTATTTGTGAAGAAAATGCCTTCCCGTGTCCACGTATATATACGATGTACATATTACACTGCTACTGTGGGAGTACAAAAAAACGTCTCATTTCATGCATAAGTACTTATTGTTTTTTTTTGTTTATAAGAAAATGTTGTTTTGTGTTGTACTTGTACAGCCAGTCAGCCATTTTCCTGATTGCTGCGACCGACGCGTACGCGCCTATGAACATGGAGCAGCTAGTGACGTAACTAAATAATGTATGTTTATCTCTTTCTAACAACAGTTATCGGTATAGGAAGGGTATAGGTCTTTCCTTTTCTTCGCGCACTGTATGATTGTACGCAAGTATGTATGCATAGGTTGAGGTCAATGACGTATTATAATTAGACGCGTCATACACGAACATTAGTGCCCTCAAAAACAGCGTAAGCCATGATTGTAGCTACATACTTGCATACAATCATACAGCGCGTGAAGAAAAGGAAAGACCTATACCGATATCTGTTGTTAGAAAGAGATGAACATACATATTTAGTTACGTCACTAGCTGCTGCATGTTCATTGGCGCGTACGTAATAATAATTATTAATATTGTAAATGTCAGGCAATTGCCTGGCATATACTTCGCCATTATTGAGCGTCCATCGTCGAGATTGGTTGAGCTAACATTCTTACGCAATCACTGATTAAAGGGAATTAGTACACATTAATCTGTATTTAGAAGGTGTCCACTTTATCACCACTTTATCCAACAATGATAGCTTGAATCACTTATTTAAATTGTAGTTCAATAATCATCGACGATCAAAAATTGATGTATTTATATACCGAGACCCCTCCGTGCCTCGGAAAGCACGTTAAGCCGTTGGTCCCGGTTGGGGTATCCTGCTGTATCCGGTTAAACTGGAAGCTGTCCCCAACATATTTGCGAAAAGGCTAGGCAGATGATGATGATAATGACAACATCTTTAAAAGTAGAATTTCGGGTTTACTGGTAAAGTATTCAAGTAATCACATCAAAGCACTCATATGTGACTACAAATTAGCATCCACAGATACGTTTTCATGTTCTTTTGTTTACATTTGAATTAGATACTTTTTGAACAGACTATAATAAGTAAGTCGTCTTCTAGTTGTCTGTGTGGTGCCGGACGTTAAGAATAGCACTTCCCTACCCGTGGGTGTCGTAAAAGGCGTCTAAGGAACTTACTAGAGAATGGGCAGCAGCGTTCTCTATGCATTTTAAGACCATACTGCGATCGCCAACCCGGCTGCCAAGCGTGGTGAATATGGCAACCCCCCCCCCCCTTTTGGGGGGAGGCTTATGTCCAGCAGTGGACGTCTTTCGGCTGCAATGATAGGCTGTAAGTAGTGGGTGTCGTAAAAGGCGACTAGAGAATGGATTAAATAGGTTTCTATTTTTATTATTTTAGTAATATTTTATATAGATTCTTTTTTAGAATAGAATAGAATACTCTTTATTATGTACACCATAAAAGTTACAGATATAAATGTTTACATTTTACATAGGGTGACACAAAGGGCGGTCTTATCGCTTATGGGCGGTGTTTTTAATTTGTAAATTTGAGAACGTTGTAGGCTTATTAGACTGTAGCTTAGTAAACCATTTTCTATTTTGTTAAGTACTTGGTACTTGTTGACGGGCCTAAACTGTCCTCCCATATCTATGAACACTGTAACTTGAAAACATTGTAAAAGCCATTTTTTTGTTAAAAGAGTAACCGTGGAATTTCTTGCCGGCTCTTCTCCATAGGAAACGACCAATTGGAACCGTGCACCTAGCTTCTGACGTTTCTGCCTATGTAGGTTTATGTGAAATAAAATGTTTTGATTTTGAATGGGCAGCAGCGTTCTCTATGCATTTTAACACCATACTGCGATCGCCAACCCAAGCGCCAAGCGCCAGCGCCAAGCGTGACGATTATGGCAACCCCCTTTGAGGGAGGCCTTTGTCCAGCAGTGGACGTCTTTCGGCTGAAATGGTGATGATAGTAAGTAATATGACTTTTTAAATTTTATCTGACTGATGGTTAAAGAAAACATTGTAAAGTCAGCCGGTCAGCACGGTAGTAGCAGGGCTGACCGCATGTTACATTTTGCAAATGGATAAGCAACTATTTTTACACGACTGCCCAAAAAAGGATTATATGTTTTCAGGGTTCATGTATATATTTATGGGAGTTTCTTTGTTTCACCATAACTTTCAAATACCTGAACAGATTTGGATCATTGCAGGTCCCACCTCTTAAATTAAAAAAGTGTTCCACAGAACGGTCCCCGACTGCAATGACAATTTAATTTTTTATTTATCTGTTTAGTCAGCAAGTAAATAAGTGACCGCTTTGTACATTTCGCATTATACAGACTATTTTTTACTTTTTAATTTAGTTTTTGGCAGTCGTGTTGCTTTTGGTTTTTTTTTTTCTAAATTACACATGAAAAACGAAGCAAAAAGAGTATGTAAGTCCGCAAATTAATTAGTGTATTTCGTTCCGGTACATTAGCGCCAGTGTACTATTTCAATTAGAGGTGACCGCATAATTGACGCGGGTGAAATCAGCTGTTCAATGTGATTATTTGACAAATTCACTCGTTCGAGCGTGTTTACATATATTTAGATGTAATCAGGGAAACTGCTGGCTTTGCGTTGTGGCTTTCGTAAATATTTTTTAGCCTATAATTTTACCACTGCTGGGACACAAGCCTCCTCCCTATGAGAGGGGGAGAGCCGTAATCCACCACGTGGAGAGCGAGTTGGTGGGTGTCACGTTGGTGTTTGGTTCTAGGACAAGCCGGTTTCTTCACGATGTTTTCCATCACCATTTTCAGAGCAGTGGTGATGAAGTAAATTGCTCAAAGTAAGGTGCATGCCAGCCAGGGTACACACACGACGTACACTCGTGAGTTGGGGGCGTGACCGCTTGGCAACAACTATATCTAGAACTCTCAAGGAAGCTCTTCAAAGTATGTCCTATGAAGATACAGAGAAATTATTAGTTGTACTTAAATAAAAATTGTATATTGTACTAATTAAGTTTAACTAAGTATTTTAGCAAATAGGATTTTTTTTGTACTATTTAAACATTTTTGAATACCTATTCGATGACTAGATTTTTATAATTAATGTGATTATTTAGAAATATTATACCTTGCCTCGCCTGAAATACAGGATAACCTAGTTCAGGCCCATAACACAATAGAGTTTTACGTAGATTTAAGCAAATTTGTATTTAGTGTTTTACCTGAATAAACTTTTTTTAATTTTTATTATTTATATTTTTTTTTTTGTTGAAATTTTTGAAATATCTATCTAAAGCTGCCACGCTGCAGGGCAAAGGCCTTTTCTATAATAAAGAAAGAACGAGTATAATCACCACGCTTGTACAGTCACGAGCACTTATATACTTAGCAACTTTTAAAACTGATTTCCTCCAACTATATTGATTGTAATTTTATTTTACTATGAAAATAATATTTTGGAGCCCAAACTATTATGAAATCGATCTTTTCTCAAATTTGCAATTGTTATAGCACGAGTAAATCGGTTTTGAATGTTGCTAAGTGTTTACATATAGTGCTCATGACTGTACAGTCGCCAGCACATCAGGTTACATCAAACTGTCAAATTTCTCCAAATGATTTTAAACCTTAAAATGATGATAGTTAAATTCAAAATCGATTTGGAAAATTTTACAGTTTGTGGTAACTTGATGTGCTGGCAAATGTACAGTCATGAGCACAAATATGAGATACAATTCAGAAAAATGAGGGCGGACATTTTATTATTATTAGCCTTTCAGTCGGACAATCATAGAGTGTAGCCTTCAGTCACGTATTTGGCGTTTAGTTACGTTTGGTATGTCCGTTTGCCAGTCGGCAAAGGCCTCCTCCAACCTTCTCCATTCCTGCCTCTCTCTGGGCACTCAGCCCCATGTCGTTCCAGTGACCTGTCTGATGGCATCGTCCTACCTTTTCTGTGGTCTACCTCTCTTTCTTTGGCCGTTTCTTGGGTACCACTGTGTAACTATTTTGCTCCATTTGTCCTTCCCTCTAATCATGTGTCCAGACCATTTCCACTTCAGTCTTCTGATTTTTATGGTTACGTCCTGAACCTTGGTCTTGTGTCTGATGGTTTTGTTCCTTGTTTTGTCTGTTTTTTTAGCTCCTAGCATGCTTCTCTCCATCGCACGTTGGCATGAAGCAATGCGATGGAGGGCGGACATACTGTACTATTCTACATAATCCCAGCCAGGGCTACACAGATGTTTGTTACTTTGAAGTGTAAATAAAGAATTATTCTCTTTATTTCACTTAAGTACATACAAATTATATTTTTAAATATTAGAATATAAAAAAAATATTTAAAAATATAAAAAATAGTAGCCCACTGGTATCGGAAACAGGGTCCAAGCTACCGGCGGTCAGGGCTCCAGAGAGAGGAACCTCCTAACAATGCGAGCCGTGTCCAGAAGTACCGCTCTCTGAATCAGGCCCTTAATCCAGCCGCCCAACGAGAGCCTCGTTAGGTGTTGGTCGAGGCTCTTGGTAATTAAGCCATTGGCTGATACAACTATCGGCACAATGATTGCTGAGTCCACATCCCACATGTCGACAACCTCGCGAGCCAAGTCAAGATACTTAATTTGTTTATCTTTCTCGGCTTTCACGAGGTTCCCGTCATGAGGGACCGTGATGTCAATAATCATTGTGCGCCGCTCTATTCGATCCACCACCACTATATCAGGCTTATTGGCAACAATAGTCCTGTCAGTGATGATGGATCGGTCCCAGTACAATGTGATATTTCCATTCTGAGAACTGGGTCGGGCACATACCTGTAGTACGGCACCTCAGATTCTACAAGGCTGTATTTCAAAGCAAGTTGCTGATGGATAATCCTGGCTACAAGGTTGTGTCTATGCAAGTACTCTTCATTAGCAAGACGAGAACACCCGGAGATAATGTGTCGGATTGATTCTCCCGGACGGTGGCATGCCCGACACACGTCAACCGTGCCGTCCTTCACAATAAATCTCCGGTAATTGTTCGTCATGATAACTTCGTCCATAATTGCACAGACAAAACCTTCGGTTTCCCCAAAGAGGTCACCGAAATGCAGCCAGGCTACGGATGCTAAAAAGTCTACATCGGGTTCATGTAGGGCCCGGAAAAAGCGTCCGTGAAGCTCCTTACTTTGCCATACCTCCCTGCGATCGTTAGTGTCAAGCACGACAGGTTTGCGCCAGTTCTCTTTAGCCAAGGAGAGCGGGGTGAGGCCCTTGTCCACCGCGACCACATCTCGATGCATCCCCACGTCGGCTTCTAGGAAATATTCCCTGAGACTGCATATCTCGCGATTGTGGAGGGTCTTAGCGTTTAAAAAGCCTCGACCTCCACATTTTCGCGGGATATACAGTCTCATTACCGAAGATCGTGGGTGATGCATTCGATATGCAGTCAGCAGCGTACGAACCCTCCTATCAAGGGCGTCGAGTTCGGTCTGAGTCCATTTGAGTATGCCGAAAGAGTACATCAAAACCGGCATGACCCAACCGTTGAAGGCACGCACCTTGTTTCCGCCTGACAGAAGACTATTCAATACTTTCTTCAGGCGGCCAAAGAAGCGCTCCTTCAACGATTGCTTCATGTCAGTAGCATTGATGCCCAACGCTTCCGACATACCCAAATACTTATAGGTTTCGGATGCGGAGAGGGCTCTGAGGTTTATGGAATCCGAGAGTTGGGTTCCCACGGATTCCACAATCTTCCCTCGCTTTACATGCATAACCGCACATTTGTCCACACCAAATTACATCCTGATGGCACTACTGAAAGTTTCAGTTACTTTCAGTAGCTCCATCAGTTGCAAATTGTTGGGGGCAAAGAGTTTTAGGTCATCCATGTAGAGGAGGTGAGATATAACCTGACCACCTCTCCTCAACCGATAGCCTAGACCTGAATCCTCCAGCAGTGTGCTTAGAGGATTCAAGGCTAAGCAGAACCAAAGCGGACTCAAACTATCGCCCTGAAATATGCCTCGCTCGATCCTTATCGGTTCGCTATTCCTCTGGATATTTCGACATCCTGGATAGCGAAGGACTGTCCTCCATTGCCTCATACATGACATCAGGAAGGTGCGCAGAGTTGCATCTACTTTATACAACTCCAGCACCCTCATGAGCCATGTATGTGGCACCGAGTCATAGGCCTTCTTATAATCTATCCAACATGTCGACAGATCCTTTCGGGAACGTCGAACCTGTTGGCTAATGGCCATATCAATGAGGAGTAACTCCTTAGTACCGCGAGACCCGTTCTTACATCCATTTTGAGAGGCAGACATGACGGAGTTGTTGTCTATATGTTTGTTAATTTTAGCTCTCAAAATGGATGTAAGAACTTTATAGACCGTCGGTAAACACGTGATCGGTCTATAATTTTTGGGTTCCGCGGTGCTACCTGATTTATGGAGCAGGTGGGTTATTCCTGTCGGTAGGAATTGGGGTAGCGAACCAGACTCCAAAGCAGTCTGGTACTGGGCCGCCAAGCGGGCGTGCGATCCAACAAACCATTTGATCCAGAAATTGTGCAGTCCGTCCGGTCCTGGGAACTTCCAGTTAGGCAATGGACGGACCGCACGAGCTACATCTTAGGGGCAGATCGTAATAGCCCCCATTTCTGGTATTGGATCGCAGGCTCGCTCAACTTTCCGAGTCCAATCACCTTCAGTGTGACCGACAGGCACCGACCAGATACTGCGCCAGAAAGAAGACATGGCATCATTATCCGGCAGGTGCGTGTCAGTCACATCTTGATTCGGTCGCTCCCAATCCCTATAAACCCACCTTTCATTGCTCTGGAAGGTGCGATTCTGAGTGAATCGGTCCACACGCCGCTTATACCTACGAATACGGTTCGCCCAAGCATACACTTTCTGCTTCAGGAAGTCTATGCGCTCTGTGACACGAGACAAATAGTCCTCAGGGCTGGTACCAGTCCCTAAGAACGCCCGCCTCACAAAGCGCATCACTCTTGGGCGAGTATTGCCCTCCCTGAAGCAGATTAGTTTGCCGATGAGCGCTCTGGCCCCACCAATACGACGCTCAATTCTGCACTGCCAAGCTGGTACTACTGGTTTCGGTCGTGTAGCTATAAAGACATTAGGAAATGTTACGTGAGCTACACGACATGCCACTACAGCCGCGCAGTACAGAATCGAATGAGTATCAGTGAGGTTTTCGCAGTCATCAAAATAGTTTGATAACTGCGAATCCAGAGCTGCCACCAGCGCCCTATTTTTGTTATGCATGGGCAAACGAGGTAAGCGTGGCCTAAGTTCGGGTGACATAAACCGATATTCCCGAATCGCACCCTCCAAAGCACTCCTCAATTTCTCATTGCACTGGGTACTTACGTTTGTAGCCCTGTCATCATTCCCCTCGTCAGCTTGGATTGTGTTGGACTGCGGTGGTTCTACAACAGTCTGCGACAGGGGGGCGATGACATGGCTACTCCGCATTTCAGTTCGCAGGCGATCAAGTACAGTGTCATCCAACATATGATTACGCTGGATGACCCGCACCTGATCCGATAGTCGCTGTGCCGAAACGTTGATAGCTGGCTCAAGTACCTGAAAAAGAGAGAGCATCCGAACACGGTACGCGGTCAGATTGTTTCCCCCCTCTGTAGCCCCATAGTATGAGCGCATGACGTTCTCATTGATGGTTCGTGTCCATCTCATGCGCTGCACACTTCCGCCGGGAGCTGGGACCCTATCAGAGGCCGGTGGGCCTCGAGGTCCTAAACCATCCGGCGGCCGGCGTCCTCCCCGTCGACGAGCAGGTGGTGGCGTCGTGGGCGGGGAGAAATACTCGTCGCTTGAGCTCGACGCAACTGCCGCGGCCGGTGTCGTCACAGTGGGGCTGGGTACCGGTGGCGGCGAGGCGGAGCTAAGCGAAGAGTCCGGAGGTGGTAGGCGTGTTCTTAGTGCCGCTGATCTTGTCAACATCTCATAATAACTTCCATTCTATTTCATTGATTTCTATTTTCTGATTTTCAGATGTGACATGACAGATGTCATAACTTATTCGGCAGTTTTTGAATCATGTTTAAAATAAGGGTGTATATTCCTCTTTTTGGGATAAAATGGTTTCACGTTTCTTGCGGGTTTTTTAAAAGCACATTCAAAACTATAATAATTAAAAACTATTCTTATTATAATAATAATTATAATAAGAATTATTATTATAATCAAAACACCTCAATATTACAATTAATATTTTAGGAAACGAAAAGGAAAGTGTACTTATACAATTATACACCTGTACTTCATCATCTGCCTGCCTTCTCCCAAATATGTTTGTGTCGGCTTCCAGTCTACCTGGATGCAGTTGAACACCAGTATTTTACATGGAGCGACTGCCTATCTGACCTCCACAACTCAGTTACTGGGCACCACGGTACCCCTTGGTCAAAAAAAAAGTCAAATTGTTTATTTCAAATAGGCACTTATAAGGCACTTTTGAACGTCAATATTTACAAAAAAATAGAATTGATTCTAGTCGCCCCTTCCAAAAGGTAGTTTCGTATGGAGAAGAATGGGCAAGAAACTCCACCGTTACTCTTTTAAAATGTTGTACAATATATTTATTGGTACAATAATTATACAATTAAATGTGAAGACGATGCACCTAGAATAAAATTACTATACCACAATAGGTAATAAAAAGAGTTAAGAATGAAGCAATGACAGATAAATTAATTAGATACATGGTGCTCACATAATTACAAAAATTGTAAAAAAAATATATATATACGTTTTCATAAAAAAATAATCAGTGTGAGTTAAGGTAATCACAGAATTTAAAATAAATGTCGTAAAAATAATAAATTATGCAATTAAAATAGCAACCTGTTTGATTTTGTCTAGACTCTAGGTTGTCCTATGGAGCTGGACCAGCATGTTTCCAAGCCTTCTTATATCGGATATAATCCTTTAATTTGTATTATGCTTGTTTACAAAGTGTACTTTTAATATGAGTTTTAAATTTTCTTTCATTTAGTTGCATTATAAGTTAACACAAGGTAAAAACAGAATAGAATAAAATAATGTACACCATAAAAATTACAGATATTAATGTTGAAATTTTACAGAACACAATGGGCGGTCTTATCGCTAAAAGCGATTTTTTACAGACAACTGAATTCTCTCTTCTCTCATTGTGAATTCTGACTGTGTTTTGAAGACTGGTTGTTAGACTTATACCCCTGTACATATGTGGTTTTTAACCCACAACCTGTTACTTTTCATATGGGTCCAAACCCGTTCCAATATTATATAAAAGGCACAATGTTGTTGAGAGCCGTAAAAGCAATAAGAAACGAAATTGTTTTCGCAATTTTTCGATAAAATGTCACCTAATATTTTGTTATAAAACGTGAATTCTGTATCAACAAAGAAAGTATTCGCGATAAGAAATAACTGGAATCATTGTTTTTTTTTTTGCTCTTCGCTTTGAAGTTATTAAGAAATATTTCTTTTTATTACTGTTTAAGAAGTGGAATTCTAAAAATGTCACTTGTTTTTATTTTTTCATGAATTTATTGTTAAAAAACGTGGACAATTTTTCTTTCAAACGAAGTTCCTTTTTGCAAAAAATCCGGCCACGTATTTTACAATGATGACATGTGAAAACTCAAATCAAGTCCTATGTTAGTAGGTTTATTAGGGTTCCGAACCAAAATGGTAAAAAGGAACCCTTATGGTGAGACTAAGTCTGTCTGTCTGTCTGTCACACCTGGATATCTCAAGAACTACTAATGCTATCAACTTGAAATTTAGAATAGTTTTAGATAACGTTTGCCCAACTATTTTGCAAGTAAGAAAGAAATTTAAAAAATATATCTTTTTTGCAAAAGGGACTGAAAGGGGGTCTTAAAAATGAGAAGTGGGGCTACTTGGGCATGTGGGGTATCATATGAAAGAACGCTGTTTGCACTCTTCTCTTTTTACTTTTCTCAATTTTTTTTTATTTTTTATAGGCAGCACAGTTTCCGACTTTTAATGAAAAATGTAAAAAAAAAATACCGTTCCCCCCCCCTTATCTCCGAAGTTTTCATAGATAAAAATCTGAAATTATTCTATGTGATAAAAGTTTATGTAAAGATTACAGGAAAAATAAAACGATGTCTCTAAATAGCACAGTTTTTCAGAAATCATCAACATCATATATACGTACGGAACCCTCGGTGCGCGAGTCCGACTCGCTCTTGACCGGTTTTTTTTCTTCTACTTGAACCTATCCTTCATTTGATATATTTTAATTTTATTTGATCAGATTTGGTTTTATCTGATTCATCATCATCATCATTTCAGCCGAAAGACGTCCACGGCTGGACATAGGCCTCCCCCAAGCACCGCCACTTCGACCGATTATCTTCTTCATTTCTTTATCTGATTATGTCTATTTATTTATTTAAACTTCTCGCACACAATAAGGTACAAAGGCGGACTTAATGCCTTAGGCATTCTCTACCAGTCAACCAAGGGTGGTGAAGAGATAAGATGGCGGGTGCTCTGATGGAGAGAAAATAATAATATTAAAAAATATTAAATTCTAACCTATTTATATTACTATTAATAAAATAGGTGCTCAAGTACATAAATAGATTATAAACATATAATACATATAGGTACATACGTACATATATAATCTCTTTCTCTCTATCTGTTTCTGTGTCTCTGTCTGTCTATTGATTTATTTTTGGCAATGGCTGTTATTTACCTGAAATAAATGAATTTATTTAATTCTATTTAAAAATGCCATAACCGCAAGTTCCTGTATTCCTTGGTAAAGGTATTATAATAAAAGGTGTTATAGTGGGAAGTGTTGATCGAGGTCCTGATGGGCCAGTGGTGAACTAAGGCCTCGCCACTCATACATGAGGTTGTGTTGTGGGTTTAAATCCGGGCCAGTACCAATGTGACTTTTTCAATTCATACGTACTTTGAGTTTATCTTGGACATTACTGACATCGGTGAAGCAAAACATCGTCAGGAAACCTGAACGTATACTTAACTACAGACTGACCCGACAGACGTCGTCGTCCTTGAATTTGGACTGAAATTTTTCCGCGCAACCCTCCAATTTTTCTTACCCTATAAACCTAATTCGGACTATTGATTGATTTGAAATTTCTTTATTTTTAACATAAACAAAACAGATAAATGACATTCAGACCTTATTCTAAAAGCATTAAACATTATGATCGACTGTTTTGTGCAGACTATGGCGCCTATATAAAGCATTATTTTACTAATACATAAATGACGTAACTTCTTATTTGTTATGAATCAGAGGTATCATATTACTTACCTCAAACACATGATGCATGGTACATCGCGATGATTACACACAAACGCACTACACAACACTTTTTACATTATTTTATAAAAAAAAAGTAGCTAATAGCATTGATAAAATTAAATTTTACTTTGATTGAATTATAATATTATCTCAAATGCAAATAAACTTCGTGTCCTGAGTTTGATTCGTTGTAAATCTACCTACATTCAGGGCGAACGTAAATACAAATCCGGTCGCAATTCATAAAAATCGTATGGTTACTTCACTAGTTACGTCGCGATTGACCATCATCATCATCTCAGCCGAAAGACGTCCACTGCTGGACATAGGCCTCCCCCAAGCACCACCACTTCGACCGGTTCTGTACTTCCCGCATCCAGCGGATACCTGCGGCCTTCACAAGGTCATCGGTCCACCTTGTAGGAGGCCTTCCAACGCTACGTCTTCCGGTACGCGGTCGCCACTCCAGAACCTTTCGGCCCCATCGGCCATCAGTTCTGCGAGCAATGTGCCCTGCCCACTGCCACTTAAGCTTGGCAATTCTTCGCGCTATGTCGGTTACCTTGGTTCGCCTGCGGAGCTCTTCATTTCTGATTCGATCACGTAGGGAAACTCCAAGCATAGCCCTCTCCCTTTGGGTGACTTTTAGCCTTCTGATAAGGCCCATTGTGAGCGACCACGTTTCAGTGCCATAAGTCATCACTGGCAACACGCACTGGTCAAAGACTTTCGTCTTGAGATACTGAGGTATGTGGGACGAGAAGATATTGCGTAGCTTCCCGAACGCTGCCCAGCCGAGTCGGCCTGAGTCGCGATTGACCATCGCGACGTAACTAGTCAAGTAACCATGCGACTCGGTACTCGATACTCACGATAAATCGATTCAAGTTAAATGTCAAAACGGGCATATTGTTTTTTGACAACTATAGTATTGTAAGTGTTTTGCACATGTACTTTGAATTGATCGTTACAGAACTGCTCTAGAACCACTAAGTACTTGACCTTCTTATGCAGTGGAAGCACCTTACAAACAACAAAAAGCTTTTCATAATTTTCTTTACACTCGAGTTTTAGTTTTTGGGTTAACAATTAAGGTATTCAAGGTCATTATTTGAATTTGCAACGATTTTATACTGTTCAAATAGGTTTTAAATGTACGGCCATAAGTATTTAATCCATAGCTTAGCAAAGATTCGGCGAGCGCAAAATAAATCACACGCAGCGTTTTCCTACTAAACGGTGCCTTCAGGATATATAATAGAACTTACATAACACTGACCTAAGCTTTGTATACACTGTGTTAACCTGTGTCTTCCAGTTCATGTTACGGTCCACCCACAAACCTAGATCCTTTTTACTGACATACTCCAGCTTTTGACAGCCACGGTTGACATTGCTCACGTGCATGCAATCGTACGTGTGACTACCGACTATGTTATGAAATGGCTACAAACGGAGTGACTACCCACCCATGATGACTTATAGACGCGTGGAGGGATTCGTTGGAGAGGGATTTATTGGGATAAGATCAAGAGAATGTTGATGACATAATATATGTACTTTTATTAATTGTTTAAAATGTGATACCAAATGAACCGCGCAGCTGTCGCAGCATACCTCTCCGTGCACTCACAGCTCACTAGCATCCTCTTGTTTAGTAAGGTTGAATAGCCTTTGATCTCAAAACAGTATTAGTGGAGGAGGAGCACAACTGTTCAATGATTTACCGGAAGACATTAATGTTTTAAGAGTAAACTCAAAAAACACGTATGTACCCTATAACGTCACCATCGCCCCAGAGGCAAATAATGTATTAGAAGAAACTTTGTATCTCATTATAAGTGAACTGTTATTCATAAGTTCTTATGAGAAATAAATATCTTTAAACCAATCTCCATGTACAGTCAGGTAAACTAATTTGAATATTAGTTTGACTGTGCCAATTTGCCGTGATAGCCATTTCATAAAACTGTCAAAGAACTTGAATTTATACTGATAATTTAAGTTGTTCAACATACTTTCCTTACCTAGAACATTGTCATGAAAATGTTTTTTTTTATAAAAACCTTATTTGTGTTTCAATACTGCTCTTTTTATACCTTGCTAACTAGAATTTCAAGCACGAGTATTAAGAAAAACCTTTTCACGTTTTCTTCCAAAGATAATCGTGGTAAGAAAGTAATCTTCATTAGGCGCAAGCGATGCATGTCGGCACATAACGTGCTATGACCGCAGTAGGTCGTGACGTCACACGCCTCATTATTCTACCGCGCATTCGGGTCAAGAGCACCCTCTAATATGCACGTTAGGCACAAAAGAAATACTGCTAAGGGAGAAAAAAAGAAGTTTCAACATGCAACATTGACGGGGATGTTAAATATAGGGGAAAGGCAGGTACACAGTAGAGCTATTCTGTAACCATCTCACTGTGAAAACTTAGATGAAGTGAGCGTGAAGTGAACTATCAGTGTCATCCCACCTGATGCTAGGGATGGGCCAAGGATTACATTAACAATCATAATCGAGATTTTGAACAGAAACTCAATTTTGATTTTTAACATTAAATTGAGTTTGACATAATTTCTGTTTTGCTATTTTATTTAAAATCCCCCTAAATAGTAATGTAAAGACACATCAATACTATCTATGAAATAATATAAAATAGAATTTGCATAAAAATATTATTATAATCTCGATTATGATTGTAAATGTAATCCTTGGTCATCCCTAGCATCAGTGGAATGACACTGACAGCTCACTCCACGCAATAATTCACAGTGATATTTTTACAGAATCGATTTGGGTCCACCTTATTTATTTATTTAAGTATGCATACTTTATTGAACACCACAAAGATACATAACAAAAAATAAATCAAACACTACAAAATATACAATGGGCGGCCTTAGCATAATAAGCCTATATTCCCACTGCTGGGACACAGGCCTCCTCTCGGTGAGAGGGAGTGGTCCGTAATCCACCACGCGGGCCCAGTGCGGGTTGGTAGATGTCACATGTTTTCGAATTTTTGGAAGTCGCGGGCGGATTGCTATCTTATATAAAACGCACACTATGCAAGTAGGCATATTATTTAGGATATATATTTAGGATCAATAAACTGCTAGCAATACAAAAACTTAATTTACACACATGTAAAATCGCAGTGAAAGCGTGGTTGCTGGAAAGAAACTACGATGAAGTACCTTCTATTCTGTCCTACTCAATAGTGCAACACAAACAAATCATCTTCATACATACACTTGATACTCCACAAACACACACACAAACTCTCTCACACATCACACTATCACTCACACACACTTCATGCTGATTACCTAAAAAAAAAGTAACCTTTGTTTTCTTTTTCACAATTTTTCTCGTTTATAACCAGCGACATACCTAATGATTTTTATAATGGAGGAACACTGACTCCCAAGTAACAGGTATAAACCTAGTTTGGGAGCCAGGAGACCTATGTTTGAGACATTACTTCTGTATGTTTTTAGGGTTCCGTACCTCAAGAGGAAAAACGGAACCCTTATAGGATCAAATCTTTGTTGTCCGTATGTCTGTCTGTCTGTCTGTCAGTCTGTCAAGACCCTTTTTCTCAGGAACGCGTTTAGGTATCAAGTTGAAACTAATATCAAATACGTAGGTCCACGGGCCTTTGGAGCTCTAAAAAAATCAAGCTTCTAATGTCAACACAATAAAAAAATACGGTTTGTTATTCGACAAAATTGCGACATATTATTTCGATACTCACGAATAAATCAAAACCTATAGGGTACTTCCCGTTGACCTAGAATCATGAAATTTGGCGAGAAGCAAGGACTTACTGCACAAGTATAGGAAAAAGTCCTAAAATTGTAAATTTGTAGTTTAATCACATTAAAAAATTGTTTTTTTCAAACACGTGTGCCATAATTGCCACGCTTGGCAGGCGGTTTGGCGATCGCAGTATGGTGTTAAAATGCATAGAGAACGCTGCTGCCCATTATCTAGTAAGTCCCTTAGTCGCCTTTTAAGACACCCACGGGAAGAAATAGGGTGGTGCTATTCTTTACGTCCGGCATCACACGGAGACTTTAATATATATTCGCAAAAAGAGTATGTCAGAAGTGGGATTCGAACCCACGCCCTCAGAGAGGACCAGAACAGCTCGCACTCACGTTCAGTGAGCAAGGTATCCTTGAGTCTGGCGCCTTAGACCGCTCGGCCATCCTGACTGTTGAAACACAGCTCGAAATAATCTACTACATAGTTATGTACAATGAGGGGACGACAATACGATATTAAATGAAAACACTGGCAATACTAATGCTTAAGAGTATTATGAAACTATCAAATAAATCCTAACATTGAAATTGTAGTCGTGTTTTTCTCAAGCAAACAAACAAACCAACTAAATAGATGGGCTGACTATGGGTTTTGCCAATCTTTTATTAGCTTTAGTGAGTAAACTATTAAGTCATAAGTAATTTTTTCATGAACAATAAATTGTATCTGAAAATACATGGTATAAAAAAATTTTAAAAAAATACATACGGAAAAACACGTTAAATATCACATCAATGCATAACAACATGTATAGGAATATCGTTATAGATCTTCAACAGCATAAAGACACTTATTCAACAGGAAATGTTTGTGTGTGTTTGTTTGTTGTTTTGTATTCGATAATTATTTGGATGAATTTTTGTATGCAGACTGCGAACGTCATTAGATATAAGTACTTACAACGTTTAGATAGACGTGCTACACATTTTGACAACGTATACAACATGTCCCAGAATTAACGCACAATCTCTTAAGGAGTCATTGTACTCATCATTATGAACAACTTTTATTATGGGAGCAAAACAGAAATCGCGAAAAAAATATCAGCTGTTCCCTACGTTTATGTTCGAATAACTTTTCAATATGTATGTAACAGCAGATTTTTTTTCGCGATTTCACATTTGGTCCCATAGTAAAAGTTGTTCATAATGATGAGTGCAATGACCCCTTAAGAGGTTGTGCGTTAATTCTAGGACATGTTGTATAACCCTACTACAGGTCCAAAATTGGTTCTCTGCTAATAATTTTGTACTAAATGGATAAAAAACTAAATGCATAAAATTGTCTTTACCAAATGTCAATAGTAGTGATTATGAGATAGTATTGAATCAAGACAAACTAGAATACGTCGATAAAACTGTTATTCGGTAAGTATCGAAATACTTACCGAATACACGAAAATCTATAAGAACTCTCGAACTCGGATTTTTCGGAGATAAGGGGGAGGAATGGTACATTTTCTTTAATAACTTTATAACGAACTACTTAGACAAAATTTATAAAAATATATATTTTAAATCCTCATATCAAGCGAACGCGCACGCGCGTGGGCGTATTTTTCTGTTCCTTTCTTCTTGTGTGTACATAAACGGTTAAATAAGTATATAAACAAGACCTTTCATTTGATATCTCATACAGATTGCATTTGTTTTTTCTAATTTTTCCTTCAGTGAACCCGTACCCACAAGGTTTATCTTCAGACCCAGGTTTAAAACATGGAGCCATTATTGAATTTGGAACTTTATTCTGACTATGGTAAAGTTCCTAAACACAAAACTGACAACTTAGTACCGAACTAAGTTTTCAGTTTTGTATAAAGAACGGTATTTCAATCACTGTTACGTTCTTATTACAAAAACTGGCTCCATGGTTTAAGCCATGTCAAAATAGAAATCTTGTTTTGTAATAAGGCGGCCTATGTATTAAAAATTCATTTATTGACGTAACAAGTTCATGTTTGGGTCAAGGAAATTCATGTGTGCCAAATTTCATAGATTTGGAGCAAATCGGCTGTGATAGACAGACAGACAGAAAGACACGTGTGATCCTACAAGGGTTTAATTTTTTTCCTTTTGAGATACGGAACCCTAAAAAGAAATGTTTTGTTAAAGCATAATCAAAGTTGTCTGAAAAAAACAAGTCACTAATCTTTCGAAGAAAAACAAAAGAAAAATAATATAGTTTCCTATATTTCACAAGAAAACTCGGCACTCGGTGTGCTAATCAATAATCCAAGCTGAGAAACACTGAAAAAGCAATTTCCCCCTAAATAGAATAATAAAACTTAGGTAAAAAGTGTCGGCGCCATGCCTCGGGGAACACTACGTGAAATACACGAAGTTGATAAACACAGAAGGACCATAGACTCCATCATTATGTCCGAATTCAGTGGTATTCTTAACTGGAGTTTTTATATTCGAAGGTACTACTTGCTGATTCGATATCTTGACATGTTGCAGGAAGAATTTGGCTTGAACAGTTACAACTTTGTCAAATCAATACCTATTGGAGGTTTATTTGAGTATCTCAGAAACTTGGCGTACACCATGCATCCGGCGAAAATAATTAAACAGTCAGACCCACCATCAACTTTGCCGAGTCATGGCTAATGTTTTCAACATAGTACATATTGTCTAACTAAATGGTCGGTAACAAAAAGACCCTGCCAGTAGCAGTAGAGCTCTTTTTAACCAACGGCTTAGGGGCCTCTGTAGTTGATTAAATCACAGGAGACACAGCTTTGTTTCTTTCACTAACGATGCTCGGTGTTCTAGAACTTCGGTGACCACCAAATGGGTCGCTAATTAACTTTAATAGGTTTGCAGTAGAATCATGTGCGGTAACGTGAGGTTCTAAGTGAACGTTACAGAATTGCACTACTGCATTGTGTTGTTATGTTGTCGCCCGAGTAAAATAAACTAGAGTTTTTCTAACAAATTATTATGTTCCGAGATTTTTTCTGACGCTGCGAAATGCTTAGTTGTTGTATAATAATAAATCAGATGTTGTTGTTTTGTCTCGAGCAAGAAGATTACTTCATCTGCGTTTTCCCACATCGCTACATTTTCTGAATCATCATCTGCCAGCCTTTTCCCAACTATATTGGGGTCGGCTTCCAGTCTAACCGGATGGAGTTGAATACCAGTATTTTACATGAAGCGACTGCCTATCTGACCTCTACACGATACCCCTTGGTAAGACTGGTTGTCAGACTTTGGTGGGCTTCTGACGACCCGTAACGACTGTCAAAGGTCCATTAATGAGAGCCGAGACCAACGACTTAACGTGCTTTCTGACGCATGGAGGGGTCTTCGTATGTAAAGATGGTCACCCATCCACTGACCAACCGAGCAAGCGTAGCTTAACCTGATCGATTGGCCCGTGCGGCTGTTATTTCTTAGCCACAAGCCCCTCCAGTCTATAGGACTTTGGTATAACACATAAACGTCAGCGTCATGTTCGTGAACGGGCGCCATCAGTAGGGACTGGTCATCTCTTAGCGGCCTTGGCATCTTATTTTAATTTTTGAAAAATTTTTTTTTAAATCTTTTTGTTACGGACGCTTTTGACGTTTTGCATCGTTCTCACATGTTTAACTTCAACACGAATGATGTAACCAATATTTTGTAACCATATGTTAATTTAAAAGAGTGTCCGTGGAGTTTCTTGCCCGTTCTTCTCCATAGGTACCTACTAAGCTTTGGAATGGGCAACTAGCTTCATTTTTATGACTGACCGACCCCTTGACAATTCAAAAGTGCCTGTAATTGGTTTATTTGAAATAAATGCTTTGAGTTTGAGTTTTGAAAAACTCACGCCTCCTTCCCGTCATCCGATCCCTACATACTCCTTTTGTTTCGTTTACGTTCATACATCTGGTCATACACGCACGCCGGTTGTGAGTACTGTGCACCTGACCTTTTAAAGAACATCACCAATAAGGTCACTATTATGTCCTTCTAGGGCGTCCCCTCCCGGGAGGATTTCGAATGGTACATATAGGCGAATTCGAACAAATCGTGGTGGCCCAGTCTGCAGGGCCTACCATAACTCTATCGGCATAAGTTCCCAGCACCGAACTATAACTTAGTCACCGTCACCTACGTACAATCGCATACGGAAGTGTTAGGCACGACTTCTCGCTGCTATTCTGCCATGCTTTCTACAATGCGCGACGAATTGCCAAGATCCGAGAAGTTTTAGTTGCCCATTTATGTGTTACGGGCAACTTGATTAACCGGGCAGTATTATTATGGACCGATCGTTATGAATAATTTAATTTATCTTTATTTCAGACATACGTCCATAATTTTTTACAAATATTATAGTTAGTAAGATGGTTATTAGTACACACAAAAAAAAATAAAAAAACAAGATAAAAAGGTGTTAGTTATTTGTTAGTAAACAAAACACAGTAAATGATGCCTATTTCCTATTTCTGTGCAGGTGTACACCTGCCCAGTACACAGTAAAAGGACTATCTATTTTGCACCCTAACGTTTTGAGGACAGTGTTGGTGCTACCACGAACCCTGCTCATCATCGATGCAGTTCTTTTCCTAATTATGGAAAAGAAATCATCGATGGATGCATCCGCAAACATTGCGGAAGCACTGCAGTACCGAGGTTTTTTTAACACTGCCCTCAGAGCGTCATTATACTGAACTCGCAGGGCGTTGACAGCCCGCCGCGTAAAGTTGATCCACAGACTGCATGTGTAAAATGACTGACAGAAGGCTCTAAAAAGTGACAGTTTCACATCCGTGGTACATCGTGCGAATCTGCGGGCCAACATATTGCAGCGGACTACCAACGCCCTCCTTTCCCTCTCTAAGTCTTCATCGTCCCGTAGCCGATCTGTCAGCATGTGACCCAAGTATTTTACTTTAGCCACCCTCACTAGTGCCGACCCACCGATCTTAATTGGCGGCACGTTAGAGGGAGCCTTGTTCCCAGCTTTGTATAGCATGAGAACACTCTTACTAGAATTATACTTGAGTCCATGTGGCATACGATTCACAAATGCCCAGAAGTCTCCTGAGCGCACTCACTGACGGGCTCAACAGAACCATGTCGTCCGCATAACTAATATTGTATAATGACCAATAGAGTCGGTCAAATTGATAAATTTATTACTTTGGCCGGCCCATATTAATTATGCCCGACGGCCCGTGCTCCAAGATTTGATATAGCTAGAAATTATCACTTGGTCCGGGCAGTATGAATACTTCCCTACTTCTTTTTAAACTGACTGACTGACTTCTTTTTAAACTGTTGTTTAACGTTACCTTTGGACATTGACTCAGCACTCGGCCCGGCTGACGCGCGGCCCAGTTAAAAATATTGATTTGGTTGCATCTTACACGCATAGGACACAAAGATTTTGTATAATAGTGTGTGTTAAGAAAAAGTAGTTTAAAAGATGTATAATTTTGTAAATAAATCAGATTTGAATTTTATATTCTTGTCTCATTACCCCTCACTGCAACTGTGGCCAAGACACCTTTAGCCATCTCTGATCGGTCTCGTGAGTCTGCGCGACTGGCAGTGAGTGCATCCTTCCCAAACCTGGAAATCCTGTCTACTATCCGTCTGTGACCTTAGGTCGCATGGTGCATACATCCTGAACTTATTTATATATTTATTTATCACATACTAGGTATATGATAGCTTAGGGCTAGTAGGGCTTGGGGTCGTAGGGACTGTTAGGCTTGTACGTCTGTGTAGGTTCTTTTAACATAAAATATATTTTAATGTACTGTCACACCCTTACCTTCTAATAAGAATGATGTAAGTTTAATTTTATATAATAAACAAAAACACTACAGATCATCTCTTTTATTACTTTGCTCAAGATAGGGGGTCATTATTATTCATACTGACTGGGAAAAGTGATTAGTCATGCAGTTTTTCTTACATTGCCTACTTGATACGGGAATTATGTATATAGACCGGCCATTATTCATGGTGACCGGACTTCTCAAGTTGCCTGTATCATATATGTAAGCGCACCAGGATACGTGAATGCCTGGCTTGTAGTATACAGCGTGATAAGATCAGCTGTCATATACAAAACTTCAATACCTTCTTGACACCAGCGTTCTCAACATCGCCGCGCGCTGGCGGCAGTGATCGAGGGGTGCAGGGGCAGCGGCGACCACCGTTTTTAACGTCCGTATTCTTGTTTGCTCGTCAACTGACACAGTTGTTATTTTCATATTTCCTATATTCATTATACATGTTATACAGTCCACTGCTTTCATTTTGCTCCACTACGAGTACTACGATCTATCGTCGAGATCAATCTACTCGATCCGACGATGTTGGTGCCAAGGAAAATGTTGTTCAGTTTCAGTGTCTGTACCACACCCTTGATATGACCACACATTTCTGATACAGCTGTAGATGTATCGGATTTGAACGTCAAATGGCCGCCTGGCTCAGCTAAATATACCCTGTTTTGGTTTGTGTTGACAATCGTACCGAACACAGATCTGTCTAGATTATTCCGGACATGGGCGTGGAGCGATCATCAGTTTAGTTCCTGTTACTAACGCCCGGTTGCTAGCACATTGAGTATCAATATAGCTACAAAGCGCTAGGGCAAGTTTTGGTCTTTAAATTCACCGCAGCTTGTGGTGATTTTGAACACGGTAGGTACCTGCCTGTCTAGTCTGTTAATATCTCACTGAAAAACTTAAGTGAAATTAGCTATCATTGAACCTAAAGCTTGGGATTGACACTATTGCCAGCTCACTTCAAGCTCACTTCACCTGAGTTTTCACGGTGAGATCTTTAGAACAAACCCGCACCGGCTGCCACCTGATTGGGGGTGACACCTGACCGTAAAAGAAAATTAAACATGCTATCACGTTTTTCAACGATAAACCACATCGGCTTGAAGCCTTTGTTTTGTAACCAAGTTATCCAAACTAAATAATTTAAATAAAGCAAAAAAGGGAATGAAAAAATCACGGCAGTAGTATAAATAACGAAGTTAAAAGGAAAACGAGTAATAGTCGATCAAGTTACATTAATGCAGTTTTAATGTATGGGAGAACATGTTTTTCAAATACAATGTTAAGTTTGTTCTTGGGATAAATGCATCCCAACTACGGAACCCTTCGTTGTGCGGGGTACGACACGCACTTGGCCGGTTTTTATTTTTGGGTGTCACAATTATGCGCACCGGGTGCCACCCATGCTAGCTACGCCACTGAACAAACCGGCTGCTCGCAAATCTCGACTCATTCATACTCTGCGGTACCGGACAGCGCCGTATAGCACCGGATAGCGTCGGATAGCCGGTACGAGCCGGAATGACGGGTGATTTAGACGACAGAGTGATGATCGGGTGACTGACTGATGGCTGGCGACTGGTTTTGCTAATGTATTGTACTGACAAGCTACAGTTTCGAAACGTAGAGGCCTAATTTTTCTTGACAGTGGTACAGAATTTACTGGGCTTTTGTGCTGGTGGCAGTTACCAGGTAGGTAGAACTCACTAAATGTAACACTCAGTTTCACTCACTATCCTAGCGATATAACTTCATGTGTCCAGCACATCAAGTTACCACAAACTGTCAAATTGTCTCATTCGACTTTGAACTTAATCATTAACATTTTAAGTTTTAAAATCATTTGGAGAAATTTGATAGTTTGGTATAACCTGATGTGCTGGCGACTGTACCCGGATATAGTATCAACTCAGGGCATGATCTATTTTGTGCATTCAAATCAGCTGTGTAGCGGATAGAAAGCTATAATATACAAAACAGTCCTTAGTCCTAGGATATCATAAATTCAGCCGAATTTTGGATCATACCTATCTAGGGAATACCTACTTGAGTGCGATAGCCGTATCATCGAAAACTGTTTCTTCGAAAACTTTTCAACGACATCTTTATAATGCGACGCCTTGTTAAATCGACGTCTTGTTACTACGATATTTCGTTACCTACTCGTACATCAAAAAACTGTACTGCGAACGATTTTACTGCGTAAATATCATACTGCGAAGCCTTGTTCAATCGACGTCTTGTTACTGCGATGCAGTGGCGTAGCTAGGGCTAGGGGGGGGGCGTCGGGGGCGGTCCGCACCGGGTGCCACCTGATTGGGGATGACACCAGACCATGAAAAAAATAGTTAAACATACATACTATCACGCATAGTCACGTGTGGCTTACAAAAGGTGTTCACAGTTGATTTTTTATGGTCTTCTTGTAATAACAAAATATTATGTGCTAATATTCATTGAAGTTACAGTTAGTTTTTTTTCTTTACGCAAATCAATTATTTCTAAAACAATTTAAGGGGGATGCGTTATGTAGCCCGCGAGATTCAATTTATCTTGTTTGTTGCAATTTCCAGGTCAGTTAAGGGGGATGCGCTAAGGTAGCCCGCGAGATTCAATTTGTCTTGATACTCAAGTAGGTATTCCATCCTAACGTTAGATCAATTGGCTGAATTCTTAGCAACCTAGTAACAGATTGTTATAACTAAGTATATAGGTACCTACATAAGGATGTTAGATGGCGTACAGACCGACTGGTGATAAAAATGGTTCGTGGTATGGTTGCGGCAGCGGCTGTTTACGATCAGGTGGGTCATCTGCTGTTATGTCACCCAAAAACGAAAAACAACATACAGTTCCGTACCTACATAGATACAGGATCGATCGATCGAACTTGTGATTATCCTGATAAACTTAATCATCTTAATAAGGCTGGTTACTGACCTATGTATGAAACCCTCAAGCATTCACCACTAACATCTCAGTCAGCATTTTCGCCAAAAACCTTTGGCGTTTAATTCGATGTTAGGAATAATCTCTCAAACAGTGAATCGTGTAAACATCTTGTCCCGCGCCGTCTGTGCCAACAATTACTAGACGTTAGGACCCGCATAACAACACGCAGTCACGGTATATAGTTAACATTCAATAGCGGACCGCCAAATCTGCGCAAACATAACCACTTGTATTCCGAGGGACGATACTATTCACGCCGCTGAGTCTGTAGCTTTAAAATTCGTCCCTTAAGGCGACGATAACCGACTTTTGATGATTTTATACTGAAGATCACGTCTAAACGAGTAGTGTTAATGATTTGAAAAAAATATATGTTAAATTAAAGCATTTTCTCAATAACTTAATATGTGAATATTTTAAATTATGTTTATATTACATAGTGAAATTAATTTGTAAAGTTATGTCTAACGCGGATAAAAATCTGAGAATGGCAAAATCTACCAAGCTTATTTTTCTGAAACTTTCACCAATTTAAAGATAAATTAATTATTGATCTTTTAGTATACGCGTTTTATTAAAATACCTTTTGGTTTGTGTATAATAAATTAATAATGCGTCAAATTGGGGACAGCGCTCCTTGATGGGCGAATCCTATTACTGGCTGAACGTACGACGCGTTGCGTGAGCTCAGTACAGAACACGCCAGCTGACCACTCAAGGTCACTGACATATATATTCGTCTTAATAATCACGATCCAATCCAGCCTGTCACTTGCTGCCCGCCTCCAGCGACGCCCTAAGCCGGGGACCGTGCTCCACAGGGTAGTCGCTTAGTTTATAAGTTGTATGCCCTGCCTGGAAGCTTTAATTTATTAAGGCATCTACAGGATAGCCGGGTTAAGCAGCCGACAAGGCCCAGGTTGACTTGCGAAATGGTACACAAAAAAAAGAACTTTTTTTTTTTTAAGTTGCCCCACACTAGGAATTACTCCTGTACTGTGGGTGCGTTTACAAACATTTAAACTCACATTCACAAACAGCCACACCCGATCAACTACTTGCAGGTCATACAAATATTTGTTCCGTGCGGGAATCGAACCCGCGACACGCAGCGCAGCAGTCAATCGCTTAACCACTGCGCCAACCGTGCCGAAATTAAGGCTCAGCGCAGACAGAACGGAGCGCAGCGGAGAGGATTTTATAAACGCACTTGAAAATAAACTTTAATATTATTACGATAAAGTGCATAAATGCTTGAACCTGTCAAAAAATGCTCGCGCGTCCTCGAAGATACGCGGGAGCATACGCGATCCGTAAAGAAAATGCCCGAGACCGCGCGGGGATTATTCCTCTCTGTCTGCGCAGAGCCTTATTAACAATAAACATTACGATAGGTACCTATCGAATCTTTAACAACAATATGGAAAACAAAAAAGCTCACTTGTGTCACAGAGTAAACGGATAGAGGGTAGGCTTCATACAACCGCGCTATGATAGTACACTACTACAAGCATGAAGCGCCTGAGTGGCGCAACTGGCTGAGCCGATATGAACCTGTTTCTGTTCGTACGCGACGAAGCCGCTAGTTACCCGCACACGCGCGCCTCATGCCTGTAGTAGTGTAGCTATCATAGCCAGGGACCATTTTGGTTACCCATTGAAAGGGTTTTCGATAGGGTTTTTCTAAAATGGTAACCAAAATGGTCCCTGGGTAGAATAGAGATAGAATTGGTCATGCTACGCGTGCTGGGCGGATATCGAAATAACATAATATTATGATTTTTTCATGTTACTGGGTTTCAAGTGGGTATAGAACCCATTGAATGGGTTATCATGTAACCCTTTCACTGGGTTTCAAGTATAAAACCCATTCAATGGGTTTTGGGTTTCTAGTATAAACCCCTTTCAATGTGTTACATCATGATAAAGGTAACGCATTGAATGGGTTACCCCTTCGAAAGGCTTAACCCTTAACCGGGGTTGTATGGTCCCTGATCATAGCGCGGTTGATGAAGCTTACCATCTGTCCGTTTACTCTGTGATTGTGTGACGAATAATGATCTGTCGATCTATTCTATAAAGGCTTCTACAAACCGGCGCGACGCAACACAAAGGCCCTGCGTATCGCGCGACGAGCGGTGCCTTTGTGTCGCGTCGCGCCGGTTTGTAGAAGCCTTAAAGGTCATTGTTAAAACTCGGGTGAAGTGAGCTTAAAGTTAGCTGTCAATAGTGTTAATCTCTAGCATAAGTTTTTACAGTGACATTTTACAGAATAGCAGGTGGGATGACAGTTAGAATGACAGCTCACTTCAACACTTCACCCAAATTTTCACGGTAAGATTTTTACAGAAAATACCGGCTGGTTCATCGGGCCGTTCCGTCATCATCAGACTATAACCGTGATAACGAAAATACCATTATAAAAGAACAACCTTCTTCTGCCTGCCCTTAGGTACAATTTTCACACGCTGCAAATTTTATTGTTGCTTCAACTTATTGCATGCCACTGGCGTGTAAATCTCATGGCGTAAATCAGGCTTTACACCGGGTTTCTGGAAAGAAAATCAATGACGGCGTGTGAAAATAAAACTCATAAGCAGGGATATGATTGGCTAGATAAGTAAATCTGTTAACCAATTACAGCATTTGGCATGCGTTTGAATTTTTTTTGCAGATTTGTTGCTGCTTTTTATCCTGAAACCGGGTGCTGTGGGTGACGGGTGGTCTTCTACTTCCCACAGCATACAGTGCCGCAAAATAATCTACACGTAATTTTCTTGCCCTTATCCATTGATGTATTAAATAGGAAGATATGGTACGCGCTCCTCGATGTGGACCGCATAAATTAGGGGAAAGGACACAATCGACGAACATTACTCCCGGTTTGCGGGGAATACCCGAATCGTAGTTTGTTTCCGAGTTGTTATGGGTACGTAACAGTGACAATTATTGCTATCTCGTTCCCGCTATAGCCCACGTAATATGTCTCTCTATTTCGGTTGTCCGCACATGACGCACGACATCGGGTCCATTTAATATTTACGTGATGTTAGAGAGTGGCTCTTCCTATTTAATACATCAATGCCCTTATCACAACTTATTTTGGGACGGTGAAGCATTTCTTCTTCCATACTATTCTATTGGTTGCTATGTTAGTAATCACTCCTTTTTAGCCCGTTTATACTACTCGTCAATCATACTATCTGACTGCAATATAATCTACTGTCATCATTAATTTGAGGGAATATCCGATTACTGACAAAAAAGAAAAAAAAATGTAGAAGCAATTAAATCCCTTTTAAATCGTTCCTCAAAATACTCACCACGCCGCGACCATCAATATTCCAGTTGTAGTTTATGCAAAACACGGCCACCCGGGTCCGGTCAAACTTTATGCGCGGGTAACGTGACCACTTCCAGTTCTAATACGCGGCCAATTATGCCGGTTATGTTAGACTATAGTTTATAATGTTGTACCAATCTGAATTAGTTAATTCAATTCAGATTTAGAAAAGTTTCTCTGGTCTTAGTCAAGTCAAAGTCAAAGTCAAATTATTTATTTCAAATAGGCACTTAAGAGGCACTTTTGAACGTCAAAATTTACAAAAAAAATAGATTTGGTTCTAGTTGCCCCTTCCAAAAGGTAGTTTCGTATGGAGAAGAATGGGCAAGAAACTCCACCGTTAGTCTCCTTAGACTACACACTGGTTCGCGTCGGTGTGATTCGGCCAAAATCAAAATGTAGATACAATATGTTCGAGAAAAAGCCGCTTAGTTGAGAATATAATTCAGCGAGTGTAGATGACGAACGGAGTTTGCCGATCGGCACGAGCCGACTATAAGCCGAATATAATGTGTATTCATTGCTACAGGTCGGCTTGGTTGTTAAACAAATACACCGGAATTGAATGTGCAGACCCGAACAAAGTTCGTAGCATCCCGTAGGTACTCGTACCTACGTATGCAGGTAGAAGTTCAACCTGTTTTTGAGAAAAAAAGTACTTCGTGGATGTACATCATCTTCTAAGCCAACCGGACCAGTGTGCAATGTAATGATAATTACAAAGTCAAAGTCAAATTGTTTATTTCAAATAGGCACGTTTATGGCAGTTTTGAACGTCAATATTTACAAAAAAATAGAATTGTCAAAGTTAAAGTGTAATTAATTAATTGTTAAAGTCGCCCCTTCGAAAAGGTAGTTTCGTATGGAGAAGAAAGGGCAAGAAACTCCACCGTTACATCTTTAAAACTCTAAATATTTTTTATAGGTACATTAATTATATAATTATATGTGAAGACGATGCACCTAGAATAAAATTACTATACCACAATAGGTAATAAAAAGACTTACACTACAATTTATATTTATTTTTTTATAATTAATTTGTGGAAGTCTGGTGCCTAAACTAAGTTTTTTTCAAAACCTGTATGTCAGATCACCAGGCCCCCTAAAACAAAGTTTTACTTTTTTAAGTTTTACACTAAATTAATTATGCATAGCATAGCATAATCGGCCTATAACGTTCCCACTGCCTGGGAGTAGTCCTCTCTGTGAGAGAGAGTGGGGCGTTACCCACCACGCGGGCCCAGTGCGGGTTGGTGGTTGTCACAGTCATGTCTTCCAATTTTTGGTTCTAGGACACGCCGGTTTCCTCACGTAGGGATAAAAAGTAGCCTATAAGTATGTTAATCCAGGGGGTCAGCTACCTCGATACAAAAGTTTATCAAAATTGGTCCAGCCGTTTTTACGTGAAAGAGTAACAAACGTACAAAGTAGTAGGATAAGTATAAGACAAACATAACATAATATCACGCCTTGTTCCCCAAAGGATAAGGCAGAGGTGTACCTAAAGTACACCCACATTTCGCCAGTAATGTTTAAGTTCCTATGTAATAGGGGGCGAGCGTATTGCCATCATCCGGGCACAAATCCAGACTACGGGCTGTTATTGAGAAAGATAAAAGATGCTTAAAAGCCACAAATTCTTGTAAAAATAACGTACTGTATAGGTAACACCGTAAGCACCGCACAGAAATACAATTTTAACCGACTTCCAAAAAGGAGGAGGTTATATGTTCACCTGTATTTTTTTTTTAATGTTTTGTTCACCTATATCTCCGTCATTTATGAACCGATTTTGAAAATTATTATTTTTTTAAAGGGTATGCTCCCGAGGTGATCGCATTGCCACCAAATCAGAATCTGATGAGGGTGTCTCATGGAAATCGAGGGTAACCCTCGAATTTTATAGGCAAACCTATAGCGATTTGGGTATTTTTTATAGTAACTCGTGTATTTGTTCCCGAAAATCACCATTTGGTGAAGTGGAACTGATGATGGAGACCACAGATGGCCACCGGAACAACATAACAATAAGTATTTAACGGGTTGCGATTCGATTAGGTCGTTTAATATGGTTGCTAAGCAATTTATGCTCGTCACAATGCATATGGTGAGTGGCAGTTCTCCTGGTTCTTACCAGGAGAACTCCTCTACAATTAACGTCCCCGCATCGGGAAAAGCAATATTTTGTAAAAGGTGATGAGCAGTTGACTTATGGCTATTGTAACTTAGATAAATTAAAAACAGACCCACTAAAAAGTAAGGACCGACCGAAGGTTCGGTTTCAGTTTCGGTTTCAGCTAGTTTCGGCCAAAAAACCTAGTTTCGGCCACAGTTTCGGTTTTGGCCAATAATTGGCCGAACCTTCGGCCCCGCCGAAACTAGGTGTTCGTGAATTGTCGCGCATCATTCGGCTAACTTCGAGTGAGTGAACGTGATTGCCAGTTGAGTACGCTAGCCGGCGCGATCTGATGATTTAAGGTTATGTGGTTTTTCTCGCGCAAACATTATTAGATAAGTATTTGTTTTTACTTATGATTAATGATGATGTATTTTTATGGCATTCGCTAGAATCTTGTCCTACAGTGGATATAAATAGGTTGTAAGTAGAATAGAATTCATTAGATATTTTACTTGGTTCTGTTGAGTTATTCACTAGAACCTATACAATATGAATGTATGTAGAAATTAATGTAACACTTAAAAGATGTGTGAAGATACCTGTGATGTTTGATTCAAACATTACTATATTTGTTTGTAATTGTTGTTGGATTAAATTTTGTACCCGTATTCGAACCGCCCCGTAAATCAGATACACAACTACCTCCGGTGATTTAACTTTTACCGTGAATGACCTTCAGTACTATTAGTCATGTCGCATTTATTCTCTTTACCGTGAATGACCTTCAGTACTATTAGTCATGTCGCATTTATTCCCTTTAGTACGCGAGGTGCTTAGTCAATTCGGACGCATAGTACAGTACAGTAGTACGTGAAAGTTTTCTAGTTAAACTTCATTATTTACACAACAACACAAGATATCAAATCATTAAGACTATTGTAAACATAAGTAATTAATGTTGATTTTTGAAAAAGTTTGACAAATATGTTGATTGTGTTTTTTTTTATTTTAAAGAACTATTTTTGTTACATACTTTAATTGTTGCATTTTATATTTTTACACGTGTTAACTGTCTACTTATATGTATATGCGTAAAATTACAATAGATTTAACATGCTATAAAAATTCAAATAAGTTTCGGTTTCGGTTTCGGCCGAAACTGGGACCAAGACCGAAGGTTCGGTTTCGGTTTCGGCTGAAAATCCTGTTTCGGTCGGACACTACTAAAAAGTAAAAATAAAAAACTTTTAGTAAAAAAAAAATAACCGACTTCCAAAAAACACTACAAAGTGAAAAATAACTAATTTCGGAAGTCGGTGTCTTTGGATCTGTATTTTAGTTTTTTGCCACCGACTTTCGAAATAAGTTATTTTTCACTTTGTAGTGTTTTTTGGAAGTCGGTTATTTTTTTTTTACAAAAAGTTTTTTATTTTTCACATTTAGGCACGCACGCGACTTGGATTGTTGAAAGGAACAGGAAACGCCTTGTCTGCCTTTCTAGTTTTTAGTGGGAGTTCTATTGAAAAAGATAAAAAAAAACCGGCCAATCGAAAGGCGTGTCGGACCACGCACAATGAAGGGTTCCGTAGTTAGGATGAATTTATCCTAAAAACAAACTTAATATTGTAGTTGAAAAACATGTTCTCCCATACATCGATATACGTCACAGTCAATTCTCCAACTGCAAATATAAGTTTGTAATCGCAAAAAACAATTTTTTTATGTGATAAAACTACAAATTTACAATTTTAGGACTTTTTCCTATACTTGTGCTGTGAGACCTTGCTTCTTGCCAAATTTTATGATTAGGTCAACGGGAAGTACCCTGCAGGTTTTGATTTATTTGCGAGTATCGAAATATGTCGCAATAATGTCGCTTAAATCGCCGTATTTTTTTATTGCGTTGACTTAGAAGCTAGATTTTTTTAGAGCCCCAAGGGACCATGAACTTACGTATTTGATATTAATTTCAACTTGATACCTCCACGCGTTCCTGAGAAAAAGTTTCTTGACAGACTGACAGACAGACAGACAGACGGACAACGAAGTGATCCTATAAGGGTTCTGTTTTTTTCCTCTTGAGGTACGGAACCCTAAAAATATACCGTTGACAAAAAAAAAATACTAATTCATCTGAAACAATTTCATATTCACCACCACGTCTATTTTTGCCATTATGCAGCATTGCTGAGTAGGTGCAGTATGTATGCAATGGCTGCTAAATAATTTATGTCCGAACGAATTATAACATAACATCACACCGTAATCCCCGAAGACTTAGGCAGTGCTGTACCTTAGTACCCCACATTTCACCAGTTGTGTTTAAGTCCCTTGTAATAGAGGGCGAGCCTATTGTCATCAACCGGGCACAAATGCAGAGTTCGGCCTGAAAGAAAATTCCTGATGGAAAAACCCAATAACACTTTGCCCGACCTAGGAATCGAACCCAGGACCTCATGCTCAGCTGTAGCGCTTGCGACCACTAGACCAACGAGGCAGTCAAATTATTATTATTAAAACAGTTACCCCCTTATTACAAAACAAGGTTTATCTTCAGACCCAGGTTTAAAACATGGAACTATTATTGAATTTCGAACTTTATTCCGACTAAGTATAGTAAAGTTCCTAAACACAAAACTGACAACTTAGTACCGAACTCCCGCCGTCCCTCCCGTACTCCGTCTTTTATAATGCGCACAGCAAAAGAGTGGAACTCTCTGCCTGCGTCTGTGTTTCCGAACGCATACAACCCTAATCTCTTCAAAGTTAGAGTAAACAGGCATCTTCTGGGTAAGCTCACTCCATCGTCGACTTTGTCTCTGTCACCTCTGCCCTAGACTAAGGTCAAGAGCAAACCCATCCTACATAAAAAATAAACTAAGTTTTCAGTTTTGTAAGAACGGTATTTCAATCACTGTTACGTTCCGTTTTTTGGCAAGGACACTACCAGCCGCACTACCAGTTGTGTCGTTTACAATTAATGACACTACCAAGCCTATTTTGGATTAAATTGTACAGTCAACACAGCAAAGTTCAGAAATATAATTCTTTATTTACTACCTTAGTAAATCATGAAATAAAAGTAATATTAAATTCAATTTTGATTGGATTGACCTTGACCTTAAGCCCATACCTACAATAACTTTTTAAATTGAAAATAAATTTGGTATTATATTACGTTTTTCGATCGATTTCCATTAGTAGATAGGAGTATTGACCTCAACTTATAATAACTAATTTCTTTTCAGTTTAAAAAGTTATTGTAGGTATAGGCTTAGGTCCAATCCAATCAAAATTGAATGTATTAATACTTTTATTTCATGATTTACTTAGGTAGTAATAAATAAAGAATTATATTTCAGAACTTTGCTGTGTTGACTGTACAATTTAATCCAAAATAGGCTTGGTAGTGTCATTAATTGTAAACGACACAACTGGTAGTGCGGCTGGTAGTGTCCTTGCCAAAAAACGTTACGTTCTTATTACAAAAACCGGCCCTATGGTTTAAGCCATGTCAAAATATAAATCTAATTTTGTAATAAGGCGTTTATTGTTTTAACTAAACGTATCATAACAATATAAATAAACACGATCATCACTTTGCCCGTAAACTTAGCAGACACAATGTCATCAATAAAGACGTGCGACGCCACATCGGGAAAAAAGATGAAATATATGAGAAGTTTGTAAGCAAATGTGCCTGAGTTATGCCCGTTTTGGTCGTAAAGCCCGTCGGGCCGAACATTTGTCAACCACACCGCCGGATTGCTATAAGCTTGCCTCACGGGAACACTCGACTAAAATAGTTTAGGAGACATGATACTTTTAAAAACATTATTGTCGTTGAGTTTTACGAATAAGGGAAAACTTAAGTAGATCTTCTAACCTTAATTGCGTCTCTCTACTGAATGTTGTTTTTAAATATGAAAAAAAAAATACTACTAATTGCACCAATTTCAGTCGGTGACTGAAGAAGTAATTATGGCGGAAGGACCAAGGATCAATTGTATGTATGGCGTCTATTTAATATACTTGCGTGACTTGTATACGTAGCTATATGCAACGGGGGCACGCCACAATTGCGGCGGTAAGTCCCCTCTTTGAGGAGTGGCTAGAGAGGCGCCACGGCGTCCTCACCTTCCGCCTGACGCAGGTCCTCACCGGACACGGTTGTTTCGGGAGGTTCCTGTTCAGGATAAAGCGGGAGGAAACGCCCGGGTGTCACCACTGTGTGGATCGCCCGGAGGACACAGTGGAGCATACGGTGGAGGTCTGCCCTGCTTGGGCGGAGCACCGCCGTGTCCTCACGGAGGCGATCGGCGGCGACGATCTCTCGCGTCCGGCCCTGGTTCAGGCCATGGTTCGGAGCGAGAGTGCATGGGAGGCCGTCACCTCCTTCTGCGAAACAGTAATGCTCGCGAAGGAGGAGGCGGAGCGCATGAGGGTGAGGCAGGGTGCCCGCCCTTCCGCCCTAAGTCGCCGCAGGAGACGCCCTGGGCGTCGGGAATCGCAGGCCGATTCCCGGCCACCGTAGGCGCGGGCTTGCGGACGGTGAGCGATGGGTAGCTCGCCGTCCGATAAGGACCAGGCCCGGGTCGACGGCGCGTTGTGTTCCACGCGCGCCTCAAAGAGACGTCAGCACCAATTGACGGGGTCCGAAAGGGCCAATGCCTGCCAGGGTTACGAGCCTGTCCGAAAGGGATATCGTGGCTCTGGCACACACAGGCATCTGAAGGAACACGGTGGGTTTTAGTCAGTAAAAGTCTGACACTCCCTCTCGCTCCGCCCAGAGCGGGAGAAGTTATTTGATGATTTCCCACCAACGGACCAAAACCAACGGAGAGGCGTGAAACTTTAGTTTTAACAGTATTGTTTATGCAATTGTAAAAAATATCTTTTACTTTAGTTATTACGGAAATACGTTCAAAAAGTGCTGAGACTGAGGGACTATTGACGATTAAACGCCTAATCTTCTTCTCCACTTCCTAGTGTTTGGGCTGAGAAGTGTCGCAACAAACTCCCTAGCTAGCTAGCTACTTTATAATGACATAGAAAGTCTTTCAGCCTTCTAACCGAGCCTGATTTAATCAAATATTTTTGCGTGGTCCAGTCTAGAATTTAGCCAATGTACACTGTATGCATCAATTCTCCTAGTAGAATCGAACTTCCATTGTATAATATCAACCATAACCACAAAAAATCTTCTTTGATCGTGTAAGTGTTAACGCGATCGAGCTCCTAAACTAAGTTGCCGAAAGCTCCCGTAACAAATTGATAAAAATTCTTGCACATGTATCTCTCTTGAGTGTACTTCGTTAGTTATAAATATTACGACTTCGCCTAGAGTTTTATTTAGATGTTTAAATAACGTTTTAATGTCTTGCTGTTTCAAGCGAGAAGTCAGTAGTGGTTTCTTTGGAATTTATGCTAGTTTCGTGCCTATCTGTGATATTTTGTATCAGGGTTATTACAAGAAAATCCATCAAGTAGTCTTACTTGTCTGCTACTCGGACTCTTCAGCTGTGCACTACCAATAGGTACACATAACTGGTACTTAACTAATCTGCCAAGAGAAGTGATTAATGTGTAATTTGTGACTAAAATAAGCTTCCATAAAGGCCACTAAGAAACAATGTTGTTTTACCATCACCACCATTTTACCCACAGTTAACCTATGAAGTCAACACACACGGCACTTTCGAAAAAATTCCGTGTTCCGTCGAGTGTGAAAAATTAAATAAATTCATAACAAAATTTGCGTGGCGAGGCAAGATGCGAGCCGCGAGGCACGGGGTACGAGGCAAGGCGAAAGACGTGTCAAAGGTTAGGAATATACTACACTTGATTTAGCGAGACATTCCGCGTTTGGCTAATTTGACTACGTCCCGCTTCTTGGGTCAAAGATGTAGCTACTTTTGGATGTGACAACAGAAATTAAACGAACATTTTTACTTAATTCGTGAGTTCGGACTCCGGCGCTCAATTAATAATTATGTCCAATTTTTTTCAGCCGATCTCTTCTGTAAAAATCTCACCGTGAAAAATTTGATGAAGTGAGCGTGAAGTGATCTGTCAATAGTGTCAATCCCTAGCATCGTGTGGAATGTCAGCTCACTTCACCTAACCTTTCACGGTGACATTTTTGCAGAATATACCGGCAGAAAAAAATTGGACATAATTATTAATTGAGCGCCGGAGTACGAACCCATAACTTCAGCCAAAAGACGTCGACTGCTGGACATAAGCCTCCCCCAAATGGGTGGGGTTGCCATAATCGGATAATAATATAATAAAAAAAAAAATAATAAAGGAATGGACGGAGGGTTCTGTCAGACTTTTACTGACTAAAACCACCCCATGTTTTCGCACACTTGCACCGGAGGCTGCGGGGGCACTTAAGCAATCTTCAACGGAGCCCCCGACTAGTGACGGCCCGTCTCCGTGGACCCTAGCTGTCAGGTCAAGCGGGGGGAGTGAGGTGTTTGACACCCCCCGCGACATCTAAGAAGTGCGTGCGTGGAACAATACGCGTCACCACCTCCACCATCACCACCGTGGAACCTGCTGCGGGCCGGGAGAGCAGTCGAAATCACCCTCTCCGTTTCCGCTGCCTCCTTCTGCGACATGGCATTTTCGCAGAAAGAGATCACCACGAATAACACTTTGCCCTAACCCTGGACTTGTGACCTCTAGACCAACGAGGCAGCTAAAACACAAGGTGGTCAACAATGTGACAATTTTGTACCTCATCCATAAACAATTTAATTCTACCTCGGTGTCACCCGACGCCCTGCAGACGGCTGATTGCCAAGCTCTTCTATTTATCAAATAAATATTGAATCATTTCATTTGCTTCATTTTGCGGCCAGACTCTGTTTTTTTGACGTTTACGGGACTTTCTGTATCTTGGAGGGACAATTTATAACTTGTACATCACGCGCTTGAGATCATTAGTATCACGAGAAATCACAAAAAGGCGTCTCCAATTGTACCATTTTATTCGACCAATGGCCACTCCCAGCTGCTACGAGCCACCCTGCGAAAATCGTCGCTCCACCTCTCCTGAGAGCCTACTACCTTAACGTTTGCCAATTTTAGTCACTATACCATTCTATAACACGACTATGGCCGGCTTTGAGTAATACTCAAAGATGGCCGGCCTAGTAACTTAAAGTTGTAAAAGGATCTTTTGGCGCGCGGCGAAAATGGTACTAATGACGCCATCTTTTTTTTTCCATTTATTTTTACAAAATAATTTAACAACAACAGTACGGTCTTTTGGCACCTGAATGACATTGGCGCCCCTATCAAAATCATTCAAGCGCCAAAAGACCCTTGTAGCACTATAAACGCAAATAGGTACTGAAAATTTTATAAAATAAAATTGTATGCGCCGCCAGCACGGTTAATTGCCCGTGGTTCCCCAACGGTATTTTTTCTCTATCAATCGGACCATGGGCAAATCAAGTTCTGGGAGCCTAAAATGGACGCTTTGGCAGAATCATGCGTGCAATTCATACAGCCCGCAATTCGTCTGTTTGACAGCTGCTATTTAACATTACACTTCAATATATTAATTCTGAATTCGTGGACCATTTTACGAAACTCCATACACAACTGTCAAACAGATGAATTGCGGGATATGAATTGAACGCAGATCATAATATGATTCTGCGAAAGCGTCCATTTTAGGGCCCCTGTTTTACCCGTGGTTTTATTAAAACTAAAGTGAGTATTTATAGTTTCGCTAAAATTGGTATGAACGTAACAGAAGCAAAAGGAGTATGTAAGGATCCTAGCAGGTGGAGATAGATTCTCAAAAGGACAGGAGCACCTACACGTAAGCAGATAAATGACAAAAAATGATTTATTAGGTAAAGCCTTTACAGCAAACAATCTTTAGACAATAAACGTTTAGTCTAATATTTGTATTTATTATTTTTAGTAGGCTACCCGGAACTGAAAATGGTTAGGTTAGGATAAAACTGTGGCCCCATAAGCACGAGCCGAGCGAGCGTAGCGAACGGTGCCGCGGGAGCGGCTGGCGAATGCCAGAAACGACTAGAATGATATAGAAACAATTACTTTAGTAGTTTGTTGTAGGTTTTAATTTTTAAGTTCAATGTAACTATAAAAATCTATTTATGTATTCTATTAGTTATCCATAGTAGGTACAAGCTGGTAGCTAGGTTTACGCTTATTTATACTGTGCAACAGTGTCCAAGATATTTCATTCTATTCATTTGTGTATGCACCTGTACCATTTTCGTTTTTTTTGAGAATCTTTCCTTTTGAGAATCTGTCTTTTTGAGAATCTGGCCTTATGAGAATCTGTCTTTTTGAAAATCTGTCCCTATGAGAATCTGTCTTTAGTTATGAGAGCAAGCGGAAAGTACACATGGGCAAAAATATTTATCTTAGTTCTACTCGACCAGTAGATCTAGTGTCAATACAATGTGATAATTTTATTAAAATGGTCCGATTGATAGAACCACCGAAAAGAAAAATACCCTTGGTCCTACTAGAACTACGCGGTCGAACCACCTTAGTGCCGCCACAGCACTCTACAACTAAAGAGACAAGAGTGACGCAAGCCGCAGAGCTGCTACGTCCCTGTGTCCTGTTTGTCTGAGCTTTTGATGCTGCACACTCCCTTCGTCCTCCATACCTTGGGCTTCCATTTGTTGGCGCTGGAGCACGTCCCTTTGTCTCTGCTGCACCTTCGACCTCGTGAGGACTTCCTTCTTAGGCGGCGGCGGTGCACGGTGGGCTGAAAATCGGCTCTCATAGACTTGGGGATTTCAATTTGCAAGTGCCGGATTTTTGCAGGATATAGCTTCTATTAGTGATTACTATAAACAAAAATTACACCCGAGTTAATTCTGCTCAAAAACGAAGGAATTATAAATTTTTTACGATAAATTTGTATGAAGCTGATATGAAAAATCTAATTATCTCTGTGCTAAGCACAGGTAGCACGATGCATTTGATCTGGCTTCAGAAAGGTATGTGCATACTTTAGCGTCGATCATTGTCATCGTTAGTTGATGAGTCACCCTGTTATTGTTACTGCACTCTGTGGGGATATTTTTCATCATCCATTTGTCTTTTCAACTCAACGACAACTGCTCCGCTCTCCTTTACAAAAGTAAACTGAACTGGACGACAATACAAAGCTGAGCATCGTTTTGGGTTCGTCCATAAAGTGGTATCTTCATCTGTCAGTTTTAGTGGCACCAAGGAGGTCATGAAAATGCTTAAATCATCTTACTCACCCTCCATTTTCTGCTTGTATCGGCTTTGGCTGGAAGTACCATCAAATCTCCACTTGGATATCAGCTAAAGCATTTTGTGTTGATAAATATCTAGCTCAAACATAGTTGTCTACGTGTGGGTGTACTATAAACCTCTGCCTACTCCTTCGGAGATGATGATGATGCTATTTTATGTTACGTGTTCGTTGAATAAATAAAAATACTTTGAAGATTTAAAAAAAAAATACGGCATAATATTTTTCGGCAAATCGGCGACAAAAAAATCGTAAATAATTAGCACTATATCACCTGTAAGGATATTCGTGTCATTTTTGTATATAGTAATGACTAATAGAGGCTATATCTGGCAAAAAATCCGGCACTTGCAAATTGAAATCCCGAAGTCTATGAAAGCCGATTTTCAACACACCGTGCGGTGGCGGCGTATTAAAAATGATCCGGCTCGAAGGACTGAATGTGGGTGTGATCCGGCCAAATCATTTAAATATGGTTACATGTCTTACATTGGAGTTAAAATCTCAAGCAGGCAGGTTTGGGCACGCCACAATTGTAGCGATAAGTCCCCTCTTTGAGGAGTGGCTAGAGAGGCGCCACGTCCTCACCTTCCGTCCGAATGACGCAGGTCCTCACCTTCCGTCCGAATGACGCAGGTCCTCACCTTCCGTCCGAATGACGCAGGTCCTCACCTTCCGTCCGAATGACGCAGGTCCTCACCGGACACGGTTGTTTCGGGATAATTTCCCACCCAGGAAAAAAAAATTATATAATCTGAGATTAAAATCTTAAAAAAACTCACTTTATCCTACTTGGAAATAATTATCTAAAACTTTATTTATCCTTATTATCCCTTAAAACATTTTTTCCCTACGAAATGTCGCAGTAGGTATGCCCTACGCACTAATAAAACATTTAAGTATTTTATTAGTGTATTGACCAACACGGTATCGAGCAAGGAATTGAAATTCGAATATCTAGCCGTCCCTTTTCCTCACACGATGGCACTGTATCTCTGAACCCCTCTTTAATTAACCCCCTGTCAGTTTAGTTAGATGGAAAGACACTATACGCGGCCGCAGTGGCTCTGCCAATTGGCGGGAAACTTGTGAAGTGCTTGCAGTCCATATTACGTAATTTATGATGGCAACAATCAATCTCTATTGTTTAGTGGCTTTATTAAATGGATAGTGGATGGATATCGCCATGGTCGGCACGAGAATGAGATGTATTTTATAACGCTGCGTGTCGCGAGTTCGATTCCCGCACGGAAAAAATATTTGTATGACCTACAAGTAGTTGTTCCGAGTCTGGCTGTTTGTGTATGTGAGTTTAAATGTTTGTAAACGCACCCACAATACAGGAGAAATTCCTAGTGTGGGGCAACGTTTTTAAATAAAAAAAAAAGAAAAGTAAGAAAGAAAGAAAAGAACGGATTCGGTGACTTTTTAGGGTTCCATACCTCAATAGGAAAAACGGAACCCTTACCTCACTTCGTTGTCCGTCTGTCTGTCAGTCTGTCAAGACTCTTTTTCTCAGGAACGGTTGGAGGTATCAAGTTGAAATTAATTAATATGAAATACGTGGTCTACGGTCCCTTGGAGCTCAAAAAAATCAAGCTTCTAAGTCAACGCAATCAAAAACTACGGCGATTTATGCGACATATTTTGATACTCTAGCTAGGTAATCATATTCGTAATGAAGATGAAAAAAAAACTGCTTATAACGTTCCCACTGCTGGGACACAAGCCTCCTTCCTGTGAGAGGGAGTGGACTATAAATCCATCACATGGGCCCAGTGCCGGTTGGTGCATGTTACCTTTATTCCCAGTAGTTCCATGTACCTAGCTAGTTCCACATGGAACTATTTGCAACCTAAAAAAAATATATTTTGTACCATTACTTCCATGTAATTTTAAACTAGTTATACAGCCGACATTTCTTTCATAAGGAACTGCTGTAACTATATTATAACCATGTGATTATAGTTGAGTTCCATAATGTACTATTGCAACCTGGTAGGTACTATATAATATAGTTTCAGTAAAGATGTGGCACTTTACTGAGTCCTCACGCGGACTTCTTGAGAGAACTTGAAGCGAAGTTGCACTGTTTTGTTTCATTTGCCTACACTAATGCACGTTCACAAACACTTAATGGTTAATAATCCACCATTATTACACATTAATATTCGGCTAAACACTAATTTTGGAAAATTAAACAAACTGCTGAACATGACGCTTCACTTTCCCGCCAAGAAGTCCCCTTCAAATACTTATAAACGTTAAGTTTATTTTAATTTATTTTTATGAAGATTTTTATATATAAGTTAATGTTCTAAAATGCTTATCTCATATTATTATTGTGTTAATTTTTTCGCAAATGGTACGAAAAGTAGAGTATTTTCCTCGGTGATAAAGCTGTCTTAGTCTTGGGTGAACTTAAATCCCTCGCTACACTCGCGATTTAAATCGTCATCCGCGACAGAACACACTGCTTTATCTCCTTGGTTAATAATCTACTATTAACGATAGTATGTAGTATGTAAATATCATAGGATGTATGTTAATACTTAATGAAAATGATAGAAGTAGTCTCAGAAGATACCGGCATTGTTAGTAGGTATTTATAAGCTTATCGCTTGGACTATATTCTCAATCTCATAGTAAGTTTTGGACTTTAGCCATTCAGTCAGAGCATTTTTGCAGTCTCGACATGAAAGTAAGTACTTAAATGTTTAATTCCTTGTTTATCAAATTATATAAGTGAGAAGATTGCCTAGCGTATTGTCTCTTATCAAAAGTTGATTTAACAGAAACAGTGACGTAACTAAATATGTATGTTCATCTCTTTCTAACAACAGATATCGGTATAGGTCTTTCCTTTTCTTCACGCGCTGTATGATTGTATGCAAGTATGTAGCTACAATCTACAATCATGGCTTACGCTGTTTTTGAGTGCACTAATGTTCGTGTATGACGCGTCTATTTACGTATAATACGTCATTGATATTAGGCAGTCCTTCCCTATTTTGTCCAACTGATTTGACCACAAGGAAATTTGACGATGGATTTTTCCCTGTGGTTAAACTACTCCAATGACCCGCGCAGACCGTACAACAGTTGAGTTCGGCAACATAAGTTCTAAAGAGCCTAAGACTGCTGTATTTCACTATGAATTAAAGGGATAGGTACCGGGTAAAACGGGGTGAATAGAAATGCGCAGGGGTGAATCGAGACGCAACTTTAAAATGGATTTTAACATTGAAATAATATCTTTTGTTGCCAAAAAGGACTTTAATGTGTTACCTGTAGGCAATGACGTATTATATATAGACACGTTATCAACCAACATCTCGGCGCTTAAAAACGGCAAAAATACTAGATAACTACCTACTTATACTCGTAAAGAAAGGGAAAGAAAATATGACACCGTACGGCGGGATGCCTGTTGCTAGAGGGAGATAAATAAACATCTTCAGTTACGTCACAGGATAATAACGTCACGTGACTACTAACTTCATGCGCCGGCCGCCATTAGACGCAGCGTCGTACAAAATAAAATAAAATAATGTAGTTTTGTAAACTTACGCGTGAAATGACACATTTTTGTCTTTAACTTTTGGGGTATAATTGGTACATCCTCTGAAAACACACGACGGCATGTTTTCTTTATGTTTTGCACAGGTTTTCACACACGATATAAATTAAAAACAAACATAGCGTCGCGCGACAGGTTAGTGCGTGACTGAGCGCAATGTGGCCAATTGGCTTCATTTCATGTTGCCATTTTAGAGTGTGGACAACGTATCTATAGTTTTATACATCATTGCCTGTAGGTACTATAATTTACGATTAAGTGTCCTTGTTGGCAACAAACTATATTATTTCAAGGTTAAAATCCATTTTAAAGTTGCGTCTCGATTCACCCCTGCATTTCTATTGTGTGCGTTACGATTGCTCCGCCAAGTTACCCAAACAAAAAAAAACTTTGCCAAAAAAATTGTCGAAATTTGTCAAAATCGAAGGGAACAAACCAAAAATTTGTCAAAGTAAAAATAAAAAAGTTATAAGGGTTTTAAGTTGGCCGCGCGAACGTAACGTGGAGGATTGCGCGGCCATGGAGATCTCAGCAACTACTTGGGTTAGAGATCTAATTCTTTTTGTCAATTGAAGACTGAATTTGTCAAAAATTGTCGAAAAAACAATTATAAGCTCTAGATCAATATTTTACGAAATATTCACCTTGGAAGTTATGGCCGCGCAATCGTGCACTTGTCATTTCTTTAATGTTGATTATTTCTTTAAAACTTAAGACTTATACAGTAAAACTGTTACCAAAAGAATGGTCTTAATTTGTCAAAACTAACGAAAGCAATAAATACTACAAAGGTTTAGTAATAAAGTTTAACAGACGAAATCAGTCCAAAACGAAAAGCACGTGGCCGCGCGGTCGAAACGTTACTTTGTACGCTGATATCTCATTAACTATAATTGCTAGGATTTCGGTGTGAACATCCAATTTTGCGACATATTTACCTCATTAGAATTACATATCGTTTTACCCTCAGAACAGTTTTCAACGCGTGTAATCTCAAAAATTATGTTATCTCATACAATGTTCGAGCACGGTAACCATAATTTCGATTTGATTCGGGAATACCTTGTAGTGACAGCTACTTACTACATACACCTGAACCTGTTACCTTACCACGTTTTAACATTCCGTAAAGAAATATAGAAGCAATCGTCTTGAAAAATACGGTTTGTAAGAAACAAGAGACTAAACACCGATGCGGCACGAGCATCATCACAATGCCGCACACACATGGTTCGCTTCGAAAGAAGCGGTTTTGTAAGCGCAAGCAGAAGCACCAGCACAGATCCTTTCTGCCGGGCACCGGCGTCAAGTGAACATCGAAAAATCTGAAGACTGCCTGCCGATCCGCGGGGCGCGTGTGTCGTCAGCGTCATGTATCCTCGTGTCCATCTGTGTGGTTCCGGAGCGTGCAGTGAAGATACGGAGTGTGCTGGTGCTTCTGCTTGCGCTTACAAAACCGCTTCTTTCGAAGCGAACTATGTGTGTGTGGCATTGTGATGATGCTCGTGCCGAATCGCTTTTTACTCTCGTCTTTTTCCAGACAATTGCTTCAATGTTTCTTTACGGAATGTTAAAACGTGGTAAGGTAACAAGTTCAGTGGTAACTAGCTGTCACTATATACAACCTCTAACTGGAGACTAGCAATTATATTGGACAACAAATAGCTCAATCTGTAAAATGTATTATTAATATTAAATAAAAAACTTGTATATTTCATTATTTCGATTTATGTTTATTCATCAAAGCTTACAAAATTTTGGCCTCTCACTCTTTCTCACTCGTACAACTGCTGGCCAGTGGACCACCGGCCGAATGATCTAATAGTGAATATTAGTTTTAAGTTTTCGTAAGCTATAGAATTTCAATTCACTAGCTACATACTTAATGATAATGAAAAGGGCAGTGGAGTATATTTAAAAAAAACGAAAAAAAAAAATGACAAATTTACAGTTTAGTTGCGCGGGCGCTGGGTAAAATAGTCCGTCTGCACAATGAATGCGCACCTCTCCATATTGTCGGCGACGAGACCCTATCTACACCATAAAGTATAAATCGAGTCGTGAGTTAGAAGGAATTTAATAATGTCTAGTTAGAATATGTTATTATAAGGTTTATCTCTTTCTAATTAGTTTGTCTAACTTAAAATTGTTATTAGTTTTCATATTTAATCTAATATGACTGAAACAAACTAATTTACAAATAATTGTTTGAGTAATGTTAGGACTATACAATTACGTAACTTGCAAATGTGATTTTTTGTTTATGGTTATATTTTGATTGTTTTAGTTTTAAATGATAGAATCTTGCATAAAACCAATATTCCAATTCGTTTCAAGTTAATCGGATAACGCATTTAGGAGTTATAAGCAAATTTGTGTTTAATATTATTCATTAGTAAGAGATTCTATGAAATCGAATTTGTTGCGCATTCCTAACGCTAGCGGCGCCACTTGTACTATAACAGGGCATAAGCTTAAGTAGTAAGAACCCTTTACCTTAACGAGAGCCGTTACAGATTTTTGTCATTTTTAAGGTCTAAATTAAGGTTTTTTGATATAGTTTTTTATATATAGTTAAAATAAGTCCATACCTATGTTAGAAAAATAAGTTAAACATTGTAAGGGGTGTTTTACCATAGAAAATTGCCAGAGTAAGTTTCCCATACAAAACCACATTAGTGCCGTGTGCAAACTTAAAGTGCTCTGATTGGTTGAGCAAAGGGAGATTAGTGCCGTGTGCAAAATTGGAATATTCTGATTGGCTAGGGCTCTCTATAAAAAAGGAGCAAGTTTCTATGGTGATTCATTCCGAATCCAGCAGTATTAGAAGAAACAACCAAGAATAAACTGAAGTCTCCGATCAAGATTCAAGACTGAAAAAATCCTGTTTCATTTGAAGGAATCCCTCTTCGCCGCCAGTCTGTCCGAGGTCCCTGTGGGTTGTACCCAAGCAAACATACGCATTCAGGGGTGCGTGGTGACGTGTGTCGCCAGCGGAGTCACAAGACTCAGGTAGGGAACATTCGTCAAAACACTGGGAGATTGTCCCAGGACGACTGCGGGTGCTGGACGTGCCCCTCTCGTCCGAAACAGTTGGTCCTTCGAGCCGGATCCCTGCCAGAAGAAGAAGCAAGAAGAGTCCAGAAGATTAAGAAGATTGCAAGATGCCGGTAACCAGGTCGCAGAAGGATGCCCCCTTACGCCCGCCGTCCCGTCCTACCACTAGGGACGCGACGGCAGAAGCATCAGGGTCAGAAAGGGTCACGTCAGCGTCAAGATCATCAGGAACCGCAGCAACATCGGACACGAACACTTCTTCGGGTACAACGGCTACGCAGGAGACTACGGCTACAGAGGCTACGGCTACGACTGCTGCAACAGCGGTGTCCGAGAATAACGGACAGAAGAAAGAACATACCGCACAGAAGGAGACGACTAAGGAGACCCCAGAAGATGTCCCGGAAATGGGTGTTTATGGCTCAGCCTCGACCCTAAAACCGAAAGGGGCCAGTCGTCGCGCCAGGTCCACGAAGACCACGAGTTCCTCGGCCAGAAGACGCGAGCTGGAAGCCAGAGAAGAGTTAGCACGCCTGGAGTTGGAGCAAGCCCAGGCTGCGGCAAAGCTAGCCCGTGTCAGATTGGAGCTGACCCAATGTGAGGATGCAGACTCCGTGGATGAAGACCAGGAGGACAGAACAGCACAGGTGCAGAACTGGATCCAGACATCCGTATTGGAAGACAACGACATGGAACAACCAGAGCAACGAGGTCAGCACCCTTCAGAAGAGCCAAAGAAGGTGAAACCTGAAGAGAACTCCTCTGTGAAAGGTGCTACAATCGAAATTCAAGCACTAGCAACAGCACTGAAAGAAGTCTTTACCACAAGAGGAGGACCAGCAGCGCAGCCGAAGTACATCCACGAATTACCCTACTTCGACGGCAACAGCAGCGAGTGGTTGTCCTTCAAGGTTGTCTACGAAGATACAGCACCAATGTTCAACGACGTCCAAAATATGGCTCGACTAAGAAGAGCACTGAAAGGCAACGCAAGGGAAGCTATCAAGAGCCTGTTGTACTCTGAAGCCTCTCCGTTGGAAGTGATGCAGGCCCTCAGAAGAAGATATGGAAGACCTGATGCGCTGGTGCTGGCAGAATTGGATAAGGTCAAGACATTGCCGAAGATTTCAGAAAATCCAAGGGACATATGCATCTTCGCGAGCCAGATCAACAACAGCGTAGCAGCAATAAAAGGACTGAAGAAACCTCAGTACCTGCATTCACCTGAGATGGTAAAACAAATTATAGAGAAGATGCCGACAGTTCTCAAGTTCCGATGGTATGACTTCACTGCAGCATCAGAAGAAGGCGAGTTCTCCAACCTGAAGCTGGTATCCAAGTTCCTGAACATAGAAGCGGACAAGTGTGGAGCCTTCGCAACTTCAGAAGAAAAGAGCGGGTTCAAGAGGACCCATCGACAAGCGACGCATTCAACCAAGGAAAAGAACTTCAAAAAAAAGGATTCAAAACAAACGGAAAAGGCTTGCCCTATGTGTGAGGGCGAACACTTCCTCGTCGAATGTCAGAAGTTCCAGAGGGCGTCAGTTCAAGATCGGTGGGCAACAGCCAAGAAGAGTCACGTCTGCTTCAAATGTCTTCAAGGAAGACACCGGAAGGAGAGCTGCAGAAAACCACCGTGCAAGGAATGCAAGAGGTGGCACCATCATTTACTGCACGTCAAGTCCGAAGAAAATACCTCGGAGGACAATAAAAAGGAAACACCACAAGAGGTGGCGAGCGTCACAGCATCAGTGAATGCAGTCAGCAACGCAAGGGCATATCTGAAGATAGTCCCAGTGGAAGTCTTCGGATCAAAAGGATCAAAGAAGATATTGGCTCTTATGGATGAAGGGTCAACAGTGTCACTTCTGGATGAAAAAGTGGCAGAAGAGATTGGCGTTCAAGGAAGCAAGGAGGAACTGGTCATCGAGACAGTGGGAGGCAGGCTGATAAGAAAGACGGATTCTCAGGTGCTGAACCTTACGATAAAGGGGGTTTATCAAGAAAACAAGAAGACCATAAAGCGAGTCCGAACCGTCAACGAGTTGAAGCTTGCACCACAGTTCCTAGACAAGAATAGGATACGAGATTGTCAACACTTAAAGAAGATCGCCGACTCTCTATATTATGAAAGGGAGTTACTCATAGGTCAAGATAATTCGGAGCTGATAGTGACTCAAGAAGTAAGAAAAGGTAAACCAGGAGAACCAGTTGCTTCAAGAACGGGACTTGGATGGGTGCTCCATGGGTCAGACACTGGAGGCGCAAGACCAGTACACTTCCTGAACACATGTCTACATGTCAGCGCTCCAGAAGAAGAAATGCATCAAGCCATTAAGGATCATTTCGCAATTGAAGCACTTGGCGTGCAACCAAGAAGACCCACTACAGACTCAGAAGGAAGAGCAGTCACCATCCTAGAGAAGACCTGCAGAAGACTTGAAGATGGTCGATTCGAAGCTGGACTTCTGTGGAAGAATGAAGAAGAACAGATGCCAGAGAGCTACACGTCTGCCAAGAACCGATTGATCAACATTGAGAAGAAGATAGACAAAGATCCTCTGTTAAAGGCGGAGTACAGCAAGCAGATCCAGCATCTAATCGACAACAAGTATGCAGAAGAAGCATCTCAAGAAATTGAAGACGCCAAGAAAACGTGGTACCTCCCTCATTTCTCTGTGGTACATCCATTGAAGAAGAAGATACGGATTGTCTTCGACGCTGCAGCCATGTCAAAAGGGAGAAGCCTCAACAACGCTCTGCTGCCAGGACCAGACCTACTACAATCCCTCTTCGGGGTGTTACTGCGGTTCCGGCAAGGGCCATTAGCAGTGGCAGCTGACATAAATGAAATGTTTCTCCAAGTTCGCATCAGGCCAGAAGATAGAGACAGCCTGAGGTTCCTGTGGCGCGGGGATCGTCGCGACGTGTCGCCAAAGAAGTATAGGATGACATCGGTCATCTTCGGCGCGACATCATCTCCGAGCACAGCGATCTATGTAAAGAACCGAAATGCAGCGGACTTCAAAGAACAGTATCCAGAGGCAGCAAGAGCAATTGAACTAAACCATTACATGGATGACTACCTGCACAGTTTCCACCAGGAAGAAGACTTCAGAAAAGTGACAGCACAGGTGGACTTCATACACAAGAAGGCGGGCTTCGATTTAAGAGGATGGGCATCAAACTATCCTGAACTGCTGCAAGACTTGAAGACCGAAACGACAGACAAAAAAGAAGTAGACCTAGGTGAAAAGGAAGAAAAAACACTAGGACTACGCTGGTTCACAGAAAGGGACTCCATCGGCTTCAGGGCTAACCTCCGGAACACACCGGATGAAATAGCTAAGGGGTTCAAGGTGCCTACGAAAAGGGAAGTCACCAGCGCTGTAATGTCGACCTTCGATCCACTGGGATTAGCATCACCTGTTCTCATCCAGGGTAAAAAGCTGCTTCAGAACATATGGCGAAGCGGCATCAGCTGGGATGAAGAAATAGAAATAATAAAAAAAAGATAGAAGAAAGGGAGTACGAAGCATGGAAGACTTACCTAGAGAAGATGAAGTTACTCCGAGACCTTCAGATTCCAAGATGCCTGGCGCCACATTGCACCGAGGGGGAGCTGCACACGTTTACGGACGCAAGTGAGACGGCGTATGCAGCAACGGTCTATTGGAGAACAATAGATCAAGATGGAACTTACCACGTCAACCTAGTAGCAGCGAAAGTAAGAGTCACTCCACTGAAACCAATATCAATCCCGCGACTCGAGCTACAAGCGGCTCTCCTAGGAAGCAGACTGGCACATTCTGTAGAAGAAGAAATGGATCTGAAATTTGAGAAGAAAACGTTTTGGACAGACTCCAGCATCGTACTTTCTTGGATCAAGACGGACCCGAGAACCTTCAAGACATTCGTAGCTCATCGCTTGGCAGAGGTAGAAGATCTTACAAAACCTCAAGATTGGAGATGGGTACCCACGGCGCAGAACCCTGCAGATGATGCGACGCGCGACGTACCAGAACACTTCGACTGCAATCACCGATGGTACACCGGACCGGACTTTCTGAGAAAAGAGGAAGCTCACTGGCCAGCAGCAAGAACCTTCAAGAAAGAAACCACCGGCGAAGAAAAGACAACAGATGTCGTAGCAGCAACAAGCACCACTCATCCATCACCAAATCCTGAGAGGTTTTCGTCATGGAAGAGACTTTGGCGAGCCACAGCAAGAGTACTGCAGTTCATACAACTCTGCAGGACAAAGGGGAAGGTCAACGTCAGCAAACAAGATCCCACATGGAAAGTAACGAAAGGAAAAAAGAAGAAGACGATGGTGAAACGACACCAGCCTTCTAAAATAAAAGAAAGAAATTACACAGATTTACTGGAGCAGGCTGAAACTCTGCTACTAAAAAGAAGTCAAGAAAGAAGCTTCAGAGAAGACATCAGGTGTCTACAGCAAAGGAAGCAATTAGAAAGCGGCAGCAAATTGAAAAAGCTCGACGTAGTACTGGTAGAAGGTCTCCTGCGGCTAAAAGGAAGAATCGACGCGATACCGGGGGTAACCAGAGACTACGAGCGACCCATCGTGCTCGACAGCAAGGACAAAATAACACGACTCATCATTGAAGAATTCCACTGCCGTTTCAATCATGGAAATCACGCAACAGTAATGAACGAAGTAAGACAGTGCTTTTGGGTATTGGGACTGAGGTCAGCGATCAAGGCAGTTCAGCATCAATGCCAGTGGTGCAAGACAAGGAAGGCAAGACCGCAAGAACTACCGACGGGCAACTTACCTTCTGAAAGGCTGATGCACAGTAACCCTCCTTTTACGTGCACTGGCATAGATTACTTTGGCCCGATAACAATCACCGTAGCAAGACGTCATGAAAAAAGATGGGGAGCTCTATTTACATGCTTGACGACAAGAGCTGTACACATTGAACTCACTCCTTCACTCTCCACCGACAGCATGATCATGGCACTACGACGATTTGCTGCAAGAAGAGGAATGCTGAAGACTATCTACACTGACAACGGAACCAACTTCGTTGGTGCAAACAAAGAACTGAAAGAAGCACTAGACACCATGAAGCTAGAAGACTTCGCTTCAGAAGCAGAAAAGATTGGCGTACAGTGGAAGTTCATACCTCCTGGTGCGCCAAATATGGGCGGCGCATGGGAGCGTCTGGTGCGATCCATAAAAACCGCACTAGGCGCCACACTCAACGACAGACATCCACGAGAGGAGGTACTCCACACCCTCCTCCTAGAGGCCGAACATATAGTCAACTCTCGGCCCCTCACTCACCTCTCCGAGAATCCCGAAGAAGAAGCACTCACTCCAAACCACTTCCTCATCGGGCGGTCGTGCGGCGCGGCGAGAATCGGTGGCTTTGAAGACAACGAGCTCGTGGGCAAGCACACCTGGAAGGCCACGCAGCGACTTGCCGACCACTTTTGGCAACGTTGGCTGCGAGAATATCTGCCCACTCTACTGCCGAGGAAATCAGCAAGAAGAATCAGCGCTACAGACCTGCGAGTCGGAGACATTGTGTTGATCGTCGACCACACCCTACCAAGATGCACCTGGCCACGCGGCAGAATCCAGCAAGTGTATCCGGGACCAGATGGGCGGACCAGGATCGTCGATGTCCAGACACGAGGAGGAGTGCTGCGAAGACCCAGTTCGAGAGTGGTGCTGTTGGTGCCGGGAGTATCGCCGAGTCAAGAAGATGGTGCGACGCACGAGGGGGAGAATGTCGGCGACGAGACCCTATCTACACCATAAAGTATAAATCGAGTCGTGAGTTAGAAGGAATTTAATAATGTCTAGTTAGAATATGTTATTATAAGGTTTATCTCTTTCTAATTAGTTTGTCTAACTTAAAATTGTTATTAGTTTTCATATTTAATCTAATATGACTGAAACAAACTAATTTACAAATAATTGTTTGAGTAATGTTAGGACTATACAATTACGTAACTTGCAAATGTGATTTTTTGTTTATGATTTATTGTTTTAGTTTTAAATGATAGAATCTTGCATAAAACCAATATTCCAATTCGTTTCAAGTTAATCGGATAACGCATTTAGGAGTTATAAGCAAATTTGTGTTTAATATTATTCATTAGTAAGAGATTCTATGAAATCGAATTTGTTGCGCATTCCTAACGCTAGCGGCGCCACTTGTACTATAACAGGGCATAAGCTTAAGTAGTAAGAACCCTTTACCTTAACGAGAGCCGTTACAGATTTTTGTCATTTTTAAGGTCTAAATTAAGGTTTTTTGATATAGTTTTTTATATATAGTTAAAATAAGTCCATACCTATGTTAGAAAAATAAGTTAAACATTGTAAGGGGTGTTTTACCATAGAAAATTGCCAGAGTAAGTTTCCCATACAAAACCACATTAGTGCCGTGTGCAAACTTAAAGTGCTCTGATTGGTTGAGCAAAGGGAGATTAGTGCCGTGTGCAAAATTGGAATATTCTGATTGGCTAGGGCTCTCTATAAAAAAGGAGCAAGTTTCTATGGTGATTCATTCCGAATCCAGCAGTATTAGAAGAAACAACCAAGAATAAACTGAAGTCTCCGATCAAGATTCAAGACTGAAAAAATCCTGTTTCATTTGAAGGAATCCCTCTTCGCCGCCAGTCTGTCCGAGGTCCCTGTGGGTTGTACCCAAGCAAACATACGCATTCAGGGGTGCGTGGTGACGTGTGTCGCCAGCGGAGTCACAAGACTCAGGTAGGGAACATTCGTCAAAACACTGGGAGATTGTCCCAGGACGACTGCGGGTGCTGGACGTGCCCCTCTCGTCCAAAACAATATGTATCGCGACGGAACGTCAACTTCAGAGCGTTCGTCGTGCGGGTTCCGAACTGTTATCTGCCCCTCGTCATGGAAGAAGACTTTTGGCCGCAGGACGTGGTGTTCCGTCGCTTCCGCGGACATTCTACAGGACAGAACAATCTAGTGCAAAGTGCAGTGCTACTAACATAGTCTTAAGCCTTTTTATTAACACAAGTTTTTGTTTATACATTATGTATGTTTAGGTTAAGGTATTTTTCAATGGGCCTGTGTCGCCTGAAATAAATGGTATTATTATTATTCCTTTATTTCATTAAATATACATATAAATTATATTTTTAAATATTAGAATATAAACAAAATATAAAAACATTTAAAAATATAAAAAATAGTAGCCCACCGGTATCGGGAACAAGGTCCAAGCTACCGGCAGTCAGGGCTCCAGAGAGAGGAACCTCCTAACAATGCGAGCCGTGTCCAGAAGTACCGCTCTCTGAATCAGGCCCTTAATCCAGCCGCCCAACGAGAGCCTCGTTAGGTGTTGGTCGAGGCTCTTGGCAATTAAGCCATTGGCTGATACAACTATCGGCACAATGATTGCTGAGTCCACATCCCACATGTCGACAACCTCGCGAGCCAAGTCAAGATACTTGATTTCTTTATCTTTCTCGGCTTTCACGAGGTTCCCGTCATGAGGGACCGTTATGTCAATAATCATTGTGCGCCGCTCTATTCGATCCACCACCACTATATCAGGTTTATTGGCAACAATAGTCCTGTCAGTGATGATGGATCGGTCCCAGTACAATGTGATATTTCCACTCTCGAGAACTGGGTCGGGCACATACCTGAAGTACGGCACCTCCGATTCCACAAGGTTGTATTTCAGAGCAAGTTGCTGATGGATAATCCTGGCTACAAGGTTGTGTCTATGCAAGTATTCTTCGTTAGCTAGACGAGAACACCCGGAGATAATGTGTCGGATTGATTCTCCCGGACGGTGGCATGCCCGACACACGTCAACCGTGCCGTCCTTCACAATAAATCTCCGATAATTCTTAGTCATGATAACTTCGTCCATAATTGCACAGACAAAGCCTTCGGTTTCCCCAAAGAGATCACCGAAACGCAGCCAGGCTACGGACGCTAAAAAGTCTACTTCGGGTTCATGTAGGGCCCGGAAAAAGCGTCCGTGAAGCTGCTTACTTTGCCATACCTCCCTGCGATCATTAGTGTCAAGCACTACAGGTTTGCGCCAGTTCTCTGTAGCCAAGGAGAGCGGGGTGAGGCCCTTGTCCACCACGACCACATCTCGATGCATCCCCACGTCGTCTTCTAGGAAATATTCCCTGAGACTGCATATCTCGCGATTGTGGAGTGTCTTAGCGTTTAAAAAGCCACGACCTCCACACTTTCGCGGGATATACAGTCTCATTACCGAGGACCGTGGGTGATGCATTCGATATGCAGTCAGCAGCGTACGAACCCTCCTATCCAGGGCGTCAAGTTCGGTCTGAGTCCATTTGAGTATGCCGAAAGAGTACATCAAAACCGGCATGACCCAACCGTTGAAGGCGCGCACTTTGTTCCCGCCTGATAGAAGACTATTAAATACTTTCTTCAGGCGGGCAAAGAAGCGCTCCTTCAACGATTGCTTCATGTCAGTAACATTGATGCCCAACGCTTCCGACATACCCAAATACTTATAGGTTTCGGATGCGGAGAGGGCTCTAAGGTTTATGGAATCCGAAAGTTGGGTTCCCACGGATTCCACAATCTTCCCTCGCTTTACATGCATGACCGCACATTTGTCCACACCAAATTCCATCCTGATGGCACTACTGAAAGTTTCAGTTACTTTCAGTAGTTCCATCAGATGCAAATTGTTGGGGGCAAAGAGTTTTAGGTCATCCATGTAGAGGAGGTGAGATATAACCTGACCACCTCTCCTCAACCGATAGCCTAGACCTGAATCCTCCAGCAGTGTGCTAAGAGGATTCAAGGCTAAGCGGAACCAAAGCGGACTCAAACTATCGCCCTGAAATATGCCTCGCTCGATCCTTATCGGTTCGCTATTCCTCTGGATATTTCGACATCCTGGATAGCAAAGGACTCTCCTCCATTGCCTCATACATGACATCAGGAAGGTGCGCAGAGTTGGATCTACTTTATACAGCTCCAGCACCCTCATGAGCCATGTATGTGGCACCGAGTCATAGGCCTTCTTATAATCTATCCAACATGTCGACAGATCCTTTCGGGAACGTCGAACCTGTTGGCTAATGGCCATATCAATGAGGAGTAACTCCTTAGTACCGCGAGACCCGTTCCTACATCCATTTTGAGAGGCAGACATGATGGAGTTAGTGTCTATATGTTTGTTAATTTTAGCTCTCAAAATGGATGTAAGAACTTTATAGACCGTCGGTAAACACGTGATCGGTCTATAATTTTTGGGTTCCGCGGTGCTACCTGATTTATGGAGCAGGTGGGTTATTCCTGTCGTTAGGAACTGGGGTAGCGAACCAGACTCCAAAGAAGTCTGGTACTGAGCCGCCAAGCGAGCGTGCGACCCAACAAACCATTTGATCCAGAAGTTGTGCAGTCCGTCCGGTCCTGGAGACTTCCAGTTAGGCAACGGACGGACCGCACGAGCTACATCTTGGGGGCAGATGGTAATAGCCCCCATTTCTGGTATTGGATCGCAGGCTCGCTCAACTTTTCGAGTCCAATCACCTTCAGTGTGACCGACAGGCACCGACCAGATACTGTGCCAGAAAGAAGACATGGCATCATTATCCGGCAGGTGCGTGTCAGTCACACCTTGATTCGGTCGCTCCCAAGCCCTATAAACCCACCTTTCATTGCTCTGGACGGTGCGATTCTGAGTGTATCGGTCCACACGCCGCTTATACCTACGAATACGGTTTGCCCAAGCATACACTTTCTGCTTCAGGAAGTCTATGCGCTCTGTGACACGAGATAAATAGTCCTCAGGGCTGGTATCAGTCCCTGAGAACGCCCGCCTCACAAAGCGCATAACTCTTGGGCGAGTATTGCCCTCCCTGAAGCTGATTAGTTTACCGATGAGCGCTCTGGCCCCACCAATACGACGCTCAATTCTGCACTGCCAGGCTGGTACGGCTGGTTTCGGTAGTGTAGCTATAAAGTCATTTTGAAATTTTACGTGAGCTACACGACATGCCGCTACAGCCGCGCAGTACAGAATCGAATGAGTATCAGTGAGGTCTTCGCAGTCATCAAAATAGTTTGACAACTGCGAATCCAGAGCTGCCACCAGCGCCCTATTTTTGTTATGCATGGGCAAACGAGGTAAGCGTGGTCTAAGTTCGGGTGACATAAACCGATATTCCCGAATCGCACCCTCCAAAGCACTCCTCAATTTCTCATTGCACTGGGGACTTACGTTTGTAGCCCTGTCATCATTCCCCTCGTCAGCTTGGACTGTGTGGGACTGCGATGGTACCACAACAGTCTGCGACAGGGGGGCGATGACATGGCTATTCCGCATTTCAGTTCGCAGGCGATCAAGTACAGTGTCATCCAACATATGATTACGTTGGATAACCCGCACCTGATCCGATAGTCGTTGTGCCGAAACGTTGACAGCTGGTTCAAGCACCTGAAAAAGAGAGAGCATCCGAACACGGTACGCGGTCAGATTGTTTCCCCCCTCTGTAGCCCCATAGTATGAGCGCATGACGTTCTCATTGATGGTTCGTGTCCATCTCATGCGCTGCACACTTCCGCCGGGAGCTGGGACCCTATCAGAGGCCGGTGGGCCTCGAGGTCCTAAACCATCCGGCGGCCGGCGTCCTCCCCGTCGACGAGCAGGTGGTGGCGTCGTGGGCGGGGAGAAATACTCGTCGCTCGAGCTCGACGCAACTACCGCGGCCGGTGTCGTCACAGTGGGGCTGGGTACCGGCGGTGGCGAGGCGGAGCTGAGCGAAGAGTCCAGAGGTGGTGGGCGTGCACTTCTTACGGCTGATCTCGTCAACATCTCGATAAAATTTTCATTATTATTTTCTGTTTTTCAGTGGCATGGTATGACAGATTATATTATTATTATTTTCATTTATTACTTAAACATACATATTGATTATATTTTTAAATATTTTTTATAAAAAACATTAAAAAAGAAAAACATTTAAAAATACAAAAAACAGTAGTCCATCGGCATCAGGAACAAGGTCCAAGCTGCCGGTGGTTAGGGCTCTAGAGAGAGGAACCTCCTCACTATGCGTGCCGTGTCGAGGAGTACTGCTTTCTGAATCAAGCCCTTGACCCAGCCGCGTAATGAGAGCCTCCTGAGGTGTTGGTCGAGGCTCTTCGCTATTAGGCCATTGACCGTAATGATTATCGGTACAATGATTGCAGAGTCCACATCCCACATGTCGACAACCTCGTGTGCTAAGTCAAGATACTTTATCTTTTTATCATTCTCAGCTTTCACGAGATTCTCGTCATGAGGGACAGCGATATCAACAATCATTGCACGGCGCTCTCGTCGATCTATCACCACAATATCAGGTTTATTGGCTACAATAGTCCTGTCAGTGATGATAGATCGATCCCAGTACAATGTGGCATGCCCATTCTCGAGAACTGGGTCGGGCACATACCTGTAGTATGGTACTTCGATTTCCACAAGGTTGTACTGCAAGGCAAGTTGCTGGTGGATAATCCTAGCCACTAGATTGTGTCTGTGCAAGTACTCGCCGTTAGCAAGACGAGAACAACCGGAAACAATATGTCGGATTGATTCACCGGGACGGTGGCATGCCCGACAGATGTCAACCGTACCGTCCTTAACAATGTATTTCCGATAATTATTCGTCATAATAACTTCATCCATAATTGCACAGACAAAACCTTCGGTTTCCCCGAAGAGGTCGCCGAAACGTAGCCAGGATACAGACGCCAAAAAGTCTACATATCTATATTATTATTATTATTATTTTGACATTTATTTTATTTTCTCGGCTAGCCGGGAAGAACTGATAACACGGGCCTAAGCCAAGTGATTATCAGGTGGATTAAGTGCGGTCATGTGCAGAAAGTTGCACGGAAGATGGTTGCGTATTTATGTTTTGATGTGGGTTTTCTGATTCACATTGCAGAAACTTTCTCACGAGTCTGCATGTGTTTAGTATGGCTGCTTTCTGCAGCAGATGATACGTATTTGGAGGTAAGTTGAGAGAATTAAGGGACTGGTGAAGTTGTTTCGGTATGACTCCTGTTGTAGATAATACTATTGGTACTATTGTAACTTTTTGCAAATGCCAGAGTCGGGCGACTTCATCTTTTAATTCTGAGTATTTGCTCAGTTTCTCTGCTATTGTTGTCTGCAAGTTATGTGTATTTGGTATAGCAATATCTATTAAATATCCAGTTTTGTTTATCTTGTTTATTAGTGTAATATCTGGTCTATTGAAATGAATTGTTCGATCGGTAAGAATGGCGCGGTCAAAATATAGTTTTGTTGAAGGGTTCTCTAATACAGTTTCTGGATGGTATTTGTAGTATGGTGTAACGGAGTCTATAAGTTTGTACTGGTGTGCTAATTTTTGGTGTATGATGTTGGCTACTTGATCGTGTCTGTGTTTGTAGTCTGTTTGGGCTATTGACTTGCACGCGCCTGTGATATGCTGAATCGTTTCTGGAGAACTATTGCATTTCCTACATGTGTCATTATTTAAATTCTTTATTATAAACTTCCTATAATTTTTGGTTTCAATTACCTGGTCCTGTATAGCAAGCATAAACCCTTCAGTCTCCGGGAAGAGTTCGCCTCGATTTAACCACGCGTTCGACGCCTCTTTGTCGACATTTATGTGGCATAAGTCTTGGCGATGTCTTCCATGTAGAGATTTCTGGGTCCATTCTAAAAGCTTAATTTTGTCATCGATTGTTTTCTCATTTCTCTGTTCAGATGTATCTTTTAAATTTAGGGGTGTTAAGTGTTGGTCGTTGTGTGTTATGATTTTGTGAAGAATAGAAGTTTCGGTTTTTGAAATAAAGAATTGTCTAAGTGCTTTTATCTGTCTGTTGTGTAGGTTTAGGATGTCAATTAGTCCTCTACCTCCTTCTTTCCGCGGCAGTGTTAATCTCTGCTGACAGGATCGTGGATGGTGTTTGTGGAATTTGGTCATTGTGGTATTAATTTTTCGTTGAAGGTTTTTCAGATCAGTTTTGGTCCAATTGATTATCCCAAAAGAATATGTGAGAACGGGTATAGCGAAGGTGTTAATCGCTTTGATAGTATTTCTGGAATATAGTTTCGTTTTCAGAATTGTATTTAGTCTGTGTTGAAATTGTAGTGTTAATTTTTATAGTGTATCTGTCGTGATTGTGTGTAGCCTAGGTATTTATAACTATCTTGTTCCTCTAATGGTTCTATCTGTTCTCCTGTTCCTAAAGTGTATTGGTGTTGGTAACTCTGTCCTGCTTTAATTGAATTTATTTTACATTTATCTATGCCGAATTCCATTTTAATATCGTTTGAGAATTGTTCTGTTAAGTTTGCTAATTCATAGAGTTGAGTCTCACTTTTGGCGTATAGTTTAATATCATCCATGTACAACAGATGATTTAATTCTATTTGTTGAACCTCAGTATGACCTTCGGTAGTTGTATTTTTTAATGGGATCCCTAAAGTAGTTGCGTTTAGTATATTAGATAGGGTTTTAGGGCAAGACAGAACCACAGTGGGCTTAAAGCATCTCCCTGAAAGATACCTCTTTGAATTTTTATTGGGCTGGTGTCTACTGTTTTAGTAGGGGAAGTTAGTCTAAGTACAGTGGTCCAGGTTGTCATCGTGACCTTCAGGAATGTTACTATTGTTGGGTGTATTTTGTATATCTCTAAGATTTTTGCAAGCCACGAATGGGGAACAGAGTCGTAAGCTTTTTTGTAGTCAATATACATGCTAAACAGATCGGTTTTCGTTTTTTGAGTTTTTTTAAGGATTACTGAGTCTATGATTAATTGTTCCTTGCAGCCTTGGCTAAATTTCCGACATCCCTTCTGTTGTTCAGTTAAGATGTTATTAGTGTCAATGTGTTGATATATTAATTCAGATATACAAGACGTGATAATTTTGTACAAGGTCTGCAAGCATGTTATAGGTCGATATTTTGCTGGGTTAGAGAGGTCATTACGATCTTTAGGTATCATAAAAGTTGTACCTGAAGTTACGTAGGATGGTATTGTTTTAGGGTCCTGGATGAATGTATTTATGTGATTATATAGAAAACTATGGATTGATGTAAATTTTTTGTACCAATAACTATGGATGTTATCGGAACCGGGTGCTTTCCAGTTATGTAAACGAGAAAGTACTTTATGGAAAATTTCTGGGGATATATGCTCGAATGTCATTGGCTGAATATTTGTGTTGCTGTTTGTCAGTTCTGTTTGTATCCAATCTGCTTGGTCATTATGTTCGATTGGTTGTTCCCAAATTCCTGCCCAGAAGTTTTGTAACGTTTCTGAGTCAGGGTTGTTATTATCATCATTATTTGGGTTGTTATCCTGAAAGTTAGATGTCGCCTGTCTAATATTGCGGTAGAAAAGTTTTTCATTGTGGGTGAATTTAGTGTTTTGTAGTTTTCTTTGGGTACATGCTTTGTATCGTTGTAGTCGGCCTGTTACGACTGACAGTTTTTGTTTAAGTGTGTCTAATGTGTGAGCTATTTGTGTATTTGGTTCTTCATGAACAGTGTGAATTCTATATTGGTCTATTATATTGTTAACGTGTTTAATTACTTTCCTACTTCTATTCCCATTAATGAATTGAGTCATTTTAGCTATCTTTGATCGTAAATCATTTAATTTTCGTTCTAATCGTGTCTCCCAATTAGGTTTATATTCATTTTTTGCCCTTTGGGTGACTACTCTTGGTTGAAGGGTTATCTTTGCTCCGTTAGCTTTAGCTGCAGCCCATGCAGCACAATATATAGTAGTCTGTAAAGTATAGAAGTCAGTTTCTTTATTAACGTTTTCAGGTAAAATTATTTTGTTTAGGTAGCTAACTATACGGGCAAGTTTTTTAGAAGGTTTTTGTTTGGGAATATAAATTCTATTTGTAGGACTAGTTTCTTTATAATATTGGAATGCTTGTTGGAAGGTCTCATCTATTAGTTGGTCCCTATCTAGGTTCACTTGTTGGTTAGGTAGAATTTCTTCTGCAGTGTTCATTTCTGTATGATTTAAAGTAAGTGAAGATTCTTGTGTGGAGTTCATGTCAATGCGGTCTACAAATTGAATTTCAGAATTACTGCTGTGGTTTGGGTTTACTATCGTCGTTTCGTTAGTGAAGTTGCTAAAATTAAGATTATCTAGTCGTAATTCTTCAGATATTTCTAGTTTTATTGAATTTAATCTGTCATTAGTGATATAATTATTGTTTATAATTGCTCTCCTCTGATCAGCTATTCGTTGTTCGTTTAGATGAGCAAGTGTAGGAAAGCTGTTGATAAAATCTTCATACATGCGTCTTCTATATACGGTTTCGTTTCTACCTAAATCTGTAACTCGATAATAAGACCGCATGATAGCTTCATTTTGTTCACTGGTCCATCTCATTCGAGTTTGTCTTCTAGTTTTAGTACTATGTGTTTCTGGGGTTCTAGGTTGCTGCTGTGAATGATTATGTTGTAAACGATCTAATTCTTCTTTAACGTCGTTTCGTATCTCCTCTATAGTTTTTTGTGGTAGTAATTTATTGTTTATTATGGCTCTACGTTGGTCTCCTATTCTCTGTCGACTAACCTGCATGTCCGGGTATTTTTCTATAAATTTTAGGTGGAGCGGTTCAAGATAGGTTTTTCTGTCTGTATCTAGTGCGGTCAATTGCAGATAAGTGCGCAGTATGAACTTATTCATTTCAGGTGTCCATCGTCTGCGCGTAATTGGGGCGCTTGTAGTGGGTGCAAGGTCAGAGTCAAGGTTGACTTCCTGCACAACACTATCAAGCGTGCTGGTGGTGGACAAGCTAGCTGTTCTTCTTGTCATGTAGGAGGGGCGAGTCGAAGGGATGGATGAAAATAATGAAATAGTATCATCGCCCGTGGAATCGGCTGTGGCTTCTACGTAATGAGCCCGCCTGTTCAACTCACTACGACCAGCTGTAACAATTTTTTCGGTGGAAGCCCGCTTGCTCAACTCCTCACCGCCGATGGTTCGCATGCTGTGGCACCTAGCATCGGCTCCAGATGCGCCCCGGCGCTCCCCGGGAAGCGACCGTAAATTATATACTCTCTTATTACTCATCTCCATAAAGGGTTACCTTTCCTTGTTAGCCGCGTAAGTTTATTGTACAGTTGTACAGACGCGTGTCCGCCCCCCACGTAGCTAGGTGTTCAGCTTGGACGTAAGGTAGGATTTTAGGGGGCTTATTATTATTATTATTTTTATTGGTTCTTTATGTTTTTTCTCGTTTAAGAGAGGTAGGAACCTTACACACGGGTTGGGGCCAAGTATGTAAGGCAAACTTTAGATAGAGAAGGTGGATGACAGTGTTGAAGAAGTCAGGAACTTTCGGGTGATGCGACAAGTGTTAAGGATGGTGGCTTTTTGGAGCATGTAAAGTGTGTGAGTAGGCATCTGTAAGGTGTTAAGGCTGTGTGAGAGAGATTTTGGTATTACACCAGTAGATGAAAGAAAAATGGGGACAATGTGCACGGTTTGTGCTTTCCATTGAGTTTTAATTTCTATGGCGAGATCTTGATATTTACTGAGTTTTTCGGATATTGTGGTTTGAATATTGTGTGAGTTAGGTATAGCTATATCTACTGCTTTATTGGTTTTGTCGTGAACGGTAATGTCAGGTCTATTGTAATGAATAGTTTTATCTGCTTATTATTGTTCGATCCCAGTAAATTTTGTGGTCCTGACTTTCTAATACTATTTCTGGTTTATATTTATATTATAATTATGGTACAGCCTTTAGTGCAGCTACAATGTTGTATTCCGATTTATATTTTAAACTGAACTTCGTACCACAGAGCATTGACGCAACTGTTAAATTATAGGTCCACCTTATTGCATCGGAATTGTCCATAAGGATTACTTTCAAGTAAACAATAAAAAAACACAAATCGAATTATTGTAATATACAAGTTTTTATTTAATATTAATAAAAAAAATTACAGGTTGAGCTATTTGTTGTCCAATATAATTGCTAGTCTCCAGTTAGAGGTGTTCCCGAATCAAATCGAAATTATGGTTACCGTGCTCGAACATTGTATGAGATAACATAATTTTTGAGATTACACGCGTTGAAAACTGTTCTGAGGGTAAAAAGATATGTAATTCTAATGAGGTAAATAATTCGAAAAATTGGATGTTCACACCGAAATCCTAGCAATTATAGATAATGAGATACCAGCGTACAAAGAAATAATCAACATTAAAGAAATGACAAGTGCACGATTGCGCGGCCATAACTTCCAAGGTGAATATTTCGTAAAATATTGATCTAGAGCTTGTAATTGTTTTTTCGACAATTTTTGACAAATTCAGTCTTCAATTGACAAAAAGAATTAGATCTCTAACCCAAGTAGTTGCTGAGATCTCCATGGCCGCGCAATCCTCCACGTTACGTTCGCGCGGCCAACTTAAAACCCTTATAACTTTTTTATTTTTACTTTGACAGATTTTTGGTTTGTTCCCTTCGATTTTGACAAATTTCGACAATTTTTTTGGCTAAGTTTTTTTTTGTTTGGGTAACTTGGCGGAGCAATCGTAACGCACACTTTCTATTCACCCCGTTTTACGGTATCTGAAGTGTTTTTGTTTTTTCTAGTCCACGCTGTCCCTGGGCGAAGGCCATCGTCCACTGCTTCCATCCTTCGCGAACCAACGCGTCCGCCTTCCAGTTTGGACTAGCTGATTAGGATACATCCGTTATGAATAAAAACAATAAATTATTTTATTTATTTATTTGAAATTGTATATGTAACATTAGACTTAAATATGTATTTATTAAAACACTGGAATGATAATAATATATTTTCTAATACAAAATAGTTATTTCGATTACTTAAATATTTTTACTACTTAGTAATAATAATGGTTAAAACTTTAAAAAGGAACTCATATTTTACATTTATTTAATCAGCCTAATTATGTTTCAAGCTTTTCAACTGCTGGGACCCAGGCCTCCTCTCTGTGAGAGGGAAGGAACTGTAATCCGCCATGCTGGCCCAGTTTGGGTTTGCAGACTTTGCACGTCTTCGAATTGTTTGTTCTAGGACATTTCGTTTCCTCACGAAGTTTTTCTTCACCAGTATAGTATATTCTGAAGTCTTAGTACTAAGTTGTGGTGTATAATAAATAATACAAGACAAAATCTAAATGTATAGGTAAGTCTGAGACGAACGTTAGGTAGGTATATAATGAATTGGACGCCCATTTGACCAGATGGTGCATAAAATAAACGTGTAATGCGAAGATTCGAAGATTTTTTGAACTAATAGTATTACCTAAATGAAATTTAAATGGTGTTTGTCAGGTCAAGTGTGGACAAGCGACAATGCAACACTTAGCGGGATAAATTGGTAGTGTCTCTCCTCATTGTATTCCTCAGCTATAAGGCCTCTAAAGTGACATTTTAGTAATACAACGTATTTAATTAATACTACTTATACATACTTTGTGCGTTAGCGTTCATGGCAAGATGGCAATAGACAGGTAAAATGCTATCTATTATCACTACTCGTATTTAAATACTGCTTTTTTTTTGTAGATAATGAGATTATATATAGATGGAATGAATTTAACAGTAAATGGAGACATTCCCTACCAGAGGGGCTCGTGGCCAAATAATAACAGTTGCACAGGTCGAGCGACGGTTAAGTCACGCTTGCCGAGGCCGCTCCGTCAATGGGTGACCACCCATTACATATCGAGACCCCCTCCGTTCCTTGGAAAGCACGTTAAACCGTTGGCCCGGCTGCAATTTTTAGATCTTTGACAGTAGTTACGGGTAGTCAGAAGCACGGAAGTCTTATCAAGGGGTATCGTATTACCCAGTAACTGATGAAATAATATGTATAATCCGCTTGAATTATTTGTCCACAGATTATAGAGGATAGTTCTCACTCTATAAAAGGTTTATTATCTGTATCTTCCTCTTGTCAAAACGTCATCATGGGGTGAACATCTTGTTCCTTCCTATTAATGTGAATAATCTTCTTTTATGTTTGATACCATGTAATTAGTATACGCTATTCATGACAACTTGATGATCAAGGAATACACGAATAGTTACTTGAAGATATCGTGTTTTAATCTCACCGCATGCCACCTGTCCACGTGCCAGTAGTAACTCGCACGACTACACCTTATATTAGCTTCGCTGTCTTAATCACACTCTGTTCAGATAGTTCGTAATAACAGTAACTGGGTCGTGGAGGTCAGATAGTCAGTCGCTATATGTAAAATAGTAGTATTCAGCTGCATCCGGTAAGACTGGAGGCTGACCCCGACCCCGGATAGTTGGGAAAAGGCGGGCAGATGATGATGGGGATATTCCCAACCACTTGAGTCCGATCTGATAATGCTGAAGTAGAAAGTTGGTAAAATCGCAATACAATAATAATTTAATTTATCTAAGATTGGATACAGTAAATATACTTGAAACTCTATGTCATTAAATACAAGGCAAGTATAGCAACTATACTTGAATATCCAATCTTAGATAATACATGCAATAAAATTATTATACAATACTAGCGACCCGCCTGCTTCAGACGTTTTTGTACGACTTGACCAAAACATCGAGATTTCTTTATTTTATGTAAGTTTATTAATGTAATAACCACACCAAAATTTTGGAATAAAATCTATAAGTAAATGATGATGAAAACCGCATTGAAATTCATTGCGTAGTTTAGAAGGGTCTCACAGACAGACACGAAAAAAGACTGTAATTTATAATAATAAATTATTATAAACTAAAGTCTTTTTTAGATTTTTAGAGGTATGAGGAACAGGGTGTAAAGTTCACTCATACTCTATAGAAAAGGGAGGATCCTCCGACCAGACGGGTGTTGTGTCTGGTGGGCAACTGCCCGACGGTTGATGTCGGGACGTTGTATATATTTATTTATTTATATATATGCTAGTTGCACGGTAAACTCTGCTTGCGCGATGCAGGATTTTGCGTGACGTCAGTGTGACGCGTAGTTCGCATCTGGCGATGTTGATGCCGCTACAGATTATTAATATTAATCTTAATATTATAAAGAGAAAAGATTCGATATTTTCTGTTTTTTTTGTTACGCTTTCACGCTAAAATGGTTAACGGATTTGGATGAAATTTGGCACATGGGTAGACCGTGACTGGTTTAGGACATAGGATACTATTTATCCCGATATTTTAACGAGATTGAGATTTATGCAGGTGAAACCGCGGGGCGCAGCTATTCATAGACAATTTACATATATTGCCACATAATCAATTATCTACTTTAGCGTTAAGTATAGTCTAAGTTGATTTTTGATTGACCGTTTATAATAAAGAGGTCCTAACAAAATTTGGTTGCAATGGAATTTGAACTTTATCATGTAGGATATTGAGTTTGTGTTCTCAAAACTTGATGAGATTCCGAATTCAATTATAAGTACAATGACAGTCCTTTCACAGTAATTTTACGTCTGATTTTGCATCACTGCCAAAATCACAATGATTTTTATTGTCGTAGCATTAAGGTTGGTATTGGGTTGCTGTTTTTATAGTTCAGACGAACTATAAAAATTACAGGAATTGCGATCAATTGTAATTTTATGTGGTACGCAATTACACGGCATTTTTTTTATATGTATCCCATGTCGACGCAATGTTTCACATTGTTCGCTTCCCTTAGTCTCCCTTCCTTAGTTTTAAAAGGTCCCATCTGCCACACGTCATCAATGTTCATCTTTTGATCTCCCTGTAACAAAATATAGAAGCATTTTTAAGAAACATGCAACTTATTTTGTGGAAATAAGGTTCCTATTTCATTGTTCCACCTAAGAGCTTCTAAAGAGGCCATACTTTTATAGTGATTCGATGCCTTGGATTAAATTTCAAGCCCTCTGCCGACGCCCGCTCGTACGCCTGCTGCGTGTCGGGAGAGCACTCGAAATCTCCCTCTCCCTTTCCGCTGCCTCCTTCTGCGACATGACATTTTCGCAGGAGTTTGCCGCGTCCCACGACGCTGCCGGCCATAAGAGTGAATCATAGCCGGCAGCGACAGGTCGCTTCCCACTTTCATACCGAGCGTCTGGCTCTCTGCCTATGCGACGCAGGTACTTCCCGAAGCAGCCGTGCCCCGAAAGCACCTGCGTCGCCCTAGATGACAGAGAGCAGTGCCTCCTCCCGAGCCAACCGTCGAGCACCGGCCGGACCGCCCCGAGGGTGACGAAGCCGGCGGTAGGACGCAGAAGCCTGTGAAAAGTTTCTGTAATTTACACCACTTTTTATTTAATATCACACGGTGTTTTTTGATATCTACCGTATTTATAAACTGGGAACACCACCACCATCATTTAATATTTGGAGTTGGCAACGCTGGTCAGGTTAGAACCGAGAGGTGCCGCGGCAACGGCCGGCGACCGCTGTATCCAAGTTGATCGCAGTTACCTGGCTATTAGTATTTTAGGGACCCTAAAATAGGAATTATTTGAGGCTCACAAAAAGAGGCGCTATCATTATATTAGAAAGTTCAATAATATTTCTAGGAAAGCAAAAATGGGAATCACTTGAGGTTCGATTAAAATGTGGTCATATTATTACCTTCATTTCCATATTAACAGCATCTTCCGGGGCCAGAATGATGAACGGCGTCGATTCGAAACTGAACGCCAAACCGAAGTAGGAATATTTCTTTATCTCACTCATAAACACCTCCCACGAGTACACCTTGTCGGGGTCAGTACCCAGAGCAGTGATCTGAGTGGACAGCACCTCATAGTAGTACTTCAACAATTCGCCATAATGTTCCCTTCTCAAGTCCTGAGAGGTACACGCATATATCACGAACGACAAGTCAAGCACGGGCGAGGCACATCTACACAGTTGAAAATCTATTATTTTCGCGTCAACTGGACGACCTTCCACGTATTTGTATAGGAAATTGTTCGTCCAAGAGTCTCCGTGTGAGATCACACCCCTATCCGTAGTCTTAGTAGCGGCGGCGACCATGTCCTGATACCTCTCGGGGACGGCGAACTTTTTAATCTTTTCCACGTATATAGAATCTGGATACTCTTTTTCTACCGCATCTATCGCTATTTCTGAGATCCTTTTCCAAAATCTTGAATACCAACTCCATAGCCGATCGTGATAGTACAGCTCCGTCACTTGCCTCCTTATCTCGTCGAACTCCTCGGGTTTCTGGTCTTTCATGGCGAAGGACAGAGCGTGGAACTGTGCCAGCACTTTGAAAGTCAGCATGCAGTGTTCAAAGTCGATGCCTTCCTGCCGCACGGCGCTTCCAAAATTTTCTACGTTCGCGTCCTCCAGACAAAGCACATCGTTGGTCCCGTCGGAGTACGTCAGGAATAGCTTGGCGTACTTATCAAAAGGATCCTTCACATCTTTCGTAGACTGGAAGGCCAGTAGAGCTGGTAGAACTATCTCATAGAAATTAATTTCGTTTTTAAAGAACTCGTGGCTTCTAAAAGTCAACCTTCGAGAAACGCTTTTGGGAATGTTCTTGAGTATAACTTGGATGTGATTAGCAACATTGTTTTGATTGACGCCGTGGATCCTGATGCGGATCAGTTCGCTTAAGTAGGAGTCACCTTTGCCTGTTTCGCTCACGTACTGAAACCAAGTTTGACATTTATTTAACATTCAAACTACAATACTATATTAACCATAACGTTTCATGAAAACAAAACATCATCAAAAAAGTTTTAATTTCATTGGAAGTTCGGCTTTATGTTCGGGAAACAAAGTGTCTCCAAAATCTCCCGAACATAAACACATAAAATATTGAAGCAGTAACGTAGTCATGTCCTCAAGGGTGTCCTTTAATGATAAGCCCTGTCGTGCTCTATGGATCGGAATGCTGGGCCGTGAAGAAGACGAATGAAAAAAGATTGCATGCAGCGAAGATGACAATGTTGAGATGGACGTGTGGAGTAGTTGAGAGGAAATCGTTTGGTTTGATATGGGCATGTGATGAGGAGGGAGGAAACGTATGTGACTAAAAGAGTGATGAATATGAATGTTGATGGATATAGGGAGGGGGTTGTGCCGAACCCCCCCCCCCTTTGGGGGAGGCCTATGTCCAGCAGTTGACGTCTTTCGGCTGAAATGATGATGATGCATGATGGATGGAGGAAGAGGAAGGCCAAAGAAAAGATGGATAGATTGTTTGAGGCATGATATTACAAAAGAGGGTTACAGAGAATGGAAGAAGAAAACGTATTGCGCCGACTCCAAGTAACATCGGAAAAGGGCAGGAAGATGATGATGATCGTAGACATGACGCCAACTGGAGTCATTGGGCACTGCTATGAGTGCCAACCGTCAGGCCTAGGTGCTGCCCACGAAGTAAATATACCTAAGTACCAGTTTTACGTCATGATGCTGACATTTGGGGTACCTAGTGACTTCACTGGTGACACTACATTTTGCGTAAAATAGAGATGTGTGGAGGAAGATAAGGAGCGCTCCAAATGATGGGGATAAATGCTGAAGGATGATGACTCGTTTCAGTCTAATAAGTCAAAAAGAGTATTTGGTAGTGCCAGTCGCATACCGAAAGTTTGTTTGTCACAGTGAATCGAATTACGCACAACGCATTTGGTCGCTATGAGTGACATGTCAAAAATTACGTGTAGTAATTCCCATATAAATTCAAATAAGGCGTTTTTGCTGAACTTCGCGTCGACGGCGACGGCGCGTTTTCTGCCTAGTTGAATTTGAAGCACGTAAACGCGCGTCGATGCCGGGTAACAAAGAACCCTGTGTACCTAGACCATAAAGGACATGACTTACCTCCCAATGAGTGAACGTGTATGTTTCTTCGAACCAGAGCGTGAGTGCCTCGCTCAGTTTGTCATTGGTCAGCGCAGGCGACACATGTGTCAATGTACTGAAATCGTCCGGCATGGTGCGTTAACTCTGAAAACTGTTACATTTTCTGTGATTACATTCATCATTAATTCGGATACAAAGAAAGAAAAATTGTTTGTCGCACAAATATGATGCACATTATAAAATACAACATATATTGAAAAACTTGGCTACCTGCATCATCAGTAAACAAAATAGTCCATAAAACTAATTTAATAAGCATAGAATATGTATATTCATAGACAGTCTACATATCAGTAAATTAAGACACTGAGGTACCTACTCTTTCATCATAAAAGATCATCAATATTGAGTTATCGAATCAGGTATAACTTGGCGGAAATCTATGATAATGACATATGTTAAAAAATATTTTTTCAACACATTTGCTAAAAAAAATGCATTTACGAAGCCTGTATAAATTGTTCGAAAATTAAAAATTACGCACCATACAACGGAACGGGCGGTAAAATAGGTACTCTCACCTAAGTACATGTTTTACCGCCCCCTTCGTTGTATAGCGCCGTGCGTATCCTTTAGGTTTTTTTTTTAATTACCATAAAAAGTATATAGGAATTTCACCAAGTAGTTTCGAATTACGAGACTAAATAAGCTGAATGATCGAACCTCCTTGGAAGCGCTTTTGCTCAATACGTTTATCTCACATTATTATTAAAGAGAAAATGAGACGAAAGATGTAGTACTAATTTTCACCATAAGCACGTGGCGCCATTTTCTTATTAGAAATGTCAAAGATTGTTGCGACTTTCCGACTGATATTTACAAAATAATAATATGAGTTCCAGCGAGGAATCCGATATTAATATGGAATCTACTGCACCTGATAACTTGAATGAGCCGCCAAAATCGTGAGTGCTATTTAATGATTTACAATAATTTCATATCATGGAAGACTCGAAGAAATACTCAATCATTCTCTTAAAATGTTTTGATGGCTTATTTTATTACATATTGTACTGTTTTCTCGCAAATGTGTTGAAAAACGTTGTATGACACACGCGCGGAAATTGGTATTAACAAAATCGTAACTATGTTAAGCCCTCGAAAAAACAACTTACCGCACTAATATCATATATAACTATTACATAAAATTTTAATTTCGAATATTATCATTTCCATTACAAAACTTGTTTACTTTCGCAAAAGTATTATTATGGTTTTTAGAGGACTTAAGTGGCCTAAAATAAAGGATTAGGTTAGGTTTATTTATTAGTTTCCCATAAATAAAATATTTTATCTATGATGTATAAATTCGAATACTATTATTTCCGTTACAAAACTTGTTTACTTTTGCGATATTATTATGGTTTTTAGAGGACTTGGTGGCCTAAAATAAAGGATTGGGCTAGTTTTATTTGTTAAGTTTCCCATGAATAAAATATTCTATCTATGATGTATAAATATAAAGGATATTTATAATATCTTAATGGATCAGAGATTAAGAATTAATTGGTACAAAAGTAAATATTGTTTGTAATATTTTTTACAAGACATGTGACAATGTGAAGAACAATATGATTACCTAATGTATTATCTAATTTTATAGCAAATATAGAGACATTGAGGTCAAGATTTAATTTTAATTTTATTATAATATATTTGTAAGTTTGCAGCAGTTTAGTTAATTTCTTTTTTTAAATTAATGAGACAAAAATATTTATAAGTCAATATAATAATTATTTTATGGCTAAACATGAATGGACTACCTATAATGTAATTCATTATCATCTTGTATGTATATACTTACCATGTTTAGACAAATAAATCGTATTCTTATCTTATCTTAAAGAGTAGGCCCAATGATTAGATAAATAAAATACCAACAAAAGGGACAAGGTTGACTTGACTTTTAATTGTTTTTAAACCTACTTATGGAACATATTAATATTTAATGAAGACGTGAATAAGTATGTTTAAAATAATTTACTAACTGGTTAATAGGTATTAGGCACTTAATCTAAATTACTGAATGAAAGTGACAACTTCTTATTCTTCTATTCTGTTCTAAATGCCTACAACACTAGTCGCTTTGTGAGAAATATTGTGAAAGTAACAAATAAAACATTCTAAAAATAACTACACCCACCCAATATTCTTAATGTAGCAAAATTACTGGCAAGCATAATACTGCCACGTACTATTCATGATTTAAAGAACCTTTTTTGTTGCGAATTGCGAATAGCGGAGTCCGAGTTTCTGAAATATAAATTATGTATACTTTCCAGGGATATTATAAAGCCTATGTAGGTAAAATAATAATAAATAACACTTACCGAATGATTGTGGTTATTCTAAACTGCATACAATTCTGTTGTGTTCTATAGCTGCTCAATCCTTGAATTTTTAAAGTTTCAACAAAAGCGCGCGTTATGACTTTAAGACAAAAAGCACTGAAAAACGCACTAAAAGATAAGCGCGATTCGTCGTGCGGGTGGTTAGATAGAGATAAACAGCAATGCGAAATAAGTCTGTTTTTATCTATTTACACAAAACATTCTATCAACTGAGACGTGTTTTGTTGTGACATTTGATGTTGACATTGACAGCGGCATGACAAACTAGAAACAGTGCTACCAAGTTCTAAAAAGTTTTGCCGTATTTAAAATAATTGGCTTTTACAATGTTTCCAAATTAGATATGGGAGGGCAGTGTAGGCCTATCAACAAAAAATATAAAATGGTCTACAAATCTACAGTCTAGCCTACAAAATTCACGAAATATATGTATAAGAATCTGTCTACTTAAAATATAAATAAAATAATAAAAATAAAAACCTATTGAAACCAAATGACATGATTACCGTTACAACTGTAAAAAATCAGAATTAATACCCGGTCCACAAAAGGCACTATTAATAGTTGAAGTGGTCTTTAAATCTTATATTATGCTTTTTGATAAAGATTGTTAGGGGATTAGAACTTTCCATCGCTAATTTCTGTAACCGACTTGGGCAACTTAACTAGGGGGGACGGGGTTCTACACCGGCCGTAAAAAAAAATATAATTACACAAACTATCACTTTTTTCAACGATAAACCACTTAGGCTTGAAGCCATTTTAACAAACTTATCCGAAGTAAATCATTTAAATAAAGCAAAAAATGGAAGGAAAATATCAGTAGTGTATAATTTAACGAAGTTAAAAGGAAAACTAGGCTTTACAAGTTAACGAGTAATAGTCGATCAACTCACTGGAAAATAGCACTTTAAAGCTACGCTGCTTTAATAATACGCAAACTGATCCCTGAATCGAAAAATGGTTTTCGCAGACCCGCTCTGCAATATTTTTGAACGGCATATCCAAAGATACCCCACACTATGGGATAGACGAGATAAAAAATATCATCTCATTTACGTGCTAGGGAGGTGAGGTACGCTAAAAAAAAACATATTTTTCAATATTTTATTTTACCAATTTGTCGGCGTGATTATTATGTAGGTATACCCATCCCAAATTACAGCTTTCTAGTACTAAGAGTCTCTGAGCTAAGCTGGGGAGAGATGGACATGGCGAAACTATAACCCCCTTATTACAAAACAAGGTTTATCTTCAGACCCAGGTTTAAAACATGGAGCCATTAATGAATTTCGAACTTTATTCCATGGTAAAGTTCCTAAACACAAAACTGACAACTTAGTACCGAACTAAGTTTTCAGTTTTGTATAAAGAACGGTATTTCAGTCACTGTTACGTTCTTATTACAAAAACTGGCTCCATAGTTTAAGCCATGTCAAAAAATAAATCTTGTTTTGTAATAAGGCGGTATGGGTTCCTTGTTGAACACGGTAGCCTAAAAAAGAACGCAAAGTGAAAACCGAGTAACGGGGCACGAGGAATAGGATATAATTATGTTATGTTAAATCAAGTAATTTCACGCGGACGAAGTCGCGGGCAGAACCTATTAGATATTTAGTAACTGAACATCACAAAATTTTAGGTGGCAAGTCACGTACTACGTAAGCTGACAAACAATATAAAACAGTGTTGTTTTTCAATAAGCACTTTATGTTGTTACGGAATACGAACTTCGAGAAAGAGGTCAATCGTATATTCCAACTCGGCTGGGCAGCGTTGGGGAAGCTATGCAATATTTTCTCGTACCGCAGTGTCTCAAGAAGAAATCTAAAGTATTTGACCAGTGCGTGTTGAAAGTGATGACCTATGGCACTGAAACGTGGTCGCTCACAATGGGCCTTAATAGAAGGCTCAAAGTCACCCAAAAGGTAATAGAGATATGCTTGGAGTTGAGAGACATTCGCAGGCGAACCAAGATAACCGACATAGCCCGAAGAATTGCCAAACTTAAGTGGCAGTGGGCAGGGTTCATTGCTTGCAAAACAAATGGCCAATGGAGCCGAAACGTTCAGGAGTGGCGACCGCGTACCGGAAGACGTAGCGTTGGAAGGCCTCCTACAAGGTGGACCGATGACCTGGGGAAAGCTGCAGGAATCTGTTGGATGCGATTAGCACAAAACCACGCAGTGGAAGTCTTTCGGCTGAAATGATGATGATGACGATACGAAATGCCTAATAATAAGAATTGATTTACCACTTAATCATTCACTTCACCTACAAAAGTTACCATTAGTAGCGTTCCCCCTAAACGAACCTTACAATCGAATTCGAAAACAAATATAATGGTTGTGAAGCTATAGCTAGTTCTGTAGTTTCTGCCTACCCCCATGGGAAAAAGGCGTGACTTTATTTATTTGACATTTATATTGAAAACCATAAAAAGTTAGTTTTTCGAAAAATGTCAGGAGATAGAGTAAGGAAACCGGTATATTATTCTATTGAGGCCAGGGACCGTACAAACCCGGTTAAGAGTTAAGCCTTTCGAAGACATCATGATAAAGGTAACCGATTGAATGGGTTACCTTTATCATGATGTAACCCATTGAAAGGGTTTTATACTAGAAATCCTTTGAAAGGGTTACATGGTAACCCATTGAATGGGTTTTATACTTGAAACCCAGTGAAAGGGTTACATGATAACCCATTCAATGGGTTCTATACCTACTTGAAACCCAGTAACATGAAAAAATCATAATATTATGTTATTTGGATTTCCGCCCAGCACGCGTAGCATGACCAATTCTATCTCTATTCTACCCAGGGACCATTTTGGTTACCATTTTAGAAAAATTTTGATTAACTGCTTAGAAAAACCCTATTATTTTTTTCCAATTAAAGTAATTTTTCACTTTTTAGTGTTTTTGTTGGAAGTCGGTTGTTTTTTTTTGTAAAAATAAATTTTGATTAACAACTGCTAAGAAAAAAGTAATAGGGTTTTTTTACAAAAAAAAACACCCGACTTCCAACAAAAACACTAAAAAGTGAAAAATTACTTTAATTTCGGAAGCACATAACATAACATCACGCCTTGTTTCCTCGAAGGGTTGGGAAGAGGTGTACCTGTAGTACACCCACATTTAATTTAATTTCGGAAGTCGGTGTCTTTGGTTTTGTATTATCATCTATGGCCTTATTATTAATGTTGATAAAGTTGTCATAAAATAATAGGCCCGTTTTGACATATACCTTGAATCGATTTATCGTGAATATCGAGTACCGAGTCGTATGGTAACATTATATAAATATTGAGTGGACGGAACAGATTTTTATTAGATAATAAAATTTAAATTAGCCTAAGCACTACAGTTAGGGGTTTAGGGGGTATGATTTGCGCACCCTTACACCTTCTCTTTGATCGTACGAGTCCTAGTCTTTCGCTTCGGTGTCCTTTTCGTTCGTTTTGTAGACGGAGTCGGTTTGGTCGGTCTGGTCGGCCGCCCTTTAGAAACTAAAACAAAATAGACAGGTAAGACAGGTTTAATTACTAAAAAGAACAGGATTACCGGCAGGGCAGGATATGTTTACTGTAACATCTTGCATTACTTGGGAAGAGACTGGACCCCACAACACAGGGAATCCTAGTGTGGTTAGTGGGTTCAGGGAATTTGTGAAATCTAGCTATTATGGCTCTTATGTAACCTATTACAATTTTTTTTATGATGTACCGTGTTTTTGAACTGCATAAAGTTTTTTTTTTTATTATTATCTTGTATGCTATGCGTGTGAATACACATGTTTTGGACAAATAAATTATCACATCTTATCGCAAAATCACTATGAATTTCAACCAGGCTTAGCGTGACGCTTTCTATTTCTACTCTTGGGAGGGCTCAGCAAAATACCAACTGGCCGCGCTTAACTCGGTGGAACGCAGAGCTGAAAGACTCATTGGCGACGTAAAACTGGTGGACGCCAATCTTCACAGCTTGGCCCATCGCCGCAAGGTTGCCTGCTTGTCGGTCTTCTACAGATTGTACTTCGGTGAGTGTGGCCAAGAACTCCACGACCTCATTCCACCGTCCCCCTTCTATTATCGGACATCTAGATGCACTGCCGGTTACCATCCCTTCCTTGTTGCTATTCCACCAATTCGCACTAAGCGTTTCCAAATGTCTTTTATAATGCGCACAGCAAGAGTCGAACTCTCTGCCTGCGTCTGTGTTTCCGAACGCATACAACCCTAATCTCTTCAAAGTTAGAGTAAACAGGCATCTTCTGGGTAAGCTCACTCCATCGTCGACTTTGTCTCTGTCACCTCTGCCCTAGACTAAGGTCAAGAGCAAACCCATCCTAAATAAAAAAAGTAAAAACTCTACCGTCGAATAAAAATCGCTTGTCTACCCTTCTCGGTAGAAAACTGTCTACACGGAAACGTAATTTTTGTCGTACGTCAGTCGACAAAATGCTTCTCTACGGTCATTGTGCTGAGCCTGCAGGGCTCCATAAATTACATGCATATATTATGTATAATACACATATTTTGTTCAATGTTACCTTTGGACATTGACTCAGCACTCGGCCCGGCTAACGCGCGGCCCAGTTAAAAATATTGATTTGGTTGCATCTTACACGCATAGGACACAAAGATTTTGTATAATAGTGTGTGTTAAGAAAAAGTAGTATATAAGCTGTATCATTTTGTAAATAAATCAGATTGGAATTTTATATTCTTGTCTCATTACCCTCACTGTGGCCAAGACACCTCCTGTCTACTATCACGCATCGTGCAGACATCCTGAACTTATTTATATATTTATTTATTACATACCAGGTATATGATAGGTTAGGGCTGTAGGGCTTGTAGGGGTTAGAGTCGTAGGGAACTAGGGACTGTTAGGCTTGTAGGTCTTTGTAGGTTCCTTTAACTTATCATATTATATGTTCATGTACTGTCACACCCTTACCAGTATTGCGGCCTTACGTAACGTGTGTTAAGGGGGGAGTAGGGTCGGCCTGGCCCCAGGGCGTACCGGGACTTTTCCCGGAGGGCCGGTCCGGTCCATTTTTTTTCATTCATTTTTATGTACATAAAAGCCATGATTAGTGACATAATTTACAGTGTTTCTCGCTAATGGCATGTGAAAAGGATATTCTCAGCAACCTAAATCCTGACGAGTTACCACTGGGCTGCCACTGCTCTAATGAAAAGCATTGAATGGATGAAATGTCAAATTTAGTATAGGCCGGAGGAACCTAGCTATGGTCGCGCCATCTACAAGTAGCTTTGACCGGCCTTCCCCGTTACACAAATGGATACCAACAGCGCCCCCCTGTCAACGTCTTTAGAGTGCCAAAACATCCTTGTAGCAGTGTATAATAGGTTTCAGCCGGGGATCGCGGAAGTCGCACTTGATCCCATGATCCCCGGTGCAAGTGTGGGAAGGGAACACTGGGGTGGTGTTTAGTCAGTAAGAGTCTGACACACCCCTCCGCGCGCCCCAGGGCGGAGGACATCCATGAAGATTTTGAAACCCGTGATTTTTTTTTTTTAAGTGTATAATAAGTATAAAAATCATTTTACCGTTAATGGGGACCGACGTGGTTGTCGAACCGTTAAATGCTTCTGTGGTCGTCCAAATGTCATACTCCGGCACCCAGATGCCAATATCAAGCGGCTCGAACCCAAAGTCCGTCATATAGGTCGGGCCCCTATATTCTACTCTTTGCATAGAGAAGTCTTCGTAGTATGTTCCCTCTTCCCACTTCCACTCCTGGATGTCTAGGAGAGTCATGTTCTTTTTGAATCCCCACGCGAACATCTCGAAGAGGCATTTGTCGGAGAACATGATGTATACGGCGACTTCGAACACTGAACCTGTATCATAAAGTTATAATCTAAGAGGAGAAACTCTTCCGGGTCTCGTTACCTTTCATGTATGATACCAGTCCGTTTAATTATTTTAATTGAGAGCCCAAAAAGTAAGTAAGTCGATAATATGAAGAAAAATAAACCTCACAAAAATCTATTATGTTGTTCGTTCCTCAGGACTCCTGAGACGTACACGCAATCTGGGGAACGAATCAAAGGAGTCTTTTCATTTTTGTATGGGACTCCGGCCAAAATGCCGAGAAATTAAAACTCTTAAATTACACCTGGAACGATAAGACTGGTGTCATTTTACCGTGCTATACTTCTCTTCAGAGGGTCTACTCCGAAGCGTTAATCCTAAGTATCGGCCGAATGTCCGGCCGTTTTATAACTTCCATAGTTTCCTTTTTTGACTTTGAATCCTTACCCGACTTACAAGTCACTTTTTTGACTTTGGCTTATCTCTTTGACTGTCGTTTGTTTTTTCTTTCGCCGTAGTCAGCCATAGTTAGCCGTAGTCAAGCAGCGGCCGAACATTCGGCCGATACTTCGGATTTATGTTCGGGGTAGACCCCCTGGTACTTAAATAACATCGACAGGGGGACGTTGCTAGTAAAAAAATTTGTTATTGTCACAGAAATTGTATTAACAAAAGAAGATGGCGCCGTTCGTTTAGATTTTGGCCACGCGCCTTAAAAACCTGGTTGCGTTGTAAATGGTTCGTTCCCCAGGTTTCCTGAGACATACACTTTGTGGCCGGCGTCCCATTCAAAATTGAAAACACCCTATACGGGTAATTAGTACGATACACTGAAAATTATCATATAAAGAGGTACCTAACAAAGATTCCAATTGTTAGATTTGCCTTCACGCGTCAAAAGATGGTCGCGTTTGTGTTTCGTTTACACAGCTCTGAGACACACAATGTCGTATACTGCCATGAAAACGCCTTAAGTGTGAGCTCACTCTTCTCAGAATGGACACTTCATCGACTTATTTTCGGTGAGAGCACATCAAATTATTGATATCTTTGGTAGGTACCTCTGTTGTAGCCTCTTCTTATGTCATAAAATGTTCCTGAATGAAATAAAGAATTATAAAATGCCTACAAAATATATGGCAAAACGAGCCGCAACTCTGATGTGTCCGGTATTCCCGTGACAGGTCTCCTTTCAAGCCAAGGATACCTGTTAGTACTACGATATGACGGATGTCCTTTTACCCTGTTATAGCACACACACACAATGCGCTGTGCTGCGATGTGCTGATGTGCTTGTGTGTCACAAGCACATCAGGTTATAACTGTAAAATTTCTCTAAATGATTTTAACCCTTAAAATGTTGATGGTGAAGTTCAAAATCGAATGAGAAAATTTGACAGTTTGTGGTATCTTAATATGCTGGCGACTGTACAAGGATTTTTGGCGCATAGCCACAATCGGAACTGACGCCGCCATCTTGTTTTTAGGGTTCCGTACCTCAACAGGAAAAAACGGTAACCTTATAGGATCACTTCGTTGTCTGTCAGTCTGTCAAGACCATTTTTCTCACGAACGCGTGGAGGTATCAAGTTGAAAATAATATCAAATACGTAGGTCAACGATCCCTTGGAGCTCTAAAAAAATCAAGCTTCTAACTCAACGCAATAAAAAAATACGGCGATTTAACGACATATTTTGATACTCGCAAATAAATCAAAACCTATAGGGTAGGTACTTCCCGTTGACCTAGAAGTATGAAATTTGGTATGAAGCAAGGTCTCATAGCACAAGTAAAGGAAAATGTCCGAAAATTGACTATTTGTAGTATTATCAAATAAATAAAAAAAATGTGATTGCAAACTTACATTTTCACACACTACAATATTAAGTTTGTTAATGAGCTAAATTCGTCCCAACTACGGAACCCTTCATTGTGCATGGACACGCACTTAGCCGGTTTTTTTTTCAATACAATTTCACAAATGTTCACCAACAGCGCTTCTCAATCAACGTCAACTAAATGTACACATGAATGCAATAAAGAATTTGAATTTGAATTTGAAGGGCCAAACGTATTTGTAGGACTTCACAAGGAAAGAGTGACTTACCTTTGTAGAAATAACACGCTGGCCCGAAATTGATCCTAGGACAGTAATGCTTGACCCTCAACTCCGACACCGCCGACGCGTTTTGGAGCTCCATGGTCAAGCAAGTGTACTCCACTATTTCTACTAGCGTTAGCTGGTAACAAAATATATTATGTTAGAGGTTCAAAATGACATCAATAGAATCTTTTATATACAGGACAGCCGATGAATCATGACCGGTCTGAACATATACAGGGTGCCCGGTAATTAATGGATAACCTTAAAATGGGTCATGGTACAACTAATGGCCATTCAGAAAAAAAAAACAAAAAAAAGAAAAAACAAGTAGTATCTAAGATATGATTTTTTTAATAATAATCGGTGGTTTTTGTTACCCTATATTACATTTTTGTACACCACAACCACAAATTAAAGAATTCTATCGATTTTTTATTGTTATAGTAAATTACGTTAACTGAGCTGCTAACTCAATACGTGGCATTTTGATTCACAAAGTAAACCATCCAGTTACAAGCCAAGTCGTCGCAAATATCACCACACAAAACAAGTCCAAATCAGTAAACAAAACGAATAGTCCAGTAAAATAGCCGTCGTCGTTTTAACACTGATTCACAGTAAATAGCAACAATAGCAACCAGGAACGAAATAAACACATGCGAAGTCGAGCAAGTCGAGTGATGCACTAAACTAGTAAGCTAGCTAAGTCCCTACCGGGTTTTTTCACATTTACTATCTCGCTCGCACTCATCTAACTCATATCCTCTTTGTCTAACATGTACAAAAGACGGGTGGTGCGCGGTGCGCGAAGGTAGCCAGAATGACGGTCACACAACTCACACACACGACATTTATTTCAAACCCAATTTGTATTTGTTAAAATATTTCTGGTTTTAAAGCGACTTTATTTAAGTATTACTATTCTTTACTAACGTCTATTAATGTTTTTATTAAACCCCAATGGTCAGGTACATTTAATGTAAATAAATTTTCCAATATTGCAAATTTTGTTGTTAAACCAAAATTCACACCTTTTCTACACAAATAGCAATAATTCACAATTTACATTAGATACAATGATGAATAATACCATTTTGAAATCTGCTTTAAGCGCATAATATTTTAAAATAATTGGTCACTTGTGTTTGCATACTTTTTTTTTAAGCTACGGATTCTTAAACTTTGTCAAAATTAATATTTTTCACAAATTTTTCTCCAGAACAAACATTCAAGTTGTTTTAAAAAAAAACAGTGTAATAGTAGTCATACTATTTATTGCTTATCTATCAGCTCAGTTAACGTAATTTACTATAACAATAAAAAACCGATAGAATTCTTTAATTTGTGGTCGTGGTGTACAAAAATGTAAAATAGGGTAGCAAAAAACACCGATTATTATTAAAAAAATCATATCTTTGGTACTACTTGTTTTCTCATTTTTTTGGTTTTTTTTTCTGAATGGCGATTAGTTGTACCATGACCCATTTTAAGGTTATCCATTAATTACCGGGCACCCTGTATAGGTTCTTCTAACTTTTGCGCATGTTCTCACACTCGCCTCATGTCACCATTTGGTTAAAAAAACCGGCTAAGTGCGAGTCGGATTCGCGCACGAAGGGTTCCGTACCATTATCTATAAAAACCGGCCAAGTGAGAGTCGGACTCGCGCACGAAGGGTTCCGTACCATTATCTATAAAAATGCCAAAAAAAGCACGTTTATTGTATGGGAGCCCCCCTTAAATATTTGTTTTAATTTAATTTTTTTTTTTTTAAAGTCAATATATATCTACATATTCTGTGAATATTTTAAGCGTCTACCTGTTGCCGTTATCAATATAGAGCAAAAACGACCAAAAAAAATCACGTTTGTTGTATGGGAGCCCCCTTAAATATTTAATTTATTCTGTGTTTAGTAAGTATTTGTCGTTATAGCGGCAACAGAAATACATTATCTGTGAAAAATTGAACTGTCTAACTATCACGGTTAATGAGATACAGCCTGGTGACAGACGGACGGACAGCGGAGTTTTAGTAATAGGGTCCCGTTTTACCCTTTGGGTAAGGAACCCTAAAAAACAGGCTAAGTGCGTGTTGGACCACGCACAATGAAGGGTTCCTTATTTGGAATGAATATCCCAAAAACAAATTAACATAACATTGTAGTACCTTTGAATTCAAAATTCATTTATGAAAGTTACACGTCACACAGTAGATTCGGAGCAAATCGGCTGTGACAGACAGACACACGAGTGATCCTGTAAGGGTTCCGTTTTTTCCTTTTTAGGTACGGAACCCTAAAAATGTTATTGCGCAGCAACAGTGCGAAGTTCAGACTGGCCAAGATTCGTATTGTACCATTACTTTTGATTAAAAAAAAATCTTAAGTAATTTGCCATAGCTGTAGGCAAGTTTTTCGGAAATCCATACTAATAATACTTACTTAGTTATTTAACCATTTAATTCAAGTAACAAGACTCATTTGTGTCATTAACAAAATACTTACAAACTACTCGTATGTTAGTAAAACATTAACACAGAAACAATTCGTGACATCACTGCTGCAAGGTGACAGGCCCCGCCGATACCTCACATACGCACATTAGCCTACTCGCGGCCATGCACAGGGTGCTGCTGGTGCTGCCCCGCACCCCACTGACCAGGCACGCGCACCGCTTCCGCATCACAGTGTAGAAGCAGTCAACGCGAGCTTCAGCAAACATCCCTGATGCGCTGCAGTATCGAGGCAATCCCATCAGCACCCTGAATGCGTTATTGTATTGAACACGAAGGGCGCCGTATGATAAAAAAAAAAAAAAAAATGCTTGTAATATAAATGCGAAAGTAACTTTCGGGTAACCATAAAAAAGTACGTATATACTAACATTGTAGTTCAGGAACTGGTACTGATTGTTGTCGGTTCGCAATACAATCGTTTCTCTGTACACCAAGTTGATTTTTTCTTCTTCATCGCACGCGCCGAATTTCTGGTATGCGCTGCTAGCTGAAATACACATTATCAAATTTGAGGAGAACATTCAAAGAGCCGTCCCGTGTGGCCATACTTTAATAGCCAGGCAGGGAAACGGGTTGACTATCAACTTAGATTGGCTGGCTCATTTAATTTTATCAACACTCAAAAACTCAGAGCATTTATTTCAATGAAACCATTTAGAGGCACGTTTGTTTCGTCAAGGAGTCGGTCAGTTAGAAATATGAAGCTAGTTGCCTATTCCAAAGCGTAATAAGTACATATGGAGAAGAACGGGCAAAAAACTCCATGGACACTCTTTTAATACAAAAATATTATTACATCTTTAATGTTGAATTTATAACTAATTATGTGATGACGGTATAAAAAAAAACGCGTCCATAGTAGGAACAGTAAATAGAAGAAAACAACAAAAAAAAACAATTCAAAACTAAAATAAGCCGTGGCAGGTAAGACATGACCAGCCCAACTGACAGCGCCCGTAAGCTAATAGTCTGTGGCGCCCGTTCACGAACATGACGCATCGGTATCGTGTGAACGGGGAATGAAATGAAAATGAATCTTCACTCAAATGAACCATTCACTCTAATAGGGACTTGTAAGTATTTGTAAGCCGGGGGACGTTACTGAGCCACTACAGCCGGTAGTCGGAATGTTTTTTTTTTTTATTAATCTAGGGCAGAGATGACAGAGGCAAAGTCGACGATGGAGTGAGCTTACCCAGAAGAAGCCTGTTACCTTTAACTTGAAAGAGATTAGGGTTGTATGCGTTCGGAAACACAGACGCAGGTTCCACTCTTTTGCTGTGCGCATTATAAAAGACATTTGGAAACGCTTAGTGCGAATTGGTGGAACAGCAACAAGGAAGGGATGGTAACCTGCAGTGCGTCTAGATGTCCGATAATAGAAGGGGGCCGGCGGAATGAGGTCGTGGAGTTCTTGGGCACACTCACCGAAGTGCAATCTGTAGAAGACCGACAAGCAGGTAACCTTGCGGCGATGGGCCAAGCTGTGAAGATTGGCATCCACCAGTTTTACGTCGCCAATGAGCCTCTTAGCTCAAAGCCACTCAAAGGCCGAGATTCATAGATCACACTCCGACATTACTTTGCTAATTAAAGTTATCGTTTCATACGAATATGAACCTTAATGTGGTTTCGTGTAAACATTACACTTACCTTAACTCACAAACTGATCTTAATTTTTTTAGGAAAACATTTTATTATTTTACAATGTTTATAAATAATGTGAGCACCATGTATCTATCACATAATTAATTTATCTGTCATTGCTTCATTATTAATTATTTTTACCTATTGTGGTATAGTAATTTTATTCTTGGTGCATCGTCTTCATAATTATATAATTGATGTACCACTGCGAACGTTCCCGGTCCACCACTTTCCGCCCTTATGCAAATAGTAATAAGGTTGAAAAGTAGTCGACCGGGAACTTTCGCGATGGTACCTATACAAAATATTGTAAAACATTTTAAAAGAGTAACGGGGCATGAAACTCCACCGTTACGGGGGAGTTTCATGCCCATTCTTCTCCATACGAAGCTACCTTTTGGAAGAGGCGACTAGAATCAATTCTATTTTCAAAAGTGCCATTTATGTGCCTATTTGAAATAAATAATTTGACTTTGACATTATTTGCTTATGATGACTCGCTTCGATATTATGATACATTATTAACTCGAGGCCGTGAATGGAACCTCCGTTCAGACCATTCAGACTCAGAGCCTCGAGCGATGCAACTTGCGACGCGACTTGCATCAAGCGCCACGCGCGCGTCTCTTGTCGCACGAGCCGAACGAAGGTTAAACTATGTTTGTCGCGGTCATGGATGAGTGACTATCAATTACATATCGAAAGCCCTCCGTGAGTCGAAAAGCATGCTAAGCCGTTGGTCCTGGCTGTCATACGTACGACTGTTTGATAGTCGTTAAAGGTACTTGAAACCAAATAAATTCTGACTACCAGTCTTACCACGAGGTAGCGTGTTACCCAGTAACTGGGTTGTGGAAGTTAGACAGGGCAGTCGCTCCATGTAAAATTCCCTTAAATGTATTCAGCTGCATCCGGTTAGACTAGGACACGGTGGAGCATACGGTGGAGATCTGCCCGGCTTGGGCAGATCTCCACCGGGCGATCGGCGGTGGCGATCTCTCGCGTCCGGCCCTGGTTCAGGCCAAGGTTCGGAGCGAGAGTGCATGGGAGGCCGTCACCTCCTTCTGCGAAGCAGTAATGCTCGCGAAGGAGGAGGCGGAACGTGTGAGGGAGAGGCAAGGTTCGCGCCCTCACGCCTCTAGTCGCCGCAGGAGACGCCCCGGGCGTCGGGAGTTGCAAGCCGATTCCCGGCCACCGTAGGCGCGGGCTTGCGGACGGAGAGCGATGGGTAGCTCGCCGTCCGATAAGGAGCAGGTCCGGGGCGACGGCGCGTTGTGTTCCACGCGCGCCTCAAAGAGATGTCAGCACCAACTGACGGGGTCCGTCAGGACCAATGCCTGCCAGGGTTGCGAGTTTGTCCGAAAGGGATATCGTGGCCCTGGCACACAGGCAAATGAAGGAACACAGGTGGGTTTTAGTCAGTAAAAGTCTGACACGCCCTCCCGCTGCGCCCAGAGCGGGAGAAGTTTTCCCTCCAAAATCCGGTTAGACTGGAAGCCGACCCCAACACAGTTAGAAACAGGCTAGACAGAATGAATCTTGCCCAAAATGGCGGTCAATACTCACCGCGCAGTACGTATTTCTGTTTGGATATCTTGGAAATGGTGATCCTGTTGAACTGGGCCAGGCTTTGCTCCACCCAGGGGTAGTAGCTCATCATGTCCAGGTAGCGGGAGGGCGCGCCGCAGCCGGGCCCGCGCACACCCAGGCCCAGCTGCGGGAGAGAAGGCAAGTATTGTGGAATGTGTTTGTTTTTTAATTACCTTTGTTTTTTATACAACATGTCCCACAACCTCTTAAGGGGTCATTGTACTCATCATTAAGAACAACTTTTACTAAATGTATGTACACCATGTTTACATAAATAAATAAACTTACTTACTTACCAAACCTGAAATCGCGAAAAAAAATCTGCTGTTCCCTACATTTTGACGAGTTATTCGAACATAATGAAGGGAACAGCCGGTTTTTTTTCCGTGATTTTAGGTTTGGTCCCATAGTAAAAGTAAGTTGTTCATAATGATGAGTACAATGACCCCTTAAGAGGTTGTGCGTTAATTCTAGGACATGTTGTATTTATACAAACCTTCATCGCCTATTTAAACATTTTAAGGGATGGGTTTTCAAAAATCCTTTCTTAGTGCTGACCTTCGATAGACAGGGTTATTTTAAATTGGCAAGATAAACTCCGCAGACGTGAGGAGTATCGATGTCTAAACATGATAAAACAAAAATTTCTAAAATTATTTATTATTATAATTATTTATTTAAGTATATTAATTATTTTTTTTACTATGGTCTACGGAGTTTAGCTAGCCAATTTTTAATAACCCTGTACTTATAAAGAACTCTTATACACAATTTTAAACTTCTCGAAATCTAGTCTCAGCGGTTTAGGTAGGCTGTGCATTGTCTGTCAGTGAATAAATGAATTTAAAAAATGTATCAAGTAGATTTTTACTCTTGTTTATTGATTGAATGTACCAGTTGCCAGCGTCCCCACACGTCGCGCGCCGCGAGCGCGGAGCCGGCGCGCCACGCGCACACGCCGCCCGCGCGCGCCACGGCGCACGCTACGTACGGCGGGCGCATCTTACGGCTGTACAGCTGGGGAATAACAAATAATCAATAAAACTCTCTCCGCCTTATTACAAAACAAGATTGACATTTTGACATGGCTTAAACCATGGAGCCAGTTTTTGTAATAAGAACGTAACAGTGATTGAAATACCGTTCTTTATACAAAACTGAAAACTTAGTTCGGTACTAAGTTGTCAGTTTTGTGGTTAGGAACTTTACCATAGTCGGAATAAAGTTTGAAATTCAACAATGGCTCCATGTTTTAAACGTGGGTCTGAAGATAAACCTTGTTTTGTAATAAGAGGTCTAAGTTCAAATTACCCTCTAGAAGACGCGGACGCAGCCCAAGATTTATTTTATCCCACCCCGGATAGGTTAGGTTTCATAGAAAAATAAGAGTTACTTTTGAGTAACATGTAACAAGAGCGAGCTCGAAAATTAGACCCCCCCGTGGGAGCACGCCAGACCTATTGAACCACTATATAATCATGAATGCGTGTCGTTATAATTAATTGGCTATCTAAATTTGGTATTGATGATTCTAATGACTATTTGATATTTCTGTAAAAAATATTAGTGATCGATAAAATTTATACATATTTATTACGGTCACGCTTGCGCATCATATTTTGATCAACATAATATACAACCTAAACTGACTTGCTAATTGCAAAAACGTAAGAAAAATTGAATTACGCGGACCACCTTGGCGCAAGTTTTCGTACGACCCGCGCTGGCACGAGAAAGTAAAAGTGAACTTACATTTGCAGCCATATAGAAGTCCCTGCACATTTTTCCAGGGATATGCATCACATTGATCACTTCTTTTTCCAAGATATCCACCTCTGAAAGTATTTTATTTATTTATTGTATACCAGGAAATATATATAAAAAATAAACACTATAAACATACCTGCAATGGGCAATTGCAATAGGCTTAGGTAATTCGATAGTGTGGCGCTATCAGATCAAATATACTAGCTGTGCCCCGCGGTTTCACCCGAGGACAAAGAAAGAAACCATAATTATATAAATTGTTTACCTTCCTTCATTTTGATGACGTAGAACACTGGGTTTCTTAAAATGTCCGGAGGTGGACATACAGGTTTGATGTTTACTGTAAATAGTTACAAAATCAAGATTGGCACAAAAAAAAATACTAAAAATAGTCGACAGGTGCGCGGGACACCCGGGTGAAACGAAATTCCGTACGCTGTATATTTGTATTAATTAACAGGCACAATGAAATAAATTAACAACGTTTGAGAGTAACTAAATAAACAAAAAAACACGTAGCAAAAGTGTCGTGACGGTCAAAATGTTACACTTTATTCGGTTTAGCTCTCATTCGCCAAGTGTGCAGAGTATGACGTGCGATAAGGAACTTCGTTACAAACATATTTTATTAGAAAAAAACAACCGACTTCCAAAAAAAAACTACTAAGTGAAAAATTTATTTAATTTCGTAAGTCGGTGTCTTTGGATCTGTATTATAGTTTTTTGCCGAAAATTATTTTTCACTTTGTACAGTTTTTGCCACCGACTTCTGAAATTAAAGAAAAGAAAAAGAAAAAAAGAAAGAAAAATAGTTTATTCTGCACAAACAAAACGCACATTTCAACAAATCTACACAATTATAATACACACATACAAAGTAGCCAAAACCCTCGTATCCAATAGTAAAGTAGTAGTAGTAGTAAAGTTATTTTTCACTTTGTAGTTCTTTTTTGGAAGTCGGTTCTTTTTTTTAAATAAAAGATGTGTAATAGGAGGCGAGCCTATTGCCGCCAACCAGGCATAAATCCAGAGGCTTTAGTTCCTATTGTGGCCACACGCCAAGATCCTTGTACCGTTGCAGTTCCATGGTTGTAACAGCTCTATATTTTCTTTCTTTTCTTTTTATTAGATCTCATCATCGCACGTTCGTGTTTACGAAGGTAGACGATGATTTCCGAAGCGAATACTTTTCCTAGGAGATCTGACATTGAATCATCGACGGGAATACGGGATAAAGAAGCAGCTACTCACCATCTCTGATGGGGGAGCTGAGTTGCACTAAGGCGACCGTGTTGTACGTCTCGCCGTACTCTGGATGTATCACATAGTTGCGCACGCGGCGCCCCGGACGGTCCCACCCCTCGCCGAGTAGAACGCGAGAGTTCTTTCTACGAATAAAGAAAGAAAGGAAAGTATTTACCAACCTATTTGGGACTCCCACATGACGAATAACAACAAAAAAAATACAAAACAAAACCGAGTGCTATTCGGACTCGCGCGGAAAGGGTTCCGTACCAACACAACTATTAGCCTGCCTGAAATTTTCGGTTGAAGCTTTAATCGTACGGAACCCTTAGGCTTCCTTCACGGCCTCGAGCGATGTGACTTACAACGCGACTGGCGTCAAGCGGCACGCGCGAATTAAGTAAGCGACAACGGAAGTATTTAAAAAATAACTTTATTCGGACAGAGTTACAGCTAAACAGTAATTCATCTTAATCTAATAAAATATTGATCTTAATACTAACTTTATTGCTAACGTAGTACATGCACAACGTGATCAGATATGACGCATGTCCTAGATAATTATGAACGCTGATCCAGCAATGGAATATTTGGAAATAATACATCTAGTAAATACTTATTAGCTGACAAAGCTAATATTGGTAGATTGGGGTTCCTTAACTCCTCCCTCCCTAAGAGAGAAATTATCCGAAGATGTCGCAGACGGTTTCGGAGAATTTCGACAGAAGTTTATAAACTGAAATTTATACATTATAAAGATAACTACTGCAATTATAATAATCATTTACTCGAAGATGGTCCATATACTAATTTCTATTGTCACTGTTTGGGTCTTATCGTCTATTTCACTAAATTTTGCACTTTGTAACACTTCTTTCACATCACTGAAGTCTACATTTCTTAGATCCACTTTCTTTGACCTTCTCTGGATGTCCTGTTGTAGCTCTGGCATCTGGATCAATGGCAGCTGGAGACTAGAAACTGTACTGTTTGTGGTAGCGGCAACGATGACTTCGCCTATTTGTGTCTCGCATTGTTGGCCAGGCGTCACGATGTAGGTCCCCAGAACAGTGTATTTCAAAATTTCTGTATTGCAATTCTCGGTAATGATGAGATTTTCCTCTGAGTAAACCAACCATTGGTTGTCGGTTACTTTTTGTATTTTAGTTTTCTCTATTTCATTGTGGTTCTGTATGCAGTTTTTGTAGTTGTTCTTCATCAACATTATTTGTTCAATGCAGGTCTCAGTTGGATACTGGGCTAAGTTAGTTTCAGCGCATAGAAATTTTCCATTTTCAATCTCAGCACATGGGCTTACCACGGGCATGTATTTCAATCTGTTCACCATCAGGTAAGGGTATTTTGGTATAATGGTAAAGGTATTTGGAGAATGGAATATAGGAATGGGTATAACCTTGTAATAATTATATGTTTCGTTATCTATTAGGGGAACTTCTAAAACAAAAACTAACTTGTTGTTATTTATGTATGATTTAAGTATGATATTACGTTCTAATTTTATTAAATTACGTTTGCTTACTGGATATATTGTTCTAGCATGTTTAGCAATGACTTCTAACGTATTATGTAATTCTGTACTATTTATAATGGATTGGTGCAATGTATTTAATTTGCTAATTGCCGTCTCAATCTCTTCTATGTTTTCGTAACAAGTTCGAAAGTTACTTAAAATTTGATACATAGTATTCAATATGTGGAAAAGTTTGTTAAACCTGAACTCATGTTCAACAAATTTTTCCATTTCATTGGTATGTAAACCCAAATTTTTAATATTTGAATTTATTATTTCAGAATCATTTACTAATTTATCAAAAGCTTTTTGCATTGATGACACTTTACGTTCGACTACATGCTCTTTGTTCTGTATCATTTGAATTTCTCTATCGTATTTAATTGCATCATCTTCATCTAAATTTCCAGAAATAGCTTTCACAAGTGAGCCTAATGGATTGAATAAAGCTCGTTTATTCCTATAATGAAAAGGTAAGATTTGAAAAAATCTACCCTTAGTTAGTTCAATTAGATATTCTATTTGACTTTCTATTCCTAAGGTTTCGTTACTAACTCTACTTTCCTTAATTTTTATTTTAAATTACTAAAATCCCGAATATTATTATCTATTTGTAAGCCTAATGATTCTAGATCTACAGTTTTATATATTGTCCAATAACTATTCCTCTTCACTGCTACTCCCCGCTTTATCGCTGCTATCCCCGGATTCTGACCGAGGTTTTCGAGGTCCAGCGTGAATGTTGGCACCACTAGTACCAGAAGTACCAGGCACAATCTGTGGAGGACGTTTTACATTTTTTAACGCTACTCTAGTTTTCCTTTTCTTTACTTCTACTGGCACTATATTTCTTTCAACTTCACCAATTACTTTAGCTTTCTCATATCGCGGTTTTTCTTTAGCTTTTCTAATCCTAGTATCTTTCATATAAATACTATCGTCTGGCTCAAGTACAGGTATCGTTTCACCACATTTTTTATTAATCACTTTAATTTTGTCAGATTCTAATTTTTCTGTTATGAATTCATAAAGTATTTTAAGGCGTTTTCTATGATCTAACAATAGTTTCTGAGTTAAATTCTTTTCTCTATCCACGTTAAATACATTATCTGAATAAGTGTGACCAAATACTAGTTCAAATGGTGTAAAATCTGTTGCTGAATGAATGGTGTTGTTATAAGCCATGATGGCATAAGTCATAACAGATGCTGCATCTAAATCGCTTTTATCGTATTTCGCTATACGGTAAATCTCAATAATGGTGGAATGAAACCTTTCCACTATTGCCATTGAACTGGGATTGTTTGGAGTCCTAATATGAAGTTCAATTTTGTACAAACTTAACATTTCTTTAATCAAAGCATTGTTGAATTCTGTACCGGAATCACAACTAATTTTCCTAGGCAGACCATACATGCTAAAGTACTTAATCAATGCCCTAACTACCTCTGGTGTACTCCTATTTGGTACCTCTATGGCTTGTGCTATCTTACTAAACGCATCTACTATAGTTAAATAATATTTTCCCTCTATAAATAATAAATCCATAAAAGCTTCCTGAAAAGGGCTATCCTGCGTTTGTGTTAACTGAATGTGAGGTTTGATCGGCTTTCTGTCATATTTCATGCGTTTACATGTTTCGCAAGCGTTTATGATTGCCGTAACTGTCTCTTTCATGTTTGCCCACCAATAATGTCTTTTAAGTTTGGTTAAAGTTTCTTTAATACCTCTATGACACCTTTTCCCGTCGTGGTATTTCAAAATAACTTCTTTTTGATCTTCTTCAGATTCTGTCAAGTTTATAACTCTTTCTGTACATTCTGTTAACTTAACTGAATCCTTTTTAAATAACTTAATTACCGTGTTTGAAAAAGTTTTTCTAAAAGATGGGTGTTCAAAGTATATATAATACTTATGTTTTGGATCTATATACTCTTTTAAAAAGTCATTAACTAATTTATCGTTATTTGTCGGTAAGTGAACTTCAAGAATTTTTTGTTTATTATTAGAAATATCTTTTACGACTAAGTTATTTTTAAACCATGAATGAACTACAATCTGTTTTGGTTTAGTATCGATAGCTTCGTTTGAAATAGGAATGCCTTCGTGTTCTCTATTTGAAACTGAATTGGCAGTGACCACATCATCAGAATCCGAAAGTTCTATCGTTTCTATTGGAGCTTCGAGGCCTTGCAATTCGTTTTTTATTATTTTTTGTATTCGTTCTCCCCTATCTCCTACATTTACAAATATTGAATCTAAATCGTCATCAATTGCATTAATCTTAATCCTAGATAAAGCGTCTGCATTCGTGTTTTGAGGGCCCTTCTTATATTTTATTTCGAAATCGTACTCTTCTAACCTTAACCGCCATCGCGTGAGTTTACTATTGGGCTCTTTCAATGAATACAGCCATGCTAATGGTCTATGGTCTGTAAATATAGTAAACTTATTACCATACAAATACGGTCGAAAGTGCTTAACTGCCCATATTATGGCTAATAGTTCTTTCTCGATAGTGCTATATCTTACTTCAGTGTCACTCAAAGTTCTACTAGCATATGCTACAGGCTTATCTGAGCCTATTGTTCCCTGTGACAATACAGCCCCGATTGCAAAATTGGATGCATCAGTGGTTAAAATAAAAGTTTTACTAAAGTCAGGAAACTGTAACAAAGGTGCATTTGTTAAAAGCTTTTTACATGTCTCAAAGCATTCTTTATATTCTTCATTAATAACAATTTTGCGACCTTTCTTTAAGCAAGCTGTTAATGGTCTAGTTAAAAATCTTTGATGAATTTCCTGTAATATCCGATAAGTCCTAAAAAGCTTTTAATCTGTGTAACCGTTTCTGGTATGGGATACCTAAGAACAGCATCTATTTTATCATTATTTGGCTTCAAACCCTCACTCGTAATAGTATGCCCTAAATAAAGTACTTCCTTTCTAAGAAAATGTGACTTATCTAATTGAACTTTCAAATTTTTTTACGGAAGCGATCAAAAACTGCTCTAAGTTTTTCTACATGTTCAGGCAATCTTTTTGAAAATATTATGACGTCATCTAGGTATACTAGGCAATGTAAGCCTTGAAGGCCTCGAAGGACGTTATCCATCGCTCGCTGAACGGTTGCAGGTGCTGTCTTTAACCCAAACGGCATTCTGTTAAATTCATAATGACCTGAAGGTGTGCTAAATGCGGTTTTAGCTCTATCCTGCTCCTGAACCTCTAATTGATGGTACCCGCTAGCTAAATCAAGGGTTGTAAAGTAGGTACTTTTACCTAGCATGTCAAATAAATCGTTAATGTTGGGCAAGGGGTATTTGTCATCAATTGTAATTTCATTGAGCCGTCTATAGTCAACTACCATCCTCCATTTTTGTTGGCCTGACACGTCTAACTTTTTTGGCACCAAATGTACGGGAGCACTCCAGGGGGAATGCGATTCCTGGATAATGTTATCCCTTAACATTTTCTCAACTTGACTCTTGATTTCTTTCGTTTGAATAGGGGGTAACCTATGTGCCTTAATGTTTATTGGGTCTTCATTTTTTGTTCTTATTCTATGTTTAACCTGATTTGTGAAGGTTAATGGAATATTTTCACAATAAAATATGTCTTTGTATTCTCTACAAAGTCCCTCAATAACAGTACGTTCTTCTGAGTTCATATGATCTAACTGTAATTTTTCTAAATTATTACTTAGCAATCTGTCCACTTCTATACTATCGTTCATGAAATTAACACTAACAGATGGGTTCTGTATGTATGGTTCTACTTGAAAAGGTCCTGTAACTACTAAATTTATATTTTGATGACTGTAATTCTGAATAACAGTTGTTGCATAACCTTTAACACACGTAACTAATGCGGCGGGCATTCGAATCCCTTCCGTAAACTGTTTAAAATCTAACACAGCTTCCCCGTCCAATAAGTTAACCGGGAGTCTTACTCTAAGTTCACTACGAGATGGTAGATTATATACCTCTCTCATAGGCGGTGAATATACGATGGGAATCTCAGTATTTTTTAAATGTAATATCTGACTTTCCATATTAATCTTTGCCTGTAATTGCTTCAGCAAATTACTACCTATTAATCCATCATACCTATCGTCAACACTGTAGACATAAAACTTATGGAACTCTTTATTTCCAAAGGTAACCGGTAATGGAATAATTGCGGTTTCACTATGAACGCTCGATGCGTGAGTGCTAACAACTTCGAAGGGTTCATACTGTAAATAATTTTTTAAATATTTATTCGCTATATAAGGGCTTATAAACGACCTAACACTCTCCGTATCTATCATAAAAACTGCTTTTAATTCTGGTATAACTATATGTGGTAAATTTAAGCGTTAATTGCAATTTATTTTTATTCGTTCTCTAGGGTAGAGGCCATTATACAAAAATTTCCCGCCCCGGGATCTTCAGGAGAAAATTCCTGACACTCATTGTACGAATTACTTGAACTCTGTTCATTATTACTAACATTGTTTATGTAATTAACACGTCGCGAACTCGCAGTACGCATGGTGACGTCAGTATTCGCACCCGACGTAGATGCTTGCGCTGCAAAATTCGACGTGCCCGGTGCATGTGCCGCGAACTGTTGGTTCTGCTGTTGTGCAACCGGAAAAGATGACCTACTTGACTGCGGTGACGAATTATTGTTATTTGTACGATTAAAACTATCGTGATTCTTTTGAATATTATTATGCTGCCTATACTGCCTGGACTGATGCGAATTGTTCGGTGTAGATGTGCTGTTTGTAGCATTATTCGGTACATGTGTACTTGATACGCTATACGAATCTTTCTTTTGATTATTAGATCCTGATGCATTTTGATAATTAGGCAAATTGGGTCTGTTAGTTCTACTAAAATTACGCCTATCGTTTGTTTTATAATCATAGACTGCCTGGAAGTTTTGTTCTTCTAAGACTATTTTTAACGCATCCTCTAACGTTGTAACGTCGCGCAAACGAACTAATCTAACTAGGAATGGTGGTAAATTAAACAAGAAAACATTCATTGCTCTGTTACTATAAATTATTTGCTTTGCTTTACGCAGAGAGTCATCAATGATAGTTTCTGATATTTTAGCGAATAAAACACTTCTCATCTGCTGTATTCTATGGCAAAAATCTAAATAACTTTCGCCCTTATTTATTCTACAAGTTTCTAACTCCATTGCTAAACAATCCTCTGTGCGTGGATCACCGAAGTGTTGGTTTAACAACTTCTTCAGCTCATCCCACGTATCTATAGAGTCTCTTTCGCCTACTAAACTAGCTGCTTCGCCTGATAACCTACTTGTTACCACATGAAATAAATATTCATTTTGGGCTATGGTTCCTTGGAACTTAGACAAAATGTATTCACATTTTTTTTATATACAGGGTGGAAGGGACATCGACGCGCAAACGTCGTGAAAAGGTTACATCTAATGCCATAAATAAAATTACGAAAGTCATTCATCTCGTAAATGACCGGTTAAAAAAATTGACATTTTTGAGCGCGCAATGTATTGTAAGCTATGCGATCACAACGCTCCGCCGTATATGATGGCGCGCGCGCGGTATTTAACGTAACTACCTACACGCACACACAAGTGTGTGCCGCGGCCGGCCGCCTGCGCCGCCGCCGGACTTTCATGAACGTACGTACGAAATATCGCTTCGACAACATTGATAGGTAGGTACCACATAAAATAATGTTTAATTAAATTAATCAACATAACCTATGTTATGTAAGCACTTATAAGTAACCGTAATGACAAAAAACAAAATAAACTTAGGTATTCCCATAAAATAACTATGCCGATATGGATTTAAGGCTTCTACATACCGGCGCGACTCGCGATGCGACACAAGGCACCGCCCGTCGCGCGACACGCGGGGCCTTTGTGTCGCGCAGGTCTGTAGAAGCCTTTAACAAAAAAGATTGTTGTTATGTAGGTACCTACGTAGTGAATTAGCGATCCAGTAATGTTCAAGTACCTACTTAATGAACTTACCTTAAGCTCGCTCATTTCTAATGAGATAGGGTTCGAAGTGGCCGCCACCAACTCGCTCGCAGATCTGAGCGCGGCGCAGAGTTTCAGCGTGAACACGGGGCAAGAAGGTGGGATCCTGGACACACTCCTCACGCAGCGTCGCAAACACATTCACAATGCGATCTCTCATTTCTGCTGCGGTATTGCACTCGGTCACAAACACCTTATCCTTGACGTAACCCCAAAGAAAAAAATCTAACGGGGTCAAGTCCGGTGAACGAGCTGGCCATGGTTGTGGACCAAATCTTCCAATCCACCGGTCTCTAAAAGATTCGGTGAGGCAGCGTCGGACAGGAAGGGTCACGTGTGGGGGAGCGCCGTCGTGTTGGTACCACGTCTGTTGGAACTGGGGCACAGGAATCTCCTCGATTATTTCCTCGAGAGTTGTTCGAAGGAAATCGTGATATCCTGGCCCATTTAGTCGTTCAGGGAGAAAAATGGGTCCAATCACGCGGTCTTTGTAAATACCGGCCCACACATTTACCGACCATCGAGTTTGGTGCCCCGTCTGTTGCAATGCGAACGGATTGGTATGAGCCCAGATATGGGAATTACGCCTGTTCCACATTCCGTTTCGAGTAAATGTGGACTCGTCCGTCCAAATCACATTCGCAGCAAACGTAGGCATTCTGACGTGCATTCGTTGCAGCCACCGACAGTACGACACACGACGAACTCTGTCTGCGGGCAATAACGCCTGCACCTTGTGAAATCGGTACGCTCGCTGTCGATCTCTGCGTAAAACTCGATGGACAGTCCAGTGCGAGACTCGACACCTGTAACGGTTACGAACTAAACGAGCTGCCGTGCGAATTCCCAGTTGCGGGTTCTGCCTCACAACAGTCAGTATGTGGTTCGCAACAGTCTGTCTAACGGGCCTGCCAGCTCCCTCGCGCTGTGGTACAATTGGTTGATTGTCCAAGACACGTTGGAAGGCTCGTGTTATTACACGAGAATCTCGTGGGTGGCTATCTTCGGGATATCTCTCCACATAAATACGTAGCGCCCGACTTGCGTTCCCACGTGCTTCGCCATAACACATGAGCATATTCCCGTACTCACGGGCACTAAAGACTTCTTCAGGTCTGGAAGGCATTTTTAAAGTCACTCTATCTCACACACACACACAGATACGAAGAAAATTAGTGAGTTTAAACTAACTGATTTGAAAAGAGACTACGATATCACAAATTTGCGACAAACAGCACATGCACCCGTTTGCGATCAATGATATCTAGGAACTGGCAAAAATCACGTTAAAATCGGCGACATTCAAAAGAAATGTAGGTAGGTACTTTACTTCTTTGATTTTGCCGCACTTGATCCCTACACTAACAGTAAAAAAAATGCAAAAAAAAACGTAAAAATTAAGAAAAAGCCGACGAAAAATTTCAACACAGGGGGGTCCAGAATCATGTACTGAATCCATGGTAACCGGCTTCGCGTCGATGTCCCTTCCACCCTGTATAAAGGTAACGTTCTAGCGTCGCCACTGAATATTGGTGTGATGCTAACCAGTTCCTGTGGGACACGGGTTACGTTTTCCATTGTGAAAAAGTTATGAAAGTAACAAAGACAAAGAGGGAAAAAAAAGTTTCACTAATGTGCTACTAAAATATCACTACTCTAAAATATTAATACAATTAAAATCTATGCAAATATTATTACGGCGTTGTCCAATCCCTAAAAATACACACACATAGACTTATTACAAGGTTGGGATATAAATGGAAGAGCTGAGAGGAAGGTGAAAAGATTTACTCACAATTCCGCAGCTAGCTTCATGCTCCCTGGACTACTGCTGTGGCTGGTGCTCTTCCGTAACTCAAAGTGGCTTCTTAATAAATTTATTTGTTCGGCGATCTCTGCTAAACCGTAGACACGGACGTCGGCTGCTCCACGTAGAATTTTATACACGGCAAACTAACTACAGAGATCCTACCGGCTGCGCCAATTAAGTAAGCGACAACGGAAGTATTTAAAAAAGAACTTTATTCGGACAGAGTTACAGCTAAACAGTAATTCATCTTAATCTAATAAAATATTGATCTTATATACTAACTTTATTGCTAACGTAGTACATGCACAACGTGATCAGATATGACGCATGTCCTAGATAATTATGAACGCTGATCCAGCAATGGAATATTTGGAAATAATACATCTAGTAAATACTTATTAGCTGACAAAGCTAATATTGGTAGATTGGGGTTCCTTAACTCGCGCGTCTCCTGATTCCGTCCGTCTCTCCGCAAGTTACATCGCGGTGACTCGTGGTCGTGGTATGCTCTCAACAACTTCTTTCATTTACTCCACAGTCGCTGCCGCAAGACGCGTGTCGCTTGAGCGTGTAGCTCGTGGCCACGGGTTTAGGTCAAGCGCCTGAGTCGCATTTCGGCGGTTTTGAATTTTAGTTTGCAAGGTTGCACAGATAGTTACCGGAAGTTTTTCTTCGGCATGGGTCCTATGTCTGCTGCGGCGGCGATAACGAACTCCTTCTGTATCAAAACTACCGTCGTTACAGAACGGCTGTCTCCTTCCACACCGTCTGAAAATAAAAACAATCGACTTCAAGCAAAAACTTTTCGAAAAAGTGACTAGAAATAAATGTGTTTTTGAATTAGGCCCGAAACGGAACTTAGGTACGTCGCATTGGGCACGCCACAATTTTGGCAATAAGTCCCCTCTTTGAGGAGTGGCTAGAGAGGCGCCACGTCGTCCTCACTTTCCGCTTGACGCAGGTCCTCATCGGACACGGTTGTTTCGGGAGGTGCCTGTTCCGGATAAGGCGGGAGTAAACGCCCGGATGCTACCACTGTGTGGATCGCCCGGAGGACACGGTAGAGCATACGGTGGAGGTCTGCCCGGCTTGGGCAGAGCACCGCTGGTCTAGCCATGGTACGGAGCGAGAGGGCATGGGAGGCAGTCACCTCCTTCTGCGAAGCAGTAATGCTCGCGAAAGAGGCGGAACGCGTAAGGCAGAGGTAAATTTCGCACCCTCACGCACCTAGTCGCCGCAGATGACGCCCTGGGCGTCGGGAATCCCAGGCCGATTCCCGGCCACCGGAGGCGCGGGCTTGCGGATGGTGAGCAATGGGTAGCTCACTGTCCGCTAAGGACCAGGCCCGGGTCGACGGCGCATTGTGCTTCACGCGCGCCTCAAATATGCCAGCAAAAACTGATGGGGTCCGTCAGGGCCGATGCCTGCCATGGTTGCGACTTTGTCCGAAAGGGATACCGTGGCCCTGGCACACAGGCAACTGAAGGAAGACGGTGGGTTTTAGTCAGTAAAAATCTGACACGCCCTCCCGCTCCGCCCAGAGCGAGAGAAGCTTTTTGATAATTTCGCACTCAAAAAAAAAAAGTTCATCGCATGTCTTACTGCGCTGGTGCTTGTAATTGATCACCCACATTTCGCACCCTCACGCCGTGTGTGCTTTACCAACGGACGGGTTGGTACAGTCAGCATCAAAAGCCGATGACCACATTCAAATTTTCAAAATCACTGTACATTATATATTATTATATTATTATTTATATTATTGATTTTGAAAATCTAAATGTAGTCATCAACTTTTGATGCTGACCGTACCAGGGTCACATTTATTAGTTAGCAAAACTACACAGACGTGATGGGTATAAAAAAAAACAAATTGTAGTAAAAAAAAAATTGGATTCACGAGCACTTGTATACCACTACAGTTACTTGAAGAACGAGTTAAGAAAATCGTTTTCTTTTTGTTTATCGTGTTTTTCTACCCATCACGTCTGCAGACTTTCGCTATTTTATTTTGACCCCGTAGGAATGAAGCCATGTGCTACTACCCCTGAGAAGAAATGGCGAAACAAACTCAAGGGAGTTTGTTTCGCTATTTCTTCTCAGGGGTAGTCAGATAGGAAATGTCGGCTACATCTAGATATTTTTTTTTTAATTTTTATATGACGTGTAAAAGTGATTCTAATATCCTATTTACAGAATAAACAATTTCATTTCATTTCATTTCATAAATGGAACTCACAGAAAGTATAGAAGAGTATGCCGACCCAGGGATACTGCGACGTCTCGACGTCTCCCTCGGCCACGTCTAATGCGTGGTCTATTCCACAATCGATGACGTCCATTTGTACTGATAATGTTTTGCATGCTGAAATAAAGCAAAGTGACCGAAAGGTTAGGCTGTCCGCAGGAGACAACCGAATCTACAGTCTATTTCAACAAATATCAAATTTATACCCGTGTGATTAAGTCGATTTCAGAATGACTAGTACTATTGAAAAATTCATAAAAATGTTTGCAGTTAAGTGCAAACGGAACTTAAACTGGATATAAAAGTTTAAAAAAAATTACTAATGCAGTATATTTTTAATCGACAGCTATTCGAACGGTGTTGAGTCGGTTGGTACACCGCCGTTGACTTTGACCATACAAATGCGCGTTGCGTTCACAGGGCTTTTTTTCCGACTTTTTAAACGGAAAATAATACAGGCAATAAGCAACTGGACATGTAACAAGCCGTTATTTTGACATTACAATCAGACACCTCAATTTTATTTATTTGTATTTGAGTTTATGCAATAGGTAAGTATACAGGGTCAAATTAAATTAGGTAGCGAAACTCCGCAGACGTGACGGGAATCGATATCTAAACACGACAAAATAAAAACAAAAATATTTAATGATTTTTGGGGTCAATGACCGCTGGTAGTTTTGTTACTTGAAGTGTGAGTTGATAAAATCGGATTTATCGTAAAAAAAACGTGCTTTAACCTGGTATTTCAAATGACTACACTACTAGCGGTTCATCAAATTAATTTCTTTTTTGTTTTGTCATGTTTAGATATCGATACCAATCACGTCGGTGGAGTTTCGCTAGTTAATTTAATTAGACCCTGTATATTACCAGGGAAATGGTTTCAATGTAGGTAGTTAGTTACCTAGATCAATTTTAAAAGTGACTGTAGAGTACCTAATGAAAACCACACGACTCCCACAAAGATGAACTATTTTATAACATAACATCACGACTGTATTCCTCGAAGAGTTAAGAAGAGGTGTACCTAATAGTACACCCACATTTCGCCGGTTATTTTTAAGTCCCATGTAATACCGAGGCTAGATTACCATCAACTGGGCACAAATCCAGACTCCGGGCTGCTACTGAGAAATTTCAGATGAAAACACTTTGCCCGACCCGGGAATCGAACCCAGGACTTCATGCTCAGCAGTAGAGCTTGCGATCACTAGACCAACAAGGCAGATAAGACGGAGATATATGCCAGTGACCTTGAGTGGTTAGCTTGCGTGTTCTGTACTGAGCTCACGCAACGCGTCGTACGTTCAGCCAGTAATAGGACTCGCCCATCAAGGAGCGCTGTCCCCAATTTGACGCATTATTAATTTATTATACACAAACCAAAAGGTATTTTAATAAAAGGCGTATACTAAAAGATCAATAATTAAATTATCTTTAAATTAGTAAAGGTTTCAGAAAAATACGCTTGGTAGATTTTGCGCCATTCTCAGTTTTTTATCCGCGTTAGACATAACTTTACAAATTCATTTCACTATGTAATCTAGGCATAATCTAAAATATTCACATATTAAGTTATTGGGAAAATGCTCTAATTTAACATAATATATTTTTCAAATCATTAACACTAGTCGTTTAGACGTGATCTTCAGTATAAAATCATTAAAAGTCGGTTCTCGTCGCCTTAAAGTTATGAGCTACTTCACAAAATCTATACATGGGTATACCACCCGTCCATTTCCATTTAAGAATTCTTGGGTTGTGTCATATGATGAATTAGGACTAGCTAAGACGGAAAAAGGGACCAAAAAAGTCAGAGAATGGTAGCCAAGGAATGGAAAAAGACCTAGAGGAAGACAGATGAAAAGGTGGGAGGATGATCTGCCAAAAGGTTGGTGAAGAACAACTCTAGACAGGAATACGTGGAGGGAGATAGAGGAGGCCTATGTCGCAAGACAGCCTAACCGCTCGGTTAGGGCGGGCAGGCAATGCGATGCGACGGGGTGGGTCGGGGGAACAAGAAGACGAAGAACAGAAGTCGCGAGCAGAAGCAAGTACCTAATAAATAAGATTACATACCTTGCAACAAAATAATGAAGGCTGCTACGAGCATTTTAATCTAACTGGTTCACTGTAGGCACTCACACTTACTATACTCGAATGATCGCTATTACTCACGACATCACCTTTAATAGTGCGGTCTGTTGTTGTTATTAGTAACGAAACCCGTTATTTGTTTATTTTTTTTAACTACTCCAACGGACGTAATAGTCAAGACATCCTAGACTAGTTTTAAGGTATTTAAGGGCCTATGTACACCACATTTTTTAAACGCGCCCTTGACGCGCGTATGTAGCGATACAGACGCGATACGCACGCGAGTCCGTCTGTGCTGTAGGATAAAAACGCGCCGTCGACGCACGTTTCAAAAACGCGCGTGAACGGCGCGTTTAAAAAACGTAGTGTGCACAGGCCCTAAGGCGGAGATTTCTTGAAAATGATCAAAAAAGGTGGTTTTTAAAGCAGTGTGTCTCTTAAACCGAAAATATTTTTTTCAAAACAAAAACAGTATGACATTTTCAAGTCTTTTGTGCATACGGTGATGGAACTCAAAACATAATTTAATACTTACATCAAAAAGTCTTCAAAGACAACTCCATTCTTTTTTATTACTTCAATAGTATTTCCTCCGGGAGAAGGAACTGGCTCTTGTAACACAAGTTAACCATCTAGCAGCCACCCTGAAGAAGCCTCAAGGCGCCTCGGCGGCCGCTGCTATAGGCGGCATTATCAAGTGTCCGTTTACTCGTACTACGACCCAAATGACGTTTAATAAAACCGGCCAAGTGGGTGTCAGACCACGCACAAAGAAGGGTTCCGTAGTCGGGATGAATTTATCCCAAAAACAAACTTAACATTTTAGTTGAAAAATATGTTCTCCCATATATCGATATTCGCCACGGTCGATTCTTCCTGCATACTGTAAGTTGGTCGACGATTACTCGTTAACTTGTAAAGCCTACTTAGCTGTGATAGTTTTCCTTTTAATTTCGTTATATTCACTACTGCCATGATCTTTTTCACATACCCAAAAACAACCATTTAGCTGGCTGACACTTGCCTCTAACAACAAATTGCACTTTAAAGCTTAATAATAAGCAAACGGATCCCTGAATCGAAAAATAGTTTTCACAGACCCGCAATATTTTTGAACGGCCTATCCAACGATACCCCACACGGTCCCACCAGTATCCTAAAAAAATAATAAATTATAAGATTTTATTTTACCACTTTGTCGGCGTGATTATTATGTATACCTTCCAAAATACGAGTACAGCTTTTTAGTACTAAGGCACGTAATTATAGAGCGTTACTCAGTACTCAAGCATTACTTAAGACTAGATTCAAGCCATTGGATTGGTTGAAACAAATCTTAAGTAATGCTTGAGTACTGAGTAAAGCTCTATAAATACGGGAGTCTCTGAGCTAAGCCGCGGACAGACGGACATGACGAAATTATAAGGGTTCCGTGTTGACTACAGAAAAAAGGTCGTCGATTGCATAACCTCCTCCTTTTTGTCAGTCGGTTGATAATGATAAAAAAATATTTAATTCGTAAATATTTAATAAAACATAACTTACAACAAATTCACTTGCACAAACATACACCTTCCTTGATATTTCTATGAGCTACGTACTTCTCATGCCTGTGACCTTTCTGTACGCACTGAAATGTTCCAGGTACTGGTAGATAGTGTCTATCGGCGTGTAGATCTCGTTCATCCTGCTGTGGAGATGCTGTGTTGCATGCACAGGAACTGAGGGTCCCAGCAAACCTTGTATGAACTCCCGTAGTAGACCCCACACCGCACTTGGTGTTACACATGGACGGTATTCCACCTTAAAATGAAAAATGTAGGTTTTGAAATTAAACTAAATCAAAATATATTAAAAGAAAACCGGCCAAGTGCGAGTCGGACTCGCGCACGTAGGGTTCCGTACCATTATCTATAAAAATGCATTATCTATAAAAAAAATATTAGCCCCCCTTAAATATTTGTTTTATTCTGTTTTTTAGTATTTTTTGTTATAGCGGCAACAGAAATACATCATCTGTGAAAATTTCAACTGTCTGACTATCACGGTTCATGATCGTCCGTCTGTCACCAAGCTGTATCTTGGTGACAGACGGAAGGACAGACAGACAGACAGACGGTGGAGCCTTAGTAATAGGGTTCCCGTTTTACCCTTTGGGTACGGAACCCTAAAAAGTACGTCTACTTAATATCTTATGTCGCCCTGTATTGATGAGTCATATCATGTACTCACTCATGTATCATAATTATCTTTTGCGGTAGATTATACATGAAATATAATAAAATAGTAACGTAGTCCAAACCGTACATTGAATATTTTTGGAAAAAAGTAATTATGTTATGAGTCTGATGCTAAAAATATAGTTTTTTGAATTTTTGTTCGTTTGACTGGATGTATGTTCCGGATTGGCGCAAAAACGACTGAAAGGATTTGGATGAAATTTGGCATATAGATAGTTTATAACCTGGATTAACACATAGGGTCCTTTTAATCCTAGTAATACTACATCCACGCTAACGAAGCCGCGGGCAAAACCTAGTCCAAAATAAATAAATAAATATTTTTTTGCCAATGTATGATTTAAGGCAAAAAATTGAGGAGCTATTATAATTACGGTAGAGCTACCACTTTTGAGAAAAGAGCTAGCGGGACCAGTATCGCACTGTAACCACCATCAGCGTTTAACGCGTGAGATATTAACATAACATACGTACTATACATACATAAACTCACGCCTTTTCCCATGGCAGTAGGCAGAAACTACAGAAAGCCTGCTGCTACGATCCTTACATACTCCTTTTGCTTCGTTTACGTTCATACATCTGGTCGGTGGTCGGTGGAGGTGCGTTGTACTCGCAACCGGTGTATACGCACACACCTGACCTTTCTGAAGAACATCACCAGTAAAGTGTATATAAATGATCTGCCCCGTCAGATACAAAATCCAATGATTCTATTTGCCGATGACAGCACAGCACTGATAAAATGTACAAATATTAATAATTATGAACAGGATATCAACATTACCCTTAGAAATATTATAGATTGGCTTGATAAAAACAACCTGGTAATAAACTTACCAAAGACTAATGTGATGCATTTTCACCAACGTATAATTCCACCGAACGTTAGTGCACAGTACAATGGACAGGTGATCAATCAAACTAAGGTCGCGAAATTTTTAGGAATTCATATAGACGACCAATTGACTTGGAAACCGCAAGCAGAAGAGGTGTGCAAAAAGTTAAGCACTGCAGCTTATGTTCTTTTTAACCTGGCAAAAAAAGTTGACATAGAGACTGCTTTAGTAGCATACCATGGTTTGGCCGCATCGGTCTTGAGGTTTGGAATCATTTTTTGGGGTAACTGCAGTCTAAGAGATAATGTATTTAAAGCCCAAAAACGCTGTGTTAGAGCTATGTGTAGTCTTAAACCTAGAGATAGTTGTGAATCTCTGTTCAAGTCTTTGAAAATTCTTACTTTTCCGTCGTTATATATTTTGGAGATGGCAATTTTTGTAAAAAACAATAAAAATTTGTGTGCTAAGGTCTCGGACACCAAGAAAGGTCCCGTGAGAAGTCAATACAAAAAGCTTTTAGTTATTGGTAGCTATAAAACAGCACTAATTAAAAAAAGTGTTTTCTGCATGGGTCCAATAATATTTAATAAAATGCCGGACAGCACTAAAAGTGACACCCTTCAACAATTTAAAAATAAACTTAAGGCTTTTTTGATTCGGAAATGTTATTATTCGATAAATGATTTTTTGAATGACCCTATGTGTGACATCTCAACAGTTCAATATTATTGACATTATTTTGATACACTTTTACTGACTTGTTAAAATAATTTATTAATTTATTGACTATTTGATAATTTTGCTCATAAGCCTAGTGATGTTGACATTGTACTCGGGTCACTATATTTTTATAACAACTTATTGTACAACACCTACATTCTATGCGAATAAATGATTTGATTTGATTTGATTTGAAAGTATATGGGCTATATGTCCTTCTAGGGCGTCCCCTCCCGGCGTTTCCACATCTGCTTTGTAAATACCTTTAATAGTCGCCTTTCATTCATCCTATCAACATGACAGAACCATCTAAGCATACTCTTTTAAAATTTTGTCACTAATCTTCTTTTAAACCGCAATGCTGCTTTATCACATTATTCCTCAGTTTATAGTTACACCACACATACTTTGCAAGGAACGCATTTCCACAGCATTTATTCTACTTTCATGCATCTTTTGCCACACCCAACATTGACTTCCATACATAAGCGTGGGCACCAGCAATTGTGAACAGCCAGTCGAGCTTTTTTAGATATCGACTGGTTGGTCACAATCGCATTTCAATACATGCGATTGTGACCAACCAGTCAGAGGAAAGTGAATGCGGGAAATAACGTGAATTATGTTAGCATCATTAACGTTATTTCCCGCATTCACTCTCCTTTCCACATCTTCATCAAACTTTCCATCTCTTGTAAACAGACTCCCCAAATACACAAACTCATTCACTTGCTCCATACTCTTAATTAACAAGTATGAATGACACTGACCTCCACAAGTATCCCTTTAAAACTCTGATTCATCGTTACGGAACCGAGCTTAACGCAAAAGTCACCGAGCTCAAACCTCGGTCCCTTGCTCTCGATCTTGGTCTGTTTCTTAGAAGTATAATGTTGGGACAGCTTCATCATCAGCAAGTCAAACAGACCGTCTGCTATAACGTGGATGTTTTTGGCACCGGTATCCAGTATTGAGAACACAGATGCAGGCTGCTCAGAGTTATGGAATATATGGACAGTCTTCGTTGTGCCTACAATTTTAGATGTTTTTTAATTAATTCTGTTTATTCAAACCAAAGAATTGGAGAAGATACATAAATGAAAAATACCCTGTTATTTTGTACAGGATGACAGCCAGTGGAGGAGCACCTAAGATTTGTGAAGCATTCATTCATTATTTTGTTTCATAATGTGCATAAAATAATTGATTATTATTATGTTATTAGTACTGTAGCATACATAAGGTCTATTCAAATAATAGTTTGTCTTTCTTTTTTAATTTCGATTCCGATTTTGAAAATTCTTTCACTAATGGGAAGCTACAGTATTTCCGAGTATTATAGGATGATCTTTCCGTGACATCACAGCGGGCCCTATCAGAATACCAGCGCTGCAACACTTATTTTTAAATGCCACAGCATCATGCTGAGATACGGGCCTTTTGGCCTCATACAGGACTTACTGTTTTTATTTTAATTTGTACTTTGTTTTAATTTTAGTTTTGTTCTTTATGTTTATATGAGTGTGTTTTTTTTTATTTGTGATCTGTGCGAGTCCCAATAAATGGTTTTCTTTCTTTCTTTCTTATGTTAAAACAATCAATTTCACGAGTCGCGGGCAGAAGCTAGTATTATACAAATAATATGATGTGGCACCAAGTTGCCTAAAAATATTAAGCACCTACTAACCCATCTGTGGATGTGACAAGTAGCTCTCACAGTCCACCAAGAACTGCCCTTGTTGTGATGCTCCTAATGCAAGTATTCGTTTAGTCAGCAGTTCTATCACATACGTCCCTGTTTTGTTGTCAGGAACTGGGTACTGTTGCAATCTGAAAATACATGCAAAATACTTTGAGATGAAGTGAGACTGCTAATTTTATGTTTTTATTTGTCGATATATGCAGAAAGGCAAAGTCCTTAATAACTATTGTTATTAAAAGAAGTTATTTAAAGAATAATTATAATGGTATATTTACCATTATAATTATTCTTTGTTTAATAAAACTCAAACTCAAAACATTATTTAAGTTAAACCATTTACAGGCACTTTTTAGGGTTCCGTACCTCAAAAGAAAAAAACAGAACCCTTATAGGATCACTTGTGTGTTGGTCTGTCTGTCGGTTCGTCTGTCACAGCCAATTTGCTCTGAATCTACTGGACCAAATAAGTTGAAATTTGGTACACATATGGACTTCTGTGACCCAAACACGGATGTGTAACGTAAATACATGAATTTTGAATATCCCCCATAATCAAAATTCACATTGTCAAAAGAGTCTGTCATTCAGAAAGATGAAGCTAATTGCCCATAATGTTATTCATAATTGTATTTCCTATCAGTATACTCGCTTGCAATAAATGATTTTTATTTTATAATTTATGTTTGCCCAGCAGCATATAGTAGCTTACCTAAAGTCAATTTATATTTTATTTCATTACAAACACAGCTTAGGGTACATTTCCTAGCACCAGCATTTTAAATAAAGTGATAATTAATGGGTTTTTCTATTAGTAATTTCTCAGGAGCAGTCTGAAGCCTGTATTTGTGCCCGTTTGATGGTAATAGGCTCACCCCCCATTACATGGGACTGGAACATAACAGGCGACATGTGGGTGTTCTTTAAGTGCACCTTTACCAAACCCTTTGGGAAGGGCAGGAGTGATGTTATGATTATGTAACTGGCCATTTTTCTCAATTAAGGCAGCTTATGTATCCATCCTCAACAATGCAATCTATCAGTCAACCGAAAATACATGTTATGTATTGTATTTATCTAAATGAACCAAAAGGAGCAAGTAAGGATTGTAGCAGGTGGCATTCTGTAGTATCTGCCTACCACCATGAAAAGAAGGCATGAGTTTATGTATGTGTATGTTATCTACCATATTTTGTAAGGAATTGCAACAATAAAATACTAAACACTCTGGCAACTGATTCTAAGGTGCGAAAAATTAAGATTGGCCATTAAATAATATATTTCTCGCTTGTAATACGAGACTCAACGGGAGTAATATTTTTATGATTTGAATTAGTGATGAATAAATTAAATAATATTTAAAACACAACTTACACAGTAACTCCCATGATAACGGATTTGTTTGTAATCAAACTTGGTTGAGGTTACAAAAGTTTCATTATATTTTTACACTTCTAATAGCAAAGAATACTTGACTTTAATGGTAATATTTACTTACAATAAAGAAGTTACTTTGTTTTCTAATACATTTAATTTTCGAATTTGATTAAATTTCATAATTTTAATGTTTCGAACTTTCGACTCGTCTTTGACAATGACAGTTTGGTTTGATTTGATTGACATTAGACCACAGAACATATATACTCAAGAGGCATTAGACAGATTTTTTTCGGTGGTTTGACTGGCTTCATTTTACAGAACACGGCTTGGCGACCGGTCACGCAGACAGATTTTGACGTCACACAAAAGTCTTGCCATATTTAGTCCTTGACAAACATTTAGATATCTCTTTTTTCTTAAGTAGCTCTTCATGAGTTAGAAAGAAAAAAAACGCTTTTTGACATGACTTTGTCGTTATGATAGATATTGATATTTGTTTATCTATTCTGCCTTTAATAGAATATGCCCTATCCTCTCCATAGTATTCCTAACTCAATGCTGAGCCTGAGCCCTAAGGTGAGGGCCAGGGGGGGCACACTTAGCACTGTCATCAATTTCCATGGGCGACAGCGACATCTGGAGTTTGGTGGGTTAACAAAACTTGGCAGCCATCTTGTCTTGTTTGTCAAATTGTCAGACAAATGTCATTGTCGCCATTCGGCCATGGTCAGCTCCGGTTTTACCAAGGTTTTACCGGCGTTGATGCGCTTCCCGAGTTAAACTCACTAACTCAGCTATTTCTAATAATTGTTACTTGTTAGTCTTGTTACTGTTATTTGTTTTGTTTTTATTTCATATTATTGTTATCACTTTGTTTTTTGTTGTTTTGTTAATATGAGTGAACTCCGAAGAAGATATTGTATTTTTGGCTGTGATGCTTTAGGTGAGTGTTTATTACCATACCGTACCGTATTTACTAGAAGCAAGAAAACAGTTTTATGTTATTCCATAATTTAATTTTATTTAGTCATACTCTGATATTCATAAATTTCGTTACATTTTCAGTTGCATACGGTGTACCCCTTCACCGGTTTCCAAACCCTGAAAACCGACCTGATTTGTTCGCTGCTTGGATAGCGGCTGTTGGCAGCAAGGTTACAGAAAGGGACCGTACGAAGATATATATACAAGAACAAAAGAATATGTGATCACCATTTTGATCCTACATTCAAGACAACTGGAGGTCATCTTATTTGTTCAGCCATACCATCAGTTAATTTGAATCGTAAGTAGAATTAAATTAGCTCAATATTTGTGAGAAAATAACATTTATAACAATACCAAATTGATTCAGATTATCAATTTTATTGATTTGTTGTACTCGTCAGAGTAACATAAAAGTACTCTGAAAATAAAATTGTGGAATAAACAGGGATTTGGGATCTATTATTTTTGCATTTGAACCAAATCCCTGTAAGACTAGTGAGCTGCTGCTGTACAAGAGATTTGTCAACTTAACCTGTCAGGTGTCATGGCAAAACTTTGATTGCGTTTTTTTTGTTTAATAATTAAAAAGTTAATCTGAAGGTTATTATAATGAATGTAAGGGATCCCTGTTTTGCTCTATTAATACAGAAACCAATTAAATTATTATTTTATTTACTCAATGGTGGGTTTTCATTGGGATCAAAATAAAGGCACTTTTTGTTCCTTTACTTAAATTCTCTAATAAAAAAGAATTAAAAGACTTATTTCTCAAAGTATCAAAGGTACAAAAAGGCAACATAGATATAGTTTTAATATTTATGTTACTGAATTATAAACAACTATTTTACGTAGTAAAAATGGAACATCTTAGTTACTTCACACAGACTGAAGTTGCATCAAAACACAGAAATATCAGAAAAAAAGTAATTCAACTGATTATAATATTGCAATGTTATGTTACAGGTGTGCAGCAAACAATCAGTACTTTTGTGGAGACAGACCATAGCTACTGTCAACCTAGAAGACAATCTGGTCATGGCGGACCTATGATTGATATCACCAACGTGGCTGGGTCATCGGTTCAAACTAAACACCTACCTGGTCCATCCAGATCTGGACCTTCATCCGCTGTTGGTTCTACAGAATTCTCAGGGCCATCTGGATCTACCTGTTTAATGTCAAGTGAAAAGTGCCATGCTCCCATACCATTGACAAAATTTGATGCAGGTACTTTGTTTTTTTTATAATTATTATTATAAATGTGAACTGGTCTGTCTGCTTGTTTGTTATATATTCACATAGCACTACCTAACTGGTTTAATTTATCATTTGCATACATAATTTCTTTTCCAAATGGTGGGATGTTTAGGCTGTTTATCCATTTAACATGATGTGTGTATTGTTAAGTTTATCCAAACTCAATTAATCTGCCCAGCCTTTTCCGAATTATGTTAGGGTTGACTACCAGTCTAACCATATGCATATATTACATAGAACAACTGCCTATCTGACCTCTGCAATGTTACTGGCTCAACACTATACCCCTTGGGTAAGAGTGGTTGTCAGACTTTTGGGCTTCTGATTATCCATAATAGATGTCAAAAATCTACAAATGATAGCCGAGACAGAAGGCTTAACGTGCTTTCCGAGGCACATAGGGGTCTCGGTATGAAATGGATGGTCACCCATCTACGGACCGACCACGGCAAGCGTAGCTTAACCTTTGATTGATTGACCTGTGCGGCTGTTTCCTAACCACGAGTCCCTCGAGCTCGAGTTTATCTAAACTTTTGGTAGATAAGGATAGTGCAACACTGACCTTGAGGTTTATTATAAGTCTCACATTTTAAATATGTATAATAATAAATATGGTGGTGGGCAGGCAAGAGCAGCAGTGGGAAACTGCACAAGATAGTGAAGTTTGAAAGGCAAAAAGGGAGGCCTTTGCTCAGCACTGGGACATACCATAGGCTACAAAAAACGAACAACTTTTTATTTCCATCCATTATACATAATTCATAGAATTTAGCAAATCTTTAGTCTCTTACGTAAACAATTTTATCTAATATACCTGAACATCCTAAATATGTATGTTTTAAAATTTTAAATTTAATATTTCAGGTAAAACTGTCGAGTTTCTGCAGAAAAAGGCTGAAACGCAGTGTGCTAGAAAAGCAAGAAAAACGCAAAATGAAGTCAGGAGATTGCGCCAAAAACTTAAAACTTTCAAGTTGCGCATTAAACAAATCCAAAAGAATAGTGCGAACAGAGATTTTGAGAAATTAACTCGTAACATGTCCGAGTCGGCTAAATTGTTTACTCGAATGCAATGCATAGAAGGACGGAAGAAAAAGAAGGGGCATAGATTTACCCAGGAAGAAAAGATTTTATCGCTTTCAATTTTTAAGAAAAGTCCTAAAGCCTACAAGTTAATGTGTAAACATTTTACATTACCATCTAAGAAAGTCCTGAAGTCATTGCTTGCTCAAGTAAAATTGACTCCAGGCATAAATTAAATCGTTTTTAAAGAGTTAAAGTCCACAGTGTCGAAAATGTTGCAACAAGATCGTCTGTGTACGTTAGTATTTGATGAAATGTCCATATCTCCCCATATCCATTACAATGTATACACAGACGATCTTGTTGGTTTTGAGAACGATGGGAAATGTAAGATGCCAAATTTTGCCAATCATGTTTTGGTGTTCATGGTCAAAGGGGTGAGGAAAAATTACAAACAACCAGTAGCTTACTACTTTACCCAAACATTAAAGACATCAAAACTTAAAGAAATGTTAGTAGACGTTATAGCCAACGTACAAGCTACTGGTCTAAAGATAATCGCAACTGTATGCGACCAAAGCTCGGCAAATGTAAGCACTATAAATAGCTTAATCTCCGAAGCCAAAACTGCATATTTCCAAGCAGGAAAAGAATGGCGAAAGGACGTAATACGTGTTAACAAATATGATATAATCCCGCTGTTTGATGTTCCCCACTTATTAAAAGGAATTAGAAATAATTTATTAAATAAAGAAATGCATTATATGCACGAAAATGTATTAAAAATAGTAAAGTGGGAATACTTTCAGCGGGTTTTTGAAGCCGACAGGTCGCATGGAGAGTTGCGTATGCTACCCAATTTGACCAATGAACACATAGATCCTGGCAAAATAAAAAAAATGAGGGTGAAAAATGCGGCTCAAGTATTAAGTTATAGTATGGCAGTTGCTACTGATAATGTAATTGCAAGAGGAGATTGTCCCTCAGAATGTCGGGATCTAATACCGTTTATACTGCTAATAGACAAATTGTTTGACACCTTTAACGCGTCATCTTTTACGCCGCCAAATGGAAAAATATACAGAGCTGCTGTAAAGCGAGATTCTCTTCATCATATGTTATGGCAAGATGCGTTGATAATGTTAAAAACTGCCAAATTTATGGTGAAAAAAGGTGATGAGAAAATTGAAAAGTTGTTGTTCTAATAAAATTATTTAAAGTTGGTGTCCCAACTTTAAATAGTTTTAAATCGATTTGGCAATTATTATCAAAAAAATATTCCTTTGACGCGATGCTGACACGCAATTTTAACCAAGACCCACTCGAAAATTTCTTTGGATGTGTTCGAAGTTTGGGTGCGCGAAATGTTACACCCAACTGTGTGGGATTTGAGGGAGCATTTAAAACATTATTATTAAATAATTTCAGCACGAATCATTCAGTAGGCTCCAATTGCGAAGAGGATTCTAATGACTGTCTACAATCTCTCTCCTTTTTCCTTAAAAATAAGGAAAAAGGTAATGCTCCCTTGCAATCCCAAAGTATTGTAATTGATCAGCCCCTAAATGTTATGCAAAATACAAGAAATATTTCTGATTCAGGGGCTGATCAAAGAACTTATGTCTGTGGGTGGGCCTTGACGAAGTGTCTACAAAAAGTCGTCAAAGGTTGTAAAGATTGTAAAAGCAAACTACTGGGCAATTCGAACAATGAAATATATACGTGCCAAAGAATATTGCCAAAATAAGAAATGGCTTTGCTATCCCTCCGACTGCCTAGTAGCTTGTTTTCAAGAAATACAAGAAACAACTGTTGCATTTTTGAATAACGATTGCCACGAAAAGAACATCAAAGAAAGAATAAAAAGTTTCATTGAATTATTCACCGATTTTGGTTTTATAGACTGAAATACATCATGAAAAAGTAAAACAATGTTTTGTTGACACTTCCATACATATAATTATTTATAGTTGGTGCAGGTCTATAAATAGAATATTAGAAGGAAAAATCACCTACGAAGGTGGAGATGTGACAAAAAACGCAGCTCAGCTGTATTACAACAAATACAAAACGAAAAAATATTAAGTCGTTTGATGTTAATAAAATGACACTAATCTGAACATCTTATGTGTTTTTTTTAATTAGGTGAACCCACCCCCAGCTGACCCTAAACAGACTCGCTCTACAGATTGTCCTAATTTCTCAGTTTCTGGTACTTTTGACTTCGTTCACTATTGAAGACAAAAGTAATTTGTAAATAAGAGAAAAATACTAGGACAACAAGTTGAGTAAGATGTCTGTAAATTGAATAAGAATAATAAATCCTCATTTGTATACACCTACCTATAGGTATACATACTTATTAGTATACATACCTATATGTATATTAGAGCCTTAGTTCACCCACCAAACTCAAGGTGGCACCACTTTCCGTACATGCAAATTTTACCACAGAGTTGTTACTCTTTCCGTATATAGTTACTCTACTCTTTGGTGAGGGCTGGCTCTTAGGCTGGCTGGCTTTTTTTTTTTAAATAATATTATATTGGCCTGGTTTCTGGGACCTTTTAGCCAAGTCTTTATTTAGTTACAAAACTTGTTTTTAAATATTGATGAAATGAATTTTATTCAATGTATGGTAATGATAACCCCGCCCGCTTCCCGGTTTGAGTAAAGATGTGGCACTTTACTGAGACCTCACGCGGACTTCTTGAGAGACCTTGATGCGATGTAGCACTGTTTTGTTTCATTTGCCTACACAATGCACGTTCACAAACACTTAATGGTTAATAATCCACCATTATTACACTTCATATTCGGATAAACACAAATTTTAGAAAATAAAACAAAACCGCTGAACATGACGCTTCACTTTCCCGCCAAGAAGTTTCTACTGGCTGGGGTAGTGGGGTTACCACCACAGAATACTATAAAGTGGTTTAGAATTATTCTGAGGAAGAAATAAAATTATATTTTAGAAGTTTAGACTGGTATTGATATAACAGTCTAAACTTCTAAAATATAATTTTATTTATTGTTGCTGCAGGTTGATCAAGAATGGTCAAAATGAGAAAAAAGTATCTCTACGACATAACGCTAGACTCGAGTCTAGGGTATACAACAACGAAATAGGGTGTACAATAATGAGAAAATAAATAAAATGCGCGTGCAGAACCGAACACGTGAAAATTCTTAAACTGAGAGCACCATTCCAACATGAATTTAAGTTCAAAAAAAAAATTACATTAATGCGCTAAGGTAGCCCGCGTAATTCAAATTTTATTACGTTTTTTTTGCAATTTGCAGGTCAGTAACAGATTGTATTTTCATTCGCGGCCATAACAAATATGGCTTTACAGAATTATATCCAGTAACTTATTTAGAAGTAAGACACAAAGAAGTTTTAATATAACCCTAATTATTACACATGTTGTTTTTTAGTGATGTTCGCTTGCCGATCATAAATTTTGTGGCACAGCCTGGGAGAGGCCTATGTCCAGCTGTGGACTGCTATAGGCTGAGTTGATATAAAGGAACCCTTAGTGTGGAGTCTATCTCGCACTTAGCCGGTTTTTTTATCTTTTGTATGCAAGTTCGCGGTGTAATGTATGGGTCGTACTTTTTGGTCCATACCGTCGACAACGCGATGCACACGCGACGGCAACGATAGAACTTGACAACATCAATAGATCAAAACGGAACGTTTCTAAAATGTGATCTACTGAAACTTAGTTGTTTAAATTGAATTGGTTGGTCGTATAGCACTATGACCAATAATAATAAGCCGTGTGACATTTCTTCTCAATAATATAAGTGTCAAACACGAAACGGTAATTGAAAACAATATTTGACGTCACAATCGAACGCTGGACCAATGGAGTAACGACAGATAATTTCATGGGCAAATTGACAAGTGCCGAGCCCCATTTACTAAGTATTTATTTACATCAGAACCGTTTTATTTGGTCATTACATATTCGGTAGACGGACTTGTTATATAAAATAACTTTTGTGGTTTTAATGCGTGAGTGTAAAATTCTTGTGTTTTTATCAGTAGTGCTTTGAAAAGCAATTTCCCAAATTGGCTGCGTGTGTTAAAAATCAGGAGATTTTAAAGTGTTATCTAATAGTAAAGTGCAATTGGATGATTGAAGATGATACCGGATAGCGTGACTTTGATTGTTAAGGCTCCGAATCAACAGATTGAGGATCAAAATATCGAATGTGAATCGTCATGGACGGTTCGGCAGCTAAAGGGACACCTATCCGAAGTTTACCCCAGTAAACCTGTGAGTATAGTGGCTACAATGATAAGTTTACAATATTACTTAGCCGCTAAAATAATTGGAGCTTAAAAATATTAGCTGACAGACTGTTTTCTTAAGAATTTCTCATACAACAAACCGATAATTGAGCGAATATTGGTAACACCACTTAGGGTTGCTAATATAGATTTAGTAAATTGCATTACCAATGCCCGGTATCGGGTCCTCCAAACTTTATTTAAGTTAAGTTCTTTCTTCACCGAGTTTTTAAGAACAAAAATAATATATCAAGATATTGACCCAATACATTGAATATGCACAGTGTAAGGGCTAACTATATTGCTTGCTTAATTATTTATTAAAATTAAAAGAATATTATATTTAATAATGGAATTTTTCTAGCAACGGGGTCATTTTCACAAAAAAGAGCACAAATGTAATATCATAATAACATAACATGCATTGTATTTCTTCTTTTTGCTAAAATTAATAATAATTATTCTTATTCAAGTCTAAGAAAAGAAAAACCTATTAAATAAATGAAGCCATACTTAAACACTGGTAATACCTATTCCAATTGTAAACTCTGTAACTAATGCATATAATACTGATACTAATTTTCATTGTTTTCACTGTTAGTACCTAGGCTCAAAACAAATAATACCTTTCCAAGTAGAATAACATTTATCTTTCAACATCAGTCTATTGTTTTGTGTAGTTTGATAACATTAAAATGTAATTTAAAAGAGTGTCCGTGGAGTTTTGTCCATTTTTCTCCGTATGAACCTCCAACGCCATGACAATTCAAAATTGCCTGTAATTGGTATAATTGGAATAAATGGTTTGAGTTTGAGTTGACTTAATTTTACAAAGTAGTTGAAAATAACTAATTTTTTACACTTATCAAAGTTAACTTTAGTAGTATTAATAATTATGATGGTTGATAAACCATTAGAACATTCTAGCCATATTTTAGCAATATATCCTTGTTTGTTATATCCAAATGGTAACTTTCTTTAGCTAAAATTACTTAAAGATAAAAATGTTTATTATCAATGAGTGTATCATTAAGTAATTTGATGTATGAATTTATAATCATAAATATTGTTCATTATTCAAGTTGTAGAACAAAAACCGGTGCTGTGACAATTCCAAACAAATTTGGGAAGACCGATGTCCAGCACCCTTACGTTTTGTATTTCCCTATTATATTATAAGTCTATAGCTTGTGCAATAAAAATACTGGTGTTCAGCTGCATCCCGTTATTCTGGAAGCCAACCCAATGCAATTGACGTAGATTTAAGGAAAACTGTAAACGTTGTATCTTATATTTTTGAATAAATTTTATATTTATAATTATATCGAGCGATAGTATTAATTGTACACACAATCAGAATGTGTACGTAACTAAGTAATAAACGCCTATTTTATGGTAAAACTAATTGGAAAGTGTAGTGTGTGACACCACACACTTTACTTTTATAGAAAAGTTCCATAGACTGCCTTGTTAGTTTAGTGGTCGCAAGCACTACTTCTGAGCATGAGGTTCTAGGTTTGATTCCCAGGTTGGGCAACATGTTTTTGGGTTTTCCCATCAGGAATTTCTCAGTAGCAGCCCGGAGTCTGGATTTGTGCCCGATTGATGGCGACAGGCTCGCCCCCTATTACATGGAACTTAAACATAACTGGCAAAATGTGGGTGTACTCTTCTGTTTAACCCTTCGGGGAATACACGGCGTCCTCGCCTTTCGCCTGACGCAGGTCCTAACCGGACACGGTTGTTTCGGGAGGTTCCTGTCCAGTATAAAGCGGTGGGTAGCTCGCCGTCCGATAAGGACCAGGCCCGGGTCGACGGCGCGTTGTGTTTCACGCCCGCCTCAAAGAGATGTCAGCACCAACTGACGGGGTCCGTTAGGGCCAATGCATGCCAGGGTTGCGAGTTTGTGTGAAAGGGATATCGTGGCCCTGGCACACAGGCAACGGAAGGAACACGGGTGGATTGTAGTCAGTAAAAGTCTGACACGCCCTTCCCCGAGAAGTTATTTGATAATTTCACTCCATAAAAAAAAAGAGAGGGAATACAGGCGTGATGTTATGTTCCGTAGTTATCACAATAAAGTTGTTAAGCCACATAAACTATTTGTGAAGAACATCAAGAAGAAGGTGCACACTCGCAACAGCCTTATTCAGCGACTAGTCTCATCGAAGTGGGGTGGTTCTTCTGACGCTATGCGCACTACTGGGCTGGCGCTTTCTTATTCAGCGACTAGTCTCATCGAAGTGGGGTGGTTCTTCTGACGCTATGCGCACTACTGGGCTGGCGCTTTCTTATTCAGCGACTAGTCTCATCGAAGTGGGGTGGTTCTTCTGACGCTATGCGCACTACTGGGCTGGCGCTTTCTTATTCAGCGACTAGTCTCATCGAAGTGGGGTGGTTCTTCTGACGCTATGCGCACTACTGGGCTGGCGCTATCTTTATCTGCGGATGAATTCGCGTGCCCCGTGTGGAGTCGGACGTAAAGAAGCACCACCCTATTTCTTTCCGTTGGTACGTAAAAGACGACTAAGGGACTTACTAGAGAATGGGCAGCAGCGTTCTCTATGCATTTTAACACCATACTGTGATCGCCAACCCGCCTTCCAAGTGTCGCGATTATGGCAACCCCACCCTCAAATGTTTGGGGAGGCCTATGTCCAGCAGTGGACGTCTTTCGGCTGAAATCATGATAATGTGTGTGTGGAGTCGGTCGGCCCATGCAAAGTTAGTGGATACACCTTTGAATGAAACATCACGATCATCACTGGTTGCCTAAAAAGGACCCGATACAAATGCTGTATTCACTAGCAGGAATAGTGCCACCAGTAGATCGCAGAGCGGTGGCAAGCTCCAGCGAATCTCCGATCACCGATCTCCGATACACGACACCCTATGCACGACAACATCCTTGCGCCACAAAGGCGGAAACGCCAAAACAGTTGTTTTAATGTGTCCCACTCACTGGCGAACGATCAAAAGAAAGACTGCAGCTGTGGCGAGACAGTGAATGAAAGAAAGAAAGAAAAAGCATTTATTGGGACTCGCACAGATCACAAATAAAATAAAAAAACACACTCATAGAAATATAAAAAACAAAACTAAAAATAAAACAAAGTAAAAATTAGAATAAAAACAGAAAGTCCTGTACGAGGCAAAAAAAACCCGTATCTCAGCGGCACTTAAAAATAAGTGTCGCAGCGCTGGTATTCTGATAGGGCCCGCTGTGATGTCACGGAAAGAGCATACGCAAATAAATAAAATAAAAATAGATGAGTGAAATAACATACTTAATAAAAATAAATATACGATAATTCTTTAATAAAATTATTGTGTTCAGTGCTTCCTTTCCCAAACCATTCGTTCTACTTGCTGAAGATCTCCCACCTGGATACGAGTTGCCATGGCCAACCTGGAAGTCTTTAAACAGACTGCGGACCCAGGTTGGCCGAAACAAGGAAAATCTTTTCACACAAAACACAGTATCATGTCCTGCGTGTCTTGTCAGCTGCACGTTACAGGAACCGATGGAAGCTAGTGATGGCGCCAAACACGAAGCCGAATTCTGGACCGAGTCCATTTAGATTGCCATCGAAACGCTACGAAGTTTACGATAGAAAGGTTGCATCAATGGAGATTATTCTGGCTACATACTTTCATCTTTGTCGTTCCCTCAATGCTGGGAATCGTGACCACATAGGACACGTCTCCAAGTTATGTGGTCTTCTTCTGCAGTGTGGACCGGTAAATGCTGCCTCCAAATCTTGCTCCGCTTTGAGCGCGTTTTTCCTTCCACCCGGCCCGGTATCTTAAGCATTTTTGAGACAATGCTAAGGTGAACGCATAGTTTGTCTGAAAAAGCTGAAGGCACGCTCTTGACATAATGTAGGTAGCTAGGCTTCATACCTACATAAAGCATGGTATACACATGCTACTAGTAGTACAAGAGCATACTACTTTCGAGCAGTTGCTACATAATATCATTCAACTAGCAAGTGTATACCAAAAGAGCATGAGTATGTTACAGGCACATAGAGCGTGCTACTAATGAGTATGTTACAGGCACATAGAGCGTGCTACTAATGAGTATGCTACATAGTAGCAAACAAGCATGCTTATTCAGGGTTAAAATGAAAGTGCCAGAAATTAATGAGCTCCTAATCATGCAATCAGCCAACAGTTTTAATACACCTGTCAAATAAATTAACAAAAATAAAGGAGTTGTTTTAATCACTGTATTTTATTGAGATATTTTTAAATGGTATGTTTGATGTTGATCCTACGATGTGAGCCTAGTCACCCAGAGTACACTGAAGCCTCAAAAAAATCTAATTTCAAGTTGTTACCATAATATGAAAAGTAACCTGGACAAAAAATAAATGTTATAATTGTATACAAGGTCACATTTTAATTAACAGCTCACTTGTATTTAATTAATTCACCGTTTTATTACATTACCTACATTAATTTGGCAAGACATAAAGCATTAAGGCATAAGGCAGTAAGTCCGCCATTGTACCTTATTGTGTGCGAGAAGTTGAAATCATCATCATCATCATTTCAGCCGAAAGACGTCCACTGCTGGACATAGGCCTCCCCTAAGTACCTCCACTTCGACCGATTCTGTGCTTCACGCATCCAGCGGATACCTGCAGCCTTCACAAGGTCATCGGTCTTGTAGGAGGCCTTCCAACGCTACGTCTTCCGGTACGCGGTCGCCTCTCGAACCTTTCGGCCCCATCGGCCATCAGTTCTGCGAGCAATGTCGGTGCCGGACGTAAAGAATAGCACCAACCCATTTCTTCCCGTGGGTGTCGTAAAAGGCGATTATATTATGGCAAACCCATATTTACACCCGTAACATAAGTAAACACAACTCTATTATTATTTTACTGTGTCACAGGTGCTAAATTCATCCAACAACCAGCACCACAATTGCGTAACACACTTTTTTTTTCACAATCCGAAGGATTTTGAAGGATCAGGATGCATTGCTTCATGTTTGAAAAATTCGTCTACTCGACGATGTAAATATAACGCAATGAATGTTGTCGAACTGTCAAAATAAAAGACAATGCATTTATTAGTGCGCAATTACCCCGCAGGTCATTCTTGACGGTATAAGGTACCAATTAGTACCAGATAGTGATAAATAAAAAACTTTTTACAAAAAAAATAGTAACCGACTACCAAAAATAACACTACAAAGTGAAAAATTACTTTAATTTCGGAAGTCGGTGTCTTTGGATCTGTATTTGAGTTTTTTGCCACCGACTACCGAAATTAAAGTTATTTTTCACTTTGTAGTGTTATTTTTGGTAGTCGGTTACTATTTTTTTTGTATTTTGATTTTTTATTTTTCACTTTTTTGTGGGTCAGTTTTGAATTTATCTAAGTTACAATAGCCTAATGTTAACTGCTCATCACCTTTCATACAATATTGCTTTTCCCGATGCTGGGACGTTGATTGTTGAGGAGTTCTCCTGGTAAGAAACAGGAGAACTGCCACTCACCATTATGCATAGTGACGAGCATAAATTGCTTAATCGCAGGTACTCATTATTATATTGTTCCGGTGGCCATCTGTGGTCTCCATCATCAGTTCCACTTCACCAAATGGTGCTTTCGGAGAGTAAATGCACGAGTTTCTTTAAAAAATACCCAAATCGCTATAAGTTTGCATTTAAAATTTGAGGGTTTCCCTCGATTTCCATGGGATTCCCTCATCAGATTCTGATTTGGTGCCAATGGGACCACCTCGGGAGAATACCCTTTCAAACAAAAAAAGAATTTTCAAAATCGGTTCATAATTGACGGAGTAATCGCGTAACAAACATACAAAAAAAAAAAAACACAGCCGAATTGAGAACCTCCTCTTTTTTGGAAGTCGGTTAATAAAATAGAACTTATAAGATAGTAGGTACAGTAATACACAAAACAGCAGTAAGTTGGTCACGTTTTATTTGTGAAGAAAATGCTACTTAAGCAAAAAATATTCGTGAAATTTCGGCGCGTTCCTCTGCACTCATTTATAACTATCCCAAGACAGCGGTATTTCCGTCATCCGTGTAGTATTACAGAATTTACAGAACCTCACTCCATGACTCGAGCATTACTTAAAACTAGTTTAAAGCCATTCAAACACAAGCGTACATACCTAATGCTTGAATGGGGGTACTGTAATACGGGCCTAGAGAGTTGTATTGATGATTCTAATCATAATAATTCTGTAAATACGTATTTGTTCCATATATATGTACTACCTGACACTGGCGAGCAAATAGCAAGAAACGTTAGAAATTTTGAACTTCGCTGGCAACCTGAGCGCATCCCTTAAAGCCTGGTACATTTAGAATAACAAGTAAACATTTAGCTTGGTGAAGCATAACAGCGAAATTCCGTCGAAAACTAACAGGGACATTGTTATAGAATATTCTAAACACCGTTCTTTAATTTCCCGCAACTGACTGTTCTAAATTGACGGTCTTGTATCATCAGTTCATCCGCGGCTTTCCCCCGCGTCGGAAATTATCCCTCGGGAAACGTACTACCGGGAAAACAGCATCCTAACCCAGGTCCGGTCTACTTGTCAATATCAAGCCCTAAAGGCTGAACGGATTGATCGAAATCCATTCAGCCGTTAAGACTTAAAGACGTGAAAAGTAACAAGCATATAGAGGAGAGTTACTTTCGCGTTTATAATATTATTAAGTAGGTTTTGTCGTAAGTGATTCATTTGTCGGCCATCTTCTAGATTGAAGGCATTCCGAAACGTAAGCTGAGCCAAATAGACAGTAGTCAAATCATCCTTACTGGACATCTCGTGGCCCCTCTATAAAAGTTAATGAGGGCTCACACTGCGCTATTTTTGGCGAATGGTGGCTTCACGTAATCACCTCGTTGCCCGACAACGTAACGTGAACGTGAACAGGCGTTTCTGTCTTTCGGGTCCAGTCTTACCCAATATACTTCTTCGCATGAGACCGTCTCAACTAGGACCTTGCGTTTGCCAGGCAATGGTTTTTGCTAAAAACCTTTACTCCTTCAGTTATCGTTAAACTCTCTTGTGTTCGTTAAGCGGTACATCCTGGCCAGTCAACCCTGCCGCTACCCTACTAATATTGTTACCATGGCCACAGCATGAACTATTCGCTCAAAACGTTCGTACTGATGCACTAAAAAAGACCTAAATACGTCATCATCATTCTCTTGCCCTTATCCCAATTTATTTGGGGTCGGTGCAGCATGTCGTCTTCTTTCATATTTCTCTATTGGTCGTCATCTCGTCTCCTTTTATCGCCATACCATCTTTCACACAGTCCATCCATCGATTATTTCGTCTTCCCCTACTCTTATAGCCATCCACTTTCATACTCAAAACTTTCTCCTCGACATTTCCCTCATAACTCAAAAAAAGATGTTTGGTAAATTTGGAAAGAACTGTCTAGATTTATTTGGCAAATCGTTGATATTCAAAAGACGTCATCAGCTGTAGATTAGACTGATTATCAACCTTGAGCACGGAATTAGGAAACCCACGAAATTAAACGTTACTTCAGTGACGACAAACTAATAATTTGTCATTAAAATTATTTTTTATATCCCCTTTCATGATTGCCCAGTGGCTAAGGTCTCGCCTCTCACGCACGAGGGTTTGATCCGGGCAAGTACCCATGTGACTTTTTCAATTCATATGTACTTTTTAAATTTATCTTGGACGTTACTGACATCGGTGAAGAAAAACATCCTGGAAACCCGATCTGGATTTATAGTCAATATATCTCTGAAATCTCCAACACGTCTTGAGCAAGCGTGGTGATCAATGCTCGTGTCTTCTTTTTATGAGAAGAGGCACTTGCTCTGCAGAAGAACAATAATAGCCTGGTATTATTATTTATATCCTCGTTCAAAGTTTTGCCTCTATTCCAATACTTCAACAATTTCGTAATGAATTAAATGAAGCATGTATTGAACGGTATTTTTGTTGATAACAATAAAAGATAACATAGTGTAGAGGTCTTAATCTTATCGTGCACGTGTTTATCCAAGACTATTTTAGTAGGTTAATATAGCATTTCATATAATGGTATTTTTCCCCGCGGTTTCGCTTGGTTCCCGTGCCAGCATTGAATTTGTGATGGTTCGAGATCTAGGCTGTAAAACTTCAGCGTTTCAGAGAATAAAACGACTATTTAATCAGATTAAATCTATCACTATAATCTAATCATCATCCTTATACCTACTATTTTCTTTTTGATAAGTCCTCGTCTCCGTACCAAATACCGTCGTTCAATCAGAAATCTAAGATACAATCATTTATTTTACAGGGCACAGACGAACAGAAAATTATTTACTCTGGCCAGCTCCTAGACGACAACACAATATTGAAAGACGTTCTTCGGACATATGAGAGTCAGATAGCTCATACCATGCACCTCGTCTGCACGCCAACCCGTAGAATAGAGACACAGCCCGCTCCCGACACGAACACCGACGGACTTCGCCGAAGGGTCGTCGCAGAACCCACGACCCAAACAGAAAGAGTCACGGAACCTCCCAGACCAGAGACAAGGCAGAACGATCAGAACCATAACGTAGAAATGCAGAATTATTTGACCTCCTTCGTGAATAACTATGGGAGGGTCCCCCCGTATCCTAATTATAATTTTGGGGAGGGATACTTGCCGGTGCCGAATGATCCGGCGCAGTTGGCCAATCATATGATGATGATGCAGCAAGCTTATTTGCAATATATGCAGCAATATGCTAACATGTAAGTCTTTAATTTTACCCTTTTTTTCAGTTTTTAACGCGAAGGCACTTTAGCACCCTAATTGCGTAACACACTATCAATCACAATCTGAATGATTTTTAATGAAGTATATTGCTAATCCATTGCTTCACAAGTTCGTAAGATTTTTCTGCTCAACCACTTAAGACGCAGATATATGCCAGAGACCTTGAGTGGTTAGCTTGCGTGTTCTGTACTGAGCTCACGCAACGCGTCGTACGTTCAGCCAGTAATAGGACTCGCCCATCAAGGAGCGCTGTCCCCAGTTTGACGCATTATTAATTTATTATACCCAAAAAAAAGTTATTTTAATAAAACGCGTATACTAAAAGATCAAAAATTCAATTATCTTTAAATTGGTCAAGGTTACAGAAAAATACGCTTAGTAGATTTTGCGCCATTCTCAGTTTTTTATCCGCGTTAGTCGTAACTTTACAAATTAATTTCACTATGTAATATAAAGATAATCTAAAATATTCACATATTAAGTTATTGAGAAAATGCTCTAATTTAACATATATTTTATTCAAATCATTAACACTACTCGTTTAGACGTGATCTTCAGTATAAAATCATTAAAAGTCGGCTAACGTCGCCTTAAATATCGCAATGAATGTTGTTGAAGTGTCAAAATGAAACCCATTGTTACTGATAGTGTATCAATTACCCCGCTGTTTTAAAGAAAGAAATAATAAAGTCATTAAGTACACGAGTATCAATAAACTAGTAAAAGTATTATTTCTGAGAACCAATATTGTTTCAGGCAATTCAAAAACTGGCCATTTAGCATAACCCTTCTTTCGTTGTTAACAGTTGGGTAAACAAATGTTATATTGTAGAGGTGGACCAATAGATTTCGAACGAATGTTAAATTATAATCATGATGTCATTTTGCGACTGACTGTCACCAAAAAATATAAGTTCAGAAGTTCATTATCAAGACTAATATATCATTCATTCCATTAATTTCAACCGAAAGACGTCCACTGCTGGACATAGCCCTCCCCCAAAGGGGGGGGGGTTGCCATAATCGCCACGCTTGGCAGGCGGGTTGGCGATCGCAGTATGGTGTTAAAATGCATAGAGAACGCTGCTGCCCATTCTCTAGTAATTATTCCCTTAGTCGCCTTTTACGACACCCACGGGAAGAAATGGGTTAGTGCTATTCTTTACGTCCGGCACCACATGGACAGTCTAAGTCTAACGGTCACGGTCAGACTAATATATATTCTTTTAAATTTATAATGTGGATATAGTGGCCAAAGAGTGGCATAATATAATAAATGACGTCATCGGTGATGTTCTTCAGAAAGGTCAGGTGCTTTCATACACGCACGCCGGTTGCGAGAACCAAGTACCGGGCTTGAACCTCGGAACCGGCGTGTGTGTATGAACTTAATCGAAGCAAAAGGAGTATGTAAGGATCGTAGCAGGAGGCGTTCTTTAGTATCTGTCTACCCCTATCAAATCTCACAATAATGCCAATGTTAGCTTAGTGTCCGCTATAGCGCGACTGTTAGTGCAGTGCCGAGGGATCTTGGTTGCTACCCCAGATCGGACGGTGTTTTTATTTGATCTTCCCAAATCCTCAGTAGAAGCCCTGAGTCCAGATCTATGTGCGGTTAATGGCATTAGTGATTAGGATCTCCCTATTACATGGGACTACCAGTTATGTTAACTGGCGAAAAGTGAGGGGTCCGTCTAAATGTGAACATTGTGTGATCCGTCTAAATTTGAACATTGTCATATAAATTGTACTGCCACTGGCATATCCGTTTCTTTAGACGGACCGTCTGTTTCTGCCTATCTTATCGGAGAATGCAGGCGTGATGTATGTGCAGTCACTATGACTAAACCATTAGCAGCTATGTAGATTAGAATCAAAACTAATGGCTTGTTATGAGCGGAAAATAAATACTAATGGAACAACAGCCGCATAGGTCGACCTTCAAGGTTAAGCAACGCTTGCTCAGATCGGTCTGTGGATGGGGATCATCCATTACATACCGAATCCCCTCCGTGGCTTGGTAAGCATGATGCAGACGGTTACGGCTGTCATTCGTAGATCTTTGATAGTCGTTACGGGTCGTCAGAAGCCAGAAAATCTGACAGCCAGTCTTACTAAGGGATAAAGTTATAGCATTGCAAGGGATAACGATAACGCACTTAATGATCCCTTGGATTCTAATCCAACAAACGATCTGTTTGCGGATGAATGGACGAAAATTATTTATTGGCATGCCTGAAATACTGTGAGAGGGATTCATGAAAGTATTGTTTATTTCTCTTTTTTTATTGTTTTTATGTCTACCAGAATTTTAAAATTTTATATTTTCTTTTCTATGTGTATGGTTCTGCCTTGGTTTAACCGTGTTCATTAAAGTTAAAAATAAATAAAACGTGTTACCCAGTAACTGTGTCGTGGAGGTCAGACAGGCAGTCACTCCATGTAAAATACTGGTATTCAGCTGCGTCCGTTTAGACTGTAAGCCTTGTTAGGAGTGAACATTCTGCGAACACTTATTGTGGTGCCCATCTAACCTTGACATCTTTGAATTTAGTGGCATCGCTATTAAATATATTGTTACTTCCTGTTACTTCTAAACATTATCCTACTAATATTATAAACGCGAAAGTTTGTAAGTATGGATGGATGGATGGATGTTTGTTACTCTTTTACGTAAAAACGGCTGGACCAATTTTGATGAAATTTTGTATCGAGGTAGCTGACACCCTGGATTAACATATAGGCTACTTTTTATCCCTATATTCCCACGGGATCGAGACTTACGCGGGTGAAACCGCGGGGCGCAGCTAGTAGACAATATTGTTGATTGTACAGACGCCAGCAAGTCAAGCTACCCGAAACTGTCAAATTTTCCCAATCAACCTTGAACCTTATGATTTAACGATAAAGTAGAAAATCTTTTAAAGAAATTTGACAGATTGTAGTAACTTGATGTGCTGGCGTCTGTACTTATTGGTTTTGTAAAATTGTCATTTCACTAAAGCTATTATGTAATAAGTACGTCCATTGACGACCAAGACTTCCACCTCCTTTACTTTAAAAAATAATTTAACATAGGTACAGACGCCAGCACATCAAGCTACTACAATCTGTCAAATTTCTGTAATAGATTTTCAACTTTATCGCTACAGCATAAGGTTCAAGGTTGATTGAGAAAATTTGACAGTTTCTGGTAGCTTGACCTGCTGGCGTCTGTACATCACGCCTGTATTACCCGAAGGTTAAGGCAGAGATGTACACCCACATTACGCTAGTTAAGTCCCATGTAATAGCACGACTGTAATTTAGAGAATATCCCGACATCCCGCTGCTATTGACAATTTCCTGAGGAAAAACTCAATAACATAGCCTGACCCGGGGATTGAAGCCAAGACCACACTCGGTAGTCGCGCTATTGACCACTAGACCAACGAGGCCGTCTAACCATAGTCTGATTCAAACATGCCAGCCCGAAATAGTAAACAAATGCTAATAACATTTGGCATGATGCCTACTACGCGTATTTTTGAACTGATGTCACAAATTGCTATTACGAAACGCGTGGGATGACAAGTACTTACTTCCGTCACCGACGACTTTTGGTGTAATGTGCGTTCGCAGTTTAGTTTCCAAATATGAACACTTAAAGAGTCCATAATGCCTCAGCGCCACCTCACTCTATCTCGCTCGCACGCTACCGATCGCTGTCACGCGAGCAAGTGAGACAGGGAAAAGACTCCAAGGCGCTGATAGTTTAGGTAATATCTTTTTACGGTGAAAATAACAGTCATTTAAAAAAATATTAAACATAGTATCGGCTTTATATTTAGTTCAGTTATTATGCATTTTGATACTTTTTTTTTTATTCTAGCGGTTTATTGTTTGGTTTGGAGGAAATTTGTAATTTTCGAGATTTTTTTATGGAATCGTGTTTTCGTCAAAACTTTACCGTATATTTATTTCAAAATTAAAATAAATTAATAGCAGTATTTTCGTGGAAGCAGTGGCGTAGCTAGCATAGTGTACTAGTCATTCTAAAATCAACTTAATTTACACGAGCATAAAGTTTATATTTGTTTAAGTGGAAACAAGAACATGAATAGACCTTGGGATTTTTTCCAGGGTGAGGTAAAATCATGTGGTAAGATAGCAAGATCGTGGAATACGCTGATTCCTGGAAACTGGGAAGCTAAAAGGAACACCCCCAAAAATCTTAAGCGCCATAAAACAATAGTTTAGTTTGTCGTCAGCATGTAGAAGCTAGTTGCTTTTGCCACAGCGTAGATTTGGAGGCATGAAGAACAGGGTGTAAAGTTCACTCATACTCTATAGTAAAGGGAGGATCCTCCGACCAGACGGGTGTCGTGTCTGGTGGGCAACTGCCCGACGGTTGATGTCGGGACGTTGTATATATGCTAGTTGCGTAGTAAACTCTGATTGCGCGATGCAGGATTCGCGTGACGTCAGTGTGACGCGTTGTTCGTATGTGGCGATGTTGATGCCGCTACATGACTCCCCTCCGGAGACCGGAGGTCGATAGTGGGCTGAGTCGTGTATCTTGCGATACTTGCCAGTGCCAGTTGAGGGTTCCAGTGAGTCGGAACCTGGTGCCGCATAGTTCTCGGTGAGTCGGAACTGTCTGCGGTGATTCCCCAGTGAGTCGGGGTGGCGCTGCGGTATGCTCCAGTGCGTCGGATGTAGTACAGCGCCGGGTTGTGGCTGGCTGCTGGCGTCGACCAGGAGGGAGAGGCATGTTCTCTGCTTGTGGACCGGCCGAAAGTGCAGTGTGCTGTGCCAAGGTTGCTGATGAGGCTGTGGGTGATGACCAGGAATGCGCGTCCGCTGCATGCTGGTGGTCAGGATACCCGTTGAAGCCGTGGGTGCTGGCTGGCTGTGTGACTCGCCGCTCGAAAGCTTGAGGAAGTGATGATGATGATGATGATGACGTCACGCTGAAGAAGTTGCACGAAGGCTGCGCTGACGTTCATACTCGGGGTCACCAGTTTGGTGGCATGAGGAACAAGGTGTAAAGTTCACTCATCCACCATAGAAAAGGGAGGATCCTCCGACCAGACGGGTGTTGTGTCTGGTGGGCAACTGCCCGACGGTTGATGTCGGGACGTTGTATATATGCTAGTTGCGTAGTAAACTCTGATTGCGCGATGCAGGATTCGCGTGACGTCAGTGTGACGCGTTGTTCGTATGTGGCGATGTTGATGCCGCTACATCGATTCCTATGGAGAAGAATAGATAGAGACACTATGTTTATTCTTTAAAGTGGGTATACAGCAACTTCTTGCAGCGATCTAAACGCGCGGCTACATCGCTAGACAAGCGGCAACCAAGTTAATAGAAGGTGGTTAGCTTTTGTATCGATACCGCGTTGAGTATAATGTGCTGATAGTTGATTGTTATCACGGAGTAAAGTTGTTATCGCCGCAGAAAACGAAAACGGTATTTTCTTTGTACACCTATCGCAATGTTGTCCTTTTAACCGAAAGGTTAGAACGCCTTGTGGCATTAATGCCCGGTTTCTGAGGTCCTTTTATCGGTAGTTTATCTATTCATTAGCGCTATCGGTTCGATAACTTGTGAATGTGCGTTTCCGAACACCGCAATGTAAGATAAACTCCGTTTAAACTTAAGTTAACTTAACTGACCAATGTGTGCCGTTTATCGGTTCTATAACTATAACTGACGTTTCATTTCATAGCAAACTACATCAACTTTTATATTATACATAATTATAACGTGTATTAGGTATTTGAATTAAATTGCCAGTGAAAGTTAGATAGGTATTAAAATTATTCAAAGGAGAAAACAATGAGTATGAGCATAATGAATACGAGCAGCTCATCAGAGTCTGATTTGGAAGTACTGGAGTTTATTTCTAATAAATCGCTACCCATGCAGAAACTTAAGACATAGGAGAAATCCTTTCGAAATGTGATTTTACTGTCGGTTATATACTTAAACAAAATCTTTAGCCACTTCTATAACAAGCATCTTCTCTCTTTCAATAAAATGTTTACTGCGTTTTCCAGATTCCATTATGTTATTTTACAAAAGAATGGTTAAAGAACAAACAATTGGAACTACCAAACAGACTGTCGACATAAAACTTAAAATCAAACGGTACAGCAAAAATAATACCACCCGAAACAAAAACAATGAAGTGACCTTTTTTTTTTAAATGGCAATGATGTCGTTCATTCACCCGTCCATAAGTAACGACTTATCATAGGTATTTATTAACTAGAATAGTGTTGAAGCCACGTATTTACCAACGAAAAAAATATTATTATAATTATAACTATTATTACAGACGAATTAAAATAATAAAATCAATTTTAGACACGATCTTTTAAACAGACCCATCTAGCGGCAGCTAAGGAACTAGTTATCGGTTTCATAGTTATTGAATGGTTTGTTGCGTATTCAGAAACGCAGTGACAGTTAACCGACGTTTATCTTATGCATAACTTTATTGAATCAATAGTTAGTGAGCATTTATTTGGGATCTTCAGAAACCGGGCATGAGTCCGCTATGTACCTCTTACATGAAGTTAAAAACATTCGACTACTTTTTAAAAATTGACAACGTAAATAGACATCTATCACATATTCACTTGTATAACCTCATCTAGTTTTAAAAACTTAATTGACGTGTGTACACCCACCCTTAGCAAACGTCACGTAAGGCCGCAATACTGGTAAGGGTGTGACAGTACATGAAAATATATGATAAGCTAAAGGAACCTACAAAGACCTACAAGCCTAACAGACCCTACAACTCTAAGCCCTACAGCCCTAACCTATCATATACCTAGTATGTGATAAATAAATATATAAATAAGTTCAGGATGTCTGCACCATGCGACCTAAGGTCACAGACGGATAGTAGACAGGATTTCCAAGTTTGGGAAGGGTAAACTCACTGCCAGTCCCGCAGACTCACGAGAGATCAGCGATGGCTAAAGGTTTCTTGGCCACAGTGAGGGGTAATGAATGAGACAAGAATATAAAATTCAAATCTGATTTATTTACAATATCGACGACGAACTATGAATATCTTCTATCAAAAAAATTGCAACTCCACAGGAGACGAAAATGTCTCATAATTTAGAAGTTATTTAAATTAGTATTTAATGGGATAAATAGTAGAATTATCGTGTTAGGAGGTTTTGCCAGTACACGCGAAATAGCATTTTACGTCGATTGGCATTAAACACAAAAAAAAACGAAAAAACCGGTCAAGAGCGAGTCGGACTCGCGCACCCAGGGTTCCGTACGAATATATGATGTTGATGATTTCTGAAAAACTGTGCTATTTAGAGACATAGTTTTATTTTTCCTATAATCTTTACATAAGCTTCTATCATATAGAATAATTTCAGATTTTTATCTCTGCAAACTTCGGCGATAAGGGGGAACGGTATTTTTTTTTTAATTTTTCATCAAAAGTCGGAATCTATGCTGCGTAAAAAAAAAATGTTTGAGAATGTGCAAACAGCGTTCTTTCATATGATACCCCACATGCCCTTGTAGCCCCACTAAAAAATTTTAAGACCCCCTTTCAGTCCCTTTTGCAAAAAAGGTATATTTTTTGTTATTTTTTTCTTGCTTGCAAAATAGTTGGGCAAACGTCACCTAAAACTATTCTAAATTCCAAGTTGATAGCATTAGTAGTTCTTGAGATATCCAGGTGTGACAGACAGACGGACAGACTTAGTCTCACCATAAGGGTTCCTTTTTACCATTTTGGTACGGAACCCTAAAAAGGTAGTTAGGAGGTATTGGATTTCATCGTCGATATGATACAGCTTATATACAACCTTTTCTTAACACTTATAGTCAATGTCCAAAGGTAAACAACGTGGAAGTGTTTGTAAAAACCTACTATCAGAAATAAAAAATTATCATCATTTATGCTTTCATTACTAACTTTGATCTCCCAACAATTGAAGGTGGCAAGCGGCCGGCGCGCCGCCCGCGGCCCCGGCGCCCGCCGCGCCGCCCGCGCCCGCTGCTGAAGCCCCCGCGCCCGTAGAGGAGCCCGACGAAGCCCTAGCCGCCCGAGACTGGCTCGACCATCTGTATGCAGCTTCCAGACTCGCCATACTGTTCTCGCTGGTCTATTTGTATGGAAGCCCGGCAAGACTACTCCTGGTTCTGTTGTTGGCTGCTGCTGGGTACCTGTAAGTATTCTTTTGTTTTTGTAGTTGAACATAAAATTGATTTTCCAAACTCGTTACATTCAAGTCTTTAACAATTTTAGCGGCTATTGACAACGTTATAAGCTGTATGCCACTATGATTTCTTAATAACTTGATTTATTTTATGTTAACGGTGTAGTTATGTTATTAACCGTACAGGGGCTAAAGCACCGTATATCACGATTCCTACCGGCTTCCCTTCGGATCACAACAAATCTATCGTCATTGAAAAATGGCACAGTATTTAATAATGCCAAATAATATAATCACACTGTAGGTATTTATTACAGCTTAAAATTAAAACATTACTAAACGCCTACATTTTTTTTTTTTGTTTTTAGTGTTCCGTACCCAAAGGGTAAAACGGGAACCCTATTACTAAGGCTCCGCCGTCTGTCTGTCTGTCCGTCTGTCACCAGGCTGTATCTCATTAACCGTGATTGTATTGTGTATTTCTGTTGCCGCTATAACAACAAATACTAAAAAATTGAATAAAATAAATATTTAAAGGGGTTCCCATACAACAAACGTGTTTTTTTGCCATTTTTATAGATAATGGTACGGAACCCTTCGTGCGCGAGTCGGACTCGCACTTGGCCGGGTTTTATAATTATCGTCTACGTCATGACGAGTTTGTTTTGTAATAGAAACATTTTTTTTTTTATCTGGCTTACCTCTCATAAAATCACCCTTCGCCACTGTAACCGTATGACATTTATATTTTAATTCTATTCAATTTCAGCCACCAGATCGGTTTCTTCCGCGACCTCCACGTGAATGTAGCTGACAACCAGCAACGCAACGGGCCCAACCAACCAAACCAACCCAATCAGGCCAACCAACCGAATCAGCCCAACCAACCCAACCAGGCCAACCAGCCAGCCGACCAACCGGCCCAACCTGCGACCACCAACACCCAACAGTCGCTACTTGCCGTCACATGGATGATCTTCACTTCTTTCTTTGCCTCCCTCATCCCAGATACGAATTAAATATAAAATTTTAGGCTTAGACGGAGTTACTCAGTCTTTAAGACGTAAAAATAATTTGTATAGAAACGCTGAAAGCTAAAAATAGGGCGGTTACGGTTAACGGATTAGGGGCTTTGGGTCTTTTGGAATAGGGCTGAGTTTTTCGTGGTAAATTGATAAATAATGCCCCTTACGCAGTTATGCCGTTTCGATACGTTTTCAGCACTCGGGATATTTTTGTAGGTATGAGTTTGAAGAATTTTAAGTATGAAGTGGGCAGAGAGAATAAACGTCTGGTATTGGACGATTGCTGGCATTGCGTGATAAAGCTTGCTTCTGATTGACCGATAGCATCAGTTCGGTCGCGGCGTTTATACTAGCTCTTATTATTTCTTCAGAATAACTGAATCCTCGAAAAAGATGTTTTTTTTTTTTTTGTTTATCTAATTCAAAAACCACGCTTTGTGTTAAGCGAAAAGGTATCATCTTCATTTATAAATAGGTAGGCACTTTAAAAAGTATTTGTTTATTAAATTCAAAGAGTATACTATAAACGCTAAGGGACGGTACCTAGTCGTGGTCATAAAACGTGCGAGTAGGACGGCGGTATTGAGTATTTCTTTAAACTCTATACTGAGTATCGTCATCTCGCTCCCACGCATTATGACCGCGACTGCCACGCACTCTGGCGTATATTATAGTACTTATTTGTTTTTAATACGAATAAAATACAAATGGGGCTTTCACTATGGCTTAGTTTAGTAAAACAATCGTGAAGGATTCAATTCAATAAAAAAATACATTTTAAATCGTCAGGATGTTAATATACAAACCGTAATTTAGAATAGTTTTTAACAAAATTTAAACCAGTGTAACATAATACATGTTTCTTTACCAGTCTAATAAACAGATATATGGTATGGCATTTGGATTAAAAGAAACTAAATTAATCATTTAGGTTAATTCAAAGCAGTTTTTGATGATGTATGGCACATGCCACTAAAGATGAGACTTGAGACACCACGTGGTTTGACTTGCGCAGTAAACGATTTATACATGTATATAGAAATATGTTTAATATATAAATTTATACATTTATTTATATGTTATTTTTACACGGCTGTACCTGCGCAGGCTACTGTACAGTAGTGGGGTACTGACGCTCGTCAAGTCTCATCTTTCGTGGCGCGTATTGTACAGTCGCCAGTACATCAAGCTACCACAAACTGAAAAATTTATCTCATTCGATTTTGAACTTAACAAACAACATTTTAAGGTTTAAAATCATTTCGAGAAATTTGACAGTGGTTATAACCTGATGTCCACTGTACACACAGATTTGTCCTCACCGTGCTAATGTCACGCGAAAATTGACCATACTGGGAAGAGTGAGCTCACACATGCCGTGTGTGGAGTTTCCAGTTAAATCACTGCGTCATTGTGTTAAATCGAAACAAACCCCGCGGTAGGGGGAACCTAACGATTTAAATATTTGGGCGTACCTATAAACGTTCATTATATTGATATTTATGCTAAAACTTTACCAAACATGTAAGGTAAAATACAGTCCGGAAAATTAATTGTTAAGCAAAATAACACCCTCCGTCAATTTGCCGTGTATCTACATCCATTTCATTTGAATATACGTACAATTTAAGTTCGTAGTCAATTTGCCTATAAATTAATTTCCCTGGCTTTACATTATACACTTATTAGTTTTAAACTTGCCACGGCTAGATGCAGCCTCAAACGTTGTGAAACTTAGTGGTGGAATTACTAAACGCTTTTAGACCAAATCGTAAGCGCTCACCTGACGAAATCACCAAAAAATATGACCACAGAATCCTACCAAAATAAAACATAACATAACGCCTATATTCCCCGAAGGGTTAGACAGAGGTGCAACTAATACAGGGTCCAATTAAATTAGCTAGCGAAACTCCGCAGACGTGACGAGTACCAATATCTAAACACGACAAAATAAAAAAGATTTGGTGATATTTTTTTGGAATCATCGACCGCTCGTGGTGTTGTTACATAACGTATGATTCTAGAAAAATCTGTTTTTTGTTTGTTTTATAACGATCGATACCCATCACGTCTGTGAAATTTACACAAAGAAAAACAAACATCAAAATAATTATTTTTTGTTTAATTATGTTTAGATATCGATACCCATCACGTCTGAGGAGTTTCACTAGCTAATTTAATTTGACCCTGTATAGTTGCACCTCTGCCTAACCCTTCGGGGAATATAGGCGATATGTTATGTTTTATTTTAGTAGGATTCTGTGGTCAACATTTTTAGTAATTTCGTGTGTTTAAGTCACGTGTAACAGCGGACGAGCCTATTGCCCTCAACCGCACTAATGGAGTCTCCGGGCTGCTACTGAGAAATTCCAAATGGAAAACTCAATAACATTTTGCCCTACTTGGGAATCGAACCCAGGACCTCATGTTCAACAGTAGCGCTTACGACCACTTGACCAACGAGGCAGCAAAATAAAATTATTTATTAAAATAATTTTTATTTTAATAATAAATTTACCTCTAAGTAAGCTGAAAAGGAATACCAGCAATGAACGATTACTTTTGTAAATAATAAAGTGTTTTAATGGGTCATTTACACGGAGAGAGTTTCTCGCCTCGGAATAGAAGATTATCGACGGGAGATAAAGTTGGCTGATGTAAACAGTACGTACGATCAACTACCTTTGAATGACGAAACCCACAACTAAATAAGTCGCTTTCTATGTCAAATTGTTACCATGAACTTGCGGTTGACGATACTAGACTATTGTGTATTACACTGACCATGTCAGTTTTATTAAACTGACATGGTCAGTGTAATACAAAATCGAATTTTGAGTTGATAAGTCGCAGTTTGATAAAATCGCGTGTTGGTTCTCACATTGAAACTACACAATTATAAAGTTGATATTTGTTTAAATGTGGAAATAACATGACTTTTAATAAGGAATATAGTTCTAACTAGACGGTCGCGACACTCTCCCTTGTAAATGAGTAATTAATGATAAAGTAACTCGTAACCGTATTTATAATAATTATTATTAGTGAGATATTTAAATTTAATTTTATAGCGTGTTTGGTGTAACGATTGCCATGGATTACTGTACACATTTAGAACTAGGTTACTAAATGAATACCTAAATGAAAGCGCGCTGTTGGATTTTCAACCCTCGACTCAGCGCCGAAAGTTGAAAATCTTATGCTGTCTGTTTCTAGATGTTTGCCCGCCTGTTAAGGGCCGTACCGTGGTGTTAAATAGCCTTCCTCAAAAACTGGTATTTCCAGAAATTAGCGTGAACGTGCCTTGGAAAGCACGTTAAGCCGTTGGTCCCGGCTGTTATGTGTAGATCTTTGACAGTTGTTAACGAGTCGTTAGAAGCTCGAAAGTCTGACAACCAGTCTTACCAAGGGGTATCGTATTACCCAGTAACTGGGTTGTAGAGCTCAGATAGGCAGGCGCTCCATGTAAAATACTGGTTTTAAGCTGCCTCCGGTTAGACTGGAAGCCGACCCCGACAGTTGGGAAAAGGCGGGCAGATGATGAGTTCCAGAGATTAGCGTGTTACAAACAAACTCTTCAGCTTGATTTGTGGCATTTATTTTCATCCGTGGATACGAGTTGTACGACAAAAAAAAACTTTTTGTCGGTTGTGGAAGTCGGTTATTTTTTTTTGTAAAGTTTATTTATTTTTCACTTTTTAGTGGGTAAGTTTGCAATTTATTTATCTAAGTTACAATAGCCTAATGTCAACTGCTCATCACCTTTTACAAAATATTGCTTTTCCCGATGCAGGGGCGTTAATAGTTGAGGAGTTCTTCTGGTAAGAACCAGGAGAACTGGAACTGATGGTGACTTCACCATAGGCATTGTGACGAGCATAAATTGCAACCATATTAAAGTGTATAATCGAATCGCAACAGTGAAATACTTATTATTAAATAGTTCCGGTGGCCATCTGTGGTCTTCATCATCAGTTCCACTTCACCAAATGGTGCTTTCTGAGTGCAAATGCATGAATTACTATAAAAAATACCGAAATCGATATAGGTGTGCCTTTAAAATTTGAGGATTGCCTTTGATTTCCATGGGATCCCCTCATCAGATTCTGACTTGGTGACAATGGGACCATCTCGGGAGCATACCCTTTCAAAAAAAAAAGAATTTTCAAAATCGGTCCACAATTAACAGAGCAATCGGTGAACAAACAAAAAAAAAAAAAAAACATACGGCCGATCATATAACCTCCTCCTTTTTGGAAGTCGGTTAAAAAGATTAGGCAGTAGACATGGGCAAAATAGCGCACTGAAAAGAAAAAGAGCGATTAGCGCATTCACTCTTAAGAGCTATATCACTCTTCTAGCTCACTAGCTCATCTAGTCAATAGCTCTTTGGAAGTTTGGACTCTTTGTTACTCACTATCTCCTCTATAGCTCAGTGACTCAAACGCCGACTGTTAGCTCATTTGACTTGTGCCGCACGAGCGTCGAAGGAAACCGGTTCCGGTCGCTCTATATTGTCAAATTCTGAGTGAGCTATTTAGAGAGCGAGTGAGTGAGCGAGAGCGATGTAATTTGAAAAGAGCTAGCGCTTTTCTATCACTCACTCACGAGCTACCCATGTTTATTAGGCAGAGTGTAGGAGTACCTTTAATACAACTACATTTCGCCTGTTATATTTAAGTCTCACGTAAAAGAAGACGGGGGAGCGACGATTATTTTGTCTGAATTGTTGATTCGACACCAAAATCGAATGTATGCAAGTGTATATAATTGAATCACCCTGTATGATTTAATTCAAACACATAACATCACGCCTGTAATCCTCAAAGGGTTAGGTAGAGGTGTACAACCACCTTTCACCAGTTATGTTTAGTTCCCATGTAATATGAGGCGAACCTATTGCTTATTAAACATTCTTTATAATGTTATCGGATATATATAGATACTATTGAACTGATAGATAACTGAAATATAAATCTTCCTTGAAAAAAAAATGTGTACAGTGAACCCAAGGCATAGAATGTAGTGTTATAATAAAATTCGGTGTACTGATGTGAAACCAAATATTATTTTGTATATACTCTTGGTATTTTTAGTGTATTGTAACATAGATTTAATATTAAATTATATTCTAATAAAAGAGCTAATCGCATGTCCAGTAAAAAATATTAAATCGATTGTTCAACAAAACTTTGAAAATAAATTGTTTATCTGGACTAGCAATTACTAAAATTAAACAGTCAACTTTGTAAGCGTGAATTGTATTAAAAGAGTACAAAAATCATCATTTAAACGTCATTTGTGTGACAGACCGCGGCCATCTGTAACGATGTGATAACTGTATTGATTTACGCTGTGTATCAAATGAATTATGAAGATAAATTACAGTCTCTCAGTAAATATTCTGTAAGCTAATAGCATGTTATTGTAACTAGATTTTCTCTGGTTTCTCAAAGGCCTAAGAAAAGTCAATCAAATCGCTTAGATAAGAACGGGGGTAAAAATGTCCTTGGGGCTATGGCCTGTCACAATAATTACATAAACATTTTTCGAGAGAATGTAATACTTTCTTAATTAATCCATGTTAATTATTTCCTACAAGTTTTAAACATACCATTCTGTAGATAAATTTGAAAATATTATAATTATTCTGTAACATGAACTCATAATTTTAAGTTTTTCGGAATGTTGTTTACAAAAAAAAAATTTTTTAGATAGAATGACCAGTCAAACTTTTATTTGAATTAAATTAATTGCACTGCAACTCTCGATTATTCGAAAGTATCGATACAATTTTTTAAAATATCGATACAATTGTATCATGGATGCTACAGCCGTAGCGTGATATAATTGTATCGATTGAAATTTGTACATTGTCGCGATAACGCGAACTACACTTCGCGCTCTCTCTCCCACACCGCACTATGTCTCGCTGTACAGCAGAGAGCAAGTTGTCGCGACAATGTAGCCGGAGCATCAGAGTATGAAAGCTGAGCAATTCGTGTATCTTTTAGGGACTGGGTTGGGGATGGAACTCGCAATACGGATAAAATTAATTGGTTGTTTCGAATCTAAAGCTTTGTGATTTACCTGCATTTCATTATTATTCTCTGTTGAATGATTCATCATGTATCATTAGTTTAGCTGTAGGAAAGGACGACGTGTGCGTTCATTCAATATAAAGTTTGTAAGAATTTTAGCAAAAAGCACATTGCAATAGAATTTTTCGTCAAAATATCAAAAAACGTCTGATTGTTGAAAAATTCTATTCAAATCTGCTAGTTACATGACTTAAGTTAATATTTGGTTATGTGCCTACTTTGTTATATACCATGAGTCTGTAATTGCAACTGCAATATCACACTGCGTTTTTCGACTGTGCAAGTAACGTACCTACTTGCGTAGGTACTTGCATGTAGAATATTCTAACGGCTATCCGCAAGTCAGGCATACTTGTATGCAAGTAACTTTTAAAATAGCTTTCAATGAAATGTTTCATAACATCTGGAAGGAATGTTTTATATTAGACTAAGATAAGGTTTCGACATTGACATGAATCGGGTTTAACTATTTGTTTCGTTTCAATGTATTATAATCGCGTGAATTTCAATAAAATGTAGACGGTTAATTTTGAAGCTTATATCTGTGATTTTAAAATAAATAATTGTACTAAAACTTGAGTTTTATATTATTTTCTAAATGTTTGTTTTCGAAACACAAATCCCACTTTGAAACTTCTGGACATATTTCAGTGATCTTTCAATTCCATCTAATCCTTAGTCTATACTGTGCAGCTCTATACGGACCAAGATTAAAAAAAAATATTTGATGTGACGTGTACAAATTAATTTATCTTTGTGTAAAAAAGACGTTATTTTTTATTTTTCTTTTCCACTAATAGCTGTTTGTTATTTACTCCCTAAAAGTTCCAGAAAACCAGAGCATTATTTTATTCTATTCAAGTTTCCTAACAAACAGTCTGAACAAAAACAACATTGTATTCAAATAAATACCAGCTTTATTAACAAAAAACTTAATTTAATTAGAAATCATCACTGAAATCAACATCCATTATGTCTTCAATTACTTCTTCCGCTACATTAGCATCTTTATTCAAATTAACAACACCTTTTGAGTTGGAATCTTGAGCGCCATCTTGAATTTCTCGTAGTTTATCTTGTACAGTTTTTTCATTTTGAATAGAATCATTATCTGACTGAGGTGGCTTGCTTTTGTTTTCAATACTGTTATAGTCATTAAATACTACCTCAGGTGTAAGTGCTATATTACTAGTATTTACATTAGCTGATGAAATATTATCAATTTCTTTTAAAAGTTCAGTAGCATTACTTATACTAGTTTCTTTGACAATCTCGGTAGTAACGAGATCATTTATTTCAACAATAGCATCAATTACTCTATCTACAATTTCAGTAGCACCCTGATTACTTTCGTCTTCTATTTCAATAACGCCATCCACCACTTTATTTGATTCGATTATTTTACCAGTCTGATCGATGATCTCAATAATTTCTACGGCTTTTTCAGTATCGTGTATTACACTTACATTTCTATCAATATCCTTATCGGAATCATCTATTATCTCAACGACGTCGTGAGTAACTTCTTGAGCGTTATTTTTATCAACACTTTCCTCCATTTCTATATCATCAAGATTCTCCTCAGCCTCTAACACAACTTTATCATTACTTTCTTCTCTCGTTTCTGTACCATTATGAATATCAACAGTCACAGACTGGTTAACTGAACTAACATCACATTCATCATCTGAGCTATCTATGACATACGATTTGTGTTGTTTCTTAGCTGTGACATTCGTTTCTACCTCTTCATCTACTTCTATTATAACAGTATCTTGTTTACCACTGGTGTCCATAGAATTTTGTTTGAGTCTTGCTAGGCGTCTCTCTTCGGCTAGTTTCCTGTTTCTGATCATTCTTTCCTTTTGATCGTCACTGATGGATGGCGAGGAAGTTGCTTTCGGCATTGTAAATGGTGATCTGAAAATAGATAAAAGAAGCATGTGGGTAAGTGGTAAATTAAATTAAGAATTCTAATTTGAACATGTTCTCCAATAAATATACAGAGAGGATATTGCCTTTGATTGAATAAATATCTCCTAAAAAGAAAGAAGAAACGGTATGGTACAGTCAACCGTCCATCAGTGATTACACTTGCAATACGAAAATCGCCCTTAGTGCTACGCCGTTAGAGGTGCTGTCAATGTCAACGACGACGACGTCACTCGACTGTCCTGGTCGACGTCAGCAGTCAGCCTCAACCCGGCGCTGTACCACATCCGACTCACTGCAGCATAATGCAGCGCCACCCCGACTCACTCGGTAATCACCGTAGACAGTTCCGCCTCACCGAGAACTATGCGACACCCGGTTCCGACTAACTGGAAGCCTCTACTGGCACTGGCAAGCATCGCAAGATACACGACTCAGCCCACTATCGACCTCCGGTCTCCGGAGGGGAGTGATGTAGCGGCATCAACATCGCCACATGCGAATTACGCGTCACACTGATGTCACGCAAAATCCAGCATCGCGCAAGCAGAGTTTACCGCGCGACTAGCACAACGTCCCGACATCAACCGTCGGGCAGTTGCCCACCAGACACAACACCCGTCTGGTCACCAGCCTGTTCCTCATGCCTCTAAGCTACTGATGTGCGGCTGACTGTACCCATAGGTAGTGATAGTGGCCTATTACTAATGATAACCATGCAGTACAAACAGAATACAGAGTTAAATACTACAGAGTTTGCACCACCTACTAAATAATTTAAAAAAAAAACCGGCCAAGTGCAAGTCGGACTCGTGCATGAAGGGTTCCGTACCAGCTACCAGTATCTATAAAAACGGCAAAAAATCAAGTTTGTTGTATGGAAGCGCCCTTCAATATTTATTTTAGTTTTTTTGTATTTGTTGTGGCAACACAAATACATCATCTGTGAAAATTTCAACTGTTTAACTATTACGGTTTATGAGGTACAGCCTGGTGACAGACGGACAGACAGACAGACGGCGGAGCCTTAGTAATAGGGTTCCTGTTTTACCCTTTGGGTACGTTACCCTAAAAAGCCTCCATTTCAAAGTAAAAACATAGGTTGATAGCAGCAATGTAACTATAATATTTCTTGTTCAAAAATTGAGCTAGCAAAAATCCTAACCTATCTTTTTTCGGAGTACCCATGACTTTCTTGACAGACGCAGGTGCTGGTGTGGCCCTGGCCAGGTCAATCTGCTGTTGCAGTAGCTTGTCAAACTCATCCTGTTCTTGAGGAGGCTGAGTTTCTTCGTCGCTGGAGTCTTTCTGGACCACCGTCTCTTCTGATAAGAATTGGTCTGTGCGGATTTTTTGGAGGTGCACCTGTAATAGTTAAATTAATTATCTATAAATATAAAAGGAAACCATAACTGACTGGTCTATCGACACATAGCTTAAACCACTGAACGGATTGGGCTGAAATTTATCACACAGGTAGTTGTTATGACGTAGGCATCCGCTAAGAAGGGGTTTTTGGAAATTCAACCTTTAATAGGGTGAAAAGCGGGGCTTTTTGTATGAAAAATCTTATTCCTTGATTTTAAACTTGAGACTTGGCACAAATAGTAACTTAAGTAAATCATAAAATTTGTTGCTTTTTTTTTTTTTTTAATACCCCCAAAGGGGGATTGTAGTGAGAGGGATGTATAGAAGAATTTTAACGCGCGGTCTGATTAACTGTAAACTTAGTATTTATACAGAAAACCAATAATTAAGCTAATTTAAAATTTAGCTTTTTTCGAAAATTGATCCCTAATGGGGTGAAAAGCGGTAGACAAGTTTTCAAGGGAGGATTTTACTGCGTGGCTTGATTAAATAAAGCACTGACAAGAGGCAAATGATAAAAAAGGGCTTGTCTTAAACAAAAAAAAATGCCAAATCTATATAGTTTGTGGTAGCGGATAAAATAAATGTTATTCTTGAATATATTTCTCAGAACTTGGTTGTTACCAAAAGACGTTTAGATAAAAAAATCTCGATACAAATTAACGGTAAACTAACCCTTTACTTTGAGTTTCAATCCAAAATATGTGTATTAAATATCAACGTATGGTTGGTATTTAATTCATAACAAGTCTTATTTGTATGCAGAACTTAGTTGTTTTTTTATTTTCGATTACTCAACTCATTTCTGAGTAAATAAATAATTGATTCATATTTTGCAATAAATTACAAGCGTTGTGTCATCGCGCTTCTCTTTCTTTTGTATGCAGTCTGACAGTGACAGCCTGACCTGCTGAGCTGTGACCTGTTTTCTCGAAATTATGACGTAGGCATCCGGAAGTTTTTGGAAATTCAACCTTTAAATGGGTGAAAAGGAGGGATTTTGTTTGTATGAACAATCTTATTCTTTGAGTTAAACCTGAAACTTGGCACAAATACTTTGTTTTTGTAAACTATTATAGAAGGATTGGGGGATGTCAAAGTTTGTATAGAAGAATTTTAATGCGCGGTCCGATTAACTCGAAACTCAGTATTTATACTTAAAACAAAAAATAAAGAATAACTTGCATCTGCGTTTTTCGGAAATCTTACATGTTTTTGGGTTTATCCAAATGATACGGGGCAAAAGGAGGTAATAAAGTTTTTTGGGAAGGATTTTATTGCTCATCTTGTTACACTCTAAGTCTAAAGTAATTTAAACATTAAACACACATGATTGAAGATTTTTCAAAAATAAACCCTTTTCGGGGTGAAAAGGGGGATACAGTCTACTTATATCAAAACTATATTTACTTTGATCTTTTGTTTTTTTTTTCTTTCAAACTTGAAAATTTATCCTTCTTAAGTTTCTTAATAAATAAAATGAGTGTAAACATACATTTTCGAAAACTACCTTTTAAAGGAGGTGTAGAGGGTGTTGAATTTTGTGAGGGAAGATAATTGTATGGAAAGATTTTAACGCGCGGTTCGGTTTACTTGAAATTCAGTATTTATATTTAAGATCGGAAATATCAGGGTTACCTACTTCTAAAGGGGAGAGGTAGTCAATTTTAGAGGGGATGATTTTATATATCGTATTGGCGCAAAAACGGCTCAACAGATTTAGATGAAATTTGGCACACATAGTTTATAATCTGGGTTAACACGTACGGTACTCACACACACACACACACACATTTCATTCATTTCATTTTTTCCGACATCCACGCGGGCGAAGCCGCGGGCAAAAGCTAGTATATCTATAAATGGTATAAAACTCGCTTTTCATGTCTGTGTGTGTGTTCCCTTAGTTATCCTAAACTGCACAATGGATTTTGATATGGATCTCATGATACTTTTACAGAATTTCTTCTGGAATGTTTATGTTCATTCACAAAAAACTTTTTGTTGCCTTAATATTTTATTTTCCACAGTTTGTTAACAAAATCCTAAACCCCTTTTTGGGCCAATTTTGCCCATTTATGGGGCATATGTACCCGAATACCGCTTGAGTACCAAGCTAGTATTTACTCAAGTTTGCGACGTATGTAAAACTTGCTTTAAAAAGTATTTTAACCAAATTAACTTTAACTTACCATAACAGGTCTCTTCTTGCCAAGACTTTCCATCTTCTTCAGACAGTCCTCAAACTGGAACTTGGGGTACAGCCTGTATGCCCAATGTTCTAGCTTCTTTAGGAGTATGTCTAAGTCTTCCTTCTCATGTCCTTTCCCTGGAAAATCAATTATGAAAATAATAATATACCATTTAATACCTATTTGGAAGTACTTGCAAGTAGCAAGGCTTTACAGATAATTGCTAGCAGTTTCAATATTAAATAAACTAGTTTAACAATAAGTTCCCTTTGGATTTGCTGATCATTACTGGTCAGGTTCAGTTTGGGAACAGAACTGCAGATAATACAGTGGCATGGCATTAAACAAACAAAAATGCAATGCAAAGCATCATGCTGAGTAGAAGTTCTTGTGACAGTCATAACATGCAGCTGTCAACTATTTATGTTGAATGTTATTAGATCTGTTTTGTTAGGGTTTTGTACATCCAAATGAAAAAAAATCCCCTCCTCATAACGTTCACGTCGTTTTTTTCTTATTACTGCTAACAATAAGATAATTAATCAAATGAAATAAAATAAAAAACAATTATAAATAATAATAAAAAAAAATACAAAAAACAATTATGAAAAAAAAAAACAGAAAACTGCTATAGTGGCGCCATAATTAAAAGGTGAGGAAAAAAATACTATAATAAATAGATAGATATACAAAAAAATACACAGTCGTATATTAGTTTTTTATGAATAATAATTAAACGACAGTGAATTGAACGCTCATATTAATTGAGAAAGTCCGTAGTGTATTACTTTAGATAATAAAAAAAAAATATTCCCGTACGATAATTTTTTGGACTAATTTCCCTGCCACATACACCAATCTATAAACACAGACACACGGACATCCAGGAAAGATCATTTTTAATGTTATTATTTACTATGTTAAACAAAATAATTATTATTGGATTATATTTTGTGCCTGACAAATTATTTGACTTGATATTAGTACACTCATATAAACCTGTAAGTGCGTTATAAATAAAAAAAATCGATTTCAGTTTCGAGAAAACTGCAATCTTGCACTGCAATTTTTTTTTAAATGTCGAGAGTAGAGCACAACCTCCACGCTTCGCTTATGAAGCGTGCAAAACGGAAAACGGAACCCTCTTAGGATCACTTGTGTCTGTCTGTCTGTCACAGACAGCCAATATACTCCAAATCGACTGGACCAATTAAGTTGAAATTTGGTACACATATGAATTTCTGCATAACCCAAAAACGATGTGTAGGGTAAAGAAATTAATTTTGAATATGGCAGCCAAATTAGAAAAAGAAAAATAAAGTTTTTCAAACTGTACCGTGTGACTTATGAAATGAAAGGGCTTGTTGTGAGGGTATCAATTCTTATTTATAATTTTATAATATATACTTTTAAAGATATAACAACTTCACTTCAACAGTCTTTAGGAGTAGTAGTCTTTCCAATAGAGAAAGTAAATTGGCATTTGAAGATGGTAGTGAACTACTATCAATGATAATTTCCCTGATGGTACCATATTTAAAAAGATTGACCAACAAAATCTACTTACAGAAATAAACATAATTACATCATTGACCTTCTAATCTAGTTTTAAAACTGTGCCTCAATATGATACACACACACACACACTTCCCTTTGTGATTTTTATTCATATTTTATATTTATATTCATAGTAAATCAGTGTCAATTGGTACATGACATACAACTTGTTGTCATCTCACATTATGCTGAGCCGAGGCCCTTTTGGGATTATAATCATTGTTTTCTGTATTTTTTTTAATGTTTTAAGGTAATTTTAAACATTCAATTATATATTCATACAATTTTTTTTTTCTTTAAGCTAATTAACACATTTTTCTTTCGTTCTTTTCTTTATAAACTTGGCAATGATCTATGAAATATATTATGACCCTAACCTTACCCTTAAACTTAAAATCCTTGAAGTGATCTGGTAAGATCTGTATGCCTCTAGGGCCTGTAAGACGAGCCGGGTTCAATATGAACCGTGGATTTGTGACCCTCTTAGTTTTGGTGGATGTTGGGTCCACTCGTCTCTTGTCTTCTTCTGTAAAATCACAACATTTAAATTTATCATTTCCTCGAACACATGACTAAAACATGGATGTTAAAAGGATAAGGTAGTTAAATAATGTGAATGGACGAGTTAAAGTAAAAATATATGTGAACCAAGCATCCATTGATGTAGCTATACAATAGAGTAAGATGCTTTATTTCAAATGAAAATGGATCACTCGTCTGATCAAAGAGTTTTTATAGAGTCATTACAAAGCTTAGGTCCTTTACAATAGAGCAGACACAACTCCTTGCGTTTGATAAGTGGTGTAGTAACTATATTACACTTTAATATCTGCGTTGGTTCAGGTTATGGAGTCGGCAAAATATTAGGGTATCAAAGAGGTTAAGACAGGCAAAAACATATTATTTTGTAGTAAATGTTTTAAGTTTATTACTGAAAATTATGAATTATGTACCTGCTTCATCATCTTTGGGTTCATTATCGTCACTGTTGTCGGGAGATCCGGATCGAGAACGAGGTCTTTCGTCAAATTCATCACCTTCAATCACTCTCTCCAACTCCTGCGCCTCGTCCGCCTCATTTTGTAAGAATATATCTTCAATGAGAGACATTTATTTACATCTGAACATTTACAAGAACACAAAAACTGGTCAAACAAACAACCAACAATTGTTTGTAAAAATAAACACTTTGACGTAAAGTTTAGCGGGAAATATTTTGGTTTTCGTTTAATTTCGTTCGAAATCATTAACAAAATTAAGGCGTTTTTCGAGTTTTAATATTTTTTTTGTAATATAAATAAGCAGAAGTATTATTTAAAAGACATGCCTTTCAAATAATACATTCGAATGTTTTGCTAAAAATGATGAACTGTTTGAATTTGAGGATTTATTATTTTATGTAAAATAATACTAACATTTTTGAACGAAATTTTTTACCTGTGGAACGCCCTATAGTAATGCAGGGCTTCCGTTTGTCGATTGCGTACGGTAAATTCAATTTTTACGGTAAACTTAGTTGTTATATTCTTAATATTTGGGATTTTATACCTGATAGCTGTACCACTGCAACCATTGTGGTGATAATTATAAGCAGCATAACTTAAAGCGCAATAAATGTTTTATTTTTTAATAAAGTTTTTAAATTCCTAAGAAAAACTTAAAATCTGACAATTTAGCCATCTCCAGTTTCAATGGTAGTTTGATACGCGAAAGTCGATAGATGATTTGAGCACAAGCAGTAAACAGAACGTTTATTATTTTTCTAACCGTGAGGGAACTAATGGTAATATGTATCTACGCTGTATTTGTACATCTACATGCAGCACTCATGCAATATAAGTTTATTCAAATTATTTTGGAAATATAAAAAAAATATTACCTTTTCGATTTATTTTACATACACACTAAAATATGAGAAAACTTGGTTTGTTTACTGTTAGTGTGCAACTAGTGGTGAAACTTTGCATTCTTTTCTCCCACGTTCAGCAGTTATAGTATAAAATAATAGTATCAAAAAAAATGCACCATTGCGCGCTACTTATTCTAACCACGTTAACGCACTTAACATGCTAAGATTGCTGTTCATGATAAAATACCATTTTATAAGACCGGATACGCTATCATTAACTGGTATGTACTTATATTATTATCATAGATATAATATAAATTTAATAAAAAAAAAAGTTGATATGTTTTTAAATCTTTTAGTGTTGTTTTCACACGTTACTCATTTCTGTTCTGTATTCTTTTTTACTTTTAATAAACAGTCAGGTAAAGTCTGCTCAAATAGTGTGCGCTGTGCTGCGTCACAGCGCACACTATTTGAGCAGACTTTGGTAAACAAACATGAAATTTGACGTCCATACGTTTTATTAATTATATTTGCAAGCATTAATAAGCTCAAATAATTATGCTGAGTTGGTATTCATGTTTTGCTGTTGTATGTGTACGATATTACACATTACCGGTTTTTGTTTCTTACATTGTTCTAAAATGTGAAAAATTTAGATAAAAATATTTCATTTGAAACCAATTATACAATATTTAGCCCATTACACGTAGCTGTACCATATAAAATAATAATGTTGGCATTAAAACTGGCCATTGTTCCGAAATTTTACATCCATGTCCCATCCCTCGAAAGTCACGTGACCAGCTTGCGTTTGAGCGCACTAACAGGTATGGAAATTAGTAAATTTTATTAGAAATTTAGCTATATTTTGGATATTATTGTAGAAATAAGGTAAATATTAACGTTGCGCTAAAATTGAGTGATCATGTGCGTGTAAACGAGGTGTTATAATGTGCTGTGCACGGTTATTTCGTCAACAAAGACTGTCATTTTGATACCAAGAAAGGTGCTTCAAGAATGGCGTCCCCCACATGTGCCGCTGGCCTATTGAGTTTCGTCTTGGCGGTGCTTGAATCTGATGACGTGAGCTGTTGAAATGGCGTGAAAATCCTACTGCCTCAGGTTTCCGTCAATGTTCCGGTAGAATTATGTTGAAAATTTCGTAGTTCGTTCGGTGCCCTTGCGCTGCCACTCTCAATGATTCATTGTTCCGATTTTTGCGAAAAATTACATAGAAATTCGCCACAAATCATTGTTTTAGACATCATGGAAGCTAAATTGTGTGTTCCAATTAGTATTTTCGTGTGTTTTGTATGGTAAATTAGTGAATTTTCCGCGATCCGCCCATTTGTTTTGTTTACCATTTTACCGCTTACACGACAGCCGCGGGTATGCTAACTTTCATACTATCTTTGGTATCATTGTTTTCTTTGCAGGTGTTTAGTGTAATGAATTCGATGAGTTGTTATGTATCAAGGCGTTATCGTGTCGTGATCAGTGATGCCGGTAGTTTGATTTATCACACCTACGATAATATCGAAGCCGCCGTTTATTACTTGTTTGTTGGGGAATCCGGTCGCTAAACATCGCGTTTATAATAATTATACCTCCAATAAACACTAGGTTTATTAGGCAATCATGCAAAATATTGAATGTCTTCACCTATTAAGTTATGTGATCAATTCAAGTTCAGTGATTTTTTTTATTTCACAATGGACAGTGTTGAAGTCATATCATTTACCTGTTAATTATAGAGGTTTATGCAATCTCTATAACATATTTTGTTTGTCTCATCTTTACAAAAAAAATCACCACAGTCTAGTTCATTGAACTCCAACTGTTTTGTAAAAAACAAGGTTTTGCTAAATCTCTTGTCTGTGACTTGTAATATTTATGAATATGCTTTATTTTTATTTCATACTAATTGATTAACATTTCATGCTAGTTAAGTTAAAAACACATTTGTTTTTTAGATAATTTCAAGTCAAACTTTACCAGTTGTTTTTAAACTATTTCAACCTCGTATTATTAAAATGAAAAAAATATTTACAAAGGATTCTTTAAAAATTATATAGAACAACAAAACACAAGTTATCCTAGGGGTAAAGTACACTTGACAGAGCTACTTATTCCGCCTTAATAAATAAACAGTCTTCTTTAAGATTATAAATTAGATATCTCCATGAAGGAATTCTTATTAAGCAAATAATGTTATGCATTACAGTCAGCATTGCCCTTGACCTAGCTATGCAGTCAATTGAAAGTGAATTGGCTGAAGAAATTACTGTCCAAATTAAACACTTGAGTACACAATGTAAACAAACATAGCTTATATGTTCAGTTTGCTAATAAATGCCTATTAATAGTATAGTTTTCATTAGATAAACTGCCCCACTGTTGGGCAAAGTCCAACCTCAGTATGCCACTTGTAAGGAAAACATAACAAACATGTGGGCGTCCAGGTCTCGGCATTTCGTTTTCAAAGTTTTGTAAAGTTGGGTGACAAAATTGCATTTCGCGATTTTATTTGATTATTAATCTAGAAGTTCATACAGTAAATGACTTTTTAAGATGTTTCTAAGTACCAGAACTAAGTTCCGTACCAAAATGGTAAAAAGAAACCCCTATGGTGAGACTAAGTCTGTCTGTCTGTCACACCTGGATATCTCAAGAACTACTAATGCTATCAACTTGAAATTCAGAATAGTTTTAGGTGACGTTTGCCCAACTATTTTGCAAACAAAAAAGAAATTTAAAAAAATATATCTTTTTTGCAAAAGCGACTGAAAGGGGGTCTTAAAAATTTGAAGTGGGGCTACTAGGGAGGATGTGGCGCTAGTTGTCACGTCAACATTAGCTCCGTATTAAAAATATTGAAAAAATACTAAACATTAGTTTTAAAGACTCGTTGTGTCATAAAATTATTACTTTATATGTAGCGATCACCGTCTATTGTTGGCAAGAGCGTATCTAATGTGATGTGTGAATAAAAGTGTGATATAAGAACAGAGTCTTACTGAGTGTTAATGAACAAAACTGTGCTTTAAAATAAGTAAACATCGTGAAATCTACTGATAAACTATAACACCTACAATTATACAGCATAAACACAGTGTCACAATAACATTTAAGCTAAAAACAAAAGAGTCCTCAAATAACTATACCGTTAACTTATTTCAAAAGTCGCGACGCGCGACGCTTAATTCTCGACCAATCAAAACAAAAACAAACGAACTTTTTTTCCTGCACAACAAAACGTGCGACGCATTCAGCTATTTCGTCATCATCAGTATATGTCGCCGTAGCGAGTTACGAGTAACATCTAACCCAACTATGAATGAACTCAAGATTCCAGGTTCAAACCAGACTCGAACACGTTTACTTTTTTGATTTTTTGGACTTGTGTTTGAAGACTATAGCAGTTATTTTGTAATGTCCTACGTTTTTGTTTTCTTTTTCTGCTTTTTTATGATATTTTCTGCATAATAAATAATATCTTCAGAAAAAAAATGGAAGGATTCAGTAATGTTACTATAAGGAAAAGTCGCATACCACGATCTCTTTCTCGTTTCTCCAATGAATCCATTGACAGTTTGGCATCAAACTTAAGCGTCAAAAGTATGATGGACCTATCTACACACCTAAAAAGTGATGAAACGGTAAACTTAAAAAACTCAATTGAGAATCTTAAGGAGCAGATCATGAGCATGCATCTTGAAATTGAAACGCTAGGTTTAGAGAATGCTTCGTTGAAACAACAAATATCTGACGAAAAGCTTAAAACTGAGCACTTCAGGAAAATGTACAGAAGCACCAATTCCAAAACGACTTCTTCATGCAATACAAGAATCTCCAAGAAATATTTGCCTAATAAAAGCAAACTATCGGCTAGAAAACTAGACCTAGACATCGACTTCCATACGCCTGAACCAGCTTCTAGCAGTACTGTTACTGATATTCTTAGAGAAGAAAATAAAAATGAAACTAAAGAAACACACACAAAAAATATTGATTCAGCACAAACGGATTTCATTGCTATTACCAAGAAGAATACACTAGAGCCCATCTCACAAGAAGAAGAACAAAAATACAAACAAGCGAAAATAAGTAACAAACCTGGATATGGAAAGATACTTATTCTGTCGGATGACCAAGGTAAAGGTATAGTGCAAGGGCTACTGGAGAAGAAAGAAGAAAATAAATTTATTATAAATAATTACGCCATAACAGGGATTAGGAAACCAGGTGCGACTACAGAAGAAGTCTTGTTGGGTTGTTATAAATTGACTAAAAACTTTACAAAAAATGACAACGTGATTTTAATGACCGGTAGAAATGACTCGAACCCTATTAAATTTATGGCTGAAATATCTGCAGCAGTTAGGATTCTGAAAAATTGTAACATCTTTATTGTAAATATTAAGTACAATGCATTTCTGAACGAGTGTAAACTTAATTATCATTTAAAACTGCTTGCACAAAACTATAAAAACTGCAATTTCATTGAAGCAAATGGCTACAATAGCGTTATAAAACAACTTATACACAAAATAAACGTTGTTCAATACTACAACAAATATCTTATGTTCAACGATAACATAGTTTTAAAGGAAAAATCAAAAGATTCAGAGCATATAATAGAAACTCCAAAAACTGTGTCATGTCCGGTAGTCAATATCAGTGCCATATCGGTTGAACCGATAAATCAACCAAAGAAAGGCACTATTCCTTATTATTTTCAAAAAACTAACAACCCACAAACTATGCCTAAAAATGTGGCTGCGGAGAACATAGTGGTAAGTAAAGAACAATTTTTTCGTTCCCAATAAAAATAAACATAATAGAAGTAGTTTTTCAGTTCTACACCAAAATATAGCTGGGGCTTTAAGCAAACTTAATGATATAGATTTGACTATTAATGATATGCGTGAATCTGGTATAAATGTAGATGTAATATGTTTAAGCGAACATTTTGTTGTTAAAGGGGAAGAAAAGTACCTGAAACTTAATAATTTTCAACTGGGTGCTATTTATTCGCGGCCTGATCAGCGACGAGGGGGAACATGCATACTTTGCAAAAATCACCTCCAAAGTACTGAAGTAAAAGAAATAAAAGAATTCTGTATAGATAAACACTTTGAGATTTGCGGCCTTGAAATCAAATCCATACATGTAATCATACTATGTGTATACAGAACACCCTCATCTAACATGAATATATTTTTTGAAAACTTAAATAAAACTCTATTAAAACTACAACATAAAAGAAGTAAAATAATAATAGCAGGAGACTTCAATATAAACCTTCTACGTAAAGACAATAATAGTACAAAATTCAAGGAACTCGTTTCAAATTATGGAATGCGGTGTCACATTCAAGAGGCCACTAGATTGAACACATGTATCGATAATATCATCAGTAACATTCCAAATGTAATAGGTAAAACTCATAATGTCTGTTTATCTGATCATAACACAGCGCAGGTTGTTAAATTTGAATATGATCAAAAACCCATAACAGGTTACTACTTCATGTCATTAAATGATCTGAGCAAAGACAATGTCATCAAATTCATTGAACACATAAGCAAATTATCTTTTTCAGAGATTTATAACATTTCTGACACGAATAATGCCTTTGAAACCTTTCACGACACAATAACTCTTTTCTATAAGTTATGTTTTCCGCTCATCAAAGTAAAAAAACAGTTCAAATGCAGTAAATTAAAATGGATAACAAAAGGGATTAAAATGAGTAGTAACACTAAACGGCTACTGAGATATAAATATTATTTAAACAAAACAAGTGATAATAAAACTAGATTTAAGGTATATTCAAATTTGTTAAGAAAATGTATCAATAATTTGCAATCTTTATGTAATCTAAAACACATTGCGTACTCAAAAAATAAGGGTAAAGCGTCATGGGATATTGTCAAACGGAGCACAGGTAGCGTAAAATCTCGTGAATACATTAATAATATTGTTGACAGTGATAATACAGCTACATCAGGCTCTGATATCGCAAATGTATTCAACAATTTTTTTATTGATATTGTTGAAACAAACACAGCCTTACTAAACAACAGTAACAACCAAAGTAATATTAAAAGCAATGACAACAGCATATTTCTAAACCCTACTAATCCATCTGAAATTTTTACCATATTAAAAACATTAAAAAGCACTAAAGCAACCGGCTATGATGATATTACTACAGACCTCCTTAAAAATATCGCACAATACATTGCAGAACCACTTTCGTATATCATCAACTTATCATTTGAGCAAGGCTACTTCCCGGATAAACTTAAGATATCTATAATAAAACCACTGCACAAAAAAGGTTCTAAAACAGATAAAAATAATTACCGACCTATTGCGCTGGTACCAATCCTATCGAAAGTCTTTGAAAGAGTTATGTACAAAAGACTTCTCTCTTTCTTTGATAAGTATAATGTTCTTGCTAATGAACAATATGGGTTTAGGAAGAACAGATCAACTTCACTCGCAGCGTTTAGCCTAGTCAAATCAATCTTAAACAATATTAACGCTAAAGTTACAACATCAGCTCTGTTCTTAGACCTAAGCAAAGCTTTCGATTTTGTTCATCATTCAATTCTACTCGATAAATTGAATAAAATCGGTATAAGAGGTCCAGCCTTAGAATGGTTCAAATCATATTTATCTAATAGAAGCCAAATCACAAGGATCACTAAATTTGAAGAAAAAACTAACAATATCACCAATTTCGATTCCCAACCTCGACTTAATTACTTTGGTGTACCGCAAGGAAGCATTCTAGGACCACTGTTATTCCTTGTGTATGTTAACGATCTTCCTCAAGCAGTAGAACAAGATTGTGTCCTTTTTGCTGATGACACGACGGTTATTTTAGACTGTAAGAACGTTGAAACCTATGAGTCAGTCATAAATAACACCTTAAACAATATTATTACATGGTTAGATAAAAATGCTTTAAAAGTGAATGTAGCAAAAACTAAAATATTAAATTTCAAAACGCAAAAGAGTAAATGCCTCCTACTTAAAATATCTCATAGGAACCAATTAGTTGAACAAGTACACAAAACAAAATTTCTGGGAATAACACTCGATGAACACTTCACCTGGAAAGAACATATTGACGAAATATGTATGAAAATAAATAGATTTGTTTATGCTTTAAAAAAAATTAAAGACGAGACATCTAAACCAACTGCGATAATGGTATATCACGCCTATATCTGTTCCATTATTCGGTATGGTATCATTGTTTGGGGAAATTCTTCGGAAATTTCTAGAATACTAATAGCACAAAAAAAATGTATTCGTGCAATCTTTAACATGGACTGGTCTGAATCATGTAGACCAGTGTTTAAATCACACAAGCTTTTTACTGTTTCTTGTATTTACATTTTCGAAATCGCAAAATTTGTTAAAATGAACTCTAAACTATTTGAAGCTAATAACAATTTTAACAAACGAAAAGTCACACAGTATTTATTGAAAATCCCTGTACCTAGGATAGAACTATTCAGGCGCAGTTGCGTGTATATGGCGCCACTTATATATAACTCATTACCTAACTGGATAACAGAACTACCTTACAAAAAATTCTGTGTTTTTTTGAAAAAATGGTTGATATCGCATAGTTTTTATTCAATCGGCGAATTTCTCAACAAAAAAACATGTCAATCCTACCACTTCAGGAATGCAATGTAGTACCTTAGTTATTTAAGTTACTTTGGTTAGTAAGTTAGTTACCTCGTCGTTTTCCTACTTACTTGTACATTACCTACTATTTAAATATGCATATACCCAATGTGTTTAAAATTTTAATTCAATTTGGTATTGACTTTAATAAATTGTTCTTTATGTTCATAGAATTCTCAAGCTAAACTGTCATTTGTGTATTATTGTATGTTATTGTTTAACATCCTTTAAATATTTGCATGCCATCAGTGCATGGCGGAATGTGTCTTTGCACTGAATTTTATTTAAAACATCTTTTGTACCACATTTTATGCAAATAAACGATTTTGATTTTTTTTTTTTTTTTAGGGCATGTAGGGTATCTTATGAAAGAACGCTAGTTACACATTCTCAAACATTTTTTTTTTTGAAGCACCTTAGTTTTCGATTTTTTATGAAAATGTAAAAAAAAATATCGTTATCTCCGAAGTTTGCATAGATAAAAATTTGAAATTATATGTGATAGAAGATTCTGTAAAGATTACAGGAAAAATAAAACGATGTCTCTAAATAGCACAGTTTTTGAGAAATCATCAGTATCATATATACGTACGGAACCCTCGGTGCGCGAGTCCGACTCGCTCTTGACCGGTTTTTTTTTGTGTTGGTTTTCGAATAAACAAGACTGATTCATTCAATTTTATTGTTGTTTCATTAGAATTTAAGATGTTTTACTCTTTCAAAAAAATTTCGTGTTATACTAAAAAATTAAGGGTGTCCGGCATTTTTACCCAAATGTCCGGCTACACTGGCTAGTCTGTCCGGCTTTTCGCTTTTACGACCTGGCAACCCTAGTCTCAGCGATGTTCGCAAGGCACTACATTGAATCTGCATTTGCCTGCATCGGTGTATGAATTACGTCCATCAGTCATCAGTCTATTACCAACCACTTTGTGTGACCTAAACCTCTTGTCCATTAACTCAGTGTGTTGAGTAACTAGTATGAATTACTGCAAGGCAGTTGGTCAAAGTCTAATTATTTGGCGTCACAGAGCAGGTGTTCTGCACAGAATGTTCGTGAATTTGGTGTTGGTGCTGCATGTCTTCTTGCATACTTCACTAATCTCGGTAGGCACCCCCTTTTTAGCCTTATCGTCTTACACACAGTCTATCCTTTGTTTCTTTTGTCTTCCCCTACTCATGTAGCTATCCACATTCATATTCAAAGCTTTCCTCACAACATCTTCCTTATTGCTCAGTTTGGAAATGGATTGATGATACATTTTTCCACAGCTGGATTTTTTAAGGCTGAGGTATTTTTCTTGTTGTCCTATTGACTGTTAAGACGGAGATATATGCCAGTGACCTTGAGTGTTCTGGACTGAGCTCGCGCAACGCGTCGTACGTTCAGCCAGTAATAGGACTCGCCCATCAAGGAGCGCTGTCCCCAATTTGACGCATTATTAATTTATTATACACAAACCAAAAGGTATTTTAATAAAAAGCGTATACATTAAATTATCTTTAAATTGGCGATGGTTTCAGAAAAATACGCTTGGTAGATTTTGCACCATTCTCAGTTTTTTATCCGCGTTAGACATAATTTTACAAATTAATTTCACTATGTAATATAAACATAATCTAAAATATTCACATAATAAGTTATTGAGAAAATGCTCTAATTTATCATATATGTTTTTTTTTTCAAATCATTAACACTACTCGTTTAGACGTGATTTTCAGTATAAAATCATTAAAAGTCGGTTACCGTCGCCTTAACTGGAAAATGATGCCTTCATACATATAGGTTTCTCACTCATCAATCTCACTTATTCATTTTGTTTTGTTTTCCCAATCTGGCCAAGCATACTCCTGTTTTCAACCTATTTTACACTTTTATGAAACTGTTTGGGCTTTTTACCCGACTGTGTGAGAGCAAAGACAGTTGACTTTTTCATGAAGCCTACTCTCCGTCTCCACTTGTCTTAAAGCAATGGTCATCATCATTTCAGCCGAAAGTCGTCCACTGCTGGACATAGCCCCCCCCCTCCCCCTCCCAAGCACCGCCGGATCACTTTGACCGGATCTGTGCTTTCCGCATCCAGTGGATACCTGCGGCCTTGAGGTCATCGGTCCACCTTGTAGGAGGCCTTCTAACGCTACGTCTTCCGGTACGCGGTCGCCACAGCAATGGTGTTTTTTATGTGTTTACCATGACGTTTTTTATGTGTCAAGTAATAGTTTATGAGGACCAAGAAATAATCTACTTGTACAATACAGTAACTCACACCTATTTCCCATAAGGATAAGCAGAACTATGAAGCACCTAACATGCTATGGCCATGACTCTTCAAATTCCTTTTGTTTTGTCCACAATCATACATCATCAGCGCGCCGGTCGCGAGTACTACTCATTCTATGAAAACCTACTATTAGTCCTTGCAACTCACGAGCGCGCGTGATGTGACCCTTATGTCATTGCTGTAATGTATAAATTGGAATGATTGACAGGCATTTGTGAAATGCAACATCTACTATCAGCAAGTAATTTGTACCGTTCACTAAAGTGATGAAAGCCTTTATGAGTTTGTTGCTATAAAGCCACAAATAACAACAATTGAACAGTTATTCAAGCATCATTAATAAAAGAGACACATTGGCACCACTTCAAATTAATTAACAAACTGTTTTCAGTCAAACTTGGCAACAAACCCTTATCTGCTTCCTTCTTTGATATAAGTTCCGACATTTAAAACATTTTGTTAGCTTTTTATCCCTGAATCATCATTTAATAGCCTATGGGTTTTATGCTTATCATCATCCTACAGTCCTTAAGCATTAATCAGCTTATAACGTTCCCACTGCTGGGACACAGGCCTCCTGTCGGTGAGAGGGAGTGGGCCGTAATCCACCACGCGGGCCCAGTGCGGGTTGGTACATGTCACATGTCTTCGAATTTATAATTCTAGGACATGCCGGTTTCCTCACGATGTTTTCCTTCACCGTTTTGGAAGTAGTGGTGATGATATAATTTACATAGAGTAAAGCGCCTGGGTTTGAACCTACGCCCTACAACTCGTAAGTCGTGGTCGTTACCACTGGACCATCCACCACTGCTCCTGTCCTTATCTGAATTTATTTGGGGTTGGTGCAGCATGCCCTATTCTTTGATACATCTCTATCAGCACTCGTCTCAGTATTCTACTGGATTATAGCTCCTCATCACCATCGCCTAGTTGGTCTAGTGGTCGCAAGCGCTACTGTTGAGCATGATGTCCTGGGTTCGATGTCCGGGTCGGGCAGTGTTATTGGGTTTTTCCATCTGGAATTTCTCAGAAGAAGCCCGGAGTCTGGATTTGTGCCCGTTTGATGGCAATATAGGGGTATATTACATGAGACTTAAACATACGTGGCGAAATGCAAGTACTGCGCACCTGACCTTTCTGAAGAAAGTCACCAATATGGTCTCTATCTCCTTCTAGGGCGTTCCTTGTAAAATCTTTTGTTAGTCGCCTTTTATTCATCCTCTCAACATGACCAAACCATCTAAACATTGTTTCTTAGTGGTGGTTTCACTAGGAAATTCGGCCTAGTTGTAAAAACCTGGAGCTCTCGAGTTCTTTCCCTCGTATTATTCTTAGAGAAAGCCATTTTGTGAATAGAAAAACATGTTTTTCGAAAAATTTATATTCTCTCTCAACTTCCCTTTAAAGTTTAATTTGAGTTAACGTAACCTGTAATAAAATAACAAAACACTCATGCTTCAACCCCATGAGGATTTAAAACCGTCTTTTCTACCACAGAATCACATATGGCGAAGCTCGTATAATTTCCACAATAATACACCTTAAAATGATGGAACCCAGAACCTACGCTACACATTCATTACACTTTGACGCTAATAACAGGGCTTGAGGAAATTACAGTTTACCTACCAAGCAGTGTTTATTGGCAGGCTGGAACGACTTTGTGCCTTGTGCATGTTTGGATAGATAGAAATGTAAGTTGTCTCTAGTCGATAGTGAAGAGGTTTTAAGAATACGGTTTACTGTGAGTCATAGAGTTGTATGTTACGTGGTCTTACCTTGGCGCGTTTTGGTCATGGTTAGGGTCTTGCTCGTGTCCGAGTTTCTGTCTGGGGGAAGCTGTTATCGTAATAGGATGATTTAATGCTGCAGTTCGTTTATTAATAATTAGTCGAATCTAAGTGGGAAGGTATTGAATCGAATGTCAATAGATTTTTTACTTAGTCTTCTGTCAATACTCGTTGGCCACAGCTATACGTTAAACTTTACTCTAGAAACTATCGGCACAGCAGGATCTATTCTTACGTACGTGCTGAGACGAGACCGTAACAGAGTGCCATCGGTTTTGATATAGGTATCTACTATCGGGCTATGGACATGGCAGGCTCACCACCTTTTCACTTGGTCTTCCGGTCTATTTTTAGCAACATTTGTAAAACTAAAAACCGTGATGGCCCACTGGTTAAGGCCTCGCCTCTCATAACGAAGTTGTGAGTTCAAATCCGGGCAAGTACCCGTTTCAATTCCTATGTCGCTATATTTCTATGTTTATCTTGGGCATCACTGACATCGGTAAAGGAAAACGTAACATCAAGTCTGTATACCCCGAAGGGTTGGGCAGTACCAACCCACAAATAGAATAGTACACCCACATTTCGCCAACTATGTTTAATTCATTCCCATATTAAACGTGTAACCCTTGAACGAGCGTGGTGATCAATGCCCATGTCTCTCTGCAAGAGAACAGGCCTTTACCCGGCAGTAGGACTGTTATAGGCTGGTATTATTATTATTGTAAAACAAGTGATTCACTTTGATGTTAGTTTGACAAGGTAAAACATCACTATGCATCGAATAGGACACCTGAATATTCATCTAAATTTACATAGTATGTACACAGTTGTAAGATTACCTCGATCCCACGCTAGACAGTCATATCTGTCTAGTGTACAATATTTTTACCACGCGTAAACGTAAACAAGCCTATTTTGCATGCGGTTACGATTGTTCTTCGCCATTTACTCTGCTACTTACGATTTTAGTTGTTTTCGTAGTTTTTTGGTGGTAGGGGCTCGTGGCTAAAACATAATAGCTGCACGAGTCGATCTAAGATTAAGCTACGCTTGCCGAGGTCGGTCTGTGGATGTAATGTCCATCCATTACATATCGAGACCTCTCCGAGATTCGAAAAGCACGTTAAGCCGTTGGTCATTTGTAGATCTTTGACAGTCGTCGTTACGGGTAGTCAGAAGTCCGAAAGTCTTAAAAAGGGCTATCGTATTACCCAGTCACTGGGTTGTGGTCTCTGCATCCGGTTAGACTGGAAGCTGAAAAGGTTAAGCAGATGATGATGTGGTTTTCTGTATATTGGTCTTCAGAATAGATAGACCACCCTGCACCTTATAACAAAGATGTACAGTATTGAGGACTGATCTACCTTGAAAATTCTAACGGTGAAAATTGTAAAGAGGAAAGCCAACTGTCCGAATTCGACAAGATAATTCCTATAAAAGACAAAAAATAAACATTTTTCGGCCGCGTTCACATCAAACGTTTAGTCTAGTCAGCTGGTGACTGTGAACGTCATGTTCAGAAAGTATGAAAAAACTAAGGACAGTCCAGTCGGAGACTGACGGTGTTCTTTCATACATTCGAACTTGACACTCACAGTTGGCTGGTTGTACCTTTGGTGTTAACGCGGCCTTACACAGGAAAACCGAAATTAATAGGAAGAATACTGTTCATCTCTGGAACTTTGCAATCATCAGCGTCTTTAATGCAGTCGCTAAATAGCTGATCTGCTGGACGTAGGGCCCTTGGCTCACTGCGCGTCAGTGCCATCCAATTTACTTCAGGCATCATTCTTGAGGTCATCAGTCGAATCTAAATCCTGAAAAAGGTTCTGGTTCCTCCCCCAAGATTGTCTCTTTAGCTATCGTAAAGGAGTTTGTAACCGCAGTAGTTCAATAGTACTGGTTCGCGTCATGTTCCGCTACTCGCATTGATTCGAGTAGCGGAACATGACGCGAACCAGTACAATTGAACTACTGCGGTTTCGCTGCTATGGTTTCGCGGCGGAGGTGTGCTACCAGCGTAAAATCATACCGCTAGTAAGGATACTTTGTCCTTGAGATATTTTTAGTTAGGTTTTGACCTCGTTCCTACTGTACGCCTACCATGATTTTGCGTGGCCCATTCATTTTAATAAGGAGCAGTAAGGATTCTGGGCGGGGTGTTATTTAGTTGGTTATAACTATACTCCATTTGAAATAAGATTAGACATTTAAATAAACCTTTTTTGCGGTCCGTTCAACCGATTTTAACTTCTATTGCGTTGACGGCATGACAAATGACAACTGTTGGTATTGTAACCACGTTTTTGCTTTTAATGCCAAAGCCTACGGAATAGAAGTCAAAATCGGTTGAACGGACTGTAAACAATTTTATTTAAATGTCTAATCTTATTTCAAATGGAGTATAATTGCGACTTGAATTTCTCATGGTTGTCAATGAGATAAGATAAGACATTTATTTTTTGTAACTTATACATTAGAATTACATGGTCTTAAAATAACATTCGGGAACAGGATCTACATGTTTTGCTATATAGGGCGTACAAAATTTTATTTTTGTTTTGGTCAAGTTAACAATTTGAATTTATACATAACAAAAAAAAAAAACCGGCCAAGTGCGTGTCGGACCACGCAAAATGAAGGGTTCCGTAGTTGGGATGAATTTATCCGAAAAAAAGTTAACATTGTAGTTGAAAAACATTTTCTCCCATACGCCACGGTCAATTTTCCAACTGTAAATGTAAGTTTGTAATTGCAAAAAAGTATTTTTTTATGTGATAAAACTACAAATTAACGATTTTCGTACTTTTTCCTTTTTTTGTGCTGTGAGAACTTGCTTCTTGCCAAATTTCATAATTCTAGATCAACGGGAAGTGCCCTATATAATATTGATTTATTTGCGAGTATCAAAATATGTCGCATAAATTGCCGTATTTTTTATTGCGTAGACGTAGAATCTTATTTTTTTTAGAGCACCAAGGGACTGTAGACCTTTGTATTTGAAATTAATTTCAACTTGATACCTCCACAGTCCACACGTTCCTGAGGTCTTGTCAGACTGACAGACAGACGGACAACGAAGTGATCCTATAAGGGTTCCGTTTTTTCCTTGTGTGGTACGGAACCCTAAAAAAAACATAATTGAACCTACTGTCGCGCAGTACGGTTTAAAACATAATCAATTTGGGAAATGGGTTGAAATATTGTTCCCAGTTACTGACCATGAACTGTCTCTGTTTAATTCATCATCGAAGAAATATCATCAAACTCGGAAGTATTCATTTATTTGCTTTTAGGAAATATTTTGTCAAGTGCCCTTTTGGATTGTCAAGGTTTCGGTCGAGCTATACTCCGGTATATGAGAGAATGCGTTCCTGACACCAGTAGGCTAATTGCGTAACACACTATCAGTAGGAATCGGTTTAAATTTGATAGTTCAACAACATTCATTGCGTTAGTTACGTTGTTGAGCAGACAAAGTTTTCTAACATAGGAAGCAATGGATTAGCAATATACTTCAAAACCATTCCGATTCCGATTCAAACTGTGTTACGCAATTAGGGTGCAGGTCAGTTGAGAACAAAAAAAAACGTGTTGTACGAAATTAGACTTAGTTCCTAATCGTGTCCAACTGATAGCTGGTGTCAGCAGGCTTAACATGACGTTATCTTTTTCTAGTGTAGAATAGAAATCGCTTGTTTACCGACAATGTTCTCTTCAGTCGACAAATCGCTTCTGGCTCAGCCTGCAGGAACACATTCTCTTTCTCTCTCGTTAAAGCGTTGCCTAGTTGGTTCAGTACTCCTGCTTAACTCCTTATGATATACGGTTTTATGCTAATCATAAAGAATCATAGAATCCTTATCCTCTCTCAAGGGTATTGCATAACCAATGAGCATAATATTTTTTCTTAATTTTCCTCATTTCGACGACGACTCTGGAGATATTTGGTCGTTATCGCAGTGTTTATTCGAGAGAAAATAGATAAATACATAATATTTTTATTACGATTGTCCTTGTCTGACTCAGATGTTTTTTATGTGTTCTGAATCTGCAAATTGTGTCATTCATTTCTAGTGTTAATTTTTCTCAATATTGAGGCCCGAAGTCGTGAGTCCAACCTCGATTTGATCGAATTCTTCACATTGATTGTGGGATCTGTGAAGACAAACGCTTATCAAACTTAGGACTTCATGCTCTGCTGGAAGAAAATAAATTCAACAAATAAAATTGAATAGGCGTTTATAACGAAATCCAAGTACACCGAAATTACTTCAGTTAATTATTATGCATTCTTTTTGACGAAATAATCGGAAGCACTCGCACATTTATCTTATTAGTTTTTTTTTGTGCCTTGCTTAGGTTGTCTTGCTCGGAAGCAATTACCTATTAATTTTCTTGCAATGCTTGTGAATACCAAACGCAACTAAACTAAGGCACCCAAATGCTAGTTTTGCTTGACTTAGTCCGCGAAGTACTAACTGATCATGCCAAGTATAGGATAAGGCCCATTCTTCTTCTTTAAGTCAAAGTGTCGATTTGACTCAAAGTCGGACCAGAATGTAGCCATCTGGACCGCTCTATCATTGGCTTCGTTAAATCCTGTGCGTAATACACATAAAATGACAATTGATCGCATTGGTTTCATTTTGACAGTTCCCCCACGTTCACTGCGTTTTTTACGTTGTTGAGCAGACGATTTTTTCAAAGATAAGAAGCAATGTATTAGCAATATTCTTCAAAACTCTTGAATTTGAATTGAAAGTGTTACGCAATAGGGTGCAATTGGTAGTGCATGATGGGCCGGAACGGCCTAATAAAGACTGAACATCTTACTTTCTAAAACATTTTCAATAAATAGGACAAAAGGAAACTGAAATAACGTTTGAAAATGCTGTTTATTGAACAAAATACATCGTTGTTAATCATTATCGGACTCATCGTCGTTGTCGTGAGGGATAGAAGCGTAACAAGCACCGCGCGTTTGCCCCTACACCAACATTGGGGATAAATTTGTATGTTTGTGTATTCAGTATTGTTTATGTGTCTTGACTAATGTCAAATTTATTTTGTTCCAGCTGCTTGTAAATAGAGGCTGTAAATATAACGTATATAGTTTAAAGATGAGTTTGGGTGCGCGCGCCACCAAAGGTGGTGCGAAGGGAGGCGCCAAGGACGGCAAGCATGCACAGGACACCCGGAAGACCACAGATAAACCCCAGAGTAAGGAGAAGGTTAAACCACAGGTGAGCAACGTTGCAAATGAGTAAATAATAGGTAATAGAGCTCTAAGTTAAGGAGTAAGGAGCTTGTTCGGCGAACTACTGTTGTCATACCATGACTGCCGCCAAGCAGCAATCCTTTATTCCGGTTTGATTGGTATGCGTCTCCCAGTGTTGTTTTATGCCGTAGAGTGGCACTGCAAGTCTGCATTACCAAAGGCACTGCCAGGGCATTGTGTATTAACCTCCATCAATCACTGAGAGGCAGATAATAATAATAATAATATTTTATTCAAAAATTACAAGGTATAAAAATGTGTACAGTTTTGCTTAAATGTAAATTATATTCCTATGAATTATGTGCCTGAACTAGGTAATCCTGTGTTTCAGGCGAAAAGTACTAAAATAGTCTTATAAAATTAATAAATAATCTAAAAGTTGAAATGGACAAATAAATTATAGCTATGTTGAGTAGCTTAAATCTTATTTTCTAAATTTGATAAATACATAGCGTAGGTTAGTTTACATATATTTACTTTAATACAGTTAATAAATTCTCTATATCTTCGTAAGACATACTTTGGAGAGCTCCTTGCAATTTGTGTAGTTCAGGGAGTAAATGTTTGCTTTCGAGTTTAGTCTATTATAGAGGAGAGGACCGAGGCACACAGGAGAGGCGAGGAGATAACAGGCACATAGACGTTACAGATGCGTGTTGCTATTCCAGTGATACAGCATTTCAGCTGTGTCAATAAGTGGCGGTAACGTCATCCCTCATGGGGTCATGGCATTGTGGCGGGGTTCAGTTTCCTGGCATGTTATTAGGAACGCACAGGAGTAGTCCACACCCCATATTCTCAAGGCAAAGTCAGCGTTTCCCCATGGGGTTAGGCCGTAACAACATTACGCCACGTGCAATCCATTCTTACGTTCTTTCGGTTCGTCCACATTCTTACCTGTCAAAAATCATAAACAAAGCAAAATTCATCAATAATTTACATGTTATGAACGTACTGATATCGCGAACGAACAGATAAGTTATAATCATAGATATGACAATAACACCGGCCGACCTTCACGCTTGACCTCCGACGTGTCATTGACATTGTTCGGGTGACGTGCCGAATTTTACGATGGAGCTCCGCGTGGCTCTTTCTAACGAATGTTTGTTAGGTACTAGCGAATCGTGAGTAGATAATGTGGAGAAAATAGAGGCCTTTACCAGAGCTAGATAAATACTAAATGGTTATGTTTGTAAAAAAAAAACGTTTTTCTCCTAAAGTATTGATAGATATTTTGTGGTGTTACAAACATTTTACTCATTTCTCTCACAGTTGCAACCTTTTAATTCACGACAAAAAAGCTTCCGAATTTTACGTAACAGGTTTTTCATATATTTTGTGGTTGGGTTATGGCTGATTAGCTAATCAGATCTGCTAACATTAGATTTCGTAGTAGATGTACTGAACCTAAGATGAGGTTAGCTAAGGGAGTTTCGAAAGTCAAAATCGATTGAACGAACTGTAAAAAAGGTTTATTTAAATGTCTAATCTTATTTCAAACGGAGTATAGTTAGCACAGCTTTATTCAGTACAGTAATCACACTTATTTACAACATGGAATAACAAAGAAATAAATAAAATAAGAATTCATAACATAACAGAACAATATTCTTGTTTTTTGTTATGATTTCTATAATTGCTTGGGTATTATTTGATTTGCGAAATAATGAGAACATGATACCGGTTGATAAAGACCGGTGTTGCCGGTAAAAGAGGGGTGCGGCTAGGGCTGTTAAACACAGATTAATGTACCCAGGGTTTTGTAATATCTTGTTTAAAAGAGTGTCTTTGGAGTTCCTTGCTTATTCTTCTCCATAGAGATCTACGTTTTGGAATGGGCAAATTGCATCAACTTTCTGACTAACTGACCTACTCTTTGACAATAAAAACTGCCTGTAATTGGTTTAATTGAAATAAATGCTTTGGGTTTGACAGACAATTTCTGACATTATGCTGAAAACGAAAGCTCTGTATGAAAAAAATATACTATGGTGAATGTTGGACTATGATGAAAAAACAAGAGCAACCCTTACAGTAGTCGCTTAAGATGTGTAACATCTGACATCTCACCTTGGTAATAAGCTACTGAGCAGCGACAGAAATTAACATCATAATTAAACAAATCTGAATATTGAAATATTTATTCTAATAACTATGCATTACTAGTGGTCGCCCACTGCTCGAAATTCGGCCCCCTTCTGCTTACAATCTATGTAGTACTTACTAGTTCCATGCAATTAAAAAGTACTTACTTATTCCATGCTCAAGCGGTCACTTCCTGTTACACACTTCCGTCCCTTTTCATGAAATCACTCCCACAGACAGCGAGAGGAAAGATGTTACACATTAAAAAAATAAACCCTACCAAAGGACGGCAAAAACAAAAATGAACATAAAAACTAAAAAATCACTTAAATGTTCATACTATTGCAAATCGTGGGTGCAATTGCAGATGCAGTCAAATAATTACATTCACACAACATAACATCACGCCTGTAATCCCAGGAGGGTTAGACAGAGCAGTACCTGTACTAAACCCACATTTCCACATTCACGCTATTTTAATTTCTACAGTTATGTGTCAAGGTGGGTGAGCACTTGTATTGCAACGTAGTGATAAAACTACGTCGTTGTTCAAACTTTTAATAATGTAGATTAGTAGTGCAGTGTTTATTAGTAATTTACATTTTTTTTTGTAAATCTTCGTTCAGAAGATTGCAGTTCCAAGACTGCTGTCAAATCTTGGCAGTGATTGTGGTTAATATAGCTGTTGTAATGATGCCTTAATATTGCTATATTTACCTCACTGCCAATATTTGTCAGGAGTCTTGGAATAGCTACACCTAGCATTCCATTTCCTACTGGTTGGTGATTAGTTGGTGGTTGCTACTTAATCTCTATACCTATTACACGCAGAAATTTAGGTCTAGACTAGGGGTGGCTTGAGGTGCGTTTCCACTGGGTCGATTCCTGCACATCGAACCTGCAATCAAAAAAGCATATTATAAGATTAAGGACTACATTGAAGACAAGGAAATTTGGCATTAATTCCTTTTGTACATGTGGCTTCCCTGGTACCTCATTAACGGCAAAACTATGTAAATGTCTATTAACTGCTCCCAAATTACGATTTTCTTTTTAATTTAATTTTATCTTTTTTTACAAACTTCACTGAGATAAAGTTTTTCTTCTCCATAGGAAACGACCGTTTTGAACCGTGCACCTAGCTTCTGACGTTTCATAAGTGCCCATGTAGGCTTAAGTGAAATAAAAATATTTTTGATTTTGATTTGATTTTGATCACTCTCTGCTTCACTGGAAATGTATCCTTATTCCTCGTAAAGCAAACTTTACAATATTATTATGTTGTATTATGTACCTAATTGTAATATCATGTAACCTATATGTTTGTTGACAGGCTACTACAGAACAGCTCCGGATGGCACACATGATCGATCGTAAAAGCGAAGACGCGTCTGACGTTCGAAGAATGGTGAGTTTGTCATACTAATTAAATATTTAAAATATTGCTTTTTTATACTAGCTTCTGCCCGCTGTTTCCGTCTGCGTCGAAGTCAACTATACCATAAAACAAAAACTATATCTCAGCGCCACCTCACTCTTTATCTCGCTCGCACACTACTGCTCGCGGTTACGCGAGCAAGCGGGGCAGGGAGAAGGCTCTAAGGCGCCGATGGATTAAGTAATTTTTTCATGGTAATTTAAAAAAAACTGTAAACAGAGTCTGCTTTATATTTAGCTCAGTTATTATGCAAAGTTTCATGATCTAATTTGCAGTATTTTTTTAACACTAGCGATTTATGTGTCGGTTCGGACGGTTCTTTGTAATGTCACATTCTTTTGGTTTCTGCGATACAAGCCTCGAGCTTAGTGCAGATACCGCAAAACCTAACTTCCCAACTATAAAAGCGAAATTGAGTTTGTTTGTTTGTTACGCTTTCACTGTAAAACGGCTGAACGAATTTGGATGAAATTTGGCACATGGGTAGACCATGACCTTTTTTTTTTTTGGGTGGGAAATCATCAAATAACTTCTCCCGTTCTGGGCGGACCGGGAGGGAGTGTCAGACTTTTACTGACTAAAACCCACCGTGTTCCTTCAAATGCCTGTGTGCCAGGGCCACGATATTTCGGACAGACTCGTAACCCTGGCAGGCATTGGCCCTTTCGGACCCCGTCAATTGGTGCTGACGTCTCTTTGAGGCGCGCGTGGAACACAACGCGCCGTCGCCCCGGGCCTGGTCCTTATCGGACAGCGAGCTACCCATCGCTCACCGTCCGCAAGCCCGCACCTACGGTGGCCGGGAATCGGCCTGCGATTCCCGACTCCAGGGCGTCTCCTGCGGCGACTAAGGGCGGAAGGGCGGGCACCCTGCCTCACCCTCACGCGTTCCGCCTCCTCCTTCGCGAGCATTACTGTTTCGCAGAAGGAGGTGGTAGACTTGGATTTATCCCGCTAACACGTTCCCGTGGGATAATTTCTGAGCTCCACGTGGGTGAAGCGGCAGACAAAATCTAATCACTACATAGTATAAAACAAAGTCGCTTCACGCTTCCTGTCTGTCCCTATGTATGCTTAGATCTTTAAAACTCCGCAACGGATTTTGATGCGGTTTTTTTTAATAGATTAGAGTGATTCAAGGGGATGGTTTATACAACCTGTTTTTTTTTGATATCCCATAACTCTAGGGTTATATTCTGTAGGTAAAAATAATACTAAAACTCCTAGAATAGGTGGTCCAAAAATGCATCGTTTCGGAGATATCATCAATCATAATTAAATTAGGTCAAAAATTGTCACCAGTATGACGAATCTTTACTTTTGCGAGGTTGCGAAACTTCGCAGTAGTGTAGTAAAATAAAATATGTAGGTATGTTGATATCGGGGCTTCCCGGCGGCAGCTAGTGAAGGGACGAAAGAAAATGCGACGTTGTCATATTTCACGTAAGGGTGTTTTACATTAATAATCGTGACTTTGCCGAATTATTTTGTACGAAAAATGAAAAAAAAAAAATAACGAAGGATTGGAACATAACTCATATGCCAGTTGATTCTTTGATATGGCCTCAATCATACCCTAGAGTTATGGGATATCAAAAAAAACACGTTGTATATAATTCAACATAATTTGCAACGTCATAGTCACTCGCTACGCGGGCGAAGTCGCGGGTAGAAGCTAGTAAACTATAACTAAACAAATACTTACCAAAAGCATTAGATTTACGAGTAGAATGAAGATTTTGCGAATGGGGCTTTATTTTAGGTACAATATCTCTTGAAACCTTACGGCGGACGCAATCTAAAGTCGCTTTGTATGGAAACGGAAGTTGTTAAGATGAAGCCAAGCTTTGCAATAGGCATTTGTTGAAAATTACGACGGAAGTTGACTTGTATTACGATAAAATGAAGCATTTTCGTTTATTTAGGAATAATCAGGATATATCAATCGGATTCTAGGCTAATGTAAGGCGTAGCATTTACCCTTGACATTTTGACAACCCTGACGAAAGTAAATATTCGCTTTAGGGCTTAGACTAATTATGACATGAATCATAAATAGTATTAAAAAAATACCCCTTTTCCGAGGATTAAATTAGAACTTTTTGACGTCAAACAAATTAACAAAGTCTATTTTTATCCTGTTCCTATAAATTACACGCAGAATGGTATAAAAATATCCTGTTTTAAAGTAATCTACTACCCGTCACGATGCAAGAGTAGCTTTAGGCCCGGCGCCCATTAGAGGCACGGCATGGCAAGATATTTTTAGGCGACGAATATAAATATAACCTAATAGTTATGGAAATAAAGTTGAAATTTCAATGTTAACGGTCGTAAGTACAAAAACAATACCGCGGTATGCATTAAAACATGAACATTGAAATTTCAACTTTATTTCCATACTGTTAAGTTATATTTTTATTCGTCGCCTAAAAATATCTTACCATGCCATGCCGCCAATGGGCGTCGGGCTTTACAGGCTATCTTATACAACTCAGGTGGTTCCTTATAAAAGTCCTATTTATATTCAAAAATAAACTTCAAAACTTACAGGGGTATTAATAGTCCTTCCTAGAAACGGCGCAAAGGCAAGCCTTTATCAAGAGAAGTTATCAAACAAGTTCGCGCAACAAAATACAGATTTGCATTTTTGGGTTTTCCTGTACAATATGCTTGAAATAGCCCGTCCTTGGAATTAGGATAAAGAGGCGGGTGCAATTAAGAAGGCTTTAGGTTTTTATGTTGTGCTGTGCTGTGATTCTGTGATAGTTATATGTAAATAATGTTCTTCAAGAAAGTCTGGTATTATTTGGCTTATTTATTTATAACTAGTGGTCGCCCCCTGGTCGAAATTCGACCCTCTCTACTTACAATCTATAGTATAGTACTTACTAATTCCATGTTATTAAAAAGTACTTACTTATTCCATGATATTAAAAAGTACTTACTAATTCCATGCTCAAGCTGTCACTTCCTGTTACACACTTCCGTCCCCTTTCACGAAATCACTCCCACAGAAAGCAAGAGGAAAGATGTTACATATCAAAAACTGTCCTCCAGACCGTATTTCGGCCATGGCGGAGACTAGCCTTCGTCGCGGGAGATATTATAGTGCATAGTGCACAAGGGATTGCGCAGAGACACGTGCACCCTCTTCCCTCACTCTCATAGTCCGATGGGACGGCAACCCGACATGACTGTAGAGAGATCAGGCGCAGGACCAACGGCTTAACGTGCTTTTCGAGGCACGGGGGTATCACACCGCCAACTTCCAAATTCCGCGCTGTTGCTAAGAAATTCCTAGTGGACCTTGGCAGTCGCGCTTGCGACCACGAGACCAACGGGGCAGTTACTAAGCTAGTCATTTCAGCAGGGAATGTAGAAAGATAGTTAATATTATCATCATTATCCCTTTTCCCTCCATTTATTTGGGCTTGGCCATCTGAATGATTCGATCCATAATGAGAACGGTTTAGCCAATCATGGCTCACAGCCGTACTTGCATAGTTCTTGGTAGTTGATGGAAAAGTACCTACGAGATAAAAAATATAAAATTGTATATGGGAGCTATATCTACCAAGAAACTGCTTTGCAGTTTGGTAGAAGTAATTTTTTTTTTCATCATCCTTCCCCACTCTTCATCATCGGCTGAATCATGGTTCACAGCCGTACTTGCATAGTTCTTGGTAGTTGATCGAAAAGTACCTACGAGATAAAAAATATAAAATTGTATATGGGAGCCAATGATATTATATTAAACAGATATGTTATAAGTACACTCACAAAACAACCGAAAAAAGTGTTCCGGGCAGCAACGCCAGCACACATACCCACTGTTCATTCATTTTACATTTCACTACAAGTAAAAATGATCTTGATAAAAACAACAAGAAAAAAAGAGACGGCTAGTGTTTTCAATTGCGCGTAAACATACATTATTCTGGCCACCAATCACCGAATGTTGGCATCACAGACTAACAAATTGTGAATGGTGTGAATGCGTCCTTGTCGTCGTCACGGCAAAAAAATGTATTTCCATTTCTTTTTTTTTTTTTCTAACCTCCAAATATGAGAATATTAGGGAAATATATTAATAAATCGAAGTATAATGCGTACTTACATTGTTATGAGATCCCTTGTGTTTTATTAACTTTGGTATTATAATTGATACACTTTCTAAATAGACACAATAGCATTTTTAAAATTTTGTAGCTGCTTCAACTAAGCGTATTACTCGTCGCCATGCGTGTCGCAGACTTAAGTCAATACGTCCCAATTGGGCCGTTTTCGAGTCTTCACGATTGCGCGCTCACAACATATCTGTTTAATATAATATCATTGATGGATTGGTAGAAGTAATTTTTTTTTCATCATCCTTCCCCACTCTTCATCATCGGCTGCCTAGCCTTTTCCCAACTATGTTAGTCGGCTTCTAGTCTAACCGCACTTATCTCAGTTTATTTGGAGTTGAGTGCCATGGTTTCTTTTTCATATATCTTGATCAGCCGATGTGATTGCTGCACCAGAACTAAGTACTGGAATCTAACCACAATCTAATCAATTGCACACACCGACACCTCATGACACCGTATACATAAGTGATTTCTAACATAGAAAGTTTCCCTACTTTGGAAAAAAGGTTCCTTTGTAAAACATGATTGTAATCAGTACTCCATACAAGAATATAGTAATTTCACACACAATTATAGATTTGATATGCGTTTTCCAAGCGTGGGAAAGTGTATGTAACGGCGCCGTCAGTTGTCTACAGTTAACTGTTCGTGGGTAGAAGTAGTGCGGGTTGCGACAGGCCGATAAACTGAGCCCTTCATTGGCATTTTGATATGTTGAAAATAGGGATGGATTTTGTGCATACTGATTAGTCACCCGTAGGTGAATGTTTTGGCTTAAAAACTTGCATGCAAGCATTTTTTTTTTTTTTTGGGTGGGAAATTATCAAATAACTTCTTCCGCTGTGGGCTGAGCGGGAGGGCGTGTCAGACTTTTACTGACTAAAACCCACCCGTATTCCTTCATTTGCCTGTGTGCCAGGGCCACGATATCCCTTTCGGACAAACTCGCAACCCTGGCAGGCATTGGCCCTAGCGGACCCCGTCAGTTGGTGCTGACAACTCTTTGAGGCGCGCGTGGAATACGACGCGCCGTCGACCCGGGCCTGGTCTTTATCGGACGGTGAGCTACCCATCGCTCACCGTCCGCAGGCTCGCGCCTAGGGTGGCCGGAAATCGACTCCCGACGCCCGGGGCGTCTCCTGCGGCGACTAGGGGCGCGAGGGCGCGAACCTTGCCTCTCCCTCACGCGTTCCGCCTCCTCCTTCGCAAGCATTACTGCTTCGCAGAAGGAGGTGACGGCCTTGCATGCAAGCATGGAATAGCATCTGCATTTTTAAGGATCCGTACGTCTGCATGAAAAAAACGGAACCCTCATAGGACCACTCGTGTCGGTCCGTTTGTCTGTCACAGCCAATTTTCTCCGAATATAATGGACCGATTAAGGTGGACACGCAATTGTAGCCCGCGAAACAAAAACAAAAAAAGATTCGCGACTGTATCAGATATGTATTTACAGAATTATAATCATAACAATCATTAATACATCTCTTTTAAGTTAGATTTGTTCCATTGAAGGCCTTTCATGAAATCATTTAAATTTGGTATACATATGAATTTCTGTAACCCAAACACGGATGTGTAACGTAAATAAATAAATTTTGGATATGGGGTAACTTTTGGGGGACAAATAATAAGAAAAAAAAAACTTCACAAACTGGCTTACTGTGAGGGACTGAAATATATTTATATTTTAAATAATTTTAAAATAAATAGAGTGAGACCGCGTTGTTCTTCTAAACCGTTGGGTAAACGGATTTTAAAGCGGTTTTCACCATCATAGAGAATTTATTATACTATTTATTATGTAGGAATTTATTATAATATATAAGATACAGGCTGTGCCTAGTTTGGGGCCCACGGCTATTTCTACTTATGCACTCCTTCAAGTAAAATTGTTCCTGTTTACAAATGTTTCCTAACTTGTGTTTTTTTTTTTTTTTCTCCAGACGGTTTTTGTGTATAGTATACATAAGCTTACATAAGTAAAAATACCTCGATATTTTGCCAAGGCGTAAAAGACATGCGAAGCAAGGGCGGGTCGCTAGTTAGTTTATAAATAACTTTAATCAAAAAAACAATCAAGTCGTTAAAAAGCAGTCATACCTATTTCTTTATCCTCCTATCAGATATTAATCTCACCCACTGAGAAGTCACATTGTGTGAGGTAACAGTCACCGCCAAATTACAAGTAGTCGCGTGTATTGCCCACTTCCGGCGCACTCCGAAACAAAGACTCCAAATTAATACAATGTACTACATAGTAGGATGTTAGTGCAAGATGCAAGGATGTGGGTTACAATGTAGTTAGTAGGTACGCCAACGAAATGCTAGGTATATCATCATCTGCGCTACCTTTTCCCAACCATGTAGACCAGAATACTAGTCAATCAAATCTTTTTGTGGGCATAGGTTATACAGCTGTTAGTTACATTACAGAACAATTAGAGTAATTAGTAATTTTAGTTCATTACAGTATTATTAGGTACACACGGCTAGACATCAAGCTATACATTTCCAGTATACGCTGACCTCTCATTGTACGGAAATCCTACACAATACGAGGTCAGCGTATACTGGAAATGTATAGCTTGATGTGTAGGCTGTAGCCGTGTGCGTTCAAGCGTCAGTATTATGTTTAGGTCCCCTAGAACAGCTTTAACCCTTGTCTACTGTGTACAAAAAAAAATTGCACCACATGGTTATAAGTATAACGTAACGAAACTAATGATGTTCATATTGAAGTAGAAAATTATGCATTAATAATGAAATAGAAAAATAGGTATATGGACACAACTGGCTATTTTATTAAAAACAACAAAAAACAATAAAAATATAGATAAAATACTGAATTTTTCCAACTGTTGTTATTGGTTGACACTGTAATATAACAACAATAATTGTTCATGTCAGGTGCAAGAACTGATGGAGATGACGTGCCGCACCGAGGAGGAGGTGTGCTCGGCGCTGCACGACTCTGACAACGACATGGCCGCCGCCTGCAACCTGCTGCTCGAGGAGAGCCAGCGGATACAGGTAACAAATATACTATAACATTCTAATCTCCCGATTTTTATAAGTTTAGGGTATATGTGGTCCCAGAACTGTTCCCTGAAGAACCCTTGTAGTAAATTACTCGAAATTGGGTCGGATAGAGTCTTGGCTGTTTATTTGAGGGTTTATCGATAGGTATCACTATTTTCTACTCATAATTGAAATAATTAAGGTGTAATCAAACTCGTTTAAAATATAGTCTTGAGCTAAATGTATCTAAGTTACTATCAAATGTATCTAATGCAGGCCACATGTTACGATATACTTGGACAAAATTGGACTTGCACAAGTATACATTAACATGGGTGGGGATGAATTTTATTAGCACAAGTATCCGAGCCATTCGGTGTCACGCAGACTTGTGCAAGTTTTACTTGCAAGTATACCGTAACGTGTATGGCTACCATTAGTATCACCAAGGTAAACGCATATGAAACATGTATTCTACATGTTGTGTCTACTGTTTTCGTTTTTCGTTTACACCTAAAACAAGTCATAAAAAATAGTTTTATACAAAACGGGTAGAAAACTTGTCAAAATTTTTAATAAAATAGTTTAATTAAACATCGTCTATACATTATGAATTTATGATACATGTTTTACACACGACATGCTTTTAATGTCCATTACAAGACTAATTGAAAACAAGTATCACAACTTGTATAATTTATCGGTGTAAACACGGGTGAGAGTTTAGTCTCAAGCTCAACAGTACAAATTATTTCAGGTGCTTTTAATGGTATTTTATACATCAATATGTACGAGCCAATAACGCTCATACAGCAAAAGTACGTTTACGCGTACCTAATTAATTTAACTGAAACTAGTCGTAACTTAAACTCCGTCACGCGCTAATGTGCGGGTCGGTCTATTACAGCAATACATTAAGTGCGACTCAGGTTACTAAACAAACATAACCTTAAACTGTTTCCATACATAAACTATTAAACTTAAGAGTGGTTTGGTGTAACATAACTAACTACCTACAATAACTACCGGGGTATCCGTCAACGACAAGAAAACCCCAAAAATATGAATAGTTCTCATACCAAACCAATCTAGGTACCATCCCCCCTTCATTTAGAACATTTACTTTTGGAATGATAGCTGTTCAATGTTATTTCTATTTGGTGCTAGTGGGGTTTATTTTCAAGTGCTACTGCTGATGCGTTATTGGGTTGGTGGCCAAGTGTTTTTGGGTTTTTCCATTAGGAATTTCTGAGTAGTTACTCGTAGTCTGGATTTAAGCCCGATTGATAATAATAGACTCGCCCCCTGTTACAAAGTCCTACTTAAACATAACTGACGAAACGTGGGTGTGCTATGGTACAGTTCTGCCTAACCCTTCGAAACGTGGGTGTGCTATGGTACAGTTCTGCCTAACCCTTCGAAACGTGGGTGTGCTATGGTACAGTTCTGCCTAACCCTTCGAACGAAACGTGGGTGTGCTATGGTACAGTTCTGCCTAACCCTTCGAAAAATAGTGTTACAACCAAATCATTAGATTTTAAATTTTCCATAGAAAAAGAGATTTCCAGTTAAGTATCTGTTTTTAAATAAGATATTTCGAAAATGTTCTTAACTAACTTTTGAGACCTTAGTATCCTGCTTATGCGAATGAAGTTTCATTTAAATCGGTTCAGTCATTTCGAAAAACAAGGGCTTGAAAGTTTGTATGAAATGCCGTACGTCGTAACAAACGCTCTTAATTGAATACTATTGCATCGTTTCCAGGGCGAGTGGCGAACCAGCGAGAAAAAGAAAAAGAAGCCACCAGCCCCCGCCGGCAACGGGGAGCTGGACCCGCCACGCGACCCACGCAGTCGCTCCGGACCCAGACCACGTAAGTAGACAAGAGAAGAATAGCATTAAAAAAAAACATTGGACAATTTCTAAAAAAATCTTTTATAATCCAGTTCAGGTGTCCAGATTTTTTCTTCTGATACAATGAAATGATACTTACATGAAACAGTAGAAAGGTAGAAAAATAATTGACCAATTTGCTTTTTTTTTATCGAAAAATAAAAGATTAAATTTTAAAATAATTTATCGAGTTTGGTTTAAGAAAGAAGAATGTTTCTATTTGCCTGAACTTACTTAAATTATTAGTGTTTTTACCCTCTTCCTCTCCATTGCTCTCAATACTGAGAGTTAAAAGCTCTTTTATTTGAAAACCTTATTCTAAACTGCGAAGCACGGGCGGGTCGCTAGTTTGTAATAAGTCTATTACTATGATGTTTAACATTATTGCTACAAGTAGTTGGTGTCCGTTTCCAGGTCGCGGGTCTGGTGAGAGGGGCGAGCGCGGCGAGCGCGGGGAGCGAGGCGAGCGCGGGGAGGGCGGCTGGCGGGGCCGCGGCTCCACGCGCGGCCGCGGCGGGGCCCGCGGGGCCCGCGGGGCCGGCGCGCGCCGCCCGCGCCCCGACCGGGAGCTGGCCGCCACCTGCTGGACTGACCATCCGCAGCCTGCCAGTATGTACCGCCTCCTGTTGCTAACTATACTCTGTTCCAAAACTATCCGTTGAGTGTACAAAATTCTTATGCCATCACTCACTAAAGGGAGTCAGTAACACATTCATCTGCATTTAGAAGGTTTCAACTTTATGGTTTTTTCCAACAATTATTGTTAGAATCATCATCATAATTTCAGCCCAAAGACGCCCACTGCTGGACATAGGCCTCCCCCAAAGGGGAGGTTTGCCATAATAGCCATGTTTGGCAGGCGGGTTAGCGATCGCAGTATGGTGTTAAAATGCGTAGAGAACGCTGCTGCCTATTCTCTAGTAAGTCCCTTAGTCGCCTTGTACGACACCCACGGACAGAAATAGTATAGAAGAATATCATAATTTGTAGAAAAGTATAATTAAACCCTAAATTGTAATTTTAAATTACCTTGTTCTGATGTTAATTTTACAGCCTCAGTTTTCATTGATGATTTTAAAATTACAATTTAAGTATTCAAATAATCAAATCAAAGCAATTTGCAAGTGACACTACAAATTGAACTCTATATCCGCAGGTACATTTTCTGATCCATTTGTTTACATTTTGATCTGTTACTTTTGGAACAGACATTACCATCGTGCGCCAATACCTCAAACTTTTAACCGCAGTTTTAGTGTTTGGGCTGTATTCATCTTAAAAGTGAATGATCATTACGTTTTACCGGTATAGCCCTTTGCATAGTATCTCTTCATAGGAACCCGAAGAATTAACTCTACCATGTGGGGATGATACTATGGCTATGAATGAGAACTAACAATACTAAGGTGCCATCTCTACGGACGAGAGAATTGCGGCGATAGTCACGCTGTGCCTTCAAATTATCGCTGCAATGATATCGCCGTGTGGAGATTGATTCATCGAGTTTCTATTGAATTTGATGGCACGGCGAGACCTTCGCCGCGATTTTCTCGCCCGTGGAGATGGCGCCTAAGGCATAGGTTACTTAGAAACCATTAGGGTCGGGGCACATCTGACGGAAGATGCGTCGCGTATTATCGGTCGCGTAACGCCTGAACAGACAACTATATGAGAAAACATTCAACCTTTCACACTTAACCGATGATGCGTTAGTGCGTCGAGGGTACTGCGTCTGTTCCGTTTCCGTGAATGCATTGTCGGCCTAATCGGAATAAATTTTGAAGGATACTCTCTTAAAATTGCAGAATGAAGACAATGAAATTGGCCAGTTGATATTCTTTTAGTATTTAAAGGATGCACCCAATGTCGTCGTTTCCTTTTTCGATCATGTTCTAAAGCCTCCCAAATAGCTATTATTTCGATGGGCTTCATTTTAGAATTAATTATCAAACTCAAAGCATTTATTTCAAATAAACCTATTACAGGCACTTTTGAATTGTCAAGGGGTCGGTCAGTCAGAGAGATGAAGCTAGATGCCCATTCCAAAGCGTAGTAGGTTCCTATGCAGACACAACACAACCGCTCTGTAGATGCTGAATGCAGAAACTGAATAGACGCGTAATAATGTGGCAAAACGAAGTTACGCCCGACGCATCTTCCGTCAGATATGAAAACACCCTATTTGACCGAATAGACGCGACCGATGATACGCTCGACGCATCTTCCGTCAGATGTGAACCGACCCTAAAATCCATAAAAACTGTCTAAAATCTAAATAGTAGTCGTGCGCGGACTTGAGTTTTGCTAATCAGCCGACTAGCTATAGTGACTGAACGCAGTTTAGAAGTGCTGATCGCTTTCAGTTTCTTTGGTGAAATCCGCACTTAGTGGATTTATGTATTAGATTGAATTATTGTTTGTAGACTGGGAACGTCATTAGTTAGATATACGAAGTTTAATTTATGGTCGTATTGACGTACCCACCCCATCGTTTTTTATGAGTAAAAAACTGGCCAAGTGCGTGTCGTACCACGCACAATGAAGGGTGCCGTGGTTGGGATGAATTTATCCCAATGATCAACTTAAATCTGTAGTTGATTTTTTTTTCTCCCATACATCGAGATACGTCATGGTCAATTCTCCAATTGTAAATGTAAGTTTATACCGCATAAAAAAAAAAACTACAAACTAACGATTTTCAGATTTTCCTTTACCTGTGCTGTGAGACCTTGTATCTTACCAAATTTCATTATTCTAGGTCAACGGGAAGTACCCTATAGTATTTGATTGATTTGCGAGTATCCTAATATGTTGCATAAATGGGCGTATTTATTTATTGCATTGACTTAGAAGCTTGATTTTTTTTTAGAGCTGTAAGGGACCGTAGACCTACGTATTTGAAATTATAAATTATTTCAACTTGATACCTCTACGCGTTCCTGAGAAAAAAGGGTCTTGACAGACAGACGGACGGACAATGAAGTGATTCATTATGGGTTCCATTTTTTTCCTTTTGATGTGAATCCTAAAAATCTGAGAAACACGATATAAGGTCGATTTAAGACGTTACGGACTTTTAGAAATAAAGACAGTAGATGTAGCCGGGTCAGTGACCTTTATTGTTATGCTAAAGCGCAAATGGTGTAAACTAGTGCAGCTTACATACATACATACATAAACTCACGCCTTCTTCCAGTGGGGTTATGCAAAAACTACAGAACTCCACCACGATCCTTACTCCTTTAGCTTCGTTTTTGTACCACCGCGAATGTCCCGGTCGACCACTTTTCACCCTTATGCCCATAGTAATAAGGTTGAAAAGTGGTCGCCCGCGAACTTTCGCGGTGGTACATACAGGTCAGTGTTCATACACGCACGCTGGTTACGAGTCCTACGCTCTTGACCTTTCTGAAGAACATCACCAATAAGCTGTGATAAATAGTCCTTGTTAACTTCTAACATTATTTTGTATGTATTGCGCAGGTGGCACTAACATCGTCGACACATTCCCCACAACAGAAGACTGGGACAACGAGGAGTGGTCCGGATCTCTTTCAGACACCAAGGTGAATATAATATAACAATCATCATCATCATTTCAGCCGAAAGACGTCCACTGCTGGACATAGGCCTGCCCCAAAGGTCGGGTTTGCCATAATCGCCACGCTTGGCAGGCGGGTTGGCGATCGCAGTATGTTGTTAAAATACATAGAGAACGCTGCTGCCCATTCTCTAGTAAGTCCCTTAGTCGCCTTTTACGACACCCACTGGAAGAAATGGGGGAGTGCTATTCTTTACGTCCGGCACCACACAGACAACCAACCGTGACCGCACTAATAAACAAAAATTGTAAAACTGTGTTCTGTTCCCACAGACAAACCTGGAAAACGGTTTTGCGGGGCAAAGTTCGGATGTTATTTTTTTTGTAAATGTATTAAATAAATACTAATTATAATATGACAACACTGATACACAACACAGCAATATTATTACACTAACAATACTGAGCATGAGGTCCTGGGTTCGATTCCCTGGTGGGGCAGTGTTGGGGTTTTCCATCTGGAAATTCTCAGTAGCAGCCCAGTCTGGATTTGTGCCCGGTTGATGGCAATAGGCTCGCTCCTATTACATGGGTCTTAAACATAACTGACCACATGTGGGAGTACTATAGGTACACCTCTGCCTAACCCTTCGGGGAATATAGGCGTGATGTTATGTTACATAATAATAACATTAACACTGTCTTATCTTCGAACTATGCTTTGCCAAACTATTCTATATCATTCTACTATATCAAATAGAAGTAGCTTACCAATAGATGGATATGCATGAGTGTCTGTGGAGTTTCTTGCCCGTTCTTCTCCATATTAACTTACTATGCTTTGGAATGAGCAACTAGCTTCATCTTTCTAACTGACCGACTTCTTTGACAATTCAAAACTGCCTGTAAATGGGTTAATTGAAATAAATGGGTTGAGTTAGCATTTTTTCTGGGAAATATTGAAATACATATTTATAAGAATGTTGTTTTACATGGTCTGATATTAAATTTTTTTAAAGTTCTGTAGAAATACTAATTTAAATGTCATTCTTAACATAAGACAAGTAGTAATAAGCACCCGTCGGACTGCCAAGTCATAGGTCTCGAGTTCGAACCCAAGGCACGCACCTCTGAATTTTCGGATTCATGTGCGTATTGTATAATTATCACTTGCTTAAAAAATGGTAAAGGAAAACATCGTCAGGAAACCGGCATGCTCGAGAGATATTTCTCGACGGCATGTGAAACCAAGTTTGAGGCCCATGGGCGGCATAAAAACCCTGACACCAGGTTAGTCACTAACCACACGAAAATGAATAGAAAGAAGCACTTTGTGGGGCATATCTTGCAACCTTTACTATTGACGCTGCCACTTAATTTTTAACCACATACAGGGTGGAAGTGACATCGGCGCGAATCCGTTTACCATGGATTCAGTACATCATTCTTGACCCCCATGCGTTATTATCTTCTTCTTCTTCACTAAATGGAAAAGATAGACTTAATTGCACCACACAGACTATGCAGCGACACACACACTTGCACTAAGATTTACTTTCATCACACAATCACATTGATCCTGTGACAAAACTTCCAAAATTTAAAGTCCCTATAGCAGAGCCCTATAACCAGCATGTGCAGTGGTAATACGGCTAAAAACAAATGCTGTATAAAACTGCCATATGATCTCAATATACAGTAAAAGTATTGTAGAGTGCTACAAGGATCCTTTGGTGCTTGAATGACATAGGAGCATAGACAGGACGAAATTGAAACAAAAAAAAAACAAACTCCGAAATGAATTGAAACAGAAATTGGATTTGTAAAAACGAGATGGCAGCGTTAGTTCTGATTTGAACCACGCGCCAAAAGATCCTTGTACCAATAAAATGTCATGGGTTATCCCTGCTGTCCTCGCTCCCCTATAGTGTATAGTGTACGTAAGCTAGTCGTGCTGGTTCAGTGTAGTCACATAATGCTAAAGCTTGCTGTGTTGCAGGTGTTCACGCCCAGCGCGGCCGCGCACGCGCCGCCCGACCGCGCCGCGCCGCCCGGCGAGGCCGTGAGTACTCACGCTATCTACACACCCTGCACGCACACAGCATTCTCAACACTATTTATTTAAGTTGCAACAGGTCTTCTTCCATTCTTCTCTCTTTTAAGTCGCCATCGCTGTAGTCACCAGCCCTATCATCTTTCACACTGGCCATTTATCGTTTCTTCGGTCTTCCCCTACTCTTATAGCCATCCACATTCATACTCAAAACTGTCTTCATGACATTTTCCTCATTCCCCGCATCACATCTCATTTCCATACAACATTTCAGTCACTGGTGCTACTTTCCGATTTCCTCTTATTTATTCATTTGTTATTCTCTCCTTTCGCGTAACACGACACATCCCTCTTATCATTCACTGTTCTTGGAAAATTTTAAGAAAATTACCGAATGTTCAAAAGATGGAAGGGGACTTAGTCCAGCTGTGACACCTAATAGGATTTATCTCATCAAGCCTGTATTTTCCCACTGTAGGGCTTCCTCTTCTTTTAGAATCAATGAAACAATATAAGACTTGTTTGCTACACTACTAAGCGTAAAAGACAAAAATTAAAAATACTCAATTTTAAACTATCTAAACAATAACACGATTTACGACCCTCACGCTGTAGACCGTTGTGCTAACTCAGTTATTTTTCTGTCATGCTTCAGAATACGGAAGCCAAAGTAAGTATAGCACATGAAGTTATCACCAGTTTCTAGAGAATGTATAGCAGGCGGATTTTTACGTGGACACTTGTGCTTAGAGTTTTAGTTGTCCTTCAATGAATTGTTAACTATGTGTATGTGTGTGGCAGGAGTGGGAGGGCGCGGACGCGAACGGCCCGCTGGAGGCGCACATCCCGACCTACACGTACCACAACTCCGCGCACGCCGCGCACCCAAGAGATGTGAGTAGCGCCACATTCAGTCATCCATTACATCTGTATACCTACATTGTAAACTAACTAATTATTACTATTTCTATTACTACCGGACGTGACGATATTCGACTAGCGAAGAAAATAATCCTTCGTCAGGCCCTCCTATGTTCTGGAGATATTGAATGTCGTCACTTAAAACCTATAATATAAGCCTATTATTGACACACTGCAGGACAAAGGCGTATTCTGATACAGAGAAAGCACTAGCATCGATCACCACGCTTGTCCAAAACGTGTTGGGCGATTTCAGACTTATATTAACTATACCTCTGCCTAACACAGAAATACAAGCGTGATATTATGTTATGCGCTTAATGACATTCCGTTATTGCGTTTGGTTTTGACATATTGTTTGCAGAATGTGTATACTTATTCTCATTAATTTATTCGCAGCAAATAAATTCGGGCAGTCGGCAGTCGCCAGTGTCGGCGGCCGAGCCCCCGCCCGCCGCCGACACCTACCACCACCAGGTGCACCACCAGGTACACAACCCTCCTCACACACACAGTGCACCACCAGGTACACAACCCTCCCCACACACACAGTGCACCACCAGGTACACAACCCTCCCCACACACACAGTGCACCACCAGGTACACAACCCTCCCCACACACACAGTGCACCACCAGGTACACAACCCTCCCCACACACACAGTGCACCACCAGGTACACAACCCTCCCCACACACACAGTGCACCACCAGGTACACAACCCTCCCCACACACACAGTGCACCACCAGGTACACAACCCTCCCCACACACACAGTGCACCACCAGGTACACAACCCTCCCCACACACACAGTGCACCACCAGGTACACAACCCTCCCCACACACACAGTGCACCACCAGGTACACAACCCTCCCCACACACACAGTGCACCACCAGGTACACAACCCTCCCCACACACACAGTGCACCACCAGGTACACAACCCTCCCCACACACACAGTGCACCACCAGGTACACAACCCTCCCCACACACACAGTGCACCACCAGATACACAACCCTCCCCACACACACAGTGCACCACCAGGTACACAACCCTCCTCACACACACAGTGCACCACCAGGTACACAACCCTCCCCACACACACAGTGCACCACCAGGTACACAACCCTCCCCACACACACAGTGCACCACCAGGTACACAACCCTCCCCACACACACAGTGCACCACCAGGTACACAACCCTCCCCACACACACAGTGCACCACCAGGTACACAACCCTCCCCACACACACAGTGCACCACCAGGTACACAACCCTCCCCACACACACAGTGCACCACCAGGTACACAACCCTCCCCACACACACAGTGCACCACCAGGTACACAACCCTCCCCACACACACAGTGCACCACCAGGTACACAACCCTCCCCACACACACAGTGCACCACCAGGTACACAACCCTCCCCACACACACAGTGCACCACCAGGTACACAACCCTCCTCACACACACAGTGCACCACCAGGTACACAACCCTCCCCACACACACAGTGCACCACCAGGTACACAACCCTCCCCACACACACAGTGCACCACCAGGTACACAACCCTCCCCACACACACAGTGCACCACCAGGTACACAACCCTCCCCACACACACAGTGCACCACCAGGTACACAACCCTCCCCACACACACAGTGCACCACCAGGTACACAACCCTCCCCACACACACAGTGCACCACCAGGTACACAACCCTCCCCACACACACAGTGCACCACCAGGTACACAACCCTCCCCACACACACAGTGCACCACCAGGTACACAACCCTCCCCACACACACAGTGCACCACCAGGTACACAACCCTCCCCACACACACAGTGCACCACCAGGTACACAACCCTCCCCACACACACAGTGCACCACCAGGTACACAACCCTCCCCACACACACAGTGCACCACCAGGTACACAACCCTCCCCACACACACAGTGCACCACCAGGTACACAACCCTCCCCACACACACAGTGCACCACCAGGTACACAACCCTCCCCACACACACAGTGCACCACCAGGTACACAACCCTCCCCACACACACAGTGCACCACCAGGTACACAACCCTCCCCACACACACAGTGCACCACCAGGTACACAACCCTCCCCACACACACAGTGCACCACCAGGTACACAACCCTCCCCACACACACAGTGCACCACCAGGTACACAACCCTCCCCACACACACAGTGCACCACCAGGTACACAACCCTCCCCACACACACAGTGCACCACCAGGTACACAACCCTCCCCACACACACAGTGCACCACCAGGTACACAACCCTCCCCACACACACAGTGCACCACCAGGTACACAACCCTCCCCACACACACAGTGCACCACCAGATACACAACCCTCCCCACACACACAGTGCACCACCAGGTACACAACCCTCCTCACACACACAGTGCACCACCAGGTACACAACCCTCCCCACACACACAGTGCACCACCAGGTACACAACCCTCCCCACACACACAGTGCACCACCAGGTACACAACCCTCCCCACACACACAGTGCACCACCAGGTACACAACCCTCCCCACACACACAGTGCACCACCAGGTACACAACCCTCCCCACACACACAGTGCACCACCAGGTACACAACCCTCCCCACACACACAGTGCACCACCAGGTACACAACCCTCCCCACACACACAGTGCACCACCAGGTACACAACCCTCCCCACACACACAGTGCACCACCAGGTACACAACCCTCCCCACACACACAGTGCACCACCAGGTACACAACCCTCCCCACACACACAGTGCACCACCAGGTACACAACCCTCCCCACACACACAGTGCACCACCAGGTACACAACCCTCCCCACACACACAGTGCACCACCAGGTACACAACCCTCCCCACACACACAGTGCACCACCAGATACACAACCCTCCCCACACACACAGTGCACCACCAGGTACACAACCCTCCCCACACACACAGTGCACCACCAGGTACACAACCCTCCCCACACACACAGTGCACCACCAGGTACACAACCCTCCCCACACACACAGTGCACCACCAGGTACACAACCCTCCCCACACACACAGTGCACCACCAGATACACAACCCTCCCCACACACACAGTGCACCACCAGGTACACAACCCTCCCCACACACACAGTGCACCACCAGGTACACAACCCTCCTCACACACACAGTGCACCACCAGGTACACAACCCTCCCCACACACACAGTGCACCACCAGGTACACAACCCTCCCCACACACACAGTGCACCACCAGGTACACAACCCTCCCCACACACACAGTGCACCACCAGGTACACAACCCTCCCCACACACACAGTGCACCACCAGGTACACAACCCTCCCCACACACACAGTGCACCACCAGGTACACAACCCTCCCCACACACACAGTGCACCACCAGGTACACAACCCTCCCCACACACACAGTGCACCACCAGGTACACAACCCTCCCCACACACACAGTGCACCACCAGGTACACAACCCTCCCCACACACACAGTGCACCACCAGGTACACAACCCTCCCCACACACACAGTGCACCACCAGGTACACAACCCTCCCCACACACACAGTGCACCACCAGGTACACAACCCTCCCCACACACACAGTGCACCACCAGGTACACAACCCTCCCCACACACACAGTGCACCACCAGGTACACAACCCTCCCCACACACACAGTGCACCACCAGGTACACAACCCTCCCCACACACACAGTGCACCACCAGATACACAACCCTCCCCACACACACAGTGCACCACCAGGTACACAACCCTCCCCACACACACAGTGCACCACCAGGTACACAACCCTCCCCACACACACAGTGCACCACCAGGTACACAACCCTCCCCACACACACAGTGCACCACCAGGTACACAACCCTCCCCACACACACAGTGCACCACCAGGTACACAACCCTCCCCACACACACAGTGCACCACCAGGTACACAACCCTCCCCACACACACAGTGCACCACCAGGTACACAACCCTCCCCACACACACAGTGCACCACCAGATACACAACCCTCCCCACACACACAGTGCACCACCAGGTACACAACCCTCCCCACACACACAGTGCACCACCAGGTACACAACCCTCCCCACACACACAGTGCACCACCAGGTACACAACCCTCCCCACACACACAGTGCACCACCAGGTACACAACCCTCCTCACACACACAGTGCACCACCAGGTACACAACCCTCCCCACACACACAGTGCACCACCAGGTACACAACCCTCCCCACACACACAGTGCACCACCAGGTACACAACCCTCCCCACACACACAGTGCACCACCAGGTACACAACCCTCCCAATTTTGGAAATAACGAAATAACGCGAATATTTGTAAAATAAAAATACGCCAGGTGGGACAACATTAAACCTGAAAGAACCAAACAAAAAAAAATCCAGTTACCTTCAAAATTATAAGAATGAAAAACGTGTTGTTATTTCCAGCCAATGGGTATGTCGGGAAGCCTGACGGCGGCGCAGTCGCAGTACCTGTCGCAACTCACGCAGCAGTCGCAGAGGCACGACAACAGTGAGTATTCACGCTAAATCTATAGGTACCACCGTGAAAGTTCCCGGTCGACCACTTTCAACCTTATTACTATGGTCATAAGGGCGAAAATTAGTCGACCGGGAACGTTCGCGGTGGTACATAATTATAGTAAAGTCGTATTTCGTGTTTGTCTGTGTGTCCGCGTTATTCTTCTAAAACACGCAATGGGTTTTGATGCGTTTGTCACCACCGTTTAGGGAATTTATTCCGGAAGGTATTATAAGGCGTATAATACGTTACTATTAAGAGCGGCCAAGCCGTCATACTTTTCGTACAAATGCTCGTACGTATTATTGTAACTAATCTTTCTTTGAAATTGTTGAACTAATAGTTATCTTCTGCATTATATCTAAGTTTCTATGCAAACAAAAAAAAAAAATTGGAGTGATGAATTCAGTATAAGCCTGCAAAATCTGGTTTTTGCCCAAATTTTACCTAAACTTTGGCTGTTCATAATCTACTCATAAATTGTAAAAGTAAAGAAAACATCTTGATAGAAACCTCGCAAATGTAATGGAGATTCTAAATGATAAACATTTATTTGATAAACTTAACACGTATTTCTTCGAACAAGTTTTATAAAATTTCCGCACACAATTTTTCGTTCAATGTTATCTCGTTCTCACTTGCTTGTTAGTAGTTCTCACTTGCGCTGAACGAAACGGCAAGCTTTTCGACCATGCTCGGGTTGACGATATACGGACCGGGAAGGGCCCTCATAAGCTGACATATAATAAAGCAATCTCGATGTTTTGTTGTTGTAAAAACCGTCGCTAGTATTATACAGGGTCAAATTAAATTAGCTAGGGAAACTCCACAGACGTGATGGTTATCGATATCTAAACACGACAAATAGAAAGGATTAGACAATGTTTTTTTGGGGTCCACGAGTTCTGGCAGTGTTGTTACTTGAAGTATGAGTTAAGAACCTCCGTTTTTGTTTAATGTTTATCTATATCAATAATAACCAATGCCAATTTTGTTGTAATTTTATAACTCAAGAACGGGCTCACCTATCCAAACCAAATGTTTAGGCTTTGTTCGGACTATTTAGTAGATGGTTTGTGTGAAGTTTTTTTTTTTGTTTTTTAGGTAGGTAGGTAGGGTAGGTATTCTTTTACCCATAGAAAGCCACGTTATTTGTGAGTGTCATAGAATAAAAATGTTTACCGCCTAACGGAGTGGGCACGGGTCAGCTAGTATAGTATATCCATCACGTCATTCTGTGTGATGCCGGACGTAAAAAATAGCACCACCCTATTTCTTCCCGTGGTTGTCGTAAAAGGCGACTAAGGGACTTACTAGAGACTGATGCATTTTAACACCATACTGTGATCGCCAACCCGCCTGCCAAGCGTGGCGATTATGGCAACCCCCCCCCCCCCCCAAATGTTGGGGAAGCCTATGTCCAGCAATGGACGTCTACCGGTTGAAATGATGACTCATCACGTCTGTAAAGTTAAAAAAAAAACTGATTGACCAATATATGAAGTGACTAATATACCTGCGGTTAAAGACCCAAAAAAAAACTCATCAAATTAACTTCTTTTTCAAACTCAAACTCAAAGCATTTATTTCATCTTATGATAAGATAATTATGGAAACCCGTCAGCGGAGTTTCTCTAGCTAATTTGACTTGACCCTGTATGTTATAAGTATACAGTCATACTCACAGCAGATGAAATGAGGTTTATCAATAGCAGTCCACTATTAAACATAGGTCGCACGTAATTTATCTCTGCCTGCTTACACCACAAATTACTAAATGCGTTTAAGCGCTAGCGAGCCTTACTCGTCCAATTTGATACCTACCACCCTGCGAAGATCATCGCTCCAAGTTGAAGGCGTTCTACTAAAAACAAAAGAAAGTCTGCCGACGTGTTGCCAGTCGTAAAGACAAACTTAAAATGTAAGATTATTTAAATAGTGTACAATAAAGATTGTTTCCACAAATTACCTCTATATATTATAGGTTGTCTACAAAATGTGTGTTTTTAACGCTGTGGTTAATGGTTTCAGGCGTGTATACGTCGAACTACGGCGTGTACAGCTCGTCAGACATCACGAGTCAGAGGAAACCGCAACGGGCACGAGTGCCTCCGCCTTCCAAGGTTTGTAGCCACATTTATTTGGTTCTTTAATTCATATAACAGGACAATTCAATGAGAATACTTCATAGTAAAAGTCAAATAAGGTGGCAATAGCGGTAATTCATTCATTTCATTTATTCGTGAACAATTTACATCGTGTTGAATATACATGCAATTTACATAAAACATAATATGAACCATGAATTATTAATTAAAATTCCAAGGAATTCAAAATATATAGTGCCAAACAGTGAAATCAAAAATCAAAAATATTTTTATTTCACATAGGCCTGCCTACATGGGCACATGAAACGTCAGAAGCTAGGTGCACGGTTCCAATTGGTCGTTTCCTATGGAGAAGAGCCGGCAAGAAACTCCACGGTCACTCTTTAAAACAAATAATATTGTCATTTACAATGATGAATTGATGAATGATTTGAGAAGAGGAACTTGCCGCTTTTGCGTTCTTATTTAGAGTGTTGAATTGATAATTCTAATGATTAGAATTGCAAAAAACATGAGAAATTTATATTTCTCGGGCTACCCTGACGCTTTCGCCTTATGCAGAAGATGTGTTTCTCTATAAAGCTAACTGTATGGTCGGTAGATCCCGTCGTCGGCAGTAGAGATGCCGGGCGGCGCAGAGGTCGCGCCCATGTTCCTGGACGTGCAGTTCGGAGCCCTGGAGCCCGACGCGCTCCGGGACAACAACACGCCCAAGCCGGTATGTCTATACAACACTTTTGTTATCATTCATCATTCGTTAGGGAGGCGAAAAACGCATCGTTTGGCCAATCATCTTTTATATAAAATTCTCGTGTCACAATGTTAGTTACCATACTCCTCCGAAACGGCTTGACCGATTTTTATGAAATTTTATATGTATATTCAGTAGGTCTGAGAATCGGCTACTATCTATTTTTTATACCCCTAAGTGTTAGGGGTGGCTTTCCCACGGATCGAGAACTACGCGGGTGAAACCGCGGGGCGCAGCTAGTAATCTATATATGTAAATAAAAATTAAATACTGTTTGTTGGTAAGCGCACACTTGAGAACGGCCATGGATTTGGCAATCTTTTTTTTTTTTTTTAATATTTGTAATATTCCGAATTACGTTTTTATGGAAAGAAAAATTCGAAGTTTTCCAGAAAATTTTCAAATTCCGGAAAACCTGAACGTCCTGTTTCGTATCTTTTTCTTAGTTAAGCGGTGTTAGAAATTTAGCTAAAACACGCATGTGTCTATCAACCAATGCGCATTGGTGACTGCGGCAAGGATCTGTAGTTCTTACCCAGACAGGCACTTTGTGTAATTTATTTCATCACTACTGCTCTAAAAACGTTGGAAAACATCGTGAGGAAAACTGTATGTCCTAGAACCACAAATCGAAGACATCTCAACCGGCACTGGGACCGCGTGGCAGTGTATGGCTCACTCCCTTCACAGGGAGGAGGCCCGTGTCCCAGCAGTGGGATCATTACAGGCTTATTATTATTGACCAATTGATTTAAATTCCCACCTAATCTTGAGTGGAGTGAAGGAATTAGTGCGTTAACCTATTTTGTTGACGCACTTTATTCCGTCACTCCCTTTTTGAACCAGTCATTATATTCGTCTTCATTCTCATAGCGTAGTTTACTCGAATAATAATTTTGGGCTATATCCTATAGTAGTTTTTAACCAACTGCTCCAAAAAGAGGGTATTGTTTTTGACATATTCACCCGCTATAGTAAGTAAGTTTGTCCGCGCCCACAGCCCCCCGCCGCGGAGCCGGCGCCGGGCGCGCCCGAGCCCGGCGCGGAGCCGGCCCCCCCGCCCAGCAGTATGGTACGTACACTATGTAGCCACATGCCTTGAAGGTACAAAGGTCTTCACTGAAACAATCGCTACAGCTTTTGAAATTTGCCACTGGGAGAAATTCTCCCACATTTTCTAACCTGTGAGCCTTATCCCTATTTCCACTAACTAAATATAACTAAATGTAACATCTAAATGTATGTCTAAATAAAAGCGTGCTGTAGGACTTTCAAGTTTCGACGCTTAATCGAGCGTTGAAAATCCAATTCAGTCCGTTTTTATTTAGTTATTAATTTAAGTGTCGCCTCGCGTTAGTGAAAACGGGCATAAGTTAGGTCAGGTTAGTAGTAAGGGTTAGAAGTTAGAACCCATCTAACTAGTCTTGCCAGCTCCTTTTCGTCGGAAATAAATAATCTTGCCAGCTCCTTTTCGTCGGAAATAAATACACTAAATCGAGAAATTGAATTCGAAATCAAAAATGTAAACAAAGAAATGTCATTGTCAAAGTGACAGTTTAGGGGTTGTCAACATTTCCCCAGTAATTCAAATTAAGTATTTTTTGTTTTTATATTTAGTGTTTTTGTAAGAATGCTAAAGCAGCGTGTCAAAATTAAAATTATGATAGCTTAAGGTAAGTCCTAATATTATAGGTAAAGTAAACAAAATGAAAATAAGACATTTATATTCTTATTAACAAGTTGTTCATGTTTATTTGAAATTAGGATTTATAATATTATGATTTATTCACTTTGTGATTCGAACTCTGATGAGCTTGATGAAGAGTCTACACTAATTATGAACTGATCCGTCACCCTGTCAAGAGGACAAAATGAGTGATCTCTATCACATTGTAGATCGAGATCACACATTTTGTCCTCTTGTTCTGTTCATAATAAATTGTCAGGACAAGAAAATACTCATTTATTTCATTAATAAAAAGCACCCATGCGACGCCGAGGCGTCTCGCTAGTTGTTAAAACACTGAATGAAGTCCAAATGTTGTTGTTGTTGTTGTTGTAGGGGTTGCCACTGCCTTATTGCCAGCAGCATAAAAATAATTTGCACGATTTTGTTTCAAACAGTCATATTTTATTCTTGGATCGTAGTTTACGTCACTTTAAACTAGAAAACTGTGTGCAATATTATATTTTAACTGTTAAGACATATTGTAGCACTATGTTCTAGTACTTTTCGGCAAACTGCACAATTGAGGTTATTATTTAAAACTGGCAACACCTTTGTTGACATTTTTGATCTCGAATTCGATTTCTGGGTTTATATCTTTCTAATGTATTTTTTTTTTTTTTTTTTTCCCTTCTGGCTCTGCACGGTTTGTGCATTTAACCAATGACACGTTTTAGTTCTTGTATAGTATTGATGAAATGAATTATAAATGCATGATGATGATATCCCCGCCCACTCCCCTTGAGTTTCAGTAAAGATGTGGCACTTTACTGAGACCTCACGCGGACTTCTTGAGAGAACTTGAAGCGAAGTTGCACTGTTTTGTTTCATTTGCCTACACTAATGCACGTTCACAAACACTTAATGGTTAATAATCCACCATTATTACACATTAATATTCAGCTAGACACAAATTTTAGAAAATTAAACAAACTGCTGAACATGACGCTTCACTTTCCCGCCAAGAAGTCCCTTTCTAATGTTGTAAAGACTAATCAATCGACTTGTAAAAACAAAACAATTTTAATTTTAAAGAGGTTCTAGTCTGATAAGTATTTACTATTATAATTCCTGCTGTATTGTGGTTGTCATAAACATAATATAATATTATCTAAGTAAAACATCATAATAAAATGCATGTTTTGTTCTCCAGCTTAGTGAAAGCTTATCAGTAGTGGAGCCGACGCCAGTGCCGAGCGTGCCTGCTCCCACCACGGAACCCACAGTCACAAACACTACATGTGAGTATATAACACTTTATTTACGTTTATTTTATACAAATTAGGTCGTAACAAGTTATCATTGTGCCGGCAGATCAATACTTTCAATTAAGTTTGCTTAAAGTTAAATAATAGAATAGTTTGGACGGCGGCACTAGTTTGAACAAGTTATTTCATACCTGCGGAAAATCATAACAATAATAGTTTGCACTTAGTGCATAAGAAATCTGAGCGTCAGCTGCTTCAGTAGTGGGCGGAATCCAAAGTTCATCATCATCATCACTACCCTAGGCTTCCCCCCTTTTCCTGCCATACTACCCTAGGCTTCCCCCTTTTTCCTGCCATACTACCCTAGGCTCCCGCCTTTTTACTGCCATACTACCCTAGGCTCCCCCTTTTTCCACTCACTTCCTTGAACCTGACAAAGTTTTTATTAACTTTGCATGGGTAGTTATTGATGTAGCTTCAATAATACGTATTTTGCCCACTTAGTTTAAGTGGATGATGTTATAATAACTTCCTGTCATTGTTATTTACATAGCAGATAACCACTACCTGCTATGTAAAAAACACCGACAGGAATTCGATTTTGTGTGGGGTAGGTACAACACCTAAAAAAAAAATACTCGAAATAACTTTATAATTTATTTGGGGGCGGCGCAACACGTTTTTGATGTGTAAAATCTATAGGTGCACGTAAAACCGATTGCCGGCGGCGCGACACTCCGCGCGTGCGGTTCCCCCGTTACGCGACCCTGACCTTTTTTCGATGTTTGCTTGTTTGATTTCGATGTTTCATATCTGCCAGGCGTTCCGTGAAGGCTCATATATATTTTTTTGTTGTGAATCGTCTATAGCCGCACGTAAACCCGATTGCTGGCGTGGCGACGCATGCCGACGCGTCACCACGCTACATGATAGTGTATACAACGCCAGTTTTAGTATATGTGAAATCCGAAACACGTGTCTAGTATTTTTATGTAAAGAATCTCCTTTCTTGCCCGTGTTACTACCAATGATACTACCAGTAGTTATACTGTTAATTTCATCTCCTTTCTTACTACTCCAGTAGTAAGTTGTTAGAAGGGTAACTACAATTTGCCCTTATTACTACCAATGATTACCAGTAGTAATACTGTTAATTAGATATCCTCTCTTACTACTGCAGTAGTAAGAGAGGATACGCGATTGTAGTCCTTATTTCTATGAGTTTACGGACCAATTTTCGATGCAGGAAGAAAATACTTCAAAGTAGGTATGTTGAGCCCTGGTTTTTGGCGCTGGCTAAAGGTGGACGAACTTAGAAGCCCTGGTACTCGATGTTGCAAGTACGACCCATGTCTATGATAGGTACACTACTACAAGCTTGAGCGACGGTGGCGGCTTCGTCGCGTACGGAGAGACAGGCTCGGCCAGTACTCACGCTAAGGCTCAATTTACATTGCCGCAGAACGGAACGGAAAAGCATAATGAACTTCATGTCAATTGTGTAACGTACCTACAAACAAGATAAGAGCAAAAACAGGTCGGGCGTCTTCCGGGGAATTCTCACGCATTCTCGGAAATTCCCGCAGTTAGCAGCTTGTTTCGACCGTGTTTATTTTTTCAGATTAATTTAGACTTTTTACTGCTCCTAAACACACAAACCCTCCTAAACACATTTAAATTTAGTTAGGTCTATTGTTATCTAACGATAGGTAGGTAAATACTAATTTATACAAAATATACCTTAACTCCATTTGACATAAGATTAGAAATTTAAATAAACTTTTTTACAGTCCGTTCAACCGATTTTGACTTCTATTCCGTACGCATAAGGATGGCATTAAAAGCAAAAACGTAGTTACAATACCAACTGTTTATTGCAGCTGCCATTTGTCATACCACTAACACAATAGAAGCCAAAATCGGTTGAACGGACTGTAAAAAAGGTTTATTTAAATGTCTAATCTTATTTCAAACGGAGTATAGGTACCTATAGTATAAAACAGCCCAAGAAAAATATCTATTCTTTACTTATATTCTTAGCCCAGTTTAAAAATATGTAAACAATTAGTAGCAATGAAGGTAGATAGGTAACTTATAATAATATAAAGTAGGTAAGGCAAGAAAGATACATCCCAACGTTCGGAGTTCATGTCGGCAACTAAACCATATCGTAAATAATATTCCAAGTCCGTTCACAAAACAATGGTCTTAAGAATGTATGTTACTCGATACCAAAAGGCAAATCAAAATCCAAGTTCATAGCATAGGTCATTCAATAGTGTTAGGATATTATTACAATATCTACAATTTCGCAAACAAATACGTACGCGGTGCAGTACAGTAAAGTAATCGTATAACACTGACAGCTGTAGAATGACAACAAACACCCCGAATCGTTGCGCTAGTGTGAGTGCCTGTCGGAACTCGGAGCGATTCAAACAGCTACCGTGCGCAGTACGACCACGCACACATTGACATTTGCTTGAGGCGATAGCACTACTAGCTATTGAAAATTTATGATAAATTTGCATTTGTTCCGTAATACCAAAAATGATGAATGAAAACTTAATATTTTTCCAATATTTTTTCGCTAATTTGTAACTTGATTATATAAGCTATGTTCCTGCATAAAGAATATTTCAAATATTGTTGTTTATAATACAGAAAAAAATATATGAAAGCATGTCATTTACGCTGTAAAAATGTGCGAAATGCAATTAGCTATAACTTCATTTTAGGTAAGTTTTTTTTTTTAAAAGGTGTAGGAACCTAGATAATTACTGTCTAAATCCGAATATCAACATAATATGGTGGAAATATGCTCAAATTTCAAATGATTTTGGTATTACGTTTGTACTCGTATGGACAATTCATTCGTCGCCACACTCTTAATTAATCTTCTTCAATCTAATTATTATTATTGCATGTTCCAAATCATTAGACCTACATATTAAAATGATAAAACAAATTATTTGCATACCAATTGCATTGGTAGAACATAGAGTTCTCGCGAAAATGTATATTTTAAGACCTTTTATGTACTTTGTTCACAAATAAACTTTGATTTGATTTGATTTGATACATTTCGTTTTCTTGGCATTGAGTACTAAGTTATTGGTCGTAAACCAATCCGTAACCATTGAGAGTGTGATGTTTACGTCGTCAAAATCTTGTCTATTCCTTTCTAATTTAAAAATAAGAGAGGTATCATCTGCAAACAGTACAACGTCACAGATACCCTTTATATATAATGGTAAGTCATTGATATATACCAAGAATAAGAATGGACCCAGTATTGAGCCTTGAGGTACACCTAACTGAACTGGTAGCTCGGAAGATTTCACACCATCAACATCTACACATTGGAACCTATTATTTAAATATGAATTTATTACTTTAAGAGCTTAGTTTTGGACGCCGTAATGACGTAGTTTACGCAAAATCGTGTCATGGTGCACGCAATCAAAGGCTTTGGAGAGATCACAGAAAACTCCAATAGCATTTTGCGAGTTCTCCCAAGCGTTAAATATTTGTTTCAGCAGTGCAACACCCGCATCTGTAGTCGAACGACCTTTTGTAAAGTCATATTGTTCATTATGAAGGAGGCTGTTTTAAATTAAAATGTCTTAGCAACTGCTTGAGTATTAACTTTTAAAATATTTTGCTAAATGCAGGTAAGATAGAAATAGGCCTAAAATTGTCAACGTCATTTTTATTACCTGATTTAAATAAAGGTATGACTGATGAGTTCCCAAATCAACACATTTAGTAGTCGTCATCTCGGTAGTCGCTTCTTTCTAGCCATATCATTTTTCACACAGTCCATCCATCGTTTCTTTGATCTTCCCCTGCTCTTATAGCCATCCAAGTTAGATCCTGAACTATACTGTGTGTGCGTAAATATTCATCCCAACCAAAACCCTTCATTGTGCGTCCGACACGCACTTGGACGTTTTATTCGTCTTATCGTGTTTAGATATCGATATCCATTGGGTCTGTGAAGTTTTGCTAACTAATAAAATTTGATCTTTAATTTTTAAATTATAGTTCTCCCCGCAGCGTCGCTGGACGCGCAGCTGTCGGCCAGCATGAAGCAGCTAGCGGTGGCGGGCGGCGACAGCGTGGCCGCGCCCGCGCACCACGCGCCGCCGCTCCAGGCGCCGCAGCACCGCCCCAAGGTAACACTACACACGCGCAGCTGGCGGCCAGCATGGAGCAGCTGGCGGCCAGCATGGAGCAGCTGGCGGCCAGCATGGAGCAGCTGGCGGCCAGCATGGAGCAGCTGGCAGGCGGCGACAGCGTGGCCGCGCCCGCGCACCACGTGGCGCCAGTAGATGGCTGACATTGGTGACGTTTTAAAACGGGTATACTGGGTGTTGGAAAGAAGGCTGCCAGGCGCAAATGATATTGGGCGGGTCATATCAGCCGCATGCACTTGGACCGCTGAGCAAAAGTCTCCAAAGTCACACAATAGCTCCCTGTAAATGGACGGCACTGCCGAGGCCGATTCAGAAAGAGGTGGCGAGACGACCAGGACGCGTCCCGCGAGAGCTGGTTCGAAGGAATTGGGGAGACCTTTGCCCAGCAGTAGGACAGTATTAGATAAGAAATAAAAACAAAAAAAACATTTGTTCAGTTATTTAAAAAATATAATTTATATACCTACTAGCTGCGCCCCGCGGTTTCACCCGCATAAGTCTCCAGTATGAATATCGAGATAAAAAGCTATGTCCACACCTAGGTCATGGTCTACTCACTATAAATTCATTGCGACCAAACGCTGCTACTGGTTGGGATGGTATCTCACCTAAAATATTAAAGAAATTGTCTTTACAATATTCCTTGATCTCGCTAAAGCATTTGACACTGTTCCCATTCCCACACTCATAATCAAACTTGAAAAAATGGGCGTCAGGGGGATACTACTGGATCTTTTCCAAAGTTACCTCTCGAATCGTTCGCAAAAAGTCAGGATCGATGGCCATAACAGCGAGGAGCTTTCCATTCACTTTGGGGTACCACAAGGCAGCATTTTGGTCCCCACTATTTATTAATGACCTGTGTGATCTCAATATCGATAATGCATCTTTTGCAGATGACACCGCAATAACCTTCACCGCGGATTCCTGGTCACAACTCGAGCATCTAGTTCAGCTTGGCTTTGACGTTTTGTTAAATTGACTTAATTCCTACACTCTCACCCTAAATATCTCCAAAACCAAATTTCTGACTTATTCTAACAGCTCGGTTTCACAACCACAGACTCCAATGTTAATCAAAGCTCACACGTGTCATCCACAAATACAGGGTTCAAATTGTCAATGTCCTCCTTTAACCTCTGTTTAAAGCATCAGATAACTGGGAATATTCTTGGACAGGAATCTCTAATTTTAAATCTCATATCGATCTGCTAACTGGACGAGTTCGCAAACTGATATACATCTTTAAAACTGTTCACAACATCAGAAGCACTATGTAACCTTTACGTCATTATACCGTAGGGGACCGGACTACTTCTCCTTAACACAGGTTTTCATAACCTAGCTAGGAGAGCAGTGCTCACCCACACGTTTGTAGATAATAGTACTTATTTTGTAAAACTGTATTTTTAACATGTACAACAATCCTTTGTTTTTGAGTAAAATACATTATTATTATAATAAACATAATGTTTTGTTCCAGACTGTCGGCCAACAGAACGTGTACGCACATCACGCAGTGTCGCATCACCCGCCCGTGTACGGAGCTAACGTGTATGCGCCACAGGTACGTTCACACTTAAAAATATCAGTAACATATTACAGGTCAAGTAAAACTGTGCGGCCCTGCGACTGCAACTTTAACCCCCGTATTAACTAGTAGTTCTACGAACAGAACACACTCTAAAAGTGAGCAATTTACTGCATTTTGAGGAGCTATTCTGCTCATCACGCCGAAGATCTTCACCAAAGACCAACTTAAAATGACTACTTTTCAAATAAAAAAGAACCATCGAAATCGGATTTCATAAGGCGGATATATCCAGTAGCCCCCTTTTTGCCCCTTTTCGGAAGATCGTATCATGTTGCCTTCTAAACCATATGCTGCGACTAAAAGCTTACTGCTGGGGAGTTTTTTGCTCCAGTTCTTCTCAGCTATAGCACTAGGATTTTTTTCATTGGTGAAGGGGAACGGGTCGGGGACTTTTGGGGAACTGTCTTATATAATTTTGACGTTCGAAAAGCGCTGATTCTTAGCCTAATAAGAATAAATGATTTTAGATGTTGAAAGATTGAGGTAATGAATGCTTGTGTTCTGCAGGTGAATTCAACGAACGCGTCGCTAACAGGTGCGTCAGCAATGACGGCGACGGCGTATCCCTCAAGCGTCACGCTCACGCAGTACCAGCCCATGATCAACTCCTACCAGGTACAGCCAATCGATTCTATAAAAATCTCACCATGCAAACTTAGGTGAAGTCAGATGGAATGAGGGCTCATCAAAAAGGTTTTATGAAAAACAAAAAAAACCCGCGATTTTGATTTTGTAAAAACTAAGCCAATAAGCGTTGCGCCACTTACACGAGTCGATACACCTCATGTATTAAAATTCATCCAGCCATTAGGATGCTTTAGAATGAATCCCACATACAAAGACACGCGTGAAAAAAATAATCCTGTATTTGCCGTCGCGCAGTTTGCTGTACAATGCTTTAAAAAGAAATTGAGTTATATTTCGTCCAGTTAATCAGTAACAAATGTCCCTCGCAGACGTCGTCGTCGGCGGGTCCGTACGGCGGCAGCGCACTGTACACGGCGGCGCCCTACGCGCCCTACCAGCCGCCCGCGCAGCCCAAGGCGCCCAAGGACGCCCACCAGGTACTGTACACGGCGGCGCCCTACGCGCCCTACCAGCCGCCCGCGCAGCCCAAGGCGCCCAAGGACGCCCACCAGGTACTGTACACGGCGGCGCCCTACGCGCCCTACCAGCCGCCCGCGCAGCCCAAGGCGCCCAAGGACGCCCACCAGGTACTGTACACGGCGGCGCCCTACGCGCCCTACCAGCCGCCCGCGCAGCCCAAGGCGCCCAAGGACGCCCACCAGGTACTGTACACGGTGGCGCCCTACGCGCCCTACCAGCCGCCCGCGCAGCCCAAGGCGCCCAAGGACGCCCACCAGGTACTGTACACGGCGGCGCCCTACGCGCCCTACCAGCCGCCCGCGCAGCCCAAGGCGCCCAAGGACGCCCACCAGGTACTGTACACGGCGGCGCCCTACGCGCCCTACCAGCCGCCCGCGCAGCCCAAGGCGCCCAAGGACGCCCACCAGGTACTGTACACGGCGGCGCCCTACGCGCCCTACCAGCCGCCCGCGCAGCCCAAGGCGCCCAAGGACGCCCACCAGGTACTGTACACGGCGGCGCCCTACGCGCCCTACCAGCCGCCCGCGCAGCCCAAGGCGCCCAAGGACGCCCACCAGGTACTGTACACGGCGGCGCCCTACGCGCCCTACCAGCCGCCCGCGCAGCCCAAGGCGCCCAAGGACGCCCACCAGGTACTGTACACGGTGGCGCCCTACGCGCCCTACCAGCCGCCCGCGCAGCCCAAGGTGCCTAAGGACGCCCACCAGGTACTGTACACGGCGGCGCCCTACGCGCCCTACCAGCCGCCCGCGCAGCCCAAGGCGCCCAAGGACGCCCACCAGGTACTGTACACGGCGGCGCCCTACGCGCCCTACCAGCCGCCCGCGCAGCCCAAGGCGCCCAAGGACGCCCACCAGGTACTGTACACGGCGGCGCCCTACGCGCCCTACCAGCCGCCCGCGCAGCCCAAGGCGCCCAAGGACGCCCACCAGGTACTGTACACGGCGGCGCCCTACGCGCCCTACCAGCCGCCCGCGCAGCCCAAGGCGCCCAAGGACGCCCACCAGGTACTGTACACGGCGGCGCCCTACGCGCCCTACCAGCCGCCCGCGCAGCCCAAGGCGCCCAAGGACGCCCACCAGGTACTGTACACGGCGGCGCCCTACGCGCCCTACCAGCCGCCCGCGCAGCCCAAGGCGCCCAAGGACGCCCACCAGGTACTGTACACGGCGGCGCCCTACGCGCCCTACCAGCCGCCCGCGCAGCCCAAGGCGCCCAAGGACGCCCACCAGGTACTGTACACGGCGGCGCCCTACGCGCCCTACCAGCCGCCCGCGCAGCCCAAGGCGCCCAAGGACGCCCACCAGGTACTGTACACGGCGGCGCCCTACCAGCCGCCCGCGCAACCCAAGGCGCCCAAGGACGCCCACCAGGTACTGTACACGGCGGCGCCCTACGCGCCCTACCAGCCGCCCGCGCAGCCCAAGGCGCCCAAGGACGCCCACCAGGTACTGTACACGGCGGCGCCCTACGCGCCCTACCAGCCGCCCGCGCAGCCCAAGGCGCCTAAGGACGCCCACCAGGTACTGTACACGGCGGCGCCCTACGCGCCCTACCAGCCGCCCGCGCAGCCCAAGGCGCCCAAGGACGCCCACCAGGTACTGTACACGGCGGCGCCCTACGCGCCCTACCAGCCGCCCGCGCAGCCCAAGGCGCCCAAGGACGCCCACCAGGTACTGTACACGGCGGCGCCCTACGCGCCCTACCAGCCGCCCGCGCAGCCCAAGGCGCCCAAGGACGCCCACCAGGTACTGTACACGGCGGCGCCCTACGCGCCCTACCAGCCGCCCGCGCAGCCCAAGGCGCCCAAGGACGCCCACCAGGTACTGTACACGGCGGCGCCCTACGCGCCCTACCAGCCGCCCGCGCAGCCCAAGGCGCCCAAGGACGCCCACCAGGTACTGTACACGGCGGCGCCCTACGCGCCCTACCAGCCGCCCGCGCAGCCCAAGGCGCCCAAGGACGCCCACCAGGTACTGTACACGGCGGCGCCCTACGCGCCCTACCAGCCGCCCGCGCAGCCCAAGGCGCCCAAGGACGCCCACCAGGTACTGTACACGGCGGAGCCCTACCAGCCGCCCGCGCAGCCTAAGGCGCCCAAGGACGCCCACCAGGTACTGTACACGGCGGCGCCCTACGCGCCCTACCAGCCGCCCGCGCAGCCCAAGGCGCCCAAGGACGCCCACCAGGTACTGTACACGGCGGCGCCCTACGCGCCCTACCAGCCGCCCGCGCAGCCCAAGGCGCCCAAGGACGCCCACCAGGTACTGTACACGGCGGAGCCCTACTAGCCGCCCGCGCAGCCTAAGGCGCCCAAGGACGCCCACCAGGTACTGTACACGGCGGCGCCCTACGCGCCCTACCAGCCGCCCGCGCAGCCCAAGGCGCCCAAGGACGCCCACCAGGTACTGTACACGGCGGCGCCCTACCAGCCGCCCGCGCAGCCCAAGGCGCCCAAGGACGCCCACCAGGTACTGTACACGGCGGCGCCCTACGCGCCCTACCAGCCGCCCGCGCAGCGCAAGGTGCCCAAGGACGCCCACCAGGTACTGTACACGGCGGCGCCCTACGCGCCCTACCAGCCGCCCGGGCAGCCCAAGGCGCCCATGGATATGGAACTTCCAGAGCCGACCATCACATCGCTTAAACAATACGCACATTTTGAACTAGGAAAAAACAGGACTTGTTACCGAGATAAAACTATTATCAAAATTAAGTACTCTGTATTAAATCATAGGATATCATAAATTTATTTTCTAAAGCAGATTTTTTGCTTCACATAACGTAGTTTAATAGGTATATCTTATTTCTGAACGCATCGATTTTATTTTTTAATCGAAATTTAATCCCAGGCAATGTCAATTGGAAACATTTTCAGCAGATTTTCAATTTCTAAAATGGCTGGAAACTAAACCCCCATGTCACAGTATAATAACGATAGTATAGAAACTACGTAATAAATGTTCGAATCGGCACACACAGATGCGCTCATTGATGAAACCCTAAAGCGGTTGTCGCGGTGGTGTTAGTCGCGGTGGTGTTAGTCGCGGTGGTGTTAGTCGCGGTGGTGTTAGTCGCGGTGGTGTTAGTCGCGGTGGTGTTAGTCGCGGTGGTGTTAGTCGCGGTGGTGTTAGTCGCGGTGGTGTTAGTCGCGGTGGTGTTAGTCGCGGTGGTGTTAGTCGCGGTGGTGTTAGTCGCGGTGGTGTTAGTCGCGGTGGTGTTAGTCGCGGTGGTGTTAGTCGCGGTGGTGTTAGTCGCGGTGGTGTTAGTCGCGGTGGTGTTAGTCGCGGTGGTGTTAGTCGCGGTGGTGTTAGTCGCGGTGGTGTTAGTCGCGGTGGTGTTAGTCGCGGTGGCCGGGTCGAGAAGAGTGTGCACCTATGTGCACATACGAGGGCTGCACTAAAAGTATCGGGAATGGAATACTTCCACTGTTCCTGTCATATTAAAATCTTTTTAATTGAAAACTCTTTGGTTTTAAAAATCGAATACCATTTATTTATTTATTTAAAAAAAGATTCTCGGTCTTGTCACAAGGTTTTGTCAAACTTGTTTAGTCGTTGAGAAAATGGAATTAACTCGTGAAAATTCAAGAGTGATGATTTATTATGACTTTCGAAGTGGTTTAACACAAAAACAGTGTGTTGACCGGATGATTTGTGCATTTGGTGATGAAGCCCCATCCAAAACCACAATTTATCGCTGGTTTGCTGAATTTCAACGTGGACGTGTCAAGCTCAGTGATGATCCCCGTCAAGGTCGTCCAAAAACTGCAGTCACCCAAGAAAACGTTGATGCTGTGCGTAAGCTGATTGAGAAAGATCGACATGTGACATACCGCGAAATTCAGGCAACTTTATAGACATTGGCATGAGTCAAATACAAATAATCTTGCATGAAAAATTAGGTGTAAAAAAGTTGTTTTCCCGATGGATACCGCATTCGCTCTGTGAAGAGCAAAAAGCGGCTCGCGTTACTTGGTGCGTCAGAACTCTCGAAAGATTCCACGCAGGATCCTCAAATGCTGTATACAACATTGTATCAGGTGACGAATCCTGGATATACGCGTACGAACCCGAAATAAAAAACCAGTCACGAGTTTGTGTGTTCGAAAATGAGTTAAAGCCAACAAAAATTGTTCGTTCACGGAGTGTTGCAAAAAAAATGGTGGCCCCGTTTGTCTCCAAAACCGGCCATGTTACGACTATTCCTCTTGAGGGACAAAGAACGGTTAATGCAGAATGGTATGCTAGCATTTGTTTGCCACAGGTCGTTTCTGAACTCCGTAAAGAGAACTGCAACCGCCGCATCATCCTCCATCACGACAATGCGAGTTCTCACACCGCGCACAGAACAAAGGAGTTTTTAGAGCAAGAAAACATAGAATTATTAGACCATCCGCCGTACAGCCCCGACCTAAGCCCTAATGATTTCTATACTTTCCCTAAAATAAAGAATAAATTGCGTGGATAGAGATTTTCATCACCTGAAGAAGCTGTGGACGCCTACAAAACGGCCATTTTGGAGACCCCAACTTCCGAATGGAATGGTTGCTTCAATGATTGGTTCCATCGTATGGAAAAATGTGTCAAATTTCGCGGAGAATACTTCGAAAAGCAATAAATACATTTTTAAATAGTAATGTTGTGTCACTTCCTTGATTCCCGAAATTTTCAGTGCCGCCCTCGTATACCTTATGTGAAATAAAACTATTTTTGATTTTGATTGAGAGTGGTCGTTGCGGCTAACGATCCAATGGAGCCTACGTAATGATTACAACAATTAGGCTTAGTTTCCATACTGTCCATATTTATACTCTGCCCATGTCCTGCTGCAATATCAAATGCAATTCTCTTTCAAATACAATCAAAGCCTTGTTATGTTATACCGAATACAAATATATTAAGAAAAAAAAAACTAATTAAGAGATTCGTTACAACATTTTTTAACAAGGCATTGGTCACCTGTTTTTGTTACCATCAAATTGATATAATTTATACTTAACTGTGAACGTTTTTTCACCAGTACGACAATTCGGTGGCGTCGAGCAATAGTTTAACGAACACCACGACACAGGCACAGACCTCCACAGCCAAAGTAGCCACCACCACAGGTATGTGCGACGCCAGCTAGCGGGCCTCCGGGCCTTAAAAAACATACAAAGAAAAAAAACCACTTTCGGTTGGGATCTACTGACGGGTCAGGTGATTTACACCTGACGCGTCAGTAGAGCTCAACCGAAAATGGTTTTTTTTCGACTTAAAACTGAATGCCGGTTGATTTGCATTTTCATCTGAAAACCGAAAACCAAAGATTATTTTCTTTGTTGATATGATTTTCTTTGCTAAAGTAAAAACTACACAGTATACCATCTATAGACTCACACGAAACTTGCCAAAACGAAATTCGGTCGGACTCCACCCTTCAGGCACTTTTTTTTTTCTTCTCGCGTGATTCATATTTTGTCCGACAAGTATCTGTAATACTCTGTCGTTTGCCTCATTTAAGTCCTGGAGGGTGCAGGTCGTTGTACACGACGGGCAGGAGAGAATGTGGTATCTTGTGCCAGGCGTATTGAACTCTGGTGGCCTTGGCCCTTTAGAAGCTTAAAATTAGGCCTTTCTGAGGCTTGTGTTTGATTTGAAGTGATATCAATAACAGTCATTTAAACCTCATTGCAATGTTTTTATGAGTGTCTTGGATAAAGCTGGTGATTTACTTGTAAAACACGTTATATTTGCTGATTTTATCAACCAGGCTTTCAGAAACCGGTTGTTGATTTATTCTAGTGTTGACCAAACTATTTAGTTTTCACACCAGCTGCTTGATAATGTCAAATTATAAGTCATGCAAACTTAACCTAAAGTAAGTAATTTTAGCCCTGGGGCTAGCGGGGCAAAAATATTGCACTGCATTCATTATAACCTGCTAGTCAACAATGTAATTTTAATTTGGAATCTTTCTAAAAATACCTATGAAAGATAAAAAATAAAATATTTGATTATCGTAATTTTATTACCTCGCAGAAGGTGTGAAAAGTAAAGTATTTTTCTTCACGGGGTTAAAGGAGTCTTTGTGTTGGGTGAGCTTTAATCCCGAGCGCAATGAAAGATCCTAGTTCAGTCTTAGCTCCTGAGTAAAGCGAGGGATTCACAAATAGCGGCCGTGACATAAAACACTGCTTTATCGCCAAAGACAAGACAAATAGTGTACCGAGCTCACTCTGTGCCCGCAGCGGTGGCGGCGCACGGGGCGGGCTACGCGGGCGGCGCGCTGTACGGCGCGGGCGCCACGCCCTACGCGCCCTACGACGACCAGCTCATGCGCTCCACGCTGCCGCACCACATGGTAACTGCGCGACACACAGTCACTGACAGATCCGTTGTAAACCTAGGTTAACACGGGCGCTTTTATAACGCAAAGTTTTATCCGCACACTGGATTTTCTACTTTTTTTCAAAGTCTTGTTAAAAAAGCACCCGTGTGGGGGTGGGCTACTACATGTAAACATCATTATCATTCAGCCGAAAGACTTGCACTGCTGCATATAGACCTCCCCTTTGCATCGCCACAACGACCAGTCCTATGCTTCCTGCATCCAGTGGATTCTCTCCACCTTACCTGATCATTGGTTCACCTAACCCATCCACACTATATCATTATTGACTCTTTTTTTTCTACCTAATACCATAAATTTGTGACTAAAATCTACATAAATATAATCATTTAAATCGCAAAAAAATCCGTTTTTTTAGGGTTCCGTGTCAAAGGGTAAAACGGGAACCCTGTTACTAAGGCTCCGCCATCTGTCTGTCTGTCTGTCTTGTCTGTCTGTCTGTCTGTCTGTTCGTCTGTCACCAGGCTGTATCTCATGACGTTCAGGCACAGAATTTAACTAAATGTCCCTCGGTTTCAAATAGTCCCTTTCCCGAAATGTCCCCTCCTCATAATGTCCATTTCCCAGAAGGTCCCTTTCCCGTAACGTCCATTTCCCAAAAAGCCCCCTTCCCGAAATGTCCCTTTCTCAAAATGTCCCTTTCCTGAAATTACCCTTTCTCAAAATGTCCCTTTCCTACGACAGCTACGCGTAACAACTAAGAATATTTAAATAACAATAACCCAAGTAGTCAATCAAATTTTTATCACATATAATATAAAACCAAAAACAAACAGTCAACACCCTTTTTATTACATACTTGAAGGGGCAGGAGGGCCTTCATCAGAACTCATCTTGTGTGTTGTATGTGGGTAGGTAGGTAGGCAGATGGGCGTGAGCAAAAAAATCACAAGTCCTTGTTACAATCACAGTTGTTTAATCAGCACAGAATTTAATAATCGAAATACACAGTCAAATGAACAATGTACAGTCTAAGCAACACGACACCAACTTAATTATAACACTAGATTAAACTATCACTCGGATGCAAAGCGATAAGGTTAACAGTTCACAATTGGTGCTATTAGACAAGTCAATCCTTTGGTGGATGTGACCCGGACGACAATATTCGTCTTACCATAATCTGCAAAACATCCAGAACAAGTCAGTCAACTTAAATGGCTCTGACTCGGACGACACATTTCGTCTCATAGAACAAAAGTACAGAGACAAGTCAATCTGATACTGACTCGGACGACATATTTCGTCTGACTATTTGGCAGGAAAGAGATTCTTATAGGTCGCTCCACTTACCTACGACTATGAATCGTCCCGTTCTGTATTAATTTCAGTTTCGTGCAACATTTCCCAAGTCTCAGGATCTGAGCATGTACTGAGAGTGTCTGAGCCTGCTGTGAGCGTCTTCGAATCGGCGGAAACAGTGTTTGAGCATACGGTCAAGGTGTCAGAGTTATCATTGTCATGATTTGAATTAGTTATACTTTCTTCATCTTCCGACGCCGTCTCGGCCTCTTCACAATTTAAAAGACTAGTAGCTATTTCGATCAAACCGCTATGTCCCTGGGGTACTGCGCGCAAATTCTCGTGAGAGTATTTATAAGTTCTCTGAGAACCACCTAAACTTTTAAGTTCGTAGCGATCGTTTTCAAGTACTTCTACTATAACATATGGACCTCGAAACTTCCTATCCAATTTTGTTTTATTCCGTTCACAATTTTTTATAAATACGACGTCTCCTTTAGAGAAAGGTCTTATTGTGGCCCGACCACGATTAAACCGAAGAGTATCAGATTCAGCAGCTTTGCAAATGTTAGCTGATGCATCAGTTCTTATCGAATCTAAATCTAAGCGAACCTCATGATCTATATTATCGGCGTTCAACTTAGACATTCCTAAAGAATTAGAACGAATTCCAAACATTAGTTCTGACGGTGAGTATTTGGTAACGGAAGATTTAGAACTATTGAGAGCAAGTTGGATGTTACTTAATTCGTCACGCCACGCTTTGTTAGGGTCGTTTTCAATGATAGTAAGGAGGCTCTTTAGAGTACGCATCACACGTTCAACTTGGCCGTTTGCCCTACTCGTACCAGTCGCGATGAAATGGAGGTCTATTTTATGCTCTTGACAAAAGCTCTTAAAATCTGAGCTAATGTAGCAACGGCCCTGATCTGCGATGATTCTTTTCGGGGCTCCAAAAAGACACCGCTTTTGTACGGCAATACTCCTTTCGGTCACTCTTCCCGCTCAGCTTCCCCGAAAAATCTATGTGAATCGTGTGCCAAGGCACGGATACTTTTGGAATCGAATGAAGCTGAACAGGCTGAGCACCCGATGGACCTTTCGATGCCTCACAAATGATACACGAATCTATAAATTTTCGTACACATTTAGACATATCGGGAAACCAATACTTTTCATACAGCTTGTCTAGAGTTTTGTCCCTGCCTAAATGTTGCAATTCGTTGTGGACATGATTAATTAGTGTCCAAATAAGAGACCGTGGAAGACGGGTAGCCATGAAACCGCTTTGTTACGAGTAATCTTCCTGTAGAGTATACCATTTCTAACGTCATATGTTTGACCTACTGTTTCGGGAAAGCTATTATTATTATGTTTTGCGATAAGGTCCTGAATTTCTGTGTCACGCTTCTGTTCAACTGACAGCCAGCCCTGATGCAGTTCAACATAATTGATAGTTTTAGGCTTAGGCTTTACAGGAGTGATAGGAACAGCAGAATCTGACAGCGGATTTCGGGACAGGTAGTCAGCACGCTCCATTTTACTTCCTTCGCGGTATATAATATCGAAGTCGTAAGCTTGTAAATAAGCCCACCATCGGTAACCGCGGGGTGTTAGGTCTTTCTTCGATTTCGACGCCTTGAGTGAATTGCAGTCGGTAACTACAACAAATCGCCTACCATATAAATAATGGCGAAAATGCTCTACAGCTCTGACGACCGCTAAAGTTTCTAGCTCGTATGAATGATAACGAGATTCCGCGTCTGCTGTACGGCGGCTATAATACTCTACAACGTGCGGAAGATTATTTTTCTTTTGCAGAAGGATTGCTCCATATCCTTCTGAGCTAGCATCGGTATGTAGCTCCACCGGAAGTTCTGGGTCGAATATAGTTAGCACCGGTTCGGACGTGAGAATGCCTATAATTTTGCGCCGTATCTTTTCATGTTCGGTAGTCCAAGTAATTCGTCCTTTAAGTTTTGTAAGAGGGTATAGGGGACCGACTATTCGTGTGAACTCAGGAATAAATTTCCGAAAGTAGGAGGCTAGACCGAGAAATTGGCGAATATTAGTAGCCGATTTAGGTTCTGGGGCATCTGCCAATGCTTGAATCTTCCGTGAGTTGGGCCTAATCTTACCGGATTGTACAGAATATCCTAGGTAGTCAATTCGTTGTTTCATAAATTTACATTTCTTTGTATTGAATGTATTTCGGGTCTAATTTCGTCTGATTTCTCTCTACATTCTGAATTAAAACTAAATCACCAACATAAAATTTAATTACTTTAGCTTTACTTTTATCAAATCCAGATTTTTCATAAATTTGCACACTTTTCTATGTTCGTAGCCACTTGCTCTCTTATCTTGTCAATGTGTATTTCTGGTTCAGTATCATCCAAAGTTAGAAGATTTAATGGTCTAGCCACACGTCCTATCAGAAGCTGAAGTGGGCTTGCTTCTGTTACACGATGGACAGAGGAATTCAAAGCTAGTTTTATCAGACGTTTTTACAGCCGTAAGCATACTTTTTAAAGTGCTCATCGTCCTTTCAAATTGGCCATTGGCGCGACTTGAACTCGAAACGATCAAATGTAAAGAAACACCATGACTCTCACAAAAATCTTTAAACTCCATGCTGGCAAAGCATCGACCCTGGTCTGCAATAACTCGAGCCGGAGCTCCAAATAGAGACCAGATTTAATTCGAAGAGCATGGTACAGGACAAATTTAGTAAACGCATCGATTAAAACTATGACGTACTCTTTTGAATCATTTTTGCCACCAAGTTTGCTAGTTATGTCAACTTGCACAGTATACCACGGTATACTAATCTTAGGGATTGGATGAAGCTAGGCTTGCACACGACCTGAATGTGATTTTGACAGTTTACAAGTTATACATCCGTCAGCATCCATCGACAAATTTACGAACTATTTGGCCATATGCTCGAACCAATAATGTTCGTATACCCTGTATACGTACCATCGCAAATGTACGTTCACCAATGAAATTACGACTGACAGATTGCTTGACAAGAGAGCATTCGGCACCTGAATAAAAATAATACGACTCACCAGATTGTTGCAATTGCTCGCAAACACCTGCCACTTGGTAGTTGTCGACGCGCCGTTCGGCTACCGTTACGGTGCCCCTTCCGCTGCTACAGACCGTATGGCCCGCAGAGGACGCGCCGCCCTTGCTGAGAGCTATGATGAGCGATGCCCCCTCCAGTGGATGTTCATCCAGGCAGACGTCAACCGTTGCCCACCAGGCACGTGGATCAGAATCTGGGTACTCTGGGTTGATTTCTGGCAGAGCGATCTTCGGTGATAAGGCTGCTGTTCTGATAGCCTCGGTCTACTGCATCATATTCCGCTGCAGGATCTCGAACATTGTGGGCCAGTGAGATTCAGTATCCCACTTCTGATGAAGGGGCAGGAGGGCCTTCATCACAACTCATCTTGTGTGTTGTATGTGGGTAGGTAGGTAGGCAGATGGGCGTGAGCAAAAAAATCACAAGTCCTTGTTACAATCACAGTTGTTTAATCAGCACAGGGTTTAATAATCGAAATACACAGTCAAATGAACAATGTACAGTCTAAGCAACACGACACCAACTTAATTATAACACTAGATTAATTACATACTTATAAATTAAAACTTCAAAAGCCAACAATTATACACGTGATAACTAACTGTTAACATAATTATATAAACTGGGAATACACAATCACATATAATATTTAAAAAAAACTGTCAAAAGCCTTTTAATTACATACTTGTAAATCAAAACGTTGTAAATCAGACGTTTTGATTTACAAATAATTTTGTAATTAAGGCTTTTGACTGTTTTTTATTTTTTGGTGTATATTATATGTGATTGTGTATTCCCAGTTTGGTATTGGCTTTTGACGTTTTGATTTATAAGTATGACGGCGCATCCGTCAACGTCAGACGTCAGGTTGACTTCTAGCTGTCAAAGTCAGCCTAGCGAAGCGTCATTGTCGATGGTTGTGAGGGCGGCCATCTTGGCAGTTTGGTTCGAGACGGCGCCCGCACACCACGCTTGTGACGAATCGCTTTGCATCCGAGTGATAGTTTAAAAGGCTTTTGACTGTTTGTTTTTGTTTTATATTATATGTGATTAAAATTTGATTGACTACTTGGGTTATAATAATAATAATAAACCATTTATTATCAGGTTACAAAGACCCATAGATGAATACCTTAACCTAAGTATACATAATATATTAACAATTGCGTTAGTAAATAAAACTTAAAGCAATGTTAGTATCACTTACTTTGTTAGGGTTCCGTACCAAAATGGTAAAAAGGAACTTTTATGGTGAGACTAAGTCTGTCTGTCTGTCACACCTGGATATCTCAAGAACTACTAATGCTATCAACTTGAAATTTAAAATAGTTTTAGATGACGTTTGGCCAACTATTTTGCAAGCAAGAAAGAAATTAAAAAAAATATATCTTTTTTGCAAAAGAGACTGAGACTTTCAGTGGGGCTACTAGGGCATGTGGGGTATCATATGAAAGAACGTTGTTTGCATATTCTCAAACATTTTTTTTTAGGCAGCATAGTCTCCGACTCCGAAAAATGTAAAAAAAAATACCGTTCCCCCCTCCTTATCTCCGAAGTTTACAGGGATAAAAATCTGAAATTATTCAATATGATAGAAGCCTGAGTAAAGATTACAGGAAAAATAAAACGATGTCTCTAAATAGCACAGTTTTTCAGAAATCATCAAAATCATATATTTGTACGGAACCCTAGGTGCGCGAGTCCGACTCGCCCTTGACAGGTTTTTTTTTAAATATTCATAGTCCGTTAAAGGCCCGCCGACGCACCACTGCGTCAGTCGTCCCCAACGTAAGTCCCACCGACGGCCCAAACAGCTTAAACAACGGATGTTTATGCTATTAGAAATCACTGGAGACTTTCTTTGTTTACATTAGGAGCATAAACATCCTTTGTTTAAGCTGTTTGGGCCGTCGGTGGGACTTGACGTTGGGGACGACTGACGCACTGGTGCGTCCGCGGGCCTTTATCGGTTTAAACGCGTAGCTATCGTAGGAAAGGGACATTTTGAGGAAGGGTCATTTCGGGAAAGGGACATTTGGGGAAGGGGGCTTTTTGTGAAATGGACGTTTCGGGAAAGGGACCTTCTGGGAAATGGACATTATGGGGAGGGGACATTTGGGGGAAAGGGACTATTTGAAACCGAGGGACATTTTGGGAAAGGGACATTTTGAGCCTGAACGTCTCATGAACCGCGTCACAAATATATTTCTGTTGCCGCTAGAACAACAAATACTAAAAACCAGAATAAAATAAATATTCAAGGGGGCTTCCATACAACAAACGTGATTTTTTTGCTTGTGTTGCTCGATATTGATAACGGCAACAGTTAGACGCTTGAAATATTCACAGAATCTTTAGTTATATATTCATTTTAAAAATAAATAATCAAATAAAAATCACACACATTCATTCACAAGAAACGTGTTTTTTTTGCTATTTTTATAGATAATGGTACGCAACCCTTCTTGCGCGAGTCCGACTCGCACTTGGCCGGTTTTCTTTTTTACTTGACTGCCAAGGAAGGGTTATGTTTTTTTTTACTGTATATTCTAAAAGTTGCGTTATGTGTTTTCAGGGCGGTTACTACGAGGTGGGTTACGGCGGGCGGGACGCGACCTTCGGACTGAGCGCGGGAGAGAGGTTCGGCAGGACCGACGCCGCGTCGCCGCAACAGGTAACCTACACCATAACGATTGTTATTATTCAATTAATTTGTTATTTTAAGTACCTATACAGTGTGTTTGTAATGGAAAAAATCATACACAAGTGTGAACGGTATTTAAATCTATTTCCATGTTTGATATACGAACCGCCGGTTTCTAAAAGACTATTTCATTTAACGCTGATTTATGCAACACCACATATCTTTTTCCGAGGAATAATTTTGAATTTTTGACAGTTTTTTCATACAGTCTGTTACATTTTAGTTTTATTCCATGGATAATTAAATAGTAGATTGTTGCACGAAGCACAAAGTGAGTTATTGTTAATTTACTTTTCTTTCAACTACCAATATACCTACCGTAATGAAAACGAAAAATTTTCACCAAGTCTGTTGGCTCACATATTCACAAATATTGTAAAAATATACGTGTTCCTTAATGGGACACATTAATTTAGTTTTTATAATATTTTTGTATAAAATATATAATTTGATGAATTGATGATAATCACATAACCCCTTGCGCGCAGGTGGCGGGCGCGGCGCTGCCGCCCGGCTACGCCTACTTCGCGTACCAGCCGCCGCCCACCACGTACCAGTACGGCGTCTACCCCACCGTGAGTATACAGCCCACACTGATGGCACACCTAAAAGGTGATTCACAAGAGGATTTTTAAAGCGAATATTCGAAATATCGCCAGAGAACGCCCTAGGAGGGAGACAAACATCATAACTATCACGTGTACCACTGACAACTGGCCCATGTGAAGTGAAATTCTGTGAATTTCTACCTATCCCATGGTTTTTTTCATTAATAATAATGTCTATTTGCCAGGAACAGTGCTTCACATTTCCATATAATCTACATTTATTAGCTAGATTTACGTTTCTTTTAAAGACACAAAGTAAGCATTTTAATTATGAACTCCGCACCAGGTCGAGCCTGTCTCGTGAGGTCCTTGGGTCATTTTATCATATGAAAATGCACATTACATTTATACTGATGGATGTTACAATTGAGAAACACATAAAAATAGTTTTTATTTTAAAGTAATTAAACCATTGTCTAGACTAAATCAACGACATAAACGATCTGCATAGCTATTCACAACCATTTGATACACTTCCGTGCCGAATCGGATATCAATCAATGGTATCGAAAAAGTTCTCTAAACGCTGTTCACAAATCACGCACGCAGCACCCCAACACAGCTCCACACGACAGCGCGTCTATAATTAATGATTACTTTGTTTTTGTTTATATTTTTGATTTATATCACTCTTTTCTTAATACCTACTTAATAAAATTTAATGTCAATTCAATAGCTTATACTAAAAGTTGCTACTAGTGGAAGAGCGGAATTTCCTAACACAAGTATATTTCTTACTTAAATGGAAATTCCCTAAAGACCTAATGTAAACGTATTTTTAAGTTATTGAAATAAACATTTTGTATTTGTAAATCGAAAACCCGAAAATTTTGTGTGTTTAAATCAAATAGACGACCGCTATTCTTTCGGCAGCTGTTTGCTGTCTGGAGCTAGGCAAATCAGATAAACGAAATTGGTCATTTTCGACACTATAGTCTGTCGAATAGTTGTGAATAGCTATGCTGATGCAAGTTTTTTTGTCGACTTTTCTATAGCTGATATGTAGTGTATTTATAAGTAGAAATCATCATAATCAATACTTTTTTATTATAGTATGGTGGTGGCTCAAACGTGGGCGGCGTTGGAGGAGTGGGTGGAGTCGGAGGAGTGGGCGGCGTGTCCGGCCAGGGCAAGGTGTCCACGTACACGCAGCAGCAGCCCTACGACGCGCAGGACTCGTACAAACCCGGTCAGTACTACTCATAGAACGAAGAAAGAAAGAAAACATGAAATCACAGAAACGCGCATAAAAAAAGCCAACATTCCTGCCGATCTATTCTGTAAAGGCGGAGACTGACTTGCAACGTTTGTTTTTAATGTATCATTCGAGGCGAGCTTGGTTACAAAACGGCGATACCCTAAACGTGGCGAACGCTCGCTTCGAACACTTGACTCAAGCGTGCTCCATTTTTATTCAGAATGGCGGACGTGGAGGTTGTGTGTGCTGTTTCAATAATATGATTTAGTTATTGTTATTGGTAGAAGAAAAGAAAAGTTATCGGATGTCCAATTTAAGAAATTGGTGGTGCGAATTTTAATGAACATTCTCAGAAATCAAGAGATTACTGGAAATAAAAGTGTTTTTTCATTATCTCATTGCATTTTTAGTTTGGAAAAGTATAGAGTTTTGGAAAAGAGAGTAAAACGAGATAGATACGTTGTGCTTGCGACGACGCGTCAATCTGCACTGACTTGTTTGTAAACATGCACTCGTAATGCTCGCGTCGAGCGGCTCACCTCGTTGCACTGACTACTGTAACGCGTTACAAAAACTCGATACATTACAAACAAACTTATCAAGTCAGTCTCCGTCTTAAAAATCTCACCGTGAAAACTAAGGTGAAATGAGCTGTCATTCCAGCTGATGCTAGGGACTGACAGTTCACTTCACCTTATTTTTCACGGTGAGATTTTTACACAATAAGATAAGCATTTATTTGTGAAAAAATTAGACCGGCTGTATTAAAGGCAAAGGTGTATAGTGCACGTCATTACGTCCACGTTAAGGGCCAAAACAAATGCTTTATCAAAATGAAGTGTGATCCTAGCATTATACAATAGAATATCGTATAGTTCTATAGCACCTTGTGAACGTAGGCTTATCGGGGGCAAATCAAGACTCCGACACAAATGCTACGAAATTGCGGATGTGAAGATGTGTTTTGTTGAAATTTATGTTTCACTATTTTATTTTGTGGGCGTCATGTCGACGCAAATAAATGTGTTTTCTTTTTCTATGCTTTTTGAATTCCTGATGGAAAAACCCAAGACCCTTTTGTCTGACCTGGGGATCGAACCTAGGACCCCATACAGTCGTGCAAACAAAAGCAGTCGTACAAACAATCAAATCAAGGGGCTAGCCAATCAGTTATTTCTATAGGTTGGTTCAGACCAAAAAAAATTTATGAAAAAAATTACTTTTGTGTAAACAGGTACCGAGTATTTCGTCGGTCTATCCTTACTTAAATGTCAACAATATCAAAAAAAAAAGCTCTTGCTCTTATTCTGTTACTATGTTTGTTTGTTCTCAACTCCTAATTGCCATTGAACGTCGCAATACTGCCAGCCTTTTGGATATTTTTTAATTTTTTTAAAGCCCCCTTATTTAAAAGCCCAAATACCCAGGTTTAAAACATGGAGTCATTATTGAATTTCGAACTTTATTCCGACTATGGTAAAGTACTTAGTACCGAAATAAGTTTTCAGTTTTGTATAAATAACAGTATTTCAATCACTGTTACGTTCTTATTACCAAAACTGGCTCCATGGTTTAACACGTTCGCTGTCCCAGAACAAAGGTTACAAATTTATTAATACGTCCAACTACAATTTTGTGAAAATATGACAATAAATAAATAAGGGTTTACATTTATGCAAATACGAGCTGAAAAACTTTAAAATTATTCAGGATAAAACGAAAAAACTTTATGACGCCCTAAGGAGTCATGGACGTGTGAACTAAACATTTTCTGTAGCCCTGTTATGTAACCATACGCCCATGATTTTGTTTTCGCTCTTATTCATACGTCCAGTGAAATAAAAAGCATCAAATTTACTTTTGGAGTATGACTCCAACCAGAGTCACGGACCTATGTGTTCGGCACATTAGACAGGGAACTGTTAAGCCACGTCAAAATATAAATCTTGTTTTGTAATAAGGCCGTTTGAGGTTTTCCCCCCTTTTTTCATAAATGTACATTATTATTTTAAGACTGTTGGATTATAAATGATGTATTTATTTAACTGATAATTAAAAAAAAAACCTCAAGGGGAAAGCGCTAACCTAGCCCAGGAAATTAAAAAAAAAATAAAATAGAATTGAAAAAAATACATGTTAAATTAGAGCGTTTTTTCAATAACTTAATATGTGAATATTTTAGATTATGTTTATATTACATAGTGAAATTAATTTGTAAAGTTATGTCTAACGCGGATAAAAAACTGAGAATGGCGCAAAATGTACCAAGCGTATTTTTCTGAAACCTTCACCAATTTGAAGGTTATTTAATTATTGATCTTTTAGTATACGGGTTTTATTAAAATACTTTTTGTTTTGTGTATAATAAATTAATAATGCGGCAAATTGGGGACAGCGCTCCTTGATGGACGAGTCCTATTACTGACTAACGTACGACGCGTTGCGTGAGCTCAGTACAGAACACGCAAGCTAACCACTCAAGGTCACTGGCATGTATCTGCGTCTTAATGAGCGGAAGCAATAAACCATGGTATGTCGTGTAGGTGGACCGTACACGGGCAACGCGGGCAAGGCGGGCGGCGCCGCTACGGCAGATCTCACTAACGCGATGTACGCCAAGACGCACGTCGCACTCAACAAGGTCAATGTGAGTATACTCTAACGTTACTATACGTACTGTACTCGTGCACACGTGGCGGGCGCGACCGTCAGTAACAATGGAGCTACATGTCCAAACTATAGACTGTTCCAAAAGTATCTGATGAAAGTGTAAACAAAGAAACCCTGTTCGGGTTCTTACACAATCACTTATTACAGGGAATAAGTATCACATTCATCCTTATTTAGAAGGTTTCAACTTTCTATAGCATAATCAGCCTATAAACTTCCTACTGCTGGGACACAGGCCTCCTCTCTTGGAGAAGGAGTGGGCTGTAATTAATTTATTCTACCAAGCGGGCCCAGTGCGGGTTGATAGATGTCACATGTCTTCGAATTTTTGGTTGTAGGAAATGACGGTTTCCTCACGATGTTTTCCTTCACCGTTTTGAGAGCAGCGGTGATAAATTAATTTACACAAAGTAAAGCGCCTGCCTGGGTTCGAACCCCCGTTCTACAACCCGTTAGTGTAGGCCATTACCACTGGGCCATCACTGTTCCCAACTCATATTTTATCTTTATATGAAATAACTCATCCCAATTTTTTTTTTGGAATATTTATAAAATTATCCTTAAATATAATATTTTATATAATTAACCTCAATTGGCCAATGAAAAACATTTTTATGGAGATTCAAAATTATAATTCGGATATATGCATTACAATAATCCAATCAAAGCACATATGTAATCATACAAATTGGCATCCATAGAAACGTTGTATGATCCGTATGTTTACATTTTCATCAGATACTTTTGGAACAAACCATATATAAGTGAAGCCACACGGGCGTGGCTGTTGCGTTGCGTCGACGCAACGCTATGATTTCGACCACGAAGTAAAATTTACTTCGTGATTTCGACGCACTGAGTGCAAAACGGGCAATGCGAAGTCGCTACACAAAGCCAATAGCTACGGAACTGAGCAGACTACTGTGCTCAGTGCCGTACTTTCAAAGTCCCTCCTGGAGATTTTTGAAACTTGACTGTACGTGAACGGTCGCGCCCGTGACTTGTACAATTAGCTAAAAAAGTGGTGTACCACTTGTAAGATTTAACTTTGTATGCACGTCATTTCACAGGTCTATTTTGTTTGCTTTCTTGATGATTTATTTTGTACTACATTGTGTTCTTAGTTTAAATTCACATGACGGCAAGACAACCATACGGAATACAAAGCGGGATTTTCACTTGTTAGGAGAAAAGTTGTCAAAACTGGTAGACCACTTTCTTGGCCGACCGTACGTGAACACCTGCATGGAAAAACATAAAACTTACTGTCTATGTAAAGCTTCTTGGGCGCTCTAAACTATCGATAATTACTTTCATACAGGGATATCGGCCTATACAGCTATACAATTCTACTTGGATCTTTTGGCGCCCGAATGGCGCTGTTGGTAAACATTTGTGCAACATTTTGTGAAACGTATTGATAAAACAAGATGGCGGTTTTGGCCACGCGCCAAATGATCCTTGTATAGCTATAGTGTTGGACTTAACATCACTATGATTTATTTTGGTCATCTATGAATGATGGTATACTGTTCAGAGCGGTCATGAAGATTTGCGTAGTTATCGTGTGGTGCGACGAGAAGCGTACAATGTCTTTGTAGGTTGTCATCTGAATAAAAAATACATATTTTTATTATTTTTGGGTTGTGGTTTCAATTTTTGACAAAGTACAATGTGTTTTATTTTATCTGAGTAGAAGAAGCATGAGGTTTGGCTCGGTGACAGGGGTGTAGCTTTGTATGTGTGTGAGTGTAGCTAAGCTGGTCGGTTGTCGCACAGTTACCAGAAGGCGTCGTTCCACACGCCTCCGTCAGTACATGTGTGAGAGAGTGTAGCTAAGCTAGTCGGTTGTCGCAGAGTTACGAGAAGGCGTCGTTCACACGCCTCCGTCAGTACATGTGTGTGAGAGATAGACATGTGTAGGTCGTGAGCGAGTGAATTGACGTTGCTCTCGCTCACTTTTACTCGTTCGCTAAATAGCTCACTAGCTCAGTTAGCTCACTCAGAATTTGACAATGACTATTGAGCGAGCCGAGCCGGTTCTTCGACGCGCGTGCGGCGTGAGTCAAATGAGGTAACAATCAGCGTCTGAGTCACTGAGCAGGACAGAGCTATAGAAGAGCTAGTGAGTAATAAAGAGTCCAAACTTCTAAAGAGCTATAGACTATTGAGCGAGCCGAGCAGTCTCCTTCGACGCGCGTGCGACGTGAATCAAATGAGCTAGCAGTCGGTGTCTTTAGTCACTGAGCTATAGAAGAGCTAGTGTGTAAGAAAGAGTCCAAACTTCCAAAGAGCTATTGATAAATGATTGAGCCGACCCGTCACCTTCGACGCTCGTGCGGCGTGAGTCAAATGAGCTAACACTAGGCGTCTGCGTCACTGAGCTGTAGAAGAGCTAGTGAGCTAGAAGTGTGATATAGCTCTTTAGACTGAAAGAGCTAATCGCTCTTTTTCTTTTCAGTGAGCTATTTCGCCCATGTCTAGCGAGAGAGTGTAGCTAAGCTAGTCGGTTGTCGCAGAGTTACGAGAAGGCGTCGTTCCACACGCCTCCGTCAGTACATGTGTGAGAGAGTGTAGCTAAGCTAGTCGGTTGTCGCAGAGTTACGAAAAGGCGTCGTCCACACGCCTCCGTCAGTACATGTGTGAGAGAGTGTAGCTAAGCTAGTCGGTTGTCGCAGAGTTACGAGAAGGCGTCGTTCCACACGCCTCCGTCAGTATATGTGTGAGAGAGTGTAGCTAAGCTAGTCGGTTGTCGCAGAGTTACGAGAAGGCGTCGTTCCACACGCCTCCGTCAGTACATGTGTGAGTGAGTGTAGCTAAGCTAGTCGGTTGTCGCAGAGTTACGAGAAGGCGTCGTTCCACACGCCTCCGTCAGTACATGTGTGAGAGAGTGTAGCTAAGCTAGTCGGTTGTCGCAGAGTTACGAGAAGGCGTCGTTCCACACGCCTCCGTCAGTACATGTGTGAGTGAGTGTAGCTAAGCTAGTCGGTTGTCGCAGAGTTACGAGAAGGCGTCGTTCCATACGCCTCCGTCAGTAAATGTGTGAGAGAGTGTAGCTAAGCTAGTCGGTTGTCGCAGAGTTACGAGAAGGCGTCGTTCCACACGCCTCCGTCAGTACATGTGTGAGAGAGTGTAGCTAAGCTAGTCGGTTGTCGCAGACTTACGAGAAGGCGTCGTTCCACACGCCTCCGTCAGTACATGTGTGAGTGAGTGTAGCTAAGCTAGTCGGTTGTCGCAGAGTTACGAGAAGGCGTCGTTCCACACGCCTCCGTCAGTAAATGTGTGAGAGAGTGTAGCTAAGCTAGTCGGTTGTCGCAGAGTTACGAGAAGGCGTCGTTCCACACGCCTCCGTCAGTAAATGTGTGAGAGAGTGTAGCTAAGCTAGTCGGTTGTCGCAGAGTTACGAGAAGGCGTCGTTCCACACGCCTCCGTCAGTAAATGTGTGAGAGAGTGTAGCTAAGCTAGTCGGTTGTCGCAGAGTTACGAGAAGGCGTCGTTCCACACGCCTCCGTCAGTAAATGTGTGAGAGAGTGTAGCTAAGCTAGTCGGTTGTCGCAGAGTTACGAGAAGGCGTCGTTCCACACGCCTCCGTCAGTAAATGTGTGAGAGAGTGTAGCTAAGCTAGTCGGTTGTCGCAGAGTTACGAGAAGGCGTCGTTCCACACGCCTCCGTCAGTAAATGTGTGAGAGAGTGTAGCTAAGCTAGTCGGTTGTCGCAGAGTTACGAGAAGGCGTCGTTCCACACGTCTCCGTCAGTAAATGTGTGAGAGAGTGTAGCTAAGCTAGTCGGTTGTCGCAGAGTTACGAGAAGGCGTCGTTCCACACGCCTCCGTCAGTAAATGTGTGAGAGAGTGTAGCTAAGCTAGTCGGTTGTCGCAGAGTTACGAGAAGGCGTCGTTCCACACGCCTCCGTCAGTAAATGTGTGAGAGAGTGTAGCTAAGCTAGTCGGTTGTCGCAGAGTTACGAGAAGGCGTCGTTCCACACGTCTCCGTCAGTAAATGTGTGAGAGAGTGTAGCTAAGCTAGTCGGTTGTCGCAGAGTTACGAGAAGGCGTCGTTCCACACGCCTCCGTCAGTAAATGTGTGAGAGAGTGTAGCTAAGCTAGTCGGTTGTCGCAGAGTTACGAGAAGGCGTCGTTCCACACGCCTCCGTCAGTAAATGTGTGAGAGAGTGTAGCTAAGCTAGTCGGTTGTCGCAGAGTTACGAGAAGGCGTCGTTCCACACGCCTCCGTCAGTAAATGTGTGAGAGACTGTAGCTAAGCTAGTCGGTTGTCGCAGAGTTACGAGAAGGCGTCGTTCCACACGCCTCCGTCAGTAAATGTGTGAGAGACTGTAGCTAAGCTAGTCGGTTGTCGCAGAGTTACGAGAAGGCGTCGTTCCACACGCCTCCGTCAGTAAATGTGTGAGAGAGTGTAGCTAAGCTAGTCGGTTGTCGCAGAGTTACGAGAAGGCGTCGTTCCACACGCCTCCGTCAGTAAATGTGTGAGAGAGTGTAGCTAAGCTAGTCGGTTGTCGCAGAGTTACGAGAAGGCGTCGTTCCACACGCCTCCGTCAGTAAATGTGTGAGAGAGTGTAGCTAAGCTAGTCGGTTGTCGCAGAGTTACGAGAAGGCGTCGTTCCACACGCCTCCGTCAGTAAATGTGTGAGAGAGTGTAGCTAAGCTAGTCGGTTGTCGCAGAGTTACGAGAAGGCGTCGTTCCACACGCCTCCGTCAGTAAATGTGTGAGAGAGTGTAGCTAAGCTAGTCGGTTGTCGCAGAGTTACGAGAAGGCGTCGTTCCACACGTCTCCGTCAGTAAATGTGTGAGAGAGTGTAGCTAAGCTAGTCGGTTGTCGCAGAGTTACGAGAAGGCGTCGTTCCACACGCCTCCGTCAGTAAATGTGTGAGAGAGTGTAGCTAAGCTAGTCGGTTGTCGCAGAGTTACGAGAAGGCGTCGTTCCACACGCCTCCGTCAGTAAATGTGTGAGAGAGTGTAGCTAAGCTAGTCGGTTGTCGCAGAGTTACGAGAAGGCGTCGTTCCACACGTCTCCGTCAGTAAATGTGTGAGAGAGTGTAGCTAAGCTAGTCGGTTGTCGCAGAGTTACGAGAAGGCGTCGTTCCACACGCCTCCGTCAGTAAATGTGTGAGAGAGTGTAGCTAAGCTAGTCGGTTGTCGCAGAGTTACGAGAAGGCGTCGTTCCACACGCCTCCGTCAGTAAATGTGTGAGAGAGTGTAGCTAAGCTAGTCGGTTGTCGCAGAGTTACGAGAAGGCGTCGTTCCACACGCCTCCGTCAGTAAATGTGTGAGAGACTGTAGCTAAGCTAGTCGGTTGTCGCAGAGTTACGAGAAGGCGTCGTTCCACACGCCTCCGTCAGTAAATGTGTGAGAGACTGTAGCTAAGCTAGTCGGTTGTCGCAGAGTTACGAGAAGGCGTCGTTCCACACGCCTCCGTCAGTAAATGTGTGAGAGAGTGTAGCTAAGCTAGTCGGTTGTCGCAGAGTTACGAGAAGGCGTCGTTCCACACGCCTCCGTCAGTACATGTGTGAGTGAGTGTAGCTAAGCTAGTCGGTTGTCGCAGAGTTACGAGAAGGCGTCGTTCCACACGCCTCCGTCAGTAAATGTGTGAGAGAGTGTAGCTAAGCTAGTCGGTTGTCGCAGAGTTACGAGAAGGCGTCGTTCCACACGCCTCCGTCAGTAAATGTGTGAGAGAGTGTAGCTAAGCTAGTCGGTTGTCGCAGAGTTACGAGAAGGCGTCGTTCCACACGCCTCCGTCAGTACATGTGTGAGTGAGTGTAGCTAAGCTAGTCGGTTGTCGCAGAGTTACGAGAAGGCGTCGTTCCACACGCCTCCGTCAGTACATGTGTGAGTGAGTGTAGCTAAGCTAGTCGGTTGTCGCAGAGTTACGAGAAGGCGTCGTTCCACACGCCTCCGTCAGTAAATGTGTGAGAGAGTGTAGCTAAGCTAGTCGGTTGTCGCAGAGTTACGAGAAGGCGTCGTTCCACACGCCTCCGTCAGTAAATGTGTGAGAGAGTGTAGCTAAGCTAGTCGGTTGTCGCAGAGTTACGAGAAGGCGTCGTTCCACACGCCTCCGTCAGTAAATGTGTGAGAGAGTGTAGCTAAGCTAGTCGGTTGTCGCAGAGTTACGAGAAGGCGTCGTTCCACACGCCTCCGTCACTAAATGTGTGAGAGAGTGTAGCTAAGCTAGTCGGTTGTCGCAGAGTTACGAGAAGGCGTCGTTCCACACGCCTCCGTCACTAAATGTGTGAGAGAGTGTAGCTAAGCTAGTCGGTTGTCGCAGAGTTACGAGAAGGCGTCGTTCCACAGCGGCACGCCGCCCCCGTTCGGCGGCGCGTCGCACCTGTATATCCCCGCGCCGCCGCACCACCACCCGCACCACCACGTGCCTCAACAGCATCAGGTAACTATCACACTACACACCCACAAACCGTTATCGACAAATATGAACACCACGCGAGTACTCGCTCAGGCGTCTAACTCCCTCAATCGTTATAGAACATACAAAAACATCCCAAAAAAATGCAACTAAAATATTGTACAATATTCGTGAATAATTTGACAGAAACCTCTAATTTATCATAGATTATAGAAATTATCAAAACATGCATAGATTGCGTTGCGAATACCACCACACGAGTGTAGCATGATCGACACGACAGTTATTTAGAATCGTGTATCTTTGAGCATATAGACTGAAGACTGACCAACCAGTAGGAATCAATAATTTTTGAAGTCTTTTCAAAATTTGGGGATAAAAGGTGTGCAATTTTGAATATTTCGTCCTGTATTCAACATTTTGTATTTCTTTATCTCGTGTAATGAATGACCGAGGTACCTGATCCCAAAGCTTGTTGGTCATTCAAAATGGCGGCTTTATACATTTTATGTTAGTTGATTGTCGCGACAGTACAACGCTTGCATTCGTCTTCCGCCTATATGCTCCAAGACTGTTTCACTATAAATGAGTTCTGGGACAGCTGATATTAATTAGCTTTCTTTGTTGTCTGTCTGTATGCTTGTCTTGCCAGTCAGTTTTGAATCAGAAGTTGTATTTTGAAGTGTTAAAACTGTCGTTGTTTCTTTGCGGAAAAGAGAGATGTTTCCATTAGAATTGTATAGCTCCATCTTTCTCCAGCACTGAAAGACAAATGACACTCTGACACATCATAATATGGCTACAATCGGAAATTTTGAACAAGTTCATTTCAAACCAGTGTTGTACTGTTCCAAAAGTATCTTATGAAAGTGTAAACAAATCCTATTCATGTTAAATTTTTACCTAATCAGTTACTAAAGGGAATTAGTAACACATCCATAATTATGTATTAAAGTTCTAAATTTATATCGCACCACCTTTTCCAGCAATTATTGTTTTAATAACATTATATAAGGCGAATCCGCTGCTGTAGCCCGCGAAATTTAAATTTTCTTACGTTGTTTTGCAATTTGCAGGTCAGTGTCATAGAATGACTTTTTCATGAAATCATGACATTGGGGAATAAATCTAACTTAGAGAGGTGTAAGAGGTGTGACAACACGGTTGGCGCAGTGGTTAAGCGATTGACTGGTGCGCTGCGTGTCGCGGGTTCGATTCCCGCACGGAACAAATATTTGTATGACCTACAAGTAGTTGTTCCGGGTCTGGCTGTTTGTGTATGGGAGTTTAAATGTTTGTAAACGCACCCACAATACAGGAGAAATTCCTAGTGTGGGGCAACGTTTAAGAAGAAAAAAATGTTCTAACGATAATTTAGTTCTGTAAAAGAAAGAAAGATAAATATTTTATTCGGGACACGCACAAGAAATACAAAATATTACATTTAAAACTAACTTAAACAACAAAAACAACCAAAACTTTCGCGATGCCAAAAAAAATACATGTCTGTTATAGTCGTGAATCATATTTTGATTAAGGTGAAACCTGACACTGACCTGCAAATTGCAAAAAAACTTAAAAACAACTTGAATTTCACGGGCTACCACTATGGATTCAAATTATAATTGACAAATCATCAACAAAAATTGAGGTTATAAAATCACATCACAAATAAAAAAACATATTTAATTAAGATACATCTTTTTTTACTTTATGGTGATTTAAAATTAGAATTTTGAGTTTAAGTATTTAAAGCACTCAATTTGTAAGTGGCACTACAAATTGCCACCACGGCTCTTTTTCTGATCCGTCATTTTCATCAGGTAGGTACTTTGGAACAGACTATAATGAAAACAAATCCTTTATCAATAAACGTGAAATAACCTTTGAACGGTGTAGAATCATCCCAGAACGCATTGTGAATCAGAGCGTAAAAGAACAAGATATTTTTGTTTATGCATGCGATACTTTCAGTTGATTACGTTTTTATTATATTTCTTAGAGTTTGCTTTCGTTTGTAGATGGATGTACGGGTGAACAGTAGTCATAATAGGCGGGTAAGTTAATATATACATACATACATATTTATTAACTCGCTTTATGTATTCTATGCACCTATTACTGTGTTAACCTTTTCAACGTGACTGATATATGAATTGCGTAACAATCGAAATTGCTTTGAGTTAATTTAGTATTGTTATTTTTAGCAACCTATACTGTCTCACTGACCGGGCAAAGGTCTCGTTTACAAATTTCTACATCTCTCTGTTGATTTTCTGGTAAATCGTCGTCATTCTAGCTTTTCCTAGCTACTGCTATTATTACCACTAAAACTAAAAACAATAATTATGTATAATATTTATTTTGAAATCTTTGAATGAAAGGCATATCCCTGCTTGCAAAGGAAATCCTGATAGCAAGTGAATAACGGAACCAGGGAGCGTTCTTATAAATATTAGGAAAACTGACCTTATACATAATATCAACTAAAAGGCAATAAAAAAAAAACAACATTTCATTTTGTCACCAACAAAAGTCATGAAAAAGTTAACTTGTATGTAATATGTACCGCTATATTATTTGTACTATCTTTTTTATGTTACTTTTAAACTATTTACTTACTACCCGCCTTACACATATTATTGCATGAATCTGTTTCGAATGTTCGCTTATAATTTATTTACCCTAGCTTTAGATACATGTTTGATAGGTTTATTTTGATTCTGCTCGTTTATAACTAAATAAATCTCTCAATGTTTTCTTCGCCATTTTTCAACAGCAAATTTGTTAAAGTACTACTTTACATAATGAACCACTTCAGTATTTGATGCGAAATGCGATTTCTTTTACTGTTCTGGCTGTGGGCCAAATGCTCAAGATTGACTGCTATTCCAAAATATTGAGCCTGAAAAAGAAGAACATCGTAAGCGACATAAATTAAAATTTACAGGAGAGGTTTTATTTTTATTTAACCGTTTATGGACACACATTTATACAGACAAGAAGAAAGGAACAGAAAAATACGTACAAAGGTGATGCTCAATCATCAGCATCATTTATTGATTTTATTTATTGAAAAAGTGCACATTTTGTCGCTTACGACGTTCTTGCTTTTTAGGCTCGATATTATCAGCTAGCGTTATGCCATCCTAAAGATTGAACCCCTTTACTAATATACAAAGAGTAAAGTTATGCCAAACGTAAACCTGTATAAAATGTATGTTTAATTAATAAGGGAATGAATAAATAAGTCCGAAATAGATTTTCAAGCGTTTCGTATAAATTTGCGAACATTTTATAAATTTCAACACAATTTTTCAATATAAATTGTGTATCGAGAACAGAAGAGTAATTTCGTTCACATCAGACATGTCAGGATGGCCGAGCGGTCTAAGGCGCTGCGTTCAGGTCGCAGTCCACTTCTGTGGGCGTGGGTTCGAATCCCACTTCTGACAATAATTTTTTGTAGATTTTTACAAAATATGCTATAATAAGATTTTTTTTTTAAATATAATAAATGTGTTTTTACAATTCATTGATATATTCTTATTTACTTAAATTTAAATAGTGGCTTCAGATAAGAAAATATTTGAGCTGTTGTTAAAAATGTATTCCCAATACCTATTATCGCAATAATGTAAAAAATTATCAAAACTAAATGGCTTTCATCCCGAATCAAACACAATAACATTTTGAAATTGCTGTTGAAATCTGGCTGTCCCATAAACCCATCTGTATTCTATAAGATGACGTCATTAACGTGTACTTACCTTATCGCAGGAGAGTGGAGCGGGCGGCGGTCGGGCGTCATCCAGCAAGCCGGCAGCGAGCAAGCCTAGTTACTCGCAGTCCTATTGGGCACCTAACTAGCCGATAAACTGGTAAGAATTGTACTCCTAATGGGAGTTAGTCCACTGTTAGATCTAGACGGGAATAAGCAAGCACAGTCAAGGAATGTTAAGCGGTTTTAAAATACAGTGCCTGGGGCTAATTTAACTGACAATGAAACATATTCATGAAAAAAATGAAAATCGCCACATTTTCACGACAATCCTGTTTAATAAAACACTAAAGCTGAAAAAAAGTTAGTGTCGGATTGTCCCCTTTCACCTGTCGACATAGGCCGTAAAATGGCACATCGAATTTTAGAAAAACTTCGGCGTTGTTTGAGTAACAGAGATGACGCTCTAGCGTCATCTCTGTTACTCAAACATGTGCGACAGTCTCTCAGTCACGATGTGTGTGATTTACGCCCACATACAGTTTTATTGTATGTATTTGCATTCGTTATGTTGAGTCAGTCAGTACATAGTCACGAAAAATGATAAGTGTCCTGCACTGTGCAAATGGCTCGAAATGTGCTAAACTTAGTTCATAACTGAATAGTCAGCCTATACTTTCAATTGCTCCATACAATTCTGCCTTCCCCTTTGAAGGATACAAGCGTGGTAATAGATAGAAATGGATCATTATGGTATTTTTCTGAGTAGACGTAGAGGCGAGGATTGAAAAAGTTTAAGGGGGATGCGCTAAGGTAGCCCGCGAAATTCATATATATTTACTTAATTATTTTAATTTCGCGGGCTACCTTAGTGCACCCCTCTTAACCTTTTCATTCCTCGACTGTACGTCTACTCAGAAAAGTACCACGCTTGTATCCTCCAAACGGGAACGCAGAATTGTATGTAGCAACTGACTATTCAGTTATGAACTATGGTGTTAAGAAGATTTCTTTGATTAATCCTAGTTGCCATAAATTTCAGTGTGCTGTTTTGGTTCTGATTTCTAATTCCCACGTTTGTATTTTTTTGCACCAGCAGGCATGGCCGTTGTCGGAGTGCGGATGTCGTCGGTAGCCCCGCAGAGCCCGTACCTCCCCCTGACGTAGCTCAATAACGCGACACAAACCGCATTATTATATAAATTCATAGTGTAAAGGCATCGCCGCCGTCACTCCCCTTTTTTGTTCTTCAATTGTTTTGAACGAGTTCTCGTAGTTGAATGATGCAATATAATTATGTATTTTATTTGTTTATAAGCGTCGTGACGACGTCGATGCAAGTCTCATCTCATTCGTTTAGTCCGCTATCATAGGTTTCAATTGTTTAAAAAAAATTACCTCTAGTGCTATGTATAAAGTATGTATATGGTATGTAAGTATTTGGTGCGCTATGCGTGCCGAATTTTTTTATTTAGTTGACATACTTTTTGTAATTAACACTTATTATTAAAAATGATTAAAGAGATGTCATAGGACGATAATCGTAATTGTAACGAGTATAATAGTCGAGCTCTTTTATATGTGGAAGAATGCAGTTGTGATGATCTCGCGGGCATTTGACAGTATGACGGATTACACATATTGGAACTTGATTGCAGACTTTTATTTTAACTAACCACGTCTTTACTACGGAAAAGCTTATGTTCTTAGTTTTTAACGAGTTTCATTAACCTTTGACACAAATGAGTATTGAACATTCCCGATAAAAAACTTTTTTGTAGTAAAACAGTAGGTACGGCAACAGTAATACACGCTCGCTAATTGTTTCGGTAATTTGAATAGCATGGGGGGTAAAACTGTTTTAATTTTGTATGATATTAGTATTTAAAGTTAACATCCTGTAATGTAAATCTAGGAACGTAATAAAATCTTGCAAAATTTTTATTGATGACAACTCTTTCTCCTAATTTTCCAATCCTTTTCGTTCGATGTTTAGTCTAGTGATCCAGCTGAACAAGTTTATACACAGGAAAATTATATGAATTATAAATATGAGGGTCTTGTGGCTTAGTAATATCAGCCGAACGGGTCGATCGATCAGGTTAAGCTACGCTTGCCGTGGATGGGTAACTATCTTTACATACAAAGACCCTTCTATGCCTCGGAAACCACGTTGGTCCCAGCTATAAATCGTGGATCTTTGATAGTCATTACGGGAAGTCAGAAGCCCGAAAGTGTGAGCCAGTCCTACCAAGGGGTATCGGCCGTTTTATAACTTTCATAGTTTCCTTTTTTGACTTTCGAATCCTTACCCAACTGTTTTGACTTTGGGTTATCGCTTTGACTGTCGTTTTTTTTTCTTTCGCCGTATTCAGCCATAGTTAGCCGTAGTCGAGCAACGGCCGATACTTTTGATTTATGTTCGGAGTAGACCCCCAGTTACTGGGTAATACGATACTTCGGATAAACGCTTCGGGTTACCCCCTGGATTGGGGAGGTCATACAGGCATTCGCTCGTTGTAAAATACTGGTATTCAGTTGCATCTGCGGGCTAATTGCGTAACACTCAGTAGGAATCGGTTTCAATTTGACAGTTCGACAACATTCATTACGTTGTTGAGCAGACTAATTTTTCTAACTTATGAAGCAATGGATTAGCAATATACTTTAGGAATCGGTTTCAATTTGACAGTTCGACAACATTCATTACGTTGTTGAGCAGACAAAGTTTTCTAACTTATGAAGCAATGGATTAGCAATATACTTCAAAATCATTCCGATTCAAACTGTGTTACGCAATTAGGGTGCTGGTTAGACTAGAAGCTGACCCCAACATAGTTGGGAAAAGGTAGGCAGCATCGATGACAGGAATATGTCGGGGGTATCTCAGATTCTGAATAAATTCAAATGTAATCCCGTCTACCACAGAGTACATTTATATAAGGTAAGGTAAAATAAAACATGATCTGCCAAGACAAACCTTTATTATAAGCAGCATAGGAATGTAACATATAAACTAAGAGGCAAAATTGCCAAAATATTATGTTTCACTTAAAAAAAATCATAAGCTAGCTGTACTTAGACGGAACGCACTGAAAAAACTAAGAAAAAGCTTTATTAGTGTGCATCACCACTTAAATGCGTTCTTACAATTTATTCGCATATCATTTGTCAAAGTTAAACGCTTTAAATGCAATGTTAGAAATAAAAGATTGCATATATTATGCACACCAAGCCGACCACGACTTAGTATTTAGTGTTTGTTAGTGCTTCGGTGTGGTCGGCGCATCTTAGTGGTATTACAGGTTCTTGGCAGAATGTTCGTCCAGGATCCAGTAGAGGGCGCCATCGACGGGCTTCACGCGACGGGCTGGGACACTCTCGTCGTTATCCTTCAGGATACGCTGCAATTATGAAAATCATATTAGGAGTTATTTTTTTATTTATAAATGTTTACCTACACTTTCATTCTCTTACCCTTATCCCAATTTATTTGGGGTCGGCGCAACATGTCTTTTTCTTCCATACTTCTCTATTAATCGTTTCTAGCGATATCATCTTTCACATAGTCCATCCATCGTTTCTTTGATCTTCCCCTACTCTTATAGCCATCTACATTCATACTCAAAGCTTTTCTCACCGTTCAGGGGCAAAAAGTCCAATTATCAAAATGTCCAACAGTGTCAAAATGTCCAATGGTCAAAATAGCCAGTTCCCAAAATGTCCAACTCCCAAAATTTCCAACCTTTGAGAATGTAGCAAATTTTGTTCAATAACGCATCGAAGCGCTTTTTAATACTTATGACAAACAATAAATAACCCGCGGGTTCCCGTTTTACCCTTTGGGTACGGAAACCTGCTTTGATGAGTTATTGAACTATTTTGCTACTTTTTGGGAGTTGGACATTTTGGGAGTTGGACATTTTGACAACTGGACATTTTGACACCGTTGGACATTTTGAGAATTGGACATAATGCCCCTGAAAGTTCCTCACGAAATTTTTCTCAGGTTCTGTGTATATCTTTAGTACTATAATAATAGGTCTGTAACAATAGCCTCGGACAGTCGCCAATTAGGCTAACCAGCATTCTCAGAAATATAATTATGATTTCACATTAAAACTAGTGGCTCTAGAATTACGACATGTAAGCAAAAGTATTTAATATGGTATATGGTTGTTCATGGTAGGTATTTATTTGGTCGAGTCCCATGTATTAGGAGTGAGCGTATTGCCGTGGAATACCTATTAACAACTTCCATATTTATTGGAAAATCTATCCACCATTTTGTTTGGAGGAGGAATTAGCAGTCACATACTCACATCATCTTACACACAGTCCACACATTGTTTCTTTGGTCTTCCTCTACTCTTCTCCACATTCATACTCAAAACATTTTCCTCATTCTTCAGCAACACATGGTCATTCCAAGACAACCGATTTCTACACAACTTTTCAGTCATTATGGCCTCTTTCAGAGTTCCTCCATACTCATTTATTATTCTATCCATTCACGTACCACACATCCATCGTCACATTCTCATCTCAGCTGCATGCAATTGCCTTTCATTCATCCCTTTTGTTGCTCACCATTATAAAATTGATAGGCTTCAAGAATGAGAAATTATATAGCTATCACTTACTTGGATCATCTCAGCCTTGCTTGAACCACAGACAGCAAACATACAGTTCTTTGCTTTATTGATAACAGGGTAAGTCAGTGTGATCCTCTCTGGTGGGAACTTGGGGGAGTCGGTGAGTGATGCCACGCTCAGAGTGGTCTCGTTCAGTAATGGATGCCCGGGGAACAGGGAGCATGTGTGACCATCTGGGCCCATGCCCAGGAGAAGCAGGTCAAACACAAAGTCTTCACTGCCGAATGCTTTGGTCAGCTGCTCTGTGTAGTCTTTTGCGGCTTCCGCAGCTATGGAAAGAATTGAATGCCATTAGTAGGAACCCTACTTTAATCTTGCTTGCTGGGTAGTTGGTTGCAACACTTCTTCCTAGGAAGTGGTGGAGGGCTGGCGTTTTAGGGGAATAACTGTCTTGTAATTTTGATGTTCAAAAAGGCCTAATTTTATTAAGTGATTTTTGATTTAGAATCCCCTTGCCCCTTTTAGTCAAACAAAATGTATTCTGGATATAATACTAGATTTCACTTTACTCTGCATTTATTAATAAGGGGATAAGAGTTTATTGTAGCGGTTCATTGTTGAGTCAGATAAAATTTAGATAATGTTACCTTGTGACCCTATGTTTCTCATCCCACAACATCAGTTCGGATTCAGAATAGGGCACTCAACAGTAGAGCAGGTGCATAGAGTGGTGAATAAGATACGAGAGGGGCTGGAACGAAAGGAGTACTGCTCAGCTGTATTCCCGGACATACAGCAAGCATTCGACAATGTCTGGCACCAGGGCTTGTTATTTAAGATAAAAAAACAACTGCCACATAACCTGTACCTACCTGCTATTCAAGTCTTACTTAGAAGACAGATTTTTCGGGTAAAAATTGGTGACTCGTACTCGAAATTCTACAACATACAGGCCGGTGTACCCCAGGGTGCCGTACTGGGTCCAACCCTCTACCTTATATGCACAGCAGACCTACCAACGTCAGAAGAAGTCCTCTCTGCCACGTTCGCTGATGATACGGCTAATTTGTGCAATAACAGAAACCCTCATATGGCCTCACTAATGCTACAAAATCACCTCGACAAAGTCTATAAGTGGATGAGAGAATGGAAAATAAAAGCTAGCACCAATAAGTCAACGCATGTGACATTTACTCTCAGAAAAGATGACTGCCCACCTGTTAAATTCGGAGATGACCCGCTTCCACACGGGACAACAGCGAATACCTCGGCGTACATATCGACGGGAAACAAACGTAGAGATACCACATAGAGAAAAAGCGTGACGAGTTAACATCCTACTCCGAAAACTAAACTGGCTCTTAGGAAGAACATCACACGTATCACTGGAAAACAAAATACTCCAAAGCAGTATTAAAGCCTGTCTGGACATACGGAGTCGAGCTGTGGGGCTCTGCGAGGAACTCAAATGTGGAAATTCCTAAGTGAACCAATGACCACGAAAAGGCTGAAACGCCACCACATATGGGACTTTATTGGATAAAGTCTAAACAATTTTGAGAGGCAGATTGTTCGATGGAAGAATGGACCTCAGCAGTCAAAATCCCCACAAAAAATCTGCTAAATCTGCTGGTTTACAACCGATTGCAAGATCAAAAAGGAAAAAAAAAAAAAATGTTACCTAGCATCTTTATACAGATCAGACTGGCGATCTGCATGACGCTCTTTGAATGAATGCTGAACTATTGAATGTGTATTGTCATAACCTCATCACCGCTAGTTATCCAACTACAAAGAGGTTTTTATTATTTCTCCTGTGTTATTACCACAAGACAGGAGAAATAATAAAAACCTCTCAAGGGTATGACATAGCTTCATAGTTAAACATACCTGACACTCCCTGCTTGATCTTAATGAACTGTTTCTCCACGAGCTTGGTCTTCGTTATGAGTTCCCTCTTGTATGTCCCGAACGTTGAGTCCTCACTGTTCTCGGGCACCACACGCTCATCACAGAATGCCACCACCCATTTAGACCATTCTGTGTCAACTGTCTGCAGACTCTCACAGAGGTTGTTCAACCAAGAACCTCCTGTAAACATTAATAAATTTATTTCTAGTTTTATTTAATTGATTTTGTTAATCAAGTATGAAAACTTGTCATAGTATGGGCATGTGATACGGAAGAGGGAAATCTCTTCAGGAAAGTATTGAATATCAATGTGGATTGTTATAAGAGTAGAGGAAGACCAAACAAAATGATGGATGGACTGTGTGAAAGATGATATGGTTGGAATCACCGGTAGAAAGTGAGCCCCTCACTACAGAGATGACGACTTTAGAGAAACAAAAATATTATGTTGCACCAACCCCAAATTAATTGGGATAAGGACAAGATAATGATGGTTTTGTTAGTTAAGTATGAAAACTATCACAGTATTCCAGCATCTGAATACATATTCAAGCTCGAGCATTGATCTAGAAGATGGGCCTTAGTAATTAATGCAAAGGTTATGTTGGAAAATAGTTGGCTAAATAGGTCACTAGCATCTACCAATTCTTGACCACTGAGTTTAGAAGTGCATAGTGTGGTTGGATATGCATTTCGTGGCCTTTGGATTTGGCAAAGTTAGGTAGGTACACACACACTTCGTATTTTGGTTGTGGAGGTGGAATATTCATTCCAGGAAGCAAAATCGACGATTCATTATAGATAATGAGATAACATTGTAATCTATCAGTGAAACATAACCTACAAAAATGTGGTACCTATAATTAATATTTATGACTAATAGTTCTGCCTGATGTGTACAGCCGTAATTAGTGAATACTCTCAGTCGTCAACGTCGGCTCCGGACATACAGATACGCCCATGGATTGGCATGGAAGAAATAAATAAGGCTTCTTTCCTTTGAAATGGCATTGTAGGTACTCAACACCCATAATATTAAAGTGATTGCCATTGCAGATCCAGAATCTGCAACGGCAGGCGGCAAATATTGCCTGGCTGGACGTCCGGTCTGTCTCTGGCCGGCTTTTAGCGGTCGAATTGGATGAATAAATTTTTACCTTTTTTTTAAATGTACTTCTTACCAACTACAAATAGGTTACTTATATCTAATTTAGACGGCCTCAAAACGACGCTCAGGCAGTTTAAACTGATATATACTGTAAATCAAATAACATGAAGATGACCTTCAAATGCTTACCCGAAAATCCAACGAAAAACTTTCCACGGTTCTCGATAGCATCATTCGCTATCTTCTCTATAAGTGAAGATAATTTGTTGATTATTTCTTCTTCCTTGTTCACTATTATTGAAGTCATTTTCAATTATTTGCTTTTACAAGTTTCTAACAACTAGGCGCGAGGTTAGAATTTTTGAAATGTCATTCAGTTCGGTACTTGAAGTACTCAGTCCAGCTAGCTTTCCATGCCAATGACAATGACCAGTGTAACTTGGCATTTTGGAGTGGCGTTGATATCGCACGCAAATGTCATTGCAGTACATTTCAATTTAGTTCCTAAATGTGCCATAGCCCAAGATATATTGGATGTTTTGTATTGATTATCTATATGCGTTCCAGATGAAATAGTACCTACGTTCAACAGTATCATTAGAAGTCCGACTTTTTGGTTGCACAAATCTATACCTATTGTTTCTGATCAGCGTATATGTTCTCAATTGGCATCAAGGACTTCTTGGCGGGAAAGTGAAGCGTCATGTTCAGCAGTTTGTTTAATTTTCCAAAATTTGTGTTTAGCCGAATATTAATGTGTAATAATGGTGGATTATTAACCATTAAAGTGTTTGTGAACGTGCGTTAGTGTAGGCAAATGAAACAAAACAGTGCAAATTCGCTTCAAGTTCTCTCAAGAAGTCCGCGTGAGGACTCAGTAAAGTGCCACATCTTTACTAAAACTCAAGGGGAGTGGGCGGGGATATCATCATCATGCATTTATAATTCATTTCATCAATATTATACAAGAACTAAAACTTGACATTGGCTAAATGCACAAACCGTGCGAAGCCAGAAGGAAAAAAAAAAAAAAAAAAAAAAAATTGGCATCAAGGGAATTTATCGGAATTTATTCTTACGTTACATTCAACAATTATTTAATTAAACTCATGGTACTAATGTTGCATGCAATAGATATGACTGGTGTCTGATGCAAGAACTGGAACGTTCATAGGCAAAGGCATGCTTGTTGTTTTTTTAACCGACTTCAGAAGAAGGATCTTTATCCTTCTTCATTTATTGAAGTCACAAAAAAAACAACAACCGAAAACATAAACTTTTTTATGTTTTCGGTTGTTTTTTTTATCATTAAGATTCGATAATTCTTAGTACATACCTTCCAATGTAAGTGAACACTGGAAGGTAGGTACTAAGATGAAAAGCTTTATTTCTCAATCCAGTTACAATTTATTAACTACTACTACGACTTTTATCACTGTTTTAAGGAAGAATTCTAAAGATGGTGCAGCTGTGATGGATATAGATGGCGTTAGTTTACCACCATGATTGTTTTCAATTATTATTTATTTCGAAGCAGCGGTCTGTGAAGAAGCGGTTTGTGTTTATGAGTATTTATCATATTAAAATACTCTTATTTGATTCTTTACATTCACGTTCATTCAACTTTATTCTTTACTTTTCAAAATAATGGCAATACTTCTATTCAAGTTCTTCTATTGCACAAGAGATGGCGCTGTAAGTCGTTGAGTTTCTCGGTAAAAAGTGAAAGTGAGACGAAACGCAATGAAAACGGGCACGGTGACCGCGACATACGGTTGTTGACCGTCAATACGTGCCAGTGACGTAACCGGCATAATAGCGGTAAGGGCGGCCTCGTGCCTTCGCACAGGACTCTTGTTTTTCTTCGATTACAGGGCTACTTATTTTGGGAAATGTGATTTTTCGTTTTAAGGTGATACGTAAAAAATAAATCATAGCGAACTGGGCGGGCATAAGAAAGTGATCGAGTCAATTACTTCCCCATGCAAAAAAACAGAGCGCAACAATGCACTGGAACCAAAATAAAATAACGTAAGAGCGCCAAAGCAAATAAAAATTGTTTAAAAATAAATTAAGCTATTTATCAAAAATATGTTAGCCCGAGTTTTCAATTACTTACATAATACGCACATTTTGAATGCAATTTTGCAATGAAATTACTTAGGATTTTGGAATTACGGCTTGCTAAGCTTGACGGCACGGTTGGCGCAGTGGTTAAGCGATTGACTGCTGCGCTGCGTGTCGCGGGTTCGATTTCCGCACGGAACAAATATTTGTATTCAGACCTACAAGTAGTTGTTCCGGGTCTGGCTGTTTGTGTATGTGTATTCTTAGGTATAACCGTGGACCAAAATTGCAGTTGGAAACCACATGTAGATAAAATACTCAAAAAAATAGATCGCTTTGTGTATGTCCTGAAAAGATTAAGACAAACGGTTAATCTAAATACCGCAATGGTTGCTTACTATGCTTATGTAGCATCTGTACTCAGATATGGTCTTATAATCTGGGGGAACTCAGTAGATGTGCAAAGAGTTTTTAAAGGACAAAAAAATGCATCCGGGCAATGTGTGGAGCCCACTTTTTAGATAGCTGTAAACCTTTATTTCAAAAGCTTAAAATACTGTCTCTACCATGTCTTTATATATTTGAAATATGCACTTTTGTAAAAAAAAAATATAACTTATTCCAAAAAAGCAGTTACAAAATAAATAGTAGAACACGGCACAAAGACAAATTAAAATTACCCCAAATAAAACTAATGCTATTAAAAAAAAAATCTTACTGCATGGCAATTATTATATTTAACCATTTGCCAAATAATACTCAAGACTTGCCATTGCCGTTGTTCAGAAGGGTATTGTTCAGACTGTTATTAGAAAAAAATTATTACAGTGTTCAAGAGTACTTAGAGGATAAATCATTAATAATATAATAAAGTAATAAAATTGCCTTTAAAATCCATGACATGCAAAAACTACTTAATTAATTATTTATAATTATTATTATTACTACAATAAAATCTTAATTAACTATTATTCAAATTTTATTCTCTAATTCATTATTATTCATAATTTTATTTATGTTATTAAATGATGGGCTTTGCTTTTGTGTATAAATATTTGTACGCCATACTATGGCAGGGTATGCTGGAAACACTATTGTAACATCTATTATACCATATCCTACCAAATAAACATATTTGATTTGATTTGATTTGAATACAGGCGTGATGTTAGGTATGTTATTTTTATAAAAAATCCCGTTTGTAGTTTTGATGTCATTGTTAGCTGTCAAAATATACAGAGACTCAGGACTGATGACGCGAGAGCAAGTGACGCCCGTGTGAGAAGCAGTTACATAGTGCTGAGGTCGACTCCGCAGTCTTCAGTAGCAATTCCCCATTGCTTGCTGAGTTTTCGGTTTTACGTGAATATTTGAACGCCTGCGTTCATGCATATACTACCTAATGTTTAACGTGAATATTTGAACGCCTGCGTTCATGCATATACTACCTAATGTCACAACACTGATACATTAATTGACGCATTCTTACAGATTTTTCCTGAAGAACGGCGTCACTAAAATAATTCACCAGTTTGTATTAACAGTCTTATTTTATTTTATTATTTGGGAAAATAAACAGTTACACATCATTACTCACTCTATAGCTCCAATTTTATGTAATACTAGATGCGCCCCGCGGTTTGACCCGCGTAAGTCTCGATCCCGTAGGAATATCGGGATAAAAAGTAGCCTATTTGTTAATCCAGGATGTCAGCTACCTCCATACAAAATTTGATTAAAATTGGTCCAGCAGTTTGAGCGTGAAGAAGTAACATACACACACACAAACTTTCGCCTTTATAACATTAGTGTGATTGTATTACTTATGTAAATGACAAAAATGTATAACCCATGACATTTTCCACATATTAAAAACAACTTATAAAACTAATGCGATGTGCGCTTACAATTAGGTACGTACTATTAAATTTATCTGTTAATGTTAAAACTAAGTAGGTACTAAAATGCATGCAAATAAAAAAGAAAGAAAGTCTAAGAGTTAAAAATATTATGGAGCAATATCCAAAATAGTTTCACTAACAAGGCCTCCAAATTTATCAGCTGGAAAAGCGAAGAATATATATAGGAAATATATAAGAATATATTTATATTCTAGAAGAGATTATTTATATTGACCAGTATGACGACCTAAGGCTCAGTCATATAACTTTTATAATTACATAAAATTACCAAAATGTTTTAATTTCGAACGATTACGCGTTATAATTCTATTTGCTTTGAGAACAGAATTTAGATAGTACTCGTATGTCACTGCGATTTTATTATCCAGGGTCTGGACCCTGGATCGTGAGGGAACCCAGGTCACGATGTGTTTCCGTCACCGATGTCAGTAATGTCCAAGATAAACTCAAAAGTACAAGCATAAGATAATATTTGTTATAATATCTGGGCCTTAACTAATGAGTCAATGGTTCGCCTCTACGCCGCCTCAAGCGCATGACCTCAGCCGTGTTAAGCTGTGCTCCTATAAACCTGGTACATAACCATTACTTTAAGTTCATAATTAATTTTATAAAGCTATAAATGACGTTTGAAAATATTATATATGACAGTTTCAGCAAATGTTCTAGCTCAAGATTTTCCAGGGAGTTACGAACTCAGTAAGAGCGTGTTGAGCAAAAGCCGAAGTCGCTTACTGGGTAAACTACTACATAAGGTCCGGATATCTGCCGCAAATCAGATGAGCCGAAAACTAAAAATAACCCTTTGATTATTAGGTCACTGCAGCAGAACAAAACTATGATATTTCCAATTACCAATTTTCGACATAATATTCGAGAACTAAGGATCCCAGGAACTTGAGATCTTGAAATTCAAATTCATTAACAGTTATGTAATCGCTGCCCATACCCATCAGTTCCTAAAACCTTTCATAGTATCGGAATAGTGTTGATTTTTATTATACCGTCTCTGACTGCTTCATCAACTCATCAACTCAGCCTATCGCAGTCCACTGCTGGACATAGGCCTCTCCCAGGCTGCGCCAGAACACCCTGTCCTCCGCCTTCCGCATCCAGTCTGACCCAGCCACCTTCTTAAGGTCGTCGGTCCATCTAACTGGGAGGCGTCCCACACTACGCTTGCCGATACGTGGTCTCCACTCCAGGACTCGTCTGGACCATCGGCCATCGGTCCTTCGACAAACATGGCCAGCCCACTGCAACTTCAGTTTGCTTACTCTGCAAGCTATGTCGGTAACTCCAGTTCTTTTACTCTGACTGCTTCACAGAGTACTGTTAGTGACTGGCTTTTGCCCGCGGCTTCACCCGCGTGGATGTTGGAAAATACGTACCCACGGGAACGTACCTACTACCGGGATTGTGTTACCCTATGTGTTAATCAAGGTAAACAATGGATTCATTCCGTAATACATTGTTTTCATATAACTCTATTGGTTTACGCGGCGCACGCCAGTAAAGCTCCCAGTCGGCATGAGTTTTTCCGCCATCTTCAACAATATCGTCATATTTCAGCCAATTTACACAAAACCTTAACTAATCATACACCTAAACCTTCCTCATGAATCACTCCATTGGTGGAAACCGTATGAAAATCCGTTCAGTAGTTTCTGAGTTTATCGCGTTCAGACAGACAGACGCGACGGGGGGACTATGTTTTATAATATGTAGTGATTAACAGCTCAAGAAATACTACCTATCTTCATGATAAAATCCTTTAATCACCTTTTAGGACATTTAAGAATGGAAATGGCTTGATCTTTGCTTTGCTTGTGGAACTATTATGAATCGCATGTAGCGCACATGAAAAGATGTGACAACGACCGACCCACATTGGGCCCGCCTGTTGGATGATTGCGAGATTGCGACCCACTCCCTCTCACGGAGAGGCGAACTGTGCACCACCAGTGGAAACATTATGCAGTATGTTGTATATGAATGGCAAGGATTCTGTACAAAAAAAAAAATGTTGGTAGGATCAAAAGGTCAGTTTTGAAGGTATGTTGAGTACTCAGCTTTGAACACATATGTACAAGTTGCACTTGACACAGATAGCTTACACTTTCTGCACGATATTGATACATAATATATTGTGTATGTGTAAATAACACCAGTCATTGCCCGCGGCTCCGACCCGGCCTTCAGGGATTTTAAGGTAACATTAGATGTCAAACTGCTTTAAGACCCGAGGTCTTAGCTCAAAACTTAACGTCACGACTATATTCCCCGAGAGGTTAGGCTGATGTTATAGTACATCACATTTATCAGTTATGTTTAAGTCTCATGTAATAGAAGCGAGCCTATCGCCATTACTTGCATACATCCAGACTTCGGGCGGTTACTGAAGTCCTTCAGTCTTGAGTTGAGCTGCACAATTACTGACAAATGCTTGTACTGATTGGACAGGTCCACTCAAATTTTAGTGGTTCTTTCCTCAAAAGACTATTTCAGACACGGATCTACATGGTCCTCACATGATCTGACCAAGATTATGTCTGGACTTTAAAAGAGACTTTGACCCCTGAGTTTGTTTTGCCATTTCTTCTAAGGGGTAGTCAGGAAATGTTGGCTACATCTAGCTTATTTTTTATAAGACGTGTAAAAGTGATTCTAATATCCTATTTACAGAATAAACGATTTCATTTCATTTGAGAAAAATCCGATAAAACTTCGCCCGGACTGAGGATCAAAACCCAGGAGCTCAGAAACCCATGCTCTGCAATCCCATTTTGATAAAAATCAGACATGATACAGAGTTGCAGTTTGCAAAGAACTAAATAATTTACGGGTTACTTTGGCGCATCCGCCTTGATTTAGCATAACAGTACACACACACACATTATTCATCAGACTATATTAAATGTTCTTGAATCTTCGCCACCATATGTTCATCTCAGAGCACCTGTCCAAGGCTTTGGTCGAGATTTCGTGACGGTCTGCTCACGACTGTGTCCGCTTAGGCTAAGTTCGAGACACAGAGTTCGAGACATCGGCGCATCTGACCTTATAGGAACCATCTGTTGTGAGGTCGACTTGTAAACGGATTAAACTTTTTTTGGAGCAATTTCGAGTGGTTTCCTTTGAGAGGTATTAGTTAGTTAAATGTATGTTTTAATTTTGTATAGTTTTTAAAGTCCATGGAAAACCATTCGGCCCAAAGATATATCCGTAAAAGGTAACTCTTTCTCGATACGAGTGACAGTTTATGATACTAGCACGCTGCATGGCTATGTACCTACTGCAGCTAAAATATTAGCCAGTCAGTACCGAGGTAGCGAGGCTAGTAGAACTATTTGGAAAGGAGTTCACCCGGGGATGTAGGTGCTATCCTGCGACCCAGTTTGAATGGTTCTGTGCTGGAGTAATAACAGGCATACAAGAGATTTCGGCTTGGTCTCTGGGGTGGCAACGCAGAGACCTGCGATGAGACTGGTATCAAACTGTAGATGACCATAGACTACGGTGACAGGCTTACGATCAGGTGGCCGCCTACGTAATTGCCACCCAGTTACGTATAAATCTATGCATTGTCGTTGTTACTGAAGGGCTATGTGTATAGCATCTGTACTACCTAGCTAGACTATCTACTCCTTCTTCTCGTAGCGACCTGGACAGATTGTGTGTAATCACCACGCTTGGCGGGCGGGTTGGTGATCGCAGTATGGCGTTAAAATGCATAGAGAAAGCTGCTGCTCATTCTATAGTAAGTCTCTTACGGCCGAACCCAATAACTTATTTTCAGTTAAAGACAGATCTGCTCGGATGGCGTCTCACAATCATTGATAAAGGCTATCTATCTAACGAAAACAATAAGTAGGTTTCTCTACTTCGCTCTCCCGTACGTTCCATTACAACCAACATCACTTTAAAAAACAACATGTGTAATTAGGGTTATATTAAAACTTCTTTGTTTCTTACTTCTAAATAAGTTACTGGATTAAGATATAATTCTGTAGAGCCATATTTGTTATGGCCGGGAATCAAAATACAACCTGTTACTGACCTGCAAATTGCAAAAAACGTAATAAAATTTTAATTTCGCGGGCTAGCTTAGCGCATTAATGATATATATTTTTTTTAACTTAAATTCATGTTGGAATGTTGCTTGCACGGGGGGCGTTAGAAAGGGGAGGGAAAAATAATAGAAATTTAACCCACCCCGGGTTAAATTTTACCTCTGCCGTCTCATTTAAGTCTTGGAGGGTCTGCGTCCTTTTTTTTTGTTTTATTTTGATCACGGGGTGGAAAATCCTCATGGATGTCCTGCCCTGGGGCGGGCGCCCTGGGGTGGGCGGAGGGGTCTGTCAGACTCTTACTGACTAAAAACCACCCCAGTGTTCCCCTCCCACACTTGCACCGGGGATATTGGGATCTGTTATTCCTTCCGCAATCCCCGGCTAGTGCCGGCCCGCCTCTGCGGGCCACCTCAAGTATGGGGGGGTGAGGTGTCTGACCCCCCCGCGACGGCTGATAGGGGCGCGCGTGGAACACTACGCGCCGCCACCTCGGGTCCAATGTGATAGGGGGCGGCGGACGTCCCCAAGTCCGCCGTCCCTGGACCCATTTATGGGGGCTGGAAGAGGGAGGGTCTGCGCCCTGCACCAACTACTTGCGTCGTTGTCACTGTACTTTATTAGAGTAAGTATTTATTATCAAGTATTATCAACGTCCCTGAACAGGCCGAACCAGGGCGAAAATGTATGAAATGTGTACTCGCATGTCCATTTTATCGCAGATATCAATCTACGCTGGTGATTTAGCAATGTGTTGTGTACCGACAGATTATTATAATGACAGTAATTATATTAATGTAAAAAGACGTAGATATGTTACCTACCCAACATATGATATGAATACAAATATAACAAATATTTATTTTCATAAAACATGGTGTTTCAATTTGATTTAAAAAGATATAGTTAAGTTTAGTATACATGTTTTGCTTCTATCGTAGTACAAGTTAATATATGTTACATTGCAAAATGTTTCCCGTCAATAAATTCTTTTAAGCTGTAAAAAACCTCGAAATGAAAAAACGGCTTAATTTCACACTATTAGATGACACGTGGAAGTAAGATGGCATGTCGTAATTATCGGGAGCGAGCACATGTGTGAGCACTATGTACTTACTATAAAGCTACCATTTACTGAGTACTTCTTTCATTGACTTGAATGTGCCCTGGCGGCTGAGAGTATGTCATGCTCACTGTAATGTCTCGCTGATGGTGGCGGGTGTGTTGGATCATGTAGCTCCCTTCAAAATGGTTCAACTGAATGGTGCTAATCCATGCGTCATGTTCGTGAACGGGCGCCATCAGTAGGGACTGGTCATCTCTTAGCGGCCTTGGCTTATTTTAATTTAATTTTTGAATTGATTTTTTAAATCTTTTTGTTACGGACGCTTTTGACGTTTTGCATCGTTCTCACATGTTTAATTTCAACACGAATGATGTAATCAATATTTTGTAACCATATGTCAATTTAAAAGAGTGTCCGTGGAGTTTCTTGCCCGTTCTTCTCCATAGGTACCTACTAAGCTTTGGAATGGCCAACTAGCTTCATCTTTATGACTGACCGACCCCTTGACAATTCAAAAGTGCCTGTAATGAAATGAAATAAATGCTTTGACTTTGAGTGTGAAAAACAGACAAGGCGAAGAAAATTTGGCTTAATTAGCAAGTTTTGACGTGTCACAGTTTGCGGAGAGTGTATAACCTATCTACCTCTTTTTAACCGACTTCCAAAAAGGAGGAGGTTATATGTTTAGCTGTGTTTTCTTTTTTTTTAATGTGTTTTTGAAATTGTTCACCGATTGCTCCGTCATTTGTGGACCGAATTTGAAAATTCTTTTTTTTTGTTTGAAAGTGTATGCTGCCGAGGTGGTCCCATTGTCACCAATTCACAATCTGATGAGGAGATCCTATGGAAATCGAGGGCAATCCTAAAATTTTATGGGCACACCTATATTGATTTCAGTATTTTTTATAGTAACTCATGCATTTGCACTCGGAAAGCACTGTTTGGTGAAGTGGAACTGATGATGAAGACCACAGATGGCCACCGGAACTACTTAATAATAAGTATTTCACTGTTGCGATTCGATTAGTCACTTTAATATGGTTGATATTACCTAAGCAATTTATGCTCGTCACAATGCATAGGATGAAGTCACCATCAGTTCTCCTGGTTCTTACCAGGAGAATTCCTCAACTATTAACGCCCCTGCATCGGGAAAAGCAATACTTTGTAAAAGGTGATGAGCAGTTGAAATTAGGCTATTGTAACTTAGATAAATGCAAATTGATATATGTAGTTTACCCATACGCGTATGGACCCAAATCGCCCTCAAAAAACAAATGAACATAACACACGCAACATTTTCCTGCGGCGGTATGCCTCTCGAATGTGTGTCGATGTTTGGGCGCGGCCAGTTGCGTGCAGATCCGTGTCTACCTACTGTACTAACCCTACCCTGGTATACCGTACCCACTGGACACTGCTGTGTTGTACACCGTACTTTTATGTGCGATATGTAAGGTTCTACGCAGCAGGTCGAGATTAAGAAAATAGTTAAGTACTGTATCCATTTTTAACTGACTTTCAAAAACGAAATACACAACCAAAACCCTCTAAAAAGTAAAAAAAATATATGTTAAATTTGTTTTTTTTAAGTTGTAGGTAATATTTTGATCCAAGCGTCGTCGTCGCGGCGGTTTAGTCTCATTTCTTCCCCTTCCCATCTCTTCCCCTAGGCGTTTATTCGGTTCCTACAAAAAAATCCGTTTTAAGGTATAGGGGAAGAGATGGGAAGGGTAAGAGATGGGCCTAAGCCGTCGCGGCGGCGCGGCGGCGGACAGCTAATGAAAATAAGAAGTTAACAGCGGCTATCCTTTCTACAATAACTGACATTCATTATTGCTAGGTAGGTATAAGCCTCGTCTGTTTGGCGTTTTCATGAGCCGTCCCCCGCCGCCTATGGAAAATATAGGTCGGTATCGGATCAAAAATCTGTAACTTCATGAATTTTTGTTGTATCGTGATGAAATTTGGCACAAATATGCAGCAAGGTTCGGAGATTCGAACGATGTGTAGTTTATAGGGTTTTCTTGTATATCTATGTATGTTTTTTTGCATAGAATGAAAGAAATGGGAAAAAATCACGAAAAAAATAGTTAAAAATTTATTTCAAGTGGAATACAAGTTTATAATGACTAAAAAGATTAAACCATGGTTAATTACAACAAGCAAAGTAAACAAAATATATATATATGAAAAAAAAATACTAAATTAAAATCATATTACTAATAGGTACATCCTATACTCTGGCTTCAGGAAATGATGTAGCTAGGTACAAATATAAGTAATACCACTTCAGGATCAGGGTCAGTAAATGTGGGTTCACTTTCAGGTGCCACGTTTAAAAGACTTAGTGCCTCTTCTTCAAGTTCTTTCACATTTCTTACGTACGGTTTTCTCAAACTTGTTATATATGGATCTGACGTGTATAAAAGCGTTTTAAAGACATCTTCATTTGTAGCAGATCGGGAACATTTTCTGGCATGATGAAGTCGTATGTTTCTGTAGTCTTTGTTGCGAGACTCTTGTGCGTCTTCCGATAGCTGTCCAATAGGAAGCACCGCAAAATGTTTGATAACGTTTTGCCCGTGTATGAGTATTTTATGAACGGAGGATGGCATATAATACCAATCGTAATTACTTACATAGATTCTTGCAGTTTCTATTGCATATTCCCCAAATTTTTCAGGGTCGATCATCATTCCAGAAGAAAGAACTTGCAAGATAATGTATAGGCGTTTAATCAATGCCTCATCTACACCTGTTATTTCCGATGAGCAAGTGCTATTATAGAAGAATCTTCGTGCGGTATTGCCATCGTTCGTATTCCCGCTAACTTGCCGAGGTTTGTCGACGATTAATCCCAACTCCTCCCTGAAACGTTTTTGAACAACTTCTTTCTTTTCTTTTTTTAATCTCTTATTTTCCTCAGTTGAAGCAGACCAAGTCTTAAACGAAAGATTATAGGAAATATGCAATATCATTTCCATGCAGCGAATCCAGGCGTGTAAGGTGGACAATCCGTATTGGTAGGCGTTTTCGTTTTCGGGTCTGGCAGTTACTTTCGATAGGTCATTCATTAGCCGTGGAGTAGCCCCACATATCGTGCATGTGGAACCAGATGGAGTATCTGTAAGGACCTGAGCCACCTTTCCATCGATCATCGTTAGAAATAGTTCATGCTTCACATTTACTACAACACCATCTTTGTTTATAAGTGATGCTTGTGCAGCCCTAATTTGTTTTTTAATATCATCAACAACTGCCTTGGTTTTTTCTGGAGTTTCCTTACAAAACTCAATAGAAATGGGTCTGCAAAAACGGACAGATGAAGGTACCGGATTTTGCCAAACAACGGATCCCGATTGCACATCAACTAATCTGATGGGGACTAATGAAGTGATGAACAAATTGGCATCTGAAATTGTTTCTGACTCTTCTGCAAGTATTTGCTTGTATTGGCTTTGACCAGATGAACCATCACATCCCCATTTAGAATAAAGGATCAATGTTCTATGTTGTTTTTGGAAAACAGAATCGATTTTTAAAATTCTAGCAGCAGTATGATCCAATAAATCTTGTATATTAATCACTTTAGCATAAGTATTCGTGATTTCGATTGTAGAAGATGGTGGATAACAGGATCTTTTTATTTCTTGTATTTTGTAGTAAGGCGGGAATATACAACACTTTCGTTCGTTGGTTAAGTTTTTCAGGTACATATATTGTGCTTTTGTTAGATCTAAATCTATAAAAGCACTCAATGCTTCCGTATCGGAAAGAATCTTCATCTGGTCTGAGTCGTTCCACTTACTTGAGATATCTAATTTCTTTTGAGTGTCAGCGGTTCTTAATTCTTCGACAAGATGAGCTTCTGTGTACTCACGTAAAGTCCGTAGTCCCTGCAGATAGGCGTTTTTTATATGCTCGAAGCCATAGTCTTGGAGTAGAAGAGTGTTTTTCCTCTTCTTGGTAGATTCTGAGGAGTCTCCATAAGCCACGCATGCTCGTCCTCGTTGGCCAGATGTTGATGGCGTAGAATATTGTTCAGAATCCGGTAAATTTAACGAATACCTTGAGTCCAACCAAGTACAATACTTCTGTAAAAATGTTTCTTTTTTCCGAGATGCCAGGGCCCAGCGTTTGTTGAAAATAGGAAGAATGTGCCTTTGTATGTCACTAATTATAAAACACAAGTTGTTTTCAGAAACATTCAGCTTTTCCACTAAAACTTTGGATAATGATTCCATGGTCTTGCCGCCCTCTATATAGGGGATTATGAAGTCTCGTTTGGTACAGCTGAAGGAAGACATTTTAACACTTCACAATCTGCAGAAATAATAGGCGTAGATGAGATTTGCTTCACTTGAAGTTACACTGATGTAGATGGTTCGAATAGTTTTTGCTTGCCTTTAAATACTCATTTTACAATATCGAATTGGTACCTACATCATTATTATCTTGTAATTTCCCACGCAAACCGAGTGCAAATTTGATAAGGTCCCTTTGTTATCACGAAATAATGAAGAAAATATCCAAAAAGTTCTATATTGTTCATGTGAATGGTGTCAGTGGTAAACCGCAAAAGATACTAATTTTCGGGTTCTGACTTTTATCAGTTTTTTTCTCATATCTTCTAAAACCGCAAATATCCGCAGCTGATTTTTTTTGCATTCTATTTATGAATAGTTAGACTACTAGTCGACGCAAAAAGTAGCGCTTGGGCAAACGTGGGTAATACTGAAAACCTTCGACGAAAAAACATACAAGTGAAAAAAAAGGTATGTCACTTTTTAAGTAATTACTGAAATATTTTTCTTTACTTTTAAAATCATTAAGCTGTATCGCAAAAAGCATAAAATAACCTTTCTAAAAATGTATAATACTGCATATCTGTACCAAGTATTTTTTTCACAATATGGTATTGAAACATGTATACGCAAAGACTTGAGTTTGGCACTTCTGTTTTCTATGTATTTCTATCTAAGAAAAAAAAAATAATTTCGCGTATTAAGAAAAAAAATCGTAATGAATATTATAATTTGACTATTAGAAAACCTAAAAGAATAGCCATATTAGCCAAATTATGATATTCGTAAAAAGCATTTTTGATATGCGCTTGTTCTACCATTTTCCATAGTGCGCCGCCGCCGCCGCGACAACGCGCGACGCTTAGATCAAAATATTATCTACAACTTTTATTAAACGACATATACATCAATCGGTTGGAAGGCATACAAAGAAAGTTTTTGAGGTATATTCAATTCCGGTCTAAAACTCATTCTCCCACTTATCTCCTACGCTGTAAAAGATTTCATCTACTTCCTCTTTCTGAACGTAGAAGAATTGCTGACTTTGCGTTTTTATTTAGAATTGCTAACGGTTCGACCGAGCTTCCCGAATAGCTGAACAAAATCGTACTGCAGGTTCCTCCTGCTTTTCTGCGCAATCCTTATCTGTTGCATACTCCTGTGGTAAGAACGCATTACAGACGAAATTCATACTTCATCAGAGCGGGTCATACGTATAATGCGGTCTGTCGGGATGTTGACATCGATGTTTTCAATACAGGCATTTCAAAATTAAAAAACCGGCCAAGTACGTGTCGGACCACGCACAATGAAGGGTTCCGTAGTTAGGATGAATTCACCCCAAAAACAAACTTAACATTGTAGTTGAAAAACATGCTCTCCCATACATCTATATACGTTACGGTCAATTCTTCAACTGCAAATTTAAGTTGGTCGACAATTACTCGTTAACTTGTAAACCCTACTTAGCTGTGATAGTTTTCCTTTTAATTTCATTATATATACTACTGCCACGAATTTTTTCACATATCCAAAACCAACCATTTAGCTGGCAGGGGGGGGGGGGACACTTGACTCTAACAAAAAATAGCACTTTAAAGCTTAATATTACGCAAACGGATCTCAGAATTGAAAAATGGCTTTGACAGACCCACAATATTTTTGAACGGCCTATCCAACGATACCCACACTATGTATTAGATGAGAAAAAAAAAATATCATCCCCGTTTTACGTGCAAGGGAGGTCCTTAAAAAAAATTTTTTTTCATGGTTTTATTTCACGACTTTCTCGACGTGATTAATATGTACACCCCTGTCAAATTACAGCCTTCTAGGACTTAGCGTCTCTGAGCTAAGCCGGGGACAGACGGACGGACGGACAGACAGACAGATAGACAGACAGACAGACAGACGGACATGGCGAAACTATAAGGGTTCCTTGTTTACTACGGAACCCTAAAAAGGGCTCTTTGTGATTTCTTTTTTGATCACGTTAAATAATTTTTACGCGGTTCGAAACACATTTTCACTAATATCTTTAAATACCTACTGTTTTTACTCAAAACACTGTCTACCTTCTCAAATATTTTTGTATGCTCTCTTCTATCTGTGAAAACTTTTAATTGGCCCTATTTTAATTACTCTCATTCGTGAAAAAGTGTTTAGCTGTAAGTTTTCCGAAAACTGTAAAATAAAATAAAATAAACTTAAAGAAAATCAACTTTAACATATTTTTTTTTTTTACTTTTTAGAGGTTTTTGTGCCGATATGTTCGAGCCGACATATCTGCCCTATAAAAACAATAATTTTTATTCTATTTTCCAATTTTAGCAATTTTATCAACTTATCAATTTTACCAATTATTTAATTTGTATTAGTCAATTATTACTGTCTTATACTTTAAATTAAATGGTAATAAAAACCGCATCAACGTCCGTTTTGTAGTTAAAAGAACCACGCAGTCACACGATTTTGCATTGAAGGTATTTTTTATTTATAATACACAGACATTTATTTTAGTTTTCCATTAATCATAACACAACACACACACACTTGTATATCACAACATTTAATTTTATTTTGTATGAGCTTTTTTATATTATCACCTTTAATTTATTCTCTTAAACCGGACACACACTTCCCTATGTGTTTATTATTCTAGCGTATGGCACTCGTGGATTGCAGCTGAAAATCAGCGTCAGGTGGTACACCTTGTGTTGTCATCTGACATTATGCTGAGCTGAGGCCCTTTTGGCATTAAAATAATTGTTTTCTGTTTTTGTTGTTAAAAGGTGTATTTTTTGCTGTAATGCCAATAAACGCATTTTTCTTTCTTTTTTTTCTTTCGCCCGCGATATCGCGCGAGTCTGCACGATCCTTAAAAAGAAGCTTCAAAGCGACCCAACTGTGTTGGAATTTCCAACACAGTTGATTCGCTTTGTCGCTTACTGGCACTTTTTTTATCTGCCTGCGCTGTCCCTCTCCTGTGTAAACGCCTCCTTCCACTCCTTTAATCGTTCGCCGGCGTGTCCTCCTTCCAATTTAGGCGAAATCTGTCCAGTTCATCCCGCCATCCTCCGCGACCCCACCGCACTGCCCGACTTACTGGTGTGATGGTGTCAATATTATTTCTCGTTCTCTCAATAAGTTATTTATTTATTTTCATTGACATTGGAAAAGCTAGTCATCTCTGATAACCTTGGCAGTATTCCCGGCAATAAAGCCTGTCCGGATGTTTTCTGAATAAAACGAAGTATCTAGTAGAGTAGTGCAGGAGCCGTGACACGGTTGGCGAGGAGCCAGCGTGCGCCCTTTGTTTATCATCTCCTTGCTTATTATATTAGGATAGGAGATAGTTATGAGCGCATCTGCTTAGCGAATTTCATTATTTTGGAGTATAGTTCTTGCCTGTGACTTTGTTGGGGGTTTTTGGTTTTTGGAGTGCAGGATTTTTTATAATGTCGCAGAGTTTCAAAAGTGTAAATATTCTGGTTAGCGGGTTGAAACCTGGCAGGAATCAAAGTGACTTTTACAATTTGAAGGGTGGCTTCTATTTTTACATCTTTGTTTTTATTTTGAAAAAACTGTATCAAGAAAAAAAATGTGAGGAATTGATGGTCTGAAATTGCTTACAGGCAGAAAATAAGTGATTGAATTGCCTTTATGTAGGTTGTGGGCTATATTATCACTTGTATTGAAAGACAAACATTCCAGATGCTATATGAATAGTTTTTAGTATATATTATTAAGATAAATACAATGAATGGATGAGTCGTTCATTCACGGTCACCGAGTGAATGAATGCAGTCAGTATTAACGAAGGATGTCTGTTTATTAATAAAAACATTTCATGTGAATGTTTGTAATTACGGTTCTAATATTTAAATTAAGAATTGTAGATATTATTTTAATAAATAACGACTGTTTGACGTCCCGCATACAGGGGTTCAATTGAATCTGTGGAGTCCGACTAGATTTTTTTTTTAATCCTTAGCCTGGGGTAGATAAGCTCGTGGCTAAATGATCTTGACGACGCTGACGCTTGCCGCGGTCGGTTAGTGGATGGGGGACCATCCATTAGGTACATGTCGAGACCGCACCGTGTCTCGGAAAGCACGTTAAGCCGTTGGTCCCGGCTGTTATCCCAGATCTTTGACAGTCGTTACGGTACTCTGAAGCTCAAAACTCTGACAACCAGTCTTACCAAGGGGTATCGTGTTACCCAGTAACTGATTTGTGGAGGTCAGATAGGCAGTCGCTCCATGTAAAATACCTACTGGTATTCAGTTGCATCCGGTTAGACTGGAAACTGACCTCAACATTGTTGGGAAAAGGCGGGCAGATTGATTGATTGAGTCCGTATCGTGCGGCGGGCAAACGAGTTATATTTTATATTCTTGTATAGAGGAAGATGGCATCCTTATCCGCAATAGTATGACATACGTGTCGTGATTTCTTTGATTTAGTTTAAAAACAATGTATTCTTTTAAATACCGAATTATAATATTCACTGTTCCAGCACTGTCAAAGTACAAATTATTAATGTTGTAACAAACTTTTAAATGTATTATTTTACTTTGGCAACACAGAAATAACGGTTATGATGTTATCGTTATTTCTGAGTGGGGGAAAAGTCATTTTAAATTGTAAAATGTAGTACCGAGCGAGTCGTCGTTTAGTTGTGACACAGTGCAGTTGTGCGGAATAAAGTGGTAGCAAGAAAAGAGTGTATACCTTCAAATCCGTAACCCTTTATCTTTCCCAGGGTCAAAAAATCTCACCTTCTCTACTGTCACTCAATAATGTAGTCAAGCATAATGCTAAATTGTTTTCTCCTTTTCCACTGTGATGGCTATACTCTCGAGTTTCGTATAGCTCCTGCATAAACAAGAATAGACGAGAATGAAGATAATTTTTCCTTTAAGTTATGTGTTAAGTTCCACACAAGACATAGCCGTCATCATAGCTACACATTACCATATAAGCATGGCGTCGAGTGCCGACTGAGGACGACCGGTGTTCGCTGTAGCCTGTGGCTATCTCATGCAGTTGTGAATGTGTATATCACATTATCACATGAGGGTCTTTTCTTTGTGGATAAATTAACAAACTCTGCCCCATGCTCCAACAGCGTGCAATTTTTTTGGGATAGAATAGAATACTAACCGTTGTCTTTGTTCAGAAAACAAGGTGCTCACTGCTCACTTCTCCATAGGTACCTACTAAGCTAACATTTATATCTGTAACTTTTATGGTGTACGTAATAAAGAGTATTATATTCTATTCTACGAGTATTCTAAGCTTTGGAATGGTCAACTAGCTTCATCTTTATGACTGACCGACCCCTTGACAATTCAAAAGTGCCCGTAATTGGTATATTTGTAATAAACGCTTTGAGTTTGATAAGATGTTTGGCTGTGAAATCACCCAAAAGAAATGGACAAAGCGACTTACTGTCCCATTTATAAAGAAAGACAGAAATTATCTTTATTTGGCACATAGGTACACCACACCAATATAATCACAAAGAGACTTAATAAAAATAAATATAAAATTTGATGGATTTCTGATTTCTTTGTTAACGTTGTTGTGGTTTTTTAAAATAGTCCTAAAAGACAGGTCTTCCTGATACCAGCTAACAATAGTTACCTACTAGCTTAAAGCTGCAAAGGAGAATCGGCGAAAGAATCGGTTAACAGGAAGAATCACTATAATTTATTATCTCTTCCTCTATAAATTTAAATTTCCGTACTTTAGTACAATTCAGGAAAAACCAATCATGATGTATCATCGTTCACGTACAATCGCATCCATATCTGTATAATATACACGTACAAACGTGAACGACAAACAAACCGGAAACTGGCTCCTATAATGAACATGCGGAAGAGGTCAGGGTTGACCCTTGCGTTACCAGCAGACCTGCAGCGACCTACATCACCCTTAAAGGCAAAGGGCAGACGTTGTAGCAATTTATAACTTTGTATAAATTTGTAGGTACTTTCTGAGTTTATCTAGATTCTAGAACAATGATGACATCGGTAAAGAAAAACATCGTGAGGAAACCTGGACTTATTATAAATAAAAAAATAAAATCTGCCCGCCTTTTCCCAACTGTTGGGATCGGCTTCTAGTCTAACCGGATGAAAAAGAAAGAAAATACGTTTATTTGCGGTAAACATGAACGCAAAAAAGAACATAAACACAAAAATAAGAAAAAATTGGGGGAAACATGCGTCACATCCACGCAAAACGGTTATCGCTCAGCATTATACTGCGACCCAGATGAATACCAGTATTTTACATGGAACGACTGCTTATAAGACTTTCAAAACCCAGTCACTGGATTTACGATACCCCTTGGTAAGAATGCGTGCACTGACTGGACAGGTCCCCTCAATTTGTGTGGTTCTTTCATCAAAAGATCATTTCAGGCACCAATCTACATGGTCTTCACATGATCTGACCAAGATTATGTCTGGACTTTAAAAGAGACTGTGACCTCTGAGTGTGTTTCGGCCTTTCTTCTCAGAGTAGTCAGATACGAAACGCCGAACTCATGTAGTTTTTTTTTTAATATGATTGACGTGTAAAAGTGTTTGTACAAACCTACTTACAGAAAATAAATCATTTATATATATATATTTTTTTTAAACTTTGCCCCACACTAGGAATTTCTCCTGTATTGTGGGTGCGTTTACAAACATTTAAATTCACATACACAAACAGCCAGACCCGGAACAACTACTTGTAGGTCATACAAATATTTGTTCCGTGCGGGAATCGAACCCGCGACACGCAGCGCAGGAGTCAATCGCTTAACTAACTGCGCCAACCGTGCATTTGACTGTCAAATAACAAACGGGACCAACCAACGGCTTAACGTGCTTTCCGGGGTACGGAGGAGTCTCGGTATGTAAAGATGGTCACCCATCCATGGACCCACCCCAGCAAGTGTAACGTAACCTGATGAATCGACCCGCATGGCTCTTACTACTTAGCCTCCAGCTTCTCCTTAAATCTGTACCCCGAGTGTAAGTTTGCAAGGGAGTAAACGTAACTACCGCGTTTGCGTTAAGATTTTTATTCTCACCCTTATATTCTTAGTATTATGATCTATCGTTCAAATTTTAACGCAAACGAAATAGTTACGTTTACTCTCTTGCAAACTTAAACTTGGGGTAGACTTATAAATATAAGTTTGAATTCACCAACCCGACTTGAGCAATCGTGGTGATCAATGCTCGTGCGTTCTGTGTATGAGAAGAGGTCGTTGCCCAGCAGTGGGACAATAATAGGCTGGTGTTATTATATTTGTAATAATTGGCAGTGAGGTGAATAAGTAGTCGAATCTTTGGCTTAATAATTACTAGGATTGATTAGGTCAGCCAATTAAAACAGCTTTCATGAGATTGACAAGTGGATTTTTTAGGTTATGATAACCAATACTTTGACGTTTTGGAGATGTGCCTAGTCTATCATCATCATCATTTCAGTCGAAACACGTCCACTGCTGGTCATAGGCCTCCCCCAAATAGAGGGGGGAGGCCTATGTCCAGCAGTGGACGTGTTTCGGCCCAAATAGGGGGGGGATTTGCTATAATCACCACACTTGGCAGGCGGGTTGGCGATCGCGGTATGGTTTTAAAAATGCATAGAGAATGCTGCTGCCCATTCTCTAGTAAGTCCCTTAGTCGCTTTTTACGACACCCACGGGAATAAATGGGATGGAGCTATTCTTTACTTCCGGCACCACACGGAACCACACGGAGCATAGTGAACATGCCTTAGTCTATGAGACAGACAAATAACTGTTCCAGGACTGTTCCGCCAATTTGGGTGTGGTGAAAAGTTGTTGAATTTGGGTACAAGTGTTTTGCTTTCCATAATCGATTTAAAAATGTTTCCATTACTGGGAGCGGGACTCAAGCCTCCTCTCTGTGAGAGGGAGTGGGCTTTGATCCACCTCGCGGGCACAGAACAGGTTGGTAGACGTCGTATGCCTTCAAATGTTTCATTCTAGGACATATACGCCGGTTTCCTCACTATCTGTTCCTTGACCGTTTCCTCGAGCAGTGGTCTTTCAATTGGCATGTATTTAATCGAACCTTAAATAATTCCCATTATGCTTTCCTAAAAGTATTATTAAATACTCTAGAAGTAGCGCTCTCAGGCCGCTGCCGTGGCACCGCTCGCTCAGCTTGCGCGCGGTTGTCCACAGTTCGTACTTAACCTAACCCGTTTAATTAATCGGGAAATCCTACCTTATTTACAGCGACCAACTGTGAGAAAAGGCCAGAAAGTTAAAAAAGTCCATCAAAAGCCCAAAAAGTTTTAAGAGGTTCATTAATTGAAAAAAGTGTACATCATTAGAAGGTCAATAAGTTTTTAGAGGATCAGTTAAATATTTCCCCTTTCTATTTTAGACCAAAGTTTTGAACATTGTGTTACATTTATAAACCTTATAATTAATATGTTTTGATGTTACGTAGGTACCTACTGGTATGTCTACCTATGTCCCACATGTAGTTGGGTGAGGTGATATGAGCAGCGTGGGCTTGGCTGTTGCGCCACCTGGCGGTCACCTAGCATTTGTGTTGCAACGACTGTTGGAGTATGTGTCGCCTGGAAGCATTCGCGGCTAGTGATGTGATCAAGAGTCTATCGACGTTGAATGTTACATCAAGTTCTTTGAAAAAGAAAAGATTGCAATTGAAAGTTCATCGATGTTAGGACATTGTTTGTGATCATTATTTTAGCATCAGATATTTCATCTAATTATTTTATTTATTTTAGGTAGTCCCAGCTTCTGTACTTGTTCATACATAAAGTGGTCTTCGGCCGTTTGAAGCTCCAGCTACATGCAGAAGCTTAAGAGGTGTTGAAAGAAGTTCCGAGAGTATGTTCACAAGTTCCTCTTCTTGACCTGGTTCATCCATTATCTCTGGCACTAATATGGCTAGAAGGTGTAGTACTTTTCATAGTCATCATCAGTAGTCAACCCACTAGATAAAAAACAGATGAAAAGAGATGAGAGCGGGGGGATGATGGGAGGGTGGGGGAGGTGAGATGGTGGTTGAGCTGTTGTGATGGTAGATGATGATTATTAGAGAAGTATGGAAGAAGAAGACATGTGGCGTCGACCCCTAATATATTGGGATAAGGACAGGAGAATATTGACAGATCGGCTGCGTGTTTACTAAACTATCGATAGTAAGTAGTCACAACACTATCGACCTGCTCATGTGCAGGGCGCGGTCGCTCGCCTTGTGCATATGTGCGAGTAACACGCCAGTACCGACAGCAACATAAATAACTAAATGATGTACCGTCAACAAATAATCATTGCTTTACAGTTTGGTTAATATTATGTAAGCATGATAAGCCGTGCCTATTCCTTCCCGTGGGTGTCGTAAAAGGCGACTAAGGAACTTATTAGAGAATGGGCAGCAGCGTTCTCTATGCATTTTTAAAACCATTCTGCGATCGTCAACCTGCCTGGCAAGCGTGGCGATTATGGCAAATCCCCCCCTTTTTGGGGGAGGCCTATGTCCAGCAGTGGACGTCTTTCGGCTGAAATGATGATGATGATGATAAGCCGTGTGCCCGGTGGGAATTACCAACTTTCATACAAACTTATAACCGCTATTTAACCCCCTTTAAGGGATGAATTTTCATGCTTCTACCCCAGCGGTTTAGGCGGTGCGTTGCCTGTCAGTAAATAAATTAATTTAAGAATTTTACTGTCAGGGTATACAAGTAGTGCATGTTTAACTATCTTAGCTAACTAATCTTTTTTAAGCTCTAACTTTTGAAATTGCTTTTAACTTAAAAAAATAATTAGGTTTTTCAAATGCATGGGCAGAAAACTTGAGAACTCCAAGTATACCATATATTAATGAGGGCAGATTCACATTGCCTGAAAATAGTGTGAGAAATGCCTTCAATGTTTATTTATGGAATTAAAATAATAAATTATCTACAATAACTGATTTTGCCAACGCTCCTCAAAACCAACAATAATAATATATCAAAATCAAAATATAAGATAATTCAGCTCCGATCGGCCACCGATAACGCCGACCGATACAGCTGCTTGTTTTGCTGACCATACGCATATATTAACCTAATTGATTTACATACATATTGGACTATTATTTTTGCGTACCGTACGTGTTGCAGTAATGGTCGATTTAATTTTATCTGAAGCCAGGTGTTAAGAATTACTGTAGCAATTATTATCGGCGGGAGAAAAAATGGTAGAACGCTCTATGTGTGACAAGTAGTAAATATGCTTACCTCGTAGAATATTAACTGGTGCCGGACGTACAGAATAGCACCACCCTATTTCTTCCCGTGGGTGTCGTAAAAGGCGACTAAGGGACTTCCTAGAGAATAGGCAGCAGCATTCTCTATGAATTTTAACACCATACTGCGATCGCCAACCCGCCTGCCAAGCGTGGAGATTATGGCAACCCCCCTTCCTCTTTGGGGGAGGCATATTTCCACCAGTGGACGTCTTTCGGCTGAAATGAATGAACTAAATATTTGTATTTGAAAAGTTATAAAACTAATGAGCAGACGAAATTGAGGAGCAGTGGTGGCCCAGTAGAAACAGCCGTGCCTTATCGAATTGTAGGTCGTAAGTGCGCCCGACAGGCACTTTGTGTAAATAATTTCCTCACCACTGCTCTCAAAACGGTGAAGGAAAACATCGTGAGGAAACCGGCATGTCCTAGAACTAAAATCGAAGACGTGTGACATCCACCAACCCGCACTGGGCCCGTGTGATGGATTACGGTTCACTCTCTCTTACTCTGAGGAGGCCTGTGTCCCAGCAGTGGGAACATCAAAGGCTGATTATGCTATACTGTGCTATGTTATAAAATAAATTTAAAGATATGTGAAATAGTTTTAAATCAAGTGAAGTTTGTAACTTTCTTTCCTCCCTACCTACTGAAGAAATAAGCATGAATTTTGTAAGACAAATGTTCCTCGTGCTGGTTCAGTTACTTCTTAATGAGATCTGGCTGATCTGACCAACACCTATACAGTGCGTGGCTGTGACGACCTCAAGATCGATCGAGGCTATACGACACAGCCGGATCGATTCCTATAAAAGCGACTCATGGACACAAAACAGTCTGACCGTTTATGTGATCAGTCAGACCGATCAGCAGGGTAATTGCGTGACACACTTACAACTTGCCATGCATTCAATTCTGAAATTCAACAACACGGTTTTACAGAAAGTTAATTTCGTTACATTACAAGCGTGTCGTGGCACCGCTCGCTTTGCTCGCTCGGCTCGCGCGGAACTCGTCAGGAACCTAACCTAACCCGTGGAGTAGTTACGTAACACACATAGAATGCCAATGCGCATTCTGCGAATGACATTCGCAAATTCTGCGAATTGATCGCAATGGGTTTCATTATGACAGTTCACCCACGCTCATTGCGTTATTTACGTTCTTGAGCAGACGAATTTTCATTTATAACTTTGGATTAGGGATTTCCTTCAAAATCCTTCAGATTGTGATATAACTTGTATTACGCAATTGGGTTGGGGTGCTGATGCATGTTCTTTTGTTCTGATTGGTCTCGCCATGTATGGTAGTTATGCTTGGAGTCTCTCTGAGGGATCGAATTCGAAATGAGGTGATGCGGCATGGAACCAAAGTTGTCGACATAGCTCACAGAATAAGCGAACTGAAGTGGCAAGGGGCCGGCCACAATAGTCGTAGAACCGATGACCGTTGGGATAGACCTGTCTAGAGTGGAGACCGCGAATCACCAAACGTAGTATGACGCTTTCAGGCTAGGTGGAGCGACGATCTTCCCAGGGTGACTAGTAGTAGCTGGATGAGAGTTGCCGAGAATCAAGCTGAATGGCATGCAATTGGAGAGGCCTATATCCAGCAGTGGACTGTTGTAGGCTGATGACGATCTATGGTAGCCTTATATCACGTTTATACGCAGAACGCAGTTGCAAGCAGTTACAATATAATCCTATGTAATGTAAGGTTTCTTCCTAGTGGCCATCAACTCAGTTATGTTCTAATCTTGTTGTGCATGCGCCGAGGTTTAGCTCAAACGTGCCGCCGGTATTTTTAAGCTGTTGTTATTGTATTGAGTGCATTAGTACCATGGGAAAGTAAACAACATGGTCATGATTTGAGAAGGTCTTCAGGGCGAAGTCTGAAACAGTGTGACGTAGAGGACTAGATCCGAGCGACGCCAAAAGGCCCATGAGCTCAATGTGGAGAATGAAGAAAACTGAAACGCTTAGTTTGACACTTGAAGTTGTAAATTATTATTATTATCAGCCGTTTGTGTCCCACTGCGGGGCAAAAGCATTGCTTCCCTCCTTCTACTTATCCCTATCTACTGCTGATTGTGGCCAATTCTCTTGAAACAAGTTGACTTGTTCCCGCCACCTAAGAAGTTGTAAAAGTCAAACAAAAATAAAACTGCCTAGATATTCTATACTCAAACTGTAGCAATACTTCTGTTTTCAATATTACGGGTGGAAATAGAGCCTCGACACTGAAGATACTTAAATACTTCCGGTACACAATGTGCAGTCAGTCCCGTCACCAACCTTCCTGATCGGATAATCTTTCACACTACGGATTATCTATTCACTACAGTATCCGGGGGTTGATATGACATCGAGCATTAGAAATAGAACCTATGGATGGACTGTGTGAAAGATGATAAGGCTAGAAAGGGGGAGACAGCCGTGAGTATGAAAATAGTCATCAGACTATTAGAGAAATATGGAAGAAAGGGACATGTTTCGCCGACCACAAATACATTGGGATAAGGATAATAGAATGATGATGATTGTGATGAGTTTTGGAAACAGACTGTTACACAGGTATAAGCCTAGTTCGGCGGCGGCGATCTCTCGCGTCCGGCCTTGGTTCAGGCCATGGTTCGGAGTGAGAGAGCTCCTTCTGCGAAGCAGTAATGCTCGCGAAGGAGGAGGCGGAACGCGTGGGGGAGAGGCAAATTCGCCTACCCTCACGCCCCTAATAGTCACCTCGGATGATGTAGGAGTCGGGCGTCGGGAGTCGCAGGCCGATTCCCGGCCACCGTAAGCACGGGATTGTGGACGGTGAGCGATGGGTAGCTCGCCACCTGATAAGACCAGGCCCGGGTCATACGGCGCGAGTTCCACGCGCGCCTCAAAGAGATGTCAGCACCAACTGACGGGGTCCGATAGGGCCAATGCCTGCCAGGGTTGCGAGTTTGTCCGTTAGGGATATCGTAGCTTTGGCACACAGGCATCTGAAGGAACACGGGTGGGTTTTAGTCAGTAAAAGTCTGACACGCCCTCCCGCTCCGCCCAGAGCGGGAGAAGTTATTTGATTATTTACCACCCCGAAAAAAAAAAGGTATAAGCCTAGTGAAAGAGAAGACGATACTCTACAAAGACGATTTTTTTAAATTCGTTGAGCCATTTTTACGGCCGAGTGCTCAGGTAATTATGTTCAGGCCGGATTCCAGTTTAAACGGATGCAACTGAATACCAGTATTTTACATGGAGCGACTGCTTGTCTGACCTTCAGAACCCAGTATCTGGGTAACCCACCGGTAAGACTGGTTGTCAGACTTTCGGATTCGGACTGCTTAGGTACCTATTGTATCTACTGTACTCGTTGCCGACGGTATGGAATATTGCCATTTAAATATTATGTTTTTTTTAATATTTTAAATTTTTAAATACTTTTTTCATACAATCGTATTACCAACAGCTGTCCGCCGACAGCACACGTTATATTTTTATTAAAAAAAAAAACAAATAAAATTCGTACTCGTACTTTATCTTTAAAACTATGTTGTCGTTATTTCTTTCTTTTCAAAATCAAAATATTTTATTTTACATAAACCTACATGGGCACTTATGAAACGTCAGAAGCTGGTGCACGGTTCCAATTGGTCGTTTCCTATGGAGAAGAACCGGCAAGAAACTCCACGGTTACTCTTTTAAAAATAATGGGCTTTAACAATGTTTTCAAATTACAGTGTTGATAGGTATGGGAGGACAGTGTAGGCCCGTCAACAATTACCAAGTACTTAACAAAATAGAAAATGGTTTACAAAGCTACAGTCCACCGGTCAGACCCTACTGGCACCTAAAAGGTGCCGGAAGTAGTTCCCGAAAAAACGCTCACCCTTAACGGAAAGTGCCGTTGACAGCTGTCAGTTTACGAAACTGACAGTTGGCAGTTGACGTGACGTAATTAAATGCTGTTCACTCGTATCGATAGATGATATCGATGATGTGATTTAAAAATATGAAATAGGTTTTTCAGGTTTGCGAACCTCTCGATCGATGTGTCTTGATTAGTGAAACCCCTTTATGGAAACCCCAAAAAGTGTTATTTTTGCTCTATCTCGCTTCCTTCACAAGATATAGCGGTTTTTGTGTTTTTTTTTAGGAATCTTGGTACAATTTTTTTTATTTTGAAATTGAAACATCGTTTTATCGATAACATTGTTTTATTGATACTACAGGACAGCATGTATAAATGTCAAAGCAACTGTCAACTGTCACCAGTCAACGGGGCTGACGTTATGGAGGAGCACTCTATCAGACTATATCCGGTTTAACAGGCCAGGGTCTGAGAGGTTAAGCCTACAACGTTCTCTATAAAATGTTATTACAATAATACAATTTAGAACCTTGTTTTAATTAAAATTGTAGCATATAATGTCAAAGAAAAAAAAAATTATGTCAAGGAAGTATGTAAAAAAAATTAAAATAAACATTGCTACTTACGAGCAGTTAATAGACATTTACATATTTTTGCCGTTAATGAGGTACCAGGGAAGCCACATGTGCAGAAGGAATTAATGCCAAACTTCCTTGTCTTCAACGTAGTCTTGTGAATTTCACCTTATGCAGCACCGGTTGACGTCAGTACGTCAATGCCGGCTGTCGCTGAAAACCAGCGCTGTGGCTCTGTCTCGCATAGGATCACAGCATTATGCTGAGCGATGGCCGTTTTACGTACTCCTTTTCTTTTTTGTGTTAGTGTTTTTTATTCATTTCTTGATTTAATTATTTTATGACAAAAAGTGTTTGCGTAACTGCTGGAACAGTTTGATTAAAAGCGTGATTTTACGAGTGTACATAATTATACCCTGTTACAGTAACGTATCTACATAAGTATATGCTTGGTTAAATAAATTTAAACGTATGTAACACTTATAAATCTGTTTCTAGGCGTGTGCAATATGTACTTGCTAAAGATCAATGTCAGTTGGTTTTGAATTAATTAAGTTATTTTGTAGTTATTGCCGTGTAATTGTAAGTTGGTTGATTTGTTTTAGATGTGACTGTTGGGTGTGGCAAGAGAGGCATGAAAGTAGAATGAATGCTGTGGAAATGCGTTCCTTGCGAAGTAGGCATGTATGGTGTAGCTATGAATGATATAATGACGAATGATGTGATAAGGCAACGTTTTTTAAAGATGTAGTGACAAAAGTTGAAAAGATTAGATTAGATGGTTTGGTCACGTTGAGAGGATGAATGAAAAGTGACTAACAAAAGGTATTTACAAGGCTATTGTGAGTGGAAACTCCGGGAGGGGGATGCCCTAGAGTGACCTTATTGGTGAAGTTCTTCAGAAAGGTCAGGTGTGTAGTACTCGCAACCGGCGTGCGTGTATGACCTACCCCGAGTGTAAGTTTGCAAGTGAGTAAACGTAACTAGCGCGTTTGCGTTAAGATTTTTATTCTCACTCATATACTCTTAGCATTATGATCTATCGGTCAAATTTTAACGCAAACGAAATAGTGACGTTTACTCTCTTGCAAACTTACACTTGGGGTACAGAATATGTATGTACGTAAACGAAGCAAAAGGAGTATGTTAGGACAGTAGCAGGTGGCGATCTGTATTTTAAAGATTTTACAAGCATAAAGTTAATTTGCAATGTTTGTGTGTATGTTCTGAATTAAAACCACTTCATCATACCCTACGGAGTTGACATTTTACTTGGTGATTCAGTTCCAAATACAATGCAGTTTTCTTACCTCTTATTAAAAACTGTAGTACCCAAAACAAATGTATCGTATCTTTCAAAGATTCTGACGCCAAATACTAATAGTATTTTTGGCGTCAGAATCTTTGCGACTGTAATAAGCAAACAAATATTTGATACAATTCTATAAGATAAACAGTCAAATACGGTTCCCAGTGTGTCAGTACAGTACCAAGCTGTCACAAGTCAAATAATCTGTGCACTGTCAATATTTAATGCTAATAAGCTCGGTTTCTATCTGCACATGTGTGAACGGGCTTAGGGTTGTCGAGCCGCAAAGTTAACTGTTATTTACTAAGTAAGTACCTACCTACAAAGACGTTCACAAAATAAATGATGGTAGATACTCGTAATTGGTTCTGTGAACGACTAAACAAGAGAATTCTCTGGTCTATCAGAACCATTTTAGGTCTCCTCAAGACCCAGATATATGCCAGTGACCTTGATTGGTCAGCTTGCGTGTTCTGTACTGAGCTCACGCAACGCGTCGTACGTTCAGCCAGTAATAGGACTCGCCCATCAAGGACCGCTGTCCCCAATTTGACGCATTATTAATTTATAAACACAAACCAAAAGGTATTTTAATAAAACGCGTATACTAAAAGATCAATACATAAATTATCTTTAAATTGGTGAAGGTTTCAGAAAAATACGTTTGGTAGATTTTGCGCCATTCTCAGTTTTTTATCCGCATTAGACAAAACTTTACAAATTAATTTTACTATGTAATATAAACATAATCTAAAATATTCACATATTAAGTTGTTGAGAAAATGCTGTAATTTAACATATATTTTTTTTAAATCATTAACACTGCTCGTTTAGACGTGATCTTTAGTATAAAATCATTAAAAGTCCATTATCGTTGCCTTAAATATCTGTTACTGAACATACCGCTGGTAATGCTGTCTTTCTCTAACGGAAAGCATCAGAAAGTGACAGCATTACTTTTAATGGGGAATTAAATTTAATGGAGTTACGTGCAACTGGCCTATGTCCAGCAGTGGACGTCTTTCGGCTGCAATGATGATGAACGTGCAACTGGCGGATAGATAGTCGTACTAAATATTTACATTACACAAAAACAGTCGTCGGACGGTGCTGACGTCACAATTGCTTACACTCGAAAGTTTTGGACAACACTTACCTATCACGCGTTAACTCTTTCTTTCTTTCGTATTGTTGTAGTTTACTTTTGGTGCTAATAGCACCAAAAGTAAACTACAACAATACCTCCTCTTTTTTTTTCTATAATTACTGCCTCTTTTTTTTCTATAAATTTTCATGTATGGTCTGTTTCAATGGTATCTGATGAAAATGTGAAGAAATGGATCAGAAAACGATACATGAGGAGGCCAACTTGTAGTGTCACTTACATGTTGAGTGCTTAGTTGATTACTTTAACCTGGGATTCTTATCTTAATTTGTCATTGAGATGTTTTTCATTTGACTATTCAGCACCATAATTGCGTAACACACTATCAATCACAATCTGAATGATTTTGAAGTATATTGCTAATCCATTGCTTCATATGTTCTAAAATTTGTCTGCTCAACAAAGTTAATGACGAAATTAATGTTATGAACTGTCAAAATGATACCCATTGCTACCGACAGTGTGTTACGCCACTACCCCGCAGATTAATTTTATCACCTCAATTTTCGTCGTGTTTGGAAAAAGTAGTGAAATATATGTATAAAGTTCAAACCTTCTAAATACAATAAGAATGTGTTACTAATTCCCATATAGCAAAAGCGTCAGGGTAGCCCGTGAAATTAAAATTTTCTTACTTTTTTTTGCAATTTGCAGGTCAGTCACAGGTTGTATGTTGATCTAAATATGATTTGCGGCCGTAACAAATATGGCTTTACAGAATTATAATCATTAGAATCAGCAATACAACTATCTAAGTTCATAGAATCCTATATGACTATTTCATGAAATTCCAATTTTAAGTGAGTTTACACTCTTATCGGATTCTTCTGGAAGACGTGGGTTACTCTCGCGATACGTAGTATCTCTATGTAGCCTGGCTCTTACGTGCCACCCCTGTTCTCACATGTCGTTTGACGACAACGTACTTGAATCTCGGTCAAGGCCGCCAACTGATTTTTATTCAACCTGTCAAGTGCGAGCTGTTCCTTAAGTGCTCGTAATGTTGCCAGCTTTTTATTTTTGCCCAGTTTTGACCTTGTGAGGCCTACCTTTGACATTACATATACATTAAGTAATGAAAACATGGATATTCATGTCATTAGTTTTAAATAAAATCGATCCCATTAAACTACTATTTCAGATTTGGACTTGAATTAATATAGGGCTAAACTATTTTTTTTTCATGTCCGGACCTAATCAGTTGGTTATTGAATATAAATAGTATTACTTAAGTCTTCAAAACATTAGATAATTCAGCATTTTGTGAGAATTTTCTGCAAATTGAGAAAATTCTCACTTCTTCAAAGTTTTTTGATGGGAAATTGTTCAAGCTGCCAACATTGACACCTGTGAAACTACACAACGTTTAAAATATCAACTTCAAACCTAATGATGACGGCTGTAGCTTGTAATCCAGCGTGCATTGGACTGGAACTGGCTGGAACTAACTAGAACGTTCAAATTATGTAGGTACACGTAACGATGCAAATTATTATAAAAAACCCGTCTTTTTGTGTACGAGCAGCTTAATTTGGTAATACCAGAAATGTACCGAGTTAAAAAAGTGCGATGACCATTAAGCACCCGTCCCACCGCCAACGATTAACAACGATTAACGAGAAGCGAGTAGGGCTAGCAAATAAAAACACGTTGACGCTGACATGTTGTTGATGTTGTTGTTGGTGCGAGATCGCGATTGCGAGAGCGATTACTCTCTGGTATGCGTATGTACCAAGCGTGAGTCTCTCAGCCAGTGTTCTGTGCGCCAAGCAAGCGTCGCTGAGCGATAATATTCTCTGCGATAGCTCTTGTCGCTATAACAAACGAATATTCGCCAGCGCGGCAGCGGTGTGAATAGTCAGCGATTACCTACACGGGACCAATTACCATTCTTTTGTACGTTTCTTGAGCGAGAACATCGCTGTGAGCTATAGTCGCTTCCCGATCGGCGGGCGGTCGGACAGGTATTTTTCGAATTGTTTACAAAGTTAGTTACTGTTTCCTTGACTTTAATTTGCTATGGCGCTTATATTTTTAAGAGTAGTTCATCTAAAAGCTTAAGCTTGCCTATGTCTGGGAAGACGTATTTTATTAAATTTCCTCGTTATTTATGATGTGTAGCAAGTTCACTTTACGATATTTGACTGAACAGGACTTTGATTCATTTTTACAGTCGCTCAAACTGCCAGAATTCGTCTAGAACAATGCCACTAAAGGTTACTTATTTCTAGGTCTAGACAGCATTGCTGTGTTCTGATCTACAGATAAGGATGGCCAGTGTTTACAGTCTAAGACTTCTCTATGATTAGCATCTTATTTGCCATCCCTGGGGTGGTACAGGTAGGCAAAGTATCGATATCTTTTTCCCGATATTATTATAACGATACCTCTTTGTAAAAATATTTTTAGGGTTTCATATACAGCCGAATGAAAAAACGGAACCCATATAGAATCACTCTTGTGTCTGACAGTCCGTCTGTCACAGCCAATTTGCTCCAGATCCAATTCAGTTGGCATTTTAGTGACCAAACACGGACATGTTACGTAAATAAATTAATTTTGAATAAGGGAGTCACTTCTGGGAGACAAATAAGAAAATAAAAATATAAATTTTGCACATTGTACCGTGTGACATATCAAATGAAAGGGCTTACTGTGACGGTCTAAAGTATAATTTTTTATAATTTTAAAATAAATAGTTTTAAAGTTATTTAAGAAAATAGATTAAAATTTACCATGCCATAAAATTTTAGGCTCCGTAGTTTCAGAGAATAGGGGGCCAATAACTTCGAAACTACTGAGCCTAAAAAAATTACACTAAATAGTTCTTAACACAATATAGAATACAGGAAAACCTATAAGAAGTCTATGGTCCTACAATAACATGGTAAATCTCCCAATATTGTGTCTACAAACTACAATGTTAAGTTTGTTAATAAGATAAATTAATCCCAACTACGGAACGTCCAACACGCACTTGACCGGTTTTTCTTGGTTTTACTTTTCTGAAGGAATTAATCACGTCCCATCAGATGGAATGTCAGCTTGTTAGCCAACCAGAAAAATACTTCTCATTTCTCGTTTAAAACACAGTATTCTAATGTAGTCAGTGGTAATATTTACATTTGATTTCAATTATCCATTATAATTCCTATTACATAAGTTCCTCAGCCGTATTTGTTTGCCAAAAGTCGTTAAAGTTTATAGTATTCAATATTAATGTAGATGCGGACATCATTAGCACCAGCCCACGTGTTTCCCGATTTTATATTACCATTGTAAATTATGTTCTGATGAACTACCGTAACGTATTAATATGGAGATTTTATCTTCATTTTGGGCATTATTTTGTTTACAAGTTATTAAATCTATTCTTAATCTATACTAATATTATAACCAGGTAAAGTTTGTGAATTTGTGAGGTTGTAGGGGGTAATCTCTGGATCTACTGAACCGATTTTGAAAATGCTTTTACCCATAGAAAGCCACGTTATTTGAGAGTGTCATAGAGTAAAAATGTTTACCGCCCAACGAAGTGGGCACAGGTCAGCTAGTATCTATTATAAATTAGTTTGTATGTAGGGGGTAATCTTCGGAACTCCAGCATAGCTATTTACAACCACACGACAGGTTATCGAATCGAAAATGACACATTTTTAAACACTAACCTGCTTTGCCCCCGACAGCAAGCTCTCGGAAGAATGGCGGTCGTCTATTTGATTCAAACTGACAAAATATTCGGGTTTTGGATTTGTGAACAGCCTTTAAAGGACTCTTTTGATAAAATTGATTGATGTTCGATTCGGCACGGCAGCGTATCGTACGTTTGTGAATAGCTATGCTGATCCGATTCCGAAAGTTCCTTCACTGATGGGAAGCTGCAGCATTGCTGACTAACTTAAGATATATTTTTAGTTAAAACAAGAAATTTCACGCAGACAAAGTCGCGGGGAAAAGCTAGTTTAATATGAGATACTGCCTCGTTGGTCTAGTAGCCGCAAGCGCGACACCCGAGCATGAGTTCCTAGGTTCGATCTCCAGATTAGGTAAAATGTTATTGGGTATTTTCATATGGCATTTCTCAGTAGCACCCCATAGCCTAGATGTGTGCCCAATGATAGTCTCGCTGGTCATTGGTCTAGTGACGTTTGACGTTTGACAAGTGCTGATTCTCAGCCTAGTTTGAATAAATGACTTTTGGTTTTTGATTTTGAGTGGTCACAAGCGCTACTGCCGAGCATGAGGTCTTGGGTTCGATTCCCCGGTCACGCAAAGTGTTATTGGGTTTTTCCATCAGGAATTAGCAGCCTGGAGTCTGGATTTGTGCCCGGTTGATGGCAATAGGCTCGCCCGCTTTTACATGGGACTATACATAACTGGCTAAATGTGGGTGTCATCATCATCATCATCATCATCATTCAGCCGAAAGACGTCCACTGCTGGACATAGGCCTCCCCCAAAAGGTGGGGGGGGGGGGGGTTGCCATAATCGCCACGCTTGGCAGGCGGGTTGGCGATCGCAGTATGGTGTTAAAATGCATAGAGAACGCTGCTGCCCATTCTCTAGTAAGTCCCTTAGTCGCCTTTTACTACACCCACGGGAAGAAATAGGGGAGTGCTATTCTTTACGTCCGACACCACACAGACTAAAATGTGGGTGTACTTACTTTTACTTTTTATACACCTCCGCCAACCCCATTAGTAAAGTTTGTAAGTTTGGATGTGGGAGGAAATGTCTGGAACTTCTGATCCGATTACGTAAATTCTTTCACTGGCATACGCCAGTGAAAGAATTTACTGGGCCATAGTGTAACTATACAGTTACACTATGGCCCAGTGCTGTTGGATGTGCTGTTGGCGAGCGGAATCGGGGCCTCGCCTCTTGTCCGCGGAAGCTACACGGTGGTTCGCCAATGCGAGCCCCTCAATTTGTGCGCCTATTGACGGCTGGTAACTGCCGACTTCCATAGCGCCATAGACATTTTATATGTCGGAAATACGTTAGTCACTCGTTTGACTAATCGGGACGCCAGCGCCACCTAGCGGCGCTCGACAGAGTCTACAACATAACGCTCGACCGGAGTTGAATTCAGTTGGTCGGTGGCGGTCGAGGAGTGAACACGTTTAGAAACTGTTGCGCGTTCCGTATAGTTGTGTCGTGTTATCGTGTACCTATATTGTGTGAAACTGTGAAATTTATAGTGTGATTTTGATTGTAAATTATAATTTGATTTAAACTGCAAACGGTTTTTCTATTGCGCAATAATCAACACTACCCATAGTACGCCCACAGCAGTTAAAATATGGCTGACGATAACGAGAAAGACATACCTTCTCCGTTATATAGAAAATAGAGTTGCACAAGTCGCGGGCAGAAGCTAGCAGGTTATGTGATAAAATAGTTAAGTGGACAAAGTGACGTACTAATCAAGGTCAAGTGCATTGACAAAGTGGAGCAATGACCATCCGGACTAATTGTATGTTTTGCAAATAATTTTGCAATGTATACCGAAGCTAGTTATATCGAGGCGTTGACAAGTTGCAGATAGAAAAATAACAATGGAACTGTTGCAATTACAAGAAAATTATCTAATTAGTTATAAGTTGTTATTTATGTACATAATATTTTAATTCTAACTTAATAAATAAAATAATCTTGATTAAAAAATACCTTCTTGATGGTCAAACAGACTACCCTATTCACAACTGTGTGTGTACTAAATAGCCGGAATAGTAATCGTCTCCCGGATCGGCACTCAACTTCTTTTTCTTACTTTCTTTCTTTTTTTTTTTTAAAACGTTGCCCCACACTAGGAATTGCTCCTGTATTGTGGGCGCGTTTACAAACATTTAAACTCACATACACAAACAGCCAGACCTGGAACAACTACTTGTAGATTTATACTTCAATAAGGCGATTAATACACGGCACCGCGCACCGCCGCGGTTTCATATGGTGAGAGCACCGCTCAACCGCGCGGTCGGGCGCTGTACGTGTGTTAGGCATCAACGGATTTATTAGAGGCCAAAGCGACATTGAGATCCGCTTCACCGCCTACCGCGGCGGTGCGCGGTGCCGTGTGTTAATCGCCTAAGGCGTGTGACCGATGGGATTTATAAACAAACTTTAATTCCCTATTTAAACCCTTTAGGGGAAGAATTTAAGAGCAGTGATGGCCCAGTGGTAACCGCGCCGTGGGTTCGAAGGTTCGAATCCATATTATGCAACCGCTTAACTTTATGTAAATAATTTCATTCAATAAATTCTATTCTATTCTATCACCATTGCTCTCAAAACGGTGAAGGAAAACATCGTGAGGATACCGGCATGTCCTAGAACCAAAAATTCGAAGACATGGGCCCACGTGGTGGATTACAGCCCGCTCCCTCTCACAGAGAGGAGGCCTGTGTCCCAGAAGTGGGAACATTATTGGCTGATTATGATGTTATTGAGGGGAAGAATTTAAAAAAATCCCCCATTAGTGCTCACCTTCGTTATAAAGAAACTCTTGCGCAAAATTTTATACTTCTAGACTAGATAAAGGCTGTACGTGTTTGTCAGTGAATGAACTTAAGATTTTTATTATGAAGAAGAAGCTACATAACTTGAATTTTGGTAAAAATTTAGGTAACACAGTCAGCAAAGTATTGGAGCTAATTGCGCAAGGTTCCTTTTTTAATGGCATCTCGCATGTCAACCTTGAGGTCGTCATCTGCTTAGCCGGACTTTCCGGCCTCTGGATGCCCCAGTAAATGTAGGCCTCCTAAACTTATAACTATAAGTGATTACACGCTAAGGGCAACCCCTCGGCTTAGGGTGTCGCTGGAGGAGGATAGCAAGGGACAGGTTGGACCGGATTAATAACTGCTCAGGGTGCGACAGACGTAGCTAAATTAAAATGTAAGCGTCGTCATGTGGTGGTAATCATTATTTGCCTAGTCTTGTCCTAATTGTGATGGTAATCATTATTTGCCTAGTCTTGTCCTAATTGTGATGGTAATCATTATTTGCCTAGTCTTGTCCTAATTGTGATGGTAATCATTATTTGCCTAGTCTTGTCCTAATTGTGATGGTAATCATTATTTGCCTAGTCTTGTCCTAATTGTGATGGTAATCATTATTTGCCTAGTCTTGTCCTAATTGTGATGGTAATCATTATTTGCCTAGTCTTGTCCTAATTGTGATGGTCGTAATAAAACCAAAAAAATAAAGTAAAGAAGTATAAATTAACTGCGTCGTCATCGTTTAGAAATTAAACTTGAGTGTAAGAGTTACTTTCTCTTTAACCGCTGTTTACGTTAGTGTGGTGAGTCACTGTGGTGGTTAACAATATCTCCATAATTGAGACTTGAATTAGTTCTGTGTAATTAATTTTATAATTTCTTCCGTTTCCCTTGTGTATGGTAAGGGAGTATTATGTATCACGAATATCAATGACCGATTGTAACACTTTATTTAAGGTACTTTACCACACCTCTAACTATCATTGCGGGTTCCAAGACAATGTCCTAACATGATCATTGCTATGCTCTAGTATTAGTACTATGAGTGAAACTAAAAAACACATAGGTAGAAATTTTGGTCTGTCTTTGGATGACGGACGCAATGCATTGCACTGCGAAGCACGTATGGTTCTAACAACACAGTATGTTGTTTTCAGCGAAATACGTGGATTTTTTGCCAGAGACCTTGCCACTTTGTCATGAACTACTTCATGAGGAGCTTCACGACCATTTTGGTCGCCATATATACATTTCTAAAAACCAACAACATGTGTAACATTACTTAGTAGTTTTTTATTACACACAAAAATCCTTGCAATGAGAAGGACAGATACCTTTCTTTCTTTCTTAGAACTGTGTGTGAACTGTATGAGTGACAGATAATTTCACAACTCCAATCTGTTAAGATTTAGACCGGTTCTACTCAGACTTGCGAACTAAAATATGTGTTAGTAATCATTGCATGGGACAGTGGCTCTCAATAGTCTCAATCCTTGAAGTTGCTGGAGCTTTTACTAGTTGACAAGACTTAGCCTGTGATATAATCGTAGCTCATAATGGAACACCGACATTGGAAGATATAGGTATTCACTATTTTCTGTTCCCAAAGTTAATTCTTCCCTTTTCTTATCTCTGTCTGTATCATCTTTCCTTTACAAGAAGCCTCACGTCCTCTTTCGAAGAGATCTTTATTAACATTTCATCCTTCTCCTTTTCATTTCAGTTATTGAAATCATCGAAACGACGAAGAAGAAAGTCTTTTTAACCGACTTTCAAAAAGGAGGAGGTTCTCAATTCAACGGTTTTTTTTTGTATGTTTGTTACGCGATTACTCCGTCAATTATAGACCGGTTTTGAAAATTATTTTTTTGTTTGAAAGGGTATACTCCCTAGATGGTCTCATTGCCACCAAATCAGAATCTGATGAGGGGATCTCATGGAAATCGAGGGCAAGCCTCAAATTTTATAGGCAAACCTATAGTGATTTGGGTATTTAGTATAGTAACTCGAGCATTTGCTCTCGGAAAGCACCATTTGGTGAAGTGGAACTGATGATGGAGACCACAGATGGCCACCGGAACCATATAATAATGAGTACCTATTTTACGGGTTGCGATTAGGCAATTTATGCTCGTCACTATGCATATGGTGAGTGGCAGTTCTCCTGGTTCTTACCAGGAGAACTACTCAACAATCAACATCCCAGCATCGGGAATAGTAATATTTTGTGAAAGGCGATAAGCGGTTAACATTAGGCTATTGTAACTTAGATAAATTCAAAACTGACCCACTAATAATATACAAATTAAAAATCTTTATACAAAAAAATAATAACCGACTACCAAAAATAACACTACAAAGTGAAAATAACTTTAATTTCGGAAGTCGGTGGCAATAAACTCAAATACAGATCCAAAGACAGCGACTTCCGCAATTAAAGTTATTTTTCATTTTGTAGTGGTATTTTTGGTAGTCGGTTATTATTGGTTTCCATATTCAGCATCTTTGAAAGCTGTAAGATACTGGTACCACCCCTGCGTGACTAAGTCTCTTTCTCTTTACAATCTCTCCTTGTCAACAAGCACCTGTGCAGCTTTTACAAAAGTTTGACCACCTTTGCCAGTAGGTACCAGAATATGTGTTGTATGAGATTATGTGCCACGTATTACGTAACTAGTGTAGTGCCCTCATAACCGCACGTATGTGCCGCGCTTAATGTATTTAGACCACATTAAAATAGGGCTGTACTTGTCGGATAAGTTGTCAATAACATTTGTATAGAGGTGCATTAGCCTTCAGTTGTGACGAAACCTACTTGAGAACATGGGGGCAGAGTGAGTCGGTACCTACTTGAAAACGTGGGGGAATAGTAAAGCCCAGCTAGTTACCTTGATGGCATGAGATATTCGTATATGCCCAATGACGTATTATAAATAGACGCGTCATACACGAACATTAGTGCACTTAAAAACAGCGTAGTAGCTACATACTTGCGTACTATGATACTGTATTTACTAATTATTCATACAGTGCGCGAAGAAAAGGATAGACCTATACCAATAACTGTTGTTAGAAAGAGATGAACATACATATTTAGTTACGTCACTAGCTGCTGCATGTTCATTGGCGCGTACGCGTCGGTCGCAGCAGTCAGGAAAAATGGCTGACTGGCTGTACAAGTACAAAACTAAACAACGTTTTCTTAAAATAAAAAAATACATTAAGTACTTATGCGTGAAATGTGACGGTTTTCGGTACTCTCACAGTAGTAGTGTAGTTTGTACATCGTGTATAGAAACGGGAAAGCATTTTCTTCACAAATAATTGCTGAGAATTGCGTGTAGCCGCGTCACTGGATGGTGCGCGACTAATTTCATGTCAGGCGATTGCCTGCGGGTAACGCATCTAAAGGTAATATTACTTTTAATTTTTTCAAAAGGCAATAGTAGTAGACTTATAATAATCGATGGCACGCAGTTCTGCTGCTGTATTAAAGGCTTTTCTACCAGTTCAATCATCAATCACATTTGCTCAACAGCATTCTTTCCCGTGACGCCTATATGATTGTTTGGGAGTTGTTACAACGATTTCATAACATAACGCCTCTAATCGGCTAAGGGTTGCACATTTCATCAGTTATTTTATGTGCCATGTAACAGGAGGCGAGCCTATTGCCATCAACCGGGCACAAATCCAGAGTTCGGGCTGCTACTTAAAAATTCCTGGTTTTTTTTCTTTCGATTTTCGACTTTTTTATAACGATCTGGGAATCGAACCCAGGACCTCATGCTCCGCAGTAGCGCTTGCTACCCCGACACCAACGATTATCTTGCTCTAATCCCAATTTGATTGTGGTTGGCGCAGCTTCTTCAAATTCCATGCAATCCATCAATATTTTTTCGATGAAATAATGATTTATGTATCAAGAAGTTCATAAATAGATCTTATTTTCATATCAGCGCATCCCTAGAAACCAGTTTGCCAGACATTAGCATACAATAGTGTGTTCACAGCGTTATTTATTTAGGTCTGTCTCGAATTAGTCACAACCACATCTACTAAGAGTAATTAGTTTATAGTAATTAATGCTTGTCTTAGTTTTTTGAGGAATTCCTATCTGAAGTGTAGTTATAATATTATCTTTTAATTGTAGTACGGTCCATAATTATCTTTTAAGTTTAAATTTTTATTTTATTATGGATTGTATTTTTTTCTGAGTTGTAGAAGCTTCTGTGTTCATATCCTTCTACATGAGATGAGTAGTTCCGTAAAAATTAAAAAGATTGTGTTTGAAATTACGTTAGGTTAAGTTACTATACCTAATCTACTCAAATTCTCTAATCTACTAATGATGTGTTAAAACTGCAAGAATAATTCTAAACAAAGTTTTACTTAAACTTGCAGTTTTAACACATCATTGTTAAGTTTTTTGTAAAAAAAAAAAACGAATTTAATAGGAAGGTAGCAACCTAGCAAGTGCCAGTAAGAGTGCCTTCGCTATAAGAAGAGGCTACTGTCCTGCAATAGGAAATTAGTAGGATTATAATAATCTATCTAGGTTATCTTTTTAAAACAAACCTTTTGGTACCAATTTTATTCTAAGTAGGTGTACCATAATTACCATAAAACTAATAATGCCTTTAGTAGGTACTGATGACAGCTGCCCTTGAACAAAAACTCGGGTGATCGACCCTTGTTGAATTGAGGTGCATCTGTCACGCATTTTGTGCGCATGATCTTCGCTATGTACCTATGTCGTGTATATGTATTGTTAGATAAAGTGCTTGTACTTGTACCTATGTTTGTAAGGCTGTTTGTTGTAGCCCTTTAGGCAAAATAAGAAAAGTGGCTCTTTGTGGCTTCTATGAGTGGTATAAACGAGGGGCCAACGATGGCTCTACGAACTCTGAAGAGTTGTTTACGAGTACTCTGTGAGGGGTCTACGTCGGGTCGACGAGGGCCTACGATAGGCCTACGAGGTGTCTACGAGTGATCTATAAGGGGTCTAGAGGGGTCTACAAGGGGTCTACGAGGAGTCGACGAGCGGTCTACGAGGGGCTTACGAGTAATTTGATATGGGTCTACGAGAGGAGTAGGAGGGTTCTAAGATGGGTCTACGAAGGTTTTGGAACCCTGATGAGTCCACGAAGACCCAATAAAATAAAGATATATTTTCAGACAACCAGGGCTCATAGTGTTAGTTATAAAAAAAACTTAAAGAGTATGTTAGTAGGTCAGAGATAAAAGTGGAAAACTAAATTTCGATTCATCAACCCGCGCTTCTCACATGCAGATTGATGAATCGATTGAACACAGCCGTGTCCAACCTATCTGCTATAATTTTTAGGATGCTCGCTACTCCCCCGTACAGTTTTCATGACTGATGCGGTTTTCTTCCTCATAATTGCATAGAAATCATCTATATGCGCGTCAGCAAACATATCTGATGCATTACAAGAACGCGGGAGCCGCAACAGTGTCCTGAAAATGTTAAGGGATCCTTTTTTTTTTTGGGTCGGAAATTATCAAATAACTTCTCCCGCTCTGGGCGGAGCGGAAGGGCGTGTCAGACTTTTACTGACTAAAACCCACCCGTATTCCTTCATTTACCTGTGTGCCTGGGCCACGATATCCCTTTCGGACAAACTCGCAACCCTGGCAGGCATTGGCACTATCGGACCCCGTCAGTTGGTGCTGACAACTCTTTGAGGCGCGCGTGGAATATGATGCGCCGTCGACCCGGGCCTGGTCCTTATCGGACGGTGAGCTACCCATCGCTCACCGTCCACAGGCCCGCGCCTACGGTGGCTGGAAAATCGGCGACTAGGGGCATGAGGGCGCGAACCTTGCCTCTCCCTCACGCGTTCCGCCTCCTCCTTTGCAAGCATTACTGCTTCGCAGAAGGAGGTGACGGCCTCCCATGCACTCTCGCTCCGAACCATGGCCTGAACCAGGGCCGGACGCGAGAGATCGCCGCCGATGTTAAGGGGTCCTATAAGGGGTTTAAGCAGGGACACGGTGTTCTACGTCCGAATAACGTCTACACTGACGAACACTCAATGTGAAGTATTGCAACGAAAAACTTAAATCAAAAGGCCTTCAGTGTACCTATTTTGCAACATTGCAAAAATTCATTAAATTAGCATCAATGTCATAGGTCCTACATAGATTAAGCCTTAAGCTTTATAAAAAACCCGACGTAAGTCACGGTCAGGCACTAGTGTATGAAACCAGTCGTGCACTGTGCGTACAATTATATTGACATGTGGTCACAATTTACCTGTATGTATGTGTTACTGTGTGAATGCATGTGTGTGTGTGTCAGACATGTTGTGCAATAAAGGAGTGGGTTCGTTCCATGCGTGATGAGAGCATTTTGAGTTTGTTTGATTTGTTTAATATTAGACTTTTGATTGATTTTAATTTGTCAAGCTGCAAAGTTTGAATCTGAATATGTTGCTTTCAAAGGTCGCTGAACAGTAAAATCTCATGCTAGACTGTTGTTTATTAGCCGCGTCTGTGATTTTTAACTGACTTCCAAAAAGGATGGTCCCATTATCACCAAATCAGAATCTGATGATCTTATGGAAATCGAGGGAAGGCACACCTACAGCGTTTTAGGTATTTTTTATAGTAACTCATGCAGTTGGACTTGAAAAGCACCATTTGGTGAGGTGGAACTGATGATGAAGACCACAGATGGCCACCGGAACTGCGTATTTCACGGTTGCGATTCGATTAGGCACGTTATTAAGGTTACTATAAGCAATTTATGCTTGTCACAATGCATATGGTGAAGTCCATCAGTTCTAGTCCTCCTGGTTCTTACCAGTCTCCTCAACAATGAACGCCGCAGCATCGGGAAGATCAATATTTTGTAAAGGGAGATGAGCTGTTTACATTAGGCTATTGTAACTAAGATAAATTACGAACTGACCCACTAAAAAGTGAAAAATGGACTTAGTAATTACTATAGATTGTAAGTAGAGGGGGTTATTTCTGTTGCTGCTCAGTTGCTTATTACCAAGGTGAGACGTGATGTTACACATCATATTGTGGTATAGTAATTTTATTCTAGGTGCATCGTTTTCACATATAATTATATAATTAATGTACCTATAAAATATATTGTACAAGATTTTAAAAGAGTAACGGTGGAGTTTCTTGTCCATTCTTCTCCATACGAAACTACCTTTTGGAAGGGGCGACTAGAATCAATTCTATTTTTTTGTAAATATTGACGTTCAAAAGTGCCATAAATGTGCCTATTTGAAATAAACAATTTGACTTTGACTTTGACTTCATATGCGGTTACTGTAAGGCTCGCGCGATTGTTTTTTTGTTCGTACATCTCATACAGATCATTTCAGACAGCTGTGCTGCTGGGGAGTTTGTTGCGCCACTTCTTCTTCCCAGCTAAAGCACTAGGAAGTGGTGAAGGGTGGGCGTTTTTAGGGTACTGTCTCATGTAATTTTTGACGTTCTAAAAATTGCTGATTCTCAGCCTAGTTTGAATAAATGATAATTGTGTTTTTTTTTTTTTGTACGCGCACAATCTTCATAGGCCAAGTTTTTTCTAGATTGATACAAATGTTACGTGTAAGTACCGATACATTACTAAATCAAAATAAATCTATCAAACCCACTTATACACAGCCTGACTAGCTCCCAAAATAAACATGACATATTATCTCACATCGTGACATAAACTAATAATCTCTCAATCTTAATGAGTTACGACACGAATACCCGTGTCTCGGGATATACATCACAGAGTAACTGAAACTGAGGGTTGAGCCTTATTGTACTGCGATTGTATCGACTGATATGTACTGATTGTAAACATGTTTTTAATTCGGTGATCGGAGATATTGTTAAGGGTAGGCTGCATTCAGGAATTATTATTTTTTCAAGACATGAGTTCTAAGCTTTCTATCTTTTAGAAATAGCTACGTAGGTATGATAAGGAAGGAGTATAGATTTGAATTTATTCTGCGTCATGACATGGACAAGGTTTTACAGAAAGTGGCATCATTTTATTACATTACAAGCGCGTCGTGGTACCGCTCGCTTTGCTCGCTCGGCTCGCGCGTGGTTTGCCACAGTTTCAACCTAACCTAACCCGCGGAATAGTTACGTAACACACTTATAATGACAATAGATCGCAATGGGTTTCATTTTGACAGTTCACCCACGTTCATTGCGTTATTTACGTTGTTGAGCAGATGAACTTTTCAAACTGTGATGTGTGGATTAACAATATCCTTAAAACTCTCTGTGTTACGCAATTAGGGTGCAAGCCAGTGAGATGATCTGGGTACACGGTACACTAGCTTAGTTACTGCGACCAACGGTGAGAAATGGTCAGAAAGTTAAAAAGAGGCTCGATTATTTAAAAAAAATTGTGCGCCTTTAGAAGCGCAAAAAGTTTTTGAGGTTCATTATTTTATACCATATTCTACTGGCATTGACACAGGAGTGTGATTTGTTTGCCGCGACATGAATAGACGTATGTCGTGCATGTTCGAGATACTGTGAGATGATGGACGAAAGATGAGGTGCCAATATTATTTGATCGTTTTTTGTAGTTCTACCTGTTTTGTTAGTTATTTTTGTATTATTTCTTACTGTTATTTCTCCCTTATTGTAAATGTATCTGTTTTTATTGAAATTTAACTGTACAATGACTTGGATCTGGGTCTGTAATGTTGTGCATGTGTTTTACCAAATAAATCAATCTTAACTAATATTATAAATGCGAAAGTAAGTTTGTTTGTTACCTTTTCACGCCTAAACCACTGAACCAATCAACCTGAAATTTTGTATATATGTTGTCAGGTGTACAGAAACGGACATAGGGTACCTTTCATCCCGAAAAAAAGTACTGTTCCCGAGGAAAACAACAATAACATTCATATGATAATAGATGGCGCCACGTGTCTTTCGAATCATGATTGAATTAAATTACTATAGAAACTTTAATAGTGTGTTAAGAGTTTTTTGCCGTCAAACGCCAAACAACAAGCAGTGTACAACCCGGATTGATTGTCAAATTCTAAATGAACGCGAGCTAAGCCGCGGGCAAAAGCTAGTAAAAAATAAATAAATAATTTAAAAAAAAGTGTTCTTCTTTAGAAGGTCAATAAGTTTTTAGAGGATGAGTTAAATATTTCCCTAATATAAATAGGTATTACCGCCTGGTTGCCCCTTTATGTATAATCATTTAATTTACTTTTATGTTTCCATAAATGTGTGGCAGTGCCTTAACTGATTATCATGTTTTGCTAACGAAATTATTGTTAAACCAACGTCGTAATTATGAATGATCATATTAAGACCCGAAAATATGCACTACTGTTTATAAAGTTGATTCAATGAAAATTCAACCTTAACTCGAATGGAATATAATCTAAAACTTGCGTGGGAGCCTCGGAAAATGGAGTAGGTACCATTTATTTTGCGGTATAATCATGGGATATTAGATCTTATATGTTAAGGATATGGTGTATATAATGTGAATAATGTTGTAGTGTAATTGTGAAAGGTGCAATGTCGCTATTGTCACTGGAGCGACATTGAGGAAGGTCGGTTTAATGCGGGATGTAGGGTCGGCAAAAAAACCATCACTTACAAAATACAATACTGTTTTTGATTGCTAATTAATATAAACACTCTTTTCTGAAATTACAACAGCATTTATTGAGGCAAACTTCAGAAGTGTCTAAATCCCTTGGTTTTCAAAAAAGCCAGATGTCCTAATTTCCTATGCAGTTTTCGGCAAACTTTAAGTACAGCTCTTTAAAAAGTGACAGGAGATAAAATTATGACGAGGTAACACTACAGGGCTTAGTCGTTAAATGCCCAATTCGTAAAATGCCCAACAGCTTGAAAAACAGCTAATTCGCTAAATACCTAGTTCTGAAAATACCTATTTCTGGAAATGCCTAATTCTTAAAAATCCCAATTCTCAAAAAAACTATTCTTAAAAGGACCAATTCTTAGAAAGCCAAATACTTAAAAAGACCAATTCTTAAAAGGATTTTTTTTGCCACTTAGATAATTCGAATAATAATATAGTATAATAGTACCTATGTATATAAAATGAGGAAATGGGTACCCAAAATAAAATTGCTGAAAGACAGAGCATCCTCTGCTGCCCAGTCATTCGTTGTGCCATGTCGGTGTTTAAGAGAGGCCTTTGTCCAGCAGTGGCCATCTGTCAGCTGTGATGACGAAGCCAACGATCATTCTATTCCGTATTGTAGATCACTCACATATACCAGTAACCCTGTCCACGCACATAATACCACATAAATTAAACATTCACACTATAGGCCTACTTCGGCTGCTCTCGGTAGCGGTTATCTTTCACCGGTAGTAAGCAGAGGTCGCGTCGTGCGCCCGCGCACTTACTGTGTCAATGACGCCCTTATCTGTCCCAAGCGGAGTTCGATACTTTACCAACTTGTTACCAACTGGTAGATTGACATTAGCCAATCTTTTTCTAGATTTTTGGCAAGTAGGTAAGTAGGACTTGTCCTGAATGAGATGCTGAGATGAAATAGTAGGTAAGTAGGACTGGTCCTGAATGAGATGCTGAGATGAAATAGTAGGTAAGTAGGACTTGTCCTGAATGAGATGCTGAGATGAAATAGGCTCCTATACCTATTGGGATAGGGCTCAGATTGCAAAAGAATGAGAATAATTGGAAGAAGGAAGCCATTTGCCCGGTGCGCGGTGGTGGGATTCAATAGGCAATATTTATTTATTATTTATATCAATCACAATTATAACACCTTTACAGACATATCCAAGGCGATGTTATAAGTCGCAATGTCTACTTACACAGATTTATACAAAATGACCAGTAAGGAAAATTACTCACAATTAAATTAAATTAATTTTAAACATGACAACGTTTATACTACACCTCTTTCAATCATTCATTTCAATGAATCTCGGCAGATTTTGCCCAAATATATCCTCCGAAACCGTAATACTGTTAATAATACGTGCAGCACGTGACATAGGGGCAAACTTGAGTAGGTTAGTCCTAGCCGCTGGCACGTCGTCACAGAGCGGGGTGGCGGCGCGCAGCACGCACCCGCCCGGCGCGCGCAGCCGCAGCGCTGCCAGCACCTCCGGGTGGTGCAGCAACCCTAGCAGTACGCGAGCCACGTACTTGACCAGCGCCACGTCCCTTCTCACTGTCAGCCTGCCAATTTCATCTGCCCGCCTTTTTTCCCAACTATGTTGCGGTCGGCTTCCAGTCTAACCGGAGGCAGTTGAACACCAGTATTTTACATGGAGCGCCTGCCTATCTGACCTCCACAACCCCGTTACTGGGTAACACCCCTTGGTAAGACTGGTTGTCAGACTTTCAGGCTTCTGACGACCCGTAACAACTGACAAAGATCTATAAATAACAGCCGGGACCAACGGCTTAACGTGCTTTCGGCAATCCAATAGGCAATAATAATATACGTTGGATGCAGGAAGCACAGGATCGGACGATGTGGTGATACATGGGGAAGGTTATTGTAAGGTAGTTGACGTCTTTCGGCTGAATGATGGGTTTGGAAAGTATGTTGGGGCCTATGGCGTTTGATGGAAGTTAACGGAAGCCATGGAAGAACGGCTGATCTCCAAAATAACTTGACGACACGGTCTGGCTAGATTAATATGTTATATTCTAAAAATAAATATTACGCGTAGGTGAAGCTTTTTGGACTTCTGGCAAACTAAAATTCCTTTGTATTTAAAGCCTTGTGAGGACAACATTAAGTCTAAATATCTTTAGGGCATCTAAAATTGTCAGTTAGTACTTCAAGAATAATAAAAGAATTAACCCGTGACTTCGTTCGCGAGGAAGTCATAAGTTGTAATAGAAAAAGGCCTCGTTTGCCGCAAGCGCTACTGTTGATCAGGAGGTCCTGGGTTCGATTCCCGGGTCAGGCAGAGTGTTATTGGATTTTCCATCTGAAATTTCTCAGTAACAGTCCGAAGTCTGGATGTGCCTGGTTAGTGGCAATAGGCTCGCCCCTATTAAAAAAAAATCGTTTAATTCAGGTATTAAACCCATAGTAAAATTACAATAATAATACAAAATTACAATCCATTATAAATTTAAATTAAATTACATGCATCAAAACTAAATTAAATTACAATAGATATTAAAAATTAAATGAATTACATTAAATTAAAATACAGCGTCTTAGCATGTACACACAGCGAAGTGTTACATACACTATTTGGTTCGTACATGCACATAGTCGAGTGAGGAAGGATGCCTTGAGTTTCCTCAAGAGCCCGTAAAAATCGGTAACTCGGTTCTCAACGAACATGCCAGACGCACTACACCGCCAAGGCGCTCTAAAGGCGTTATTATATTGTACACGTAGAGTGTTATAAGCACTCTTCGTGTATGTGTACCAGAGCTGACTGGTGTAGAACGATTGACAGTAAGCCTTGAACAGAGTTATTTTAGCTTGGTTGGAGCAGTGAGAAAAGCGTCGAGCCAACATGTTGCTTCGATATGCGATACTACGCCTCTGTCGTTCCAGATCAGCATCATCTTTTCTGTGATGATGTTTTGCCTGGTCCTTTAAGATTTTTTGTTAATGTCATTAATACACATACTCACTCAGTACACAACCGAATCATATCCATACACTCAAACACACAAACTCAGAGCACATATATACAATATATACACCCATTCGTTTACTCAAACACCGAAACTTTCACATCAAAAACATATTCCTCACTCAAAACTCATATTACAATCATTATTACAGTAAGTAGTTGTCTATTGTCTCATTGTATTGAAATATACACTTCCTTGATACAACTATTCATCCTAGATTCACTATGTTTTAATGGATAATATTTTACAAACGGTATCTGAGTTAGACAACATTGAAATTGCTCGTTCTGTCTCCTGCGATTATTCAGAACTCCACGATCACGTCATAATAAACGAAAATGACCTTACTATCATATCTCAAAACATAAGAAGCATACATCGTAACTTTGACGATTTTATTATCAATTTGTCTACACTTAATCTCGAACTAGATATCATTATCCTGACAGAATGTAGATTAAGTTCTAACAAACCTATTCCGCAAATAAACAATTACCACTCTTATATGACAACTCGACAACTTAACCAGAACGATGGGGTTGTTGTATATGTAAAATGTTCTATAAAGCACAAAGTTGAGGAAATACAGCTCGACCAAGCGTCCTGTCTACGGTTGGATGTCCTGGGTTGTGATGTGTATTGTATATACCGCTCACCTTCAAATTCTAATATTGATGGATTTAGGGACTCTCTTAGCACACAACTTAACAACAAATTGTCACATAAAAACACTATTATAGCTGGAGATATAAACATCAACATCATTGCTAGAGAGACTGAATCATCCCAAGATCGCAAGAATAGAGTTGGTTACCTAAATATGCTATCTCACTTTGGTATACTGCCTGGACATACACTTGCCACCAGGGAACAAAACTGCCTTGACCATTTTATGTTAAATATAAACAAAAAGAAGTTCTCTGCATCTATTGCTGTCTTATACTCAACTATCACTGACCATCACACCACATTCCTATCTCTAGCAAAATTAAAAAATATTTATACGGCAAATAGAAATACGACTACAATAAATTACGAGCAAGCTCTGAAAGACCTAAAGGAGAAGAAATTATCTGATCTATTATTTTGTAATGACCCAGACTTATTAATTAGTAGCTTTATAAATACCTTAACTTCTATTATACATGAAAACACGATCACGAAAAAAATTCCGAATAGTAAACGGATCATCAAACCATGGATCACTATGGGTATTCTACGATGTATTAAGAACCGGAATCGTCTACAAAAACAGAGTCGCATTGACCCCTACAATGAAATACTAAAAATAACGTATACTAGATACAGGAATTACTGCAATCAGCTTATAAAAAAAATAAAAAGGAAATATGAACGAGACTTACTTGCAAAATCTGTAACTAATAATAAAATACTATGGAAAAACATAAAAAATATCACCTACTCTAATAAAATAAAAAGTCAAAACATAGAATTGTTAAATATAAAACCCACCTCTCATGACTCGATAAATTATATTAATGATTACTTCGCTAACATTGGAAAACAACTAGCCTGTCAAATTCACCCAACTTTAAATAACGTCCATATCCCTGTTCTTCCAGATACATCTCCGCTAATCACTTTCGTACTAATTGACTCTGACGAATCTGAAGTAAACGCTATATTAATGAATTTAAAATCTGACAGTGCCCCGGGCTGGGACAACATTTCAACTAAATTCTTAAAGTTTGTAAGAATAGAAGTCGTTCCTATAATAACCCACTTTGTAAATCTGTGTCTCCAGCAAGGCGTCTTTCCGGCTCCCCTAAAACAATCTATAATAACCCCAGTACACAAGGGGGGGGACAGAGTCGATGTCAATAATTACAGACCTATCTCGGTTTTACCAGCCATATCAAAAGTTCTGGAAAAGGTTATTAATTCTAGATTAACTAAATTCTTTAACAAATTCAACTTACTATCTCTTTCACAATTTGGCTTCAGACAGGCTGTAAGTACCGAAGATGCTGTAACTTCATTAACTTCTCATATAACTGGGCATCTTGACAAGGGAAAAAAGTGCCTATCCATTTTCCTAGACCTCAAAAAAGCTTTTGACACCGTCTCTGTCCCTATCCTAGTGAACAAATTACAAAAAGCCGGAATAAGAGGTACTGCACTCAGCCTGCTCAGAGATTATCTCTCTAACAGAAAGCAAAAAGTTAAAATAGGACAATACACTAGCGACAATGCAGAGGTAACATACAGCGTACCACAGGGTAGTGTTTTGGGTCCTACCCTGTTTTTAATATACATCAATGATCTGTGTAATATTAAATTAACAAACGCCAGGGTATTTGCATACGCCGATGATACTGCTATTGTATTTGCTGGTGATTGTTGGCAAGATGTTACACTGAGTGCAGAGGTAGGGATTGCCCACGTAGCTGAATGGCTGAAAAATAATTTACTAACATTGAACACCACCAAGACTAACTACGTATGTTTTAGTGTTAGTAACCGGACACAGCCCAATGATGACCTCAATTTGAGGGTACACACATGCGGAGATATAAACAGGATAAGCTGTAATTGTTCATATCTAAATAGAGTCTCTAAGACGAAATACTTGGGCGTGATGGTTGACCAGTTTCTGTCTTGGTATCCTCACCTTGAGCAGGTGATTGCGAGGGTCAGAAAACTTACCTGGATCTTCAAAACATTAAGATACGTGGCTCCGACTAAAATGTTTAGGAGTGATAAGCGACCTAGAAATCTCCTTAATGAAATCTATTTTGCTCTAGCACAATCCGTCCTTCTATATTGTATCCCCATTTGGGGTGGCGCAGCTAAAACTAGATTTTTGGACGTGGAACGTGCACAACGAGCACTTATAAAGATTATGTATTTTAAAACTAAAAGACACTCTACTAAAAACCTATACGAAATCAGTAATTTACTCTCAGTTAGGAAGCTGTATATAACTCAAACGGTTCTAAAAAAACATAAAACCCTCCCTTATCATATGAATAAGAAACAAAAAAGGAGAAAAGATATCATTGCAGTAGTTCCCCCATGTAAAACCAAATTTAGTAGCAGACAATTTCACCATCTCTCAGCTCAAATATACAACAGGATTAATAAAAACATATATATACACAATAAAAACAATCACGACTGTAAAAAAGTTATAACGAACTGGACAAAGTCTCTTAGTTATGAGGATACGGAAGCTCTTCTGGTTTATCATGAGTAACATAATCACACACCATAAAATATACAAACCTTACTGTTCTCCATATACGAGTACTAGACTACTCTACACCTCGCCACACCAACACTACACCACACCACGCTACACCACACCACGCCACACCACACCACACTACACCACACTACAGCACACCACACTACACCACATCACACTACACCATACCACACTACACTACATCACACTACACCACACCACACCACACCATACTACACCACACTACACCACACCACACCTCACCGCACTACACACCACACCACACATCACATCTAACCGCACTACATCGAACACACACGCCACGCCTAACTAAAGCACACCACGATTCACGTGATACATACTCAAGATGTTAGAATAAGAAATAACTAATTGCCATAATGTAATATAAATATGTAACATTTACATTGTATAACTAAGATATGGAGGAGCGGAGTCTCCTAACACAGGCATTGTTTGCCTAAAAGGAGGCTCCAAACACAAATCATTGTTTAAGAAGCATTTTGTTTAAATAAAAAAAATATAAAATATATCTGCTAAATCATCCCTAATTATGTGTCCAAGATATTTAAACTTACTAACAATGTTTAGGGCAGTTCCACACAAATTGATCGGTAAAATATGATCAGGACCTTTATCGTATTTAAATATCATAACCTCCGATTTCTTAACATTATAGATGAGATAATGTTCAGCTGCATATTTCTCGCAAATCACTACAAGTCTCCTTAGACCGCTGGCTGAAGGACTGAGGAGCACCATGTCATCCGCATAGCTAAGATGGGACCACACATAACACATGGTCGTATTACATGGGACCTAAACATAACTGGCGAAACGTGGTTGTAATTTATGTACATTAATCAATAATATCTATACTGATATTATAAAGATGTGTAAGTTTGTATGTAGGGGGTAATTTTCGGAACTACTGATCCCATTCCGAAAATTCTTTAATTAATGGGAAGCTGCAATATATCCCAGTGTCATAGAATGTTATGTAAAAACTAAAAAATTCACGCGGGCAATGTCGCGAGCAGAATCTAGTGAAAGATAAAATGAAAGTATTTCGAGTCTATTTATTCCCTTCAAGCTTCATTAAAACGAAAATAAATCGTATAACGATCAGAGATTACGCTGGATTTATAATTATGTTTGATCTCTGATACTGACATTATTATGTTATTGTATTATTTTATTATATTATGAGACGGTTAATTATCTTGTTTTGTTTTGGCTGAGCGGCCGTGAATTTGTTTATCTTTCGGTCAAGGTTTGTTCCTTTCCTTCCGGCCTACAAGTGTAAATGTTGATAAGCTTGAGCTGATTTATATTAAAGTATAGTCACACCAGTTAGTTAACTATTTGTTTTTGTGAGCACATTAATCTTGAAAAAGTTATAGTCAACTTTTAAATCTCCAAAAAAATACCAAAAGTATTCTTCGACTTGACACTCAAAATTTTTGAAAAACCGTAGTATGAGAGTGAAGAAGAAAGAAAGAAAGAAAATACAAAAAAGGCTTCGATGAAAGCATTGATGTATTAAATAGGAAAATAGGCCACTCTCTAACATCACGTAAATATTAAATGGACCCGATGTCGTGCGTCATGTGCTCGATCACCGAAATAGAGAGACATACACTTGAGAGCAATAAAATCGCACACGTTGACTTTTTGTTGTTAAAGCAGTTTTTTTCATAAATGTGAATACATATTAAAATAAAACTTACACTATTTGAATGTTTACTTCAGTACCTTTCTAATGATATCAAATACAGTGTAAAAAAAGTACCCATAAGGAGTTTTAGGGCACAAAACCCAACATACGGATAAAATTACCCAATTTAGCTTAACAAAGAATAAAAATAAAACTCAAAATGCTTGATCAAATTGTTTTTTAATAAGGTGTATTCCCTCCCCTAGCCTTGATTACAGCTCTTAATCGGTTTTTCATGGACCGTATTAATTTCACCATGAAATCTTGTGGTATGGCGTTCCACTCCTCTTCAATGGCAAGTTGAAGCTCTTGGAGGCGCGTAGGAGCAGGGCTTCTTGCTCGAACTCTTCTTTTTAGCTCATCCCAGACATGCTCAATCGGATTGAGATCAGGACTACGAGCTGGCCACTCCATCGCGGTGATTCCAACATCTTCCATGTAGTCGCAAACTGTTCTAGCGACATGCGGTCTGGCGTTGTCGTGCATTAAGAGAAAATCTTCTCCCATAAGCCACGCAAGCGGCCTCACATGTTCTTCGAGCACTTCTTCGACGTATCGTGCAGCCGTCAAACTTCTCGATCTCGGGCCGGTATTCGCCGTAGTGATGAATACAATGTCAGTTTTAGTGTCCAACATTATGCCACCCCAAAACATACACGATCCACCTCCAAAAGCCACACGTTCGCTTATGCAGCATTGTGAAAATCGCTCTGATGACCTTCTGTAGACCCTAGAGCGTCCATCATGACCATGTAAAGTCATTCTGCACTCATCAGAGAACATAACAGCCCGCCATTGGTCATACGTCCAATTTAAATGTTCCCTAGCAAATTGTAGCCGGGCTTGTCGGTGAGCTGTGGTCAATTTGGGACCATTTGCTGGGCGATGTGAAGTCATTCCTGCTTCACCTAGTCTTCTTCGAACTGTCCACCGACTTATACTGACATTGCGAACTTCTCGAAGCTGTTGTCCCAGTTGAACCGCGTTCAGTTGCCGATTTCTCAAAGACCTTGTCACAAGAAAGCGGTCATCACGCTCTGATGTTGTGCGTCGCCGGCCAGATCCTGGTCGCCGAATGTAGCCACCGGTCTCTTGGAACCTCTGGTATACACGACGAACAGAGTAGCGGCTCAAATTTAGCCGTCGAGCAACTTCACTTTGGTTATGGCCTGCTTCGAGCAAGGCAATAACTTGAGCGGCTTCTGCGGGCGTGGTATCCATATTTTTCCAGTAAATCCGTATGCTTCCAGTAGAGATGTTATCACGTTGACCGTCGGTATGCAACTGAATAAAAATTCCAATAAACTGACCTTTTTATACCTGCGGCTAAGGGTGCAAGTAGTGACAACGCAAACGCGTGAATTTGGGGAATTCGGTGTACGGTCGGTTTTTGTAAGTTACGTGAAGGTCAATGATTTTAATTTTATGTTTTTGTAAAGCTAAGCTTGTATGCTTTAATTTTGTCTAATGATTTTTACTCAATATCTTTCGATTTTAGAAAACAATCAGTAATAAACCAAATTACAAGGGGTGTGCGATTTTATTGCTCTCAAGTGTATTACGCGGGCTATAGCGGGAACGAGATCGCAATAATTGTCACTGTTACGTACCCATAACTACTCGGAAACAAACTACGATTCGGGTATTCCCCGCAAACCGGGAGTAATGCAGGTCGATTGTGTCCTTTCCCCTAATTTATGCGGTCCACATCGAGGAGCGCGTACCATATCTTCCTATTTAATACATCAATTGATGAAAGGCCTCTTTTATATCAGGGGTTCTCAAGAAATAATAAATCTCTCCCTTCTTCGAATATGTTTAACCGAGAGTTGGATGTCCAAGAAGATCCCTTCGTACCTAGTAGCTTTACTTTAGTTAATAACGGTCATACTGCGATCACCAAACCGAACTTGCTGATTATAACTGGCAATTTAATTGTTATAGTATTGACCTCTAATCAGCACTGAACATGTGAAATAAATGCAATTGAAAGAAAGAAAAAAACTTTGACATGGCGCCACATATAACCATAAGCAATTAACACCTACAATAAAACCTCTACAACCCACAATTAACATCCTTAAAGCCATCAATACTATAAATAACACCGTTTTATCCTTAGCAGAGATAATTCTAGACTTACTTCCTCTAGACTTTCGCAATGTTGTTGTTATCTGCACTTCCTGCGCGCGCAGGGTCGCGTATTATTAGCTACAGATGCTGGTGTTTGTTTTATTAAGTGTTTCTATGTACTGTGTGACTATCAAGGGCATGAAGTATGGAAGAAGTATAAATAACACGAGAAAAGATCAAGAAAATAAAAAAAAATACTCTTTTGAGGCGATGCAGCGATGTGTTTTTCTGCAGGGTGAAATATGTTTGAAGTGACTGTTAAAATACATGTTGTTCAGTGTACATTTTAACAGTACGTTTTTCGATCTCAAAACTTAAACAAAGATGGGTTTTGTCTCAGCAAAATTAAGGAATTTGTTAACGAAATTTGGAAGTTTCGAGAAAGCTAATGCCCACTTCCCCAGCATTAAACCGCGACTTACCCTAGCTTTCTATTGGCTTTCAAAGTACATGTATGCAGTACTTATTTGCTAGGAGCTTAGGACTCAATCTGGCGTTTTTTTTTTTTTTTTTGGGTCGGAAATCATTAAACAACTTCTCCCGCTCTGGGCGGAGCGGGAGGGAGTGTCAGACTTTTACTGACTAAAACCCACCGTGTTCCTTCAAATGCCTGTGTGCCAGGGCCACGATATCCCTTTCGGACAGACTCGTAACCCTGGCAGGGTTTCAGTAGCACCCTGGAGTCTGTATTTGTGCCCGGTTGATGGCAGTATGCTTACATGGGACTTTAACATAACTGGCGAAATGTGAACTGCTAGATTTCCACAGCAAGAAAAACCTGTTCAGGTGGAGATTCACGACTCTGCCTTGGAGTGTAAATGTGGTGCTGTTCCACAAACGCTGAGACACTTAGTACCATGTCCTGCGTGTCCTGTCAGCTGGACGTTACAGGAACTGATAGACGCTAGTGATGGCACCAAACACGTAGCCGAATTCTAAAGAAGACTAAATCAAAGGCATTTCTTCAAATCGGTCTGCAGTATCTACTGCTACAACAAATTATTTTCGTGTAATCTGGAGCCACTACATCATATAAGCTGTGAGTGCTGTGTTTTCTGTGTGCTTGGTCTGAAATAAACATTTTCATTTTTTCTTAAGGGAATAGCTCATTTTTTGATTTTCTACACAAGATACTATCATCACTACTGAAGCTTTTTATCATCATAATCATAATCAGATATAGAACTCCCCAAGCTTCGCCACAACGACCTGTGTTAAGCATTTAAAAAAAAATGATTTCGATTCCCATGTCAAAGTGTAATTATTTTGGAATTTCTCAGTAACAGCAAACCGGAATCTGGGTTTGCGCCCAGTTGATGGCAATAGGCTCGCCCTATAACATGGGACTTAAACATAACTGCCGAAATGTAGGAGTACCTACTGCACACCTGTCCCTAACCCTTCGAGGATTACATGTGTGGCGTTATGATCTTTTATAGATGTTGCAAATTGTTACATCTATGCACTCCTAGCTCTTCATTCTTCAATTATTACTACTTAATAGTTTGTGTTACTTTATAAGAATATTGATGTAAATAATTGCAGAGTCGTATGCAACTGCAGTCATCCCTACAGACCTTGCTTGTAATGTTATGTTTGCTTCCGTATTGCATTTCCTGCTTCTAACACGCTTCTTGTTCACTGGGTTACGTGGAATAAGGTCTTAAGTCCTTTAAAGGGCAATCCTAGAATTAAGACCCTTGAGTGGAGTGGTGGAGTCGTCAAGTTTCTTTATATCCTTTGTTCTGTGTTAGGTTAGACCAATCAATCTAAAATTATCTCCTGCTACGAGTAAGTATGGATCGGCCAATAAATCGTTTTATTTACTTTGCATTTATGTAGGTGCGTTTGCTAAGCGCTCTTGAGGAAATCTTTACCTATTACCTATACTAGTCTCAGAATTTCCTCTGACAAATATTATATCAAGTGTAATTCTGAGATATACATCATCCTGTAAAGGCCTGTGGTTGACACTAGGATCTGGATCAATAAATGACAGTTCACTCTTTTTGATGTGTAACGTCTTTTCTCTCGCTTTCTGTGGACCCTGATGTCGTGAAAAGGGACGGAAGTGTGTAACAGGAAGTGACAGCTTGAGCATGGAATAAGTAAGTACTTTTAATAGCACGGAATTAGAAAATACTTTACAATAGCATGGAATTAGTGTACTCATGGACTTAGTAAGAACTGTATTATTGTAAGTAGAGGGGTCATTTCTGTCCACAGATCATATTTTTATGATCTGTGTTTCTGTCACTGCTCAGTTGCTGATTACCAAGGTGCACACACGCATCACATATTACACACACCACATCACACACACACACCACACCACCACCATACACACACCACCCCCCAACATCATATATTATGTGACTACTGTAAGGCTCGCTTGTTTTGTTTTTTTTTTAAACTGGCTTTTTTAAACTAGTACTAAGTACTAAGGGTACTATATGACGCATTAGTCAGAAGGAACATAGCGCATTCATTTGGGCTCCTCATGAGGCGAAATATAGTGTTATGTTGGAACGTATCCAAAATAAGTTCACGCGACACTTGAATTACAAGCGGTATGGGGTATATCCATTATACCCATTGATGTACCCTACACTATTTGTTCTGGGTATGGTAGGGTATAACACTCTAAGAGTACGACGGGAGTTTTCGCTCGTAGCGTATGTAGTGAAATTACTACGTGGCGTGGCGCATAACCCGGGAGTGCTGCGACACCTACAGCTGTACGTGCCCGGCCGGTACGTGTGGAGGCGGCAACGCCCGCCCCTGCTCGCTGTGCCTGCAGCCAGGACCAACCTACTGGCGAGAACTCCTCTCACTAGAGCCATACGCGTGGTGAATGAGGTTCACGGGAGGGTTGATGTATTGTGGTGCAACTTGAATGAATTCGCAAAAGTTACACTATATGTAATAAGTTATTTAGATTAAGATATTTTTTAAATAGGTATAAGGTGTAGATTTAGGATTTAGTTAGTAAGGCCACTCTGTCGCATTCGATCATAGATCTGTAATGATAGTGTAGGTAAGATTGTTATAAATAAATATAAATATATACCCGAAGCCACTATTATAAAGCTTTAAGTGCGACGAGCTTGGTTTTATATCTAGAATTATATTTAATATCAAGGGTAGTATGCATTGCATGCCAATTCACAAACATTTTAGTCTCTGAAAGACGATATCTTTCTACTGATGGTACCTATAATAATACAGCAATGACCATGCAACAGAAGTTAAAACGTTGCGCTTTCTTTGTCCGGACGGTCTTTCTTTAGAGTGCGCTCCCTTTGAACATCAGGACGGCAACCAGCCGGTTATCTTTTAAAGTGAAGGCACGTCACACGTGAACATATTCGTCAGAAGTTTGCCGAAACATCCCACTGTGATTTGCTGGAGTCGTTTTACCCTCTACTGGTCGTTATTTCAACTGAAAAAGTTTATTTTGGTTATCTTTACGTATCTATCTATTTATTAGTATTTGTTCTTGTATTTTTTAGTTATTTCCGAGCTATCTATCCCGTACGTTGCACCTGCCATGTTTTGTCTCTGCATCACCCTAAGGTTGACTGGTAGAAATGCCTCAGGCGTTAAGTCCGCCTTTGTACAGTATTTTTTAGGGTTTCGTACCAAAATGGTCTGTCTGTCTGTCACACCTGGATATCTCAAGAACTACTAATGCTATCAACTAGAAATTTAGAATAATTTTAGATGACGTTTGCCCAACTATTTTGCAAACAAGAAACAAATTTAAAAAAATATACCTTTTTTGCAAAAGGGACTTTAAACGTCTTAAAAAATTAAAGTCGGACTACTACGGCATGTGGGGTATCATAAGAAAGAGCGCTGTTTGCACATTCTCAAACAATTTTTTTTTAGGCAGCATAGTTTCCGACTTTTGATGAAAAATGTAAAAAAAATACCGCCCCCCCCTTATCTCCGATGTTTGCATAGATAAAAATCTGATATTATTCTATGTGATAGAAGTTTATGTAAAGATTACAGGAAAAATATAGCTATGTCTTTAAAGAGCACAGTTTTTCAGAAATCATCAACATCATATTATATATACGTACGGAACCCTCGGTGCGCGAGTGTTTTTTTTTACTTGTGCATTGAGTTTTAATAAAGAGTCTCTCCTAAATACAGATTACTCAGTAATCTAGCTAGAAGAGCAGCAATTCACCCAACGATTCGATGTACCTACACCATCATATAATAATGCATACTTTTTAAGTCCCTCGTGTACAAAATTTTTGGGTACTTACCTCAATAAATTATCTAAATAAATAAATAATACGGAACCGCAAATAAACACACAATATATTTATAGCATTGCGGAAGGTCAAGACACGCGGGCTATTGTAGCGCATCTATTAATAGAAGCGTGTCGTGCGTACGCGCATCGCAAAGCTATTGTTGTATTGGACAAGTATTTTTGGAATAGGTGACAATGGACGGGCTAATTAGGAGCGCCGTGGGGGAGAAAGTTTTGGTCATTTTGTAACTAAAATCTGCGGGGTAACAAACTATCAGTAGCAATGAGTTTCATTTTGTAAGTTCAACAACATTCATTACGTTATTTACGTTGGTGAGCAGACAGATTTTTCAGACATATGAAGCAATGGATTAGCAATATACTTCAAAATCATTCAGATTGTTATTGATAGTGTGTGTTTAATTAGGGTGCTGAAAGTTAGTAATTATTATTATTATTATTTATTTATTTCGGACAGAATCCATATAAGTGTTAGTAACAATTTTCTTGAGATGTATGTTAGTAGGTACATAATATAATAAAGTAAACAAATATTTCACAATTTCCCCGTAACTATACCCACCCAGTGCGCCTGTATGGGACAGTCATGTCGGGATGCAATCATTAGCAAAATGCTGTTGGTGCTACCACGCAGTCTTTGGAATAATGACGCCATTTTCTTACGCAGTATAGCGTGGAAACCACCCACGCGCGCGTTGGCGAACATTTGCGACGCACTACAATGCTGCGGCAACCCCAACAGCATTCTGAAAGCATTATAAAAAACCGTGCCTTAGATTACTTCTAAAGTGGACCTAGTGATGTAATGGCTTAGTTGTAAGTGGTGGGTTTAAACCAACAAAATTCCATAAAAGGTACCAACGGTTAGTGGGAATGTAAATCATAGTTGCGAAGTTCATTACCGCAATGTACGTTACTGCGAAAGTTCATTACCGCGATGGTACGTTATTGGGAAAGTTCATTACCGCGATGGTACGTTACTGGGAAAGTTCATTACCGCGATGGTACGTTACTGGGAAAGTTCATTACCGCGATGGTACGTTACTGGGAAAGTTCATTACCGCTATGGTACGTTCGTCTCTTCTCAGGAAGTACATGGCAGTAATAAATACATGAATGCCATTGGTTCAAGTATGTTTCTTCAAACAGATTCAAATTTCGAAATTGAATTTGAACTGTATCCAGACCTATACAGACCAGTGCCGGGAGGCTCGTGCATATTAGGGCGGGCCGCGCCGCTACGCAAAAAGTCCTCGTAGGTATATGCGCTAGCCTTAAATCTTTAGTCATCATTTTTTTTCTCGATTCCCACATGAATAAATCAGAGGTCATAGTGTTTACAGTGAAATGAGTTACACATGACATAAAGCGGTTCACTTTTAGGCGGAGGTCACACGACCACACAGTATGTATGTCAATCGATTACGAGAAAAAAATAACTGGTTTTTCCGCAACTAAGATAGATTATTTTATTTAATGTGATCATTTTAATTTAGTTTATTTTATTTTTATTTCTCCAGGATAACAGACAATTGCGCAATAATGCTTAATATTTAGGTACAGATATTTAGGTTTATTTATATTTAGGTTCAGATTTTTTTTTTGTTAATAATAATTTCATACAAAAATTGTCTAGACTAAGTAAGTAAGTAATTATTTATTTGTTAGAATATTGTTGATAAACAGGTGTTACACTACTAGATAACACAACAGCACGCCTGTACACCACTAGATAACACAACAGCACGCCTGTACACCCACTTGTCGTCAGTTATGTTTAAGTCCCATGTAATAGGGGGCAAGCCTGTTGCCATCAATCGGGCGCAAATCCAGACTCCGGACTTCTACTGAGAAATTCCAGATGGTTTCAATAACACTGTTTGACCTGGTAATCGAACGCAAGACTTGCATCATGCTTAGTAGTAGCGCTTACGACCACTAGTACAACGAGATAAATGATAGACTAGAGGTACTAAGTTTTAGCAGTCTCAGTAGCATCAATCTGTTTTTTTTGATGAGTGATGGGTAACGATTAAAAAAAAAACTCATTTTTCAACTAATACTTCGAGTAACAAAACTACCAGCGGTCGTTGACCCCAAAAAAATTACCTATAATTAATTTTTTCGTGTTTAGATATCGTCACCCATCACATCGGCGGAGTTTTGCTAACTCATTTAATTTTACCCTGTATAAATCAGTGAAATAAACCCATGGCCACATGGGATTACCGCGTGCGTCTATAATTCTATAGTAATTGTTTATAGTCCGTAATTCCGTGTTGCCGGACGTAAAGAGCACCATCCCATTTCTTCCCGTGGGTGTCGTAACCAACTTACTAGAGAATGGGCAGTAGCGTTCTCTATGCGTTTTAACACCATACTGCGACCGCCAACCCGCCTGCCAAGCATGCGATTATGGCACCACCCCCCCCTGCCTTTTTAGGGGAGGCCTATGTCCAGCAGGACATCTTTCGACTGAAATGATGTTGAATGATGTTTATAGTCTGGACAATTATATGAAAATAGCACCACGCTTGTATTTCCTGAGGAGAAAGGCAGAGGGCGTATATAACCCGCATTTTGAAAGTTATGATTCTGTCCCATCTAATAGAAGGCAAGCCTATTGCCATTGAACGGCCAAAATACAGGCTTCGGGTTGAAAATTTTCAATGGATGTCCAGTTACACTTTGCAATATCCGGGGATCGAACCTCGATCGGCAGTCGCGCTTGCAAGTCCTACAAAAATATTTATTAATATATATTGATAACCCTGAGTTATTGTCAAAATTTTATTTTAATGTGCCAAGTAAAGCATTTCGTTTTTATCCACCCATACGTGTACCTCATACCTCTTCGAATTATAGGCAAAACAGTTATATTGTGCGCGCAAGCAGAAATTTCAATGATGTATGCAAGGAATATGATTTTGATCCATTCACAATTAGTGTGAATTCGGCCAGAAGGTGCTTAAGCCTCAAATTTTTCAAGTAACAGTAGGTTTATTATTTGTTTTTTTTTTCATAATATTTTCTCTATTATTTAATTTAATTGCAAACCAAGTAACGTATATTATGTATGTGTTATATTGCTTCTGACATTTTAAGGCGATGTGCTTTTTTGTGTTGTTTTTTGTTTTTGCTCACACCATAAATTATTATTATAAGTCTATACGTGAGGATTTGTAATTGGCTTTCTAGTGACTAAGGTTTCCTTATTTTTGTCTGTTTTTATTAGCTGTAAGTCCTCCATGTTATAAATAAATAAAAATATTATAATAACACCAGCCTATTATTGTCCCACTGCTGGGCAAAGTCCTCTTCTCATAAACAGAAGGCACGAGCATTGATCACCACGCTTGCTCAGGACGGGTTGACGATTTCGGACTCGTATTGGCCATAAGTCCAGGGGATCTACTCGAAAGCGTTGATTCGCAGCATCGGCCGATGTCCGGCCGTTTTATAACTTCCAAAGTTTCCTTTTTGACTTTGAATCCTCACCCGACTTAAAGTCACATCTTTGACTTTGGCTTATCTCTATGACTGTCGTTTTTTAGGGTTCCGTACCCAAAGGGTAAAACGGGTCCCTATTACTAAGGCTCCGCCGTCTGTCTGTCTGTCTGTCTTTCCGTCTGTCACCAGGCTGTATCTCATGAACCGTGATAGTAAGACAGTTCAAATTTTCACAGATGATGTATTTCTGTTGCCGCTATAACAACAGATACTAAAAAAACAGAATAAACTAAATATTTAAGGGGGCTCCGATACAACAAACGTGTTTTTTTTTTGCTCTTTTGTGCTCTATATTGATAACGGCAACAGGTAGACGCTTGAAATATTCACAGGATATTTATTTGTATATTCACTTTAAAAATACTAATTAAATTAAAATAAAACAAATATTTAAGGGGGCTCCCATACAACAAACGTTTTTTTGCCATTTTTATAGATAATGGTACGGAACCCTTCGTGCGCGAGTCCGACGCGCACTTGGCCGGTTTTTTTTTCTTTCGCCGTAGTCAGCCATAGATAGCCGTAGTTAAGCAACGGCCGAACATTCGGCCGATACTTCGGATGTATGTTCGGAGTAGACCCTCAGGTTTCCTCACGATGTTTCCCCGATATCACCAATATCCAAGATAAATTATTTTAATAAAACTATGTAGATTAGCATTTCCTTGAAAACAGAAAATGATAATGATATTGTTTAAGATTTGTAAAAATTCCACCTACTTTAAAATTTTAAATTGCTCCAAGGCCTTGACAATTAATAATAATATTATTAAAATCACGATTATAATAGTTTGCGTAGAGAAACAGGTGATACATGACATGATACCGCTATTAATAATTAAGTTTCCTATTAACTACATAATAGAGAACCAACAAAAAAATTGTACGAGGAAAATATATCAGTAAACAAAATATTAGCGGTAGGCCTTGTGGAGACAGCTTTATGTTTATTGAAGGAGGTTATGTTTTTAATTGTTTTACGAATATATGTAGGTAGGCACACCAATTCACGCCTTTCTTCCCATGGGGGTGGGTAGAAATCACAGAACGCCACCTGCTACGATCCTTACATACTTCGTTTGCACAGCTAGGCAGTCACGTGTCTGCCAGGGTTGCGAGTTTGTCCGAGAGGGATATCGTGGCCCTGGCACACAGGCAACGGAAGGAACACGCGTGGGTTTTAGTCAGTAAAAGTCTGACACGCTTCCCTCCCGCTTCGCCCAGAGCGGGAGAAGTTATTTGATAAGTTCCATCCCAAAAAAAAAGGCTGTCACGTATAAGTTATCGACGATACAAATTCCATACCGGCAACCATTAGGCGGGTAATGAGGTAGTAGTTCACTTGTTACCCAACTGCGCGACAGTAAAGATAGGGTTATGTTATCACGAAGTATTCCCGTTTGAGCACCCATTTTTTGAGCACTTATGCATTGGGCACCAAAGGTATTCTCAAAGTATTCCCATAGTTCGTGAATTTTGTATCTTTTTCATGTGGAAATTATCAAGGATACCCTTAGTTTGGGCAAGTCAGTGTCCACGAGGTGCTGTCTCAATGTTGGAATGGAAAACATCGATTTTGGATCTAAGTTATACTTTCGGCACATTCAGGGGAAAACAAAATGGTTTCCTACTAGGGTACAGCACAGCTGACAGACAGCAACGCACCCAAATGCAAAAAAAAAATATGCTGTCAACTTTCGTTTATAAGTTAAGGCTTCTACAGACCGGCGCAACTCCAAACGCGACACGAAGGCACCGCTCGTCGCGTGACTCGCGGGGCCTTTGTGTCGCGTCGCGTGTCGCGCCGGTCTATAAAAGCCTTTACAAAACATGGCGCGTACACTGAAGAGCAAGAGGTCATGCAGTTCATGTACTAATTGATGTACCTGCTACTTAGTACTAGGTGTTAGCTGGAGGGGATAATAAATTAATACTCGTAATACGTTAACCACAATGCTAGTAATCTTTAAAATACAAGTTGAATGTTAAAAAGTAGCAAATAACCATACATGTTCATAATGTCAATTGCCAATTTGTGTATTGTTGAAATCCTTCAGTTCACGGGTGACTTTTAGTAGCCACATTAAATAATAAAGCTCTAGCATACGAGCTGGCTATGCCACATACACTTGATGACCTACGGCGACCAGTGCCAGCGAAAACTTTAAGCCTTTCATTAATTTGTTCATTTTAAGTCATGAGCGGTAACGGGAAGGAAGTTCTTGATCTGACGATATGTTCTGTAAAAACCGAGGAAACTTAGCTGATCTGAGCTTGAAGCGAGCTGTCAATTATAGTGTCAATCCCTTATCAACGTGTGGAATGACAGCTTATTTCACCTAAGCTTTCACGGTGAGAATTTAACAGAATAGCACTACCGTTTTGTGGTCGTATATCGAAAACAGGCACGGTTTACTTAATTGCGTATATGCAAAGCTGTATTAGCTCCAATCAGCCAGTTTTAGGTAATCCACAATTCCACACTTAATTTTTCAATTTTCATTTTCCGCCTCGTTTTGCAAATTGCTTTGAGTCGTTGCAAGCCCAACACCCCAATTGCGTAACACACTTTCTTTCACAGTACGAAGGATTTTTAAGGAAATTCCTAATTCATTGCTTCATACGTTTGAAACATTCCTGTGCTTGACAACGTAAATAACGCAATGAATGTTGTCGAATTGTCAAAATGAAAGACGTTGCAATTAGAATAGAATAGAATAAACTTTATTTCCATATTTACAATTTACACGAAGGCGATTGGTTAGTACTACGACAATATAGTTTTTTTAAATTGCATAAATCACTGACCTCCGGCACCCAAGCTAAGATCAAACTTGTGTTATGGGTGCTAGGGCTCCCTCTCTATTGGTGCTCAATTGTAATTACTCCGCTGATCTCTTTCGTAAGTTTAAAAGCTTATCAACTATGCCTGGAAAATGGATTGCTGACGTGCTTTTTCAAGTGTTGTCACCATACAAGGAAGATCCTGATTATCTGATTCCTGTTCCTTTAGCATAACTCCTTGCGTTTCATGACAGGTGTCAAGGAAATTAAATTGGCAGGATTATGTGATTATAGGTATAATCACATAATCCTGCCAATTTAATTTCTAAGCCCCGCTACAACTCTTACCTCACACCACACCGAAATCCTTTACATTACCAACATAAGTACACACACGAGATCTTGACCCTATTATATTTTGGCATTGAAAGTATCGTGAGTGACACATCAGGTCGCCCCCCTGTCCTCCCTCGACCCCCCTCGCCGCGGGTGATCCCTGCACCTGATGCGGATGACATATGGGCAGGGATGGCCAACCTTTTCGAATTAATTTTGGTAGGGGATTGCAACTGCAAGTGAAGTGTGGGGGAATCCGCTGGATGCGAGAATCATCGGACCGGTTGATGTGACGATGCTTAGGGGAGGCGTAAGTGCAGCAGTGGACGGACGCCCTTAGGATAACATGTTGATGATGAGGGGGTTAAGGTGTAGGTCGCGGGAATCCACTGGGTGCGAGAAGCGCTGGACCGGGCGGTGTGGCGATGCTTAAACGAAGCCGAATGTCCAGCGTCTTCAGCATGAATTAAGATAATAATGACAGTGCCCATAGTTTTACGTCGCGTTTCATCAGTATTGTGCCAGCCAAAGGTTTGCTATCTCTGGCATATAGTGTGATAAAGTGTGCTAGGCCTTTCAGAGGGTGATGAATGGTGCATGAACGAGGCAATTATTTTGTATTGTGTGTGCTTGTTTCATTTAATGGGTTCGTTGATTCATGTGTCCGATTGGCTTGGGTTAGGCCGAAGTTGCGGTCGGGCATCCTCTGCCAACGCCCGCGATATTACTCTATTCCGGCCCTCCTAAATGGGTTCAGGGACGGCGGACTCGGGACGTCCGCCACCCCTTATCATACTGGACCCGAGGTGGTGGCGCGTAGCGTTCCGCGCGCGCTTATTTAAGACGTCGCGCGGTGGGGGTGGGGGGGTCAAACACCTCACCCCCAGACCTGAGGTGGCAAGCAGAGGCGGGCTGTCACCAGCCAGGGATTGCGGAAATTGCACGTGATCCCATGATCCCCGGTGCTAGTGTGGGAAGGGAACACCACCGAGGTGATTTTTAACCGACTTCCAAAAAGGAGGAGGTTCCCAATTCGGCTGCATGTTTTTTTTTGTATGTTTGTTACGCGATTACTCCGTCAATAATGAACTGATTTTGAAAATTCTTTTTTTGTTTGAAAGGGTATACTCCCGAGGTGGTCCCATTGCCACCAAATCAGAATCTGATGAGGGGATCCCATGGAAATCGAGGGAAACCCTCAAATTTTATATGCAAACCTATAGGCATTTGGGTATTTTTTATAGTAACTCGTGCATTTGCTCTCCGAAAGCACCATTTGGTGAAGTGGAACTGATGATGGAGACCACAGATGGCCACCGGAATAATAATGAGTACCTATTTAACGTGTTGCGATTAAGCAATTTATGCTCGTCAGTATGCATAATGGTGAGTGGCAGTTCTCCTGGTTCTCACCAGGAGAACTCCTCAACAATCAACGTCCCAGCATCGGGAAATGCAATATTTTGTAAAAGGTGATGAGCAGTTAACATTAGGCTATTGTAACTTAGATAAATTCAAAACAGACCCACTAAAAAGTGAAAAATAAAAAACTTTTTACAAAAAAATAATAACCGACTACCAAACATAACACTACAAAGTGAAAAATAACTTTAATTTCGGAAGTCGGTGGCCAAAAGCTCAAATACAGATTCAAAGACACCGACATCCGAAATTAAAGTTATTTTTCACTTTGTAGTGTTGTGTTTGGTAGTCGGTTATTATTTTTTTGTAAAAAGTTTTTTTTATCAATAAGAATCTGACAGACCCCTCCGCCAGGGTGGAGTAGATCCATGAGGATTTTTCACCCCGGAAAGAAAAACAAGGCCGAAGTAGCGCTGAAATGAACGCTATATTCTAGATTTCGTTCAAATCGATATACATGTCCTCTCTGGATTAACTTAAAATTATTGATAGGATTGGGTGGTAAATTATTGATAGGATTGGGTGGTACATAACTGGCGAAACGTGGGTGTGTATAGGTACACCTCTGCCTTACCCTTCGAGGATTACAGGCGTGATGTTAGGTGTGTTATGTTATGAGTGGGTGGTAATTGTGCAAATGTGCAGCAGGTGGGGATTGAACTAACGACCTATCGCTTACTAGTTTTTTAGCCGGTTAATTGCCTGTTTTTCTATAAGCTTCTTCTTTAATAATAACACCAGTCTATTGCCGTCCCACTCTAAGTCAAAGCCCTCTTCTCACATACAGAAGACCCGAGCATTGATCACCACGCTTGCTCAAGATGGGTTTGCGATTTCAGACTTACTTAACTATAAGTGCAAGTTTCTTCACGATGTTTTTCTTCCCCGATATCAGTAATGTCCAAGATAAACTAAGAAAGTACAATTGAATTGAAAAAGTGACGTCATTACATGCTACAAATTCTACATTTTAAATCGGCAATGCAATGCTGCTTCACTGTAAAAATGGCAGCAGTATTTCCCCGGACGAGACATGATCTTTTCACCGAAGCTCTCCTAATAAATCTTCCAAATACCGAAGAAACAGATTCTAAGTCCAAAAGTAAACATTGCATAAGTTACGTACGCGCCTTACTCAGTGACCCCTGGTAAATACAAATGTACAGGTGCAGGGGAACTTGGAAATACCCGACAACTACTTAGAAAATTATGCACTCTAACTTTCGTTGTTTTAAGTTAGCAAACATGGGTTGATAGGTCAGGGAGCTCTTTAAAGCGTAAAGAAATGTTATTTGTCGAAGCAAGGTCGAACAGAAGTTAAGTAATAGCCATCTTTAACTCCATCCTCGGCTACTAAGCCGAGGATGGAGTTAAAGATGGCGTGCGACTGGAGACGCAGTCGCTGCTATAAAGAGCGGCTGCTCGAGGACGGAGTTTTGTTAGGTGTAAAGCAGCTTCAAAAGTAAAGTCTCGTGTTTAACAGATAGTAGTTGGTTAGTTGTGTCTTTGTTTATTTTAATACTTGCCATGAATTTGTTGGCAAGCTTCGTAGTTTCATGCAGTTTTCTGACTACTTTGACTACCCAGAACAATATTGTTTCGGCATGGCTACGACTGCTGTCGTGTATGGTACGTCAAACGGAATTAATTTCGATGTTGACCTATGTTTATTATCTGGCGATACGTATTAAGGCTTCTACAGACTGGCCGACACGCGACGCGACACAAAGGCCCCGCGTGTCGCGCGACGAGCGGTGCCTTTGTGTAGCGTCGCGAGTCGCGCTGGTCTGTAGAAGCCTTCATAGGATATGCCTGCAGCAAATGCAGAGATTGGCTCCGAACGAAGAGCAGCTTTGTTCGGACAATCTATTGTCTGCTATCAAAATCCCCTGTCACTTTCCATACTTACAAGTTACTATATAATACTTCCACGTGACAGAAGATGTGCGTTTTACACAATTTCGGCGCCACGATTGTCAATAGTACTGCCGTCTTCAGCTGGGTAGTTTGTTGCGCCATTTCATATTCCCAGCTAAAGCACTAGGAAGTGGTGAAGGGTGGGCGTTTTTGGGGACTGTCTTATGTAATTTTTGACGTTCGAAAAGTGCTGATTCTCAGCCTAGTTTGAATAAATTACGTTTTCGTGACAATTTCGATTTCGTGCTTGTGGAGAGGCCTGTCCGTGTTTAAAGCCTGCCGCAAGAATAAATCCTGACACAGGCAATTCAAAGTAATTGTCGCGACAAAATGTTATCATACTAGCTTTTGCCCGTGGCTTCGCCCGCGTGGAGGTTGGAAATTATCCCACAGAAACGTACACCGTAACGCGCACGCCGATAGAGCTCGGCAGTCGGCCTGATATTTTCCGACATCGTCAACAATCATCGTCATATTTCAGCCAATTTACACAAAACCTTAATGATCTCAATCAATCAACTTTAAACACCTAAAACTTCCTCATGAATCACTCCGTCCGTGAACACCGTATGAAAATCCATTTCGTAGTCTTTAAAGTTTATCGCGTTCATCAGACAGACAGACGTGACGCAGGGGATTTGTTTTATAATATGTAGCTTGATAGTGATAAACAAAACGATCGGTTTAATTAAAAAAAAAACAGACAAAGAAGCTTTAGTTAAATGTGCTAAAAATAACAAAATAAACTGTGGAGTAAAGGGCCTGTCGCGCCCGCGATATCGCGCGAGTCTGTACGAGCCTTTACTCCACAGTTTATTTTGTTATTTTTGGCACATTTAAATCATCACCATCATCATTTCAGCCGAAAGACGTCCACTGCTGGACATAAGCCCCCTCCAATAAGGGGGGGGGGTAGCCATAATCGCCAGGCTTGGCAGGCGGGTTGGCGATCGCAGTATGGTGTTAAAATGCATAGAGTACGCTGCTGCCCATTCTCTAGTAAGTCCCTTAGTCGGCTTTTACGACACCCACGGGAAGAAATGGGATAGTGCTATTCTTTACGTCCGGCACCGCACGGCACATTTAAATAAAAGCTTATTTTTTAGTTTTTTCTACTATTCATTAATTTAACGCCCAAATTATTAGCAAATGTTATTAGGTATTCGGTTCTCGACAGCATTTCCGACTGGCTTTCCTTATCACTTTACCTCAAACAACCGTCAAGATTCCGTACACGTTCCGCTTAAATTCTAGATGTATGACCTGTGTGAAAATATTACTACCAGTCTTTAATGATCCACTGCAGAGTATACACCTCTCAACGACGGCTACAGCGAACGGTGATATCCAAACATAGGCACCGGTCCCACCGCCAACGAGAACCTTTTTCTCGCTCAAGAAACGTACAAAAGATTGTTGGTCCCGTGTAATAAAAAGAGATACATTATATAGTTGATCGCTGACCACCGCCCGCGTCGCAACGACAAGAGCTATGAAAGAGTATTAACTTATAGTTAACTACTTTTTCTTTTGTATCTATGTTCTTTCTTTGCGTCATGTTTACCGCAAATAAACGTATTTTCTTGCTTCTTTTTCTTTTCATCATTATTTCAGCTGAAAGACGTCCACTGCTGGATATAGGCCTCCCCAAAGGGTGGGTTTGCCATAATCGCCACTCTTGGCAGGCGGGTTGGCAATCGCAGTATGGTGTTAAAATGCATGAACGCTGCTGCATGCATTCTCTAGTAAGTTCCTTAGTCACCTTTTATTACACCCACGGGAAGAAATAGGGAAAATAAATAAGAAATAGGTAAATTACATATGCATACCAGCGAGTAACCGCTCGTCGCCGTCGCGCACTCGCTGCTCGTTGATCGCCAGCGATGGTACAAGTGCCTTAGGCCCGCTTGCAGCGCGAATTACTGAACACGTTTAGCGCTAAACGAATTTTGTTCTTGCAGACAAGAGGTTGCTTCTGCCTATCTCTTTGACATCTGGCTCCTATAACACAGGTGTTAGGTGTTATTACCTAGAGCAGGAGTCAGGGCTTCACTTCGTTTGTACACATTATTTATGCCAATAAAAAAATATTTAGTATTTATTTACACCACGTGTTTAGGGGCGTGGGCGACTTAAATACACAAAACAAACCACTTTCCTTTAACTAATTCTTCATAATAAATCTTTAAACAATTATCCATACTAGTATTCCTTACGTTAGGTACCAATGATCTCACTTCTTCAATGTCACGATAACGTATGCTGACATTGCCCTGGCATACACCATGCCACACAAAAACATGACGATACTGCCATTGTGACCTTATTTCCTTCCGCGCTGTAGCCTGTGACCATCAGAAATGGCACTGTGTTGAATTACCAACATACATTTTCAATTACCAAACGAAAGTTTGCCGAAATTCAGCTTTAATCAGTTGTGTTAAGGTTGGTTATCAGTTACTGTTGGTTAGGGAATTGTGAATTAAATTTTGTCGATATATCGCTTACCACTAAGCGATAGTGTTTACAGGATGTTTTTATGTCAATTAATTCGGTAACTTATATACTTAAAACATTTTTTTACAAAAATAATGATCAAAAAGGAATTGATATAATCTGATACGGGCGTACGGTCAGGTGTCATGTGTGATTGTCGGCCTTGTGGGAGATATATTTATTGATCTAGTTTTGAATACCATGGGCAGGGAATAATTATTGTTTTTTAATGAATATCCGTTTAGGATTTCGTAACATTTTATTTTAAGCTGACTTTCACGATAAACTTTAGATTATTCACCAGATTGGACACAGCGTGGTAATTATGAGATTGCTATAAAAAAATTAAGACTTATTTTATGTATGAAGCTTCTTGCCCATTCTTCTCCATTTCAAAACTTTTGGAAGGGGCAACTATAGTTGTCGCGTTTTAGGATGATAATGGTGATCATTGACCCACCTACGTTCCCTAAAATTTTTTTATAAATAACTATAACTTATATGAAAAACTGAAATAAAGAAAATTCAGGACGTTAACGGACTTTATTTCAGTTTTTGAAATAAAGTCCGTTAACGTCCTGAATCAAAATCTGTCGTGATCTTCAACATGTTCTAATAACTAAAAACCAACAATTGTTTGGGTTCCTACGAAGAGATTTATTAGGAAAAGGGCAATGACCATTATTGCTATGCTAAAACGCAACGGCTATTAAATACAATCAATTCAAAATTTTTGTGAAAACAATAGTATTTAATTGGTGTTATTAGTGTATGTGTTATGTTTGTATGTACCTACTTTGATTTATGTACTTAATTGGTTTTTTAAGCCGTGTAAATTAAATAAATAAATGTTAATGTTAATTCTATTTTCTTGTTAACATTCAAAAGTGGCCTAATTGAAATAAATAATTTGTTTTGACTTTTTCGATAAAGCTCCGTGTACTATGTAAAAACCGGTCAAGAGCGAGGCTCACTCGCGCACCGAGGGTTCCGTACGTATATATGATGTTGATAATTTCTGAAAAACTGTGCTATTTAGAGACATCGTTTTATTTTTCCTGTAATCTTTACATACATTTCTATCACATAGAATAATTTCAGATTTTTATTTATGCAAACTTCGGAGATAAGAGAACGGTATTTTTTTTTACATTTATCATCAAAAGTCGGAAACTATGCTGCTTAAAAAAAAATAAAAAAATGTTTGAGAATGTGCAAACAGCGTTCTTTCATATGATACCCCAATTGCCCTAGTAGCTCCACTTCAAATTTTGAAGACCCCCTTTCAGTCCCTTTTGCAAAGAAGGTATATTTTTTTTAATTTCTTTCTTGTTTGCAAACTAGTTGGGCTAACGTCACCTTAAATTATTCTAAATTTCAAGTTGATAGCTTTAGTAGTTCTCGAGATATTCAGGTGTGACAGACAGACAGACAGACAGACCGACAGACATATGTTTATCCTTTTGCTAGTAAAATTTTATTTATCTTTGAAATGCATTGCAAGCTATAGTTTTGTATAATTTAAAAGCATTTTTTTAAATTTTTGTAAATGTGAGTACCATGGAGCCGTTTATTATGTTATGAATTTATGATGTATGTTGACTTAAAAAAGTTTGGCAGTTAAGAGTATGTCATGCTCACTTAAATGTCTCGCTGATGGTGTGTTGGATCATTCGGTTCCCTACAAAATAGTTGAGCTGGATGGTGCTGATCCACGCGTCATGCTCGTGAACGGGCGCCGTCAGTTGTGACTGGTCTTCTCCTATCTGCCAGGGCTTATTTGTAATATTTTATATTGTTTTTTAAATAATTTATATTTTTACATTGTTCTCACATATAGAAGCGACAAGAATAATGTACCCAGGATTTTGTAATATCTTGATTTAAAAGAGTGTCCTTGGAGTTTCTTGCCTATTCTTCTCCATAGAGATCTACGTTTTGGAATGGGCAAATAGCTTCAACTTTCTGACTAACTGACCGACTCTTTGACAATTCAAAAGTGCCTGTAATTGGTTTAATTGAAATAAATGCTTTGAGTTTGAGTTTGAGTTTGACAGACAGACAGGCAGACTCAGTCTCACCATAAGGGTTCCTTTTTACCATTTTGGTACGGAACCCTAAAAATGAAGAAATGTAGTTTACTTTCGGTGGACCACATGCACTGAAATTGTGGAAAGTTATATAACGTTGCTGTTTTCAGGAGCTGAATTTCATGTTAATTTCTGAATTCTATTTTAGTCTTCTTTCTTTTTTGTGTTGGTGCAACAGTGACTGACCTGGTTCCATGCCGCCCATGGACATTTGACTTTGCATCACATGCCGTCGAGAAATATCTCTCAGGGATGCCGGTTTCCTTACCAATACTTACATAAATCCGAAAAGTCAGAAGGGATTCAGGGACTCGAACTTGAGACCTATGACTTGGCCTACCTACCTATGCAGCAGTCTTTCGGCTGGAATGATATATGCCCAAATTTCGACAATTATGTTTATGTTCCATGTAATGTAATGTAGGTGGCGAGCCTATTGCCACCAACCGGGCGCAATACCAGACTCCGGGCTGCTTCTGAGAAGTTCCTGATGGAAAAACCCAATAACACTTTGCCCGACCCGGGAATCGAATCCAGGATCTCATGCTCAGCAGTAGCGCTTGTGACCACTAGACCAACGAAACAGTCAATGATGACAAATACATACATACATAAACTCACGCCTTCTTCCCATGGGGGTAGGCAGAAACTATAGAACGCCACTTAATACGCTCCTGACATACTCCTTTTGCTTGCAAAAAAAACAAATGCCTATTTAAAATATATTTAGACATAGCAAGGGCTTCTCCCAAATATAGCGTTCATATCGTTAAGCAAATTGGATTGCTGTGTGTCTTATGTACTTACTCTTTCAATGAATCAATTAAATCCATTCAAACAAAATTCGTATACTACCTACGTATATGTCGTGTTACTTACATTCACTAAATAAAAGTCTTAAATTCATTCACTCATTCATTCATTCACTGGCAGACAACGCACAGCCTATATCGCTGGGTTAGGAGCATGTGAAATTTAGTTTATTTAGTACAACAATTCCTTTTAATAACGGCAGTAAGCACTAAGGAAAGATTTCTGAAAACGTATCCCCTAAAGGGGTTAAATATGGGATGGAAGTTTATATGGAATTTAGTAGAAAATCCCATTGGACATACTACGTGTTCACTATAATTCTCATTCAACCAACAACAATAAAAATTACAGTTAGACAGTGATTTTGACACAACAGCATGCCATAAATTCATTTAAATGATAAACTAACGAACTACAAAATTATCATGCACACCTACTTAAATCAGTAATTAGTATAATTATATTATAGCATAAGTACATACTTTAAAAATGGCTTGCTTTGATTGATAGATTGATATGATTACAATTACTGGCCGTTTGATTGACAATGATTTACGTATCTGATTTATTAATCAAGGAGAATTTAATTTAATAAACATTTTATGATTTAGTGAAAGAATACCTACATATGGGCTACTTAATGTATTATTTTGTACAGTTAAGTATAATAATTGTGTCTTTAGGGGCAATTTTTCAAGTCCGTGATAAGACCTGTCGTACTGTATGGATTGGAATGCTCGGCCGTGAAGAAGACGGATGAAAATGACAATGTTGAGATGGATGTGTGGAGCGACGAAAATGGATAAAGTAAGAAATTAGTCCCTGGGGAAAGTTTGAAAGTGGCGCCAGTTACAGAAAAGTTGAAAGGAAATCGTTTGGCTTGGTATAACATGGGCATGTCAGAGATGAGTGATGAATATCAATGTTCGTGGGTGGAGGAAGGCCAAAGAAAAGACGGATGTATTGTGTGAGGAATATGAGGAAGAGAAGGGAGTGAGTGATAGCGGGACCGTTGTCAGGGGGGAATGGAAGAAGAGAACGTGTTGCGCCGACCACAGTAACGTGGTACAAGAGGAGGGAGATGATGATGATGGAGGACATAAAGTGACCATCTACTCACTAAGATAACATAAGCACATCAAACTGCTTATATTGTCGCGTTGCGCCTGTCTGCGGGAAACTTTAACGTGCTTTGCAGAGCACGAAGGGGTTTCGAAATGTAATGAATGGTCACCCATCCACGAACCGACTGCGGTAAGCGTAGCTTAACCTTCGATCGACCCAAATGGCTGTTATTTTTCAGCCACGAACCTCCCAAGCTTCCCACTACAAGTAACCACTCTAAATAAATCACAAACTAAATAAAATCGTCCTGTATATAAATGTATGATCACGTCTTTCCCCCGGGCCTGTACCTACTCTGTAGGTCTAGGTCAGATTCAGACCGACTCCTATCCTCATGCATTATGTATGGCAACTCCGTGTTTACGGAAATTCAGTTCCGGTTATTCCGTGGAAGATTTTTTGCGAATCCGAGGTGTCAAAGTTGTTACTATGCAGTGAAGGACGGAATGAGGTAGATTGTGATGGAAATGTTGTTATGACTTGGGTTTCGTATATTTTAATGGTCCGATTGAATTAAAGCGTTAAAAGATTAGGTCAACGTTACATATTTGCGTACAAGCAAACTTGTAAGAAAATCAGACTTTTTATCAGGATTTGTAAGAATAATGTAAATTTAATTTGTTTGTAACTATTGTATGCCTAAAATGTTTTACAATATTTTGTATAGGTACATTAATTATATTATTATATTATGGGCGGGACATAGCTGGTCACAATTTATTTATTTTTTAAGACCTGTGTTATGTACCTACCTATGATCCACAATAAAGATATTGATTGATTGATTGATTCACTTCTTAAAGATTTTTTATATCTCAAACCTTATCAAACCTTTTATTCAGCCTCATTAGTCCTCAATTCGCATGTGGTTAATCTGAGGAGTGACGTACATAATTTAGAGGGTAGGCACAGCCTTATGTGTCCTATGTATACAGATACAGGGTGCCCGTGAAACGAGGTGCAAAGCAAAGTTTTACAAGCCTATCTCCAAGGGGATCCCGATTCACCCCCGTGTATGTGCAGCGATTATTTATAGTTTGGGAGAATAGTTTTAGGAAAATTCTCACTTGATTTCAGACTTTTTTAATGTTCTCTTCCTGTGTCGCATTTTTTAAATGGATACGTCTTTAGGCGCGTTGAACACTTTTTGGTTGAACAAAAATCATGAAACTCGCGTCATCGTCACCGAACGCTTTCCATGAGCTATATGTATACTTCTTTTAACTTATATCGGGAGTCCCCAAAGAAAGCCCCGCATGTTTTTTTGTAATCATTAAACATCATCCATGTTTCGGCACCATAAGCCACTGCAGTCAAGACAAATACTGCAAACTGTTACTATCGATCGTCGTCAGCAACCACTCAGCAACTCTCCATGTCGGAACGTTTCGCGATTAGCCGATTACTGGTAACCTGAGACATGGATTACTCCTATACGTAATATTACTGTGTGCTGACAATGGTTAAATTATTCGTAAAAACATTATGTTACCTTTATGACCTGTTACTAGCTCATCAAGCATGTTGTAGTCATGGAGTGTCTTACCCATTCTTCTTCCTACGAATTTACTATTTGGAATGGGCTTCGACTTTCTGACTGCCTCGTTGGTCTAGAGGTCACAAGCGCTACTGCCGAGCAGGAGATCCCGGGTTCAATTCTCGAATCGGGCAAAGTGTTATTGGGGTCTTCCATCCGGAATTTCTCAGTAGCAGCAGTCTGGATTTGTGCCCGGTTGATGGCAATAGGCTCACCCCCTATTACATGGGGCCTAAATATAACTGGAACTGGAAGAATTAGGCAGAGGTCTACAGTACACCCACTGTAGACCTCTGCCTAATTCTTCGGGGAATACAGGCGTGATGTTTTGTTATGTTTTGAGTTTGAGTTGGTCCTTTAGTACACAATACCTCACTCAATGAATTGTTGTATGGAAATCCTCATAGGTAACATTAGATGAAAGATTGTTATGTCGGATTCCTGTAATGCCAACTGAAACCTTCACGGTGATCGTTTTAAGCACTCGAAGACCCAGGTTTTGGGAATTCAGGTACAACGCAGAGGTGCTTTTGTTTATCCTGCTTCTTATCGAAAGAAAGGGTAACCTTATTATTTAGATTTCTGTGGTTCCAATTAGGTTGGAAAAAGAGAGGATTCAGAAGATTTTTGAATCCTTTCTGTCTGGCTGTACTAATCTCGTAAGTAATCAAAAATCACTATCAAATCACAATGAAATCACAATGTACATAATTATGTAAGATCATTATGTACGTTGTCGAGCAGATCAGTTTATCAAACCTATGAAGCCGAATTATTATTTTTAAAATAGTAACCGAAGAGTCCGGCTCTTCTACATAAGAAACGATCAATTTGAACCGTGCCCATGGTTTTTAATTTGAATTCAGTTAAAAGACTCTACTGCTGGGACACAGGCCTCCTCTCTGTGAGAGGTGGGCTATAATTTACCACACAGGCCCCACGCGTGATGTTACATGTCCATGAATTTTTGGTTCTAGGACTTACCGTTTCTTCACGATATTTCCCCTCACCGTTTTGTGTTTTTTTGGTAAGAACCATTTATTGCTAAGTGACACTTTGTATACTGGTGTGCATATAAAAGTATTAAATGTCTGGGTCATAGGCATAGGCCACGAATTGGCTTCAAGTAATAACTAATGTCAAGGGAACAGTTGTTTTGATAGATATCACGTTATCAGGCACAGATCATAACTCATATTGGAACTAGCTATCTGTCTTGTACTGAAATGATTAATGATTGTCGGTAATTGTAAAGTGATCAAGTGGATATTGATAAAAGTCGTGGTAGCTCAGAGTTACGGCTTTAAAAGCATCTGTTGATTTGATTCCATCTGAAAACCTAGCAGTTGTAATTGAAGCTTTTTTAAAGGTTGTTAAACTCAGTGGAACTCTAAAATCTATATAATTTACATACATATAATAAAATAGTAACGAAGTCAAAACTGTACATTGAATATTTTTGAAAAAAAGTAATTGCTACGAGATGTGGGACCGAGTCACATGCCGTAAAAACAAGTTTATTCTGTACACACAGTAAAATACTAAGAGTTACGACATAAGAGACAGAAGAGTGAAAGAACACTTATAATATCTTTCCACTTCGTCATAGTTGCATATTATGTATTTATTATTTTATACGTATATATATTTTAGTGATATTTATTTTAGAAGTATGTATGTAAGTATAATCTCATATTGTGTGTTTATATTTAAATTAGTGATTAGTACAGTAATAATATTATTAAGTTTTTATTTTGATTTTATGTATTATGTTTTCTCTTTTAATCTTACACACGTTGTCTACATCTCTTCGTCTACTTTCCTTGTCGCAGGTATTCTGGAAGAGATTTCTTTAGAAATAAGCATCACCTTTGTACGTACTTTTCTGTTCCTTTCTTCTTGTCTGTTTATATGTGTGTACGTAAACTGTTAAATAAATAATAATATTTTAGTCCAAAGGTGCTGCTTATTTCTTAAGAAATTTCTTCCAGCAGACCTGCGAGAGGAGAAATGAAAAAGAAATGTCGTCAATAGTGTGTGAGAACAAGAAGATAAAAATATGATAATTATGCGGTGTCTTAAACTAAAACAAAAAATTAACATATACTTAAATAAATACATAAATATATAATTATGTATACCTCTATATCAAAATATATAATTATGTATACCTATATCAAAATACTCGATAAGTTTATTTTGCAGAAAGTTTCACAATAGCTTCCATTGCTCTTATAGTTTAGACGTGTCTGTACTTATAATTAAGATCACGAAATTGTTATCAGCCAGTAGGAAGAAAATGTTCGGCAGGAATATATAACTTAAGTACCTACCCGAACGCACTACGTAGTCCACGTGATTGATCATTTATAGCTAAACTGACTAGTGCGTGCCTTATTCAAGATCGTACCTTATTCTAGATTTCTGGTACCAAAAGGTGTAAATAAATACATCGTAGCATCTGCATAATCTTTTTTCTCACGTCTAATTAACATAACATATTAAATAGTCTGACCTTAACAATGAAATTAACATTGCTTCAAAGAAAAACAAAGTTTTTTATGGTTCCGAAGTCAACAAGGAAGAGTACCTATACTTATGTATAGTTTCGCCCTGTCCGTCTGTCTATCTGTCTGTCCCCGGCTTAGCTCAGAGACTCTTAGTACCTACTAGAAAGCTGTAAATTGGCATGGGTGTGTGTACAACTGTACATATTAAATTACGCCGACAAAGGGGTAAAATACATTTTTTATGTAGGGTACCTCTCTTGCAGGTAAGGGCCTGGGCACACCACGTTCTTTAAACGCGCCTTTGACGCGCGTTTTAGAAACGTGCGTCGACGGCGCGCTTATATCCTACAGAATAGACTGACTCGCGTGCGTATCACGTCTGTATCGGTACGAACGCACGTCAACGGTGCGTTTAAAAAACGTGGTGTGCACAGGCCCTAAAGTGGGGAAGTTATTTTTTTTTCTTCTCTGTCCCATGGTGTGGGCTATCGTATCGAGTCAAGTGCTAGCCCCCTGCCAGCTAAATGGTTGTTATTGGATATGTGAAAAAAATAACGGCAGTTTATACCTACTTATATCGAAATTAAAAGGAAAACTATCACAGCTAAGTAGGCAATACAGGCGAGTAAAGGCTTCTACATACCAGGGCGACTTGTCGCGCGACGCGACGCGACACAAAGGCACCGCTCGTCCCGCGACAAGGCTTCTACATACCAGCGCGACTTGTCGCGCGACGCGACACGGCACAAAGGCCCCGCGCGTCGCGGGTCGAGTGGTGCCTTTGTGTCGCGTCGCGTCGCGCGACAAGTCGCCCCGGTATGTAGAAGCCTACACGCGGGGCCTTTGTGCCGTGTCGCGTCGCGCGACAAGTCGCGCTGGTATGTAGAAGCCTTTATAGTCCAGCAACTTACATTCGCAGTTGGAGAATAGACCGTGACGTATATCGATGTATGGGAGTACATGTTTTTCAACTACAATGTTACGTTTGTTTGGGATAAATTCATCCCAACTGCAGAACCCTCCATTGTGCGTGATCCGACCCGCATGTGACCAATTTTTTGAGCAACCTATTAATATCGTGTCGTACCAGTGTCTGAACGTTAATTTCGGCTGCCACGTACCAGCCTCGGTGGCGCAGTAGGCAGCGCGTAAGTCTCATAATCTTAAGGTCGTGAGTTCGATCCTCACCCGGGGCATATCTTTTTGCGATTTTTATATTTTATTTTACTTAAGGTCAACAACATAAATACTAAGTAGGTACTTTACATAATGTATTATTGATTATATAGATACTGACGATTTTTCTGACGTGGAAAAACAATATGTATGAATTTGCAACTGCAAAAAATCACCATATCCGAAATATACCTTTTTTCGTAAGTATTGAAAACGGCACAAAAGGCAAACGGAATTATTTTATATATTATACAAAGCAAAGCAAGCAAGCAATACTTATATAGACCACTAGCTGCGCCCCGCGGTTTCACCCGCGTGAGTCTCGATCCCGTGGGAAAGCCACCCTTAACACTTAGAGAAAAAACTTTTTTACAAAAAAAACAACCGACTTCCAACAAAAACACTAAAAAGTGAAAAATAACTTTAATTTCGGAAGCACATAACATAACATCACGCCTTGCTTCCTCGAAGGGTAGGGCAGAGGTGTACCTGTAGTACACCCACATTTAATATGTCTTTGGTTTTGTATTTTCGTTTATGGCCACCGACTTCCGAAATTTAATTAAATATAATATTAAATGTGGGTGTACTACAGGTACACCTCTGCCCTACCCTTCGAGGAAGCAAGGCGTGATGTTATGTTATGTGCTTCCGAAATTAAAGTTATTTTTCACTTTTTAGTATTTTTGTTGGAAGTCGGTTGTTTTTTTTGTAAAAAAGTTTTTTATTTTTCACTTTTTAGTGGTACCTACCCCACACCAATTCGTATACTACTACTTGCTATGAAAACAACAGAGACAGGAAGTTTTATTTTACAAGGGGTTAAATCTTCAAAAATCTGTTTTTAGCGGTTACCTACGTCATAATAACTATCTGTGTCCCAATCAATTCAGTGATTTGAGCTTTGTGTTGATAGATCAGTCAGCAAGTCAGTCACTGTTTCCTTTTGTATGTATTAAATCTATAGTGTAATTCGACATGTTACGACGACCCCAAATTAATTGGGATTAGGGCAGGAGACTGATGATGAAGTATTCAGGCTAAGTTTCAAGTTAATAGATCAACGAAAGAAGATTTTTTTCATACAAACTGTATCCATCCCCCTTTACACCCCCAAAGAAGTTAATTTTTAAAGTGGTTTGCGACTTTTCCATTATTTGACATAGAGGTTATACCAATTTTCGAGTTAATCAAGCCATGTAGTAAAATCCTCTCTTGTAAAATTGACTACCCCTTTTCACCCCGTTATTGGTAGATTTTCGAAAAACCCTGATACAAGTTATTCTTCATTTTTGGTCTTAACAAAAAAATATAAACTTTATAATTTACTTACGTAAGTATTCGTCCAAGTTTCAAGTTTATTAACCCTAGGAATAAGATTTTTTTCATGCAAACAAAACCCCCCATTTTCCACCCTTAAAGGTCAAATTTCCAAAAACCCCTTCTTAGCGGATGTCTACGTGCCAAATTTCAGGCCAATCTGTTCAGTGGTTTGAGCTGTGTTGACCAATCAGTCACGCCAATCAGTAGTGGATAGACCAATCAGTCACGGTTTCCTTTTATATGTACATATGGCTAGATATATATAATTATATTGAGAACCTCCTCCTTTTTTGTAGTCGGTTAAAAATCATTTATAGCCAGAGTGCATCTCATGACAATTCCAATAAGACCAAACACGGGTAGGATACATTGTTTTTTAACGGAGTTCCAGTGCCTACCATCCGGCTTCATCATCAGATCAGTTTGATGGTACCATTTTGATCAGAATTATTTATTTAAATTTGCTTCGCTTAACTATCTTAATCCAGATATCTCATCGCCACCCCTGAATTATGTATCACTGAGAAGTTCCGGTGGCCATCTGTGGCCTTCTTCATCTGTTCCATTTCACCAAATTATACTTTCTGAATGCAAATGATTGACTTGTTGATGAAAATATAAAAATTGCTATAGGTATGCCTATAATATTCGAGGAGTTCCCTCAATTACTCATGGATCCCAACATCAGAACTGGATTTTGAAAAAAATGGGACCAATCTGGAAGTATATCCTTTCAATTAAAAAAATAATTTTCCAAATCGGTTTATAAACGACGGAGTTCTAAGGTAACAAACATAAAAAAAAAAAAAAATATACAGACGACTTGAGAACCTCCTCCTTTTTGTGAAGTCGGTTAAAAAATAGATAGTAGCCGATTCTCAGACCTACTGAATATACATATAAAATTTCTTAAAAATAGGTCAAGCCGTTTCGGAGGATTATGGTAACTAACATTGTGACACGAGAATTTTATATATAAGATAAGTAAGTCCTTTCTGTTACTAACCCATCACTAAACAATTTATGGACTGTTCATGTTTGTATTCATGTCTGAAATACAGATTTTTATTTATTTTATTTTATTTACTTAAAGCAATTAAAAACCGGCCACGCACATGAAGGGTTCCGTAACATCCGTAGTTGGGACTTGGGACGAATGACGAGTTATTCGAACAGCTGATTTTTTTCGTAATTTCAGGTTTGGTCCCATAGTAAAAGGTGTTCATAGTGGTTAGTACAATGACCCCTTAAGAGGTTTTGCGGAGAGATTCTCGGACATGCTGTTTATCTCATTACTATTGACTTACATTTTAAAAATCACTTAGAAACATCATAAGTAATTTTAATAATGAGATCCAGCATACCTACGCATATGGGCACTGAATTTGACCCAACTTATCGTATAAAGCGCTGCATTATACAAAACGTTACATTTGCAGCGCTTTTCTATTCAGAATCAATCAATCTGCCCGCCTTTGGCGCCTTTTCCCAATTATGCTGGGGTCAGCTTGCAGTCTAACCGGATGCTGCTGAATACCAGTATTTAACATGGAGTGACTGCCATATGTGGCCTCCACAACCCAGTTACTGGGAAACACGTTACCCCTTGGTAAGACTGGTGTCAGACTTTTGGGCTCCAGACTGCCCGTAACGACTATCAAATCAAAATCAAAAATCAAATCAAAAATATTTTTATTTCACATAAGCCTACATGGGCACTTATGAACGTCAGAAGCTAGGTGCACGGTTCCAATTGGTCGTTTCCTATGGAGAAGAGCCGGCAAGAAACTCCACGGTTACTCTTTTAAAAAAAATTGTCTCTTTCAATGTTTTCAAATTACAGTGTTAATAGGTATGAGAAGACAGCGTAGGCCCGTCAAAGTACCAGGTACTTAACAAAAGAGAAAATGGTCTACAACGTCCTCACATTAAAAAAAAAACAATATAAAATATGATTAAAATATCAAAGATATAAGTACGAATAACAGCCCGGACCAACGGCTTCACATGCTTTCTGAGGAACAGCGGGGTCTCGATATTTAATGGGTGGTCACCCATCCACGAAGCAGCCGCGGCAAGCATAGCTTAACCTTCGATCGACCCGTGCGGCTGATATACACAACATTATTTTTAGTTTAAGCGAAACCTGAATATAGTTTGTTCAGAATAAGGAACTGAGTCGATTTCAATAATTTTTACACCATGTTTTTTTTTTTCCCAAAAATATTTAAGTGTGGTTGAAAATGTTATCACCATTTAATTACAATACAATCGCCGTACGATTAGGTACCTACTGCCAAATTATTATCAATGAGCGCAAGACGACCCTGGAGGCGCGGGGGCGCCGTTAGCATGTTTTTGTACGGACAACCTGGTAACATAACGACCTTATAACTTTGTGATTTTACATGATACAGTTTTGAAATTTTCTACATAGATTCTTTACATAAAAATACTAGACACGTGTTTCGGGTTTTTATCATATACTAAAAATAATGTTGCATATGTATTTAGCCACGAGCCACTTCACTATCCAAAGACACAAATACACCTTCGCCCATAATCACCATATTAGGTAAGCAAATCTCCGTCCCTATTAAACCGAGTCGGCTATTATCACACATAAAATATTTCCGCATCGGTCGACAAAGAAGGAAAATGCACTATAATCATCATTATCAGGCAGGAAGTGCCCAAGGCTCTGTCAATGAACCACGATCATCTGTCATATGGAGTAATTACTGATAATGTAGGACATAATTATAAATAGATGCTTAGGTATTTGTTAATTATAGATTTTTTACGTAAATAGTGAAGAAGACCTAGGTATTGTTTTGTACAATAGTAATTGTGCTGTTGCTAAAAATGGCCCGCCGGATGGCAGTTGAATGGTCGATTAAAAGGATTATTTTCTTGTTCTTTTTCAAAAATATGCTTTGCCATAATCACCGCGTTTGGGCGACAGACTAAGTGCAACTATTCACTGATGATAGTTATTCTTTTCGGTCTTTCGGCTGAAATGATTCTTTTCTCGTATTTTACGAACTGTACGAGCAGTGGTAGCTGAGTAGAAACGGCCGCGACTTACGAGTTGTATGTCGTAGGTTCGAACCCAGCCAGGCATTTACTTTGTGTAAACTAGTAGTTCTGCGAACAGTAGACCTCGCGAGCACAAACATTTTGCTACAATTAATATACCAGCCGATTCCACTGGTAGAAATCTAAAAGTGAGCAATTTACTGCATTTTGAGGAGCTATTCTGCTCATCGAGCTGAAGATTCTCATCAGATCTTCACCAAATTTCTATGAGATCAATTATAAGTTGTTACTACTTTTCAAATAAAAAACTGGCCAAGTGCGAGTCGGACTCGCGCACGAATGGTTCCGTACCATTATCTATAAAAAAAATGTGATGAGAAATGGCAAAAAAATCACGTTTGTTGTATGGGAGCCCCCCTTAAATATTTGTTTTATTCTGTTTTTTTGTATTTGTTGTTATAGCGGCAATAAAATTACAACATCTGTGAAAATTTCAATTGTCTAACTATCACGGTTCATGAGATACAGCCTGGTGACAGACGGACAGACAGACAGACAGCGGAGCCTTAGTAATAGGGTTCCCGTTTTACCCTTTGGGTACGGAACCCTAAAAAGGAACATCGACATCGGATCTCATAAGGCGGAGATATCCAGTAGCCCCTTTTTTGCCCGTTTTTGGAAGGAGTACCCGTCCAATCAAAAATCCACGAGGACAAAAAAATCTATAAATTCGTGAAAAATGTACTTATACAAAGTTTCGTCCAAATTGGTTGTAAAATACTATCTGTAGAGGTGTATCAACAAACTGCCAGAGGAAAGCAAATTTTGCCAGACTTGAAACAGAGACGCTTCGCTCGCTCGGTCAATGAAGCAGAGCCGCTTTGCTTGCGCTCGGTCAATTATTTCATCACAATTGCTTTCAAAACGATGAAGGAAAACATCGTGAGGAAACCGCCCTAGAACAAAAAAACACGAGTATGCTTTAGACCACACGACTGAAGTAAATCTTACAAATAGTATAGTCGCCGGCACGTAACTTGGCAAGAATCGTTAGATGTTTCTCTCCTTTCTATAACTTTCTTCTAAACAGAGACGTTTAAAAATATTATAATTCTGGCAACAACCATAGAATAATGACAAGCCATAAAAGTGATAATTTTTTCGTGACGTTAATTGTACATGCGTAAACTAACTCCCACTGCGCCAAAACCCAAGTTAGGTGCCGGCGAAATAAAATACTAATTATACTTACTTACAACAATAGGCCTGCACTGTGTCTTAGATACGCGTATACGAAACGCAACTGGCTATGAGAGAAAGATTTGTGCTGGCACCTCTCTCTTGCCCCTACAGTAATATACGAAACGTAACTCTCTCTCTTTCTATCTTCACTAACTTATATCTCCCTCTCAATTTCCGTTCGATCGCTTCCGTAACGCTCTCGTCACGCATGCACCAGCTTACTCGCCAAGTCAAGCGTGCGTAAAGAAGTTTTACTTAAAAAATCGAAGAAGTGACATCCACCAACCCGCACTGTACCCGCGTGGTGGACTACGGCCTCTAAGAAAGGGAGTGCCCTACTTTCTTAGAGAGGCCTGTGTCTCAGCAGTGAACGTTATATACTGGTCATACTACTACGGCAATAGGAAAACCGTGGTAAACATTTTAGCCGGTCAGAAACGTGGTAGGCAAGTAACGGAACTGACTGACCAAGGTGCACCACCAGGCAAAGGGTCCAGAATCATAAATACTGAATCTATAGCAACAGGTTGCGCGTCACGTTCACGGATGGTGATAAAGTATTTGACGGTAGCTGGAAGGTAATACTTTCATTGCAAAGATGACAAAGTACTAAATAAAATAGCTTTTGTGTTCGTTGGAAACCGGATAAATAGTATAATCATTTAATTAAATTAACCCACAATATATTCCCTCCATCTCCTTGGAACATTCTCACGTCCCCGTTATCTTGTTGACTCATAGTTCACTTCTTCATCCGTAAGCTGGCGTTCTGCCAGGGTCCCTCTTTGTTTGAAAGGATTATGATATTAGTATAACCGTTCCTTGGCAACTCTACGTTCTTTCATTCATAATTTTTCTAGCTAGCTATTAGTTCCGACTGGTTCCGAGTTTGTTTGTCGTAAAGAATCTATAGTCGATGAATATTTTGTTTGAAATTGGTTATTGCTTTTTGGATGTAGGTCTGTACATACCATCTACTAGGGTAATAAACGCATAGTCTCCATTTCTGTCATGATTGAATACATTGAAAATATACATAAACTCTCGCATTCTTCCCGTGGGCGTACGCAAAAAGTGCAGAACGCTACGATCCTTACATACTCGGTTTGCTTCGTTTACGTTCATACATCGTCATACAAGCACGCCGGTTGCGAGTGCTACGCACCTGACCTTTCTGAAAAACATCACCAATAAGGTCACTATGTCTTCCTAGGGCGTCCCCTTCCGTCGTTTTCACTCACGACTGCCTTGTAAATACCTTTTGTTAGTCGCCTTTCACTCATTTCTTCAACATGACCAACCAATTGACAAGAGTTTGCATAGGCAGCATACTCTTTTAAATTTTTGTTACAAAATCTTCTAAAATAAAAATAAATTTTACGTTACTGTTTTAATTTATGGTAGGTTAAAATATTCGCCAAAACATACTCGTAGGTAGGAATAAATAATGCACGAATATAAGCAGTTAGAAAGGAAATTAATTATTCGTACTTTTACATTTTTGTCACGCAACGCGTGATGCTAAAAAGTACTTAAACATCAACGTTCGCATAGCAACAACAACCCGTTGGTTTTCAAATGTCCACTTCTAGCACTTCTGCTACTTCCTAAATAACATAACATCACGCCTGAATCCTCTGAAGGGATAGGTAGAGGTTTAATATTAAAACACCATTTTCCCAGTTATGTTTAAGTCCAAGCATAGCCCTCTCCATTACCCTTTGGTACTGACATAGCCCGAAGAATTTTCAAACTTAAGACTCAGATTATGCCAGTGACCTTGAGTGGTTAGCTTGCGTGTTCTGTACTGAGCACACGCAACGCGTCGTACGTTCAGACAGTAAATAGGACTCGCCCATCAAGGAGCACTGTCCCCAATTGACACATTATTAATTTATTATACACAAAACAAAAGGTATTTTAATAAAACGCGTATACTAAAAGATCAATAATTAAATTATCTTTAAATTGGTGAAGGTTTCAGAAAAATACGCCTGGTATATTTTGCGCCATTCTCAGTTTTTTATCCACGTTAGACATAACTTTACAAATTAATTTCACTATGTAATATAAACATAATCTAAAATATTCACATATTAAGTCATTGAGAAATAGCTCTAATTTAACATATATTTTTTTACTATTCGTTTAGACGTGATCTTCAGTATAAAATCATTAAAAGTCGGTTATCATCGCCTTAAGTGGCAGTGGACAGGGCACATTGCTCGAAGATGGCCGATGGAGCCAAAAGGTTCTGGAGTGGCGATCGCGTACCGGAAGACATAGCGTTGGAAGGCCTCCCACAAGATGGACCGATGATCTTGTGAAGGCCGCAGGAATCCGCTGAATGCGAGAAGCACAGAACCGGTCGAAGTGGCGGTGCTTGGGGGAGGCCTATGTCCAGCAGTGGGCGTCTTTCGGCTGAAATGATGATGATGATGATGTTGTAGAAGGTAATCTACGTCGGCTGAACATCCTCGGTCTTTCTTGTCTAATCTTTTTCGTTTTCCGTAGCGTACTAACGATTAACTGAAGCATGAAACCTTGATAATGTCAAACTTAGTACGATGTTCTTAATCGTTTAGTCGCCTTTAGTGATGCAGACATACGGGGCTTGGCTAAATGGACAGTGATATATCGAGCTGAGGTTAAGCTGTGCGAACGGATTACTGACGATTGTTCTTTTACATCGAGACCTCTCCGAGTTTCATTTAGCTGTTGGTCTAACCCTACGATATTGGTAATTGAGATATAAAGGGACAACTGCTTTCTCCGTGTAAAATAATCCTGTAAGACTGGATTCCAACTCAAACAGGATAAGGCTAGGCTCTTGATGGCCTACACTCGCTAAGATCACTTTTAGCGATAAGGCCGCCCATTGTGTCGCCCTATGTAAAATTTACTACATTCATATCTGTAATTTGTATGGTGTAAACAATAAAATAATAAACCAACCGCTCAACCGCCGCTCATAGTAGGTATGACTGAGGTGGGTATGACTTTTCAGAGTGAAAACATCCGTGTCATTGTTATTTGAAAAGAAATTGGACATTACCGAAACCAATGTCTTTCTTCAGGTACTCCATAACAAAACCTTGGGCTCCAAATCCTCTTTCCCGCCAAAGCCGTCCACCCTGACATAATTAGTTGTCCAAAAGAACTGGGTTACATAATACGGCTTCCTCCTAACCACACATAATGCCTTATATTGATTTATTAGAGTACCTAACTATAGCAATAGGTTTCTTCCGCGAACGCTTGAAACAAGCGATTACTGAGTATATGGCGTAAAATTAAATATGTTATTATAACTCAAGGACTTGTTTTTAGGGTTCCGTACCTCAAAAGAAAATAAGGAACCCATATAGGATCACTCGTGTGTCTGTCTGTCCGTCTGTCACAGCTGATTTGCTCCGAATCTACTGGAACGATTAAGTTGAAATTTGGTACACATATGAACTTCTGTGACACAAACATGGACGTGTTACGTAAATAAATTAATTTTGAATATGGAGGGGGGCAAATTAGAAAAGAAAAAAAAGGTTTTGCTGACTGTACCGTGTGACATATCAAATGAAAGAACTTGTTTTAAGGATTTTATATATTTTTTTTTTATAATTTTAAAATACATGTTTTTGAAATTATTTAAGAAAATAGATGAAAAATTACCATCCCCCCTTATATCTACCTAAAATTTTAATGAAAATACAGAAAATAGTTCTTTACTTATAGATTACAGGAAAACCTATAAGAAGTCTGTGATCTTAAATAACATGGTAAATCACTCAATATTGTGCGTACAAACTTACATTTGCAGTTGGAATGTATGGGGATCATGTTTTTCAACTACAATGTTAAGTTTGATCTTGGGATAACTTCATCCCAACTACGGAACCCTTCATTGTGCGTGGTCCGACAAGAACTTGGCCGGTTTTTTTTTGGTCTGATTAAATTATTATTGGATGAAAAGTCACGAAGTTTTAATTTAGATCCTGTTGTGTTATCATATCACTCAAGTGTGGCCTCCCACTCACTGGCAATTAGTCTAAGGAAAGCCTAAAGCTGTGGCGACATAGTAGGCATTATAATAATAACCTAACCCATTTGTTCCACATGCTGAGAATCTCTCACCTGGATATTCTGGAGTTGCCATGGCTTACCTAGAAGTCTTTAAATTGACTCCAGACCCAGGTAGGTCGAAGCAAGGAAAAACTGTTCAGGAGGAGATTCACAGGGGACTCCGCACTGGAGTGTAAATGTGGTGCTGTTCCACAAACAATGGGACATTTAATATCGTGTTTTGCATGTGCTGTTGTTTACACGTTACAGGAACTGATGGATACTACTGAATGGCCAAATTCGTAGCCAAAGTCTGGGACGACTCTATATAGATTGCCATCGACACGCTTAGAAGATCACTGAAGTAGTTGAGTGCGCATTTAGAAAGGGCTGGCGCGGGAAAGTTTTATCACCTAAATCTGCCGCCTGGCAGCATTGTTGACTGCTGTATAAATCCGGTTTGAAGGATATAGGCACAGACTAGATTTTTATTTTTCATGGCCGGTGAAATTATAATAATTAAATAAAAAGCCTTTTATTTGCAGTTTCAGAATAACAAAGAATGTTGTATATACCTAATTATAAATTTTCCGTTTGATGCCGGACGTAAAGAATAGCACCACGCATTTCATCTCGTGGGTGTCGTAAAAGGCGAGTAAGGGACTTACTAGAGAGTGGGCAGCAGCGTTCTCTATGCATTTTAACACCATACTACGATCGCCAACCCGCCTGCCAAGCGTGGCGATTATGGCAAACCTCCTTTAGGGGAGGCCTATGTCCAGCAGTGGACGTCTTTTCGGCTGAAATGATGATGATGATGATGACTTATAAATTAATAAAAAAAAAAATATGAACGTGAAATTATAGAATAGAATACTCTTTATTATGTACACCATAAAAGTACATAAGAAACACAAAACACATTAACACACACACACACATAAGCACATAATATGGACATAAGAAATTAATTGTAACTTATATACTTTAGGGAGTGACTTATGGAATAAAAGTACACGTTGGGCCGACCATAAATAAATTGGGCAGGAGAAAGATAATGATGATAACGATGAAGAAGTGCAAACTTTGTTATTAAGTTTGCTAAATACCTACTGATTGAACAGACTCACTTACAAATAAGAGTATCAGCATTTTTTGGAACATGCTTGTCTGTGAAACTCTTTTCATTTCACTTTGCAAATGAGACGATACATTTTTAAACTTCTAATAATAACCATCCCTTGATCTCTAAAAACCCGATTGAAAAGATTCAACTCATAGATATATGATTAGTTATTTTTATTTTGAATAACCTAACACAATATTTTTTCGCGAATTTTACTAACAGAAAAATATCCAAAACCTAGTATCACATAATTCCAACATCATAATAATAGAAGAAGCTCCAAAAATAATGCAAAAGTTCGCACAATGCGTTTAGTATGCTCCCGACGTGGCTCGGAGGTCATGTACCAAGATCTTGGCCACGACAGAGTGAGCGAGCGACCTCGACACTTAAACCGCGTTACTGTGCAGAATAGAAGCGGTTGAAAGTTTAGAGATAGAAAGTGATTCAACTGTGATTTTGTTTCGTTACGGGAGTGATGACCACCGTCATGACCACCGTCAGTCTGGTCATCACTGGTCATGGGTATCGTTTAGGCGTCAGAAGAATAATCAATCATTATAAAATCACGACTGTATTCCCCGAAGGGTTAGGCAGAGGTAACAAGTAACATCCACATTGCACAAGTTATGTTTAAGACGCAGATATATGCCAGTGGTACCTTGAGTAGTTAGCTTGCGTGATCTGTACTGAGCTCACGCAACGCGTCGTACTCGTTCAGCCAGTAATAGGACTAGCCCATCAAGGAGCGCTGTCCCCAATTTGATGCATTATTAATTTATTAAACACAAAAAAAAAGGTATTTTAATAAAACGCGTGTACAAAAAGATCAATAATCAAATTATCTTTAAATTGGTGAAGGTTTCAGAAAAATACGCTTGGTAGATTTTGCGCCATTCTCAGTTTTTTATTCGCGTTAGACTTATCTTTACAAATCAATTGCACTATGTTAATATAAACATAATCTAAAATATTCACCTATTAAGTTATTGAGAAAATGCTCTAATTTATCTTATATTTTTTTCAAATCATTAACACTACTCGTTTAGACGTGATCTTCAGTATAAAATCATTAAAAGTCGGTTATCGTCCCCTTAAAGAAAGAAAAGAAAGAAAGAATAAAGTTTATTTGGACACAGTTTATGAAACACAAAATACAAACAATAAAAAAACAGTGAAAAGCACACCTTAAGTCCCATGACACACAGACACCCGTGTGTAATAACAGGCACTTGAGATCTCTTTAGTCAACAACGTGCGTATTTATAACGGGATGCCAGTAATTCAAAACATTAAATTCTAAATTACTTAAGATTAAGTTGAACAAGTGGTTGATTGAGTGTAGCTTCTATAGTGTAAAAGAATGTATGGAAAAAAAATTGATATAGGTATGATTGTTTCAAAAATACCGATTTTTGCATGCTATGTTTTATATTACGAGTAGCTAGACATGTTTGTGCCATTGTAATTTATTTTAACACCATTTTATGTATACCGTGTCTTATGCAAATAAATGATTTGATTTGATTTGAACGCATCAGCAAACTCTTTAGGCTTATGGGATAAAGGGCGAACCACTTACCACGAGAACCACCGTCAACCTATATACAAATTGACCGGCACCAATACCTTTCTGCTTCTGCGATTGCAGAGTTAGGAGGCTGCCGTGGTGGTATCTACTTCCCCTTATTAACCCTTATAACAAACCCCTTGGCTCGTTATGTACGGTCTACCTGTTTACCGATTACATAATCTGGCTGTGCTGACAACGGCTCATAATCCTCTCTTAACTTAATTAGAAAATGGAGACACAATATGGAGTGACCGGCGTAATCTTGTTATATCGTTGTGGGCCAATGAAATTGTGCCATCTGGGTGACGCGGACTGACGTGGCGGTAGAGTGGAAGTTCATCCTTGTTATGTTTTCAAGGAGGGCGGGAGTCTTCTGTCATGTTAATTACTTTGCATACCATTGTCTAGACACAAGTTCATCTAACCATAGCACAGCATCATGCTGAGTGCAAGCCTTTTTGTCACAGTCATGACGTGCAGTTGCCGACTATTTGTTATTTTTGTGCTCGTGATTATAATGTAGATAGGTTTTTTTTTTAATGTTTACTTGCTCGAGTTTGTGTTTTCCTAGGCACGTGTTTCTGTGACGAATAAAATTATTTTTCTTTCTTTCTTTCTAACCTAACAGACAGCGATGTTGCTGAGGAGTATTTTGCGCCACTTCTTCTTCCCAGCTTAAGCACTAGGAAGTGATGGGCGGGCGTTTTGGGGGACTGTCTCATATATAATTTAATACTTAATTATCAGCACTTTTGACGCTCAAAGTGCTGATTCTGATTCTCAGCCTATTTCGGATAAATGACTTTGTTTTATAAGATTTACAACAGACCAAAGAAAATATATACCGTTTGGGGCCGGACGTAAAGAATAGCACCATCCAATCTCTTCCCGTGGGTGTCGTAAAAGGCGACTAAGGAAAATTACTAGAGAATGGGCAGCAGCGTTCTCTATACATTTTAATACCATACTGCGATCGCCAACCCGCCTGCCAAGCGTGGCGATTATGGCAAACCCCTTTGGGGAAGGCCTATGTCCAGCAGTGGACGTCTTTCGACTGAAATGATGATGATGACGAAAGAAAATATAGATGCAGTAGCTGATAAGGAAGTGTAATCTGAGATGACGGCTAATAAGGGAAGGACAATAATTATGTGATGCGCCGACCACAAACTAATTGGGATGATAGCAGGATGAATAAACAAATGTATACTGCTGAAGATGACACGACTGTGTTTCCCAATGATTGTTACTATGGGAACCTTATGGAAGAACATAAAAAAGCTGATGGTGATTGCAATATGTTGTTATTAGCAGACACTGCTGCTCATGTAGTACCTAGAACTGGAGCGAGATCTATAATTACTCATGTTTACAAAGTTTCAGAGAACTCAGAACAACATCTTAAAGCAGATATCAAATGCATCATGGTTTATTAGGAACGCTGAAGTTCACTAACACCGGAAAGTGAAAACGGTCAAAGAAGTAATAAGTTAATGTTTGCAACAATACAAGTCCACACTTGAGTGTCACCCCAGCAACCAATTTGCACAATACCAGCTTGTGTCAGCTGACTCAAAAGACCAAACATCCTACAATTAGATAACTTGTAGAGAGCTGCTTGACTAATGTGACAGTTCCTCCTGAGGAATAACTCAGTCAGATCATCCTGCAACTCATCTTGTCATAGTTTTTCGAAAGTCGGTGGCAAAAAACGAAAATACAAAACCAAAGACACCGACTTCCGAAAATAAAGTTGCTTTTTACTTTGTGGTGTTTTTTGGAAGTCAGCCTTTTTTTTTGTTACGACACCCGAAGATGACGAAGGGGCAGACTATTTACATAGGTAAAAAAAAATAAAAAGATAATTCTTTCACTTCTCGATCGGAATGCAAAAACACTACAATACCTAGTAATCGTGCAACTTACTTAACAAATAAAACAATAAGTTAATGACGTAACTTCTACGCAGCTGCTCTATGTTCGTAAATTTGTAGCGGTGAAAGAATGATCCCAAACGGTTGAGTGGTTTTGAGATCAGTGTGATTAATTAAACCATGGCAGTTGGGACACAGAGATTTTTTATTACAGAATATTAATGTGGATGGCTATAAGAGTAGGGGAAGACCAAAGAAACGATGGATGGACTGTGTGAAAGATGATATGTATAGAAAGGGATGACTACCGAGATGACGATTAAGGCCGCTTCTAGACGCCCGTTTTAACATCGGATCACGGACCGAGTTTTTCATATTTGTATGAGTTGGACACCGGTCCGGCCTCCGGTGCATGTACAGATGTACACACATTCATTATAAGCCATACAACACTGCGAGTCCGGCAAAATAAACGGTATGTTGTCCGATGCAAACAACGGACGTCTACCAGCGGGATAGCGGGCTAATAGAGATGTATGGAAGAAAAAGACATCTTGCGCCGGGTACATTCGCCACAAAGTAAATTCGTCACATTTTTGTACACTCCATACATTGAAAGTGTATTCGCCACTTGCATTAAAAATATGTGTAAATTCGTCACAACCACAAGTCTTCATTTTAGGTACGTTCATATTTTTTGCATAAAATACTGGTAGCAAGCAAAGTTATTGGTTTTTAAATAAATAAATAACGTTTTTATTCTACTTAGTGTTTGATTTTTCTCTGCCTGTGCGGAAATACAAAATATTGAGGAATTTACAATAATCAAAATTAATATAGGTGACGAATTTACTTCATGAAAATAGAACTGTGGCATATTTACATATATTTTTTTCCGTGGCGAACTTACTTTGTGGCGAATGTACAATAACCCCTTGCGCCGCCCCCAAATAAATTGGGATCAGCAGCAGAATGATAATGATAACTAGGGAATTTTTTATTAGCAGATGAAACTTTCTCAATTCGATGAAATCCTTCTGTTTCCAAATAGGGTAGACAGAGGCATAGATCTATCTATCTTTCAGATTTAACACACTTTTCCATGCTAAGAGCCCTTTGCAGACGCTCATGATGAAAGAAGAGTGTTGTTTTTTTACATTTTCCTACGTAAACGAAGTAAAAGGAATACCTATGTAAGGATCGTAGCAGGTGGCGTTTCTGCCTACCCCCATTGGAAAGAAAGAAAGAAAGAAATCATTTATTTGCTGATAATCTAGGTATACATATAAGTTGGAATATTTATTAAGTGTCCCGGTCCCGAAGAAGGCGTGAGTTTATAATATAGAACATGTCCCAAAATTAATGCACAACCTCTTAAGGGGTCATTGTACTCATCATTATGAACAACTTTTACTTTATGAGCAAACCTGAAATTGCGAAAAAAATATCAGCTGTCCCTTACATTTTGACGAGTTATTCGAACACAAATGTAGGTAATAGCTGATTTTTTTTTTTTCGCGATTTCAGGTTTTGGCCCATACTAAAAAATTGTTCATAATAATTAGTACAATGACTCCTTAAGAGGTTGTGCGTTATTTCTGGGACATGTTGTATGTAATGTATTTTCCTAATACAATTTAAATTTAAATTATATATTTTTTTAATTATGAGAGTAACCTTTGCCTAGCAGTAAGATGGTACAGACTAGAAAATAATAGAAATTTATAAATATATCAGCGGTTAAGGGTCAGTTAACTTTAACTTTTGATTTCTACTTACTACTTTCACATCTCGTTCCTCCACGATCGATTCATAGATATGCATCAATTAACATAACATCACGCCAGAATTCCCGCAAGAAGTAGGCAGATGTGTTTACTTGTATAGTACACGCACAGTCACCATTTATTTTTTAGTCCCATGTGTTATGAGGGCGAGTCTATTGCCAAAACCCTAGCTGCTATTGAGAAATCAAACAATTTGTGCTTAATTATGGTATACAAAGAAAAATTGGTTTATTTATCACGGAAATGCGTGCACGTAAAAAGATAAGTAAGTTATTTATTCTTTATTGGGATAATAAAAAACAAAACAGATCTTGAAATCACACAACAGAAATAGGTACATCGGAAGCTTCACTGAATGGAGCAATGGCATGAGCATAAAATATTTCACATAATACTTACAAATATTATACTAGAAAAAAAAAATGCTTTAAGTGTCACAGAAACAAGTGCACATAAAAAGGTTAGTAAGTTAATACAAAAAAATATCAAACAAACCACCGACTTCCAAAAAATACCATTTTAAAGTGAAAAATAACTTTAATTTCGGAATTTCGGTGTCTTTGGATCTATTTTACTAATTTTGCCAACGACTTCCGAAATTACAGTTATATTGCACTATTTAGTGCTTTTTTTGGAAGTCGGTTGTTTTTTTTTGTAAAAAGTGGTTTTATTCACTTTTTGTGGGTCAGTTTGTAATTTAACTAAGTTACAATAGCCTAATGTCAACTGCTCATCACCTTTTACAAACGATTGCTTTTCTCGATGCAGGGTTGTTAATTGTTTAGGCTAAACTGGATTTCAATGAGATTCTTTCATCAGATTTTGACTTGGTAACAATGGGACCACTTCGGGAGCATACCCTTTCAAACAACAAAATAATTCACAAAATTGAAGGAGAAATCGGTGCACATACATAAAAAAAAAACAAACATACAGATGAATATATGTATAACCTATTTGGAAGTTGGTTAAACCGACTGAATTGTGACCGAAAACTGAAAACTGACCGATTTTCGATTAAATTGCAAGGTGACTGAATTGTAAACATTAATTTGATTACATTCTAACAATGCTACTGTTCAGTATGCAGTAATGAAACCCCTTTATTGATGTGAAATTAAGTATTTTCACTTTTTCAGTGAAAAATAACACAACATCACGCGTGTAATCTCCGAAGGGTTAGGTAGAGGTGTACCTTTATTTCGCCGGTTATGCTTAAGTCCCATGTAGCAGGAGGCGGGCCTATTGCTATCAACCGGGCACAAATCCAGACAACGGCTGCTACTGAGAAATCCCTGACGGAAAAACCAAATGGATTAAATTTTGCCCGACCTGGGAATCCCATTCAGGACTACAAAAAATAAACAAATTGACTTGTATTGTTAAGAGGTTCCTTTCTCTAGAGCCCTGTTTCCGATACCGGTGGGCTACTATTTTTTTAAATAATTTTAAATGTTTTTTTATTTCTAATATTAAAAAAAAGTTATTATATCATGTGTATTGAATGAATAAAGGAGTATAATAATTATTAACATATTTTTTAAATATTTATTGTATTTGCACGGTGATGCGTGCAGATATATTGTTAGGTTTATTTATTTATTTACTTTGGAAGACTTACAACTAAATACAATAGTGATAAATAACAGTATGATTATCTGACAGCCAATTACAAGTCTTCACGTCTAGAGCTTGTCTGGTATAAAAGTACTGTCGAACAAAATGTACACACTGCCAAATATTGCCAAAAAAACGAACAAAAATAAATATAATAAATAAAATTTGCATTTGGTAGATCATCACCTAAATAAAATATGTAAAAAAAAAAATTGCGACTAGGACATTTACCATGGGAACCAAGATGTTAAAAATTCAATTTAAAGAATATTTTTTAGAAAATTTATGTTATTTTATAGTACTTATAGTTATTAATCTTATTGGTTGTATAGTTGCATTATATTCTAAGTTTTTGTTTAATAAGCATTTGTTTAATCTGTACAAATCTTTAAACCTGACTTGGTTTCCGTACGTTATTTTTGGGTGACCACTGAAAATCAGCACTGTGCTGTGATAGTAGGTACAGCATTATGCTGAGTGGAGACTTTCTTGTTACAGTAACGATGTGCAGCTGCCGACTATTTCTGTTGTGTGATTATAGATCCGTTTTGTTTTTTTATTCGAACTAACTGACCTTTTTATATGCACGTGTTTCAGTGACAAATAAAGCATTTTTAATTTCTTTCTAGTAAGTATAATATTTTATGCTGCCAATTCATTAAAAATGATTAAAGGCAAACAAGCACGATCACGCGCGAGTCTGCACGAGCCTTAAAACCTATGGAATTAAAGAAATAATAAGTAGTGACATCTACAAACTGTGTTCGGAATCTCATAATCATTGTATATTGAAGTTTATGATTAAACTCACGAGAAATTAGTGAGCTAGGCATGAAAATATAGCGTCTTAAACTACAATAATTTGGCACGTCTAGTTAGAGCGCTGATGCCTGAAATCTAGCCATTATAAACTGTAATTGCAACAATGTTTAGTATTCACTTTCTGTCTGAAAACGTAGTAACTAGAACTATCTTAACTGCTGAAGTGGTGACATTCCAACAATGATACATTAACGGTGTGTCCCAATTAATCAATATCCGCAAATCGAAAGTCAACAAACTGAATTCAATTGAATTATTAAACAAAGTAATAAAAACACAATAATTATTGTGTGATAAAAATAAATAATTATTATGTGCTAAAAACAAAACAAGAACGTTTATAGTTAAACGTATCGTTAAGTTAGTTAACAAAACATGTTCACCTGAGACCTTGCTCATACGCATCATTTACGATACAAACTGCGCGATTTCCACAAAACGGGCAAAATATAATTATCGAATATATTAGAACTCGTGCAAACGCATCAGCAATAATTGGGAACAATTATATCTACATAATTAGAATGCCAATTTTTGTGCCGTAACACACTGGCGTGCGTCAGTCGCGTGCGGCACTCCCAAACAGTGATAAACTTGCGTGTGTTTCAGCCTAACATTAATAGATACAGCACCTAACCTCTTTCCATAATATCCCTCATTAAAACAAATGTATGTGCACTATATAGCGTCGCGTCGTCTGGCAATGTCATCTCGTATCGTTTCCGAATGCTTCGCCTCTTACCGGCACATCCCCCCGATATTATAAAAGAGTGTAATGTGCGCCGCGCGCCCGCAGTCACTCCGCGCCTCCGAGCGAGCAACGTCGCCTGTAATGCGATAGTGAGTCTAGTGTGCCAGTTACCGACATGGAGGGAGCGACCCCTCCCAGCCCCGGATTGCCTGAGGACGAGGGCATCGCCTCCGACCGCCGCCCGTCCACCGACGACCACGCCGACCTCTCCGATAGTGCCTCAGATACCGGCTCCGGCGGCGGCAAGGACTCCGGCTGTGAAGTCGCGCCTGATGCACAGGAACCTCCCTACACACCCCCGGACGATGAGCTAGCGCACAGGATCGTGTCACAAGTTGAGTTCTACTTCTCAGATGCCAACATCACGAAGGATGCCTTCCTACTGAAACATGTCCGAAGAAACAAAGAGGGGTACGTGTCACTGAAGCTGATCTCCAGCTTCAAGCGCGTGAAGCACTTGACGAAGGACTGGAGGGTGGTCGCCGAAGCACTCAAGCGGTCTACCAAGTTAGAAATTAATGAATTAGGAACTAAATTGCGCAGAATCGAGCCGCTCCCCGCGTACGATGAGACCACTCCGTCCAGGACCGTGGTGGCTGTGAGGATGCCCATCGACCGGCCTTCGGTAGAGAATGTGTCGCGACTGTTCGCTGGCTGCGGTGAGATCGCCCTCGTCAGGGTGCTCCGACCCGGCAACCCTGTGCCCGCAGACGTGCGCCAGTTCCTTAACAAGAACCCTAGTTTGGTTAATTGTGTGTGTGCGTTAGTTGAGTTCACTGAGTCTGAGTCTGCGAGAGAAGCGCTGCGATTACAGACCCCTGAAGATGATGGAATGCGAGTGTATGAGTTGAACGGAGTTCCTAGGGAGCCTAAGAGGAAGGCACCCATCCGTCGAGCGCCGCCGAGGCGTCATGAATGCGAGTACTCATCCTGCTGTAGTGGATCTGAGCCTGAATACGATTACAGGTACGGAACGCCGTTCTATAGGAGGAATTCTAGCGGTTTCTTCGCGCCGCGGTCTCCTGAGATCCAGACGTGGGTGCCGCGGCGTCCATCCACGTGTTCACACAGCTCGGACTCGGGCGTGTCGTTCTACTGCAGCAGCAGCCGGCGTACGTCACAGGCGAGCACGGGCAGCGCCGGCAGCGCGGACGGCTGGCTGTCGCGCCGGCTGTCCGGCTGCTCGGTGACCGGGCCGGAGTGCGGCGGCCGGCGCATGTCCTGCGCACCGCGCTGGGAGCCGCGCGCGCCGCTGGTGCCGGACGGCACGCGCGGCTTCCACGCCGCCGCCCGACAGCGCCGCATCTCGGACCTCGCACTGTACTCGCGCTAGAAAGCGCCCGCCAACCGTGACACCTTTCTAATCACGTTGGATAACCGCCTTTCACGTTCTGGCCGCTGGTTTTTTAATCTATTTCGCACGAGGAAGCGTCGCGTGTGTTCCGCGATAGTTTTCCTTCCAGAACAAACTGAGTTACCTTCTTGAACAATGTGATCATGCTCATTTAGTTTTAAGCCACGGAACGCTGTGTCTAGTTTCGTAAATCACTTAAACATGTAATTTATTAGTACATTGTATTTATGAATCGCGTAATTTATTGCGAATGCGCGCGCGTCGCGGTCGAGTTTTCATTTCGAGTTATGTCAGAGTTGTGGGCACAAAATGATCACGCAAAGTCGACATTCAGGCGATTGTAGACTCTGAGAGCGATACATGTTCAGACCAGACAGATGTTTATTAGGGCGGCGTTGCACTGCACCGAAGCGAGTAATTCTTGCTTGTCTGACCACTTTGCGAAGTGAGATACACAGAACATTCTCCGCTTGCAAGGCGAGTGCAGGCACCGATCAATCAGCTGTGTGGAGCGCTATCTCCGCCTCGCCCGCCGTGCAACATCGTCTTAACTCGGAGTAACAGAGCGCGTACAGTTGTAGAATGTATTACATAATGTAATTGCACACATTCTAACTGCAAACGATTTCCTGTAAAAGTCTCCTACTCCAGCTGGTAAGAGCCGCGACGCGCTATGGCTAATATTTTTTTTATTTTATTTTTTACAATTAAGTCATTTTTAACTTAAGTCAGTCGCCATTTCATGTTAACTGTCGTTTTTAGTTAAGTCTTGTCGATGTAAGTATATTGTGATGATTATGTAGATATTGGGTTGCGCAACCCACTACTTTCTTGTGCGTTTTTTTAATTTATTTTTTTATTGAGCAGAGGAACGTTACATGCTTGTAACGGCACAACTATTTTGCTTTTTATTTTAAGTGAAGTTGTGACTTTTAGATGAAACCTTCGTGCTGAATCTAAACAAAATAGTTTCTAATTGCTTATTTTACGTATTAATAGATTTGGTGCGTCGTCAAATTAATTTAAAGTCACACAACCTCTGTATATTGTAATTAAAGTTGAGATGATTTATTTTAAAGATATAATTATAAGATTTTTGGAGAAACTTGCTTGTTTTAATTGACCTTCGTCGTGGAAAGTTGGCTCATGATCCGTTTGCCTTGACTGATTGATTCTCACGCTGACAGCTAGTGTTGCAACAGGTGAAGTTGACGAGAATATCAGAATCGATCGATTCAATGTTAATAACGTTTAAAGTTATGCAAATTAAAACGATAGCTGAGATAATAACGGCTATTAATGTCAGTTATTTTTGATATTTGCGTAAAAGATTTGTCGGAGTTATTATGAGAAGTGTTGATTGATTTATTTATAATAGTTTTACCTTCCTGTTGATGTTTATTAAATTAGGATTCTAATTGAATATTTGTGAGACAATTATGCTTATTTACGAGTCTGTAGCCACTACGTAAACACTTCCTTTTGATTCAAGGGCTGTCAGGGTTTCGCATTTAGACTTCCTTGAGAAGAAGAATAAATTATACAGTAATTAAATAAATAAGAATGGTGTCTACCTAACTAGTGTAAATAATCAAGCCATTAAATTAACAAATTGAAGCAACAATAGATAAATGTACCTTGAGGTTATATTGGACATTACTTACTGATACCGGTAAAAGAAAAACATCAACTACAACGGAGAAATCCAAGTCTGAAATCGCCAACCCGTCTTAAGCAAGCGTGGTGATCAACGCTCGTGCCTTCTGTGTACGAGAAGAGGACTTTGCCCAGCAGTGGGACAATAATAGGCTGATATAGAACTGAGTTTGCAAATAAATAATCACGGGCCCTTTTATTTGAATTCAAGATTCGACTGGAATCCAAGATGTTGTGATCAAGTTTTTCCCTCACTTCCGTCATCCGAGTGATTTGTAGTTCTGATGACAATGACCTTTATCACGGATGATAGCCGGCAGTGTTCACACATAGTGATCGTTAGTAGGGGGAAACCGTATGACTATTGTATACGTAGAACTAGCCTTTGCACGCGATTCTTCCGCGTGAATTAGCTGTGTAGTATTAGTGAATTTTTGGAGTCAGATCAGTAGTTAGTTTCGAAGATTACCCATAAAAAATGTAACCTCTTTTTAATCGACTTCCAAAAAAGAGGAGGTTATATTGGCTGTATGTTTTTTTTTATCCGTCAATTGGGGACCGATTTGAAAAAATTATTGCTCCCGCGGTGGTCACATTGCTACCAAATCAGAATCTGATAAAGGGATTCCATGGAAATCGAAGGAAATCCTCAAGCTTTATAGGCACACCTATAGCGATTTGGGTATTTTTTAAAGTAACTCGTGCAATTTTCTCTTGGAAAGCACAATTTGGTGAAGTGGACCTGATGATGAAGACCATAGATGGCCACCGGAACAACATAAAAATAAGTATTTATCGGGTTGCGATTCGATTAGGTACTTTAATATGGTTGCTAAGCAATTTATGCTCGTCACCATGTATTTGGTGAGTAACAGTTCTCCTGGTTCTTACCAGGAGAACTCCTCAACAATCAACGTCCCGGCATCGGGAAAAGTAATATTTTGTAAAAGGTGATGAGCAGTTAACATACGGCTATTCTAACTTAGATAAATTAAAAACTGACCCACTAAAAAGTGAAAATTAAAAAACTTGCATAAAGTTTCTTTTAAATCTTAATATATATAACTCTTCTGTCCGTGTGTTTGTCACCTAACTCCTCCTAAACGGCTGGACCGATTTGGTTGAAATTATGTACTTATATTTCAACGGGTCCCTGAAAGAAAAAGAAAGAAAAATAATTTTATTCGTCACAGAAACACGTGCTTAGGAAAACATAAACTCGAGCAAGTAAACATTAAAAAAAAAACCTATCTTCATTATAATCACGAGCACAAAAATAACAAATAGTCGGCTGGATGGTTTGAAAACACAATTTTACCCGGTAGGTGGCACTGCTGTCGGTATAAAGCGGTACGAATTTCGCCGGGTCAGCTAGTATTTGTATAGATTTTGTTCAGATTAAGCAGATGGTATTACTGTCTGGCGACCTGATAAGATAGCTTCTTCACCTGGACAGTGTTAGGAACTGCAAATTATAAGCAGCAACATCTTCAAAACATCACGCCTGTGCTTATTCTCCGAAGGCAGAGACCTGTACGCCCATATTATCCCAGTTATGTCTAAGTCCCAAAGGGCGACCCAGTTTCCATATCTGGTCGAAACCGGGCTGCTCTAAATCTATGACGGAAACTTTTGCTCAACCTCAAAATTGAACCCAGGACCAAAATCTGAGCAGTCGACCACTAAACCAATGAGGCAGTATCCCACATTTATTGAAAAATAAATTTGTTAAACAATACTTACTCCCTTACTTACCTGCATGCCAGTTAAGATAACCCACATGCAGAGAGTATGCGCCTGCGCTTATTTCCAATCGTTACAGACTGCATAACGATTACATTTCTTACGTAAACCAATCATGTTGCTCTGATCTACATACTAAGTTTATTGGAGAATTTACTTTTTGTATATGTCTTTGAACTACATAACATGACGCTTGTAATCCCCGAGGGGTTAGGCAGAAAGCGTACCTATAGTACACCCAAATTTCGCCAGTTATGTTTAAAGGCTTCTACAGACCGGCGTGACACGCGACGCGACACAAAGGCACCGCTCGTCGCGCTACACGCGGGGCCTTTGTGTCGAGTCGCGTGTCGCCTAGTGTCTAGAAGCCTTAAGGCACTGACAAGAGGCAAATGAAATAAGTAGGCTCTTAAAAAAAAATCGCCATATACTCGTATAGTTTGTAGTAGCGAAAAAATATAAGTATGTTATTCTTGAGCATATTTCTCAGAACTTGGTTGTTACCAAAACATGTTTAGAAAAATAAATCTCGTCGTGCAACAGCTTCACAGTACAAAAAGCTGGTAAATGAGCCCCAGTGTTTAATCTGTAATTAGATTAACAATGGGTTAAACTGGTTCATCAATTGAACTGTTCAGCAGTCTGTAACTTGAAATACTTGTGCTTATGCTTAACTTACTAGATCAGGTTCATTTGCCCGCTTGGTTGGTGTTTACAAAGCGGTTTCATAAAAGAATAATTAATGAATAATAATTAATGAATAATAATTAATGAATAATACTCTCTCTCTTGATAGCTATTCTAGACTTACGTTATTTATTTATTTAAACTTCTCGCACACAATAAGGTACAAAGGCGGACTTAATGCCTTAGGCATTCTCTACCAGTCAACCAAGGGTGGTGAAGAGATAAGATGGCGGGTGCTCTGATGGAGAGAAAATAATAATATTAAAAAATATTAAATTCTAACCTATTTATATTACTATTAATAAAATAGGTGCTCAAGTACATAAATAGATTATAAACTTATAATACATATACATACGTACATATATACTATAACATATCCCTATATTATATATATATTTATAAATATAATACATACAAATTCAAGGAAAGGAGGTAATTGAGATGACTCTACGCTATTTGTTTTGTAAATACGTTGCCAGTAAGTTAATAAGTTATCTTCTGTTAATTAGTTGTTTGGGGTATCTTTTGAGATGAAACTTGCTTGATTTGTTCTGGTGCCATTTGGATGCCGCTACCCATTGATATAGGTACAATTAGTAAATCAATATTATCAGGTGCCTGATGTTAAGAATAGCACCATCCCATTTCTTCCCGTGGGTGTCGTAAAAGGCGACTAAAACACTTACTAGAGAATGGGCAGCAGCGTTCTCTATGCATTTTAACATCATACTGCGATCGCCAACCCGCCTGCCAAGCGTGGCGATTATGGCAAACCTTTAGGGGAGGCCTATGTCCAGCAGTGGACGTCTTTCGGCTGAAATGATGATGTGTATCCATTGATATACATTGAGTATATCAATGGCGCTACCTCATAAGGTACGTACTTTATTTATTTATTGGATCTACAACAACGGGTACAAATACAAATGTGCGCTTCCAACTATAGCAGACCACATCCACATCATTCATTGAGGATTCGAGTTCGCGTGAATGATTCGCGATGTGTACGAATTGCTTCTTCAGACGTGTCGCGACAACGCGAATCTTCGCTTTGTGCCGTAGCATTATAATCTATACTCCGTTTGAAATAAGATTAGACATTTCAATCGGTTTTGACTTCTATTGCGTTGGTGGCATGACATATGACAGCTGTAATAAACAGTTGGTACTGTAACCACGTTTTTGTTTTTAATGCCATCCTTATGCCTACTGAATAGAAGTCAAAATCGGTTGAACGGACTGTAGGTTATTTAAATGTGTAATCTTATTTCAAATGGAGTATAGGAAGGTGCAGTATGTTTGATAAGGATAAAATATTAAAATATAAATCAAAATACATAATACGAAAGTCGGGAAAGGCAGATTGGTTGACATAACACGAAAGCCATACAAAGGAATCAAAACGAAACACAAAACAAATGAATTTTGAAAAAAAAATATGAACTAAAAATAATAACCATAAAACACACACAACAAACAAAAATAAAAAAATATTATGACTATTATTTTGACTTGGATGTTTATTCCAGGGTACCGCTTAGTTATAGACACAGAACATAATCAAAAAATCAAAAGTCATTTATTCAAACTAGACTGTGAGAATCAGCACTTTTCGAACGTCAGAAATTACATGAGACTGTCTCCCAAAAACGCCCACCTTTCACCACTCCTAGTGCTTGAGCTGGGAAGAAGAAGTGGCGCAACAAACTCCCCAGCAGCACAGCTGTCTGTCGTACAGTCGGATACACTAGTAACACCACTACGGGTAGGTAACGAGCAGTGACCACGGGGCCACCCCGTGCTCACGGCCGCGCTTAGGTCGTGGGTTCGAAACTTTGAACCCAAGCAGGCACTGTACCTTGTGTACATAACCATTACCACTGCTCTCAAAACGGGGAATGAAAACATCGTGAGGAAACAGGCATGGCCTAGAACCAGAAATTCGACCTGGGCCTGTGTCCCAGCAGTGGGGACATTATAGGTTGATTATGCTATGATGATGGGTAGGTAACTTTCTACCGTTTTTTTTTTCCTTTAATAATATATAAACATTTTATTTCAGAAATAAAACATCCATAATTTGTTAGTAAACATTAATCTTAACAACTATGTTAGTAAACATGCAGGTTGGACAAATAACGGACGAGCGTGCAATCAAATTTTTCAATGGGCAATCAATGACACTCAGGAGACTGTTCGGGCTGCCCCGAACCCTCTGCAGCAGCGACGCGGCACGCTTACGTCTGATCGCTGCGAAGCCATCAGTAGCAGTTTAAACAAAAAACCTACTAATGATGATATTTCTGTACGTTCGGCACATCCTGGGCAACCTTGCTGGACTATTCCTTCTACTTCGACTTGATATTGTTTTAGTTCTGACACGAGACCAGACGTCCAGTTGCTATAACCATAATAACCTTTAGAAATCCCACGATCTGAAACAAATTATACAAAAACGCTTGTTTATCATTTTTGTTTTTATAATTTTTATAAAACCACAATTTGTCAAGAAGTATAAAAAAGTGGACATCGGCGAAGCTTCCTCAATTAGAACTATATAATTTATAGATTGTAGTAATAACTGACAGATGACTGATGTTTAATTGTCCCTTTGAAATAATTATTGTACAACCTATGACTGATCTCAATATACTAAAGTTTATATATTTAATTAATGTTAATAATCTATTTAATAATTGTTGATTGTTGAACAAATATTTGTATGACCTACAAGTAGTTGTTCCGGGTCTGGCTGTGTGTGTATGTGAGTTTAAATGTTTGTTAACACACCCACAATACAGGAGAAATTCCTAGTGTGGGGAAACGTTTTAAAAAAAAAGAAAAAAAAAGAGAAAAAAGTGATGTTTCCTAATTTTATTTTTATTTATTTTAAGAATTAATTTTATTATACCTTTTGCTGTGCCATACAGGGTCCTTAATTATACCTTAGCTTTAAGCCATTGTAATTTGTAACACCTTTACCTATACATTATGTAATGCAAATAAATATATGAATATGAACTGCCTCGTTGATCTAGTGATGGTTGCAAGCTCTACTGTTGAGCAATAGCTATGGGTTCCATTCCCAGGTCGAGCAAAGTGTTATTCGGTTTCGCCATTTGGAATGTCTCAGTAGCAGCCCATTTGTGCCCGGTTGATGGCAATAGGCTCGCCCCCTTTTACAAGGGACTTAAACATGACTGGCGAAATGAGGGCTATATACAGGGTCAAATTTAATTAGCTAGCGAAACTCCGTGGACGTGTTGGGTATCGATATCTAAACACGATAAAACGAAAAAAAAACAAGATTTGATGTTTTTTTTTTCTGGTGTCAATGACCACTGGCAGTGAGGTTACTTGAAGTAGTTAAGTTTTTGGTTTATCGTGTTTAGTTATCGATACACATCACATCTGTGAAGTATACCTACACAGAAAAAAAAACTGATTTTGAAACTCATATTTCAAGAACTAGTCGTTGACCCCAACAAAATACAATGTTTGATTTTTCTCTCTCTATCGTATTTAAATATCGATACCCAACACGGCTGCGGAGTTTCGCTAGCTAATTTAATATGACCCTGTATAGAATAGATACTATAATTACACCTCTGCCCAACTTTTCGATAAATATCTAGTTGTATCTTTAACTACATTTCCTACTTAAAAAAGCGATCTAGTTTTTTGTAAGCAGTTTTAAAATAACAGATATTTTATAACCGTTATTAGTTATTAGATAATCGTTACGGACCGATGCGTTATTGAAGCTATGTGGAGCAGATTAGGGTTCCGTCGAAGAAAAAGTAAGGCAAAAGTATAGTTTGAAGGCTTTAATATCAAGTATTGACTGAGACATGGACATGTAGTGACTTTATTGGTGATGATGTTCAGAAAGATCAGGTGCGTAGTACTCGCAATTACTGGCGTGCGTGTATGACCAGCACCCTAATTGCGTATCACAGTTTGAATCAGAATCGGATGAACTGTCAAATTGAAACCGATTCCTATTGATAGTGTGTTACGCAATTAGCCCGCAGATGTATGAACGTAAACGAAGCAAAAGGAGTATGAAAGTAGTGTAGGAGGTGGCGTTCTGTAGTTTCTGCCTACCCCCATGGGAAAAAGCGTGAGTTTATGTATACATTAGTTTATGTTTATACTAAACCCGAAAAGGGGTCATTGTACTCATAATTTTTGTTTTTTTTTTCTATGGGGCCAACTTTGAAATCGTGGAATAAAAATCAGCTGTTCCATACATTTTGTCGATTTAAGTGAACTCAAATGTAGGGAACAGCTGATTTTTTTTTCACGATTTCAAGGTTAGTCCCATAGAAAAAATTGTTCAAAATGATGAGTACAATGACCCCTTTTCGGGTTTAGTATAAACAAAAACTAATGTTGTATATAAATGTATTGACTGAGCAGTAGTTAGTTTATGGATGCTTGCAAAATTAAATGGATACCTGTTTCTAAATATCAAACTATCACAGCATCAGCAACTATTGTGAAACTGCCTTTTACGAGTAGACCACCGATTTGATTTCACTTTAGGAAATTGTACAATAATGTGTTCTGTGATACAATCTACCTTTAGCGTAGCCTTTTCCTAACTTGTTTGGAGTCGGCTTCCAGTCTAACCAGATGAAGCTGGCAATGTCAGTATTTTTCATGGAACGACTGCCTATCTGACCTCCTTAACCCATTTACTGGGTAAGACTGGTTGTCCAACTTTTGGGCTTCTGGCGACCGTCAATGACAGTTGGGACCACCAGCCGGGGGGCCGGAGATACTATGTTCTGACATCAACTAGTATTGGCAGTCGGTCTGTAAAATAACTAGTAGTTCTGTGAACAGTAGACCTCGTGAGCACAAACTTTTTTGCAACAATTAATATACCACTCAGTTAGTTGATTTGGATAGGAGACAATCGATTGTTCGAACAAAGCTGCACTTCGTTCGGAGCCAATCTCTGTATTTGCTGCAGGCATATCGTCTATTACGTATCGTCAGATAGCAAGCATAGGTCTGTCAATTCCTTTTGAGGTGCCATACACGACAGCAGTCGCGACCATGCCGAAGCATTGTTGTTCTCCAGTCAAAGCAGTCAGAAAACTGATTGGAGCTATCGCGCTTACCCAAAAAGATCATGGGAAATAACAAGACGATAAATAAACAGAAATAAACTAATCCACAACTAACTACTATCTGATTTATACGAAACTTTACTTTTGAAGCTTCTTTACACCTAACAAAACTCAGTCACACAAAATGTTTGACGGGATCTAACCATTTGGCGAGCGGCAACTACAGAGCGCTCTAGCGGTGCACACTAGCGACATCTAGTAACCTTATTGTAAAACTAACATTCAGATTGGTTTTAAAGTCTCAGTTTAGAGAATTCAGAAAAAAAAATCTGGGTTCTCTATTTTGTATTGAGAAGGTGGTCGCAGGTGCTCCATGAATCCCTACCTAGTAGTTGAAGGGCCACTCGTAGAAATCTAAAAGTGAGCAATTTACTGCATTCTGAAGAGCTAACTCTGCCCATCACGCCGATCCTCATCAGATTTTCACCAAATTTCTATGAGACTAACTTAAAGTTACTACCTTTCAAATAAAAAAAGAATGATTGCAGTTGGATCTCATAAGTCGGTGATATCCAGTAGCCCAATCCAATCAAAAATCCCCGACGACAAAAAAATCTATAGTCGTAAATCTGTACTAAGTTTCGTCCAGATCGGTTGTAAAATACGACCTACTAGCAAAAAACTGATAGAGGAAAGCAAATTATGCCAATTTGAAGCAGAGACGCTTCGCTCGCTCTGCCAATATGATAGGTAAACCGTATACCGTATCTTTGATAGGAAAACAAGCTATTGTTTTTGAGTTCAATATAAGATCTTTTCCAATGTATTTAAAAAAAAATTATGATGTAAGTAGGCATAGGTAGCTAAGGTCACTTTTAGTGAAAAGACTGCCTGTGCCTTGTAATTGAATTGTGTCATGTAAAATGTCGATATCGGAAATTGAGTTAAGGAACTCGCAGGACACCTGGCAATGCGCAGTGATGACAGGTGGAGTGAGGCAGTGACCGAGCGGCATCCGAGGACTCAAACGAGGACTGGAAGACAAAGTTTCAGTCGTCCGGCGGCGAGATGGGCCGAACACATTGTTACCATCGCCGGTAGACCCTGGATGAGGCTGGCACAGGAGCGTGGGGATTGGCACCAGAAAAGTGAGGCCTATGAGCAAAAGACAGGCTGTGCATGATGATATAAAATGTCTACAATTGTATATGTCTGTAATTTATATGTTGTACATAGTAAAGTTCCGTTTGATGCCGGACGTAAAGAATAGCACCATCCCATTTCTTCCCGTGGGTGTCGTAAAAGGCGACTAAGGGACTTAATAGAGAATGGGCAGCGGCGTTCTCTATGCAATTTAAAAACCATACTGCGATTGCCAACCCGCCTGCCAAGCGTGGCGATTATGACAAATCTCCCCGCTTTTTGGGAGAGGCCTATGTCCAGCAGTGGACGTCTTTCAGCTGAAATGATGACATAATAAAGAGTTTTCTATCTATCTATAATAACTTAAGTTCAAGATACTACGGGACCATCCCAACGTACTACAGTACGCACTAACCGCATTTTCCTCCTACTCACACACATTGACACAGTTTAAAAACAATTCGTACATGCACTCAGCCTAATTCCAATGCCTGCGTAGGAGTCTACTCAATGGGCCATACAGTTGCAACCATTAATCTTATTACAAAAGAGGCATAAGCAGCGCTGTGAGCGACATTGACATTAATCTTTTAGTAATATTTAAATGATTATTTTTTGTATCTACTTAATTAGCAGCAGGTCAGGTGGGTGGCATAGGCCTAACGGATTGTTAAACAGAAGCCACTTACTGACTTCAACCTAATCAGAAATTCTGAATAACACAAAAAGCTAAAAGAATAAGTAGATATTAATATACAGGGTTATTTTTAAAACGTCAATAACCTCTTAAGGGGTCATTGTACTCATCATTATGAACAACTTTTACTATGGGAACAAACCTGAAATCGTGAAAAAAAAAACAGCTGTTCCCTATATTTTAACGAATTATTCGAACATAAAATTAAATGTAGGGAATAGCAGCTGGTTTTTTTTTTCGCGATTTCAGTTTTGGTCCTATAGTAAAAGTTGTTCATAATAATGAGTATGGCCCCTTAAGAGGTTATTCACGTTTTAAAATAACCCTGTATAGAATAGAATAGAATACTCTTTATTATGTACACCATAACGGCCTTATTACAAAACAAGGTTTATCTTTAGACCCAGGTTTAAACCATGGAGCCATTATTGAATTTCGAACTTTATTCTGACTATGGTAAAGTTCCTAAACACAAAACTGACAACTTAGTACCGAACTAAGTTTTCAGTTTTGTATAAAGAACGGTATTCTAATCACTGTTACGTTATTATTATAAAAAATGGCTGCATGGTTTAAGCCATGTCAAAATATAAATCTTGTTTTGTAATAAGACGGTAAAAGTTTAGATACCTTTACCCAGCTACGTTGGAGTCGGCTTCCAGTCTAACTGGATTCTGGATGCAGCTGAATACCTGTTTTTTGACATGGAGTGGCTGCCTATCTGACCTCCACATCACAACCCAGTTACTGGATACCCCTTGGTAAGACTGGTTGTCAGACTTTTGCCCCCTTATTACAAAACAAGGTTTATCTTCAGACCCAGGTTTAAAATATGGAGCCATTATTGAATTTCGAACTTTATTCCGACTATGGTAAAGTTCCTAAACACAAAACTGACAACTTAGTACCGAACTAAGTTTTCAGTTTTGTATAAAGAACGGTATTTCAATCACTGTTACGTTCTTATTACAAAAACTGGCTCCGAGGTTTAAGCCATGTCAAAATATAAATCTTGTTTTATAATAAGGCGGTTAGGGTTTTGACTACCCGTAAGGAATGTCAAAGATCTACGAATGACAGCTGAGACCAAAAGTTTAGAGCGTGCTTTCCGAGGCACGGAGGGGTCTCGATATGTAATGGATGGTCACCCATCCATGAACCAGCCTCGGCAAGCGTAGCTTAACCTTCGATCGACCCGTGCGGCTGTTATAATTTAGCCACGAGCCCCTCTATCTGGCATGCCTACTATGTTCTGGAATTATAGACGTTGCTTAAAAGATTTTTCATGAATATATTTAGTTTGCTTTGTGTTTTCTTCTGAATGAACCTAAAACGGTGCATGGTCCTAAATATAAATGTACACTACCATAACACCCTGTCCTTGGTACTACTTGAACTACGCCTTAACAGGAACGGCCAGCGCCTGGTGACGAAGACCAACACGGGACACTGCTCACTAAACAAACACTTCCACACAATAGGCATAACGGACTGTCCTCTGTGCAAGCCATGTTGCGCATGTGCTCTTTGATTGCACAGGCGTCACCCAGATCCTTCACAGATATCCTAAACAGACCAGGAGACCTAATCAGCTTCTGGAGGGAGGTGGGCTGGTTGGAGTAACTACTAACGGCCGCCATGCCCCACGCACAATGGTCCACATGAAGGACTGACTGCGTCCTTCATGTGTCCTTTCTTTTGCGTAAGTTTGCCTGAACTGGAAATGTTATTCCGTTTTCTAATTCAGGCAGACTTATAAATATTTGTAAATGGAAATCAAAATTGTGTCAAAACTGAGCTACAAGTACATTATATACATTATCTTACCCTGGTCCGTCCGTGGATGGATGACTATTTGATACCAAGACCCCTCCGTGTCTCCGGTGTCATTTGTAGATCTTTCACAGTCGTTACGGGTAGTCAGAAGCCCGAAAGTCCGACAACCAGTCTTACCAAGGGGTATTTTATCCACAAACATAGTTATGTTATAGTTATGTTACCCACAAACTGGGTTTTGGAGGTCAGGACTTCCACAACCATCTAATACAAAATACTTGGGAAAAGGCAGGCAGATGAAGTCAATTTAAGTTCCTTTAACGGGACTGCTGTATAACCCGGCTTTTAAACCCGGAACAAAGCAATTTTTAGGGTTCGGTACTAGCATAAGCATAAGCATAATCAGCCTATAATGTTCCCACTGCTGGGACACAGGCCTCCTCTCTTCGAGAGGGACTGGGCTGTAATCTACCACGCGGGCCCAGTGCGGGTTGGTAGATGTCACATGTCTTTGAATTGTTGGTTCTAGGACATGCCGGTTTCCTCACGATGTTTTCCTTCACCGTTTTGAGAGCAGTGGTGATGAAATTATTTACACAAAGTAAAGCGCCTGTCTGGGTTTGAACCCACGACTTATGACTCGTAAGTCGGGGCCGTTACCACTGGTCCACCACTGCTCTTTTCGTGGGGTTCGGTACTAAAATGGTAAAAAGGAACCCTTATGGTGAGACTAAGTCTGTCTGTCTGTTTGTCTATAAGACCTGGATATCTCAAGACTACTAGATAGTTTTAGATGACGTTTGCCCAACTATTTTGCAAACAAGAAACAAATTCTAAAAAACATATCTTTTTTGCAAAAGGGACTGAAAGGGTGTCTTAAAAATTTGAAGTGGGGCTACTAGCGCATGTGGGGTATCATATGAAAGAGCGCTGTTTGCACATTCTCAAACTTTTTTTTTTAGGCAGCTTAGTTTCCGACATTTGATGAAAAATGTAAAAAAAAATACCATTCCCCCCCTTATCTCCGAAGTTTGCATAGATAAAAATCTGAAATTATTGTATATGATAGAAGTGTATGTAAAGGAAAAATAAAATGATGTCTCTAACTAGCACAATTTTTCAGAAATTATCAACATCATAATTATATACGTATGGAACCCTCAGTGCGCGAGTCCGACTCGCTCATGCCCGGTTTTTTTTATTAATGACATTATAGTTAACACAAAATTATACATTAGTTAAGTACAATAATTAAACAAACAGAATACGGATAAAAACATGACCAAGGTTAAAAATTTATTAAGATACGAATCGTAAACAAAATATCGTACTTTGGTGCGAATAATGTACCTATAGGGCTGTCCATGAGATTTTTTCTTGATAGCACGTGTTTTTATTTTAAAAAGCCTCCATAGGCTTTTTAAAATAAAAACAGGTGCTGCCAAGAAAAAAAACACATAATATGTGAAGACTCAGGCAGTCAGATCCACTATACATGACTTGCTGACTTAAAACTCATATCATCACGGCAGAACAAATGATTTTCACAGCTTATATTACAACTACACGTACACACGGCTACACATCAAGCTATACATTTCCAGTTAACGCTGATCTCGCACTGTACGGAAATCCTATACAATGCGAGATCAGCTTATACTGGAAATGTATAGCTTGATGTGTAGCCGTGTGTACACAAGACGAGAAGATCAGCCGGTAAACCTCTACTTGCTGAATGTATTCCTCCCGTTGATTGCATCAGGAACTGTCATAGCTAAGAAATTCTTGTTTTCGTTATTCTTGGTGATCAGAATTTGGAGCATTTTATTTTTAGGAGAAAGGATCATTCCTTTTTTTTTTATACGTCCGTACGTGCATATTTCATATTTCATTCAGCGTCCTGAACTCCTGACTCCTGAGAGCTTCGCGCAAAGTCAGCACTGAGCGATCGAAGTTTGTACGAAGTTTATGTGAAGTATTTAAGAATAAATAAGAATAAAATTAATTTTATGCTATGATCCTTTTGTTAGTCGAGTAAACGTTTATTATCATCATCATTATTTAATACGTGAAGCTAAAACTTTGTACCCCTTTTTTACAAAAATTACGCAGATGGAGGAAATTTAGCACAGTTCGTTTATATGTAGGAGGAGTGCAGAAAGCTAGTATTTTTATTTAATATGGGTTGGAAATAAATTATATCAATTATAAAAACATTGCACACACTACCATGCGTCTGACACACACAGTACCAGGGCCTCATGACTTGAAGATGATTAAAGTGACAGCTTGAGCATTGATTAAGTAAATACTTTATGAGACAGGGTTATATATATTTTGTACAGATTTTGCAACTTGTAATGATTTTTACCCGACTGCGGCGAAGCCAAAAAAGGAGGGTTATGTGTTTGACCTGTTTGTCCCTATGTTCCCTCGTAACTACTAAATGGCTGAACCGATTTTGATGAGTGATATGTCGTTAGATTCGTCTTTATTGCACGAGCGTCTTAGAGGGTATATTAGAATAGAATAGAATAGAATACTCTTTATTATGTACACCATAAAAGTTACAGATATAAATGTTTAAATTTTACATAGGGTGACACAATGGGCGGTCTTATCGCTAAAAGCGATCTTTTACAGACAACCTTTGGATGGATTAAAGGGAGCAGGAGAGACAATACTGCAGGTGGTCAGTGGTGTACCATTAACATATACAATAAATACATACATACACAAAGCATACACTTATCTAATAAATATATACATATATACAATAATACACATGAAACAAGAGCAGGGAACTGTGTTATGTAATGATGATGTTTAAGGAGAGAGGAAGTGTTTTTTTACCTGAATCTTAAAAATGAATACCGTGGAATTAGTAAATCCTTTATAATAGCATGGAATTAGTAAGTACTGTATAGATTTTTTTTTTTAAACGTTGTCCCACACTAGGAATTTCTCCTGTATCGTGGGTGCGTTTACAAACATTTAAACTCACATACACTAACAGCCAGACCCAGAACAACTACTTGTAGGTCATACAAATATTTGTTCCGTGCGGGAATCGAACCCGCGACACGCAGCGCAGCAGTCAATCGCTTAACCATTGCGCCAACCGTGCCGTCAGATTGTAAGTAGGTAGGGGGTGAATTTCGACCAGTGGGCGAATACTAGTAATTATTATTAAAAATAGTGTCTCTTCCGCACTTTGAGCTAATGTTAAGAAAAATATCTATCGAACCATAGAACTGAGAATGGTTATAGCACAAGTAACCGTTCATAGATGACGAAGCGCGTAGTAACTAGTAGTAAAGCGTAATCAATTAGTGTTATAATGATGAGTCAGCTTCCTTGTGCGAACACCTCGGCTTGTTGGTAAACAAAGTGGAACTGGTCTTCGATGTGTGGATTTTAACAATTTACAGCTTCCCATGGAATTTTTGTATACGGTCAACTAATAATATGATTATTTATTGATTGTTTTTTTTTTTAAAACAATCAATACTTAAATAATTGTTCGCTTTGCTTAACAATTTTATTGTTAAAATCCATCAAATCATCAGCAAAAGGGTTTATGCGTTATCTCCTTCCAACTTTATTTTTGTGGTAACATTAACTAGCTTATTAAAATGTTTTAATTTAAGAGAGGAACGATTGATGACTATCCCCACTTTCTAGAACCCTTACTGAAACTCCTATCACGTTGTCCAGTAGTTGTGGAGGAGTGTTCATGATTACCGGAAACCCAGTAGTTTTCTCTTGAGTAGCTAAGATGCATTATGCTTAATTGTCATCTCTGTCCTTTGCAAGTCACCATAGATAGACGCAAAAAACATTCAGAACGCTACATAAAAAGCTAAGTGCTCACACCGAAACAGTCACGGATTGTTGAGGCAGCCCTAAAGCTCACAATGGACGGCTATTATATAACATGCACTGAGCGAGTTTTACGAGACATTATTACATAACGAAACAGTGCATTTACATTAAAATTATTGTTAATACACCGTATTGTACTTCTTTAATGGACTATGTGTAGATAAAATTGACTTTTATTTGGACTATGGGCACCTGGGAGATTGCTCAATATTGAATTAACTTTAGTTGGTGACGAAAGATAACGTTAAACGTTACGTTGATGGTGAATACGTTACAAAACTGTGCTCGATATTAAGATTTTAGGTTGCAGTAGCATACGATGCAACTAAGATAACAACTGATCAAAAACCAATTTCACCGAGTCCAATATCATCATCTATAAGTTTGTCTCTCATCGTCCGTTTGAACTCTCTTTCCCATACTTCCTACTTCCTCTTCCCTGACTCCACAAGCGGCACCATCAGTTTTTCCCGATTTCTCTCTCCTATTCGCCCTGATTCTCGCATAGCAGGACAGGCTCAAGTCACAGAATTTAGTCATTTGTGTTGGCTTCTGTCGGCTTTCAGTTTGACCCACAGTCATGAATCATCATCGTTCTCCTGACCTTATCTAAATTTATTTGTGGTCGGCGCAACATGTATTTTGTTTCATGCGTCTCCATTAATCGTCACCTTTGTAGTCACACTCCTTTCTAGCCATATCACCTTCCGTCCATCATCATCATCATCATCACTTCAGCCGAAAACCGTCCACTGCTGGACATAGGCCTCCTCCAAAAAGGGTGGGTATTTGCCACAATCGCCACGCTTGGCAGGCCGTCCATCCGTCCATCAGTTCAGTTTAACCCACAGTATTATGTACAAATTATTGTGGGAAGGTTCATGCTTCTCTTGTACTTTAATACTAGAATACTCTTGTTAATTTCGAATTCAATTGCTTGTCCGACTGGTTTTGATAAGATCATTAAATTTCATGCGAATGATTGAATTTGATTCCCAGGTCTGTATATTACTTTCTGACGTAAATTATGGTTATTTATTAATTCCAAAGAATGAATTAAATAGATGAGATATAGATACCCATTTATTGCATCATAACTCTAACAAATTATTCATTTTGTGAGACTGTTGACTCGGTGACGGTGACACGAACACATGGATCGCTGCAAACGAATGACGAGTTTAATTAATTTATTGATGTAAGTTACGAGACAGTTGACAATAGTTATGTTGAATATTTATCACGCTGCAGCAATAAAACAATATACAGGGTGTAGGGACAGCCCTCCGCAAATTAACAGGGTGCATTCAGCTCCTTATTTTGAATCATATTCCACTGAAAATTTTCTCAGGAAAATTGTATTTTTTTTGTCGTTATTTCAGTTACTATTCCTTTATTTCAATGTAAAATTACATTCTCTGTACGCAGTACTCCATTAATGTAAATAACACAGCTAAAATAAAAAAATCGGAGAATGCGGCCGTCCACCCCACCGCGACAATTCTGGTTCATTGGATTCCCATAACGTTCCTGAAATAATTTCATGTACCGGTCATCTTAGTACGATATACTGAATTCACCCGATCAGTCTGTCGAGGGCTGTCCCTTACACCCTGTACGTAGGAAGCAAAATGTTGATGTGAGTATTCAAAGTCCACTGCTGGACATGATAGACCTCTCCCAAACTGCGCCTCAACACCCGGTTCTCCGACCTCCGCATCCAGTCTGTCTTAGGCACCCTTTTAAGGGCTTAGACGCCTCCAGCTACATTAACTTACAAACTAAACCAAAAAAAAAACATCGTGTTTTGATATCGATACCCATCACGTCAGCGGAGTTTTGCTAGCTAATTTAATATGACCCTGTATAAGTACGGAAAACAAAAGACTGTCATTCATTACATACGAAACAAACTCGTAAAAAGTTTGGTTAAAACGCAAACTATCATTACTGTTCGTAAAAGTCAATCGAGGGTAACAGGTGACTATTATAGCGTGTGACCATCTGCCTGTTACAAGCTTGAAGTATTAACCAGTGCGCACACCAGAGGAAAAGCAGTTTTGTCTACCACAGGACAGTTTGTGGCGAGAATGGGTAAGACTGTGACAGAAAAACTGAGGAGCGAGTGATGGGGCATATGTGATACAGAGAAACGAGGCGCATGTCACAAGAAAGCTAAGTATGATGGTAAAAGATAAGACCAACCAACAATCGTCTTCTACGATGTTCTTCTCACGACGGACGGGAACCAGTCGATTATATTGTAAAGTAAAGGCACGTGAACATATTCGTCAGAAGTTGGCCGAAACATCCCAGTTTAGATTTGCTGGAGTAATGCTCCTCTACGTTTATGTTTTATGTTTATGTTATATAGTATAGTATAATGTATTAGAATTTATTCTTGTATTTTATAGTTATTTCCGAGCTATCTATCCCGTATGTTGCACCTGTCATGTTTCCTCTCTGCATCGCCCTAAGATTGACTGGTAGAAAATGCCTTAGGCGTTAAGTCCGCCATTGTACAGTATGTTTTTAACTTGTGCATAATGTTTTAATAAATAAAAAAAATAATAACCGACTACCAAAAATAACACTACAAAGTGAAAAATAACTTTAATTTCGGAAGTCGGTGTCTTTGGATCTGTATTTGAGTTTTTTGCCACCGACTTCCGAATTTAAATTTTCCAACTATATTGGAGTCAGCTTCCAGTCTAACCGGATGCAGCTGAATACCAGTATGTTACATGGAGCGACTGCCTATCTGCCCTCCACAACCCAGTTACTGGGTAATACGATACCCCTTGGTAAGACTGGTTGTCAGACTATCGGGTTTCTGACTACCCGCAACGACTGCCAAAGATCCACGAATGACAGCCGGGACCAACGGCTTAACTTAACGTGCTTTCCGAGCCACGGAGGGGTCTTGGTATGTAAAGATGGTCACCCATCCTCGGACCAACCGCGGGAAGCGTAGCTTAACCTGACCCATCGACAAGCCCTTCCACTAGTTCTATTCATAAAGCAATATTTAGTCTGTGTTAAGCTAGAATTGACTAAGGTCTGCGCACAGCCTTATTTCACCTTCGATGACTATGCACTGGCGACCTTTTTACCTGAGATGTCCATACAATAGCAACTAATATGGTGTGGATCTGTTGTGTCGCTTAGCTTTGGACATACGGTATAACTATTAATAGACGGATTAACAAGATGGCTGGTGAAACCCGATTTGCTATTTAAGTAACACAACATAACATCACGCTTGTAATCCCCAAAGGCTTAGGCAGAGGTGTACCTATAGCACACCCACATTTCGCCAGTTATGTTTAAGTCCCATGTAATAGGGGGCGAGCCTATTGCCATAAATCGGGCTACTGAGAAATTCCAGATGGAAAACTCCAATAACACTTTGCTTTTTTTTTTTTGGTTTGGATATTATCAAATCACTTCGGGCGTTTCAGACTTTTATTGACTACAACCCACCCGTATCTTTCATTTGCCTGTGTGCCAGGGCCATGATATCTCTTTTGGACAAATTCGCAACCCTGGCAGGATTGGCCCTAACGGACCCCGTCAGTTGGTGCTGACAACTCTTTGAGCCGCGCGTGGAATACAACGCGCCGTCGACCCCCGCATGGTCCTTATCGGACGGTGAGCTACCCATCGCTCACCGTCCGCGAGCCCACGCCTACGGTGCAGTGGCCGGAAATCGGCTTGCGACTCCCGACGCCCGGGGCGTCTCCTGCGGTGACTAGGGGTGCGAGGGCGTGAACGTTGCCTCTCCCTCACGCATGCTTCGCAGAACACTTTGCCCTGGGAATCGGGACCCAGGACCTCATGCTTACCAGTAGCGCTGGCGACCACTATAAGCCTGCTTTAAGTAGAATGTCTATTTACAAATATTCTAAAAATAAAAGAGCGGTGCTTAATTATAAGTTCTTGTAGATTAGTATTATTTTTGGAAGGTTTCGGATTATTTTAGTCATTGACTTATTTTCACGTACGTTTTTCACGGACTTCGGTGTTTATGGAAATGGGTTTACTATCTATGGACAATGGAACTTTTGCAAACACCTTTCGGCACCTGCGGCGCCAACGAGGAAGCGGCAGCTATCGACTATTTTCTCGATCAAGAAACGTACAGTAGGTGTATGCCTCGTGTCAGTAAATAAGATACTTATACATAATAATAAGTATATTAGGGACGCTGCCCTGTCAGTGTGATGAGGGACGCTGCCTTGCCAGTGTGATGAGGGCCGAAAGGTTCTGGAGTGGCATACCGGAAGACGTAGCGTTGGAAGGCCTCCTACAAGGTGGACCGATGACCTTGTGAAGGCCGCAGGTATCCGCTGGATGCGGGAAGCACAGAACCGGTCGAAGTGGCGGTTCTTGGGGGAGGCCTATGTCCAGCAGTTGACGTCTTTCGGCTGAAATGATGATGATGAAATAATATTATAATAGTTGATCGCTGACTGTTCACACTGCCGCCGGCGAGAACACTCTCGCTCCACTAGTTTTTCGCAGCGATAAGAACTATCAACAAAAAAAAAAATTCGCTCTACGACACTGGCTTTGCCTGCAGAACACTCGCTGGTACGTACGCATTCCGGTTAGTGTCAGGGCAATCATTCTACTCGTTGCACTCGCTCATAGCCCAGCGACAAAACTATCCGAACTACACATTCGCTGCTCTTTGCACGCCAACTCGTTTCTAGTTGCCCAAATAGCACATAACTGGTGCCCTCAGAGTCCTGAGACAGTGCGACGGAGTCGTGGCAGTCCACGTAGGAGACGGCGGGAAGACCTGGATAGGTTCCGTCAAAACTGGAAGAAGTACGCGCGGGGTCGCGAAAGATGGAAGGAGTGGAGGCCTTTGCACAGGAGTGGGACAGCGAAAACAAGTAAAAAAAACCAGCAAAGTGCGAGTCGGACTCGCGCACGAAGGGTTCCGTACCATTATCTATAAAAATGGAAAAAAAACGTTTGTTGTATGGGAAAATTTAAATATTTGTTTTATTTTAATTTAATTATTTATTTTAAAAGTCAATATATATCTACATATTCTGTGAATATTTCAAGCGTCTACCTGTTGCCGTTATCAATATAGAGTTAAAACGAGCAAAAAAATCACGTTTGTTGTATGGGAGCCCCCTTAAATATTTATTTTATTCTATTTTTTTGTATTTGTTGTTATAGCGGCAACAGAAATACATCATCTGTGAAAATTTCAACTGTGTAGCTATCACGGTTCATGAGATACAGTCTGGTGACACACGGATAGACAGACGGACAGACAGACAGACGGCGTAGCCTTAGTAATAGGGTTCCCGTTTTACCCTTTGGGTACGGAACCCTAAAAACCAACCAAGTGCGAGTCGGACTCGCGCACGAAGGGTTCCGTACCATTATAAAAACAGCAAACAAAATCACGTTTGTTGTATGGGAGCCCCCCTTAAATATTAATTACTTATTTTTAAAGTGAATATTATATAACTAAAGATTCTGTGAATATTCAACCGTCTACCTGTTGCCGTTATCAATATAGAGCAAAAACGAGCAAAAAAATCACGTTTGTTGTATGGAAGCCCCCTTAAATACTTATTTAATTTATCCTGTTTTTTTGTATTTGTTGTTATAGCGGCAACAGAAATACATCATCTGTGAAAATTTCAACTGTCTAACTATCACGGTTCATGAGATACAGCCTGGTGACAGACGGACAGACAGACAGACAGATGGCGGAGCCTTAGTAATAGGGTTCCCGTTTTACCCTTTGGGTACGGAACCCTAAAATAAAATTAACACACTGCATACCGGAACATAGCAATGATGCTTGGTAGATAGGAAATAATGTAGCTGTAGTACGTGCAGCATATCTAGACGATTCAATTGTATTACAATTGCTGTTTACGTTTCTCGAAAAGCTTTCCCTTCTATTGTATCAACATCAGCTTATAGTAATCTACTGCTGAACGTAGGCCTCTACAATTATGAACAACTAGCTTCTGTCTGCGTTATCGTCCGTGTTTTACACATAAACATATTTATTTATTTATTATTAGGCTCTTCAACAATGAGTACCTAGGTACACTATTACTTTACAATTTGTGCATGGCAAACTCAAGTCTAAGCGCGTCATACTTATAGAAAAGTACTGTATGAACTACATTATGCGCAGATACGAGCACGATTACTTAATTAATTAAGACTAGTAATAAGTATACAACATGTAAAAAAATATCAGCTGTTCCCTACATTTTGACGAGTTATTCGAACATAAATGTAGGGAACAGCAGATTTTTTTTTACTGTGTCAGGTTTGGTCCCATAGTAAAAGTTAGTTTAGTTGATCGGTCCAGCCGTTTCTGAGATAAGCCGGATAAAACAGACAGAGACAAAATGAAAAAAATAATTGGTATAAGTACCGTTTATACATATGCATTTAATCCGATAACCGATCACCGCCGCCACCGATATCATTTCGTGGACAATAGTGTGGGTTATACGTTTATTCGACTGTACTAAAACGACTTTTTGTAAATGCTGTAATTGTTTATAATTGTTTTTTGTCAATATTTTGTTAATATTTGTTTTTTGTCCCAAATAAATAAAATAAAATAAAAAGCTGTTATTTTAATATTACAAACAGCCACTTGAATTGATTTTTACTCGTCTATGTATAGATTATTCACTGGTAGATCGCACTTTTAACATATTATCTAAGTACTTCCTTTGATACTATACATTAATAACCTTTATAAAACCTAACATATCTCTTATTAATTAATGGAAACTTCCGATTAATAACAAAACACTTTTAATTACAGACATCCTAACCTCGAAATATTGAAAAAAAATCTTGCCGAATACAATACAAGTATTATTTGGCTGACAAAAGATGGCGGCTATCTTCAGAGCGTCATTAGCAATATTATAAGAGTTATATTAAACTGCCAGTTAAGGCATGTGGCGTGGGGTCAAGGTGACCAGGTCAGGGTTACTCCGAGGTTGGAACTGAGGACTGAGGAAATCGGTAAGTAAAAGAGTTTAATCGAAGTCTTAAGCCGTGTAAATTTATTGAGGTGTCAAATCTACGGTTTTTTGTTGGCCTTTTATTTTGATAGTTGACGATTTATATTATCAAGAGGAGGAAGAAAAGAAATCTATATAATTAAAAATAAGTTACTGAGCAGTCCAGGAAAGATTTTATATATGGAAGACAATGCAAGATTCATTCGTGAAATACATGCAATGGATGGAGGAATGAGAGTAGGCCAGGATTAATATAGTGGCACATATTATCTATAATAATATTTTAAAGAGTAAAATTTGTGAGTTTGTATGTAGGGGTAATCCTCGGAGCTACTGATCTGATTCCGAAAATTCTTTCACTAATGGGAAGCTGCAGTATTGCCGAGTGTCATAGGATATATTTTATGTTAAAACAAGAAATTTTACGCGGACGAAGTCGCGGGCTGAAGTAGATAATGAAATCAAAGAGAAAATCATTTTTTATAAACCAATAAGACACAGGAGCGTGGAGATTGGCACAAGCGAAGAGAGGGCTATGCCTAGCCCAGCAATGGGTGAAGTCGAGCTAAGACGATAATGACTGGAAAAAGCAAGGAACAAGAACATAATAGGGAGAAGGAATAAATTAGCCAGGTAACGATTATACAAAGTTGCGGGGCAATTGAACACACTATTAGTAGTAATCGGTTTCATTTTGACAGGTCAACAACATTCACTGCGTTCTATGTTAGCAGCGGGTTTGGTTTCCGCACTTAGTCCTTCATGTGGATCATTGTGCGTAGGCCATGGCGGCCGTCGTTGGTTATTCCAACCAGCCTCCCTCCAGAAGCTGATTAGGACTCCTGGTCTGCTGAAGATATCTGTGTAGGAGCTGGGTGACCCGACGGTTTCTGTTTCATTCATTGCGTTATTTACGTTGTTGGGGAGACAAATGTTTCGAACATTTATGAAGCAAAGGATTAGCAATATACTTCAAAATCATTCAGATTGTGATTGATAATGTGTCACGCAATTAGGGTGATGGATAACACCAAAACATTAACGCAGTAGCTTTTTGATAGGATATCTTAATATTCATATTCATTTATTTCATTCCATATTGTTTAAAGATGTTACAAAGGGTTTAAAAATAGGTACAAAAATATGGACTCTGTTTACTAACAGGAAATATTAAAACCCCTAGCCCCCCTCCCCTTACCTGTATGTGTCGAAAGCCTACTAGTGTATAATATGCAGTCTTCAGCACTTAATAATGACCCTAACAGCTAACAAAAAAACTCAAATAGGATACAAAGAACTATTGACAATTTGAAGTTTAATTGTAAGAGAAAGTCACTTTACTTCAGATAAAATACGTAACGCAACAGATGTAGGTCATTATTAACAATTGTACGACGACGAATTCTCTACGGCTTCTTTAAGCGGATATAGTAATATCATTGAATGTTCGACTTACAAAAATAATAATTCAAAGTTGATATGGAAAATATACATATAAATGCACAAATATTTGGAAGGCTTTTTTTTGTCAATGAAGGCACGGTTGGATAATTCAAGATAAAAAGTATCTCTCTGTATTTTTCTGTGTATACAACATTACTTTTAGTTTATGCGAAACCTGAATATAGTTTGTTCAGAATATGGAACTGAATCAATTTCAATAATTTTACATCATGTTATATTTTGTCCCAAAAATATTTAGTGTGATGGAATATTTATCACCATTATCACCATTTAATTACTTACAATACAATCGTCGTACAGTTAGGTACCTACTGCCAAATTATTATCAATGAGCGCAAGACGACCCTGGAGGCGCAGGGGCGCCGTTAGCATATTTTTGTACGGACAACCCGGTAACATAAACTTATAACTTTGTGATTTTTCATGATATAGTTTTGTTTGTACATAGATTATTCTAGACACGTGTTTCGGGTTTCGCATATACTAAAAATAATGTTGTTTAAAAATATTAAATAAAATAAAATAATCGACAGAAGTTCTATAAGCTTTGCTTATTCATGCCCAATTGGATTGGAGATCGCAGTTGTGATTTTACGAGGGATGCTGTTGTCAATTCTAATACCTAATGCTCTTTTAGTATTTTTCTACAAAGAAGAGGTGAATAACATGTTGTGTGGAAAGTCTTTGTTTGTGAAAGTACTTCCAACATACTCCTATCAGTCGCCAGGCAACATTGTTGAGTTCCGGTTTGACTAGCAGGGATATCGGTGTAATTGCAGACATGAGGCTTTTGTCTCTTACTTCAGTAACTTATTGGTAGATACTTTGGTATTGGAGATGTCTAGGCAATAGTCACTTTCAATCAGGTAGGCAGTTCGTGGCCTATAGGTATATTCTTCTAGCTAGCCTATTCCTGACTATGTTGGGGTCGGCTTCCAGTTTGACCCATCATTCATCATCATTTCAGCCGAAAGACGTCCACTGCTGGACATAGGCCTCCCCGAAAGGGGGGAGTGGGGGTGCCATAATCGCCAGGCTTGGCAGGTGGGTTGGCGATCGCAGTATGGTGTTAAAATGCATAGAGAACGCTGTTGCCCATTCTCTAGTCCCTAAGTTCCGTTATAGTCGCATTTTACGACACCCACGGGAACAAATAGGATGGTGCTATTCTTTACGTCCGGTACTTTTGGGCTTCTGACACCCTAACGATTGTCATAGATCTACGAATGACAGCCGGGTCCAACAGCTTAACTTGCTTACTGCACGGAGGGGTTCAGCGTTGCATGGAAGGTTTTTGTCCACTTTGCTGACTCTTTAAAGTTCGTTGACTTTTTGTTCGCTGAGTTTAGTAAAATCTTATTTAAATGATAGACAACAGCAAGTTCAAATAAATGGTCTCAATTCACTCGGTTTAAAAGTAAAAATGGGTGTCCCACAAGGCTCGATATTGGGCCCTTTCCTCTTTTTAGTATATATTAATGATCTACCCCATTTATTCAAAAACCAACCACAAATGGTGTTATTTGTATAAATAGACGAGCATCAAATCTTGACTTGTTCACTGCTAATAATTTAGTATTAAATGGGAAAAAAACTAAATGCATAAGCTTTGCTTTACCGAATGTTAAAAGTAGTGATTGTGACATAGTATTGAATAAAGAGAAACTTGAATTCGTCGATAAAACTGTGTTCCTTGGGATCACGCTCGACTCAAGGCTGCAATGGGGTCCTCATTTAACATCTCTTGCAGGACGGCTAAGTTCAGCAGCATATGCTGTGAGAAAAATCCGTCAATTCACTAATGTAGATACCGCGAGGCTAGTCTATTTCAGTTACTTTCATAGTATTATGTCTTACGGTATTTTACTATGGGGACGGGTTGCAGATATCGAGTCTATTTTTATTCTGCAGAAAAGAGCCATCAGAGCAATACATGGCCTCCGCAGGCGCGATTCTCTAAGGGAACTGTTCAAAGATATCAACATCATGACGGTACCTTGTCAATATATCTATAAAAACATCATGTACGTAAGGAAAAATCTAAATAGTTTCAGTAAGAGAGGTGAAAGACACAATTATGGGACTAGAAATAGAGACCAATTAGTTCAACCAGGTTTCAGACTGACTAAAGTAGACTCATCCTTCATGGGGTACTGTTTAAAATGTTACAATAAAATACCTCCCCACAAAGTCCAACTAAACGAAACGAAATTTAAATCTTGTATAAAACGCACACTATGTAGCCAAGCATATTATAAGTTGGGGGGGGGGTTGCTGACAAAAATGCTTGGCTTAACGCTGGTCCTGCTCCACAAGGGCGCATAAACTAATTGAATAGCATTCAAAACTATTTTTGGAGCTGCTGAAGATTGTAAATACTATCTTTATATTGTATAAATTCAATCTATTAGTATTGTATAATTGCATAGCACATGTGTGAGCACTATGTTCCTACCATTTTCTGAGTACGTCTTTTATTGACTTGAATGTGCCCTGGCGGCTGAGAGTGTCATGCTCACTCAAATGTCTAGCTGATGGTGGCGTATGTGTTGGATCATTAAGTTCCCTTCAAAATGGTTGAGCTAAATGGTGCTGATCCATGCGTCATGTTCGTGAACGGGCACCGTCAGTAGGGACTGGTCATTTCTTAGCTGCCACGGCTTATTTTAACTTATTAGTTGTTTTTTATATTTTTATTACGGACGCTTTTAACGTGCACGTCTTTCTACATTGTTCTCACATGTATAATTTCAACATAAATTATGTAACCTATACTATGTAACAATATTTTGATTTAAAAGAGTGTCCGTGGAGTTTCTTGCCCGTTCTTCTCCATAGGACCCTACTACGCTTTGGAATGGGCAACTAGCTTCATCTCTCTGACCGACCGACCCCTTGACAATTCAAAAGTGCCTGTAATAGGTTTATTTGAAATAAATGCTTTGAGTTTGGGTCTCGGTGTGTAATGCATGGTCAGCTTTCCTCGGACCGACCTCGGAAAGCCTCAGCAAGCCTCGTCTGCCAATACAAAGTTATTTTAAAAAAAAAATCCAGCTGTTCCCTACATTTATGTTCGAATAAATCGTTAAAATGTAGGGAACACATGATTTTTTTTTCGCGATTTCAGGTTTGGTCCTATAGTAAAAGTTGTTCATAATGATGAGTACATTGACCCCTTAAGAGGTTATTGACGTTTTAAAAATAACCCTGTATACCAATACCAACCAACGAAAGATACGAATAAATTTAATTTGTCATGGATATAAATAAGACCTTTGCGCAAATGCGTTAGGGATTACCTTTGATATCACACTTCCTCAAGCAGATTGCCCTTATATGTACCCATCTTACTATGCGGCTCATTACGAGGACAACATTGTAATATAATCAACTACGGAGCACCAAGGTTGGCATATGTTGGCAATAGGAAAAGATCGGAAGGTTGCGCGCAGGATAACGTATGGGAAGTGAAATTAGTATGTTATGAACGAAGCTGGTGGTTATAAGTGACCGTCTTGAAGATGTACGAGTATTGGCATGTTGTTCACGTGGTTACTGGCAAGAAAAACATGCCTTACATATTGAAGGCTACAGAATAAAGACTGAGATAAACAAATGGTTTGTTTAGAGATAGAAAAGAAGGGAAGGGATAGATAGAGAAATCTACATACAAAAATCTTCAGTAGTGTCGTTACAACAAAGATAATAAAATTCTATGAAAATTAACTGTTGTAGGTACTCGTAGCTAAAGGATAAACTAACAAAATTGGAAACGAAGTAACTTAAGTTCAAATCCGTTACAAGCTTTCATTCACTGGATGACAATGGTGGACGATGATGGACAATAAATTATTGATCGGATATTCGGATGCATATTCACCTAGTTTGAGAGTTGACTAGTATGGAGTGCGCTTCAGTACGGGAAAGTGTCGGTTTCCAGGCCGACAAGTTTTTAAGAACTACTCTTTTGTACTGTGTATCCCCGAATAAATATATTTAATTTTAGAATAAAAGGTTTTGAATATTAATAGTGTTTTTTAAACGTGTTATATTTTCCACAAAATTCTTGCCTAGTTCTAAATAGATAAGAAATATTTGTTATACTTAGGAATACAAAATTGTATACCTACACACTGTTATTAATGAAACCCCGCGATCCCGGAATGAAAATATATTTTAAGAAGCCGTTTCCATACTTTGTATCCTTTGCCGGGAAAAAAACGTACTTTAGGTAAATATGCATCCGAATATCCGATCTCTAGATCAGTTATAGTTCTGCACCCTTGATGCGTTAGCTTTTTTCTTTTAGATAGAGAAACAAGTACTTACTTGTAATGATTTGGATTCTGGATTGAAAATCGAACACCATTTCAGTCTCGGCCACCAATTCGTTGAAAATAATCCAGATTGCAGCTTCAAGAATTCTGAAGATGGTAGGCATTCAGGAACAGCTACCCTTTATGAAATAAATTAAATGAAAATAGCATTCAATGAGCCAATTAACACCAAATATGAGCCATCTAATCAACAGCAGTCCTGCTCAAACTGCTTTAAGTACCTAATCACTGTGCTTGACAAATTATTTAAGTAAGTACCACTTTTGTTTCTCTTATCAATTCTTACATCTACGTACATAATATCGATCAAGTAGCCGAGTCCTGAGTGTTAATTACACATTAATAAGTAACTGTGTTACGTCAGGGTTCATTGAACTGTTTAAGCGGAACCATTGCTGCCACCGCTGCGAGTTTTTTCTGACACATAATTCGGTCAGATTATTTATATCGATCTTTTACTTGTTAAGGCTAAGTGCTAATGTTTGGGAGTTTTATTTGTTTTGGTAGTAGGTACTTAAGTAATTAGTGTTTAGCACAGCCGCACGGTTCAATCAATCAGGTTAAGCTACGCTTTCCGCGGTTGGTCCATGATGGGTGACCATCTTTACATACCAGGAAGGTAGGTAGGTAGGTTTCGTATTTTCCTTTGCATTTTTTCTGTTTTTTGTGTGAATATTGTTTGCCTTAACCTGGGTCAAATAAATTTATTTTCATTCTTTCTTTCTTTCATGACCCCACCGTGCCTCGGAAAGCACGTTAAGCCGTCGTTTTTCGCGGCAGTCATTTGTGGATCTTTAACAGTCGTTACGGGTCGTCAGAAGCCCGAAAGTCTGACAACCAGTCTTACCAAGGGGTATCGTATTACCCAGTAACTGGGTTGTGGAGGTCAGATAGGCAGGCGCTCCATGTAAAATAGTGGTATTCAGCTGCATCTGGTGAGACTGGGACCGACCCCATCATAGTTGGGAAAAGGCGGGCAGATAATGATTGTGTTCAGCATAGATAATTGGTAGTTTGTGACCTTTCCAATTAGTTTCTATGGCATTTTGAAGTTGCCTACTGTACTTTGAGATCATTAAGATAGGTTGTTTCTTGGTGAATAGTTATGTACTTACCCACCCATCCGAAAGTCAGCAGCTGTTATGTATATTATCAATATTTAAAGATATTTCAGGGTTGAATTTGAATTCACAGACAGTTCAGGAAAGCGTTTGAATTTGAATACAGTTCAGTGTAGTTGTAGTAGAAATTCTACTAAAATAAAAATAAAAAAACTATGAAATATCTGCTTATGTCTAAAGAAAAAGAAAAAATCAGGAAAAGAATAAGGAAGAAAAATTGGTTATTCTCCACAAACAAAACGCACATTACAAAAAAATTACATAATGCCTCTGGTGTCTAGAGATACATTTTCAATCATGAAAATTATTTCAATACCTCAGTATGTAGGTAACTCAAGCATGGCTACTTTAAATCCGATTGCTGAACATGTTATAGTATAGGTATTACAACTTTTTTAACTAACAAAATTACATAAAAGTTTATTTTCTGAAATAAGTAAGGCTATTCTAGATATCTACGAGGCCCACAATTATTAGCCCAATTACTTACTTCTAGGTACCAATTACTAAACTTACATCTCGCAACTTACATAAACCAAAATAAAAACAAAATGGCCAGCGTCCGCGTCGCCTTAACGGATAACATGCTTGTAACGATTGCTACAGTTTTTTACATAACTCTTACTTTCACTCTCTGAACAAAGGGACGGATAGCTGTAGCTCATGATATGGTGTTGTTAGATTAAAGATGAGTAATTAAGTCACTAGGTTTCCTAAGAAACCGGTGAACACTCACGCAATGACAGCTGTCTAAAAAAAGAGCGTTTTTTGACACCTTTTAATCCGCTAGTTGCATGTAGGTAAGTCCATTCAAATTTAAATTTATTTATTTTATTCCCCATTATAAATAATGCTGTCAGTTTTTGATATGATATTCCGTTAGATATAGACAGCATTATTTTTAATCGGGAATTAAATTTAATGGACAATTACGTACAAGTAGCGGAATGTCAGATAGATACTGGTGAAAGTTACAGATTTTTACGACGGCTGTTATAATATGACGGAACCTACAGGAAACCCAGGGCTTTAGGTTGGAATGAACTCAGTAGGTATAGGTAACCGTTGTAAATCGCATTTAGGTAACATACATTTTAAATAATAGTGGTTTGTTTACCACGAATTAATATATTTCCAGAACTCATAAATAATTTATTTTAATAAGAAATCTATAAAATTTATAATGTTATTGTGCTAGCCATACATAATATTGATATTGGTAACTTATTTTATATAAACGTCATCTTTTTATTCATTTGATGACATTCATTATGATATTCTTATAAAATTGCAACATTTTTTAAATAAAGATATAAACTTATACCCCATTATTACAAAACAAGGTTTATCTTCAGACCCAGGTTTAAAACATGGAGCCATTATTGAATTTCGAAACTGACAACTTAGTACCGAACAAAATTTTCAATTTTGTATAAAGAACGGTATTTCAATCACAGTTACGTTCTTATTACAAAAAATGGCTCCATGGTTTAAGCCATGTCAAAATTTAAATCTTTTTTTGTAATAAGGCGAATAAAGTTTCTCGATTGATTTCATATTAAGTATTTTATTAATACAGGTCAAAAAGAGATATTTTTATTTTGAAATCGAAAAGTGTTTTGTTTAAGAACATAAATTCTAATGGCATAATAACAGTAGGTACCTAGTTACCAATTTATAAGTAACGAACTTTTTTCTAAAATGTTACCGAGAGACAAATGCAATTAAATGAGTCTAATCAGAATTTGCATTTGATATTTCACAAGCAACTTCGATGTTAAATTCCTATCTAAGAGTGAGACCACACGGGCTTTGCCAGTGCGCGCCTTACGTCGCGTGATCGCGTCATCGCACCACTATGATTCCAACGCATCGAGTGCCACACGGGCAATGCGGTGTCGCTTCGCAACGCCGCTTACTACGACGTCATAGCGCCTCGGTGTTGGGTGTGTCAGTTTTCTTTAGCACAATTGTAACTCTCCGCAATATCAGATAAATAAATTGCTCTGACATATTACCTAATATTTAGTTTGTAAGTTTTTCCCCCTTCCTCTTTTTAGGCAGATGACACTTGGCGAAGGAGGATTGGGCTCTGGGCAGTTTCTGATAAACCCTAAGCTAAACGCGCGCTTTAGCTGTGGTACAAACACGTTGTGAATGTGTGCGTGAAGACGAGTAGCGTCAGCACATAACTCACACACGCACACGCACACACACACACTCCAACTGCGCCATTGTGCATAGTCTCGAACGATACTGAGAGATGCTGCGCTCACGCATATCCACAGCGTGTTTGTACACTTGGTAACCACAAGTAAAGCACGCGTCGCGTCGTGAGTTAAAAAATTATAATTTAAAAATTTCAAACTACGACTGCCCAGTCGTGTATTTAATTTCATATATACATTTTAGTGACCAGTCTTATTTTGAAACATGTAATGCGACATGTGACCACCACAAGCATTAGGTACATGTTTCAAAATAAAACTTACTATTATTTTAAGCACTAAAGGTGGTTTTCTACTGTCACGGCGAGGCGAGGCGTGGAAACAAACATTTCATCCCCACCCCATGTGGGGATGGAATGTTTGTTTTGTAGGTACACCCTACCTATGTAAAATGTATGCCAATAAGTGTTATAGTTTTGTTATGTGCTCATCAAGGCCTTCAATTGGTTATTGTATAATTGTAGTTGTTTTTCACATTTGAAAATGGAGACAGATACTGCCGCGTCTGACGCCATATTGTTTTTTTTTCAAAAATATTTATAGCCTATGTTACTCGGGATGACGTACCCCATTCATCTAAATCTGTTCAGGCATTTAAAATTTACGGTGGCATTAAAAAACTCACATAGATACATAAATATATAGGTACATACATGAACCCTAAACCCTTTACACTCCTTTTTGGGCAGTCGTGTAAAAGTACTATAACTAGGTACCTACTAGAAATTTTACCACAACCATAGCAAGAGTTGAAGCAGGTACCTATTATGCCGAATTGTTGAAAGAAAAAAAAGAAATTAAAACCAGATTTCAGTAGTCTACCTATGTCAAAATTTACGTAAGCGAATAGAAATAGTTGAACAATACTAGAAAAACTATCGTAAGACAGTAACTATAATTGAAACCAGTTACTGAAACCACAAAACTATCCATACTTTAAAATTTGCAAGAGGAAATTGCGTTCGTCAGGCTGTCTGTTACGTTTCTGAATCAGTTTTGATGTTCGGTAAAGAGATAGCTGGAACCCCAATGAAAGACATAGGCATGTTGCAGATGGATTGTCGAATCTGCTATTTTACATAACCGCTAGCTGTTTTAGAAAACAGCTCCGTTATGTAAAACAGCTGAACGAGGTTTAGCGATTTTCCGTAATTACTGAATTTTAACACGCATAATTTCATAAACGTTAACGTCATTTATCAATGCAGCGGGTCAACGATTACAGGTTATGTAAAACAGCGTGAAATGAATCGTCAGATTGTAGATTTTATTTCAAAATTTTGTCGCTCGTGTGTAGCTCTGTGTGTCATAACAACAATAATGGCGTCCGAAACAGAAATAAATAAAACGTAGCAATAGGAGTGAACATGACCCCAAACTCAAGTAAAACAGTGATTTATGGACAATTATAACATACAGTTATCAGATTTATATAGAGGTCAGTCCTAAAAATACTGAATTGCCAAGTAACTGCGACCAACTTGGAAGTAGGTTGGTCACAGTTATAACCTAACCTAAACCAATGGGTCGCGGTATCCTAGCTAAGTTACCTACTGCAATCGATTCGGCATCGGAAGCCACACCATACGCTTTTTGTGTCTGCAGATATGTCATTCTGCATTACGACTAAACATGGGTAGCACTTTTGTTAAAAGTAACGCAATGGCAATCCAGCTGACCGGTTGTTCAGCTGTTTTACAAAACGGAGCTGTTTTGTAAAACAGCTAGCGGTTATGTAAGACAGCGGATTCGACAAACCATCTGTGACAAGCATACTTACATTATAATTAGGGGTAACGTAGAGGGGTATTTATTATTATTTACTTATTGAGAATCCAATAGCCTTATGCCAAGCATGGAACGCTCCATGGCTCTCTGTGCAACTCTCAGCCTGTACACAGCATCCTGCGTGAAGGCTAATAGATCGAGTTTCAAAGGTCGAGCTCGAAGACGTACCTATACGAGTATGACAGTCTTCGATATCAGAAAACGTGGTATGGAACTCAAATGGAGTTGGGCAGGATACCTGGCAAGGCGTCTTGATGACAGGTGAAGTTAGGCTGTGATCGAGTGGCGTCCAAAGACTGGAAGATTGTTGTCGACATTGTTGCCATTGCGGGTACCTAAAACCGGCCTTCTCCATTTTGTGCATGCTTGCTTTTGACTATGTGCGAGTCACATCCAGGTCTTCTCCACGATCTTCTTAGGTTTGTTTGTGTAGGAAGGTACAAAATCCACGCGGGCAAAGTCACGAGCAAAGCGCTAGTAGGTAATAATAAAATAAAACAATAAATAACTTCTCATTTCGTGGTGTAACCGGAAGAATGGCGCTTTCCTATGCAATGTCTATTTGCATTAGATAAATTATGATTATGACTCAAACTGCATTTCAATTTGCTGGTTTAACGGCAATGTTCAACTTTTGGGGGGGGGGGGGGGGTAGGGTTAAACGTCGGAAATTGAACCGATTCCAAAAAATCTTTCACAAAGGGGAAGCTACAGTATAATATTGCCGAGACTTGTAGGTTGTAGGATAATGAACATTTAAGTATGTTAAAACAAGAAATTTTACGCCAACGAAGTCGTGGGCAGAAGGTAGGTAATCATAAATAAAGCAGTTAGGATGACCCTATTTTTTAACCTTTATTGTCCCACTGCTGGGCAACGGTTTCCCCAATACCTAATTGTGACTAAGTAGAAAATTAAATGTATTATTTACATCACAGACCACCAGTCAATTATATAAATATCTGGACACAAGAATAATAAAATTATTTTGAGAAGAAATAATAAACAGTTCATTTTTAACAATTTTGCTGTAGCAAATCATGTTCATTTGATGTAGTAAAATTGTTAAAAATAAACTGCAACTAGCAAACTAATGAAACTTTTGCGATTATTTAAGACAGTGTCATCTAACGGGGAATAGTTGTATTTATAGAAAAGCGCCCTCTTACGTCTTACTTCAAGTACCGTTAAGTAAGCCATAAATTATTTATTTCAATGTTCTTTTGTTTGAAATTAAATAAAATCAAAATCAGAACAGGATGGAGAAAAAAAAATACAAAAACAGATTTGCTTGTATGAGACAGACGTAGACAATATTTTTTTACTCGTTTCAATGAAATGGCAACATTATGATTATTCTTTAGTTTATGGCAAATCGCCGCTTGTGACAGTTCGCGAGTGAAAAGTTGAAAATTATGAAGTAAAATATTTTCTAAAATTATTGTGTTTAAATGACAGCAGGAAAAGAAACAATGGGGTAAGTTTTATTCTATATTAATTCCAGCATTTATTTAAATATAGTCCTTCAGCAACCATGTCTGCGAATTCGAGAAAACTCTGTTTCACGAACACCTTATTATTTTTAGGGAGGGGATGCATTTTGCCAATGCGAAGGGATATTTTAGGTTTTCCTTCGAAGGACTCCCGCTTTAACTTTCGAATTATTTTCGTTGGTAAACAAAAATGTTCAGTTCGTAAATATTCCTAAGCGAGGAAAACGATTGCGAGTAAAATGAATTAACGCCTGTGTCGTACTCCATTTACGCTTTAACGGGCAATTGCACATCGATTGCATACGATAGAGTGCTTTTACCTCGAAGTTAAGGTCGTGCGGTCTTAGTCTATTTATATACCGAACATATTTCATAGTTGATTGATCTCTTTAGGCTGCATAGGTACTTGCCTGGTACATGCGCTCGTGAATCTATCGCCGAACACAAAAAATAATTGATTTACGTGAAAATAGTGCTTTCGTTATCGATTTTTAACACTACTCTAATTACCTACATAGTTTGATGAAAACAAAACAAATGTCATGCATTCCACATTTTTGTACTTAATAAAAAAATTGTGTTGAAAATTCTCAACTTATTTGTGCCATAGCAGATGCTTCAATGAAAAAATAAAATTTTCAGATATTCTACAAGTCAATGATTACTCTGTCTCTGAACCAGATAAATTCTTTTATCTACCTAAAAGAGATAATCAATGGATATTGATATCATTGATAAATTCTCTCGGCTACTCTAAAAGATAATCTTCAAGCACTAAAGAAGTAAAGATCTAATAACATAAAAAAGAAACCGCATTATGCATGTCTTTGTAGTACTTACAAATAACAAATATGTGTACATTTCTGTTGTAATCAATTTGTATGCTTACAATGTATTGTTTACGCTGTGAAAACTTCACACACATTACAGAGAATGCGATTCTCTTTTATTTCATGTTTATGTGCGATCTAACACTTGTCACTCACTTTGAAGTGGTAACAACAATTTTATGATGTGACATTATCATAAATAATCTTTTTAGAGATAAGATCAGACATAATTTGATTGACAGGTCTTTGCAAGAAGTATTTCATTAATTATAGTGTGGGAAATAAATTGCGATAAGAGCATGTAAATGATGATAATAGTGTTTATAATTCTTGATTTATCAAAATTTACTTTCTTGGTAACTAAAATACTTTAACAACTTTGTATTTCTGGAAAAATAAAGCTTGATTACCTACTGAGCTTGTTATTTTGAAAATGTCTGTTTGTTATTTCTGCTTTATTTAGTCTTCTATGCTTATTCAGCAGGCACCAATGCATATTATGTCCTTTCATTCTTTTCTAAAATAAATAAATAAATCCAAAAATATCTTAGCTCTTACTTGCCTTCTGAAATATAGACACATACCGTCTTATTACAAAACAAGGTTTATCTTCAGACCCAGGTTTAAACCATGGAGCCATTATTGAATTTCAAACTATATTCCGTCTATGGTAAAGTTCCTAATACAAAACTGACAACTTAGTACTGAACTAAGTTTTCAGTTTTGTAAAAAGAACGGTATTTCAACCACAGTTACATTCTTATTACAGAAACTGGCTCCATGGTTTAAGCCATGTCAAAATATAAATCTTGTTAAGTAAGACAGATAGTGCTTTTGGTTTTTGCCAAAGATATAATGAAAATAAGAACCAGAGAGCATAAGTATGAACGTTAAAAGATGGCTTAAAAAAAATGCAGCGGGACAAGAACATTACCTAACCAGTTTCTCTGGGTTTGCTATAACAAGCAGTTTTGTAGCTATTTCCATTTAGATAAACTTGCTAGTTTATCCTTATTAACTTGTGGATTCACAATACCTACTCATTGATTTTTATTTTCATTATATTCATAAAGAAACATAATATCTACATCATGTTCTTCTTCTACATACATACATGACATCATGCTTGTAATCCCCGAAGGGTTGGGCAGAGGGGTACCTGTACACCCACATTTCACCAGTTATGTTTAAGTTCCATGTAATAGGAGGTGAGCCTATTGCCATCAACCGGGCACAAATCCAGATTCTAGATTGTTACTGAGACATTCCTGATGGAAAAATCCAATAACACTTTTCCTGACCTGGGAATGGAACACAGGACCTCTTGCTCAGCAGTAGCACTTGCAACCACTACACTAATGAGGCATTCTGCTTCTACATCTTTCCAAATACCTACCTGAGCAAAGACTTGAAAGGTGGGAATATCACTTGGATTTTTAATATCTGTGTAACAATAAGGGGCACAGATCCTATTTTATTTCGACTAATAGCCTATGTTAGCTTCTCCATTTAAAATCTGGTTGACATAAATCACAGACAATTTCATACAAAATTATCTACCGTTTTAGAATTTATCTGGACACAGACCCTTAGTTTTGCTTGTCTAAAACCTCTCCACAATCTCTTTGTCATACACAATTAAATATTGTGTAGGTGTGTAGTTATTTCTCACTATCCAAAAGCGGATGGGGCACTCTAATTCTATAGAAAACAATGTGGCCTCAGGGCAAAATGGCAAACACGCCATGTGCCTACACTACCTACATATTACAAAACTTATTTATAATGTAAACAAACACTTTGTAATCAAACACTGTTATCTCTAGTTTATTGAACTGACCTTTGTAACGAATACGTATCGCAAATAAATATAGTATTCAGAAGGCTCACTTTACTTTTACGCGGTAATTCGCACCGTAAACACGTCAATCATTTGTCGTCGTTGCAGAAAGGCCTCCAGCAGGCCACCAACTGCTCTATCCCACCATCCCTTAACTAACTAAAAAGCCAGGTGGGCCGTTGCAGGTACAGATTATTCAGGTGGCTCCGATAATCCGCACTGCGATTGTGGTGTCACATCACCGACGATGCCTCACCTATTAGAAGTGCTCTCTGTGCACCTGCACTATGGACGACCTTTGTGAGGCCAACGGTAAAGCTGTCGAAGAGGCTGAATTCTGGTCAAAACATATCTAAAACATAGGTATAAATGGAATCATCGACACGACGAAGAAGAATCATTAATCCATCATCAACCAAAATTAAACTGGGGCATTTTCCCACACCCCACTTACGGTTGTCCAACCACACCACACCACAGAATTCAGTGGGTGCAATTTTCATCGGGAATAAAAAAATACCATGTCTACATTTTCACGAGTGCCGCGGGCACATACAGTTTAGTGCATGCGTAAAAGTTTAAGTTAAACAGAGCTAGTTCTAGGTCTACGATAACTGGGCTTAGCTAATTCAATTGTAAACCTAGTTATGTATTTTTAATTACTTAACTAGTAGGCACCTATTGAAGGTCGTGGGAAATGCAGGACTCTGACGGAGACACAGCCAACGAGTAGTGAGCCACGACCGGTCTTTGTAGCGATGTTAGGGGGACGCGCATCCAGCAATCGGACGCTGATATGATGATGTTACCTACGATGTTAACCATGTAGAGAGAAGTGGCCTCCCGATGGTTGATGGCAGTAGGCTCGACCCCTATTACAGTCGCCGGCACGTAACTTGGCAAGAATCGTTAGATGATTCTCTCCTTTCTTTATCTTTCTTCTAAACAGACACGTATAAAATAAATTGTGGCAATAACCATAGAATAATGACAAGCAATAAAAGTGATATTTTTTTCGTTGCACTAAATAAACATGCGTAAACTTACTCACACCACGCTAAAACCTTGCCAAGTTACGTGCCGACGACTATACATGGGACTTAAACATAACTGGCGAAATGTGGGTGTACTAAAGGTCACCTCTACCTAACCCTTCGGGAAAAACAGGCGTGATGTTACGTTATGGAGTGGCTCATCCGTCTAACTTGCCAGCCTGAATAATATCTCAAGCATCGATTAGATCCACTGCTGCATTAAAGCCGCTTCGTTCGTAACGTAGGTACAACGTGACTTCTCACCGCGAATTGATTCAGTGGTACTTCTGTAATTATTCTGTATCCCTACGTAATCAAATGTATGCAAGCTATGTTAATTACCTGAGTACATGTACTTACGTTGTTTATCTTTTTAATTGTTCTCTAATCTATGAATAGGTATGACTCACGTGGGAATGTGTTCCACATTTTTGTGATCATATAATTTGTGTAATCTTGTTTATCCTGTGATCCAAGGCTGTATTTTTTATTTCAAATTAGCATTTGCTATGCATGGTGAATTTCTTTGGGTTTTACTGTGTGGTATTTAGCCGTGTGAGGAGCACTAACTACGGTACGGGCCTTACTCCGCATAAATATCTGCTAGAATGTGTTCGTAACACTAGAATCTGTCGTTGGATGAAAGACTACGAATTCGGCGACAGGGCGATACACCTCAAGTGAAGTTGGGCAGGAATTCTGGTTAGACATGGACATGGCCCATTTGACTGATTGGTGGCCAAGGTCAGGACAACGAAACAAAAAGCGCATTTGCCTGACGACCTGGACGAAAGACGTATCTCCTGAATCGTGGAGAGTGACAGAAAATAAAGGAAACATAGGTACCCAGTAGTGGGTAAGTTCGAGCCAAAAAAAATTGATGGTCTGGCAAAATAAGTCGCTGTGACACCACCGCCGTGAGCCCCAAAAGTAACGCAGGCAAACGTCTGGCAGACATTGTATTATTCGTTACTGTGCCGTAGTCTTGTCTGCCTCATCTAGTATTCGTAACAGCGTCTGAGTCTGCCTAGTGAGCGATCTTGCGTTGGTTAAAATTACCTAAGTACCTAAAGTAAATCATCATCTGCCTAGCCTTTTCCCAACTAGGTTTGTCGGGGTTGGCTTCGAGTCTAACCAGATGCTGCTGAACACAAGTATTTTACATGGAGCGACTACCTATCTGACCTCCACAACAAATGCACGAGAATATCCATAGTCGCGAATTCAATTTTTTTTTGGATTAGAAAGCTACAACAATTAAAAAGATTGAACTGCCGTACTAAAATTATACGGCGAAACGCCTGTGAAAGAAAGCATAGTAACGTAACATTCCCAATCACGTTGCTATTTACACAACTTACTCTGGAAATTACCGAGAAATTTTCGTCCCGACTCTTCCAACGTATATATTGATTTTACTTCGTAGAATCTATATGCTCCAGACATGCCTGACCTGGTCACAGGCACACCTACTAATTAACTAGAAAGGCGGAGGCGCTTCTGGGAAAGTTACGCTTCGAGAAAGCATATTTATTTTGGTGCTGCATACAACAACGCGTTTAGAAGTGTTCTTTGGGCTGCCTCGTTTTTGCAGCGCATCGACTATGTTTGCTGAGGCGCACACTGATTGCTTTTATGCTATCATCCGTAAGCGAAGCGCTTCGCTGCTCAGACGCGTGCGTGGCACTGCAAACGGCATCCTGGACGCGTTGGCAAACGGGTGGGATTCTCCACTGTTGAAGCAGTGGATGAGTACTCATGCGATGGGCGCTCAGCCCGGCGCATGCTTAAATTAAATAGCATGAATAAACTGTACTAACACTAGGCTAAGTTTATTGTTACTAACACCTATGGATATCTTTTGAATCCGAAATAAATATATTTGATTTGATTTGATAAGCTAAAAAAAAATATGATATAAGTCGATTTTCGTGCCTCGGAAAGCACGTTAAGCTGTTGGTCCCGGCTGTCATTCGTAGATCTTTGATTGTTGTTACGGGTAGTCAGAAGCCCAAAAGTCTGACAACCAGTCTTACCAAGGGGGATTCCCATTGATAAGAGGTCAGATAGGCAGTCGCTCCATGTAAAATACTGGTATTTATCTGCATCCGGTTAGACTGGAAGCCGACCGCAACATAGTTGGGAAAAGTCACGGTAAATTGATTGATATAATTAGTTTATCCATCCTCAGAAAATCGCTAAAAGTAATTCCCTTCTGGTTTACGCCTTTGTTCGAAAAAAATGTAAAATTCAACAAAACCTTTCTATTTCGTCTGCGTTCTAGTGATATTATTCATGATAAACAATTATGCGCGTGAGTATGAGTAACACAGTGAAAGATACCTATTGAACCTTTCTCAAGAAATTGTTCTCAAATAAACGCTTAGATGAAAAACAACAAAAAATCTGGCAACTTGGTCACTTCATGAAAAAATTCTAAAGAATGTTCAAATCTCTTTACAAAGAAGAATATGGATGAATGACTCTCAAACTTCAAGTGGAGACGCTTACAGACAGACTGAAAGTTTCATAATCCTACAGATTATATTCACGAGCTAGTCTAGACCAAAAGTTGAACGAACAGAATATCATTGTAAGTTTGGGGACATCATTCTTAGTTTAGCGGTCCCCTTGCGAACGGTACCCTACTGTCACATCGAGGAACAATCTGAACGAATGCTTTATGAATTACATGACCTTTGAAATGTATTAACGTTGTTGCAAAGGTTACAGGAGTTCAGAATTGGATTTCGGAAAGTTTGTTTTCTTTGAATTTGTGCGTTGTTTAAGTTTGGTAACGTTTAGGCCATCTATGTCACATTGAAAAAAAAAAAATTGTGAGGGAAGTTAGGTATGATCGTGGATGGCTATAAGAGTAGGGGAAGACCAAAGAAACAATGGATGGACTGTGTGAAAGATAGCTTCAAAGGGGGTGACTTATGAGATCACGACTAATTGAGAAGTATTGAAGTAAAAGACATGTTGCGCCGACCGCAAATAAATTGGAATTTGTATGGGCAAGAGAATGACCATAATGATGATGATGATTAGAAAAAGAGATTTTTCACGAGTAGGCCAGGCGAGAACCAAGCCATATCTTTTATCCATCCAATGTTACTTGGCACAAATTAAAACTATCAACTCAAATATTGTTATGATCAAACGGTGAGAGATTTATTATATTTGATCTAAGGAAAAGGCCTAATTAATTTCTGAATGGATGTATGGAGAATTGGAGATGCAAGCAAAAATGTATCTGAACGGTTACGCCGAGCAGTTTCCACTATGGCAATCTTGAATCTGCGTTCAATATATTGTCCTACCTTGATTCTTCAAATCTTGTTCTGTCTCCAGAGATAAAGAACCTAACAGCATTTACGAGGGTAAATTGGAAGATATATGGCTAGCTTAATAGCTTCACAAAAGAAATGTCATCCGAACTTTCGCGATTATCTACCTCAAACTTATGCGATTAGGTACATAAAGTCGTCAAACTGTCCAAAACTTAACATTCCTGCTGGTTATCTTATCAATCCGTCATTTGTGTCATATCTCTGTTCGTATATTATCGATTTATCAGCACACACTCTACTATGCTATTACAAACCTTATTTTCTACTATTTCAAAATGAAAATTTCTTTGTACGTTGTAGCTTTTGAATCAATTGTAGCATTCCCAAGGTGTGTTCATGATTAGTGGTTGTAGTGTCATTTTGTGATTCCGTTAGAGTGGTTACAATGGATTTTGAAATTGAATATTTTGATGTAGACAAGTAAGTTTTGACTTTATTTGCCCTTTTATAAGCGGTAAAAGGAAAACATTCATGTTTTATTTAGCTCCTTGCAATATTTTCTATTGTCAGAAATTAATTAAAGCCCGTGTGAAATAAGGTTTGGATCACGTAAGTACATACATAAACTAACGCTATTTTCCCATGGCGGCAGGCAGAAACTACAGAATGCCACCTGCTACATTCCTTACATACACCTTTTGCGTCGTTTACGGCATTAGATCAATCATCATCATTGTCGTATAAAGCTGACTTTCTTTAGATTCTCACAAAGATTTCCATTGTGGATTCGTTTTGACAGTCTGACATCAATAAAATCAGATACGCTTCAAAAAATTCGTTCACGTTTTGGTCTTACCAGATTTTATTCGTATGCAAAACATTTTGTATAGTGTAGTCGTTTTTGTAAACAATTCGACCTCTACACCTGCACTACAATATGTGACATTGACCCTAATTTTGAGGACCGAACACGTTTTGGCGAATACCAAATTAATTTATTTAAACTCTTGTTTCTTTTTGTTTAACTACACGAAGTGTTTAAATAATGGTTGTTATTTTGTCAGTCCCAAGCTGCAAATCTACTTTGCATTCTACCTTGGCCTAATTATGTTGGGATTGGATTTCAGTCTAACTAGATGCAGCTTAGTATTTAAGACTCAGATATATGCCAGTGACCTTGAGTGGTTAGCTTGCGTGTTCTGTACTGAGCTCACGCAACGCGTCGTACGTTCAGCCAGTAATAGGACTCGCCCATCAAGGAGCGCTATTCCCAATTTGACGCATTATTAATTTATTATACACAAAACAAAAGGTAGTTAATTAAAACGCGTATTCTAAAAGATCAATAATTAAATTATCTTTAAATTGGTAAAGGTTTCAGACAAATACGCTTGGTAGATTTTGCGCCATTCTCAGTTTTTTATCCGCGTTAGACATAACTTTAAAAATTAATTTCACTTTGTAATATAAACATAATCTAAAATATTCACATATTAAGTTATTGAGAAAATGCTCTAATTTAACATATATTTTTTTCCAATCATTAACACTATTACACTACTCGTTTAGACATGATCTTCAGTATAAAACCATTAAAAGTCCATCCGATTTCTGCGACCCTATTAATGAAGTTCACGCCTGTAAGCCCCGCAAAGGGAAGGCAGAGGTGTGCACCTACATTTCGACAGTCGATGTTATAAGTTCAATCTACATAACCCCTATTACAGGGGGCAACCAGTAACCTTATTACGTAACACACTTTCAGTCACAATCCGAGGGCTTTCAAGGAAATTCCTAATCCATTGCTTCATGGGTTTAAATTCATTTTCTGAACAATGTAAATAACGCAATGAACGTCAAAATTAAAGACTGCGATAAATTGACATTTGATGTGTGTTACGCAATTACCCCGCAGGCAAATCAATTGCTATTTGGATCCCAATATCCATAGATGACAAGCAAGACATTGTCGAGATCTTGATTTCCCGACGCCTATTTGCAACTGTCATAGTTGTTTGTTGGTGTGACAATTGAATCTGACAGCTAAATGTCCTCTCAAAGGTACAAAACTGTCACGACGAGTAAAGAATAGACAACCATTGAACGCTCGATGTCGTTGTCGTTCCGAAAACTGATCGATTCAATTCTGGTTCATTTCACCACATGCCCCTTCAAAGCATTTTTGATGAACCTGACACTTAATGCCATTTATTTGCGCAAAGCTGTTCAGATTGTTGATACTAACACACTTCCACTCGAGTATTCGTACGGTGCTTGAGGGCTCCTCAACTGATGTTTACACTATAAATACATAATATTTATTATTTTATCCTAGTTCTGAATCCTTGAATCTTTGTTTGCTCGACTTGGGGAGTGGTTATTTATAATTTTAAACAAACTTTGGTGGTGAGAGATGGTTCATTTCAGCGGTAGGTGGGGTTGACCCATATTATTTTTGCCAAAGACCGACAAGCACTGCGCTTGGGGTATAATTAGGAACGTGCTGTCAAGAAATACTAATAATAACAGTAAGATGGTACATATTTGACACAGACATATAGAAGCTCTATTAGTCCAAGTATTTATGCTGTAATTTAAAAGAGCATAATCTTATGCAAGCTAAATATAACGGTTTGAAACTATGGAACGGCAATATCAAGCATCCTAAGCAAAGGTGCGAATAGTATAGGTGATTGTCATAAGAATAAGGCTGCGTCCTGTGCCATTGCGGGATTGTGCCAAAAGCGACAACGAGGTGGTCCTTTTTATCCGCTGCACTAGTGTCCGCAGCTGTGGTTTTAAGGCGATGGCAGCCACATAGCTTATGCAATATGTCGGCGAATGACGCCACTGAAACTTTATTTACGAAAGTAACTTTGTGTGTTTTCCTAGAGAGTGTTTTTGACACCGTAAAGTCAAACCCCGCGGCCATGATGATTGACCGTTATGTGGCGGTAGCTTTATCAGGTGAAACGTTGCTGCGCTTGTAGCCCTGCTGCTACCGTCTCGCCATTCTCCAGCACAAATCGTAAACCTTAAAGTCTCTTTTTACTATCTTCTAAAAGCCATGTTTTTTGTTGACAGTGAGCAGCCGATATTCACGTGCAAGGCCCACGTGTTCCACATAGACCCAAAGACCAAGCGGTCATGGATGTCTGCCAGTTCCGCCGCCGTGTCGGTCTCCTTCTTCTACGATTCCTCGAGGAACCTCTACCGCATCATCAGCGTTGAAGGGACTAAGGTATGGTGTGAGATGATTCCTAATTCCTGTACGGGAAATATTTAAAGACAACTCTGAAGTTTGGATTTCCTAACAAAACGGTGCCGTCAGAGTCGTCATCTGCCCGCCTTTTCCTGACTACGTTGAGGTCGGCTTCCAGTTTAACGGGATGCGACTGAATACCAGTATTTTACATGGAGCGACTGGCAATCTGACCTCTACAACCCAGACATTGGGTAACACGATAACCCTTGGTCTTTACCAAGGGTTATCGTGTTACCCAATGTCAAATCACGCTCTTCTGGCTCTTTAGCCAGAAGAGCTTAATTTAAGCCTGTGCAATTGAGTCGTATAGATTACGCTGTCCCACCTGAAGGACAAATCTGGGAGGAGACCAGACTTTTTCAATTTAGGTTTGAGTAAATATTGACTAGTCTTAACAGATGAACCAACAGCACATCGTAAATCTTCCAGACGTTACGTTTTTTATCAACACGCTTTAATTTGAAGAATTTCTAAATAATGCTTTAGTAGACATTTTGAAAACAAATGTAGCAAAGCGATGAGTTTTGGGCCATTGAGCTAGAATAGTAATTGGCCCTCAGTATTCTGCGACACGACACGACAGAGTAAATATTCCTCGTTTTGGAAGCACCCGCATTCCGGGTGTAGGGGTTTAACCGAAATCCCGAACAACTGTTTACAACTACGCCTTGCCGTATCAACGGGGATATAATGAAGGTTCCAGAGTAGTTTTCGGGGTGTTCTCTAAATATAATAAAATGAAATCGCCCGGCCGTACTTGTATTTCGCTAAAGCTTTGTAATTATAAGTAGTTACAAAGCCATAGAGAATGCATGGGCTTTGATGAAATTTGTACAATTATTTAGATCATTTCTCAAAGAAGACAACTAACCTGCTTATACAGTCTCGTACATTAATCTGGGATGGATCAATAGTTGAATGTGATATTGGGATGCAACTTGAGTGAATTACGGGACAAGTCTTGCATTTCAATGAGCTAATTAGAAAACTTATTGCGATAATGAGAACGATTCGATCGGATGCTATAATTGTAAACATAGAATACTGCATTCGGAAAGACTTCGTTATACAAGGTGGTTACGACGGTATAATTATTAAATTGCGTATATCTATCGTACGACGTTGCCAGTCTGCATTTGAAATTTCATTCAAAGATATGCAATAGTTTATTCACTAATCGGCTGATCGGTAAAACCCATAGCCGGCCCATTACTACTATTTAGTATTAAAAAAAAACACTTTTTTAATTTCGATGTTTTAATTTTGATAGTTCCAAAATACTCGTATGCAAAGTATTAGTATTGTCAGTGCTTTCATTTATGGTCGTACTATCTGCGCCCCGCGGTTTCACCCGCGTAAGTTACGATCCCGTGGGAATATCGGGATAAAAATAGCCTGTATGTTGATCCAGGGTGTCAGCTACCTCCATACAAAATTTTATCAAAATTGGTCCAGCCAGAGCGTGTAGAAGTAACAAACACTCACAAACTCTCGCCTTTATAATATTAGTGTGACTGTCGTGTCCACTTTGGCTATGAAACGTTTGATCGTCTCGAAAAGATGAAAACGAACAACTATTGACAACGTCGCGCTTCGTATGACAAACATCCCGAATTCGCGACTGCTGTTAAATCAAACGACTAGTATTACGAGTCGTATTTATTGAAATCTAACGGATTGTATGCTGCGGTTTCAATATCGATTTTTATATCAACGAGCAATTAGCCCTGCTCTCGATTTCCGCGTAGATATATGTTTGCTAATAGCATGTATGCAAACGAACCTCAAATAATTCCCATTTTACTTTCCTGAAAATGTTATTGAACACTCTAATATAATGAACGCGCCTCTTTTTGTGAACCTCAAATAATTCCTATTTTGGGGCCAAGTAACTGCGACCGATTTGATGTAGCGGTTCGTCATAGTTCCAACTTAACCCGCTTGGTCGGGGTACCCTAAAGTCAAAGTATTTATTGTGTGATTTTTGGTGATACAGTAGGTGTTAGGTTAATGTTAGGTTATCGTAACTCAAAAAACTACCCATTGGGCATACACTATTTAAACAATACAAGAATTTAAAATCGAAATTACATACAATTATTTAACAAACATTTTTTTTAATACAATCAATTTTTATAATAAATACTCAGAACACAATTATTAACACATTAATTTCAAGAAGATGATGAAGAATTCATAATATTACATCAAATGTCACTGGCTACAAGCCTAGCTTAGTTAATGCGAAAGAGGCTGAATTATTAAAAAAAGTGTGCATCATTAAAAGCGCAAAAAAAAGTTCAGGTTTTTTAAACAAATGTCCATCATTGTTTCTATGCCTTAGATGTTGTAGTTTCTCTTAATTTGGGACCACACTATCGTGTAGCTCCAAAGGCCAGTTTTGCTATACGGAATGCACAGCTAAATTAAATTGTGTTCTCGGAAACGTCGGCGTTCTGCCAGTTAGAATCAACAAAGGTTTAATTGGGGCAGGTTTTGGTTCGGTTCGGATATTCTACGTTTGTTTGTCAAATGGAATTGACGATGCAGGGAACATCGTTAAAGGGGTCTCTGTATGAGGTTTTTGCTTTTCGGTCTTCTGGTTTCGCGTATGTCTTTGATATTCGTTTGGGGTGAATATGTCAGTAGGGTTATAATGTCTGTCAGCATATCAAAGAGAAGGGAGTGAATGATAGCGTCAGGCTGACAGGGAAGAATGGAAGAAGAAAACGTGTTGCGCCGACCCCAAGTAACATGGGACCAGGGCAGGGAGATGATGATGATGATCGTGTGACAGCATATCCATCAGGGTATATCTAGATGGAATGTCTCTGTAATCCAACAAACTGTTTCATCTTGCATTGGCGATATGGGGATCGGCCCAGGGCGAGCAGACTTTAGGTTCAGCATAATCAGCCTATAATGTTCCCACTGCTGGGACACAGGTCTCCTCTCTTTGAGAGGGAGTGGGCCCTAATCCACCACGCGGGCCCAGTGCGGGTTGGTAGATGTCACATGCCTTCGATTTTTTGTTTCTAGGACATGCCGTTTTCCTCACGATGTTTTCCTTCACCGTTTTGAGAGCAGTGGTGATGAAATTATTTACACATAGTAAAGCGTCTGGCTAGGTTCGAACCTACGACCTACAACTCTTAAGTGGGGGGCGTTACCACTGGGATACCACTGCTCATTATAAGTATAGCTGATTTTACGTTCACTGAAATACATTCTGAGGTGCGTTACGGTGTTTCGAATTATGCCCGGATAACCGTAATAGGGTCTTTTGTATTGTTTCTTACCCCTTGTTCACTAAATCATGTCTCTAAGCATGCTTTATTATACACGGTTTTCTTGTTATCTTCCTTGTTCTTTCTTTATTTTACGTCGAAATTGAAGAAAGAAAGAAAATTATTTATTTAGAAAAGACTAAAGGGCTCGCAACAGCAGTAACAAAAAAAAACAAATAAAACGTGTGAAGTGCGTTGTAAGAAATTAACAGGAAAGTGTGCCTCACAGCTGTGCTAAATAGGCCCAGTTCAGCAAAAATGACAGATAACTAGTGCCTGACGCTGTACTAAAGTCTACTAAACTCTCTCTTTTCAACTTCTAGGATATCAAAGAAATACGTAAGTGCGCCTACATAGCGTTTTAAGACGAGAATAAATCGCCTGTTGGACGCATTATCTTAAAACTTTACATATTAGCAATTCAAGAGCTCGTGACAGTATCTCAGTGAGTTTAAAACGTCGAAACGTACCAAGTTTTCTAATCGAAGTTTCCCTTACTTTAATAAATTCCAAGTTTCGTTTGAAGCAGTTTGAAGCTTGCAAATATCTATGTTGTTGGTAAGAGATGTAATATCTCTATGTGTGTGAATGTTATAAATTCAATACAAGTTTTGAATAGGATATTCAAAGTTTTCGACTGGCATCTGTTTGATTTGAAATGCATCTTGCATATGGCTTGTCTAGGAAACATTAATGGATAAACCGATACTGGTATTATCTATCAGGATTGCCTCGTTGGTCTAGTGGTCTCAAGCGCTACTGCTGAGCATGAGGTTCGATTCCCGGATCAAGCATTGGGTTTTTCCTTCTGGAATTGCCAAGTAACAGCCCAGAGTCTGGAGTAGTGCCCGGCTGCCATCAACCGGACACTGCTCCATACTCTGGACTCATAGGGGGCGCCCCCAATTCCATGGGACTTAAACATAACTGGGTGTACTATAGGTTCTCCTCTGCCTAACCGTTTGTGAATTACAGGCGTGATGTTATTTTTACTAAGTTAATTTATTTTTCCTCGACAACGGAGCTTATCCGGTTATTCAAGGACTTGCGGTCAGATCATCTTTCGTTGTTATTCATCATCTGCCTAGTCTTTTCCCAACTATGTTGTCTTCCAGTCGAAACAGATGCGGCTATATACCAATATTTTATGGAGCGATTGCTTATCTGACCTCCACAACCAAATCACTGGGTAACTCGATACGCTACCCCTTGGTGAGACTGGTTGTTAGATTTTCAACTTGTCAAGAGTTAATTCTGCAATTTGGCCAAGCTTTTATTTAGTTTTACTGGACACGGCTCGTCTTCACTCCGATCGAATCAAGTTAAAACTTTACTATTGACCGTGATCCTCCGTTAACGGGGACAAACAGTCATATGATGGGAGTATTGATTGCCATTGCGACAACCGTCACGCCTGTTAGGCGGATACATGGTCCCGGTATGTGGCAATGCTATCAACAGGAGGACATACCGGTTGCTATGCTATGCCATGACTTATGTGTTATGGCATACTACCATACATACCTATTGTTACTTGTATGGTCGCTCTTTACTACAGACTGGAGGAACCTAGCTGCTTTGTTGTGTTCCGATTTGAAGGGTCAGTGTAGTCACAGGCACGAGATATTTGAGCTTTGTTTCTGGTTTCAACACTAGCGGGATGAAAAATAGTTGCATAATAGCGTTGATAGTTCTGTTTTGAAGGGTAAAAGCCATTACGTAATTATACCTGGTTGCCGATTAGCTCATGAGACAGGCAACGCTTCTGCGATGTCTCCAACAGTTTAAATAAAACAAAACTTACTCTAATTCTTGTTTCAGGCGGTGATAAACAGCACGATAACAGCAAACATGACGTTCACGAAGACGTCACAGAAGTTCGGCCAGTGGAGCGACGTTAGAGCTAACACTGTTTACGGACTCGGGTTCGCCTCGGAGCCAGAACTTGGCAAGGTAAGCAGCTCTTAGATTTTTTCACACATACAACGGCACCAGCTTCTTGGTGGCCAAGTTCGGAACTAACGCCGCCATATTGCTTTGTCAATACAAGCTCTGTGACAATTTCACAAATGTTTACCAACAATGCCCTGCTGTCGATGTCATTCAGGCGTCAAAGGATCCTAGTAGCACTCATAAGTGGGAAAACAAACGCTGGAAACGTTACCCAACAACCTGCACGCGTCATCTTACTACTTCCTATCTCACACACTCTTGCTATCATCCCCACAAGTGTGATTGACAGAGACGATGCCCTCAAATCTCATAAATAGTACATGCATGGCATTATAGTACATGATTCGGTTGTTCATAATGTGATCTTAAGATTGAACCAGCATTCCCATATTGGTAATGCTTAGTTAAGTAGATAGGTGTGAGGCAGTATTTCAAGACACTGCAGAGAGGTATTGTAAAGTCTGGAAAATGAATTGTTTAGCAAATTTACTATAGTAGTCGCGTTTTAGCATGGCAATAGCGGTCATTGATCCACATTCCACCTACATTTTCTAGCATTTTTTATTAAAAAAACTGAAGTAAAGTCCGTTAACGTCCTATATCAATATCTGTCGTGATCTTCAACATGTGTTAATAACGAAAAACTATACATACATTTACCGGCAAAACTAAGTACCCAGAGCAACATTTTCATACAAACGAGGTAATTTCGAAGCCTCTGTTCTCCGTCAGGTAACGATTTGGATGAGATCTGATAGCTGTTCCCCAGAGTACGGATAGTATAGTTTTGACGGTATGAGTAGTTTATTGTTTGGGTTCTTACGGAGAGATATTAAGGAAAGGGCAATGACCGTTATTGCCATGCTGAATCGCGACCACTATATCAAATTGTCCGTATACTCAAATCACAGCTGTCATATTTTGACAGCTGTATAAAATGGCTTTATCACGGCAAATTGACGCAGGGTGTCAATCTTCTTAACAATTATTAATTTCCCTGAAGTACATTCCACCTGGTAATCTTCGGATAGACTAAGCATGAGATACAAACGCTCAAGGTATACGCACTTAGAAGCTTTAAAATGTCCGTAACTGGCCTGAAAGGTTTTTAAGAGTCCTCTGGTATAATTATTGGTTCCTTTTAGGGGTGTATTAAAAGAGGGAAGGGAGAAGGTCCTATACTGACTTTATTGGTGATGTTCTTCAGAAAGGTCAGGTGCTTAGTACTTGCAACCGGCGTGCGTGTATGAACAGATGTATGAACGTAAACAAAGTAAAACGTAAGTATGTAAGGATCGTAGCAGGTGTCGTTCGTTCTGCAGTTTTTGCCTACCCCCATGGAAAGAAGGCTTGAGTTTTGTAAATACAAATTAAGGCATGATTTTAACACCCAACTTCTCTTGCAGTTCATAGAAAAATTCCAAGAAGTAAAAGAGGCAATCCAAGCGCAGCAATGCGGGGCTACGGGTGGCAAGTCAGTGACTAACGGCAACAGCGGGGCCGCCACGCCCGTGGCCAGCGCCACGGCCAGCCCGCTGCTGGCCGGCCGCGCCGCGGGCGACGAGCCGCCGCCCGCCGTGTCGCCGGCGCAGGCGCAGGTAAGTGAAGTATAGCAATAGGAAAAATGGGTGACCTTTACATATCGAGACCCTTCGTGCCTCGGAAAGCTGACATTCGTGGATCTGACACTCCCGTCAGTCTTCTGTTTCTGGTTTGACAGTCGTTACGGGTAGTTAGGAATTGAAAGTCTGACAACCAGTCATACCAAGGGGTGTCCTATTACCTAGTAACTGGGTTGTGGAGGTCAGATAGGCAGTCCCTCCATGTAAAATACTGGTATTCCACTACATCCGGTTAGACTGGAAGCTGGCCCCAACATAGTTGGGAAAAGGCGGGCAGATGATGAGGAAAAACGAAATATAAACAACTTTTAAAAGGGCTCTGATGTTGTATACCGACGTTCAAACTTAAGAGCGTTTACACCTTACGGCATTTCATACAAACTTTCAAACCCGTATTTTTCGAAATGACTGAACCGATTTTGTTGAAACTTCATATGCATAAGCAGGATATAGAAATCTAAAAAGTGAGTAGAGAACATTTTCGAAATGTCTTATTTAAAAACAGATAACTGGAAATTCCCATTTCTACCCGTGGGTGTCGTAAAAGGCGACTAAGGGATTTACTAGAGAATGGGCAGCAGCATTCTCTATGCATTTTTAAAACCATAATGCGATCGCCAACCCGCCTGTCAAGAGTGGTGATTATGGCAAACCCCCCTCTTTTATGGGGGAGGCCTATGTCCAGCAGTGGACATCTTTCGGCTGAAATGATGATGATGATGATGAACTGGAAATCTCCGTTTCAATGGAAAATTTAAAATCGGTCTAATTTGGCTGTAACACTATTTTTAGAAAATGTTCTTAACAAACGTTTTAGACCTTTGTATCCTGCGTATGCGTATGAAGTTTCATTAAAATCGCCTCAGTAATTTAAAAAACCAAGGGCTTGAAAGTTTGTATGAAATGCTGTAAGGTGTAAACGCTCTTAAAGTGTCAATCTTGTTTTGCAACAATACTAGTTACGCATAAAAAACGCGTTGCCTATCCTGTTTCAAGTAAATGCATTGCATTGATTAATTAAACTTAGCACATCGCCTTTTATATTATTTCCGTTCTGTTGAGTGTTGCGACTTAAGGGGACGATAACCGACTTTTAATGATTTTATACTGAAGATCACGTCTAAACGAGTAGTGTTAATGATTTGAAAAAAATATATGATAAATTAGAGCATTTTCTCAATAACTTAATATGTGAATATTTCAGATTATGTTTATATTACATAGTGAAATTAATTTGTATAGTTATGTCTAACGCGGATAAAAAACTGACAATGGCGCAGTATCTACAAAGCGTACTTTTCTGAAACCTTCACCAATTTAAAGATAATTTAATTATTGATCTTTTAGTATACGCTTTTATTCAAATACCTTTTGTTTTGTGTATAATAAATTAATAATGCGTCAAATTGGGGACAGCGGTCCTTGATAGGCGAGTTCTATTACTGGCTGAACGTACGACGCGTTGCGTGAGCTCAGTACAGAACACGCAAGCTAACCACTCAAGGTCACTAGCATATAATATATCTGCGTCTTAAGGATAACTTTACCAGCCAACAGAGAACTGGCCAGGGCCCTAGAATAGAATTTATAGGACATTAGCATAATACAACCAGTAAAGAGGACAGTTACTTGTTATGTAACGATGGTCACCCATCCACGAACCGGTCGCGGCATGTGTAGCTTAAACTGATTGATCAACCCGTGCGACTGTTAATATTCTATAAAATCGTTTGTTCACATAAATGTATTTGTTACAGCCCAAACCCGAGCCCGAGGATATGGCGGTACATCAGAGAGCCCATTCAGTGTCCTCCACGCTACAGGTACGATAAAACTATACCCTCAATTCCACGGATAATGTTCTTTAGTCCATTCACCGAGTTCCGGGTCGGGACCTTCCGGGTTCCGGCCTTTAAGATTCCGTACAGCTACTGTTACCATAAAACTGGAGTGAAAAGTTATTATGTGTGGATAAGTCTGTGTAGCATTAGCCAAAAGCCCAAAGTTATTCTTTTGTAAATTTGAAAAGAATTTTATAGAACCTGAAAGAGTAAAGGCTTACTTCTTTATGCTAGGTGCATCGTCTTCACTTAAAATCATATAATTAACGTACTTAAACAAAATATTGTGAAAAAATTTTAAAACAGTAACGGTGGAGTTTCTTGCCCATTCTTCTCCATACGACACTACCTTTTGGAAGGGGCAACTAGAACCAATTCTATTTATAAACAAATAAACAAAACAGCTATAAACAACTTTTTTTTTCTTGTAGTTCTTGAAGTTCAAAAGTGCTTTTTATGTGCCTATTTGAAATAAATAAATTGACTTTGACTTATACAAGGAGAATTTCTCGCCCGTCGAGAGGTGAAACTGTACTCAATACTCAATATATTTATTGCTTCCACATGTGAACTTAGGTGGTAGGTTTTACAAATATGATCATTGTGGACCCTGTCTATGGTCTATGCGAATCTCGTCAATATCGTACTCATGTTTACACGATATAAAAAAACCGAGTAAGATACACACATATGATACTCGTCCGGCAATTTTCTCGAACTGTGAAATCAAAATACGATTTGTAGCTTCCAATTTTCTATGGTGAATAGAGAAAATCTGTTAAATATGTTGAAACCGAGCCTCTATAGCGCCACGAACAGGCACACGCAGTTATTCCTTATCCATTTTAAACTCGACCGCATAAATCACTACATTGATGACACCGGCCACGTAATTAAATGATGTATCGATATCGATAATTATTATCTCGTGTTATAGAGTTACTCAAATATCGATTTCATTTCGAGGCCAGCTGTAGGTACAATTTTTGTTGGGTTAGAATCAAAACATAACATCACGCCTGTATTTCCCGAAGGGCGGGGCAGAGGTGTACGTACAGTCGTACATCCTCATTTTGTATGTATCGTCGCCTTAGAGTGAAATCCTCGGGAATGAGATTTTGGCCATTCTTATTACCCGACCGCGGCGAAGCCAAAAAAGGAGGGTTATGTGTTTGACCTGTATGTATGTCTGTCCCTATGTTCCCTCGTAACTACTAAACGGCTGAACCAATTTTGATGAGTGATATATCGTTAGATTCGTCTTTATTGCGCGAGTGTCATAGCGTAGGTATATTAAAATTATTAAAAATCAAAATAGCGGACTTTTAGCGCCAAAAGGTTTGGTAGGTATATTCAAATTATTAAAAATCGAAATAGCGGACTTTTAGCGCCAAAAGGTTTGTTTTGGAAAAATAAATAAACCCCAAGCCTATCGAGTGGGGTATGAAAATGAAGGGTTTTAAAAGGTGATTTCAAAAATAGATACTTGTTATATGTTTAAAAGTAATTTATATGAGAAATGAAAAAAATATCCCGAAGTTTTGGAGTGAGTAAGTAAGAGGTCGTTATCACCCGATTATAAGTGAGTATATAACCTAAATTACCGTCTTATAATCCTATCTAAAAAGTATAAAATAAAAAAAGGTAATTGAAAAATAAAAAAACCCGACTGCAAAAACATGCACTGAAAAAATGGAAACAAGATGAAATGAAAACGAGTATACTTTATGTACCAAAAATAAATAAATGCAGTCGGAGGAAAATTTTAAGGCGTTCGTAACATCTTAGATGCCTCCGACTGCATTTATTTATTTTACCACGTAACGCACGCCCTAGTTTCATACAAAAACAAGTTAATTAACCTGTAACGCCATCTATGACGAGTTTGAAAAACTCGCAAACAAACACAAGATTTTCAAATTACCAGCACTTAGAATTTTTAAAATAATAATTATGTTTAGGAATTTTTTGATGATTATTTGCCATACACAGTGTTACTTGTATTATAAGTTATAGTTAACTAAGGCAATGAAATAAAACGGATTAAAAGAAGTATATCCATTTTTAGGGTTCCGTAGTAAACAAGGAACCCTTATAGTTTCGTCATGTCCGTCTGTCTGTCTGTCTGTCTGTCTGTCTGTTCGTCCGTCCGTCTGTCTCCAGCTTAGCTCAGAGACGCTTAGTCCTAGAAAGCTGTAATTTGGCATGGGTATACATATTAATCATGCCAAAAAAATGGTAAAATAAAATTATGAAATACATTTTTTTTTAGGGTACCTCCCTTACACGTGAAATGGGGATGATTTTTTTTTTCTCGTCTATTCCATAGTGTGGGGTATCGTTGGATAGGGCGTTCAATATTGAGGGTTTGTCAAAACCATTTTTCAATTAAGCGATCCGTTTGCGTAATATTAAGCTTTAAAGTGCTATTTTTTGTTAGAGTCAAGTGTCCCCCCCCCTGCCAGCTAAATGGTTGGTTTTGGATATGTGAAAAAATTCATGGCAATAGTATATATAACGAAATTAAAAGGAAAACTATCACAGCTAAGTAGGCTTCACAAGTTAACGAGTAATAGTCGACCAACTTAAATTTGCAGTTGGAGAATTGACCGTAACGTATATCGATGTATGGGAGAGCATGTTTTTCAACTACAATGTTAAGTTTGTTTTTGGGATAAATTCATCCCAACTACGGAACCCTTCATTGTGCGTGGTCCGACATGCACTTGGCCGGTTTTTATTCTATAATGTAATAAGTATCATTGATAAACTTGTAACTGCTAACCATGTGTTTTTTTAAGAAAGGCTCTCAAGTAGCATTTTACGCTTTTACGATAATTCAAATTCAGATAAACATCCATAAAATTTTAGTATGAAATTGTGAAAAAAAAGAAATAAAAATATCTTATGCAACAATGTATACAAATTGCAAAACAAAAGACACATATTTGAAGAAACTGCTAATCAAAGTGTACAGCACGCAGATTGTCTTCTTCCTGAAAAGTTACTTATTTTACACTTACGAGGTTTTTACTCTAAAGCGTCGGTATGTGCATACAGGGGGCTAGCTTATTGCCATCAACCGGGCACGAATTCACACTCCGGGCTGCCACTGAGAAATATCAAGGTAGAATCAAAATGTCGCTAATATGTCTATGCCACGATACACTGCTCTCTATATTGTGAAATATAGAGAGCATGTAGTTAGTCATGCACTAACTCAGGAAGTGACAATTGCTCTAAATTGTCAATGATATCCTTGACTGCTACAAGAGCAATGGAAGTTAAATGCAGTTTGTATTCCTTGGCATTCATTGCGAGGAAGTATTTTCAAAGAAATTCAATAAGAATGAAAAAAAGTGTATACATCACATAACATCACGCCTATGTTGCCCGATGTAGACAGAGGGATATAGTACACCCACATATCGCCAGTTGCTTTTAAGTCCCATGTAATAGGGGGCGAGCCTATTACCATCAACCGGACACGAATCAAGACTACGGGCTGCTATTGAGAATTTCCAGACGGAAAAACATAATAACACTGCCCGACCCGGGAATCGAACCCACCCCTCATGCTCAGCTGTAGCGCTAGGGTCCAATAGACCAATGGGGCAGAAAATGTGTTATTCGAAATCATTTTACATTGCAAGCTTGGTTAGGACAGCTGGATTCAATCACGGCGTCGATAAAAAAATACTATCAATCAGTCGACTTAGGTCGCTCCCAAGTTGTAAAAATTATGAATTTACCGCTAATATTGTTGCCACTGCTGGGTAACAGGGCTCCTCTCTGTGAGAGAGAGTGGGCCGTAATCCACCACGTGGGCCCAGTGCTGGTTTGTTGACGTCCTGTCTTCCTATTTTTCGATCTAGGACCGACTAGTCAGTTTCCTCGTGATATTTTTCTCCACCGTTTTCTGTACATCATTAAGAACGTCGTTAAAGAACTATTGTGTATCTCTTCTGCGGGGCGAGCACGGGCGTACCCAAGACTTTTCTGACAAGATATGATAAACTATATCATGTCTTACAATTTGTCTTAAATGCTAGCACGGGGCAACCATGTGACATAATCTAGAGGCGCGACATGCTTTTCTTGTTGCAAGAGCGAGCACGGCCTACTGTGACATGGCTTGAGGCACACATTTAATTACAGTTTTGGTTGATACAACCGTTTTGTGTTACATGCTAGCACGGCGGAGTGATATTATTATATAGGAATATTTTTCTACTTTGGGGGCCTCTTGCTTTCGGGCAAGAACATAATTATAATAATTTATTGCTATTTAGTGCAGTAATTAGCAGGAAAATAGTTTTCTTCAATGTTTTTTTTTATTTATTTTTGTTAAATCTTATCACCCCCTCCGAACGAACGTGATAAAGGAGAATGCCGTTGGGCAGTACCAACTTGTGGGGGAGCGTGTCACAACCAAATTTAGATCATAAAATTACTAGTATTTTTTAAATCAGATTTACGTTTTTGTTATGAAAAAGATTCCCGGATTTCGGAGATCAAAAATAAAAGTATTTTTTTACTTTGTACGTATTTTCCACGTATATGTCACTGCCATTGCACTTCATTTCCGAATGTTGCTACTACCACAGAATACTACAGAATAAGTAATAGTACTACGTAGGTATTACTACGTAAAAAAAAAACAATATTTATGTACCTGCCTGCAAACATTTAAATGAAGAAGATAATTATGTATCGTACCGATTTGCTTTTTAGAATACGTGTTATTAGGTATTGTATGATATGTGTGATAAAAATAAAATCTTTATTTAGGTCACGCGTTGCGTCATAATAATTTAAATTATTATTTTGGAATACATGTATTTAATGAAAAGAGGCCCCATTCAAAAAAGGAAATGTGTTTATTGTGTGTGACATATTGCATTTCTTTTTTTGGCTTATTTAAATTATCTGTTGTTTTTTGGCGCCGTCACGAATGACGTTACTTTCAATCGTTCATGTTGGTTTCATATATTATATTGATCGAAGGTTTCATATGAACTATTCGATTATTATTAAAATAACGAGAACGGGCGTTCAAGTGCTTTTTCTTAACGTAGTGTTTGTGTGATAATCCTTAGCGATGTCCCAATCTAGGGTAAGACATCGGCCAGCAAGTCGTCGTCGCCGATGTGTTAACTGTTCACTGGTATTATAAGAACAATTTAGAGTACATGACACAGAAAATATATCCGTGGCTATGATTCGTGTTTTAAGATCATGGATTGCTCCGACGACGCCTGTTAGTATTACCGCTTTAACTAACTAACGCATTAACTCCACCATTTCGAATCAGTATTTTTTACGAAACTAACCTCAAAATATTAAGTAAGCAAATAAATACAAATTGCGGAAATCCATGTAAAAAACAGTTAACAATATAGGCAGATCATTGAATTCTCCTCCAAATACACTGGGTTTGGTTGTGACAGCGGACTTTTCGTTTGGTACAGGGCGCCCTATATTTGTCGGCATTCTCCTTTTTCTTAGTCGTCTGTCAAAATGTAACATTTGTGACAAAACTGTGTGCGGCCAGTATTAGCAAATAAGACATAATAGAGTCCCGACTAAAGTCAAGAAGTTATGTCACATGTCAAGAAATTATCTCGCGCTGCCGTGCTAGCATTTATGATAAAACGGTTTTATCACACAAATTGTGATAAAATGTGTGACACAAGCCATGTCACAGTAGGCCATGCTCGCCCCGCTGCACGCTGGTGTTATTAAAAATGTTATATTTAGCTATTAATTACAGCCTTACAAAATTATCAATAAACTAATACATTTCTGTTCCTCTAGGGTGGCTACGCAACAGTAGGGCGCGCGCCGCGCGGGCCGCTCGCGTCGGCCGGCGCGCCCGCCGTCATCGACCCTCCCCCCCCGGACACCTCCGAGCAACAGCTACGCTACGAGAATGACAGGCTCAAGCTCGCGCTCGCACAGAGGTAAGTTACCACTTGCGACACAGTTGTCCGAAAGTCTATGATTGGTCGAAGTTTTTTCGTCAGTTGCTTTACAGATACGCAACAGTTGAGTGGCAGTGGTTCGGAGACAACTTGACAGTTGCTCAACAGTTGCGCCACAGTGTCTCAACAGTTGTGTTGCGCCACAGTTGTAACTCAGTTGCGCCACAGCTGTGACAGTTGCCGGCCTGTTTTAGTAGAGCTCTTCTGCCATATAGCGTTGCTGTGTTCCAGTTTGAAGAGTTAGGTGCCAATACCAGTGTAATTACAGGCGCACGAGATATTTCAGCTTTGTCTCTATGACCACGTACATGCTAAGTCTGGTATTGCAGATGTCCATAGTCAGTGTCAACTTACCATCAGGTGGACAGCCGTTTATTTGCCATTCTTTAATTTATAAAAGTTGCGCAACAGTAGCGCGACAGTTAGTGATTGTAGGTCCTGTTTAGAATGGAAAGTGGGTACGCGACGGTGGGGCGAGCGCCGCGCGGCGCGCTGGCCGGCGGCGCGCCGCCCGCCACCACCGACCCGCCGCCGCCCGAGTCCATCGAACAACAACTGCGCTATGAAAATGACAGGCTCAAGCTCGCTCTCGCACAAAGGTAAGTTGCGCAATAGTAGCGCGATAGTTGCCCGGCTTTTTGTTGTCGAGTCCGTGGCTTGGCCACTTTGAGGTGCGGTTCTAGCAGATTTTGTTTATGGGTTTTGTTTTCTGCATTTTTTGTTGAGCAGCTTTTTTAGAGCACTGCGAAAACTGCGTTTTCGTTACAGCTTGCTTTTCGCACCTTTCTCAAAAAAGGTAAGTTTTTTTTTTTTGTTTTTAAATTATTTACATTTTGCATTTCATGCTTAAGCTACACGCACGCCTGTGCGTCCACGGTTTTATTATTTTTTGTACTATTTGTGTAAAAAAGCTTGACTGGGAAGTAAAGAAATAACTAACAATATTTACAACAATAAAAGTTTTATTCAATCGCAAGAGTTTTGTACAACACTTAAAACTACAAAACACAACAATATACAGTTAGGCCTTAACTACAACGAAAGGTAACTTCCCTTCTGCGTCACTAATAAATAATAATTATTATAATTCGGTAGCCACTCATTACAACACGCTAATTATTTATGTTCTTAATGAGTATGCTACGAATATCACACGTTATTTTTGTCCGTGTAAATTGACAAGCGTAAAAGACGTAATTTTTTGTTAAAGCTACAACGTGCAACTTCTTGTTAAAGTCGCGAAACGATTTGTTAAAGTTGCGTAACTTTTTGTTAAAAAAAACTGTTTGTGTTAAAATTGAATAACTTTATGATAAAGTTGCGTAAAAATTACGTGTCTAATACGCAATAATTTATACATTGAGCAAATTTTTGTAATCCAATTCTTAATCGAATACATAAGTCCTTATTACATTGTCTTGTTAGTTTTAACTTTCGAAATCACTCTCATTCAATGTATTTCTTTCAGTAGTTTTAGTCAGTTTTAATTCAGATAATTTATAAAAACTTAACAGAATAATCTAACTTATTGATATAGCTATATTAAAGCATTTAAAAACCTTAGTTTTGATATTGCAAAGCTATTTGGATTACAATACAATTGTTTGTCAGTCCGTGATTGCATTTAGAACCATATTAAGGGTACTCAAGGGCCGCCATTGAAAAGAAGATGTAACATGTCCTTTAAAGAGCAACAGGTAAATTATTGAAATTGTGTACGAATGTATGTTACTGAAGTTCATGTTTGCCTTTACGAATGGGTAGAGCAAGTGTTTTGGTAAACAAATATTTCGAATAATTTTAGAATGCTGGAAAAGATTATGCACAAAATGGTACAAATATTTTGAGAGTTCGATTTAACAAAAAAAAAAAACAATTTCTTAACCATGCTACTGTTTCAACAACATTTGGAAATAATGTTTTGTCCACGGTGCACGAATATAATTGGAAACCTTGAAAATATCTGCGTACAATTTTCTAGCTTCCCGCGACATTTGTCATTCATAGAAAATGTTGTTCAGAAAAAAAAAACCGCCCTCAAAATACTGCCTTTAAAAACTAATGACGATCTACTAAAAAATGAACATCCTTACATTCTTCCATATTTACCTGCAGCAAACATCGCCAATAGTTTGTCATTTAATGTTCATACCCCCCAGCGATCGGCACGAAACCTTCATCAAAGTGACCGAAGTCGTGCTGATAATGCAAGGGCTCATGTGCCGGCTTCGCTTCGTACTCGTGCGCCGGTTTCTCGTACTCCTCATGATGTTTCGGCGTACCGATCTTGTGCACGACGGCGTTGAAACCGTTCTTGTCGTCGGCTTCGTATTCCACTACGCGTTTTGTTCCGTCAGTCTCGACGAGGGTGTAGGTGCCTGTAATGAATAAGGTTTTAGTTAGTAGACCATGGGAAAAAACGTGTGTGTGTGTGTGTGCGTCAGCTCCGACGCACGATTGGAGTTTACTCTGTCTTTGAATATGCAATAGGCAAAGAGGGTAAATAAACGCATCTCTTATAATACTGAAAGCATGTATGTATTTTTATTCTATTCACATTTTTCATATTGATTCGGTAAAAAAAGAACAAAGAATATAATATTTTACAGTTGCATTCAGATAAAAAAAAAATAAAAATAAGTAGTTTGTAAGTTTGGATATTATTTCTAACAGTCTTCGTCAGGCTTATACTCGTATGTACTATATCCCGAATTCTCAAACGAGACTATACTTTCTGACTTTCTTCGTAATCTAGTTAAAATATTAACAATAGCGGCATGAGAATTAAAGATGACAGGAAATTGATTGCGTTTGGTACTTAGTTAGACCTTCAGAGCTACACAACACTACAATTCAACAATTGCTATTTATATCTCTGTAATTCATAATAAAGACTCTAAAAGAGTATCCTGTTCTACTCTATTCCGGAACACGGTGACACAGCAACCATGGTTGCGCGTAACTTCATAAACTCCGAAAGAGAGTGGCCTATTTTTGCCGCAACTGATAAAATGTTTTGCATAGAATTTCCTGTCTTCCTGATCAAATAATAAAATACAATTTGAAATAACTCGCAGCGCCGCTCCTATTTCCTTCAAGCTTCCGGCAGGGGTGCTGTATAGGGGGTGTGAGGAACATCGACGAGCAAACTGTCACCATGAATTCAATACATGACCTACAAACGCTGAAAATACCGTTCGTTATATACAAAAATCTGCTGTTCCATAAATTTGGACCGTGTAGGTTTTGTACTTTTGTATAAAATAACAGGTTTTTGAAGGGCGCACTTTGCGCTCTTTCTGAACAGTGAACGAAATTGAACCGTCACGCTCGGGTTGGTGACGTTGAATCGGCTATACTCGGCTCCAGTCGGTCGGTGACGCTGAATCGCGTATACTCGGCTCCAGTTGTAAGTTTTCACTTCTATCGTGTGGTCATACGCACACTCCCTGTTTTTTTTTTTTCTATAATATGGTCTAGCTTTCTAGCTAGAATCATGTGTTGAATTCATGGTAACAGTCTGCGCGTCGATGTCCCACACTACACCTTGTATACTTATACGTAGAAACAACCACGATAGTCATAATTTTATAAAACTACCATAGTTACTATTATAACTAGAAATCGGATATTCGGATTCGGATGCATATTCACCTAAAGTTTGAGAGTTGTCTAGTATGGAGTGCGCTTCGGTACGGGAAAGTGTCGGTTTCCCGGACTGACAAGTTTTTAATAACGACTCTTTTGTACTGTGTATCCCCGAATAAATATATTTCATTTTAGAATAAAAGGTTTTGAAGAAATATTAATAGTGTTTTTTAAACGTGTTATATTTTCCTCAAAATTCTTGCCTAGTTCTAAATAGATAAGATATATTTGTTATACTTAGGAATACAAAATTGTATACACTCTGTTATTAATGAAACCCCGCGATCCCAGAATAAAGATATATTTTAAGAAGCCGTTTCCATACTTTGTATCCTTTGCCCGGAAAAAAAACGTACTTTAGGTAAATATGCATCCGAATATCCGATCTCTAATTATAACCTTATATGGCCATAATTTATTTATTCACATTATTTTTAGTATATGCGTAACCCGAAACACGTGTCTAGTATTTTTATGTAAAGAATCTATGTACAAAATTTCAAAACTGTATCATGAAAAATCACAAAGTTATAAGGTTGGTATGTTACCGGGTTGTCCGTACAAAAACATACTAACGTAAACTTATGTATGTATTAACAAGTTCAAACCATAAAATAATCGTTAAGTCGTTCATCTATGTGTGTAATTGATTGTCATAATGAAACAATACTCAATTTGTGGCATACATAAGTACGAGCTTCCCGACCAGCATATTAAGTCGTGATTCATTTCTCTCTTTATTGAGTTAGTCAGAGAGGGTTATGGCTTCTACGTATGGTAATCACGTTGGCATAATTATGATCATCTATTATTAAACTTGGATTTTTTAAAACATTGTATATGCAATGAACAATGCAAGAGTTTTCAGAAATTGCCATACTTGAAAATAATAATTTGTCGGTAGCTTTCTTAAATTTAATTAAAAACTATTCAAATTATGCTGAATATCAGCACGTTTTGAACGTCAACATTAATACAGTCCCCCAAAACGCCCGACCCTTACCACATTCTAGTGATTTAGCTGGGAAGAACTTTGGTGCTTACCTTTGACCTTGTCACCGTCTCTGGTCTCCCAATGCTCCTTCTGGTCACCAGTGTGCGGGTCCTTCACTGAGTAGTCGAACGAGTACTTAGGATGCGCCTGGAAAGTACAGAAAGAAGGGAATGAGTACAGAAACTAAAATTATTAAAATTAATGCTGTATGTAGGAACGTGGGCTCGTTGCACTTGTGGTTCTGTAGTTTCGGCCTGAGTGACTGATGCCCCTCTCCCTCTGAGGTTATCTGTGAGGGAGTAAGCTCTAAACAGCCCCGCGGGTAAATTTTGTATTGATAGACGTTTCATGACATCAAATCTTTGGTTGTAGAACGTGTCAGTTTTATCATGATGGTTTCCTTCTTGGTTTTTTGAGTTGCTATACATAAGCTCTGTAGATTTCTACATGATGTGGTTTTAAGCCGTTATATAGTATGATAATCCATCCATGATGGCTATAAGAGTAAAGGAAGACCAAAGAAACGATAGATGGACTGTCTGAAAGATGAAATGGCTAGAAAGAGACTAGAGAAGTAAGGAAGAGAAAGACATGTTCCGGCCGACCCCAAATGAATTGGGACAAGGGCAAGAGAATGCTGTTGACTTACATGGTAATCCAAGTCGTACTCCTCTCCGTGGTGATCGTCCAGGCTCTGATGGTGTTGGTGCAACTGTACCGGCGCCTTGTGGTAGTTCTCGTAGCCGCCATATTCTTCGCCGAACTGCGCGACTACTGACGCGACCACGAGAAGCAGGGGTAGGGCTCTCTGTAAGTAGAAGAGTGTTTCCAGATAAGATATATCGAAGACTATGCACTTGGATTTTTTGAGGCGAGGTTTAATAAAAATCTTAAAATTCATTCATTCACTGACAGACAATGCACAGCTTAAACCGCTGAGTCTAAAAGCAAGAAATTTTGTGAAAGATTTCTGTTGTAACGAAGGTGAGCAATTATGAAGGATTAAAATCAAAACATTCCCTAAAGGGGATGAAAGTTTGTGTGGAAGTTTTGCCGATGGAAAATCCCATCGGGCGCACAGCTTGTGATAATATAGGTTTAATAGTATGTTCTGCACAGCCGATCCTTTACGAGTTTTTAATCGTCACCCAAGCGTTTTGCTCAGCTTGACCTCCTCCCACCCATTGTGTAACAAACTTTCGATCACAAACCGGGGGTTTTGAAGAAAATTCCTAATCCATTGCTTCAAATGAGTTGTTGAGCAGACAAATTTTTCAATCGGTTTGAAAAATAGTCTGCTCAACAACTTTAAGTGCGCAATGAAAGTGGCTGAACTGTCAAAATTAAAGGTATTGCCATCATATGGGCGTTACGCAATTATCCCGCTGTTCCGATATACTTATAGAGTCAAAATGGGTTCGAGATTACGTTTGTCAAGACGACATATTGCACTAAACATTGCCTGACGATTTGATCCCCACACGGAGTAAATATTTGTATAGCCTTTAAATTGTCCAGGTCTGCGATGCATTTGTAAACTTACAGTTTGTAAGTCTAAAGCATTACAGTTTCGCAATGATAATGTCCACCTTTTAGTGGAGGTTTGCCATTTATTCTGAAATCTATATTCAAATTGAATATCTAATAGGATAAGATAGCTAGAATATCTAATTCGACTTCATTATTGACTGATTCTTGCATCCAATCTTCTTAAAATTAAGTTTCCAAGTGAGGTGAAATTGTGCAAGTCACCTAACATACTACATTTATCAGATACAGACGTTTAATACCCTTACTTATACAAAATAGCATGCTCGTCGGGTGCAGTGAAACGTATGGGAAAGTGTTAAGGCGACGATAACCGACTTTTAATGATTTTATACTGAAGATCACGTCTAAGCGAGTAGTGTTAATGATTTGAAAAAAATATAATATGTTAAATTAGAGCATTTTCCCAATAACTTAAAATGTGAATATTTTAGATTATGTTTATATTACATAGTGAAATTAATTTTTAAAGTTATGTCTAACGCGGATAAAAAACTGAGATTGGCGCAAAATCTACCAAGCGTATTTTTCTGAAACCTTCACCAATTTAAAGATAATTAAATTATTGATCTTTTAGTATACGCGTTTTAATATAACACCTTTTGGTTTGTGTATAATAAATTCATAATGCATCAAATGGGGGACAGCGCTCCTTGATGGGCGAGTCCTATTACTGGCTGAACGTACGACGCGTTGCGTGAGCTCAGTACAGAACACGCAAGCTAACCACTCAAGGTCACTAGCATATATCTCCGTCTTAAATTGTTATCACGACCACATTATGACGGAGCATCTAGGGCTGTCGACAGATGGCTAGTAGATAATGAATTGGAAGTGAGACGAAATCTTTACTAATGGGCTTTTGGTGTGTCCAAGCCAATTCAAAGTTTTTGAATGATAGAGTAAAGGCTTCTACATACCGGGGCGACTTGTCGCGCAACGCGACGCGACACAAAGGCACCGCTCGTCCCGCGACACGCGGGGCCTTTGTGCCGTGTCGCGTCGCGCGACAAGTCGCGCTGGTATGTAGAAGCCTTGAAGCTTTTGGTTGGTTTGCGTCATGTTTACCGCAAATAAACGTATTTTCTTTCTTTCTTTTTCTTCTCCTTTTACACGCATCATGATTATTTATTCTATAAAGTTTATTTTGTAAGATTTCTTGAAGTCGAGGAACGACAAAGAAAATGGCTTTTATACCAAACTAGCTTCTGCCTGCGAGTTCGTCCGTGTGAAATTTCGGCCCTCGACCCACCGCGTCGCATGGCATCGCCCGCCCATGCTATGACTTCGTTTTGGCTTAGCGTTCTTTCTGTTTTTTTCTATTTGCTCGGCTCCTAAGGGTCGTAGCGTGATGTTAAATAGCCTATAACCTTCTTCAAGATTTGGTCTATAAAATGTAAAAATATTTTTACAAATCCGACGGGTAGTTCCCGATGTTAGCGCGTTCAAATAATAAAAACAGTCTTTATTATTAGTATGGATATAACACAACTAACTATTTACGGTAGGTACTAAATTCAACTAAGTACTAACTATGCAAATTAAATACAAAAACAAAAGTAGTTTTTTTAGGGCGTCGAAGTACTTGTATACTTGTAATTAAAATAAAACAAATATTTAAGGGGGGTAAGCATTTTAATGTGTAACGAAATGTATATGAGTGCGAATGTGTGTGTGAGTTTATGTTTTCGTATGCACGTGTTTCTGTGACGAATAAAGTTATTTTTCTTTCTTTTTTATATATACAGCGTGTTACGGAAAGGGTATATCCATACAAACAGGGTGAAGAGTGCATCTGGTTCAGAATCTCTGTACAAAATTTCAGTTCAAAAAGAAAAACTTTGAAAATATTTAATATTTTTTTTATTTCTATAGTTTATTAAATTTAAATAATAATAAATGTGTCACCGCACTACGAGGGTCATTATCCATTATCTGTGTCTGTGCGCCTAGTACTCACACACAACTGCCACATCTACTGCGACACGGTTCCGTACCGACACGCGGCGGCGCGGGCGGCAACATTGGCGGCGGGATCAAACGAATGGATTAAAACGTGTACCGATCACGCGACTTGGTCTAGTGATGTGTAGAATTAAATTGGAAACATTTGATTTTTATTAGTTAAAATGTTTCTTAACTCTATAATTATGTAGGTATTATAAAAAAAATGTTGCCATATAGTTTATTATCATCAAAAGAATCCGTGCCTTTGATATGTATATACCCTTTCCGTAACACGCTGTATATGAAATAATTAGATATTTAGGGTAATTTTATGTACACGGTGCATGGCTATTATTATTTTACAACTACGTATAAATAGGTTAACATAAAAACTCATCGAATGCAAAATTCAAGTGCCCGCTATGCTCAACCTTTTCGTTCTGCCACTGTTCATTATTTACTTCTAAACGTACGGATAGTGTTTGCTAAAAACCTGAGTTCTTTTCCTCCCACTGTAGTGGTGCCTACTAAGTTACAGCATAGTCTTAACGTTCCCACTGCTGGGACACAAGCCTCCTCTCTGTGAGAGGGAGTGGGCCGTAATCTACCACACACACAATAACTTACAGAGCTTCATCAAATTGTTTAGTTCGATGATCAGCTGCTTCTCAACAAAATCAATCAAAATTTATTCCCGTTACGTGATTCACCAAAAATCGGCAGTAATTTAATTAAGCTGTTGTAATAACTCAATAATCTTTAGCCTTGTTGTCTAAACGCGAAACGCATTACCCTGATTTAACGTTAAAATAATCGGGTAAAGAGAATGAACCATTTTTATGTTAACTAGCGTTAACATAAAAATGGTTCGTTCAAGGACGTAAGGTGCGGTGCTTGAAGAAAACCGGCTAAGTGCGTGTCGGGCCACGCACAATGACGGGTTCCGTAGTTGAGATGAATAGATGAAAAAAATTTAATGCGTTGACTTAGAAGCTTGATATTTTTAGAGCTCCAAGGTACCGTAGATTTACGTATTTGGTATTAATTTCAACTTGATACCTCCACGCGTTCCTGAGAAAAAGGTTCTAGACAGACTGACAGACAGACAGACAGACGGACAACAAAGTGATCCTATAAGGGTTCCGTTTTTTCCTTTTGAGGTACGGAACCCTAGAAAGATGTGAAGAAAAGTTTGTTTGTTTTTCTAGACAGTCATCATCTGCCCGCCTTTTCCCAACTATGTTGGGGTCGGCTTCCAGTCTAACCGGATTCAGTTGAATACCAGTATTGTACATGGAGCGACTGCCTATCTGACCTCCCCGACTCAGTTACTGAGTACTACGATACCCTTAGGTAAGACTGGTTGTCAGACTTTCGGGCTTCTGACGACCCGTAACAACTGTCAAAGATCTACAATGACAGCCGACGCGCTTTTTTTTTTTTAGGGTGAGAAATTATCAAATAACTTCTCCAGCGGGAGGGCGTGTCAGACTTTTACTGACTAAAACCCACCCGTATTCCTTCATTTGCCTGTGTGCCAGGGCTACGATATCCCTTTTGGACAAACTCGCAACCCTGGCAGCCATTGGCCCTAGCGGACCCCGTCAGTTGGTGCTGGCAACTCTTTGAGGCGCGCGTGGAATATAACGCGCCGTCGACCCGGGCCTGGTCCTTATCGGACGGCGAGCCACCCATCACTCACCGTCCGCAGGCCCGCGCCTGACGACCCGTAACAACTGTCAAAGATCTACAAATGACAGCCGACAAGCTGACCCCAACATAGAAAAAGGCTAGGCAGATTAATGAAGATTTATTTTTCTTTTTGTCACTTGGGTGACTTAATTCGTTGGACCATTACGTTTTGAGACAGTGGCTGATTAGCTTGCTACGTTACGGTCATATACAGCGTGCCGCTACAGTGGCGACATTAATTTAACACACATATACAGTTTCGCCTTTACGTTTTATTGAATTTAATTAAACATTATGATTTATTAATTTACAATTTTCTAAAATAGCACTTGGAGCAACCTGACCTAAAGAACTGTAACACAGAGGTAGCCGGGGTCATGGATTATACATTCATAACATCGAATCAATGAAATTAAAACAAATAACGTGCAAGAAGTAGGCGAATTGAAGAAAAGAGAGAGCTTTATTATTTAGTTTGATTTTTTTTATAATTCAATTTATAATTATTTATCTTAATATAACATAAAAAAAACACATAAAATATTTTATTAAAAATATTATTTTATGATTATTGGCCACTAGCCATACCAGTGTGTAAAATTAATGTCGCCACTGTAGCGGCACGCAGTATGTTTGATTCCAACTAGTATAGCAGCTAATAGATAATTTGTCTTATGTATGTATGTATATCCCAAGAACAAACTGAACATTGTAGTTGAAAGACGTGTTCCTTGATACATTCCAACTGCAAAATGTAAGTTTGTACGCACAATATTGAGTGATTTACCATTTTATTTTCAGATCATAGACTTCATATAAGTTTTCCTGTAATCTATAAGTAAAGAACTATTTTCTGTATTTTTTTTTAATTTTAGTCTCAGTTGTTTCGGAGATAATGTAAATTTTCATCAATTTTCTGTAATAACTTTAAAATAATTTATTTTAAAATTATTCAAAAATATATCTGAAATCCTGACATCAAGCCCTTTCATTTGATATGTCACATGGTGGTACCAAAAATATATATTTAAAAAAAATTCTAATTTGCCCCAAAAGTGACCCCCATATTTTTAACATTCACTTATTTACGTTACACGTCCGTGTTTGGGTCACAGAAATTCATATGTGTACCAAGTTTTAACTTATCCTTTCGAGGTAAGTACGGAACCCTAAAAAGAACACCGAATGAGATATGCACGTGGACGAAGCAAAACATGATCGTTAAGATCACGCAGCCTTCTGAAGTAGAATCTTCAATGGGTGGGTAACCCATATGTATACTAGTTCAAAACTATGCCACAATAAACTGCCACAAAAAAATGATCAACTGTCCCATACAAAACTCCAATACCTACTCGACCCAAATGTATGGGACGGCTGATTATTTTTTCGCGATCACGATGTTGTTCCCATAGACCCTTAAAATCACATTTCTCATACACGCTGTATTATTAACAGTGCATACACGTAATCACAGTGTGCGCGTTGCGTAGGTACGTGAGATGATCTCATTAATATGTCGGCGCTGCACAATAGATACTACACCAATAAACTTCGGAGTTTACAACCACTGTGCTACCAAGCAATGGACTATTCCAGACTGAAATTAGTTTCAACTAGGTTTTAGACTGAAATTTGTTTTAACTGTATAATAGTCTGGTTTCGAGAATAGTCGACCTCTTAAAGGCTTACCACTTTTGACGACATCTACCCAAAAACAAATCATTCACTCATTCACTGACAGACCACGTGCAGTATAAACCGCGCGAGTAGCTAGAAGCATGAAATGTTGCACAAGAGTTCCGTATATAACGAAATTGTGTACTAAGAAAGGATTTTTGTAAATTCATCCCCTACAGGGGTTAAATAGGGGATGAAAGTTTGTATACAAGTTCGTCATTTTTGCCGTTAGGGTATCACATCAGGCACTTGTATTCTAACAAATTGAAAATTCACTATGGTTGTAATTATCTAACTGTCTTAAAGACAAATATACTTACCTTTTTGTTCTATGACGTGCAACTGACATTCAGCCTGGGTGGTAAGCAATTACGAGGTCAACTGTACAAACTAACATTCACATTAAGCTCCATTTATACGATGCAAGTTTATTGCCTGTGGCATGGCGTCAAATTGAAGGTCAACTAACTGGCACCGTCTAGACAACACGTACAATATTGTTGCACGATACGGGCAGGTTAGTTGCCGTTCAAAACTGGTATACGTGTAAACAGCACATTCATGCAGTAAAATCGCATTCAACTCTACAATTACGAACGAATGATACAAGTTAAAAAAATCTTGAGAAGGCGTTCAATATAATTTTTATGAAATATTTGGCAGCGCAAATACGGGCAATACTCAAATCAATGTACACACGGCTACACATCAAGCTATACTTTTACAGTATACAGTGACCTCTCATTGTACGGAAATCCTACATAATGCGAGATCAGCATATACTGGAAATGTATGGCTTGATGTGTTGCCATGTGTACAAGGACGTGCAACTCTGTATAAGGACAAGGCAAAACTTGCATGAAATAATCGCCTTGCAATAAATTGCATTGGTGTAAGTCGCATGCAATTTTATTAAACGGCAAAACTTGCATTGGTGTAAGTGCATGCAATTTTATTAAACGGCAAAACTTGCATTGGTGTAAGTCGCATGCAATTATTTTGAACGGTAAAACTTGCATTCAATTATTATATGCCATTTTATGGAAATTGAACGCGTGTAAACAAACACTTGCTTGCAATTCTCGAACGGCAATGAAATTGAACGTGCTTTATACATGCGTTTATTGCTCTTGAACGTTCCAGAAACTTGCACCGTGTAAATGAGGCTTTACTGCTATATTTTCATGCAAGATCTGTATTTAAATCGTCACTATTATCGGAACTAATCTCAAATGTAAGGATAGGTTATTACTTAGTTGAAAGTAACAACACTCAATCAAAAGACGCCTTGATGGGAACTGTTGACGGCGGATTAAGTTATATAAGCTTTCAGAATCCGGCGATCAATGACAGGAAATTAGATATCTGACGTACGTAAGATAAATAATTTGAGGAAAGGAAAATCAATGTGCCGAGCAAAGTGAAGAATTAAATGGCTAAATAGTAGGTATGTGTATTATGATTAGGTAACCAGTGTACGAGTAGCAGACGGGTCGTGAGGAAAGTTTTGAGTATGAATGTGGATGGCTTTAAGAGAGGGGAAGACCAAGGAAACGATGGATGAACTGTGTGACAGATTAAATGACTGGATGAAAGGGGGTGACTACTGACATGACGACTAATAGAGAGAGGAATGAGGAACAGGCTGTAAAGTTCACTCATCCTCCATAGAAAAGGGAGGATCCTCAGACCAGACGGGTGCTGACGGTTGATGTCGGGACGTATATAAGCTAGTCGCGCGGTAAACTCTGCTTGCGCGATGCAGGATTTTGCGTGACGTCACTGTGACGCGTAGTTCGCATGTGGCGATGTTGATGTCGCTACAGGGAAGTATGGAAGAAGCCACGCTGCGCCGACCACAAATAAATTGGGATAAAATCAATGGGCCAAGCAAAATTTGAAATTATTTTTGTGAATAGAGTTACTATGTCCCTCGGAAAGCAGGTTAAGCAGTTGGTCCCGGTTTTCATTCGTAGACCTTTGACAGTTGTTACGGGTAGTGAGAGTCCCGGAAAGGGTATTATTGTACCCAGTAACTGGGTTGTGGAGGTCAGATGACAGTCACTCCATGTAAAATACTGCTATTCAGCTGCTTCCGGTTTGGCTGGAAGCCGACCTTAACATAGATCGGAATCCCTAAGCAGATGATGAGTTTACAATGTGTGTTATGATTACCCAATGTAGCAGATGCCCAAAATTACCTACAAATATATTCCAAAAGTATCAAAGCGAAAGGTTTTACGATGTTTACGTATTGGTTAATCCATCACTCACATACGGTTGAATAGATATTCATAAAAGGGTTGTAGGCTATATGACTTTATCTGTACTTTACCGTTTATGTCCCGAAATAAAATATGGGCAGGCTTCGCCGAGATTTAGAGTACCAAGCTGGGAAAGCCTAAGTCTTGAATAAATATTAACGAGAAAGTCGCACAGAAGGCCTGATTTTGTGAGACAAAGACTAAATTAAAATATTACTATCTTTTGAAGAAATTGAACAGATACTTTTTAAGACGTCTTTAAATTATTCTGTTTAAAGTCACGCTGAAAGAAAATAAAGAGAAAAATAGAAGATTAGAGAGAGAGAGAGATAAAATTGAAAATCCACTTTACATCTATCTTTAAATGAACTCTTGATTCTCTGACTTTTCTTGTTCTTTCTTTGCACCATGTTTACCACAAATAAACGTATTTTCTTTATTTTCTTCTTTTGCTCGTGACTTCGTCGGACTGGAGGTGCGAAACTTATTATACTGGAACGTTACCGGGATAAAAGTATCCTTTGTCCCAACCAGGTCATGGTCTACCCATGTACCAAATTTCATCCAAATCCGTTTAGCCGTTTTGGCGTGAAAGCGTAACAAACTCACTTTCGCAGTTATAATATTAGTTATGGAATTGAAATGTAGGATTAGTATAGTACGGATTCCTTACATGAACGCTTAGACAGCAATAAGTCGTACCCTCATTTTTTCCACCATTTTGGATTGATAACGGCGCAGAAACCCCTTCTATGCAATTTTATATCATATAGAATGATCTGAAGAACATTTTCAATCAATATTATCCCTCCCAGTATAATAGAACTGCAGGGGATTATTAAAATGTCGACCTACTTGCTTACTTGTAAGCGAAACAGAACTGACACTTGTCTAACTTAAATTAGTTTAACTGTTATTGAACGTTTATTAGTTATGTAACGCGCGGTTATAACGACATCGTTTCTAGTTTATCTATTCTCTTGTATCTTATTGTAGTTTGAATATTAACGACTAGCTTCTGCCCGCGACTTCGTGCGTGAAACTAGTTTTAACATAAAATTCATCCTATAGCTATGCCCCGTTACTTCGTATTCGCTTAGCGATCTTTCCGACTTTTTTTTCTTTTTGCTCGGCTCCTAACGGTCATGGCGTGATGTTAGCATATCAAACCTTCCTCAGGAATTGTGCTACCAAATGCAAAAAAACATACAAAAAAAAAACTTACATATTTTTTGGCTAATCTCTGGAACTACCAGTCGGTATTTCCAAACCTTAGCGCGTTCAAACAAACAAACTCTTCAGCTACACACACGGTTGGCGCAGTGGTTAAGCGATTGACTGCTGCGCTGCGTGTCGCGGGTTCTTTTCCCGCACGGAACAAATATTTGTATGACCTACAAGTAGTTGGTCCGGGTCTGGCTGTTTGTGTATGTGAGTTTTATATGTATGTAAACGCACCCACAATACAGGAGAAATGCCTAGTATGGGGCAACGTTTTTTTAAAAAGAAAGAAAGAAAGAAAGCTATATTATATTAGTATAGATTCGTTGATTGTAATTATACAACTGACTATTTCTATCTTTAGACGCTGTAATTGCTAAGTAACAATATAAAAGCTATGTCAATTATAAAGTTAACAAAATTAAACTGCTGACCCAATTTTAACAAAATTAAACTGCTGACCCAATTTTGTCTTTTAAAGCTAACGAAATTTTTTAACGCATAATTCGAAAAATTTCCGCGAGGTGAAAAAGCTTTACTGTATCTCGGAATGGATTTCATAAAGGTACTGTTGGAAACTCGATATGAGAGCCAATAATCCCTCTGAGACATGAGATGGCGGTATTGAAGCAGATTATGTGCGTTCATAGACTACGGTAGAGGGATAGGTTAGGCTGGATATTGGGATTGTGCATCTACTGCATAAAAATGTTAAATTCATTCATTCATTGACAGACAACGCACTTAAACCGCAGGGCCTTAAAGCTTGAAATATTTGCACAAGAGATTCTTACACAACGAAAGTGAGCACTAAACTTTAAATTATAATATTTTTCTTTATGTATGATGTACCGGTACAGCGTCCTATTTGTTCCTATTCCTAGTCCTATTGTATAATGGTGTGTGCTAGCTAACATAAGGCAAATAATTTAATTTAACGTTTTGTGTTGCGTAATGCAAATTATTTTACATTGTATTGTATAGCTTCAAGTTTTATATGCGGTTGGGGAGTTTGTTGCGCCACTTCTTCTCCCCAGCTAAAGCACTAGGAAGTGGTGAAGGGTGGGCGTTTTTGGGGGACTGTCTCATGTAATTTTTGACGTTCGAAAAGTGCTGATTCTCTCTCATTTTGATTAATTGTTTGCTGCACCGTACGACGTCATTACGTCAGCGCCGGCTGTCGCTGAAAACGCAGCGCTGGGCTCTGTCTTGCATAGGGTCCCAGTATAATGCTGAGCGATAGCCGTTTTGCGTGGATGTGACGCATGTTTCCCCCAACCTTTTCTTATTTTTGTGTTTATATTCTTTTTTGCGTCATGTTTACCGCAAATAAACGTATTTTCTTTCTTCTTTCACTAAGGAAGGATTTTTTCACTCCATCTTTTTCGTACGGTGAGTGACAACCTGGTGTCAGAGATTTTATGCCGCCCATGGGCCTCTGACTTGGCTTCACATGCCGTTGAGAAATATCTCTCAAGCAGTTCACCCCTAAAAGGGTTAAGTAAGGGGTTAAAGTTTGTATGGAAGTTCGTCATTTTTGCCGATGAGAAATCGCACCGGGCACACGGCTTGTGAATTAATAAAAGTGGAGTGTAAAACTGGTACAGTTAAGTAAAGTTAAAAATGCTATGGAATTATTAAGCAATTTGTCTAAATGTTTAAAGCCAATCTGAGTTAGGTTTATGTTACGATGTCAATCAGTATTATTGAATTTTCATTCGCTTATGAATTCTAAAAGAATAGGGGAAAGTCCAAAGAAACGATGGATGGACTACGTGGAAGATGATATGGCTGGAAAGGGAGTGACTACCGAGATGACCACTAATATACAACATTAGTTTTTGTATAACCTAAAATAATAAAAATCAGCTATTCCATACATTTTGTTGATTTCAGTGAACACAAATGTAGGGAACAGCAGATTTTTTTTTCGCGATTTCAAGGTTGGTCCCATAGAAAAAGTTGTTCAAAATTATGAGTACAATGACCCCTTTTCGGGTTTAGTGTAAACAAAAACTAATTTGTAGAAGTATGGAAATAAATTGGGATAAGGGCAGGAGAATGATGAATTAATTGTTTGTAGTTAACAGCCGAAAGTTTCTTATCCCTACCTATTCAATGTATTACAAGGAATGACTATACAAATAAACAAAATCAAACTTGCCGATTCACGGTTACCCCATAAGCTTATTAAACTCAAATCCAACTGCCATTACATATTCACGTCCGAGAAAGCTCTCTGAACAATAACATAATCAAATAAGACTGTTACACAATACGTCATCGAAAGCGTTCGTTATTTGTGTGTTATACTTATAACGTTACTCGCGAGTCACTGCCGCTAATTAGCGCGCTAAGTATCGCGCTTTCGCTTAGCGCGTGATTATTGCGGTCAGTTCACATCGGTGGCTAGTGATTCTTTTGCTAAGAATAGGTATACCCTTTCAAATCACGTGGAAGGTTTACATGTGTAAAATGAGGTTAGATTTATATTTTCTCGTAGTAAAATTCGTTGGACTAGTTTAAATAAAGATTGGATAATAGAATATAATAGAATACTCTAATAAGTACACCATGTGGATTATAGATATAAATGTAATAATTAGCGTAATACCTTGCAGTTTCGGAATCAAGGAAACTTTGCCCAACAGTGGGATGTTACAGGTTGATAGATAGATAGTGAAGTTCACTGAATTGTTTTGATATTTTACGATGGAAAACCAAGACCACTACGGAAAAACAGCTTGTAAAATAAAATGGAGATTTGGAATTTTTCAGTTACAGCCCGGAACTTGAACTAGCAAAATGTGAGTACAACTTAACACCTCAGCTTAATCTTCGGAGAATGGAACCGTGATGTTATGTTGTGAAAGATCTGTGCAGAATAGAATAGAATACTCTTTATTATGTACACCATAAAAGTTACAGATATAAATCAGCAACGTTGATCTTCCCAAGTATTGTCATATTGCGTCAGTTTCGCGGAACTATTTGCTGTTGATCACGGGCTCACAGCCTCAAAGGTAATCCGGTCAACGCGGTCGATATCTATGCAGCGTAAAGTCCTTTGAGTAGTATAAGAGGATTTATCGATGTATTGCAACAATACAGCAGCTATGAAAGTTGGCCTTTAAAGAGCAGTCTATACAGAAGGCTTCGATCAATAAACTCAATTCATTTTGAACTGTGAGAGAGTCGGTCAGTTAGTCATAAAGTGGAATTGAACACAAAGCGTAGATTCCTATGGCAAAAAGTTCTGTCATTCATTCTAGGGCGCCATTGTTTAGCCACTGAGAAAATGGTGACTCCCATAGGCTTAACACGAACAGCATGCGACATGCGACTGCTCGACGATAAGACGATGACTGTTGCATGCGACCGTCAAGCGATAAGTATCGTTACTTGTCGCTTGACGGTCGTTTTTATGCCGCCCATGGGCCTCTGACTTGGCTTCACATGCCGTTGAGAAATATCTCTCAAGCAGTTCACCCCTAAAAGGGTTAAGTAAGGGGTGAAAGTTTGTATGGAAGTTCGTCATTTTTGCCGATGAGAAATCGCACCGGGCACACGGCTTGTGAATTAATAAACGTAGCGTGCGACTCCCATAGCATGTTGTTGTGACTCTAACTCGACGCCAAGTGTCAGCTTTGAACAAAATATAATTATTAAAATTGTCGGCCGCAGCCTGCCGCTTGTCGTTGCGTCTAGTCGCAGAGTTCTCGGAGTCGCATAGTGTGCGAGGTGGTCTAACTTTAATGACAGATCAAGTTTCCACAAAATTCGTGAGACTTGCCTTCTCCCATTACCTTTCCGTTCATCCGTTCCAGGGTCATCCCAAAACCTCTACTTATTTATTTTCTTTCATCTCCAACTCCGGAACAACAACTTTATACGGATATCCAATAAATTCATTATAACTCGGTCATATGACTTGCTAATCCGTTCCTTCTTCGTTCGAACGTGGCTGGTCATGCGATGTTTTTTGTTCAGCTGTCACAATTACCGATTGCCACGCTATTTGCGGATGTATCTGCTTCCTATAAGTTAGTGCGTTTTGTGATAAATGATGTGATGTGTCGTTTTAGACTCACCAAGAAATATGGACGGATCTTTGATATACCAGTATACACGGAGTAAGCAAGCGTTGAATGTTTTCGCAGGTTATAAAAAAAAAACACGGTCAAAATGTATGAAACAGCAGATTTTCTTTTTCTCTGGGCACATGTTTATACTCTGAGGGGTCTAGAATCATTAGCTGAATTCATGGCAACAGTTTGCGCGTAAGTGTCCCTTACACCCTGTATTTCGAAAACATGTAACATCCACAATTCCGCACTGGGCCCGCGCGATCAAGGATCAAACACAAACTCAAAGCATTTATTTCAAATAAACCTATTACAGGCACTTTTGAATTGTCAAGGGGTCGGTCAGTCAGAGAGATGAAGCTAGATGCCCATTCCAAAGCGTAGTAGGTTCCGATGGAGAAGAACGGGCAAGAAACTCCACGGATCACTCCCTCTCATAGAGAAGAGGCCTATGTCCCGGCAGCAGAAGGTGGGAATATTATAGGCTGAGCTATTTTATGCTATGCTTTGATATAATAGTAGTAGCACCATGGAATTAGCGTTTTCTCTTGTATCAAGAACTATATTATGAAATTATTGAAGCTTGCCTTGGTAAAAAATATTACACGGTCAGCAAAATGGTAGCATGACTGATGTATATTTAAATATTGCCACTTGTAGAAAGTTTTTCGACTTACAGTGGATTTCAAAAGTTTGTTTATTTTAAAGGAATGAAAGAATGGCATTTAACGCCTACTTTAGTTTTGTATTTTCCATCACATTTTAAAAAGCTGATGTTATTTCATGTTTTCTTGAAAAGGTCAGGAATCATTTATTCAATTGTTTGAGAAAGGGTGTAACTTGAGAGTGAAACTAAAAAAACAGTCGTTTTTATTTTTCTTCAGTTTCAGGAAAGCAATTAGCCATACTAAAATATTTTGGGTCATTCCCTGAGTACCCCTATCCCCGAGGCCCCCGTCCCGGAGGACCCTGATTAATTTCAGTCAAAAAGTCAGTTTAGCTTAAAAGTACCGTCAGCAGATGATATGTTAAATAAAATTTTATTACTTACTAAAATAATAATACTTACTTTAAGGATTAGGAAAAATGACAATGTCTTGCTTGGTTGAGGTAAATATTATAAATAGAGAATACTTTAGTAATTATTGTTTTAAAAATCAAAATATTAACATGATCAATCAGTCTTTTCAAAACATACAAAATCAGTGTAATGTCAAATTATACTTCTCACAGTAATTCGATAATTAACATAATTAAGATTTTTTTAAATTTAAAACACAAAATATTAACAATTTTAGTCAGTTTTATTAGGCGTTATGAGCACGATTTTACTAATATCTTCTAAAAACTTAGTTAATGCAATATTTATTGTCTTTCTTCATAGGTCTTTGCCAGTGTTGCGATAGCTTTTTCGTTGACTTCTGCGCTTCTTTTTGGTGATGGGTTTCGCTTTGAACCGCAATCTGTCTTGTGCCGTATCGTAGCTTGCTATATCAATCATAATTGTTCATTATCATTTGTAAAAATAATAACAAAGTGGGGTTTGAACCTAAATGGCATTTCAATCTGTTATTCCATGCGTATACTAAATTAGTGCTCCTGTCATTTAAGCACTTTTTATGTCGACCGTACAAGTTGAAAACAATAGAAAAAAAGATATATCACATTTATCGTATTCGGGGTCCTCCGTGACGGGGGCCTCGGGGATCGGGGTACTCAGGGAATAACCCAATATTTTGACCCTTATTCCGTATTATACGAGTAGTATTGCAGTGCCGATTGCTCATGTGTTATTGACATACGTTAGTAAGTTTCGATGGCGCCTCGTGGTTATTGAAAAGTTAGATTAAATCTCACAGGTAATTAACAGTTTTGATTGACTATTAATAGTTACCTTATTGGTGATGATCTTCAGAAAGGTCAGGTGCGTAGTACTCGCCAGTGGTGTGTGTGTGTATGACCTGATGTATGAACGTCAACGAAGCAAAAGGAGTCTATATACTCCTTTTGCTTCGTTCTGTCTACTATCATGGGAAGAAGGCGTGAGTTTATGTATATTGATAATCTCAAGAGTAAACCGCTACCACCTCATCGTATTTGATATAAAACGCAAATTAAAGTTTGATCACTGCGAAATTATGCGTCTTAACATTAATTTAGTAAGATTTGCGCAGATGTTTTAAGGTCCCACTATCAATGAGGGTTTTCCTGAAAATTCAAGCCACCAGTTGGCATCACTTGACAAGAGGTCTTTCATTTCGACAACGAATAAAAAGTTTAATTCATTCGTTCATCATTCAGTCACGACTGAAAAAAAAAATAGGGGCTTTGAACATTTTGACAGGTCCTGACCTGAAGTCTCAGTGCTGCCAGAAAACCCTCATTAATGGAAGCCCGCACTATGACTACTATCTCTGCTTACCTCTGCACGAACCAGACCGATGCACCCGACCACGTGCCGTCGCGTGCATTCGCATATCAGTACCGCTCACACGCAATATTTTCACTTATACATTGTAAGATGTCGACGCTACTGGTGTGATCTGCATCCTTTTACTTTTCTTCACAGATTATACATCTTAGATGTGTTGATATTGGGGTGAGAGTCCTATGGTTTGCCTTACCTACGTCATAGACTGGGGACACGTCTTATGCTTTGTTTAGGGGCATTGATTGAGCAACATGTTGGATCAAAGAACCACTGAGAATAATCTCTTTATCTATCAGAAAACTCCCACAACAGTTTCCAAACATTGGTAAAATTTTCCAAACCTCATTGTTTTTAAAGGACTCCTTGAACACCTCTAGCTAGGAAGATTGAAAGTCAAGCCAGATTTTTGAACAATCTTCCTAAACTTTTGTTATAACTGTCGAGCGATTTTTCGTTTGAGGTTGATGATTCATCAATCATCATCATCATGATGATTTCAGCCGAAAGACGTCCACTGCTGGACATAGGCCTCCCCTAAAGGGGGGTTTGCCATAATCGCCACGCTTGGCAGGCGGGTTGGCGATCGCAGTATGGTGTTAAAATGGATAGAGCATGGCTGCTGCCCATTCTCTAGTAAGTCCCTTAGTCGCCTTTTACGACACCCACGGGAATAAATAGGATAAAGGCTTCTACATACCAGCGCGATTTGTCGCGCGACGCGACACGGCACAAAGGCCCCGCGTGTCGCGGGACGAGCGGTGCCTTTGTGTCGCGTCGCGTCGCGCGACATGTCGCCCCGGTATGTAGAAGCCTTTATGCTAGTCTTTACGTCCGGCACCACATGGTACACGGCACTTTGTGTATAGAAAGACATTTTTCTTCCCGGAAGTCAATCTACTTAATAAAATTACTGAATTATTTAATTCATAACTGACTGACATCGCGCAGCCTAAACCATTGGGTCTCGAAGCATGAAGTTTTGCAAAAGGGTGCCTTATTTATCGACAGTGAGCACTAAGGAAGTATTTTTTAAATTTATCCCCTAAAGGGGTTAAATAGGAAAATAAAGTTTGTACAAATTCGTTTTGCCGATGAAGGCCATCGGGCACACGGTTAGTAAAAATAGAAGTTCCTCTTATACATAGGTAGTACGAGTATACTAACCGACATCTATGGAAATAAATAAAATTAAAGTGACTATTTGAAATGTCAACACGTGTTACTAAATGCATAATGAAAGTATTTATGGTACTTCAAAAAACATATTTTAAATTTTTGTCTGTGTGTCTGTCTGTTTGTTTGGAAACGGCTGGACCGATTTTGATGGGACTTTCACTGCCAAATAGCGGATGTTATATGGAGTAACGTTAGTAAGTATCATTTTAGAAAAATACCGGCGAAGTACGTGTCGGACCACGCTCAATGAAGGGTTGCGTAGTTGGGATGACTTTATCCAAACAAACTTAACATTGTAGTTGAAAAACATGATCCCCATACATTCCAACTGCAAATGTAAGTTTGTACGCACAATATTGAGTGATTTACCGTGTTATTTAAGATCACAGACTTCTTATAGGTTTTCCTGTAATCTATAAGTAAAGAACTATTTTCTGTATTTTTATCAAAATTTTAGGCTCAGTAGTTTCGGAGATAAGGGGTCCCCCCCCTCTCCGAAACTACTGAGCCTAAAATTGTGGTGGTAATTTTTCATCTATTTTCTTAAATAATTTAAAAAGTATGTATTTTAAAATAAAAAAAAAATATATATAAAGTCCTTAAAACAATACCTTTCATTTGATATGTCACACGGTACAGTCAGCAAAAGTTTTTTTAAATTTTCTAATTTGCCCCCCAAAACTGACCTCCATATTCAAAATTAATTTATTTACGTAACACGTCCGTGTTTGGGTCACAGAAGTTCATATGTGTACCAAATTTCAACTTAATCGGTCCAGTAGATTCGTAGCAAATCAGCTGTGACAGACGGACAGACAGACTCACGAGTGATCCTATAAGGGTTCCTTTTTTCCTTTTGAGGTACGGAACCCTAAAAAGCAACGCGGGTAGCAGCTAGTTACAAATAAGGAAGGTATCAGCATGATTGAAGCGACATTAATGAGCCTACCTACTGAACAGTATGAAAATATGCGCAAATTAAGCGCTCATTGAATTTATGTTAATATGACGGAAGGCGTTCAGGAAGGACGGACGGTGGTCGGTAGGGAAGTTATGTGATTTATACTGACGGTGCTGACACTTGTTGATAATTCCTAGTTACCAGGAATTAATCAGTTGAGGATAGAGTACCGGATATTGGGAGAACCCAGTAAGAATATCTCTACAGTGCAGTGGTGGAATCCTAGCAGAAGTTTTGAACTAACTTCAAATATAATAGATTTTTCTGTGTCCGTCGGATCTCGAATGTGTTTAGTGCACGTTTGTCTTAAGGCGACGATAACCGACTTTTAATGATTTTATACTGAAGATCACGTCTAATCGAGTAGTGTTAATGATTTGAAAAAAAAAATATATGTTAAATTAGAGCATTTTCTCAATAACTTAATATGTGAATATTTTAGATTATGTTTATATTACATAGTGAAATTAATTTGTAATGTTATATTTAATGATTGATCTTTCAGTTTACGCGTTTTATTAAAATTCCTTTTGGTTTGTGTATAATAAATTAATAATGCGTCAAATTGGGGACAGCGTTCCTTGATGGGCGAGTCCTATTACTGGCTGAACGTACGACGCGTTGTGTGCTCAGTACAGAACCCGCAAGCTAACCACTCAAGGTCACTGGCACATATCTCCGTCTTAAAAGCTACTTGACCGAATTTGTTCAAGTATTTAGTCGTTTACTTGACACTCGGGATGGGGGTTAAATTATTCCCCTAGATTTGTGTAATAAACCAAGCAAATGTAGACATAACATAACATGACGCCTGTATTCTCCGAAAGGATAGGCAGAGGTATGCCTACAGTAGTACACCTGCATTTCGCCAGTTATGTTTAAGGCCCATGTAAAAGGGGCGAGCCAATTGCCATCAACCGGGCACAAATTCAGACTTCTGACTACTACTGAGAAATCCCAGATGGATAAACCCAATAACACTGCCCGACCCTGGAGTCGATCCCAGGACCTCATGCTCTGCAGTAGCACTGGCGACCACTACACCAACAAAACAGTCTATAGCAAATGTATATGTAGAGTAATAGCAAATGTAGAGTTACTCCCATTACCTACAAGCTTCAAATGTCGATTATTTTATGAAGAAATAAAAATACATTTTTATTCGAGTAAATAACTATTTACCAAGCTCGGAAATGAAAGAAAACTACCTCGCGGAAATTGAAAGTTAATCAAAGAAAAATAGGGTACAAGCTAGGCTAACAAATGGACGATATTTTCTTAGTGGTCTTAGTTTTATTTCTTTTGTAGGTTAAGTCTATCGTAGTCTTACTACTAACGCTGGGATGAAAAAGAAAAAGCTTAAAATTTGCAGTCAATCTTGTCTTGGTATAAATAATCATTGTCTTATTATAACCCAGTTAATAGTTTTTATGTTAACTGCTAATGATTATGGTGTTAGGGTTTTTTTTAAATAAGACTATAGTAGTTTACTGTGACTATCAGTGTTTATAGAAGATCGGTATTGCAGCACGCAGTTATTTATAACATTTAAAACCTTTGTGCCTAATTTGCTTCATGTTGAGCACGACACCCTTTTGATCTCAAATTGGCAAAAAAAATACTCGAAACAGCTACCAAAACAAACTTGAAAGTAGTTTATTTATATTTATGGAGTTTTAAATGACTAGTTGTATGACTTCCAAAACAAAAATCATAAGTGGTAAGTAATTTAAGTAAGTAACAACTTATTTTCACTATTCACACTCTACCATTAATTTTCGCATAAAAACCTCTAATTTTCTCACAAAATGAGGCACGCCCACCACTGGAGCATTACAAACTGCTGTAATGTACAGTTATTAGTTCCAACTTAACTATAATTATTTGTTTTTGCTCCGTTCACGGAAACAGGGAAGCACTTGCGTCACATCTTCGTAATATTAGATTGAGTTTAAAACAGTTATGTTTAATGATATGCAATTTAACTGTAGCAGTCATAATTTAGTTAGATCTTGCATAATAATTATTATTTATGTGATCTACTTTTGACTAGGTGAAATTAAATAAGTAGGAAAACTATTTTCATGCTTAACTATATGTATACAAGATGGATTTTTGAGAAGGGGTGGGTGGTAAGGTCAGGTACATTAACCGTTGTCGCTACAGGAAAATGGTTTTAGGAGACTGTCTTTAACTTTTTGAGATATTTTGATCTGCATCCAAGCTTTTGAAAAAAAAATACAAACCGCAACAAAATGGGCAGTTTTTACAAAAAACCTTTTCTGATGCCAATCCTCGATTGGCATATATTTTGGGGTTTATTTATAAACGTTGCTTTTTAATTTGCTTAAATATATATTTTTGACGTAATAAACTTCTCTTTATTTAGATTTTTTTTATAAATAAACTCTTTTGTGTTTGAATGTATAGTTTGTACTTTTGATTCCGAAAATACAGAAAATAAACACAAAACCACGTGACCACAAACTACTTACTTCAAAATGACTAGAAATATTCATTTCGCTAAAGTCATGAATGAAAGCTTCGAAAGTTACGCGGAGTTTATTGTACGTTATTGCACGAATAGGCAAGATTTATCTTTCAACAGACGAGAGACACAAGAACCGATTATAAAGCCGCGTACTAATTGTTCGCGCACCTCAAGGATCAACAGGATAAAAAGTACCCAGTACTCCTGGTACTCATCCACATTCCTGCCAAATATTATCAAAATCCCTACAGTAGTTCAGAAAGACATAACAAACAAACCGACAAATTCACTTTCACACCGTCAAAAATCCGCCATTTTGAAAAACAAATGAACAGCACACACTTTTGCAAACATTTGAAAATAATATCACCACCACCATTGAAGGTTACTCACAAGTCTGTAATCCATTTTAACGTGTAAACTGTGTGACTCGATGCGTTGCGTACAAATGTAGCCGGCTCTGTGCTGCCGGCAACTTATAGCACGCATTGTTGATAACCATCCCCAGCTGGTGGACGGTGAACATGGTAAGAGGGGATGGGTGTTACGCGGTGTGAAGTTTTGAGCCGGTGATTGAAGTTACATGTCCTGCTGATTGTAATGTCTGAAGGATATCTTAGTGGCCCTGAAGTTGGGAAGACAGTTCCGTCATAATGGACCATCTGCGACGGCTGTCTTCAATTTACCAGTGGGAGTTTTACATTACAGTGAAAAAGCTCTCTGTTATGGATGCTGCCACTTTGGGGTCGTTATATGACTGCTTTCTTCGGAAACCTGAGCGTTAGAATTCGGTGCGGCCATTTACCGGCCACAGGAGTCGAATGACGTTACTACGTGTTACGACCGTTATGTGACTTATAAAATCCATATCCATACTTCATTCTAATAACATAAATGACAAAGTAAAGGTTTGTCTGTTTTCGCGCTGGGTTAGGCCATAGGATACTTTTTTATTCCGGTAGTAGGTATGTTCCCGTAAGATAATTTCCGACCTCCACGGCAAAGGCTAGTCATAAAATATAAACTCCGGTTCTTATACATTATCTATACGCTAGACTAGTCTCGATTTCGGCTTGAGAATGTGTGGAAACCGGAGCATAATCGTGTAGTCCCCGGGAGTCAGAACTGAGTTAAACAATAAATCCTACTAACCTGCTTGTATGTTCGGATGTTTGTTACTCAATCACACAAAAACGGCATACAGGTAGACCATAACCTGGGAGTCTGGCCTGGGGCCATAGGATACTTTTGTCCCGGTAACACATTCCCATGGGATAATTTCCGATAGTCACGCAGTCGAAGCCGCTGGCACAAGCTAGTGTTTTATACGAGCCAACTCTTTTACGAAAAGCCATTGCCATTCCAAGCATTCACCTACATTGTCTTCACATAATCTGACACTTTATGAATTTACCTTTAAATAGACCTTGAACTGAGTTTTCTTCAGTGTTTCTTTTGAACGATATTTGAATGACAATAACGGTCTCATTTTGATATGAAACATGTAACGCTTTTCTCTGATAATGTTTCCGTCGTTGCATTTAATTATAACATTCCTATCGATATGCAACTTATGTGGTTCGGTACTAATATGCTATCCGCAGCCATTGCATCGAATAAAAGCATATTAGTCATCATTCTCCTGCTCTTATCCCAATTTATTTGTGGTCGGTGCAACCATTTTTAGGGTTCCGTACCAAAATGGTAAAAAGGAACCCTTATGGTGAGACTAAGTCTGTCTGTCACACCTGGATATCTCAAGAACTACTAATGCTATCAACTTGAAATTTAGAGTAGTTTTAGATGACGTTTGTCCAACTATTTTGCAAACAAGAAAGAAGTTAAAAAAAATATATATTTTGTGGGGCTACTAGGGCATGTAGGGTACCTATCATACGAAAGAACGCTCTTTGCACATTCTCAAACATTTGTTTTTAGGCAGCCTAGTTTCCGACTTTTGATGAAAAATGTAAAAAAAATACCGTCCCCGTTATCTCCGAAGTTTGCATAGATACAAATCTGAAATTATTCTATGTGATAGAAGTGTATGTAAAGATTACAGGAGTAGTAAAACGATGTCTCTAAATAGCGCAGTTTTTCAGAAATCATCAACATCATATATACGTACGAAACCCTCGGTGCGCGAGTCCGACTCGCTCTTAACCGGTTTTTTTTTTCTTCCACACTGTTCTATTAGTCGTCATCTTGGTTGTCACCCCCTTCCCAACCATATCATCTTTCACACAGTCCATCATCCTTTGGTCTTCCCCTGCTCTTGAATTCTTAAAAATCTATCTTCATGCATACGATGACAACGTTACTAACTTACAATATCTTCCTAAAAAGTCCTATTGGTCCTTCATGAATAAAACATATCTGAAAGTTACACTCTTTGCTCAAAGCTTCAAACAAAACTGTACCTAATTGGTTTTCTGTTAACGTTCTAGATGAAAAGCCCTTGATTCGAACAGTGTGCTAAAATGTAATTCAAGTTAGATGAGGTGCGCAGTTCCAGAGTACCTACTTAATTAGAACTTAATATTTTTATCTGACACTTGTTTAACAACAGGAGAGTAAGAGTATGCTTAGATGGTTTGTTATGTTGAGAAGAATGAAAGGCGACTAAAAAAGGTATATAAAGCAGATGTGAGTGGAAACGCCATAGAAGGACATAATTATATAAGTAGTGGTCTTATTGGGGATGTTCTTCAGAAAGATCACGTGCGTAGTATTCGAACCAGCGTGCTTGTATGATCAGAAGTATGAACGTAAACGAAGCAAAAGGAGTATGTAAGGATCGTAGCAGGTGGCATTCTGTCTATTCATGGGGAGAAGGCGTGAGTTTATGTATGATCGATATGGTCTTCAGCTAACTCTGATCCAATATAAATAATAAGCCAATGTACCGTGAGCATCGAAATACACTTAAAGGCTTCTACAGACCGGCGCGACTCGCGACGTGACACAAAGGCACCGCTCGTCCCGCGACACGCGGGGCCTCTGTGTCGCGTCGTGTGTCGCGCCGGTCTGTGGAAGCCTTGACACATTCTTTACAAAACTTTTTTGCACTATAAATTAACTTTAGTAACAACAGTTTACGAGATATACTTTAGTATTTAAGCAACTTACTGAAAGTTGTAGGGTTAATTGACTAAAACTCGTGCTACTGCCAAATATTTCACGATCCTTTTTGCCTTGATTATAGGCAGAAACAACAGATTGCCTCGTGCTTACATTCTTACACAGATATTCCTTTTGCTTTGCCTACGTTCATGTAACTAGTCTTGGGAACACCTGATCTTTTTGAAGGACGTCACCAATAAAGCTAGTTTCCTAGAAAAGCGTTGACCGCTACATAGCGTCTGCAAATGACGTATCTGAAACGTTATCTACGAAAGTAACTTTGTGTCTTTTCCTAGAGAGCGTTTTTTGACACCGTAAAATGGCCCCGCATAATTTTCATGATGGCCGTCTAGGAAACCGTAGCTTAAGACTCAGATATATGCGAGTGACCTTGAGTGGTTAGCTTGCGTAGTTGCTTCAGCCGGTAATAGGACTCGCCCATCGAGGAGCGCTGTCCCCAATTTGACGCATTATTCATTTATTATACACAAAACAAAAATTGTTTTAATAAAACGCGTATACTAAAAGATCAATAATGAAATTATCTTTAAATTGGTGAAGGTTTCAGAAAAATACGCTTGGTAGATTTTGCGCCATTCTCAGTTTTTTATCCGCGTTAGACATAACTTTACAAATTAATTTCGCTATGTAATATAAACATAATCTAAAATATTCACATATTAAGTTATTGAGAAAATTCGTCCCCGTATAGCGAAAAGTCACTAAGTCGAAAAATGGCCAAAATGAGTTATCAATGTCACTAAAATCAGCATTTTATTCTCTAAATATTGGTCTAACTGTCATTTTTGTAGCTGCCCGCGCTTTTTTTTACGAAGTGTGAAAAGTAACTAAGTCTACCCTTTGGACACCACAGCATAATGTGAGAAATAACTAATTAAGTAAATCATTATTCATTTATCGAAAATTTACATCACTCGAAATTAAAACCACTTAATTACTTTATCTCTTGAACTATCTATGCATACAAACGCCTTTAGGTAGTCTAAAAATCACTAATATGGTTTAGTGAGTTTTTAAAATCAGTAGTTAGCTAAAACCCACAAAAGCGAAAATTAACTAACTCGACTTTGTGACTATTCACTCTTTATTTTAAAATGATTTGTACAGTACTACAAAAGCGAAAAATCATCAACCCATTTTAATGTTTTCTTTATTTTAAAAGTGGAACATAAGATCTATTGCGAATAATAATTAAAGTCTTTTAATTATTATTTATACAACTTTGACGTACATTGTTAGAATTAACGCACATTTCGCCCGCGAGTTAGTGAGTTTGTCGCGGCTATAGTGACGAGCGCGGCGCGTGGTGACGTTGGAATCCGTATTGAAAAAAAACCGGCCTGCTACCTATTTATATTATTTTAATAAACATGATAATAGAATACGAGTCTGCATAGATTTGTTTCTAAAAACTCTAAGCATTTAAAATGGATGGAAATATAGAGATGAGTTGGGTAACTATATGGTAACTATTCATACAGGGAAGGATGGACGTAGTTCTCGAGTCCCAATAAACAAAACCAGCTTAGAGTCTGAAAAGAAGGTCAGGGACCGCATCAACTCTTTTCCCCGGCTTGAATCTCACTACTGCAGGAAGAAAAGTAAGAGACAGTACCTGGAGAGCAAACTGACAATCGCCAAAATGTACGGATTGTATAAAGAGCAACGAACAACGTTAAATGAAGAACCATGTTCTTTTTATTATGTCTATAAAACAATATTTTGGTCTAAACTCAATTCGTCTTTTTTTTTACCTATGATAGAGCCAGACGTCCAGAACATTTAAAAAAAAAAATACGTTTCACTTATTACAACAAAAAATGAAGCACAGCAAGCGAAAGAATCGGACAAGCAGCGGTCTGTTATTGGTGACAATTACCTAGTCGTAACGGCAGACATGTAGTCTACTTTGCATATACCAGTCAGTGCTGTTGGTATTTTACATTATACCAGAAAAGTAAACATTCAAAATTATACGATTCACACATCTAAACCACCTCATGAAGCATTTTGTGTAACTTGGAATGAGATTAATGGTAAATACGGCAGTGGGGAAATTACCAGTGCAATGAACTTAATATTACCTACCTTAACTTAATATTGGTTGGTATCTGACTAATCCACAGTCAGATACCAACCAATAATAAAGAAGTCACCATGTATAGCGACACATGCGCTGGGCAAAATAGAAACCCATTTATTACTGTATTTTTGTTTAATTTAATTCAATGATTGAATTTGTAGCTGGAAGCTATTGAGCAAAAAGATTTAGGGTGTGGTCACATTCATATGGAAGTGGACTCCATGCATAGGCGATAGAAAGACAGCAAAGACATCATCACCATTGTCCTGCCCTTATCCGAATTTATTTGCGGCCGGCGCAACATGTCCCTTTCATCCATACTTCTCTATTAGTCGTCATCTCGGTAGTCACCCCCTTTCTAGCCAGGTTTTCCCCTACTTTTATAGCCATCGACATTCATACTTAAAACTTTCCTCACGGCATATTCCTCATTCTTCCGCATCACATGCTCATACCATGACAAACGATTTCCGCACCACTTTTCAGTCACCGGAACCACTTTCAGACTTCCTCTTATGTCAATCAACTCAGCCTATAGCAGTCCACTGCTGGACATAGGCCTCTCCCAGGCTGCGCCACAACACCCTGTCCTCCGCCTTCCGCATCCAGTCTGTCCCAGCCACCTTTTTAAGGTCGTCGGTCCATCTAGCTGGGGGGCGTCCCACACTACGCTTGCCGATCCTCTTATGTACTCATTTCTTATTCTATCCATTCGTGTCACACCAGTACACCACACATCACTCTTAGCATTCTCATCACAGCTACATGCAATTGCTTTTAAAAGAGAGCAAAGATATCCCCGTCTTTATTCTATGATTGACTGGCAGTCGATCATGGGACGTGCTCGCTCTAAAAGAAACACAGATTCACCACCGCATTATATTGTTAAGGAATTAAAATAAGTACACGAAAATGGTTGATGTAAGATCTTTTAATAAACAAATCAAGCAGAGATTTATCTTTAGAAGGCGAGATAGGATAACAAAAAATCGAGAGAAAATGCCCGGGTCTCGTTTAGATATCAATACGATGGTCCCTATCTAGAATTGAATATTTTGGAATGTCCGGCAAAAACTACATTTATTACTAGAAACAGGAGGAAACAATAAGAACAGATAGACTAGGGACAGAAGAACTGATGAAGCATTGACAAATTATAACATGCCACTAGCTTACTCCTCGCCACTGCCTATTTCAGAGGCAAAAAAGAAGGACCTCAATAATTTATGTGCAAAGGGGATAATTCCACAAGAGCTTCGCTTGTGGTTACCAACAAAGTAAAGACGTAGTAGACAGAATTTTGGAGCCAGACGTCACAGAGGAGGAGGGGTAGAAAAAGAAGTAGATATTGAACTGAAATCTGTTTATTTTAATAACAATGTTCTATTCATTCAATTATTTTTCAGTTTGTGTACATGAGGTTGAAGCACTTTTTTTTTTGTTTTTGTTTAATACTAATAGTATTTTTTTGATTATTGTTGATTTTTTCGAATAATTCCGTCAATAAAACTTGATTTAATTCATTACAATAGTTTCATTACTTATTCATGTCATATTTACAACAAAACTTACCACGCAAGCTTCGAATATTAAGTTAAGTAGTATTTACAATACACATTTCGTACATCTAACAGTTAGTTCCACTTTACTTAAATCTAGTTATTTTTCTTCAAAATAATTTAGAACTGAGAGAAAAATCACTAACTACGTTCGACAATTAACTAATTCACAACTAAGTCACAGATTTTTCATAGAACAATTAATTCGTTTGCTGTTTTTAACTTTTCTCAATTACTAGAGGTTTTTCACTTGTTTTAGCACATATAATATAAATTGTATTTTATTTACTTCAAATTAAAGCTAAAAACATAAAGATGTGTAATGGCAAGCCAAAGTTATAACGGTTTTTATTTTTTTAAACTTTAACTCCCATTAACTCAAAACATGATTTTTCGACTTAATGACTTTTCACTCTACGGGGACGTATGCTCTTATTTAACATTATATTTTTTTCAAATCATTAACACTACTCGTTTAGACGTGATCTTCAGTATAAAATCATTAAAAGTCGGTTATGGCCTATGTATGTATGTCCTCACATACATGTTTTAAAGCGGGAGCGCCCAAGAATTGACATTCCAATGCAATTCCACTAACCCATTTCATCCTTAAATTGCATTTGAATATCAGCCTGTCCACTGCAATCCGAAAATGCAATTCCTTTCATAATATCCAAGATTATCATACCGAAAGCTCTTAAGATTCAAAATAAACATAGCCGGCTTTTGTCCTGTAATGCTCTGCTTAATTCAGGAGCACTGGCTTTCCGTTAAGCTGAATAAATTCTGAATTCATAAACGCTGTTTATTGGGCGATTCAACGTAGCTGAATTAATTTGTTTGCTTTTTGAAATCTGGCTGAAAAAATGTTTATTTGTTGTGATCGTGGTATGTTAATAACAGCCGCACGGGTCTTGCCGCGGTCGGTTCGTGGTCTGATTGACCATCCATTACATATTGAGATCCCTCCGAGTCGGGCGGAAAGCACGTTAAGTCGTTGGTCATGTTCGTGAACGGGCGCCATCAATAGGGACTGGTCATCTCTTAGGCCTTGGCTTATTTTAATTTAATTTTTTATATTTTTGTTACGGACGCTTTTGACGTTTTGCATCGTTCTCACATGTTTAATTTCAACACAAATGATGTAACCAATATTTTGTAACCATATGTTGATTTAAAAGAGTGTCCGTGGAGTTTCTTGCCCGTTCTTCTCCATAAGTAAACACAAAAAAACATTAATAATAAAGAAAACACAAACATTTATATCTGTAACTTTTATGGTGTACATAATAAAGAGTATTCTAATCTATTCTATTCTAAGCTTTGGAATGGGCAACTAGCTTCCTTGACAATTCAAAAGTGCCTGTAATTGGTTTCTTTGAAATAAATGCCTTGAGTTGAGTTTGGTCCCGGCTGTCATTCGTAGATCTTTGACAGCCGTTACGGGTAGTCAGAAGCCCAAAAGTCTGACAACCAGTCTTACCAAGGGGTACTATGTTACTTAGTTACTGGGTTGTGGAGGTCAGATAGGTAGTCGCTCCATGTAAAATACTGGTATTCAGCGGTTAGACTGGAAGCCGACTCTAAGATAGTTGGGTAAAGGCTGGGTAGGTTGATTGATCGTGGTATGATTATGATCGTGTTCTTTGTCTGGTTTATGAATATTGTGTCTCCTTCTCCACTGAAACAATGGACCACGTAAGAGCAGTTCGTAGGTGACCAAAGTGTCTTGGGTAGTCTATAGAAGTCACTATTTAAGATGTGTATTTGGGGGCTGGCACCGCAATTAAAATTTTAACGACTGAAATTATTAGAAGTCCAATTTTTATTAAAGAGATTTACCTATTTATCTACATAAACCAGCAAGCTTTATTCAGTCATCGAAAATTTGAGCGGATGGCTCTAAGAGTTCAGGAAGACAAGTTTATTGAGACTGGTCTTCTCTTAACTGCCAGGGCTTATATTTTGTAATCTTTGATTTTATATTTTGTATTGTTTTTTTAATAAGTAATTAAATTTTTTACAATGTTCTCACATATAGAAGCAACAAGAATAATGTACCCAGGATTTTGTAATATCTTGATTTAAAAGAGTGTCCTTGGAGTTTCTTGCCTGTTCTTCTCCATCTAGGTTTTGGAATGGGCAAATAGCTTCAAATTTCTGACTAACTGACCGACTCTTTGACAATTCAAAAGTGCCTATATTAGGTTTAATTGAAATAAATGTTTTGAGTTTGAGTGTTAAGACTTGTAACAAACATATGCAATAAAGATATTTTGAATTTGAATTTGAGTGATGGTCTGTGTGAAAGACGATATGGCTAGAAAGGGAGTGACTACCGGGAGAACGACTTATAGAGAAGTATAAAAAGTTGCTCCACCCTAAATAAATTGGGATAATAAATCAAATCAAATGTCATTTATTCAAACTAGGCTGAGAATCACCACTTTTCGAACGTCAAAAATTATATGACACAGTCCCACAAAAACGCCCACCCTTCCTAGGGCAACAGAATGATAATGAAAATTTGAGCTTTTCTTCGGTTTCCGTACTGTAAGACCGAACGTCTAGACTCACCTTGTTTAGATTACCTGTCGCCTATCTCGCCACGGTTTCTTTGGGTTTGCCAAACCAGCATTTCGTTCCTCGCAGAAGCCCGGGCATGTTCAAATGTATAATTTACATATTTATTGAAGCTTTATCTCCGACACTACTAAGTTTTATTACTTGTGCATTTACATCTCCCAAATGTATGTTAATGTTGTCGGCATCTGCATAAAACTGGTGTTATTTCAGGTTAGCTAATAAAATGCGGTCATAGGTTTCATAAATATTAAATTTTATGATGAATTGAGGTATTGAATACTTTTTTAGTTTGATAGTCTTCGAGCGGTTTATCTGATTATGTGTGTGTAACATTTTACTGATGGCTCCATGAGTCCAGAACAGTATTCCATAAGAACAGCTCTGCCTGCAGTATGTTGGACATAGGTCTAACCAATTTGCCCACCGTCCTCCGTTTTCAACATTTTGAAAGACTAATCGGAGCTTGTCATCATCACCAGTCTATAACGTTTCCACTCCTGGGACACAGGCCTCCTCTCTGTGAGAAGGGAAGGGCTATAATCCACCACATGGGCCCAGTGCGGGTTGGTGGATGTCACACCTCTTCGAATTTGTTCTAGGACATGCTGTTCTCCTTCACCATTTCGAGAGCAGTGGTGATGAAATGAAATACACGAAGTAAGTGTCTGTCTGGGTTCGAACTCAGGACCTACATCTCGTGAGTCGTGGCCTATACCACTGGGCCACCACTGCTCACTTTGCACAGAAACCGTACGGAAATAAATATAAAATAAGTATTGCTTTATCGATCCCTCTTAACCCACATTATTTTAATAACGATCTCATTACACACATTTATAGATGTTGACGTACGGCCTCATATTTATGTAATAGCAACATGACTTGTCTTTCTGTCTACGAAACAGAGCCCATTTCTACGAAGAGCACCGTAATTGTCATGGTCGGGTTACGTGAATTTGTGAATGGCTGTAGAATTATTCAGTAGGCAGACATCTCGGAGCACCTAAGCTCGGTTGTCACTACCTAGTAATGTCTACCTGTTATATTTTTGAAGTAAAAACTTCTTTAGAAGCACTTTTTGCTCTTTCTGAACAGTGGGATCGTCCCGCTCGGGTCGGTGACGCTGAATCGCTTATCGTATCGTGGCTTTAGTCGTAAGTTTTCACTTCTATCACCTTTTCAATCTACACACCCTCTTTTGTGTCTGCAAGAAAATCAGCAAAAGGCTTTCAGACCTCCGCAACCAAATCTTTGCTTTTTGTACAGCGTCGTTAGTTGCGACGCAAATATTACAAAAATATGCTCTGATTTTCAAATAAACTCTTAGACGATCCGAACTTTTCGACAGAATCTAACAATATAATATTTTTATTCGTATGTTATTTTTACCAATGGTACGTAGTCTCTGAGACACGGAGGTATACCGACATGTCACTTTGATGACTTTTCTTATCACCCATCCACGAATCGACTGCATCTACCAGCTAACTTTCGACCAACCCACGTTTTAATGCTTAGCCTTAAAGTATCATCATTATTCTTCTCCTGCTACGCCTTTATGCCAAGTTTGGTGTTGGCGCAACATAAATGTTCTGAGATGTTTACCATTTTATCAGCTGTCCTCACAGTAATCATCTTCTTTCTAGCTATATCATCAATTATATTACCACCCACAATACCAACTTCACAAATGATACAGTTTCAATCTATCGCGTGCCTCACACCACAGTGTAGATCAGTTGTAATGTCGTAATTATCGGCTACTATCATTGCAAGTGTACAATTAGTATTGTTCGTACGATAATTATGTAGTCAGTTTCGTATGTGGCGACTTTGACGTCTTCTAACGCGATAAGTTCGTAAAATTTCCTTGCTGGGAAAATGGCATCATAGGGGAAGCAACCGTCTTCTAATGTCTGTCTGTCTGTCTAAAAGGCGGAAGGTCTGTCACGATTCCTTTTGGATAACTTTTGTAACCGTTGGGAGTGCTAGTTCTTTTTGTTGTACAATATGTTTATAGGTAGATATAATTGTATAATTAACCCTAGAGTACTAATATAAATTTATTACTGCTTAATACTAATTATCGCCTGGGAGGCTACTTTATAAATAAAGCAAAATTTTAGTACTAAACTTTTATTAAAATGTAACAAAATTTATAACAAATAACAGGCATACCTCTGCCTTTATGAAATGCAAAAAAATATATATCTGAGAAACTCTTATTTGTCTTAAAATCAGCCTTACACATAATACTTAACTTTCTAACACAGCCTTAAGGGATATTATATTTAAAAAAAAAATGTTGACATTGGACCACTGTTTTGGTATAAAAACTACAATATAATATATAAAGTATGAAAAACATAACAAAAAACTAGTCTAATCATCACATAGCTTACTGCAGACTAAGTCGAACTCAGACTTCTATTTTTTATCACATGGATTTGGTAAAGTGCTTCCGGATGATGACGGTATTGGGGAGCTTTGGTCTTGAGGATCAGGGTCATCTAGCACAATATTTTGTAACTCATTTTCGAGTCGGTATGGAACAAAAGTGAGATCAACCACACTGTCATCAGAATCGTAATCCGCGACTTCTAAATTATCCTCGGTCTCACTATCAGAGGTGACATCTTCCAAGCAATTTGCTATCTGCTGCTCGTTGAGATCCATCTATGAAATAAAACATGTATTTTATATCTTATAATAGTGAGTAAACAAAGAAAAAACTCAAAAATGTAAATTAAGTCAATAGTAAAAACCCTACCTTTAATACTAATGATCGCCTCCCAGGCGATCACGTAGGCAATATCTCGGGAACGCTGTATCCCCGCCGAGCGCGCAAGCTCTCCCCGCCGCGTCGTGGGCTACACTGAGTTGGCGCGAAAGCACGGCGCGACACGTCCCCGCAATTTCAAAATAACCAGAAAAAACCGACCGCGGGCGGCCTCTCAGGCGATGATTAGTACTCTAGGGTTAATGTACCTATAAAAATATTGTACAACATTTTAAAAGAGTAACGGTGGAGTTTCTTGCCCATGCTTCTCCATACGAAACTAGCTTTTGGAAGGGGCGACTAGAATCAATTCTATTTTTTTGGAAATAATAACGTTCAAAAGTGCCTTATATGTGCCTACTTAAAATAAACAATTTTACTTTTTTTACTTTTTTTTGTAAGGAAGCTCCTTAGCGCACGTGGTACTTGGTGAATGAGAGCTAGACCGAAAAAAGTGTAACATTTTGACCGTCACGACACTTGTAACGTAACAAAAGTGTAAAAGTGTCCTGTGCAAAGGCGAAAGGAACTTCAGTTTCAACCGGATGTCCCACAACACTGCGTAGTGTTCTTTTTATCGTCTTCATCTTGTAGTTTTCCAGACTAGACTCCCTTTAGTAGGATGGTGAATCTCCCCTTGGACCTTGTTAGGCTCCGTATTCAGTATATATAAATTAAACTTACAGATAATTTCGATGTTTTGTTAAGTCGTAAAACTGTGCGAGCAGGGGATGGGTCACTAGTTTATGATACAATTGGCTTGACTCTTAAGTTAACCACCTTAGCTATACCCACCCTATTTCTACCGCCGCAGTGTTCCAGTTTGAAATATATGGATTTCGGTGAAATTTCAAGCACACGAGACTGAAATTTTGTTTTCTAGTTAGTAACGCACAAGCGATGCAACATCTATCGAAATATCGTGAGGAGTGATCTTTACTCGACCACACAGTGATCGTTATAAATACTCTAGTGTCAATACCTCGTCATGGCCGACAGCTCACATGAGTAGTGCTGCTACTTAGCGTTCTCGTGTTACACGTTGTTGATCCATCAGCGTAGGAACACTATACGTGTCTTGATCAGACGCTAATGATGTATTGTGTAGTCTTGGATACGTTTACTTAGTCGATTTTCGTGAGGTTTAACAGGCACATTAGATGTTTTAGTTTCGTTTCTACCATGGTCACCTTCGATGCTTCTGGAATTGCAGATGTCCATGGGTGTTAGTGGTTTCTTACTGCTTGTTTGCCACCTAAAATCATGATAAAAATAGTCAACTCATAGCTTTTACTTCAATTAAACCAATTATACAGTCACTTTTGAATTGTCAAGGGGTCGGTCGGTCAGAAAGATGAAGCTAGTTGCCCATTCCAAAGCGTAGTAGCTAGTAGGTACCTATGGAGAAGAACGGGCAAGAAACTCCACGGACTCTCTTTTAAATTAACTAAGGGTTACAAAATATAGGTTACATCAATGACGTATTATAAATAGACGCGTCATAGACCAACATTAGTGCACTCAAAAACAGCGTAAGCCATGATTGTAGCTACATACTTGCATACAATCATACAGCGCGTGAAGAAAAGGAAAGACCTATACCTACCGATATCTGGTGTAAGAAAGAGATGAACATACATATTTAGTTACCTCACTAGCTGCTGCATGTTCATTAGCGCGTACGTAATAATAATTATTATTATTGTAACTGTCAGGCAATTGCCTGGCATTTACTTTGCCATTATTGATCGCAGGTAACGCATCCAAAGGTAATATACATCATTGGGTTACATCAATCATGTTGAAATAAATTCATGATGAATCTTCTAATTTAATATTCCTTCTTAACTTTTTGTTAATCACTTTTCAGTAAGAGTGGCTATAGTCATACTCTTTCAGTACCGTTTATTGTATCTAAGATGTGTCCAATTTTATGTTATTGGGTCTATATTATTACATCGCTGATTTCAGCAATTTTTCTCATGATTTATTTTCTCTACACACAATTCATTTCACAAAACATTGGATGCCGCAGTGAAAACCCAATTCGTTTATTCATATATCATTCTCCATATAGGTTTCGATGTTTTCATCGTCAATAAATACACAGACCGCATCCATTGACATTCTGTAATCAATATAGGCCTCACAAATATTTGTTTCAGTACTGAATGAAGCAGGGGTACAAAACATGTATGTCGAGTGTCCCCACCTTTGCAATATGAGCCAATCAAATAGCAGTTTGCAAGCGTATGATTGAAAAATTCCAAATTGGAATGTAACTAGTTTCATGGGTATTATTTGCGGTTTACTTAACTTTCCATAACTTTTCATCAGTTTCGTTTCAAACTTTTTGGATGTGTTTTTTCAGTTTGGTTGGTTTTACTTAACTTATAATGTTGCAATTTTTTTATCGATGCGTCATTTATACAATGGCTTTATACACACACTCACACATACATCAACTCACGCCATGTTGGTATGCAGAAACTATAGAACGCCACTTGCTACGCTCCTTACATACTCCTTTTGCTTCGCCTACGTTCATACATCTGGTCATACACGCACGCCGGGCAAGTACTACGCACCTGCCCTTTCTGAAGAACATCACCAATTATACTGATATGCTTTATATTGATTGGCGTTTGCCAGAAAACAGGAGAACACTGATATACAAAAGCGGCTTATATTCTATCCTTTTGAAGCAGTGACCATGTGAAAAAAGTGTTTTAATTTCGTCTTGTACATAATTTACTCATGATATATCGCGACAATTTCCACGCAGCTTAGCTACGTAAACTATTTAGGTTTTCCAGGATAAAACACTTGTTCTTTTACCTCATCAGTACCCCAAGTGTAAGTTTGCAAGAGAGTAAACGTAACTATTTCGTTTGCGTTAAAATTTGACCGATAGATCATAATGCTAAGAGTATAAGAGTCAGAATAAAAATCTTAACGCAAATGCGCTAGTTACGGTTCCTCACTTGCAAACTTACACACGGGGTACTGACTCCTCAACCGTGAATCATTTAACCAAGCTCACCAATCCTGCATCTAGTCAACCCTTGACATATAACAAACTAGTCAGGGGTTGTAAACACAACATAGTCTTATAACTTAACATCACCCTTTGTTTCCCCGAATAGTTGGGTAGAGGTGTACTTGTAGCACACCTACATTTTGCCATTTATGTTTAAGTCACATGTACCTAGTATGGGGCGAGCCTAATTAATTAACCGGTCACAAATCCAGACTCCGGGCTGCTACTTACTGAGGAATTCCAGACGTAAAAAACGGTCAAGTGCGTGTCGGACCACGCACAATAAAGGGTTCCGTTGTTGGGATGAATAAAATTTATCCCAAAAACAAACTTAACATTGTAGTTGAAAAACATGTTCTCCTTAGATACATCGATATACGTCACGGTCAATTCTCCAACTGCAAATTTAAGTTGGGCGAATATTACTCGTTAACTTGTAAAGCCTACTTAGCTGTGATAGTTTTCCTTTTAATTTCGTTATACAAGTATGTACTCCAGCCATGATTTTTTTCAGATATCTAAAAACAACAATTTAGCTGCCACACTCGGCTCTAACAAAAATTTGCACATTAAAGCTTAATATTACGCAAACGGATCCATGAATCGTAAAATGGTCATCACAGACCCTCAATATTTTTGAACGGCCTATCCAACGATACCCCACATAATGGGATAGACGAGAAAAAAATATCATCCCCACTTGGAAAAAAAAAATATTTATCACTTTGTCGGCGTGATTAATATGTATACCAATGCCAAATTACAACTTTCTCTTTCTCGTCCGTGTGGTGTCGGACGTAAAGAATAGCACTAACCCATTTCTTCCCGTGGGTGTCGTAAAAGGCGACTAAGGGACTAATTACTAGAGAATGGGCAGCAGCGTTCTCTATGCATTTTAACACCATACTTCGATCGCCAACCTGCCTGCCAAGTGTGGCGATTATGGCAACCCCCCCTTTGGGGGAGGCCTATGTCCAGCAGTGGACGTCTTTCGGCTGAAATGAGTACTAAGATTCTGAGCTAAGCTGGGGACAGACAGACAGACAGACAGACTGACATGGCGAAACTATAAGGCTATGACGATATAGATTTTTGACGACACGGTTGGCGCAGTGGTTAAGTGATTGACTGGTGCGCTGCGTGTCGCGGGCTCGATTCCGCACGGAACAAATATTTGTATGACCTACAAGTAGATGTTCCGGGTCTGGCTGTTTGTGTATGTGAGTTTAAATGTTTGTAAACGCACCCACAATACAGGAGAAATTCCTAGTGTGGGGCAACGTTTCTTGTTGACTACGGAACCCTAAAAACCCAATAACACAGCCTGACCTGGGAATAGAATCCAAGACTCAGCAGTAACCTTGCGACCACTAGACCAATGAGGCAGCGAGGCAACATTATTATTCAATGGTATTTACGAAATCCGAGCGTTTTCCTTCTTCGTCCATCCTTTTATGCAGTACCTGTCATAGCCGAATGTTTATCTGTCTTGTGTTACTCGTAAACAATGGCTATTTGTTGTCCTTTTAGCAGTATGATTATCTTAGCAGTTCGGGGGTGGAAGATAGATTGGGATTTCTAATGGTGGGTAGTTACGAAAATCTTTTGTTGAAGCAGATAAATGGTAACTAGATTCTTGGGATATTTTTTTGTGATCTGTCAAATCCAGTCATCATCTGCCTAGCCTTGGTCGGCTTGCAGTCTAACCGGAGGCAGCTGAATACCAGTATTTTACATGGAGCGACTGCCTATCTGACCTCCACAACCCAGTTACGGGGTAACACGATACCTCTTAGCAAGACTTGGTTGTCAGACTTTCGGGCTTCTGACTACCTGTGACGACTGGCAAAGAACTACGAATGACAGCCGGGACCAACTGCTTAAAGTGCTTTTCGAGGCACGGAGGGGTCTCGGTATATTATGGTTGGCTTAACCTATCCACGGACCGACTTCGGCAAGCGTTGCTTAACCTTGAAGATTGACCCATGTGCCTTTATTATTTAGCCATGGGGCCATTAGGTAAAAGCCTGTACCTACTGCTGGATTTGACAGAAATCCAGCGGAACATTCTTTTATCTAATTATTGGGTTTCTTTCAGAAGTCAATTTCAGTATTGACTTTCAGTGGGTCGTTCGAGGTGTGTTCCTGTCTGTTTTGTCCAATTATGATCACCAATTCGTTTGCCAAGCGTAGTGATTGATGGAAAGCTTAGACTGTTTCCCCTCCATGACTCCCGTGTACAGTAATTAATAGGGGATCTCGTTGCATAAAGACTCGTGCAGATTGGTGCGATATCACGGTCGCGAAAGGCAGCGTGACCCTTGTCGCGCCCGCGATATCGCGCCAGTCTGCACGAGCCTTAAGTGAATGTCTCTTAAATCCATCATCATCATCATTTCAGCCGAAAGACGTCCACTGCTGGACAAAGGCCTCCCCCAAAAAAGGGGGGGATTTACCATAATCGCCACGCTTGGCAGGCGGGTTGGCGATCGCAGTAGGGTTTTAAAAATGCATAGAGAACGCTGCTGCCCATTCTCTAGTAAGTCTCTTAGTCGGCTTTTACGATACCCACGGGAAGAAATGGAATAATTCTATTCTTTACGTCCGGCACCAAACGGAACGCAAATGTTACATTTTCAAGTCTTAACGACTGAACGGGTAGGTACATAGGATACGTTTATATCCCAGTAGTACGTTATCACGTACTACTGGGATATAAACGTATCCTATGTTTTGTGTATTTTGTGTTTTGTATTTTGTGTATTTTCCGACCCCCACTCTCGCGGGGTCACGAGCAAAATCAATGAAATAAAAGAAAGTAAAAAGCTAATAAAATAATTACCATACTCCCAGTTTCTTCATTCGCCGCTAATTACTTAATTCACTTAATTCTCTTTGACGACGGAAGTGCACAAGATCATATTTCATCGTCGACTAATTCCGTAAAGAGTAAAGAGGAACAAGATTGATGGTAATAACTTCATTTTATTAGCGTGCCGGAAACGTTGACCGCGCGATTTCAGTGCGTATACGATTATCGACCAACTTGTGTGGAAATATACGGTCGGGCGGTTGGTACGGGTACGGAAATTGACAGTTGTCATGTTATGTGGTAGTGTTGCATGTTATCCTGATACTCATAAAGGGGCGGAAGGTCCGTCAAAATATAAAATATTTTATTTGACTTTAACCTACATGCGCATTCATGGAACGTTGGAACTCATTATTAGGATACTGGTGGGGTTGCCCCGTTTCTGTAGTGCGAAAGGGATGTTTGCAGATGCACATGTAGATTCCTTTATGCAACAATGCGTAAAAAGTGCGCTTCCCTGGTGCGTAGGGTGCGGGGCAGCTCCAACAGTGTCTTAAGCATGGTTGCGAGTCGCCTGGACTGTGTTTACGTGGGTCACTGTTGTGCCGTCTCTCATGGAATGTCGCAACGGTGACCAATCATTATTTCTTGTATTGTTTTTGTTTAGTGTCTCTACTTACTAACATAGTCGTAAGTTTTACTAACAAATCTTGTTGAGTCTTTGTTACTCGAATAAAGAAAATTATATTCTATTCTATTAGTTGATTCCTATTGAGAAGGAATTTATATAAATCACTGCATGATTCGAGTATTCGTAACCGCTATTAAAACTTGAAAGAAGCTTAGTCCCTGCTAAGTGATGTCCCCCAAAACTATTAGCGTCAATAGTGCAACAAGAGGGAATCAAAGTCATGATCTCTTTCGCGTCAATCCGCGCCTTATCCGTCACGCTATTGTCGATGTTGTTGATCCTAGGGCAGCTCACTGGCGCATGCTGCCTTAACGTGCCATCGCCACCTCCCTCTTTATTGAACCGTGCCGCCCTTGACATGGAAAAGGAAACATTCAGGACACAACTATTTAATGTGTATATCTATTAATGTTATAAATTAAAGTCGCTTTTTGTGTCTGTCTGTGTGACCGCGTTGTTCTTTTAAGGGGACGATAACCGACTTTTAATGATTTTATACCGAAGATCACGTCTAAACGAGTAGTGGTAACAATTAAAAAAAAAAGATAAATTAAAGCATTTTCTCAATAACTTCATATGTGAATATTTTAGATTGTTTATACTACATAGTGAACTTAATTTGTAAAGTTATGTCTAAAGCGGATAAAAAACTGAGAATGGCGCAAAATCTACCATGCATATTTTTCTGAAACCTTCACCAATTCAAAGATAATTTAATTATTGGTCTTTTAGTATACGTGTTTTATTAAAATACCTTTTGTTTTGTGTATAATAAATTAATAATGCGTCAAATTGGGGACAGCGCTCTTTGATGGGCGAGTCCTATTACTGGGTGAACGTACGACGCGTTGCGTGAGCTCAGTACAGTAAGTACACGCAAGCTAACCACTCAAGGTCACTGGCATATTATATAGCGTCTTAAACTACGCAATGGATTTTGATGCGGTTTTCACCATAGTTTAGAGATTTTATTCCGAAAGGTTTATTGTGTATTTAACTTACATCATCATCATCATTTCAGCCGAAAGACGTCCACTGCTGGACATAGGCCCAACCACCCCCACTTCGACCGGTTCTGTGCTTCCCGCAACTTAATTAAGTAACAAACATATCTAACTTGAACTAACATCCTATAAGTAATAATGAAATCTCGATGTTTTAAACCTGGCAGATCACTAGTAAGTTTGTTAGTTCTTTCTTCTGCGTGCACGTTCCAGCTTACACATCCGTACGTTTCAGGCTCATTCGACGGGGCACTTCCTAGTTTTATATTGCGTACATTATTCCACACTACGGTCTACACATTTTAGCTAGGTAGGTAATTATATTACTATCTATTCCTACACATCGGTCGATTTGTAATGTAAACATATTCCACTAACTTAATTTATAGTCGAATAATTGGACCGAATATTTTTCCTTTCCATGTTCCGCTATGTAGTACTTATTTTTTTCTTTGCTGAGTTTTTCATTCTCGGCGGTCGTTTTGCTTATATCAGCTTTTACTTCATTTCGTAAATAGTTATTTTCTGCAAGCTTATTTCAATATAATCTGTTGCCAAATCTCATGTTAACTCCTATATGATTTGCTGTTTATTTTGTTAAGCCAATCGCGTGGTTAAGCCTTTCGAAGAGGTAACCCATTCAATGGGTTACCTTTATCATGATGTAACTCATTGAAAGGGTTTTATACTAGAAACCCATTGAAACGGTTACATGATAACCCATTGAATGGGTTTTATACTTGAAACCCAGTGAAAGGGTTACATGTTCCATTTCAATGGGTTCTATACCTACTTGAAACCCAGTAACATGAAAAATCATAATATTATGTTATTTCGATATCCGCCCAGCACGCGTAGCAGGACCAATTCTATCTCTATTCTACACAGGGAGCATTTTGGTTACCATTTTAGAAAAACCCTATCGAAAACCCTTTCAATGGAAAGGGTTTTCGATAGGATTTTTCTAAGCAGTTAATCAAAAACCCATACGGTGTGAGTAATTTTTAATGTTTTAAATGAAGCCGTTCAAAAGGGTTACCCACACCGTATGGATTTTTATCGAAAACCCTTTCAATGGGTTACCAAAATTTAATTTAAGCCGTTCATAAGGGTTACCCTTATCGTATGGGTTTTTGTTTAACCGCTTAGAAAAACCCTATCGCAAACCCTTTCAATGGGTAAACAAAATGGTCCCTGCTATTAACTAATCTTTCAACCAAATAGATTGAATTAAAGAAAGCATCAACATCACCAAAGTGCAGGTCCTACGTAGCTTGTCATAAAAGTTGGCTCGGTTCCAATGTTCAGGACAAATTATTAATTTGGCATCGCTTAGCCAGCCTCTTGTAATTAATCCGACAAGTTTGCTATATGGGCACTTTTTTCTTTGCCGCAAAACTGCTGATTTTGTTCATACACTGAGCTTTTAAGGCGACGGTAGTGCAGTTTTTACGGTAATACACAATCAATTTGCACTGCTGTGTTGTAGTTTTTGGCAAAATATTTCTAGGTTTCTCTTTGTTTCTGTGAGAAGATATGAATACTATACTTCTTTAAGTATGCAAAAATACTATACTACTTTGAGTATGTAAGAATATTTGTATTTAGCGTTCTATAGTTTCTGCCTATCCCCATCAGAAAAAAGCGTGAGTTAATTAAATATTTCATTGCTTTTGTATGGAATTTCTGATTTTGTACAAAAAAAGATTGTCCCCCTAGAATGCGACTAATTTCACACCACGCTTACAGCCTACCCCCCTTCATAATAATATATATTATATACAGTTACTCTATTACTCTCACTGTCCCACATAGTAATCGATGACAGTGTTTTTACATAACGCACGCGATTCGTACCGATGCAGACCGATGCGCGAGGAAATCGTACGATCTTCACGCTCGTTAATGGTATGGGCGGAAAATTAGATCTAGTAGACCGATGACCCACTGTTAAGGGGACACAGAAGTTCAAGGAAGGATCTAGCTATGGCATAGATTGGTATTTTCAAAGCCTTACATCCGGATTGAATTGAGATGTTGAAGTGGAGAACTTGTCAAATTCTACTTATTACAATTCAAAATCTCTCAAGTTTTTTGCAAATAAATTTTGAATTTATCGGGCTTTCACCGTAAGTAATGGTAGAAATTAAATGAAATGAAATCGTTTGTTCTGTAAATAGGAGATTAGAATCACTTTTACACGACATATATTTTTTTTTTAAATAATCTAGATGTAGCCGACATTTCCTACCTGACTACCCCCGAGAAGAAATGGCGAAACAAACTCAGGGTCAAAGTCTCTTTTAAAGCCCAGACATAATCTTGGTCAGATCATGTGAGGACCATGTAGATCCGTGTCTGAAATGGTATTTTGAGGAAAGAACCACACAAATTTGAGTGGACCTGTCCAATCAGTGCAAGCATTTGTCAGTAATCGTGCAGCTCAACGTAGATCAAAGTAGAGTTTGGCAAGTTCTCAACTTCAAATTCTCAATTCAAAAACCGGGAGTGAATGTGAGTGTGACTTATTATCAAAAGCTGGCTTATTAGCTTCACAGTGTTTTCAATTAATATAATATTATGTTATTTGTTTTTTTTTTCATTGAATGACCTTTAATAAGACTACTTTGGGTAATTTTTACGTGGTCAAAATTTCTACTCTCATCGGCAATGGCACTTTGATAATATTTCAACGCCGGAAAATTATACCTTGGGATGGTTCTCCTCTTAAATGAGATGGTTTTGTGAAAAAGTAAGGACGATTACTGGCCGACTATACCTTCGAAATGGGATTGCTTTTCAATCAAATTGATTGCCAAGACAACACCACTTCTTCTAGTCGTTCTATTGATCAATTTGTGTAAGTGCTGCCCTTATGAACATGGTTGCTTTCGATATAATTGCTTTGTCCAAAAGTCCACTTAAATAGTTACTTATTTAGTGTTGGGTTCTTTAAATGTCAGTATTGGTTCTGTATCTTAGTCTTTCTCAGTCAGTTATGACCAGAATGTGTTACGAGTATCCGCTTATCCAACAGGATGTCTTTAGGGACTGTATTGTAGCTAACAAGACCACCAAACTGTTGGCGTCACGATAATGACAACATTTTTTCTTTAGCCTGCAACACTGGATGACTCCGAGAATGAATATCGAGAACAATCCAAAGTTGTTCTTCTGTATCTTCGCCCTACAGTGACAAATCTCCACGCGACGCTTGCACGTTGAGCAATAAATAAATAGGCTCAATTATATTATAATACAGTTATGTACATCGAGTGCACTGTGTACATGATGTAATATTACTTGCAGGAAGCGTGGCGAGCAGCGCTGGAGTTTATTGTCTAATCATTATGGAATTTTATTGATTGCGATAGATTTGCTCTGAAAAGCTTCGCGTATTTTTATTATGATGCGAGCACTACGCAATGATGAAGATATTTTTAATGAAAATATCTGCAACTCCTCACTTAAATATTTTGACGCTTTGGTAGTAAGTAGTTTTAATTTTCATTGGTGAATAATTTTTGGACTGGAAATTGGTCGAATGAATTTGTATTAAAATAATGTCTCCTAATCAATCATTATGGAATTCCGAGCAGGTTTTTGTCCAAAAGTGAAGGATTTCAGCTGAAAACATTTTATTAAAAATATAGTTTTATGTAGAATTCATTTCATTCTATTATCTATCTGAAACAAGCCAGTTTAAAGATAAAGCAGAAAAATACGACATTTATTAAATGACACGCATAAGCAACTGATGAAACATAACATGTTAGGTACGCATTTTTACCGCGTAAAGACTAGTGATGTAACCGTAAAGACGCTTAGTCGAGATGGCCATGCATGCATAATCGATACCGCGTCACCTCACTATTGCGCAATAAGTGTGCTTTATGATCGAAAGTGGTGCGAGATTGACGGTGCGTGTGAAAATACCGATACCACGACGATATGCCAATATTAGATACAAATGATATTTCGAATACATTGCCGGTTTTGTTAGTAATATAAGTTTGGACTTTAAAAAGTATGCACTGTATTCGGCAATCAAAGTATGCACTGTATGCGGCAATCAAAGTCAAAGTCAAATTGTTTATTTCAAATAAGGCACTTTTGAACGTCAATATATAAGGCACTTTTGAACGTCAATTCAGATTCGTTCGCAATGAATTATGAACAGTTTTCAGCTATCGATGTTCTTGTTAGATTTGCGTGTTAATAGACAGAGGAAGATGCATATATCTAAGTGTATCACTGTTGCAAATGATATTGTTTCCATTATTTTTGCATGACAAAAAATGGTTATGTTTCTTGCCGGTATGCTGCAATGAATTATGAACAGTTTTCAGCTATCGATGTTTCTGTTAGATGTGCGTGTTTAGATTGATAAAACAAGATGCATATATTATGTGTATCATTATTGCAAATGATAATGTTTCCATTATGTTTGCATACAAAAAAATGGTTATGTTTCTTGCCGGTTAGGGACTTCTATAATGCCCGGGTTACACTAGGCTAGTTTTTGAAGCTAGATTAGCAAACAAGTACCTACTCACTGGCTTTTTTTTTGGGTGGTAAATCATTAAATTACTTCTCCCGCTCTGGGCGGAGCGGGACGGAGTGTCAGACTTTTACTGACTCCGTGTTCCTTCAAATGCCTGTGTGCCAGGGCCACGATATCCCTTTCGGACAGACTCGTACCCCTGGCCGGCATTGGCCCTTTCGGACCCCGTCAATTGGTGCTGACGTCTCTTTGAGGCGCGCGTGGAACACAACGCACCGTCGACCCGGGCCTGGTCCTTATCGGACGGCGAGCTACCCATCGCTCACCGTCCGCAAGCCCGCTCCTACGGTGGCCGGGAATCGGCCTGCGATTCCCGACTCCAGGGCGTCTCCTCCTTCGCGAGCATTACTGTTTCGCAGAAGGAGGTGACGGCCTCCCATGCACTCTCGCTCCGAACCATGGCCTGAACCAGGGCCGGACGCGAGAGATCGTCGCCGCCGATCGCCTCCGTGAGGACACGGCGGTGATCCGCCCAAGCAGGGCAGACCTCCACCTTATGCTCCACCGTGTCCTCCGGGCGATCCACACAGTGGTGACACCCGTGCGTTTCCTCCCGCTTTATCCTGAACAGGAACCTCCCGAAACAACCGTGTCCGGTGAGGACCTGCGTCAGGCGGAAGGTGAGGACGCCGTGGCGCCTCTCTAGCCACTCCTCAAAGAGGGGACTTACCGCCGCAATTGTGGCGTGCCCAACTCACTCGCTTACTATCCTGACTTAATATTCTGGCCGTTGACACAATGCTAGCACTATCATTGCAGTGACAATGTGACATAAGAAAAATGATCCGATTGGATAATAGCTTCGCCAGCCTGGATAGTATTATCAGTGGTGGGGGGTGCTGGTAGCTCAAAAGTAGAACCCCATTCTATTAAACTATCACACTATTATACTATCTTTCTCACTAGTTTACTATCATAAAAATGAGGATACTTCTGATACACGAGGCCAGAGTGACTAGCTTGCTAGATTACTAGTATTTTCTTGCAATCCTAGCGTGAAAACCTAGCCTCGTGTAACCTAGACTTAGCGTTGTCTCGTTTAACGAAGTGTTTTATTCTGTGTAAACTTAAGTTTAATCTAGAAGTGCATACTTGGGCCAAGTTCGTCGCAAGCTCTCAAGCAAATAAAGCCTCGGGAACTTTGTAATGCAACTTTGGTTAAGTGCCAAAATATACAACAACAAAAAAAACTTTAGGAGCAAGAGGAAGATTTTTTTTGTTTTTATTTTAAAGCTTTTTCAACCGATTTATTTGAGTCTGCTTTGCAGATATTGCAACGCATTGAGCGATTCTTCTTTTTACCTGTAGTGGTATAGTAATTTTATACTAGGTAGTAATTTTGAACTTATTTTATTCAAATAATTATAATGATTATAATTAATGTATACCAAAAAAAGTTAGATTTTAAAAGAGTAACAGTGGAGTTTCTTGCCCATTCTTCTCCATACGAAACTACATTTTGGAAGGGGCGACTAGAATCAATTCTATTTTTAATTTCGACGTTCAAAAGTGCCTTTTATTGCCTACTAGCTGCCCGTTGCGACTTCGTTCGCGTGGTGTCCTACCCCTAAACCTTTGCGGGGCGTATGCAGAAAAACTCACAAAAGTTTCATCAAAATCTAAATAGATAGATTTGAAATAAATGATTTGACTTTGGCATCTGAAGTCACTTGTACGTAGGAAAACCATATTTTTGTAGATCTTGTCAAGTACTCAAGCATTACTTCAACCAATCCAATGGCTTGAATCTAGTCATAAGTAATGCTTGAGTACTGAGGCCCGTATTACAGAACGTCACTCAATACTCAAGCATTACTTAAAACTAGATTCAAGCTATTTGATTGGTTGAAGTAATGCTTGAGTACTGAGTAACGTTCTGTAATACGGGCCTGAGTAACGGTCTATAAATACGGGCCTTAGTGGCCCGGGGTTTGGCATATTATTTGCAGGAATCACACAAAACTTGTCCTCCATTATCAGATCAAGTTTCTTGGTAAATAAATCACTTAATCTGAATTACCTATAATATGTTACGTTTTGTTTGGATTTTTTGAAAAACAAAACAATGATTTAAGGTGAAATTAATTTAGACAACCGATTCAATCCAATATGTAATAAATGATATTTATTTCTATAAATTGGTTAAAAAAAAACACTTTTCACGTCTAAATTGAATTATGTTTTAATAACTAGATGAGTAGGTACGGGGTTGCCTACCCCTCTACTCTCTCGTCGCTTTTAAAGTCCAGACATAATCTTAGTCAGGCCATTTATTTATTTATTTTTTACTTTAACATAAAGCGGCCAAAGGCCAATTACATTAGTTAAAGACACAACACATTATATTAGTACAAACACAAAAGAATACAGCTACTCGACAGTCATACGCTCATCTCTCGCCATATGAGGATCATGCAGGATAATGTCTGAGATGGTATTTTAAGGAAAGAACCATTTACAGATTGAAACGTACAGGTTTGAGTATAATTCAATTTTGATTAATAGACTCAGATACCTACGGGGGTCAGACACTGCTGTATTATTTCACCATCAACTTATGTAATAACTTCAGATGCTTTCCCCAAACCGCAGGCGGTGTAGCGTGCAGTATTCCGTTGAAAGTTACATGAGACTGCGTTTTTAACTAATCTCTATATTTAACGTCCGTCCGACGTTCTGCGCGACCGGATTGCTAATTGTCAGTAGGTACTTCATTAAAAAAAAGAGTATGCTTAGATGGTTTGGTCATGTTGAGAGGATGAATAAAAGGCGACTAACAAAAAGCATTTACAAGGCAGATGAGTGGAAACGCCGGGAGGGGATGTCCTAGAAGGACCTAGGTATTATAGTAACTATTGGTGATGTTCTTCAGAAAAGTCAGGTGCGTAGTACTCGCAAGTGGCGTGTGTGTATGACCTGGGGGCCTGAGGACGCTTTGTCAGAATCATATTAAGATCTGCGTACAATTCATAATTTGTGGACCATTTTACGAAACTTAATACAAAACTGTCTAACAGATGAATTGCGGGATATGATTTTTTTTTTCTTTTTAAAACGTTGCCCCACACTAGGAATTTCTCCTGCATTGTGGGTGCGTTTACAAACATTTAAATTCACATACACAAACAGCCAGACCCGAAACAACTACTTGTAGGTCATACAAATATTTGTTCCGTGCGGGAATCGAACCCGCGACACGCAGCGCAGCAGTCAATCGCTTAACTAACTGCGCCAACCGTGCCGTCACTGCGCCAATTGTACGCATGATGTGTTTGCGGATGAATGGAAGATCTTGTCAACATGTCTGGAGTATTGTGAGATGATATGACTGTCGAGTTACATAAACAGCGTGACAGGGAAATTCAACCTATTCCTCAAAAGGGGTGATACTAGAGCAACAAATTAAGTCCAGTTGACTAGGGGTCAAAACTGGATGGTTACCGAGCTGTAACAGTTCTTCGATTTTTTTTAAAATTTTCTGACTTGTTACCAAAAAGAATTAATTATGAAAATACTGCTGAACCCTAAACATTTAATTGATACTTTTCTGAAAGCTGAAAAAGGAGTGATTATTAAAAAAAAAATGCTTGGCCCAAAACTTACATAACATCAGAAATAAAAGGTCTTTAGTAGCAATAATTTTTAATGATTCTATTTTTCCCGAAAATTGAAGTAGATAATTGAAAAAAAAAAATGTATGATGGCGTAAAAATTTGTAAAATGACTAACTGGTTTCATAAGCTTTCCAAAAAGATACAAACGTTAATAACTTTGCCAGCGGTTTTTCACAAATCAGCAAAAGCTCGCTGTAGGTCCCTGTATAATGTGTTGTGTCTTTAACTAATGTAATTGGCCTTTGGCTGTTTTATGTTAAAGTATAAATAAATAAAAAAAAATATTAGGCCCCAGGTAGCCGTTACTTCTGTGAAAAGTAATTATGATGAAAATATCGCACCATAGTTAGCAAGAGAAGGGCTCGTGGATAATCACAGTCACACGGGTCTATCGAAGTTTTTAAGCTACCCTTGCCGAGGTCGGTTCATGGATGGGTGACCACTTTTAATATATCGAGACCTCCGTGCCTCAGAAAACACGTAAAATCGTATTGGCTGTCATTCGTAATCTTTGATAGTCGGAGTTAGGTAGTCAGAAACCTGAAAGTTAGGCAACCAGTCTTATCAAGGGGCTTGAAATTAAAATTGTAGGTTGGGTGTTACTCAGTAACTGAGATATGGAGGTCAGACAGGCAGTCTTCATGTAAAATACTGGTATTCAGCTGCATCCGGTTAGAATATAAGCTGACTCCAACAGTTGGGAAAAAGCAGGCAGATTGATGTATGGTTCGCAGAAGAACTTAAATTGTATCCGTGTAAAGGCTTCTACAAACCGGCGCGACACGCGATGCGACACAAAGGCACCGCTCGTCGCTCGACACGCGGGGCCTTTGAGTCGCATCGCGTGTCGGGCCGGTCTGTAGAAGCCTTAAATCGTTAATTCAATGATAACTGATGCCTAAACTAATGAATTCTGTGCGAAAATGTTAACAAATATCCGATATCCATTATTTAATATCCGGCGGACATATAATTCAATTTAGAATCATGAATATTTTATTTTTAGATAAGTATACCAGATTATGGAGTTCATGTCGGTTTTGTTTTGTTGTAATAATAAATTGATTAAAACAATTATTTATCTAACATTCAGATTATGTTTAAATTGTTGCTGTTCTGTATTTTTTGTAGAATTATTTTACTTTTTAACTTTTTTATTCAACGTTTGAGCTTTGTTAAAGAGGCTTTGTTATAGTAATCTATATTATGCATGTAAAAGCTTAATCCCCCCATTTTGTAACAGTAATTATGTCAATATACAAATCTCTAATGAAATTTATGAATGAATGAATGAAATGCACCGACCCCAGCGTGGTTTGACCAGACTCGATTGCTCGAATGAACCCAAAGATTCACACTAGCCCCTGGAGCCTCAGGTTTCATGGGACCACAGAGACCATGGCATATTAAAGAGTAGACTGGGGGGCGCGATAATGGTAGGGAAGACGTGCCCTTGGGATAGGAGGGATTATTAGAGCCGTTCCGACTGTTCAGCCTTGAGCAAGCATTGAAGTAGTGGAGAGACGTAGCATAAAAATAATAATATCACTACACTTGATGAATTACTACACTGCACCACTTAAGGGTATATTTCCAATGTATACACTGCCTACACTGTCCTCTCATACTTACTAACACTGTAACTTGAAAACATTGTAAAAGCCCATTCTTTTTAAAAGAGTAACCGTTTAGTTTCTTGCCGGCTCTTCTCCATAAGAAACGACCAATTGGACCATGCACCTAGCTTCTGACGTTTCATAAATGCACATGTAGGTTTATGTGAAATAAAATATTTTGATTAGATAATTACGTTTCGATCACATACGGTTTTGTCTAGTACTTAGCACGCAATATATCTCTCGGAACTCCCACTAACGAGAAAAACATTTGAGCGCCCACAACAAAGATTAACGACCCATCTCGCGGAAAAGAATTGGACGACACGTATTTTTTGCACTAAAGGCGCATGCTCCCACCGCTATTGAATTACAGATTCTCGTAGTAAATGTCAGATATAAATTCCTCAAAGAAATTACTCGCGTGTGCAAAGGAATAATATGAAAACAAAGAAATTCATGAATATTTTGGTTCAGGTATCGTCAACATTGGGTCTGACTTTTCATGATACTCGATCAAATTCAAAACCTTTTCTATCCCATCCGACATTGATTTCGTTTGCTTGGCTGTGCTTCAAAGATTTATCTTACGGTCAAACTGTTTTCGTATTACTGTTGTTTAAAATCACATGTTATTGTAACAGAACAAGACATACAATATTATTTTTAGTATATAGGAAACCCGAAACACGTGTCTAGTATTTTTATGTAAAGAATCTATGTACAAAATTTGAAAAATCACAAAGTTATAAGGTTGTTATGTTACCGGGTTGTCCGTACAAAAACATGCTAACGGCGCCCCCGCGCCTCCAGGGTCGTCTTGCGCTCATTGATAATAATTTGGCAGTAGGTACCTAACCGTACGGCGATTGTATTGTAATTAAATGGTGATAACATTTTCCATCACACTTAAATATTTTTGGGACAAAATATAACATGGTGTAAAAATTATTGAAATCGATTCAGTTCCTCATTCTGAACAAACTATATTCAGGTTTCGCTTATACTAAAAATAATGTTGTATATTCCTTTTGCTTCGTCTGCGTTTATCTGCGTTTTCTCACCGTGAAAACTTAGGTGAAGTTTGCTGTCAATAGAGTCAATCCCTAGCATCAGGTAGAATGACAGCTCCCTTCACCTAAGGTTCTCGGCTGGTCATACACGCACTCAGGGGGTCTACTCCGAAGATAAATCTGAAGTATCGGCCGAATGGTCGGCCGTCTCCTGAACACAGCTGACTAAGGCGAAAGAAAAAAAAACAAAAGGACTCAAAGTCAAAAAAGGAAACTTAAGAAGTCAAGAAACGGCCGAACCTTCGGCCGTTTCTTCGGATTATCGTTTCGGAGTAGTCCCCATGTTGCGAGCACTACGATCGATCGATCGTAGCTGGTCGAGTTCTATAGTTTCGCCTACCAACATGGGAAAAGGCGTTAGTTTTTTTATGTGTAAAGTAATAGACTTTTGCTGGGTAGTTTGTTGCGTCACGACTTCTCCCTGGCTTAAACACTGGGAAGTCTTGAAGGTGATGTCATTAATTTCAACTTTGACCGATCAATAAGTGGTGATTCTCAGCCTTAATTAGATATCACCAAACATTAGGCATAATTTCTGCTTTTTAAACACCGTATTCAGTTGGATCACAATGGATGTAGACACGTTCTTAAAAACCCTTGTAAAAAGTACTTTTATTAATATCTTCCTTCTCCATCCACAGCTCCGCAAACGCAAAGAAATGGGAAGTCGAGCTCGCGACCCTAAAGAGCAACAACCTGCGACTGACGGCCGCCCTCCAGGAGAGTACTGCCAACGTGGACGAGTGGAAGCGGCAGCTGCACCAGTACCGTGAGGAGGTGGCCCGCGCCAGGCACTACGCTGGTAAAGGTAGGGTAGATGCAGACTTGTGGTCTACCAACAGATCTAACAAAAAATCCTGATAGTCGCAGCGAAAAAGAAGCGTGACCTTGGATCTCGTACGGTCAACCACGTGTTGGTGGTAACAAAAGACCTGCAGAAACCGTCCTTACGCCTGTATATAAAGTTACTGTCAATGTCAAATGTTACAGTCAACCGCACGTTCATGGTAACAACTATGGACATGGAGTGTACTGTTAGAGTACATGTATGAATTTATGCTGTCAACTTCGCCTATAGCAGTCTACTGCTGGACATAGGCCTCTCCCAGGCGGCGCCAGAACACCCTGTCCTCCGCCTTCCGCATCCAGTCTGTCCCAGCCACCTTTTTAAGGTCGTCGGTCCATCTAGCTGGGGGGCGTCCCACACTACGCTTACCGATACGTGGTCTCCACTCCAGGACTCGTCTGCTCCAACGGCCATCGGTCCTTCGACAAACATGGTCAGCCCACTGCCACTTCAGCGTGCTTACTCTGAATTTATGCTGGCATTTTCATAATTTATTTCATTGAGGTAGGAATACTATGGAGAGGGCATATTCTACTTATAGGAAAAATAGTTATACAAATATCTATCATATCGACACAGTCATGTCAAAAAGCGTTTTGTTTCTTTCTAACACATCAAGAGCTACATACGAAAAAAGAGATATCTAAATGTTTGTCAAGGACTAAATTTGGCAAGACTTTTGTGTGACGTCAAAATCTGTCTATGCGTGACCAGTCGCCATGTTTAATGCCAAATTTTGTAGTACAAAACTCGGCAATGTGCTGTCAAACGGTGGCTTGCTTTCTCTCTCGCACTCGCAGTAACAACCCTATACAAGGCAGCCATTTTAAGTACTCGATTTTTGTAGGTAGTCACGCTAATTTTGTAGGTATGGCAAGTCCATACGTTGATAGGTCAATGATTTATTCGGAGTCGTCGTAGCATCTGCTCTTGACGATCTAATGACGGCCAATAGAGATATTATACAACATTAGTTTTTGTTTATACTAAACCTCTTAAGGGGTCATTGTACTCATCATTATGAACAACTTTTACTATGGGACCAACCTTGAAATCGCGAAAAAAAATCAGCTGTTCCCTACATTTAAGTTCGCTGAACTCGTCAAAATGTAGACAGTTGATATTTTTTTCGCGATTTCAACTTTGGTCCAATAGTAAAAATTATTCATAATGATGAATACAATGACCCCTTAAGATGTTTAGTATAAACAAAAACTAATGTTGTATGCTAGGCCGACCCCAAATAAAGGAGGTGGTTATTGATTTACCCCCTTTCAATTCACGTTAAGTTTCACACAATCCATCCATCGCTTCTCTGGACTTCCACTACTCTTATAATAACTCTTGTTTCCCTTGACTATAATTTCTCGATGAACCATCATGTTTTCGTCTCTTTTCAGGCGCCGAAGCCAATGAGGTAGAACAGCTCCGACAGCGCGTCGCTCAACTAGAAGCAGAGCTTGCACAGAAGAATGAGGAACTGGCACAGATCACCAAATCAAAGAAGAGTGAGCAGGTGGGTGAAAGATACAACCTTTATTACACGGGCTCGGCCGTCTGACGTGACTGGGTAGGCGTGACATGGAGTAGTGAGCGAATGGAGTGTTATTCTCCAAACACTACTTCAAAGTTCGACCTGAGTCGAGGAGTGATTTATTTGAAAAACAATTAAGTTCGCTTTCGAATTGTGTGCGGTCACGTGAGTGAGGTGACAAGTGAACTTTACAGTATATGTATGTAGGCATCTAATGATCGAAACTTAGCGAAGCGCTCTGTCTGGTAAAATAATTTGTAGGAGGGTAACATCATTTGCTAATATGTCCATGTTCTCCATTTTCAATATGTTTGTGCTCCATTCGTTCACTACTCCATGTTTTATAGTCTTTATAAAAGGGAATAGTTTCGTATTTGTCATCGTCGTAATGCAAAACCAACCATTGCTACAATTTATAACTCTCTATAGACTTTTTACTTACTATTTTCTTTCCTATCTTTGTAAGTGTTTTTAACTTATTAATAACACCGTAACTATTATTTATTTATTAATTCATTTATTTTAATGCATGTTTGTAAATAATTATGTCAATAGTTATATGTAGTCGTGTTATATTTTTTTACCATGTTAACATTATACTAACAAATAAAATCGATTTATATTTTCTTCCTTTTTTATTTCAATCCTTATTGCTGTTTTATCTGTTCTCAGTATCTTTGATTAAGGGCCTGTACACACCACGTTTTTTAAACGCGCCGTTGACGCGTGTTTGAAAGAAAGAAAAATGCGTTTATTGGCATTATAGCAAAAAATACACCATAAAAACTATAAAAAACAGCGTAGCGTAGTTGTAGCGATACAGACGCGATACGCACGCGAGTCTGACGCAGCCTGTAGTCCTTCTGTTGGATAAAAACGCGCCGTCGACGCACGTTTCTAAAACATGTGTGTACAGGCCCTAAATGTTGATTCTAAGAATAATTTCAGTCTTGTACTGTGCTTGGCTTTGGTAAAATCTTACTTACTTTTTCTCTTCCAACTTTTTAGTACATAGCCAGAGAATGATATAAGACAGTGTTTGTGAAATTACTTATTGGTTCACTAATATTCGTATACTTTTGTACAGTGAGCATCATGTCTGAAATTAAAAACTATGAATACACAAGAATTTTACTTTTATAATAAAGTATCTGCGTGATCTAGCTAAAAATGTAAGGGATTCAAAAGCTCGAATTTGGGGTAGAGCTAAAGAAAAAAATCTGCAAATACGTGCCCACGTTTGTGACTGTTATGCACATTGGCATAAGGTTCGAATTGACGCGTGCTCCTGAAATAAAATGAGTATTCCTAAGTTTCTGCTTGACTTCATTTGTTTTTGCTCTCCTTTCTTGTGTCGTGGCCTTTTTATTGTCAGTTCCGCTAAACAACAGCATATCGTAACCGACACCAATTTATCAAACGACTCTCACCCTTAATTCGCAGGACGCAGAGGCTAAGCTCGCTCAAAGCCAGCTGGAGTTGGCCCTGGCTGCTCAAGATGGTCAGCGACAGGTCATACAAGCGCTCAATGATCAACTGGCGAGGCAGCTTGATGAGCTGGTGAGTAAAAACTTGTTAGTTAAATTCTAATAATTCAGACCATCTCAGAAGCTTATTGACCGAGCGAGCGAAGTGAGCAGTGTTTCTGCTTCAAGTCTGACAAAATTTGATTTCTTTCGTCAGTTTGTTAGTACTCCTCTACAGGTCGTATTTTACAACCGGTCAGGGGTTCTACTCCGAAGTATCGACCGAATGTTCAACCGTTTCCTGACTACGGCTGACTATGACCTACTCAAAAACGTGAATTGAAGTCGGGTAAGGATTTAAAGTCAAATAAGGAAACTTTGGAAGTCAAGAAACGGCCGACCATTCGGCCGATACCCTCGGATTATCGCTTTAGAGTTGGCCCCATAGACGACACTTGCTATACAGGTTTTACGACTTCATAGATTTTTTTTTGTCGTCTGAGATTTTGGATTAGAGTGGTACTACCTTTAAAAAGGGGGGTACTGGATATCTCCGCCTTAGGAGATTCGATTTCGATGGTTCTTTTTTATTTGAAAGGTAGTAACATTTAAATTGGTCTCATATAAATTTGGTGAAGATCTGATCAGAATCTTCGGCGTGGTGAGCAAGTTTCTTGGACAGGTAATGCCGATCCGTAATCTATAAAATGAGCCCTTAGCCAGTTGCTTTTTACGACATGAAATTATTTTATTTCTTAACTCATCATCACTATCATTACAGGGACTTCATAATTCAATAGTGTGGCCATAATTACAATTTTATTATTTACTATAACATATTATAAACATCATAGCTTTTGTGAACTCACTCAGAGAACAAGTAAAAAGATATATGCTCTCGGCTACATCATTACGTACACACAAGGTACGCGATAAAGGGGCTTTACTAAGTAGAGTGGTCCTACTACTGGGCACCGCCAATAGACGTGGCTGTCGCCTTCGCAATACATAATTGTCGGGCACACACAGGTTTATTTCTTTCAATATACCTGGGTATGAAGTCTTGCCCCGCAATAATTTAAAATATAGGTAGCAAGAGCTATGTATGTCGCTCCATGTTTTCAATTTATTGTCTCACTATGCCTATAACAAACAAAGTTGGATACATCAATGGATAAAATGGATATACACCGTACCACCTTAGGTACAGAAACCTAGTAAATTTATTTTGTATACGCTCCAGCATAAGGCTATATTTAGCTTCATGCGGAGCGCATATGATTGCGTTACATTCGAGCTGACTTCTTACTAAATGCATTGTACTAAGAAGTTACCGCAGCGATGTTTGTAAAACCTTCTGCTCTTCTTAGGACGAAACCTAGGCTCCTATAGGCTTTTTTTATAAACATTTACTATGTGATTACGAAATGCCGGGTACATATGATTATAATGTTAGGTACAGATTAGTGAAACGTAACATAAAACACACGTTGAAACAAATTTGCCTGGTCGTTGTGTTGCATTTCATGTTGCATTGCATACATTTGGGCGGCTCATTTGTGTTACATTGCATAGATTTCATGTAACATTACCCAGCAGAAAGTGTCCTGACCATACTAAAATAAAAATAATAAAATAAAATACATTTATTTCAGACCTAATTTTGATCCATATTTTGTTAGTATTACAATAACATCTTAAAACTATGTTAGTCATGACACGTTCAATTAATGCGCTAATATAAAAAAATCCAAATAAATAATCAAAAACAAACTAAAATGAAAATACAATTGAAATAAATAATTGCAATTAAATTAAAATCGACAAAAATAAAATAAGTAATTGAAAATAAATTAAAATGAAATTGACATAAAAACAAAATAATTTAAAATAAATTAAAGTACATGAATTCATCAGGCGACATGCAGCCTGATGAGCGTTCCCACTGCTGCCGATATTGGCCTGCAGACAGGCCAATATCGGCAGCAGTGGGAATCGTCAAAATCGTCTTTAAGATTCCGTTGCCACTCCATCGAATTCGGCGAATTAGTGAGGCTGACTTTTTGCGCATAGTGTAAAAGTCATCCACCCTCGCGTCGGCAAACAACTAAACCCATCTTCCATCACCTACAGAGCACGATCCACCGCGAGATCAACTCAGCCCTGCAGACATGAGACGCGGCCCCCGCGCCCGCGCAGTACGCGCAGTACGCGGCGCCCGCGGCCGCGCTCGCGCACGCGCAGCACGCGCAGCTCGCGCAGCACGCGCAGCTCGCTCAGCACGCGCAGCTCGCTCAGCACGCGCAGCTCGCTCAGCACGCGCAGGCCGCGCGCCGCCTGCCGCTGCTGCTGCGCGGGCCGGAGCCTGCCTACGTCACGGTCAAGGCCAAGAAATGAAGAGTGCTCTCGGTATTTCGCAAGGTGCACGAGTTTTTTTAAAGTAAATGGGGGAGTCGGTTGTGTTTTGTGTTTGAGTTTGGGGTCAATGTGTGGAGTATAGATACTTGATTGAAGATGTGTACAGATCTCCCAGCAAAAGTATGCGCTTCGGCAATCATCGTCTATTTTCGGAAAAACGAACGCGCGATTATGAGATCTATTATAGAGTGGTTTCAACCATGGTCTAGTTGCACTACGACAAGGCGCGCCCGTACAAAACTTAGAAGCTTTGTCTCTGGGGGGATAAAAAGATTACCGAAACGCATGCCTTTTCTGGTTTACCCGTAATTGAAATGCTCGTTTATTTGAAAATTTAATTTTATTATTTTGTGTAAGTTTACTGATTCTATAATTATGTTTTACAATGGTGGTGTTGCCATCTACGTGAGTTTGCCATTTCCATGTATGATTGGAGTGTGAAAGTGTTGATCATTTTCCGGAAATAATCATTAATTGATTTTTATAAATTACGTGTAAACGAGCGTTTCAATTATGTACGTACGATAACCAACTAATTACTTAATCAAGTATCTATATTGTTTTGATATTCTTCTGTACGTATACGTAGTTTTAAACAAATACTTTGTTCAACAAGAATCATATTTTATTTGACATTAAATAAAGTCTTTTTTGATTTATTTTTGTCTCAATTATTTGTTTGAACTGCGTGTTCTGTGTGGAAACATTCCATACACATTGACGCCATTGCAAAAATGATTTGTTAAGGTGGATTAATCAGCTTATTTAGTTGGGTTTCAAATATTATGATAATTCCGTTTCTATAATATAATTAATTTTCTCGTTAAATCTATGTGGAAATTGATGTAAAGTAAAATTTTCTGACATGATTCTCATATCTACTGTTTCAAGCATTTGAATACTTCTTTTGTGACTTGTAACTGTTTGAAAGATCGTATGTATTTTATCACGAAGTAGTCAATACTGAAAATACACTGTATAATTATTTTAGCAAATAAGTAAGGAGGTTTATGACGCCACGACATCGATTGGCCATTGGTAGAAGTTACTTCCATACTCCCCAAAACGACGACTAGTTCAGTGAAAATTTACGTGTGTACCTTCCTTAATAACTACTTCGTGTAGGTGAAAAGACTATCTTAAACTTAAAATATTCACGGCTGGGAATGCAATAAAATTGCAAATAATAGTGCGACTAACCGACACACTCCTTTCGATGTTAATAAATTCATGACATCTTATTTTTAACTAGGGTACATCACTATGATTGGTTCCACCGATATATCGATAACAGACGTCATCGAATGTGACCATAATCTTGTCATTTGTTAAAACGGTGTCATCATATATTATAATTATTAACTGAAATGAAACAAGTTTTTGAAAGTTTTTGAACGTGTCTTGAACCGTGGTAAGGCCATTTGTTTCAATAGAAAGAGAACAATTAGGTCACTTCAATGAAAACCAATGAGGTTAAATTTCCACACAATTCAGTGGTTCCTTCGGTTATACAAATATTATGGACAGAGAAAAGTATCCACACTTCTAAGCAATTTACTTGAATAGTTATCTCGGTACACCGAGTATACTACGACGAATACAAAATAAAATTAATTGTATGCGTTCAGCTTAACGTTTATAATCGATCGCTCCACAAACATCGGTGGGGCCTCTGACTTGTGTTTTACTGTAGAATTACTGTAATCACAAATATACTTCTATCGAGTTTTATTTGGCTACGTATACATTTATAAAGCGGGCGGATGCTTAACCCTAGGTAGAGTCAAACTCAAATCTTGTATTTCAATGAAACCATTTAAAGAGGTCAAACACTCGGTCGGTCTGACAGCTGAAGCGTCCTCCAAGTAGGTTCCTACGGAAAAGAAACTCCACGGACTCGTAAATTATATTGTTACAAAAAATAATAGTTACATAATTAATGATCTAGCGGTTCTCTTTCTAATCCTTGTATTATCCGTAAAACTCGCTGTTTCATGTTTCGTAAACGATTTTATTACATTTTGTTTAAAGCGGTGATGTTGCTCCGAAGTCCGATCTCATTGCATTATCGCACATAGCGATTGTAAATTATATCGATATCGATAGTGTGTTAAGTGTATTATATCGAAACATTACATCGATCATAGAGCTATGTTTATACTTTAATCCGAATTGACGTTTACGTCCAATATATACACAACTATGGGAGTTTTAAATCCAATAAATGGTACCATACATTGCTACATAACACAAATCGGTATCATAGGAAAATCGATCATCAAGTCATCAAAAACAGTCATTTTCTCGAACAATTTTCCAGAACAAAAGCAGCTCAAACAACATATAAACTCTATTGCGAAGTTTGGTCTCTTTGAAATGAACGCTTGAAGCGAAAAGCTAACGATGTATCAAATTGAATGACGTCATTTCACAATATCTTTGTAGAAAGTTGTCTCACGGTTTGACGAAGGTACCTCTAAAGTTTATTATGTCGCGTATGGGGACGTGAGCTCAAGTGTTCTTTGTAAAGATATTTCATTATTGTAAGTTCAAGTTCTTCCAAAGCGTATGTAAATAATATGTCCTGTATTTTTTCCGTATGCGGAATTTCGGATCCGAAATGACTACAGTGTTTATCAGAAACGGAAACTGAGTTTCGAGTTTTTTTTAACAAATTCGAAAATAATACTTGCGCTTTTTTTACAAATCATTTGATTTAAGGAACCAGTGGACTTATTTAAATTTTTAATAATTAAACAAGTCCGTTCCTAAATACTAAATAGACGCCAAATCGACCGCCAAACAAAACAATGGATCGATACCATTCGGTGCGAACCGGTGCTTACAGAAATAACTATTATATCAAGATTAATTTAATATCATTGTGAAGTTTCTCCCAGTTCTTTAACAGATGACGCATTTAGGCTGTTTCATTACCCAATGCATCGATGTAAAGAATATGAACACATGGAGTGCAAATCCTGAGATAGTCGTAGCGATCGTCAAATGTTATACGTTTCGCCCATACCGCGTTTCACACTGAACGAAATACAATGTGGAGACAACAATACGACAATAAATGATACCACTGGCGATACTAATGCTGAAAAGTATTTTGGAACTATCAAATAAATCCTAGCATCGAAATTAAAAAAGTGTTCTTGTCAAACAAATTAAATAAGTGATGGGCTAATACGGGTTTTGCCAATCTTTGACTAGCTATTGGATATTTATTAATTATTTATTTACTCAAACTTTATGCATAAAAAAGTATAGCACAAAGGATAGGAATATATTTATTTGATTGAATTATCGTATGCAGACCAATGACGTATTATAAATAGACGCGTCATACACGAACATTAGTTTACTCAGAAACAGCGTAAGCCATGAATGTAGCTGCATACTTGCATACAATCATACAGCGCGTGAAGAAAAGGAAAGACGTATACCGATATCTGTTGTTAGGAAGAGATGAACATACATATTTAGTTACGTCACTAGCTGCTGCATGTTCATTGGCGCGTACGTAATAATAATAATTATTATTGTAAATGCCAGGCAATTGCCTGACATTTACTTTGCCATTATTGAGCGCAGGTAACGCATCTAAAGGTAATAAGTAATTGATGCAGACTGGAAACGGCATAAGATATACGCAGTTAAATTTATTTTCGTAGTGTCGTGTCCATCTTGTATACGTATGACATCCATTTGTTAAATACTCTGTGTTTTCTATATACGTAATGATCATTCTCTCATCTCTTACATTAATATATGACATTTATCAACCACATTTATGTCCATCATAAATGTTTATTGATAGTTTTGAGTCAATTCGAGTCAGTGATGTCGACCCACCCTTATCTAAATGTAAATACGTTCGAAAATCGTGTAACCCCACGATTCAATGCCAAAAATAACTAATTTTATTATTAAAATTAATGTATATTTTAAAAGTAGATTTTTAATATTATATTATTGTGTAAGAAAACTGGTTGCACGGTGAAATACCGAATTAAAAATATATGTATAAAAAAAAATATGTTACTCTTAATTTCGATATTCGCCTGATATATTATGATATAGTCGACAGGCCGTGCCATGGCTTAGTGTATGTGTGTATATTGAAATATTCCCTAATTAATATATTCAAATATAAAACAATCGGCTAATAATACGCCTCGTCAGTCCCTATCTCCTGTATACTTCAGGCCGATGCGCATAGGCATCCGGGAAGGGATTTTAAAACAATGAATATTAAAGCTTCGATTTAAAAGTTTTCTGAAAGCGTTAAATTTAAAATATTGCGTAGTATGTAAGTGTATGTATTTTACCGATGAGTGTGAAGTTTGCCAACGATGCTGGTCTGTTTTGATCTGTGAGCCATTTCGTTTGGTGTAGGTACTGTGCATTTCTTTTCGTCTCGAATACATTCTCCAATATTGTAATATGTTAAGGTTGATATGTCTTGTGTATGTGTCGACTGAAGATTGCACACATGGAAAAGTATTGCCCTAGAGTAGATACAAGATTGGATTGCCTGAGCTTCCAAAGGACAGTGAATATGACTGACTTGAAAACAAACTGTCCACTGACATAATAATTATTATGGGACTTCTTGGTGGGAAAGTGAAGCGTCATGTTCAGAAGTTTTGTTTTATTTTCTAAAATTTGCGTTTAGCCGAATAATAATGTGTAATAATGGTGGATTATTAACCATTAAGTGTTTGTGAACGTGCATCAGTGTAGGCAAATGAAACCAAACAGTGCAACATCGCTTCAAGTTCACTCAAGAAGTCCGCGTGAGGTCTCAGTAAAGTGCCACATCTTTACTGAAACCGGGGAGCGGGAGGGAATATCATCATATTCATCATCATGCATTGAATAAAATTCATTTCATCAATATTTAAACAAGTTTTGTAACGAAATAAAGACTTGGCTAAAAGGTCCCAGCAACCAGGCCATTAAAATATGATTAAAAAAAATATATTATGCCGCCATGACATCTTCCAATTACCCCAGTACAAAAATACTATTTTGACGGTGAACAATTCTGTGGTTCTGTCTTTGTCTTCCGAGGTATGGATTAATTAAATAAAATAAGCAGTCTTTTTTTAACTTTCTGCTTTTGACTTGTCATCTACGTATGGTAAAAGGGGCAAATAATTTGTCAATATATTGAATATCGTGTGGTCTTCAGTGGGAACATAACTTCAACATAAATATTCCTATGGTACATTAGACTTGTAAACATTTCCGTTTAACTTTCCTACTGTGTAGGTGTATTCTATTAATATAATATTAAATGATAATTATTAAATTGTAACGTTAAATTCCAATCTCGATGATTTTTAATTAATTAATATATTAAATATATTCATCCTTAGGTGTAAGATGTTTAGTGAGTCGCGCAAAATTATTTATTTCAATTATATTATTTAAAAAAAACTAGAAAATCTGGCAAATTATTATTATTCAAATAGAAAAATGCCAATCTTAATAGTTCCTTAGAATCATTATAAAAAAAAAAATTACTAAATGTAAATAATAAAATAATTTTGCGCGAAAAATTATGTATGAAAAAATAATAGATAAAAATCGTCACTAATATCCGTCTAACTCCCAAACGTTGACGTAGAAGTTAATTTCGACTTTATTGCCATTCGTCTAAGTTTGACATTCGTTTAAAAACCCTGTAATTCATAGATCCCTTAGCAAATTAGTGATTACACTTTGACAGATAATATCGTAGGTGATTTTTTTGCGAAGTTAAATCGTTATTTTAGAATGAAGTTTTTGTTATACATAACAATATGTATTTTTTTAAAGTTAGTCAAACGTTTTATTTGTGCTCATCAATTGTGTAAGTAGATAGTTTATCTGGTAAAAAAAAAAATAGTATTTCCATTTATTTTTTGCAAACGATCATTATCTGTCAAAATAAATGAAAACAAAATGATATCATTAAAAAGGCTGAGGACACAATTTTTAAGATATACAATGTCTTCTAAACAGGGTAACTTTCATTTACTGTTGCGTGGATTTTTAAATAGTGATCGTTGTTATTCGATTTTTACTCTTTGTCTTACACACACTTTCCGTAGCTCTTTACAATTTGTTCTCGAAAACGTGCGGCTAATATACACGTCAAACGTCACGTGGTGTGACGTCACAATGTATCAGTAGTTTTAACGAACAATATTATATACTCTCTAAACTTCAACTTTTACCATGAACAATTTTAATTTCGTAGTTAAATAAATACATACATAAGAACGTAAACGAAGCAAAAGGAATATGTAAGGATCGTAACAGGTGGCGCTCTGTAGTGTTTGCCTACCCTCGTGGGAAGAACGCGTGAGTTGTTATGTATGTATATATATATATAATAAATACATAGCTATAGTAGTAAATAATGTTTATAGACACACAGTATTTATTTGTACATGTAAAAAAAAACCTGTTTATCGAATAGATACAATTTAGTAGAAAACCGAAGGATCTGTTGGATTATAAGAAATGTAATATAAAATTAGATAATGTTTAAGTGTTATGCCCGTTTTATTTGTAAACCGAAAATGTTAAGTGTGATTTCATATAAATAACATTAATAGTATAGAGTTATATATGTATCATAGTCGTTACAATAGATGAGATTATAATTTGAAATGTATCTTGGCTGGGAGATGACATTTTTGTTTGTCAGTGGCCAATAATTTCGGCCCGATGAGTACTGCCCACCGATTACCACGTGGTGTGCCAATTATTTTGCCAGAACGTGTAGAATGTGTTATATCAACTTTGACTTTTGATCGCAAAGTAAAATGACTTATGTCGTTTAAAGCCATCTAGCGGTCAAAAGCTGAAAGTTTTGTGTTTGTCTCGAGCCGAAAGTATTGGCAACTTTATATTGTTGTATTGTAATTGTAAAAGTTTTAATTGTAATTTATTCAATATAAATTGTTAAAGTCTGCGTTGCATTTGTCCGTAGACACTTTGATAAAGGGACATAGTATTATGACGAAGTAACGAAGTGTGTAAGGAGAAAAAAAAGAGCTTGAATGAGATTAAAACGGACAAAAAACGTTATTTATAAATTTTATTTAGAAAAAAAACACCTTTATTTATTAAATTTTTCCCGAATAAATTCTCTTTCGTGGCATATTGGGTGATCTGTATATTTATGGATCACAAAATTCTTAGTCTTATTTACAAATAAAACAAAATTTAGAACAACAGGGCGTTGTTTGATTAGCTCGACGGCTAGGGCTATGACGTCAAAAGACGTTGTATTAGTTGATCTCAAAAACTGGGACTCGTGACTCGATTAATGTATTAATATTTAGGGGGTGTTGCAATTTGTTAATTATCTCCAATTTCGTACTCGAGGCAATATGAAAATAGGAAGAATAATCAAAGTTATTGTTAAACAAATGTCAACTTTAAAGGTATCTTTTAAGATTCATATCAAAATGACAAATGTTTTGGCAGCAATAAATTTAATGCGATGTAAATTGAACTGTAAACAATGGACTTAAGGTTTTTTTTGGTTTATTTTCAAGTGCAGCGCAGACTAAGTATGTGTACTACGTTATATGTTCCATTAGAACAGTAGTCGCTGTGAGCTGAGTATGCATATTAAACAATAAATAAATACAATATGGATTTCAACATATGAGTTTTATTTAAATAACCAAAGCTTCGCGCCCTCGCGCCCCTAGTCGCTGCAGGAGACACCCCGGGCGTCGGGAGTCGCAAGCTGATTCCCGGCCACCGTAGGCGCGGGCCTGCGGACGGAGAGCGATGGGTAGCTCGCCGTCCGATAAGGAGCAGGTCCGGGGCGACGGCGCGTTGTGTTCCACGCGCGCCTCAAAGAGATGTCAGCACCAACTGACGGGGTCCGTCAGGACCAATGCCTGCCAGGGTTGCGAGTTTGTCCGAAAGGGATATCGTGGCCCTGGCACACAGGCAAATGAAGGAATACGGGTAGGGTTTTAGTCAGTAAAAGTCTAACACGCCCTCCCGCTCCACCCAGAGCGGGAGAAGTTATTTGATAATTTCCTGAAGAAGACTGCCCTGTAATGGGACAATTATAGGCAGCAATTTTTTTTAATAATCATTGGTCTGGCAGAAAGAAACAACACCAAAGAATATGCTTTGATATTTATAATAATATATCGTTTATTTCAGAGCCATGCTCCATATATTTATGTATGTTAGTAACAGTGTAAACTTATAAAACTAGTGTTAGTACAAATATTTCTAAGCTGCGTGAGGCACGCCGATCCTGGGGAATGCCTACTTGACTGCATGCAGTCGTACCCACCGCCCCAAGATCGGAGAGTCCCGCCTATCAGCCAACGTTCTGAGAATGGTGTTGGGGCTGTCGCAGACACGGCGTAGCGGAGACGCGCACCTCTTGCGCATGACGGCCGAAAAACTATCCACATCCGCGTCGGCAAACATCTTCTGCATTAATTTATGCTTCTATGACCCATACTTACTGTATTTCTTTCAAACTTTCCCCAACAATAGGTACTTTTTCGTTTCGCTTGTGAACTTGACAACTTACAGATGTAAATAAATCTTAAAACATCACGCTAGTATTTCCAGAAAGGTTGGGCAGAAGCAAAGCGTAGAAAAGAAAGGAAGAGTTGGGTTGGGATAGCTAATGAAAATTACTTTGAATTATGTGACTTACTAATAAGTACTAGTATCGGTGTGGAAATTCATAGGAAAATTCAATCTTACTTTAAACAAACATTTTATTCAAAGATCTACGCGTGTTTCAATTTTTAACCCATCGCAAAAACTGACATTAATTATTTCAGTTCAGAAAGGCACTTTTGTGAGACTATGAATTAATTTACAAAATCATCCAAATAGGTATGGCCAAGTAGCTATCGCTTAAAATCTTCACAGCTCGTTACAGTATTTTGCTATATGTCAGAAAATATTTTAATAATCTGAATCAAAGTCATGAACTCTCAACCCTTTCAGTTCCACAAATCCCGTACGGGAAAAAGCGCACGCGAAAAAACATACAAAAATCCACATCAAAGTTTCAGCGAAGTGTGAAAAATTTCCACCGCACTAAACCGACTGACTGGCTTCCATTTTTTATCATCGTTTTATTCAATCTGCCTCGCCGAACAAATCCTAATCTCATAATATGCTAACAGTGAGAACGTGACAAAAAAATTGGAAAAACAGCTGAACACACGAAAATTTTTGAAACGTGGTAAGCGACCACAGATAAGGCATGCATTTTGGGTATTCGGCATCGATTTCCCAGGGCGCATGACAGGATTCCCGCCATTTCACCAGTACCGTGCCAGGGCTCACGCGAAACGCACGCGAGCCGCGATCGCGTAACCCAAAATAATAAAATGAATAAAATCTAGTGAATCTAACAGAAATTTGACAGTGGTTGCGCTTGATTTTGCGTGTAAAGTCGAAATTGGTTTTTCTTCGAAGTTGTCCGGTCGGAAAAGGATCGCAGCTACATTGTTTTCGGTGAGTTTTCCATTCATTACAAATCGATATATTCGGGAATATAAATTGTCTACAATGAACGTAATATTTTCCACACTTTCCTTTAATAATTTCCACACTACCAATCCATTCAGCTCAAAAAGAAAATTTTTGCTTTCATTGTATTTTATTTCTGAAAATTCTGAGGGTTCTAGTATTTAGTTCCTACTAGTATTTTGCATATAAATTGTTTTTGGTTCATATCTGCCTGATTGGCATAAGTATTGTCATATTTTTCTCAATATTTTTGTACCTACTAACAACATAATATATTTTTTAATGTCCAATACATTTCTTGAGTTAAGTTACTGACCCGGGCAATTACTTACTCCGATTTTACTATGAGCGGAAACAAAAAATTATTTTCCATAATCTTTCGCTTTTCTTGTCAAGAGTTACGAAATACTTTCTGTATTTTTTCTCTTATTTGGGTCACGATGTAAAAATTACACGATCACGTTCATACATAATGTATTAAGACTTACGAACTCCAGTGAGATGTTTTAAATCGTTTTGTTCCTACTGTGTGAATATAAAGCACCTACTTACAGTACAGTCACGAGCATAAATATATCGCTATGAACAGCTTGGCAATAATATCTGATTGCAAGATTGATTCATTCATTAATAAATGACGGCAAATATCTGTGATCATTTGTGGAACGAAGTATAAAGTGGCAGCACAATTAAGTGGCATCGAAGGAACACCAAAACTATCATATCGACGCAAAGATATCTATAGGATTCTGCATCGGCTTCAAAGTATGAGTCAATGCAATGGTAAGGTCTACATGCTAAATTCAGAAGATTCTGATCTCGGTGTGATCGAACATTTCTGAATTCACTTTGGCAGCATAAATGCAATGGCTGTTTGTGTATGTGAGTTTAAAAGTTTGTAAACGCACTTAACGCACCCACAATACAGGATAAATTCTTAGTGTGAAGCAACGTTTTTTAAATAAACAAAAAAAAACCGCGACGTGATTTGACGTATCAATAAATTAATTACGTCAAATCGGTTCGTAAAATTCTCATGCAGATGCTAACATGGCCGTATTTACGACCGCGCCAAAATCGGATGCTAGAGAAAAGACTTGAACGCAAATTATCTTATTAGCATTATCAGTTCTGTCGTTTCTCCTAGCTGGATATTCTCCTAGCTAGATATTCTCCTAGTTATACAGGGTTCTCGGTAATTCCACCCATTCCTTGAAAGGGGTTATACTAGATAATCTAAGTTAAACTAAATCAGTATACAAAATAAACAATAAGTAATCTATAATTTGTAACTCTGAAACCATTAGTTTTCGACCTTTGTTTTTTATTTTAGCTGGCGGGAATTAATTTGTTGGAAATTACCTCTAGTATAACCTCTTTCAAGGAATAGTTCGAATTACCGAGCACTCTGTATATTCTTCTAACTAGACTTTCAAGCAAAAGAAAATCCATTGTCCTCGGGTACCTACCTAACTAAAATTGAGGTCTAAAAATTTTAAATTTATTAAAACAATTAAGAAAAAAGTTCTGTACGAGGGCAAAATCCTCCTCACAGGCATTTGGCCCTCGTACAGAACTTTTTTTTAAATTTAATTTTTTATATTTAAATGATCGTCTTTAGTTTAGTTTGTGACCTTCCTGTACGAGTCCCATTAAATACCTTTTCTTTCTTTCAATTGAATAATTTCGTAAAACAAGAACAAGCTTGTAGTTGAACTTTTTCACGCAAGGAAAACCGCTCATTACCTCGTTCGGTGTTTTCCCCAAATGAGTCTGCAACGAGACTGAAAACCGCAAACAGTGTTGTTTGTCGTGACTTGTGACTTGTTACTCTGACACTGATTAAAAGAACTGCCGTAAAGCTTTGGTTCTTAGGAAAGAGGATCCGTCCTTTATTTTCGAATTCGTTATTATTATAACGGCCGTCATGATAATCTGTCATTTTCACCAGTTTTTAACATAGACCCGAAAATTCAAAGACATACATGCACATCCACAATCCCGCACTAGGCCCGCCTGGTGGATTACGGCTCACTCGATGTCGAAAACGAAATCTCACCTAATTGCCAGGCGAGATCTCGACACCAGACTTAGCACAGAATGCATCCCACTTGTATCCAGCAGTGGGAACATTCACTAATTATGCCGATATGCTATGCGTCGGGTTTAGTTTTAATCGTAACTACTAGCTAATGCCAAGACAGGATGTATGCGTTACAATGCCTTTTTAATTTCATTGTTTTTGTTAGGAACCTTCTACGGTGCGCCCACAACAACTTCCCAAAGTTTCAGCACAATCGGTCGATACTAAAGTTGTCAAAAAATAATAGGCCCGTTTTGGCTTTCGTCAGTTGGTGCTGACATCTGCAACACAACGCGCCGTCACCCAGGCCTGGTCCTTATCGGACGGCGAACTACCCATCGCTCACAGTCCGCAAGCCCGCGCTTACGGTGGCCGGAAATCGGCTTGCGACGCCCGGGGCGTCTCCTGCGGTGACTAGGGGCGTGAGGGCGTGAACCTTGCCTCTCCTCCTCCCTCACGCATTCCGCCTCCTCCTTCGCGAGCATTACAGACTTCGCAGAAGGAGGTGACGGCTTTCCATGCACTCTCGCTCCGAACCAGGGCCGGGCAGAGTGATCGCCTCCGTGAGAACACGGCGGTGCTCCGCCCAAGCCGGGCAGACCTCCACCGTATTCTGTGCTAAGTCTGGTGTCGAGATCTAGCCAATCAGGTGACATTTCGTTTTCGACATCGAGTGGGCCGTAGGTAATCCACTACGTGGGCCTAGTGCGGGATTGTGAATAGTACCTATGTCTTTGAATTTTCGGGTCTAAGACATGCATGGGGGCTTCCTCATGAGGTTGCGTCAATGTTTACGCTAAACAAAGACGACATAAAGTGGTTTAACATCAACAAAAAATTAGCGCTAAGCTTGATTATGAGAACAGAGATGTCTGCAGAATACCTAACTTAGTAACTTTTTTGTCTAACCTCTTTGTCAACCTTGCAATAGCTCCGACACGAAGATGAAATCACACATTGCATCGTTGCGTTTACATTTCATTGCTTTCACTGAAGCTAAGTACCTACTTGCTGGCTATGCTGGCAGGACGAGGTATACCTAACCTACTTATAATAATATAGGTATACAAAACCGGCCAAGTGCGTGTCGAACCACGCTCAATGAAGAGTTCTGGAGTTGGATGAATTTATTCCAAGAACAAACTTAACATTGTAGTTGAAAATCATTTTCCCCCATACATTCCAACTGCAAATGTAAGTTTGTACGCACAATATTGAGTGACTTACTATAATCTATAAGTATAGGGCTATTCTCTGTATTAAAACAAAAAATTGGTTCAGCAGTTTTGGAGATAAGGGGAGAATGGTAAATTTTCGCCTATTTTCTTTAATAACTTTAAAGCTAATTATTTTATAATAAAAACATATTTTAAATCCTCATAACAAGTACTTTTATTTGAAATGTTACACGGTACAGTTTGCAAAACCTTTCTTTTTTATTTTCTAAATTTTCCCCCAAATGAGACCCCATAATACATTCAAAATTCATTTATTTACGTTAGACGTTCGTGTTTGGGTCACAGAAACTCATATGTATATCTACCTAATTTCAACTTAATCGGCTCAGTAGATTCGGAGCAAATCGGCTATGACAGACGGACAGACAGACAGCAGACAAGAACAAGACACACGAGTGATCCTATAAGGGTTCCATTTTTAACCCTAAAAACCTTAACCATTAAAACTTTTGAACTCTAAGAACGGTATTTTTTTTTGTGTATAGCATGACCATCACGCCTGTATCGCGCGAAAGGTTTGGCAGTGTTGTTGGTATAGTAGTAGACCCACATTCCGCGGTACTTTTAAGTATTTTGTAATAGAGAAACAAATTTAAATTCCGGGCTACTACTGAAAATCTATTTATTAGTAGATTGTGTCTTATGGGACCAAAATAATGTATTTAGGGCGAGAGCGATTGTTTGAATCCTAAGCGTAGCGAGGGATTCAAAGTACGTCGGTCGAGGTTAAATATTGTTGGTATCTACCGCACACTCTGCTTTTCACTCCCCTCTATGAAAAATAAATAAGAGATGCTTTTATATTAATATTAGATAATTACGTTTTTGCAATGTTGGAAGATTATTGATAGCCGTCGTGTCTGCATGCGCGCTTTCTTTATTACCAGCCAGGAGTTTATCGAAGCGAATTGAGTTCAAACTTTTTAATTAAATAATGTTTCAAATTCAAAAGTCATTTAGTCACTGTTATTAAGTGCGCCGGAATGACCCATTTTGCTCGCTCTTATCGAGGAACCCTTCGGCACTTTTCGAACAGACGGTATGAAAATCAAGTTTGTATAAATACCTACTGTTCCATTAGCCTAAGCGTATCACTTTTTTATGTTCATAATAGTCCAAATAAGAGTTTTAGGAAAAGAATAAAAATTGGAAAGATTCCCGAATTCGTCGGGTCAGCTGGTTTTTTAATTTAAAAAAACATAGGCAGTGATGGGGGACTGCCGACAGAGTGAAAACTTATCGCTCAACGCGCCTAATGAAGTTTTCACTTCAATACAACAATGATTGTCTAAAACAGAGTTTAAACAATGTACAAATTAAAATTTTCACGTAGTCAATTTAACTTCATTTACTGTTACTACAGCATGTTCGGTGACGCAAACCCATAGTTCGCCGTAACCGCAAACGCAAAGCATAGTTTTTCCGCTACCAAAAATTGTTCAACGCGCCTAATGCTTCGTTCCCCGGACCAGGCAGAGGCAAGGGTTCTTGCAGTCAAATCTTCTTACCCTACGGCTCATTGTTGCGATAACGCGAACTGTATTTCACGCGCTCTCTGTTGTACAGCGAGACGTCGACCGGTGTGCGAAAGAGCGCGCGAAGTGGAGTTCGCGCTGCAGTTTTCACTGCAAGAACCCTTGCCTCTGCCTGATCCGGGGAACGAACCGTGGACCACCTTGGCACTTGCTAATTAAAACGCGAACTTAAGGCATCTTTCTTTCTTTCTTTCAAGACAGTGTAAATAACCTCAATTAAAATGCGACCAAGTCCAAGTAAAAAAAACCCCGAAAAAACACGGTTCTTGTATGTTTTCTTTCATTTTTTACTTTATTTTATGTAGCCTCTACCCGCGACTTCGTTCGCTTGTTTCTTGTTTTACCATAAAATATACACTTGGCAATACTGTAGCTACCCATTAGTGAAAGAATTTTCGGAATTCGATCAGCAGTTCCGAAGATTACCCCCTACAACCTCACAAACTTTTCCTCTTTATACAACATTAGTTTTTGTTTATACTAAACCTGAAAAGGGGTCATTGTACTTATCATTTCGGACCATTTTTTCTATGGGACCAACCTTGAAATCGCGAAATAAAAATCAGGTGTTCCATACATTTTGTCGATTTAAGTGAACACAAATGTAGGGAACAGCTGATTTTTTTTTCGTGGTTTCAGGGTTGGTCCCTTAGACAAAATTGTTCAAAATGATGAGTACAATGACCCCTTTTCGGGTTTAGTATAAACAAAAACTAATGTTGTATTATTAGTATAGATTTATTATTTGTTGTTAAATAGCGGCCATAAATTTACACATTTTGAGTGTCTATACCTATTACAGTTCATATGATACAGCTTTGTGACAGATGGACGAACGGACAGCGGTCCCGTTGGCACCTTTTGTCTACGGAACCCTAAAAATGTTCCTCCCAGTGCTTTATTCAACAAAATCTCGCAGACACGCAACTTGAAGAGCTGACTCGTAAAAATAAAAGTTCGTAAAGTAACGAAGATTTAAGGCGCAGTGCAAGAAATGTAGCCGGTCACTCTAATTAATGAGAATTTAAGAGAAAAGAGAGGAAACGCCAGTTATTTGTTTTTTTAGGGGTTCAGAAATGTCGTTTATCCTTCCTTCCAAATTGTAATAAGTGTCTTAATAAAGATGAGTTAAAGAATTATGAGATTTTTGTAGCAATATTAAAAGTAGAATATGGATCTATGCGATGATTCCCCAGGGGGTTGCAGATGGCATTCGTTATTCGTCAATCCGAAAGTAGAGATATTCTTTCACGTATTTGGCGTTGGCGAAAGGTTTCACGAAGAAATGAATATAAGCGGATAAAGAATTCTTCTTAGGGACCCAAACTCATAGCAATTTCAATTAAACCATTTTCAAGCACTTTTCAATTGTCAAAGAGTCGGTCGGTCGGAAAGATGAAACTATAGTTGCCCATTCCAAAGCGTAGTAGGGTCCTATGGAGAAGATATTGCAAGAAATTTTATGGACACTCTTTTGAATCAAAATATATAAATCTATAACCGTTTGATTTGTTAACAAACCAAATATCGTAGTGTCCTCTTCAATTTTTTTTGTAATAAGGTCAAGGGAATATATCAGGGTCCCAAGTCTGCTATTTTTATAAATTCAGTCATTCCAACACGATCCCATTGTCATTTTGCTAAAAGTTCGTAATCTGCTAAATCATAATGGTCGATCATTGGTCGGTCAATGTTCTCGTAATAGAATTGTGTTACTTATAATGGCGTTGTCGTATTGCCATTATTATAAAACCCATTAGTAGAAATGTCATTCATTTGTCACGAGATTACCAAAAAATGCAATTTTTTTCAATGTAGTGTCAGTGGCCGACCATTACAAAGTCATAATGACGCCATTATAATAGTAGATTACCAAACTTATCAAAATCAACAATTATGAAATCAATGATCGACCATTCTGACACTATTGTAATAGCAGACTTGAGGCCCTGGAGGATAGGCAGTACAGTTTTCCTAAATCGTTATCTAATGAAAACAAATGGTGACGTTATGGAATTTCCGTTAGAAACCATGGGTGGCCCATATTTAGCTGGGGACGTTTACGATCCGAGAAATGTAATAAAACAAGTCCGACTCCGTATAGCTATTGAATTAAATGAAACGGCATTACTCGTCGTGATGGATTCACATATATACATAAACTCACGTCTTTTTCTCATGGGGGTAGGCAGAAACTAACACAACGACACTTGCTACTATCCTACAATTTAATTTCAACAAGGTTTTTAGTTTTATAATTTAAATAATACTTATTTAATTTAGTTTTTTTTTAATATTGTAGAATGTGAGAACGTTGTTGGCTTAATAGACTGTAGATTTGTAGACTATTTTATATTTTGTTAAGTACCTGGTACTTGTTGACGGGCCTAAACTGTCCTCCCATACCTATTAACACTGTAATTTTGAAAACATTGTAAAAGCCAATTATTTTTTAAAAGAGTGGAGTTTCTTCACCTAGCTTCTGACGTTTCATAAGTGCCCATTTAGGTTTTTGTGAAATAAAATATTTTGATTTTGATTCTTTACATACTTCTTTTGCTTCGTTCACGTTCATACATCTGGTTATACACGCACTCCGCTTGCGAGAACTATGCACCTGACCTTTCTGAAGAAGATCACTGATAATAAACTAATCTATCCGATTATCGTGATAGATTAATCCGTGCAAAGCTGATCCCAAAGTTAAGCGTTTGAACAGTTTCGTTTGCGATAGGTTGGTATATTACTTACTATATCGGAGACTTCCTTTGCCAATCTTCCCATGACCCCGACTTGAGCAAGTGGAGATAAATAAAATGCTAATGGTTTGCAATGGCACGCGTCCAACACTTTGGTACGTAAACGCTTTTACCATGAATCTTATGCGGTCTGTTTGAAATTACTATAGTGAATCGTTTTTAGATGTTTCCTTAAAAGCATTTGGTTTAAAAACCATAACTAAGAAATTACCCGAATAATGAGTTCCGTGCATATTAAATGGTCTATACGAAAGTCATAAAATAAAATAACTAGAATTAAAATTACTGTAAGGATTACCGTAACACGTTATAATAGAGGACGGCCAAAACACGATGGATGGATCAGGCTGAAAGAAAGAGTAGCCATCTCAGTAACTCCGACTGAAATGGCGGCTAACGGAGAAGTAGAAAGAAGAAAAAGCTGCGATGACCCCAAACAGGACGACGATGATGATTGTGACACGTAGTGTTCTGTAGTCTGTCCTCAGATTTGTATGAAATTACTAAACAACAATAATGGTTTGCAGAATTTCTTAATAAAATATGATACCCATCCAAAAGATATGCTACATCACTGTCGAATTAATGCTAATACATTTTGCATAATTGAGATTGGGATGCAGTGTAAGGGGCGGGACAAACAGAAAAGACGTAAGACGAGGACGCGTCGCAGACGCGGCGCCCCTTCAATAAATTTTCATACAAAATGTATAGAAGCGTCGCGCGCGACACAAAATACACAGAAAAGACAGGGCGCGGACGAGTCACGGTCACAGGCACATACGTCTGCGACGCGTCCTCGTCTTGCATCATTTCTGTATGTCCCGGCCCTAAGCGCTCATCAATCTGTACTGGCTTTATTTGAGTTTGTTAGAGAATGGAAAAGTCAATGAAAATGTGAAAGGATTATGGAAAGTTGGGGCTTTTCCATACCTTGTCTTAATAACAAGATTACTTTGATTTTTCTTTAACACTTTCTATCAATATTTTGTTGAGGAATTAGATTGGTTTGTGAAAATGCGAATATGAATTGTATAGTTCTTTATAAATTTGCAAGGGCCATAGGTAATTGCGATAACCTTTGGAGCAGATGAGTCCGTACGGGAAGAAGAGGACCAGTCAGATATGCCTGCGGTGGATTGATGACCTAAAAGAAGTCTGAGATGTCACAGGCAAGTGGCAACTTGTGATAGGTGTTTGTGTAGACCGCGAAAGACTCAGTTGATTGAATGATAATTATAGGAATTACAGATCAGATGTAGTTAAGTTCTTTGCCATTGCAATAATAATTTTATTTTTACACAGTGAATTTGGTGGTTCAATTTTAGCCAGTCGAATTGCATTCACACGAGTTGTTTGTAGAAAATGTAACGTCGACACTTAATCAAAATTCCGGAATAGATCGCCTGAAAAAAATGATCGACATTGAGTGCCAAGATATGCGTGTCGGCACGTGAATCTTCTATTAAAACTATGTAAAAACAACTTCAGCATGTTTAAAGTTTTTCTCTCACCACAAAAACATAGGAATCACTTTTTACAAACGAATCAGATAAAAAGAAAAGTTGGGCCGAAAGACGGGCAAAATCCCTCGTATAATTTTATTGGCAGAATAGTTTTAGGAGATAGACAAGTCAGCAACTATGGAAAAGTTTATGACTACGGAGTGATCAGACGAAAATATCTCCATAGGATCACAGGCAACGAGTTTGTACGGTGTGCGGGAAAAACATGTCTGTGATTGGACGATCATCACGTCGCGGCGATGTCCTGGTAGTTCCTGATTGGGGAGTGTCGTGGTCTTATACGCATTGCTGTTAATTACACCGATATTTGCGCTTATATAGTCTGTTACAAAAGTAACTAATGAAAATGATACAAATAATAATTGTTGGAAAAAGTGTTGAGATATACCTAAAGAGGAAACCTTCTAAATACAGATGAATGTGTTACTGATTCCCTTTAGTGAGTGATTGCGTAAGAATTTAACCTCTTGGTACAGATAATACATCAGTTCATGCTATGCGTCGAATATTGAAGAGTCACGCTGCGGCAAAAACTATCGTGTCCGAACAAATATTACAAGCTCTGATTGATTGTATGACTCAGCACTGTCAGCATTTTGTTTATTTATTTATTCCACGAACGAAGCTATTTACTTTCGGTATTTTCTACTTGCAAATTAAATTCCTTTTAGTGGGAGTTCCTTCATAGATTGGTATCTTCTTGGTTGGCAATCATTGTGCGATCGGTATGAAATTAAAAAGAAATAGTACGATCTATTAATTTGGTTGAAGCTAGTTATTTTTAAGCTGATAATACAAATATAAATTCTCGCCTTCCCATGGACAGGCAGAAACTACAGAACGCCATCTGATTCGATCCTTACATACTCCTTTTGCTTCGTTTACGTTCATACATCTAGTCACGCCGGTTGCGAGTACTACGCACCTGACCTTTCTGAAGAACATCACCAATAAGGTCACTATACTCGTATTATGTCCTTTTAGGGTGCCCGTGCCGGCGTTTACACTCACATCTGCTTTGTGATAGTTGAAAGTTGATAATTATTCATAAAATGTGTACTTTCATCGTAGTATAGTAATATAACGTACGCACCTTGGAATGTTGAATGGAGAAATCCCTATTTCATAATTTTAATGATAACAAGTCAATTGCAATTGTTTTTAGTTAATTATGTTTGTAAATTCGTAAAATTCTTGCGATACATACGAGTAAGTGTAAATGGAGAAATTCCTGTATCACAATCTTCGATCAATAATAGTATATTGATCGAAGGTCACAATCAAACCCTTATGGTTTCTAACTACATAAAATCACGCCTTGTTTGCCCGAAGGTTTGGGCAAAAGTCTACTTAAAGTAAATCCACATTTCGCCAGTTATGTTAAGTAATAGGGGACGACGGGGGGGTGGACGTCTTTTGGGTGAAATGATGATGATGAAGAATAGGGGACGGGTTCCGTGTGGTGCCGGACGTAAAGAATAGCACTGCCTATTTCTTCCCGTGGGTGTCGTAAAAGGCGACTAAGGGACTTACTAGATAATGGGCAGCAGCGTTCTCTATGCATTTTTAAAACCGTACTGCGATCGTCAACCCGCCTGCCAAGCGTGGCGATTATGGCAAAACCCTCCCTTTTTGGGGGAGGCCTAAGTCTAGCAGTGGACGTCTTTCGGCTGATATGATTATGATGAATAGGGGACGAGCCTATTGCCATCAACCGGGCACAAATGCAAACTCCGGGCTACTAATGAAAAATTCCAGAAAGAAAAACCCAATAACAGTTTGTCCGACCTGGAGATCAAACCCAGGAGGTCATGCTCAGCAGTAGCGCGTGCGACCACTAGACTAATGAGGCAGTCAACCCAATAACAACAGCTACAACCTCTACATATCATTTCGAGAAATTTTTGCTTTGTGCAATGAAATCGTCTAATCGTGAACGCTAAATCGCTGAAAACCAGCGCTGGGGCCTATGTCGTAGGGTGGCAGCATGCTGAGCGATGGCCGTTTTGCGTGGATATGACGCATTGTTTCCCCCAACTTATTCTTTTTTATGTTTGTGTTCTTAAAGAAAGAATCATGTTTTCGGCAAATAAACGTATTTTATTTGTTTTTCCTTTTAAGTGTTAAATACGAGTATGCAACTGGTTGCTATCATTATGTACACAATTTGCAATTACTTTTGGTCTATTAACAATTCGTCGACGTTCAACTGAGCATAAAAATAGCCATTCGTGCTACTTTCCGAAAAACATTTTCTTTGTACAAAAAAGCCCTTTTTTTCTCCAATTTGCCCCTAATTTATTCAGTTTCAACTTTCTGTCCCTCGTGCTCTGTGAAAGCCGAGGACCCTCAGTAATTTGGTAAGTACCTGCCTTTGCACGATTACCGTCTAATTGTCACAATTTACCTACCTACATCTCCACGAATTTCGTTTGTGGCCGCGCAGCTAAAAATATTTTAGTGAGTACAAAAGGAGTTTCTTCTATATATGTACGAAGGTTTTGCTAAACAAAAGCTGTAATATTTAATGAGGTTCTTTGAGGGTTTAAAAAGTCAGGATAGCAGTGGTGGCCCAGTGGTAACGGCTGCGACTTACGAGTTGTAGGCCATAGGTTCGAACTCAGCCAGACGCTTTACTTTGAGTAAATTATTTCATCACCACTGCTCTCAAAACGGTGAAGGAAAACATTGTGACGAACCAAAGTCCTAGAACCAAAAATTCGAAAATATGTGACATATACCCAAACAACTCTAACTAACAACCAACAACAACTAACTAACACTACTACACACACACACACTACAGACACACACACTACAGACACACACACACTACTACTCTTAGTATAACTCTAATGAGTTTATGTTTGCGCCAACTTACCTATATGTATCAAACTCAAAACATTTATTTCGATTAAACCTATTACAGGGACTTTTGAATTGTCAAAGAGTCGGTCAGTTAGTCAGAAAGTTGAAGATATTTGCCCATTCCAAAACGTAGATCTATATGGAGAAGAATAGGCAAGAAACTCCAAGGACACTCTTTTAAAGTAAGATATATACATTATTCTTGTTGCTTCTATATGTGAGAACAATGTAAAAATATTAAATTGTCTATTTAAAAAACAATTCAAAATATAAGATTAAAAGATTACAAATAAGCCCTGGCAGTTAAGAGAAGACCAGTCTCAACTGAAGGCGCCCGTTCACGAACATGAAGCGTGGATCAGCACCATCCAACTCAACCATTTTGTAGGGAACCGAATGATCCAACACACGCGCCACCATCAGCGAGCCATTTAAGTGAGCATGACATACTCTCAACTGCCACGCTTTTTTAAGTCAACATACATCTTATTATAATAAACGGCTCCATGGTACTCACATTAACAAAAATGAAAAAAAAAAAAAAATTGCTTCTAAATTATACAAAACTAGAGCTTGCAATGTATTTCAAAAATTAATAAAATTTTACTAGCAAAAGGAAAATTATTATTACTTATTAAAGTATTCAACAACTAAAACTTGATTACATTTTCTTCTTCTTCTTAGTCGTCTTCGATTACATTTTATAAAATCGATATGATTGTAATGTCAGAACATAAAAAAAAGGGGGAAGCATCTCTTCCAAATATTATAATTTTAACAAGTGAGCCCAAGTGGTTGTGAAGCAGGACCAGCATTAAGCCAAGCATTTTTATCTACGATATAATCATCCAACCTATAATATGCTCATAGTGTGCGTTTAATGCATGTTTTAAATTTCTTCTCATTTAGTTGAAGAATATCGAGTGGTATTTTATTATAACATTTTACACAGTACCCCATAAAAGAAGTGAGTACTTGTGACAATCTGAAACGTGGTTGATCTAATTTGTTCCTATTTCTAGTGTTAAAATTATGCCTATCACTTAACTTACTGAAGAGATGTAGTATAAAAATGTAACTGTATTACTGAATAAATAAATAAATAAATAATACCAACCCTCACTGGGCCCGCAAAGTGGATTATTGCCCACTCCCTCTTACAAAGAGGAGGCCTGTGTCCCAGCAGTGGGAACATTATAGGCTGATTATGTTATGTTAAAAAGCCAGGAACGTGGACGTGGGGCTGACTGCCCAGGACATGTCAGACATCACTTCATCATAATACAATTACATACTTATATAACATCTCATCATAAACATCACAGCTTCAAAGGGTTTATATTGTTCAATTATTTATTTGATGTCATTGTATCGCCGGTTTTAACAGCATAGGGAATAATAATATTTCATCCCCCGAATAACACCGTCCCGCGGGCAATTTCCCCACATTTACATGCAAATGGAATGTTATTAAAATTATGAGCACTTTTTATCCCTTCGGGGCAGAAATTATTTCGGGATCGCTTACTGAAATAACTTATTTTATTCGAGCCTTTATTATTTAATGACAAGCGTGCCACCGATGGAATTTCTGATCGGCAGAATTCACGAACTTCCAAAATTTCATCGCCTATTTATCTCTATAAGGGGAATTTAAAAAAATCATGCGTATTCCTCACCTACATCGGTATAAAAGGAACTCTAGTGTAAAATTTCATGCTTTTAGAGCCAGTGGTTCAGGCTGTGCGTAGTCTTTCAGTCAGGGAATGAAACAATGAATTTGAGAAGGTGTTAGCACCTTTTAAAATCCTTGTGGAATGGAGACCTAAATCCGGATGAACAAGTTTTGGTCAGCAAGGCAGGTAGCTGACCACTTCGTAAAATCGTGTCTTCGGATCTGTATTTTAGTTTTTTCAACCCGTAAAATACTTATTATTAAGATGTCCGTGACTACCGCCGGACCACCAACGCCAATCGCTTCCATATTTGGCAATTAATTAGTGCTCAATTGGTGCTAATTAGTGCTCAAACAACAGAATTGGTGCCTTAGTAGTTTTGGAGATAATCGACTTTGAAGATGGTCCGGCCTACGCTCTCTTCAGCTGGACCACAATGAGCGCCGAAAAAGAGGGCATGCTACAGCTATTCTAAGTATACAAATAATAACGAACTTCCTGCGGACGTGCAAAATAAATACCTCTGTGACCCTAAAAAAGCAAAATGTTTATTAAAAAAGCATTTTCTGCAAACTACAAACACAGCACTACACACAGCAGCAGCTGCAGTATGCACTTTAGTTGACTACCATAATTTCATTGTGTTGTTATTATATTATTTAAGAAGCAGGGATCGGAGTATCGGTGTATTCAATAAAATTTTAATTTTTCAATATTTTTAAAATCAAGAATAAATATCCTTCTACATGCGGCCCTGGTATTACGCCTAGATTCCGATCTCTGATAATAATTAAGTAAACTCACAAGCTTACAGTATAGATTGTTACTTTGTAGTACCTATATTATAGTTAAGTATAAATATAATTTCCGAACTCACTAGCCATGTATAAGCCATCAAAGGCTTCTGTGGTTTTTAGCATAATTATTAACTCTGCGATATATATTTTTTTGAAAATCATTAAAAAAAATAAAAAAATAGTGCAATTAAATGTGATTCATTTCGTAAGAAAAACAGAACTGAAACATTTGTATTCACAGAGAAATCAACGATGATAACTTTCGCGCGCTCGTTCAGCAGGCTTTTTTTTTCCTCAAACCTACGTAGAAAATTAGTGCTTACAACGTTCTCATATTCACATAGCAAACATACAAAAAAACATACAGTTGAATTGAGAACCTCCTATTTATTTGAAGTCGGTTTCATGCGGTTTTTACCAACTCAAGTAGCATTATAAGCTGTATACAAGCTGTATTTAAGTTCGTAAAATTTTTCACCCGCGCTTTCTGCTGTCTTACTTAGAAATAATGTAAAACATGCCATTTGGAGTTTAGGTTTCAGCATACAAACCCCCAGGCTGTTATAAAAGCTTTTAAAGATCTTAAAATTAAATCAACAGAGAATCTCTGGGGAATGTCAATCAATCAATCTTTATTTGTCTGTAAAAGATCTATCATCAAAACCATTGTGCCCATTTAGCTTTCATATTTAACACAAGTGTGGACCAAGAAGTCTTTCCGGATCTCATGAAACACAGTAAAGTAGTTCCTTTGTTCAAATGCGGAGATAGTAAAGAACCCAACAATTATAGGCCTGTGTCAATTCTGCCAGTTCTCAGTAAGGTGTTTGAAAAGTTGATGCTCAATCAAATGTTACGTCACAATAATAAAAATCTTTCATGAACAGTACGGTTTCACCAAAGGGCGTTTTACCACTGACGCCGGTGTCACCCTAATAAAAAACATCTTTAAAGCCTGGGAGGAAGCACAAGATGCCATTGGATTCTTTTGCGACCTCTCTAAGGCTTTCGATTGCGTAAACAGAAATGTCTCATACATTTCTGCTGAAACTAGAGCACTATGAGATTAGGAATACAGCTCGTGATTTACTAAGATCATACCTGAAAGATAGAAAGGTTAAGGTTCAATGGCAATGGGCGTTCCCCAAGGTTCGATATTGGGTCCATTTCTCCTTTTAAGTTTACATTAACGATTTACCCCAATTACTTCAAAATCAACCGAAGATGGTGTTAATTGCAGATGACACATCATTGATATTTAAATTATACGAGTAGACCGACGGTCACAAAATCTTGACGACGTGAATATCTCTATTCTTCAGGTCCAAAATTGGTTTACGGTAGATAATTTGGTACTAAATAAGGAAAAAACCCAATGCATTAGATTTAAATTACCTAATGTAAGATAAGTAGCGATTGTGATATCATATTGAATGGAGAAAAACTGGAATTTATTAATCAAACGGTTTTCCTAGGAATCACTCTAGACGAGAAACTACAATGGGGACCACATAAAACATCTCTTGCGGGGCGGCTAAGTTCGGCTGCTTATGCTGTTAGAAAGATAAGACAGATAATAGATGTAGAAACCGCGCGTTTGGTCTATTTTAGCTACTTCCACAGCATTATGTCGTACGGCACTTCACTGTGGGGTCGGGCTGTTGACATTGATCCCATCTTTATTTTGCAAAAGAGAGCTGTCAGAGCCATTTATAATCTACGTCACCGAGAATCTCTTAGGGCACTATTTAAAAGGAATAATATTATGACGGTACCTTGCCAATTCATTTATGAAAATATTATGTACGTAATAAAAAAATTACATCTTCTTAATAAAATTAGTGATAGACATCATTTTAATACTAGAAATAAAGATAAGGGATCAGGGCTTATTTGTAATATTTTATATTGTTTTTAAATAATTTATTTTTTTAACATTGTTCTCACATAAATTCATCTTTCAAATTTCATCTTGGCAAAGAAAGTTAATATACAAACAGTTCTTATAGCATACCATGGCATTGTTTCCTCAGAATTGAGATTTGGCATAGTTTTTTGGGGCAACTGTGCTGAAAGAGAAACTATATTTAGAACACAAAAAAGATGTTTACGATGTATGGTAGGCCTAAGAACTACTGATAGCTGTGTGCCTGTTTTCAAATCATTAAAAATCTTGACTTTTCCATGCCTATATATATTTGAAGTAGCAGTGTTTGTTAAATGTAACATGAACCTGTTTCCTGCGATAACAGATATTAGAAAACGGACCAACCAACTTAGATCTCAATACAAAACCATGTTGTGTACTAGTAAACATAAAACAGCACTAGCAAGGAAAAGTATTTTAGGCATGGCTCCGGTTATTTACAATAAAATTCCTGATAGCATTAAGAATGAAAATTTGCACAACTTTAAAGGAAAATTAAAGAATTTTTTAATAGAAAAATGCTATTATTCAATCACCGATTATTTGAATGACATGCCGTTATAAAATTCCTGACATTTCACAAATAACAATTGATCTTCCTTATTGACATTTAATTTTAATTTATGACATAATTCACTTTCTTTAACATTCTTTAATTGCTGACAATTTTCATTTTATTACAATAACTGCGGACATGTTTCATATTTTATTTTTTTCCAATATGTACACATAATTTATCTGATTGACATTGTTCTGTGTGATTTAATTATATTTGCATGTAATACTATTTTTGTACGCCCTAGAGGCAAAACATAGCGCCCTCAATAGATTACCATATCACAACTTATAATTGTACCTATGTTTTACAATAAATAAATGAATTTGAATTTGAATAAAGAAGTGACAAGAATAATGTACCCAGGATTATGTAATATCTTGATTTAAAAGAGTGTCTTTGGAGTTTCTTGCCTATTCTTCTCCATTGAGATCTACGTTTTGGAATGGACAAATAGCTTCAACTTTCTGACTAACTGACCGACTCTTTGTCAGTTACAAAGTGCCTGTAATAGGTTTAATTGAAATAAATGCTTTGAATTTGAGTTTCAAACTTCATCGTATTTTTCTATCGTCTATTATTCTTTCTCTGCTGACAAAATAGGGTAAAAAACATACCATAGCGCCTGTTTTTCTTGTAGAGGTAGGTAGGGGTATATTTAGGATGTAAAAAGACCCATCACATCAATTTACATTCTGTATATCAAACTGAGCACAAATTATTACACACATATTGAGCAAAAATTAAAGCACGTTAAGCTGTTGATCCTGGTCTGGTGGGTCTGATAACGAATCTTACCAAGGGGTATCGTGTTACCCAGTAACTGAGTTGTGGAGGTCAGATAGGCAGGCGTTCCATGTAAAATACTGGTATTCAGCTGCATCCGGTTAGACTGGAAGCCGCCCCCATCATAGATGGGAAGAAGCGGGCAGATTGATTGAGCAAAAAATATTGTTAGGAAACTACTTTAATTTTTGGTGTGAAAAACGCTGTTTACGGCAACACGCAATGTAAAGTACGCAAATAAATTAGCTTATACGTCAGTTGTAATAGAATCGATTTCGTGAAAAAAGTACCTAAAAAAACGTTTGAACGTTAAGAATTAAAACCTTCAATATCTTCGTAACCACAATATTCCCAGGTATGGTCCAATACAAAAAATGATCACAATGACGGGAAGAACTCTCGGCTTCGACATTTTGCCAGTTATGTTTCAGTCCCATAATATGGGAACATCCGTAGGTCGATATAAGCGAGAAATCCCTGATAACCACTGAACTAACAGCCGGTCTTCCAATAGCTTCTATATACGGTACTGAACAAATGACATGTATGAAACCCTGCATACGCCCATGAGCGAAATCGAAATCAAAATCAAAAGTCATTTATTCAAACTAGGCTGAGAATCAGCACATTTCGAACGTCAAAAACTACATGAGACAGTCCCCCAAAAACGCACACCCGTCACCACTTCCTAGTGCTTTAGCTGGGAAGAAGAAGTGGCGCAACAAACTGCCTAGCAGCACAGCTGTCTGTTATAAAGGGCTTTGGGTTGTGGAGCTCCATGTATAATACTGGTATTCAGCTGTATCCGGTAAGACTGGAAGCAGACCCCAACATAGTTGGGAACAGGCGGGCAGATCGATTGAACATAACATCACGCTTGTAATTCTCGAAGGGTTAGGCAGAGGTGTACCTACCGATAGTACCTACACCCACATTTCGCAAGTTATGTTTGTCATCAACATCGCCACATGCGAACTACGCGTCACACTGACTATGACGTCTCGCAAAATCCTGCATCGCGCAAGCAGAGTTTACCGCGTGATTAGATATACAGTATGTAACAAAAACCCTGTTGTTCCTTTTAGGGACGTATATATTAACCTACAAGCACAACATTGGTGGAATTATCATTTAAAAAAATTAAGCATTGGCTGGTCGAGAAGTCAAAATATAGAATTAAAGAGGTAAGAAATCCGTTAAATATTTATATTAATTATTTTTGTTAAATGGCTTGATTTATTACGTGTATACCGATTCTTAAAACGTAGGTAGAAGGAACAACAGGGTTTTTGTTACATATTGTATACAATATCCCGACATCAATTGTTGGGCAGTTGCCGACCAGACACAACTCCCGTCTGGTCGGACTTTACACCCTGTTCCTCATGCCACTAAACTGGTGACGCCGACGTGATCTGAACAGGCAACCTTCAACCCATGGTAGTGCCATGTAATGAGGGCAAGCCTATTGCTATCAACTGGGCAGGAATCCAGAGTATTACATAAATAGGTACCTTCGTATCAAAATCGAACAACAACGTAACAATAGGGTTATATTATCTATTTTATTCCGTCCGTTTTTGGGGGTATTACCGTATTACGTGAGCGGACATATTTAAACCGGCGGTAAATAGAGGAATCACGGGGATAGTATTATGTAATAGTGTTCGATACGTACGTCGATATGAAAGGGTAGTTTTGGCAGCACATTTTTGCATAGAAAGTCTGGGTATTATGTATCCAGAAATTTTATGGCATGGCAGTTGAAGCAGAAAATAATAAACCCATAAAAAATCTGTAGGAAAGATTTGAGAGTTAGTCAAATAAACAAGACGACATCGACATTAAACGAGAAGATGATTTTTTTTTAATCTTGGAGGGACTTCAGAGAGCATATATAACGACGACGATGCGAAAATGAAGGCATTTAAAAATCACAAGAACTTAAGGTCTCGGGATTTTTAACTATGATAAAAAGCAACCAAAAATTCATATTCATATTCTTACCATGGGCGACAATATAAGAAAAAGAAAGAATTCCTCACAGGTGGCTTAGTCAGCAGCCAGATAATAATAGAAAACATGCCTTGCAGATAAGGTAATGATAAGATTAACATAACGAGCTCATTGTTTATCTCCTCAAGGCAGTTTGTATATAATTAGTAAACAATGCACGTCTTCTTGCTATGAGTTACATCAGAATACCGAAGTGCACACTGAAATGCATGTCATGGTCCTAAAATGCGTGATGTGGACACACCTTTTAGGGTTAAGTGATAGGAAAATAAATCGAGGCTTTGCCTAGACAAGTAGTACCTACCTACTATTGTTGTCGTGTTTTAACATGGCAATAGCGGTCATTGACCCACCTCCATTTACTGGCCATTTTATTTCAAAAACTGCTGAATTAATTTATATCTCTTGTGATCTTCAAGATGTTCCAATCAGGGCTCGGAAACCGGTTAATTTTCTATGTAACCTTAACCGTTACTATAAAGGTTTTCAAAAATATTTCGTTAATTATTCAATATTTTGTTACCAAATCAATGCTGAACTTAAGGCGACGACAACCGACTTTTAATGATTTTATACTGAAGATCACGTCTAAACGTGTAGTGTTAATGATTTAAACAAAATATATCTTAAATTAGAGCATTTTTTCAATAACTCATTATGTGAATATTTAAGATTATATTTATATTACATAGTGAAATTAATTTGTAAAGTTATGTATAACGCGGATAAAAAACTGAGAAAGGCGCAAAATCTACAAAGCGTATTTTTCTGAAACCTTCACCAATTGAAATATAATTTATTTATTGATCTTTAAGTGTACGCGTTTTATTAAAATACCTTTTGTTTTGTGTGTAATAAATTCATAATGTGTCAAATTGGGGACAGCGCTCCTTGATGGGCGAGTCATATTACTGGCTGAACGTACGATGCGTTACGTGAGCTCAGTACAGAACACGCAAGCTAACCACTCAAGGTCATTGGAATATATCTGCGTCTTAATGCAATGAAGCAATCTTTGAAGCTAATATCAATTGCATCAAAAATAATTTGTATCTTCGGAAATACAAATTAACCGGTTTCAAGCCCTGGTTCCAAGAACAATTTTTTTTTCTGGTGTTCCGCAGGGGTCGATACTGGGTCCACTACTTTTTATCCTATTCATCAATGACATAAACACTTGTTTTAAAAATTGTGGTTTCCTTCTATATGCTGACGATCTTAAAGTATTTCGTAAAATAAGAACCGTTGAGGATTGTGTTAAATTGCAACAGGACCTTGATCGATTTTCTGCCTATTGTATGACCAATAAACTACATCTAAGTTTATCCAAATGTAAGTATATTTCTTTCACTAAAAAAAATAATAACGTTCAATTCACATACTCTCTCTGTAACACTCCTCTGGAAAAAGTTTCCCTAATTAAAGATTTAGGTGTACTCTTTGATTCAAAGTTACACTTTGATGCACACGTTGATCACGTCACGGCCAAGGGTTTTCAACTCTATGGCTTTGTAAGGCGGACCTGCAACACATTTAAGAAACCATCTACATTCTTATTACTGTACAAAGCACTTATTAGATCTCAACTGGAATACGCCACTTGTGTTTGGAACCCCATCTACAATAAATATAGTGACCAATTGGAATCAGTGCAACGTAAATATCTTAGGTTTCTCAACCATAAATTATTTAAGAGGTGGTCATCATATCACACACTTCTAGATAAATTTTCCTTGTCAACTCTTAAAGTAAGGAGACTGCATCATGATCAATCGTTCCTATACAAGATTTGTCACAATAAATTTGATTGTAATAACCTAATAAACCAAATATACCTTCGCATACCTAGTCGTTCCCAACGTATTCGTGATACTTATACTCACTGTCTATTCGCGCCGAAACGGTGCAGAACCAACGCAGGAGAACGAGCACCTTTACGTCGACTAATGAAAAGTTACAACGATAATTTTACCGATATTGACATATTTACATTGTCACTCGCACAGTTTAAAACCAGTATCATTAATAAACCCTTTTAGATCCCATTATAGCTTTAGTTCTTATATTCACACATCTAGTTTGTCACATTGTAAAACGTGTAAACGTGAATTTATTGTTTGCTAACTAAATTGTTTGCTAACTTTGCTTGGACCTTGCTGAAACTATTTTCGCTGTTGTATTAATTTGTGGATAACGATGCTGGTTGCGTGATTACTTATGTGTTTTATAAAATATCTGTACCTAAATATTAAGCATTATTGCGCAATTGTTTGTTATCCTGAAGAAATAAAAATAAAAATAAAATAAAAACCATCTGGGCACGCCACAATTGCGGCGGAAAGTCCCCTCTTTGAGGAGTGCCTAGAGCCACGAGGGGGTGGGCCACGGCGTCCTCACCTTCCGCCTGACGCAGGTCCTCACCGGACACGGTTGTTTCGGGAGGTTCCTGTTCAGGATAAAGCGGGAGGAAACGCCCGGGTGTCACCATTGTGTGGATCGCCCGGAGGACACGGTGGAGCATACGGTGGAGGTCTGCCCTGCTTGGGCGGAGCACCGCCGTGTCCTTACGGAGGCGAACGGCGGCGACGATCTCTCGCGTCCGGCCATTCGGAGCGAGAGTACATGGGAGGCCGTCACCTCCTTCTGCGAAACAGTAATGCTCGCGAAGGAGGAGGCGGAACGCATAAGGGTGAGGCAGAATGCCCGTCCTTCCGCCCTTAGTCGCCGCAGGAGACGCCCTGGGCGTCGGGAATCGCAGGCCGATTCCCGGCCACCGTAGGCGCGGGCTTGCGGACGGTGAGCGATGGGTAGCTCGCCGTCCGATAAGGACCAGGCCCGGGTCGACGGCGCGTTGTGTTCCACGCGCGCCTCAAAGAGACGTCAGCACCAATTGACGGGGTCCGAAAGGGCCAATGCCTGCCAGTTACGAGTCTGTCCGAAAGGGGTATCGTGGCTCTGGCACACAGGCAGTTGAAGGAACACGGTGGGTTTTAGTCAGTAAAAGTCTGACACTCCCGCTCGCTCCGCCCAGAGCTGGAGAAGTTATTTGATGATTTCCCACCCAAAATAAAAAAAAAGAAAAAAAAAAGGCCCTTGGAGAGATATTAGGGAATAGTTATTTATGATATTAGGGTGGTAAGTTGGTCTTTACAAACGAGTAGACGAGTGTAAGCCCGAGACGAAGTCGAGGGCTTACCATAGTCACGAGTTTGTAAATACCAATTTCCGCGCGTGTGTCATACAACGTTTTTCAACACATTTGCGAGAAAACAGTACAAATATAGGTAATAAAATAAGCCATCAAAACATTTTAAGAGAATGATCAAGTCTTCCATGATATAAAATAATTGTAAATCATTAAACAGCACTCACGATTTTGGCGGCTCATTCAAGACATCAGGTGCAGTACCTAGTAGATTCCATATTAATATCGGATTCCTCGCTTGAACTCATATTATTATTTTGTAAATATCAGTCGGAAAGTCGCAACAATCTTTGACATTTCTAATAAGAAAATGGCGCGAATTTGCAAATGGCGCCACGTGCACATGGTGAAAATTAGTACTACATCTTTCGTCACATTTTTTCTTTAATATTAAAGTGAGATAAACGTATTGAGCAAAAGCGCTTCCAAGGAGGTTCGATCATTCAGCTTATTTACTCTCGTAATTTGAAACTCCTTGGTGGAATTCTTATATATATTTTTTATGGTAATTAAAAAAAAACCGTAAAGGATACGCACGGTGCTATACAACGAAGGGGGCGGTAAAATATGTACTTAGGTGAGAGTACCTATTTTACCACCCGTTCCGTTGTATGGTGCGTAATTTTATAACTTTCGAACAATGTATACAGGCTTCGTAAATGCATTTTTTGAGCAAATGTGTTAAAAAGTCATTGACCGTTATTGACAAGCTAAAACGCGACAACTATCAGTCATCAGTCAGACAGAAATCACCCAATTCTGGTTACTTCGTTAAAAAAGAAGAAGAGGAGAAGAAGAGAAGTCTTCTTGACTTACATGTCAGGAAGACTTCTTTTGTGCCATTCTCTGTAAAAGATTAAGTTGTGCTTAACGTTGTCCTAAATATAACGTAGGTATATCACCGCAGCTCTACCCATCATATTATGCTTTTGCATAAATGATTTTGGAGGCGTGTTTATTGTTTATTGATGTTAAGTATCGCATTTTATAACAATATATTTTAAGAGAGTGCCCATGGAGGTTCTTGCCCGTTCTTCTCCGTAAGAACCTATTACGCTTAAGTCTCTCTATCTCTTTCTGAATGACCGAGTCCTTTGACAATTCAATAGTGGTTTAATTGAAATAAATGCTTTGAGCGTGAGTTAAATAGAACACTAATATATGTATTCATACTATCACTAACTAGAGGTAAATTTATTCGCAGTCACTCAAATAAAACAACAGACCTAAAAAATCCTAGATCCTAATTATAATGTTCGTGGAATAAGACGAACGAACGAACATTATAATTAGGATCTAGGAAAATACACCAGCGCAGTGGCTCAACGTATATAGTATATCAATCAGCCAACCTAACAAGGCATGTACTAGCTTCAGAGACATAAATTGGCTTATTACAGCGTTGTTCAATACACACACATAATGACGTAACATATGTACAAATGCGTGCACTAATGGGGGACCTCTCTCGCTTACATAAATATCATCGAAAATGGGGGTAGGTTACATCTATATTATAAATCAACTCAAATTATTTATTTCAAATAGGCACATAAAAGGCACTTTTTAACGTCAAGAAATACAACAAAAAAAAATAGAATTGATTCTAGTTGCCCCTTCCAAAAGGTAGTTTCATATGGAGAAGAATGGGCAAGAAACTCCACCGTTACTCTTTTAAAAATGTTTCACAATATTTTGTTGAAGTACATTAATAAACGTATTTTCTTTCTTTCTTTCTTATATGATTATATGTGAAGACGATGCACCTAGAATAAAATTACTATACCACAATAGGTCAAAATAATTAAAAATGAAGCAATGAAAAATAACTTGATCGATTGTAATGTATCTTGTTGGTATAAATCAATCACCTCAGCCTATCGCAGTCCACTGCTGGTCATAGGCTTCTCCCAGGCTGCGCCACAACACCCTGTCCTCCGCCTTCCGCATCCAGTCTGACCCAGCCATCTTCTTTAGGTCGTCGGTCCATCTAGCTAAGGGGCGGCCCACACTACGCTTGCCGATACGCGGTCTCCACTTCGGACTCGTCTGCTACATCGGCCATCGGTCCTTCGACAAACATGGCCAGCCCACTGCCACTTCAGTTTGCTTACTCTGCAAGCTATGTCGGTAACTCCGGTTCTTTTCCGGAATAATACTTTTTTTGGTATAAATAAATAAACTTAATTATGAGATAGATACATGGTGCCCACAAACATCGCAAAAGTATATGCTTTTCTAAAAAAAGAAAAAGAATAAGTCAGTGTGTGAGTTTAGGTAATCACAGAATTTAAAATCAATGTCTAATAATAATATATTATAAGTAATAACGCTGGAGAGTTTGAATGTTTGAACGCGCTAATCTCTGGAACTACAAGAAAAAATCTTTTTGCATTTGATAGCCCAGTTCTTGAGAAAGGGTATAGGCTATTTAACATCACACTACAACCCTTAGGAGCCCAGCAAAACGGCAAAAAGACAGAAAGAACGCTAAGCAAAAACGAAGTAACAGCGCAGGCGTTCAGAAATAATTAATAGTGTTTACGCCTTTTGTTCCCTAGTCTGTAGAACATTTTGTATCATTTAAAACCTAGCTACAGACACTGATTTAGAGTTAATAATGCTGTAAAGTAACCGACAGAGCTCGAACAATTGCCAAGCTTAAGTGGCAGTAGGCAGGGCACATTGCTCGCAGTACTGATGGCCGATGGGACCGAAAGGTTCTGGAGTGGCGAACACATACCGGAAGACGTAGCGTTGGAAGGGCTCCTACAAGGTGGACCGATGAACTTGTGAAGGCCGCAGGTATCCGCTGGATGCGGGAAGCACAGAACCGGTCGAAGTGGCGGTGCTTGGGGGAGGCCTATGTCCAGCAGGACGTCTTTCGGCTGAAATGATGATGATGATGATGAATGCTGTAAAACCTAGCTAATTAGTCACGCTTCACATGCAATCGACAATGGAATGCATACACTTATAAGTCCTCCAATATGTTTTACTAATCGATTTTATTTATTTTTAGGGCTAGGGCCCTAAAAATAAATAAAATCGATTAGTATTGTTACCATTAATTTTTGCTTGTATATCCAATAATTTTAATTAGAAGCGAATTTCTGATAAGCGTTAGAGACTTTAAAATTAATGATTTATAAAAATGTAGATTATACTTACTAAAAATTCTCACCATCGCATCCTTAATAATTTATTAATACATAACATAAACTCACGCCTTCTTCCCATGGGGGTAGGCAGAAACTATAGAACGCCACTTGCTACGCTCCTTACATACTCCTTTTGCTTCGCCTACGTTCATACATCTAATCATACACGCACGCCGGTTGCGACTACTACGCACCTGAGCTCTCTGAAGAACATCATCAATTTGGTCATGTTCTTCTAGCGGCATTTCCACTCACCTCAGCTTTTTAATTTATTAATTAATATTCTAAATGCAAAAGTCTGTCGGTTGGACGGTCTGTCTGTCCGTCGGTTACTGTATCACGCCATAACAGCTGAACGGAGTCCGCATACAGGTAGACCAGCAGGGTAATTGTGTAACACACGTAAAATGGCAATTATCGATTACCCCGCAGGAACTAGGTTAGGACTGGGTACTTTTTATCCTGGCAGTACGTGCCCGTGAGATAATTTCCGACCCCCACGTGGGCAAAGTCGCGGGCTAGGTATCAATGAATTTAGAAAAAGACTGATAGGGAAAGTGGAAAAAAACATTCAAAATAAAAAAAAATCAAAATCAAAATTTTATTTCACTTATCCACATGGCGTCGGTGGAGTTCTAACGGTGCGTAAGTCATTTTATGAGGTTTTGAGATATGAATGTCATTGGACAAAGCATAATGGCGCGCATCGTATCGACCAATCAAAACACGGTAACCTGACCAATAGAACGCGTTATTTGAAAAATAGTTACACTACGTATCTCAGTTTTTGGCACCAACACTGCGTATGTCAGGGTGCCAACACTGCGTATGTCAGCTAATCACGTACAAATTCGTCGTGCATCAAGTGCTCCGATGTTGTGATTTCGATTTAATTTTCATGGGTTCAAATCACCACAGAGTTCATTTGTATTAATAATTAAACACAATATGGCCTTAAGCGTAAGTTACATTAATTTCATACAGTTTGTTCACTCTCCTGTAAAGTAGCCATTTTTGACTTTCGTGCTGTTAGAACTTCACTGACGATGGACACTTATGAAACGTCAGAAGCTAGGTGCACGATTCCAATTAGTCGTTTCCTATGGAGAAGAGCCGGCAAGAAACTCCACGGTTACTCTTTTAAAAAAATTGGATTTTACAATGTTTTCAAATTACAGTGTTAATAGGTATGAGAGGACAGTGTAGGCATTGTAAGAACTCCTCAATTTGGCTTATTTAAATAAAATTATGGAAACATTAATAACTTCCTCTAGCATGTAGTCGAACTCAAATATTAACAAAAAAAACTTTGTAGAGTACATCACAACTACTATAAAATCCTGGAGAGGCCGACGAGGAATCGTTCAATCGTATTTGAGTCCTCAGATATTGACGCAAAAGATTTCATTGGACTAAAGGCTTCTATATACTGGCGCGACATCGCGCGACGCGACACCGGTAGAACAATTCCTTGAACTTTTCATAGAAATTGTTCTACGGGTACGACAATTTGCGCCAGTATGTAGAAGCCTTAACTCGAGGAGAAAGCGATTAGGTATTGGGACTAAATTTTTTTTTGTTCAATTCGGGAGATACGGATTTTCGTTACTGGTGGATTTAGGTGAAGTAAAATTTCGGTGGAGAGCCCGCTTAGGAGATTGAATCTTCTTTTTGCTTGCTGTTTGAATTTTTGGGAGTAAGCTGTATGGTTTTAGCATAGGCGCATTGTTGTTTACGAAATAGGAGTAATCCTCGTTGGTCTAGTGGTCGCAAGCGCTACCTCTGGGCAGGTCCTGGGTTTGATTCTTGAGTCGGGTAAAGTGTTATTGGGTTTTTCCATCTGGATTTTCTCAGTAGTAGCCTGGAGTCTAGATTCGTGCCCGGTTGATGGCTTAAGACTTTTCCCCCCACACTAGGAATTTCTCCTGTATTGTGGGTGCGTTTACAAACATTTAAATTCACATACACACACAGCCAGACCCGAAACAACTACTTGTAGGTCATACAAATATTTTTTCCGTGCGGGAATCGAACCCGCGACACGCAGCGCAGCAGTCAATCGCTTACCTAACTGCGCCAACCGTGCCGTCAACTCACCCCTTATTGCATAGGACTTTAACATAACTGTCGAAATGTGGGTGTACTATATTCGAGTAGGTACACCTCTGCCTAACCCTTAAGGGTTTACAGGTGTGAATGTGATCTTGTGTTTATTTGTAAAATAAATCATTAAGGTGTTAGGTACTTAAGGTGTTGCATGCATATTCGTGTTTTGTAGCAACTACTTAAGACGCAGATTTATGCCAGTGACCTTGAGTGGTTAGCTTGCGTGTTCTGTATTGAGCTCACGCAACGCGTCGTACGTTCAGCCAGTAATAGGACTCGCCCATCAAGGACCGCTGTCCCCAATTTGACGCATTATTAATTTATGATACACAAACAGAAAGTATTTTAATAAAACGCGTATACTAAAAGATCAATAATTAAATTATCTTAAAATTGGTGAAGGTTTCAGAAAAATACGCTTGGTAGATTCTGCACCATTCTCAGTTTTTTATCCGCGTTAGACTTAACTTTACAAATTAATTTCACAACCTATGTATTATAAACATAATCTAAAATATTTACATATTCAGTTACTGAGAAAATGCTCTAATTTATCATATATTTTTTTCCAATCATTAACACAACTCGTTTAGACGTGATCTTCAGTTTAAAATCATGAAAAGTCGGTTATCCCCTTAACCACAACACCTTGTGCCTAAAGTTGCTTTATTTGCGCTTGTAATACTATAAATATTTTCCTTATTGTACTGTCGCGAAAAAGCAAAGAAAGGTCGATATTTTCTTTACACTATGCACTTTTTATCGCTCGTACATTGTCTTTAGTTTTATTTTCAAATGTTCTTAGAAAAGCCTTCGTTCCAATCTAGCCTATCCTAGGTTCAAGTTTCTTATTAAATAGCTGCTCACTCCGCTTTTAAAGCCGACTTAGGCGGGAGCAAATTATTGGAAAAGGTCAGGGAAGCCTTCGGCCTGCACTGGGTAAATAAAATCTAATAAGAATTTGTTATCGCTACTATACATATACGTTACTACGGTCTACGGTTGTACTACGTTTTTTTAACTGTTTTTAAGAGGATTTGAACCTACCAATTGCGTGCACTGACTGGACAGGTCCACTCAATCTGTGTGGTTCAATCTGAGTACCGAGTTCAAGTGAAAGAATTTTATAAAAGCTGACTTTTCATAATACAAGATGTCCGTTTGGTGCCGGACTTAAAGAATAGAATCATCCCATTTCTTCCCGTGGGTGTCGTAAAAGGCGACTAAGGGACTTACTAGAGAATGGGCAGCAGCGTTCTCTGTGCATTTTAACATCATACTGCGATCGCCAACCCGCCTGCCAAGCGTGGCGATTATGGCAAACCCCGCCTTTAGGGGAGGCTTATGTCCAGCTGTGGACGTCTTTCGGCAGAAAAGATGATGTTCTACTATTATTTTCTAGAAAATACATCACCAATGAAAATAATTTTCGCTGTTGGTTTCAGTGATCAATTTACACGCCACCTGCTATACGATCCTTACATATTTCCTTTTGCTTCCTTTTTGTTCACTAAGTATTTTTCGTCTACTATGCGATAAACAGTACCCCCTTACAATTTATCTCGCATTCCCAATCTTCGAGCAAAAATCCAATTAGCCGAGTAAAAATTACGACCCTCTCTCCTAATTACTCGTAATGAAGTTAATCTCACTACAGGGTGCAATAATCGAATCGATACGACTAATTGAAATCGATTGTAATACCGATATGTTTGTCCGAGTGGAGCCATTCCAGTAATTGCTGTGTCAATAAAAAGGGAGGTAATTGGAGGGTAGTATCAGCCAACATCAGGGTATCAGCGGGGGGTCAATCTAACAATATTGTTTTACCTTCAATACTTATACCTATAGTTTGTACATTGGCACTGATCTGTCTACAAGTACGTAGGAATATCGAATTATATCTATTAGCAGTGCTACTGTGCGCTTTTTAATTTCCAACGTATCGATATCGACACGTGAGAACGTTGAAAACTTTCGTGAAGTCTATGTTGTACCTAGTGAGCTGTCATTCCACTGAGGATCCCATTGGGGTAGGAATATTATGTGAATGGGGATGGCCATCAATGGGGATGGCATAACTATTCTACTATATAAAGAATTGTTATACAAATATCTATCATATCGACACAGTCATGTCATAAAGCGTTTTGTTTCTTTCAAACTAATCAAGAGCTACCTATGACAAAAGAGACATCTCAATGTTTGTCAAGGACTAAATTTGGCAAGACTTTGTGTGACGTCAAAATCTGTCTATGCGTGACCGGCCGCCATGTTTTATGCCAAGTTTTGTGGTACAAAACTTGGCAATGTACACTCACAGTAACAACCCTACAAAAGGCGGCCATTTTAAGTGCTCGATTTTTGTTGGGGGGTTTGTTACCATAGGTTTATAAGTCAATGGATGATCCCTAGGGATTCACACTATTGACAGTTCACATAACACTTCACCTAAGCGTTCACGGTGAGCTTGCAGAATGTGCGGTCTTTAAAATTTCTCACGTGCCGATATTATGGTGGGTGTGGCCGGTTTTCCAAATAATTAATTCTCAGTTATCACTCCGCAACTAGTCTAGACTTATGCTCCGTCAATGGCAAAAGGGTAGTCTCCTTAAATGAACAATCGTTGTCTAATAAGATCACTCGAAATACCGCACACGAATTGGTCTCTTAAATTGTCATCCAAACTCGCACCGAATTCACAATACTGAGTTATTTTTTTCAATTCCGCAACATAATCTGAACTACTTTCACCAGATAGTTGTATTCTTTGTCTAAATTTATAACGTTCTGCCAAAATAGACGGCTTTGGTTGCAAATGTTCTCGCATGACCTTCACAACCTCGGTGAAGGACATGTCTGCCGGTTTCTGAGGACTGCAAACTCACACATCTTTCTAAATATTGTAAAAGACAGATAGCTGTGTCGCTATCATATTATTTTTCTATTACAGCCAAGAATTTGGCTAAACAAATTGCTTCTATTGAGCAATGCAATGACATGTTAAATAATTCACCCAATAAATTGGTAACAAAAACTGACATTCAAAATAATTTAAATTAGAAATTAGGACAATAGCAACCTCTAGCTATAATGTACATAATTGCAAAAATAAATCAAATAAAAGTTTAAACTCAGTCAATAGTATCAACCTGGTGCATCAAAATATTCAAGGATTTCTAAACAAAGATTTAGAAGTAGAATTATTTATGAATTTTAACAATATTGATATTCTTTGTATAACAGAACATTGGCTTAAAAGCCTCCAGTTCTTGTTCAATTTTAATAATCACCAGGTTGGTAGTTCGTTCAGCAGAGTAAATGCTATACACGGGGGCTCATTAATTTTAGTAAGTAACCAGCTTAAATTTAAAGACCGTCAGGATATTGTGAGTCTATCTGTTGAGCGGACAGTTGAAATAGCCTGTATAGAATTGGAGCAGTTTATTGTATTAAGTGTGTACAGACCCCCTTCAGGATTGTATGACTGCTTTGAAAGGGTAATGGATGAAGTGTTGCACAAGATTTGTAACTCGAACAAGTCCATTATCACTTGTGGTGATTTTAATGTTAATTTGTTAGAAAACTCGGGTTCTTGTAGTAAAAAAATAAGTCTGTTTCAGTCATATAATCTTGTAAACCTGTTTTTGGAGCCCACAAGAATAACCCCTACTAGTGCCACATGCCTAGATAATATTTATACAGATATTATACCAAGCCACAAAGAAATTATAAATTTACTAGATTCTGATCATTGTGGGCAAAGGATTACTATCCAAAACCAAAACAACAAAGTGGTTAAAAAGGATATCACTGTTAACCCCAAAACTGCAAGGCGCTTGGAAGCTTTTAAAGGTAAACTCAGTAACAAATTACCAGTTTCATTTATGCATGCTGATCATAATAATCTATATAATGATTTTTTTTATATTTATTGCCAACAATTTAATTCCACGTTTATTCCCAAGACTATCTCGGTTAATAGTAACGCATCTTTCAGTGATTGGGCTACCATTGGTATTCATAAAAGTAGAACACGGCTTTATGAGCTGTACAATGAAAGGTATTATGTAAACACTGATGAATTCAATTTGTATGTTAGAAATTATTCAAAATTATTTAAAAAAGTTTGTTGTATGGCAAAGTCGCGTTATTTGAGTTCGAAGATTAAAAACAGTAGTAATGTAATTAAAACGACTTGGAATATTATTAATAGTGAAACGGGAAGGTCTAGTAACCGAAATACTGACTATAGCCTGTCAATTAATGACAAATAATAAAATCAGACTCACAAGTCGCCGTGGCATGGAAATTTCTTTTCAGATATTCCCGTTTCAACTACTAAATCCCTAAACTCATCACCTTCTGTTGCTGAGTCTTTGCTTAAGGAAAATGTTAATGTTTGCGAGCCGGAATTTCATTTTGAACATATTACCTGTAGAGATATAATTAAAACCTTTCACACTTTAAATGTAAAAAAGACTGCAGATCTGTGGGGTAATTCTGTAGAAGTTGCTAAGTCTATTATAGACTTGTAGCACCTACTTTAGCTCTTATCTTTAATAATTGTATTGACTGTGGGGAGTTTCCTGACCTTATGAAAAATAGTAAAATAATACCGTTGTTTAAATCAGGTAGTACATCAGACCCCTCAAATTATAGACCTATTTCAGTACTACCTACCTTTAGTAAAATTTTTGAGAAATTAATTTTAGACCAATTGCAAAGATTTTTTAATAAACATAAATTACTACATAGCAAACAGTTCGGTTTTACAAGGGGCCGTTCGACTACTGATGCCGGTGCACTGTTAGGACATATTTATAATGCATGGGAAGATAAATGCGATGCCTTGGGCATTTTTTGTGATTTGTCCAAGGCATTCGATTGCGTTTTTCATGAAACGTTAATCAGGAAACTCCGCCACTACGGGATCCGGAACACCGCTCTGGATCTTCTTATTTCATACTTGAGTAATAGGATTCAGAGCGTTGACGTCAATGTGAAAAGATCTCCCGGATCTATAGTAAGAATGGGAGTCCCACAGGGCTCAATTCTTGGTCCTTTCTTGTTTCTTATTTATATTAATGACTTGCCTTACCTCATAAAGGATAATCATGATATAGTGTTGTTTGCAGATGACACTTCACTTTTGTTTAAACTTAAACGTCAGCAGCTGGTTACTGACGATGTAAATAGCGCGATCTCAAAAGTAGTTCACTGGTTTAATGTTAATAATTTACTTCTAAACGAAAAAAAAAACCAAATGCATTAAGTTTACACTACCTCACGTTAGGCAGGTGAAAACTAATGTGTTAATAAAGGGCGAAGAATTTAATCCTGAAGATAGCACAGTATTCTTGGGCTTGACTTTGGATGCTAAGCTTCAGTGGGGCCCACATGTAGATAAACTGTCAAAAAAGCTAAGCTCCGCAGCATATGCTGTTAGAAAAATTCGTAATTTAACTGTCATAGAGACAGCCCGTTTAGTGTACTTTAGCTATTTTCATAGTGTAATGTCGTACGGTATTCTGTTATGGGAAAATGCTGCCGATATTCAGACTATCTTTGTTTTGCAGAAAAGAGCTGTTCGATCAATTTATAAATTAAGTCCAAGCCACTCTCTCAGAGAGAAATTTAAGGAGATTAATGTAATGACTGTGCCTTCTCAGTATATTTTTGAAAATCTATTATATGCCCATAAAAATATAAAATTATTTAAAAAATACAGTGATATCCATAATATAAATACTAGGAACAAACACAAATTTGTTGTACCTACAACAAGGCTCAAGAAAATAGGTGGCTCGTTTCGATGTCAATGTATACGCTTTTATAATAAACTTCCAAGCCACGTTCAAGATCTAAGCCTTAATAAATTCAAATCATTCATTAAACGTAAGTTGTGCCAGAAAGCCTTTTATACTGTTAAAGATTATATTGAGGACAAAAAGGCTTGGGATTGAGCTGCTCCAATTTTTGTACATTTTGCGGTAGTTTATTTTTATTGTTTTTTTTTGTTTTTGCTAACTTTATTATTTTATAAACAGTGACATTTAATTATTATTTTATACACAATGACAGGAATATTTACTTGTAAAGTATTATATTATTTTAATTATTGTGAATGTGAAGACTATGTGGGTTATTGCATAATTTTTTTTTTCCCTTTCTTTTATTCTCAGTTAGTGTTAATCATGGTCTGGCAGTTTGAGTCATATAAGTGGCCTACCCAAATGTCCTTTCTTTGGTATTGATCGTCGCATCGTTGAGCTCCTTAAATTCTCAGTAGAGCTGCACGATTACTGACAAATGCGTGCACTGACTGGTCAGGTCCACTCAACCTGTGTGGTTCTTTCCTCAAAAGACCATTTCAGACACCAATCTACATGGTCTTCACATGATCTGACCAAGATTATGTCTGGACTTTAAAAGAGACTATGACCTCTGAGTTTGTTTCGGCCTTTCTTCTCAGAGTAGTCAGATAGGAAACGCCGACCTCATCTAGTTTTAAAATATGATTGACGTGTAAAAGTGTTTGTACAAACCTACTTACAGAAATAAAATCATTTATCATTTGCACAAATTCACTAGTAATTCATACGCCGTTTCACCCATGAATGCAATTAACGTTGGTAATTTTAGTTCATCCTTCACAAAATTCACCACAAAGTACATATCCAGCCTATCACAGTACGACTGCCAATTTCCGTTCTTGATGTCGAATTCGTCAAATTCGTCAAATTATCCCATCCTCGTCGCCATTGTGAAATAAAACAACGATGTGGTTCGCACAACAATAATACAGGGTGTAAGGGACAGCCCTCCACAAATTAACAGGGTGCATTCAGCTCCTTATTTTGAATCATATTCCACTCAAAATTTTCTCAGGAAAATTGTAATTTTTTTTTATCCTAATTTCAGTTACTATTCCTTTATTTCAATGTAAAATCACATTCTCTGTACGCAGTACTCCATTAATGTAAATAACACAGCTAAAATAAATAAATCTGCAATGGATGTTGAAATTCTCTAACGAACCACGCCTGAAATCAGCGAGCGCGGCCGTCCACCCCGCCCCGCGACAAATCAGGTTCATTGGGTTCTCATAAGGTTCCTGAAAAAATTCATGTACCGGTCATCGTAGTACGATATACTGAATTCACCCCATCGGTCTGCGGAGGGCTGTCCCTTACACCCTGTATATTGACTGGCGTATGCGGTCGGCGTACAGTACATTTATTTTATACAGCATTACTATATTTGACATCTCATTGATATAAATGATTTGAATGTACCCTAATTATTTTTGAGTATTTGAGTTTGTTGAGCTCCTTAAGTTCTGAGTTGAGCTACACGATTACGTACACATGCTTGCACTGACAGGTCCAATCAAACATGTGGCTCATTCCTCCAAAGATTATCTCAGAAGATCATCTGCATGGTTCTCACGTGATCTGGCTTAGACAATGTCTGCGGGGTAATTGCATAACACACATAAAATGACTTAAATGGACTAAAAATATCCTTAAAATCTCTCGGATTGTGAATGTGAAAGTATGTTACGTAGATAATTAGCTGCTGGACTTTTAAAGAAAAGAGACCTGAGTTTGTTTCGAAGTTTCTTCTCAGGGTAGTCCGACCTCATCAAGTTATTTTAAAATATCTCTTTGACATGTAAGTGTTCGGTACAAACCTATTTACAGAAATAAATATTATTTACATTGAATATGAGTAATACTTCTCTGCCTATCACATAAAACTGGCATACAGTTTCCCAGGCATATTTAGGTACTTAATAATGAAAGGTCTTTCAACATTCACGTCTACGAAGGTTTATTCTAAAAGGGGATAACTACCACAGCACTGAACTTAGCATACTCAATCTTTAAGATTAAATACCTGGGGCATTTGCTTCGAGTTTATAACACAAAGTAATACTTCCTAACAAAGACAATGTATAAGATAACAGCGTCTCTTTAAAAACAGATGAGACTGGGGTGGGGCCGTCACGTAGTCTGACGTCAGCGGGATTGCAGGGACAATCTGACGATGTAACGTGACTAGAGAATATAATCCCGGGTATCTTTATCAATCCCGGGATTTTGATATGTGATTTGGCCAAGTTCAAAACGAACTGAAATAAAAATAAACTTAAGTAGGTATATTTTTCTTAAATAGTTTATTTCATATTTTTAGGTGATACAAAATTAAAGTTGTTTATTGCAAACATAATAAAATGTAGGTACTATTGTATGGAAGTGTAATAAAACACCAACATGAACTTAAACTCAAAGCATTAATTTCAATTAAACCATTTACAGGCAATTTGAACTGTCAAAGAGTCGGTCAGTTAGTCAGAAAGTTGAAGCTCATTCCAAAACGTAGATCTCGGTGGAGAAAAACGGGCAGGAGAATCCAAGGATACCCTTTTAAACCCAGATATTACAAAATCCTAGGTACTTGTTAAAAAAAAATATAAGCTGCTTCTATAATGTGAGAAAACTGTAAAAATATAAAAATTATTCAATAATAAGATTAATAATAAGCACTGGTAGTTAAGAGATGACCAGTCTCAACCAACGGCGGGCGTTCACGAACAAGACGCGTGGATTCGCACCATTCAGCTCAACCATTTTGTTAGGAACCGAATGATTTAATACACGCGCCACCATCTGGAATTCTAAGTATATGGAATTTCGAAAATGCAAGCGCCAAAATATATAATAAAGCATCTCATGTTTAATTTCCAAGCCTGCTTCTTAGTTTAGTGCCAATATAAGTAGCAGCTGTAAATGGTCGCTCCGTTTCTACACTGGTTGGAGGACTACGAGTAGACAATAGATAATTATATGCTAATTCTAAGTGATATCCACGAAGTTCTCCATTTTCAAATAGGTTAATTTCACGTTTTGACCAAATCTGACTAATTTTGTACATCAAGAGGACCTAGAGACTCTCTCAGAGGACATTAGAATTTCTAGCTGTAACTTTTCCTACAGTGTCAATAGCAGCAGGGGTATACTTTGTGTTGTGATGTTGATTTTATATGTTTTTTTCGTGGAAATAAAGTGCCCTTAATGAAATAAAGAAAAGCTTATAGTCAAGGCGTAATGAAATGCAAACAAAACCTATTTCATGCAATCCGAAGTAGCATCGTGTCTCAGAATGTGTCTCTACAGCATGCCGGAGCAGAGTATGTCGCAATTGACTTAAGTCGGACTAGTATAGGTGTCGAAGAAATATGTGGTCGAAGTTGCTTCGTTTCCTAGTTAAGTAATGTCGAAGAAACGCCTTGTCGGAGTACAGTAGTATCGGACTTAAGGTATTTCCAACTTAAGTATTCTCGAAATTAAGACGTATCGAACAATTATTTGTATTGTCGAAATAAAAACTTATCGGAGTTCTATACTGTCGAAATTAATTCTTGTCCTATTAGAGTTGGTCGAAATTCAGTTTGGTAGTCCCCGAAAATCCCGGGATTAACAAATTTCATTCTCGGGTACTGGGACTAGGAAAGGGCCGGGATCCCGAGATTCGTGATCCAGGGACTGTGTTCAGTCTCTAAACGTGACTGATAGGAAGCTCCACTTTGTTACGTGATGACGATGAAAAGCAACGGAAAGGAACTGTGGTGAATACTAATGTAGGGATTGATGTTTGTGGAAGAATCTTTGTTCGTTAATGTACATAAGTAGGTTAATTTGCGGGTTCGACGAATTATCTGAGGATTATGTATTGCCATGTTTACCGCAGTAACCTTTGTAAGTAGGTAATCTTTTTGTGGGAATTAGGTACTTATGACGTCGACGCCATAAATAAATAATGTACTACACTGTTATCGAAGTTGTAGCTCATTTTCAATTGCAATTGTTTTTACTGAAAACATTCGTGCGGAAACTATAATATTAAGGTACCTAAACGTGCCATTATTTTAACTAACGTAACAAAACATTCACAGAGAACTTCATCTAAGACACACTCATAACATCACGCCTGGATTACGTGAAGGGGTAAGCAGAATTGTTTAGTCCTTTAGTCCCAAGAATGGTGGTGAAATGGACAAAAAAAACCTTTTTCCGGGCTGCTACTGAAATTCCTGAAGGAAAATACCAATGTACGTACAATGTGCCTATGTAAAGTCAAACGCAACAAGCAACAATTGACAGTTGCTAACAATTTCACATTGACAGCGCCTTTATGTTTTCGCAGTAAAAGCGATTTTCGTAGTACAAGTGTATTACCCATTGATGTGCCGTTCACCTCTATCAACGATTTTGCAAAGAATTGGAAATCTACAATAACAAACATCATATCCAAAAAGTGTCATTACCGTACCACCTACGCATAAAACCTCACAGTTCAAATCTTTTCAACTCTGTGAAGTACTCGGAGATAAGTTTATCGGAAGCGATACGTGTCTGCCTTCCATTGGCGCGGCCCTCAAGAAATGGGTCATAGCGGCGCCCGCCGCCGGTCGCTGGCGACCTTTCAGTCTATGTGCAGGCTTCTTTAGATACTTTACTGAAATGTTCAGAACTTGAAATCTTGAGATTTTTATTTTGTTGGGTCGTTGCGTAATATGCTGGGGTATCTGCTTGTTAGGAAAGGTTGTATTAATAACATTTTTATTCACGTTTTGTATACAGCATATTTCATGAAAAATAGAATGTAATAGTTCAGAAAAATAAGTTTGATTTGTGATGTAGGTGGTCTTCCGAAATTTTTAAGTTATTTTTTACTTTCTAGTGTTTTTTTTGCAGTCAGTTGTTTTATTTTCCACTTTTTAGTTGTAGTACACACCAATTCGTATACCACTGCTTGCTTTTTAAACAACAGTAACAGGAAGTTTTGAGTCATTCATAATCAACATTCGCCAAGTGGATTAAATACGTAGGTACTATTGAATCTAACTCAAAAACTAATTTCTCTGCCAAATGAAAAAAGAATCACCTAAATCGACCCAGCCAAGAAAAAAAATCCGTCGGATGCAGAACCACCTCCTCCTCCTTTTTAGGGTTCCGTATCAAAATGGTAAAAAGGAACCCTTATGGTTAGACTAAGTCTGTCTGTCTGTCTATATGTCTGTCTTTTTGCAAACAAAAAATTAAAAAAAAATATATCTTTTTTGCATAAGGGACTGAAAGAGAGTCTTAAAAAATTGAAGTGGGGCTACTAGGAAATGTGGTGTATCATATGAAAGAACGCTGTTTGCACATTCTTAAACATTTATTTTTTATTTTTTAGGCAGCATAGTTTCCGACTTTTGATGAAAAATGTAAAAAAAATACCGTTCCTCCCCCCTTATTTCCGAAGTTTGCATAGATAAAAATCTGAAATTATTCTATGTGATAGAAGTTCAAATAAAGATTACAGGAAAAATAAAACGATGTCTCGAAATAGCATAGTTTTTCAGAAATTATCAACATCATATATACGTAGGGAACCCTCGGTGCGCGAGTCCAACTCGCTCTTGACCGGTTTTTTTTAAAGATGTTTAGAAAGCCGGTGAGGAGAGGACTATCTGCGTAAAACTCTGGATCCAACTGCTAAATGAAAACATTTTAATTTCCTCGTGCGGCTCGCTTTAATTAAAATTTTCTGGTCATTAAGAGGCGTGGGTACCCAAAAAACCAACAAAGAAATAAGATAGGTACGTCGTAGGTACTTCCTTAGATACGAATCATGATTTTAATTTAGTATTGGGTTAGGTTCAGTAAGATTATTTAGAGGGTAGCGAGCAGTCCTTCTAATAATTCTGCTTCTAATACAAAATATCCAATCTATTTTTTAAATGTTCCTGACCGCTTATAAACCTGAAATTAGGGTTATTAACCCTACTATATAATATAGTATCCTGCTATATATAGGATATTTCGCTCTTAAGCGATTATATTCAACTATAGCTAACTGTTGTGCTTTAATACTAGCAAAGTCTATATATTTCGGCTTTCTAGCACTTCAGGAAGTAGCCAAACATTTTGATGATCATCAGTCAGTGTATCAGTGAGTGTGTCAGTGACGAAATCGGTGTATTTTAGATATCAATAAATCTAAAGTATTAGAGCTATCCAATTGAGACTTTGTATGTTTAATTAGTCTATTATTGACATAATATCCTGAGAATATGAACTATCTGGTTGCATCGGAAACCAACTCTATGAGGGTTAAAAAAAACGACGAAACACTTCGAGAAAAGGTAGGTAGTGCCCTTGCGCTTCGCTTGGCTCGTCTTGGCGGGGGCACTACTGTGCCCCCAGATAAAAACTGAATTCATGGTATTTAGTAACCTACCTAATTTTATTTAGAGTGTAAAAAAACCAGTTAATAAAGCTTAAGTTATTAGTAGCAAAATATGTATAATTTAGCATGTAAAAAATAAAAATGTTTTTAAATCATACCTTGTTTATTTTATTTTTTTCACGAACTACTATATTTTTAAAGCAATGGCTTCAAAATACTATATATTATATTGGATGTAAAAAAAGTTGGCAACCCAACCTGAAACAGTAAAAGCTTTGCCAATGTGTTGCTTAAACTTAGAGACGAAGTTTAAATGTCTTCAATGTGCAATTTGCTTGGCATTAACCATTCTGGAAACTTGGAAATTGGAGATACCTACCAACTCCCTAGACGACACCAGAAATTCCACAAATGCAAAAATGCCTCACAAAATGACAAAGTTGCTTACAATCCTATTAAAAAGTTTGGTTTAATTCTCTAAATCTAAATTATGTGGTCGATGATTTTGGTGCACGGTAAAACTAATGAGTTATATTTGCGCCAACATATACGTGAGTATATAATGTAAGTATACTACTGAATGAATAAATAAATAAATAAAATATAATAATCTTTATTTCGGATAACCAACATCCATAATTATGGGTTAGCAAACAAAAATATAATTTATACCTATGTTAGTAAACTTTTTATCTATTTAGAAACAAGGTTGTTTGAAATGCAATACCATTGCTAAACAATTTACCAAAAATTTCCTAAAGCCCCGCTATTCTTTCTTTCTTTTCTTTCTTTTTTCTTTGTTTTTTCTTTTTTTTTTAAAAACGTTGCCCCACACTAGGAATTTCTCCTGTATTGTGGGTGCTTTTACAAACATTTAAACTCACATACACAAACAACCAGACCCGGAACAACTACTTGTAGGTCATACAAATATTTGTACCGTGCGGGAATCGAACCCGCGTCACGCAGCGCAGCAGTCAATCGCTTAACCACTGCGCCAACCGTGCGCTGTCTATTAGGTACCTATATTCTTTCATCGGTTTTCATAACACGGTACTTGAGCCGGCCCGTATTTCGGCCACGTATTTCTGTCTCAGTTTACAAACTCGCTGTGTTTGTGCGTACGCCACGTGCCGGTTGCGTTGCGTCGATGTTTTGTTGACTTTAACTATGGTGTGTGGTGTAAGGAAATTATTTAAAAATACTTATGAATAGCTTCTGCCTGCGACTTAGTCCGTTTGAAATTTCTTTTTTTAGTGTTCCGTACCTCAAAAGGAACCCTTATAGGATCACTCGTGTGTCTGTCCGTCTGTCACAGCCGATTTGCTCCGAATCTACTGGACCGATTAAGTTGAAATTTGGTACACGTATAGACTTCTGTGACTCAAACACGTTCGTATATGGTAAATCAATGAATTTTGGACATGGGTTGTTGTTGATGTTGTCACTTTTGGGGGGCAAATCAGAAAAAAAAATAAGTTTTTCAAACTGTACCGTGCGACACATCAAATGAAAGGGCTTGTTGTAAGGATTTCAGATGTATTTTTTATAATTTTAAAATAAAACTTTACTTTTAAAATTATTAACGAAAATAGATGAAAATTGACCATTCCCCCCTTATTTCCGAAACTTCTGAGCCAAATTTTTTGAAAAATATACAGAAAATAGTTCTTTACTTATAGATTACAGGAAAACCTATAAGAAGTCTGTGATCTTAAAATAACATAGTAAATCTCTCAATATTGTGCGTACAAAAGTTTGTACGCACAATATATTGAACCGGCCAAGTGCGTGTCGGATCACGCACAATAAAGGGTTCCGTAGTGGGGATGAATTATCCTACGAACAAACTTAACATTGCAGTTGAAAAACATGTTCCCTCATACATTCCAACTGCAAATGTGGTTTTATAACATAAAATATATCCTTAAACACTCGGTAATAGCTGTAGCTTTCCATTAGTGAAGGAATTTTCAGAAACGGAGCAGTAGTTCCGAATATTATCTCTACATCCAAACTCACAAATTTTACCTATTTACACTCAAACTCAAAGCATTTATTTCAATTAAACCATTTACAGGCAGTTTTGGTTGTCAAAGAGTCGGTCAGTTAGTCAGAAAGTTGAAGCCCATTCCAAAACGAAGATCTCTATGGAGAAGAACGGGCAAGAAACTCTACTAACAATAATTTTAGTATTAGTCTAGATGTGCCAAATGTCTAGATAGACAATCAAAGCTGTGATCTCGTCGAAAAAAAGTTGCGTCCAACTGTTGGCCGCAAAATGCACGCACACTAAAATAACACAATGACAGCACAATGACGTGACGCTAGTGTAAGACGTAGCTGTCACGCACACCAGCATAACAAAGTTGGTCTGTTTGTTTATAGTTCTTTTGCAGCGCGACACTAGAAATTATAAATAATCAAAGAGATGTGCATTTCTCAAATGAGAGTAGGCTAAGGTGTATTGTACAGTCAGGGAACTTGTTATTGAGCAGATGGACACACTACATTTTGTTGTGTCATCATAGCCGGGTCGTATACTAGCATAATCAGCTTAATAATGTTCCCACTGCTGGGATGTGTCGTCTCGGCCTCCTATCTTCGAGAGATTGGGCTTTATTCTACCACGCGGGCCCAGTGCGGGTTGGTAGATGGTTCTAGGACATGCCGGTTTCCTTACAATATTTTCCTTTACAGTTTTGAGAGCAGTGGTGATGAAATTATTTACACAAAGTCGTATTTACTACGACTGATGAAGTATGACAGCACAGAGAATTTTGAGTTGATAGTAGATTTGCTACTAAACCATCCGTTTTCCTGACTGTACGTTACCTACATGTTTCTAGTCACCTTTTTGGAGTCTTTTGTGGTTTCTGCCATACTGGCTCACGAAAATTCTGCTGAAATGCAGTGTAATTTTATAAAATGCTTTTTTTTCTCGTAATAGGTAATATTGAGTTACAGCAGTGTACAATACTGGGTCAAATTAAATTGGCTTGCGAAACTCCACAGTCGTGATGGATATCGATATCTAAACATGATACACCACCTACCACTGCTTGTCTCTGCATCACCCAAAGGTTGACTGGTAGAAAATGCCTATGCCATTAAGTCCGCCTCTGTACATTTGTGTGCTTAAAGTGTTAAATATATAAATAAAACCAAAAATTAATGTAGTTTTTGTTTTTTTGGGGTCATCCGGTAGTGTAGTCAGTTGAATTAAAGTTTTTTTCGGTAAACTTCACAGACGTGATGGGTATCGATAACTAAACTAGATCAAATAAAAATAAAACATATTTTCTCAACTCATACTTCCAGTAACAACACTAACAGCGCGGCAGGGGTTGAACCCAAAAGCAAAAATCATCAAATTTTTTTTTTTTCTTGTTTAGGTAGATATTGATACCCATCACGTCTGCAGAGTTTCTCTAGCTAATTTAATTTGACCCTGTATATGTGGCTTTGATATTTTAACATTTTGTCTGTACATGGTTCAAAGAGTCAAAAGTCAAATCATTTATTTCAAATTGGCACATAAAAGGCACTTTTGAACGTCAATAATTACAACAAAAAAAAAATTGAATTGATTCTAGTTGCCCCTTCCAAAAGGTAGTTTCGTATGGAGAAGAATGGGCAAGAAACTCCACCGTTAAAAGTAAGGTGTCATTATAACATACTAGCTTTTGCTAGGGATTTCATTAGCGTGTTTCTTGCTTCCCCGACTCATAGCCCGCTCACCTTATTACTTCGTTTTCGCTTAACTTTCTTTCTGACTTTTTTCATTTTGCTCGGCTCCTAAGCGTCGCATCGTGATGTTAAATATCATATAAAACCTTTCTCAAGGATATTGGGCTATCAAATGCAAAAAGATTTTTTCACATTGGACTAGTAGTTCCAGAGATTAGCGCGTTCAAACAAACGAACTCTTCAGCTTTATTATTACTAAATAGATTTAGATTATAGTATTGATAAGGGATTCACGGATGTATCGAAAATGCCAATTAGCTTTAATAGACGTTGATATTTTTCAAACATCAACATTTAATGGCATGTCAATTACTCAGCAACCAATTTGAATATTTACAAGTAAAACCTAACATAAACTTTTTCTTTGTTTCAGCGTCCTTCATACAACGAATCAACAGTCCCAAAGGTCCATCAAATAGTGTAAAGTGAATTAAAATAATGTGCGACCCAGCAGTACGATCCTCTGTCCCCGAAGCGCACTCAGTAACTTTCGGCTGTTTCCGTGACAGCTGTCAATGAGATTTCAAGATGGCGGAGAAGGTCAGCTGATCGGAAAGTCGCCCGCGCCAGCCTCGCAGCAAGAGGCGAATTAAGCGCATCATGGTGAGATAGATTAAATTAATTGTAGCTAATAATCTCCTATGGCGTCGATATTCAGTGACGTCATTTATTGAGGAAGTTTCTAAGATACCTTGACCCAATTTTCTCCGGAAAAAAGTTCAAGTGGCCGGCTGAAGATGTCGGCTGGATGTTGTCAAAGTTATAAGTAGCTAATGGACGGACCATCTTCAAATACGTGTGTTTCTTGGTAAAAGATTAATAAGTAATCTGGTTTAAGCCGAGGCCCAAACTTCAGAGCGCTTTTAGTCGAAAAATCTAAGAAATGGAGTTGTTTATTCTGTAAATAGGGTATCGGAACCCTGAGATTATATGGCGTAACAAACACAGGGGTCGAAGTCTCTTTTAAAGTCCAAACTTGGTCAGTCCAGTCCAGATAGATCTTGGTCAGATCATGTGGTCCATGTAGTGTCTGAAATGGTCTGTGTGCAATGGTTTGCGTGGACCTGTCCAGACAGTGCAAGTATTTGAAAATAATCGTGTAGCTCAATGACTTGAGAGTTTTTAAATCCTCCCAAATGATGTCTTTAAGGAAATTGTATCGAGATGAATTACGTAATAGTAAAATTAATCTTGTAGCGAAACTCTGCAGTGTATTTCCAGTAGAGCAACCATGCGAGAAGTATAATATCCCCGAGGATTCCTTCTATTTGAGCTGCCAAATAATATTATAGTTTGCTTATTTCCATTCATAATAGAATAGGTACGAACGGCTTTTGTGAACGGCTATCTCATAAGACAGAATTGGATTATTATCCAGCTAGAGATTTTCGTCTATATTCAGGTAAAGCGTTGGTGGTTCTTCTCCATAGGAAACGACTAATTGGAACCGTGCACTTAGCTTCTGACGTGTTATAAGTACCCATGTATTTTTATGTGAAATAAAATATTTTGATTTTGGTGTTTCTCGCCGTGTATCACTGACTTGTTCTCTGGTTTCTGACTTGACTCATTGACTAACTTGTATTTATTATTCATTAGATGAATTGTGGTCCTGGGTTCGATTCCCAGGTCTAGCAAAGTGTAATTAGGTTTTACCGTCAGGAGTTTCTCAGTAGCTGCCCGGAGTCTAGATTTGTATCTGGTTGATGGATACAGGCTCGCTTCCTATTACATAACTGGCGAAATGTGGGGTACCATGGGTAGATTTACCTCCGCTTATTATATACAGGGTCAAATTAAATTAGCTAGCGAAACTTCGCAGACGTGATGGATATCGATATCTAAACATTCATTTATTTAAATGATAAAACAAAAATATAATTTATTTTTGGTTTATCATGTTTAGATATCGATTGATTTGACGGTTTTAGTCTTATTAGTTTAAAAAATCTATATTTTTAAAACAATAGAAAACAAATTTTCTTTACTCAAACTTCAAGTAACAAAATTACAGCAGTCGTTGAACCAAAATTTTATTATTTTTATTTTATCGTGTTCAGATATCGATACCTATCACGTCTGCGGAGTTCCTCTAGCTAATTTAATTTGACCCTGTATATGCAACTTGATAGAAAAATCGCAAAACAAAAGTTGCCAACTATCTCCAATTCTATAAGGTTTAATCTTGCTTGATCATCCTCCTTGATCTCCTTGTTTTGAGCATCTTGTGTAAAATACAGTAAGCTATAAAGTTGCTTGTAGTAAACTGCAACTACTTTAGAATCAGGCTCAATGATGCCGTCTCCACAGCCATTCCTTCACGGAAACTTCACTTCTTATTACATTCCTGTGACTGGAAGTTTGCAATGCAAAAAGCTCGGACATTCCCCGGAACAATTTGATTTCGATTCTTGCACATACTCAAATTCACGCCTTTTCTTCTTGTGGGCACAATACTATTAGAACGCCATGCGCCATATTATCCTTGCATACTCCTCTGACGGGGTTCCGTATTGCCTATGGGACATTCATAAAGGTTTTTAGAGGATATTTTCATTCACTTTAGTTAAATTGCCCAGGGGACATTAATTAATTACTTCACACGAATTTCGTGACTTGGAGCTCCTGTCCTTGTCACAGTTGGTCTTATTTGTATGACCCCCTAGGGCTCTTGGTGTGACGTCACATATTTTGTCATTTAAACTATGTAATAGAATAGAAATAGTGTATTGTCCAGGTAATACAGACACCAAGTTGAGACGACTTGTATAGCTTCGAATATTGATAGAGTTGGTAATATTTTAAAGTTTTTCGCCAGAGTTATGTTTGTAGTTTTAAAACTTTAGATTTATACATGTGACGCCACGAAGCTTATGACTCTCCCCCTTGTCACACGATGTCACACTTTGTTGACCCCTCCCTCCCACTTGACGCATGACGTAATTTATTTATAATCTGATAATAACTCCTAATCCTTCAATTTCTCTTACAGCAGGTGTTTGGCGAATGGGCACAGGTAGAAGTGGTGGAGCTGATGAACGATGGTTCGGGGCTCGCGTTTGGGATCGTGGGGGGACGTTCCTCGGGAGTGGTGGTCAAGAGCGTGTTACCAGGCGGCGTGGCGGACAGGGTGAGTGCATCTTCTTTTTCTCAAATTATTATTATTTTTTAAAAATGTATTAGACTCATTGATGTATTAAATAGGAAGATATGGTACGCGCTTCTCGATGTGGACCGTATAAATTAGGGGAAAGGACACAATCGACCTACATTACTCGGGAGGTTTGCAAGGAATACCCGAATCTAGTTTGTTTCCGAGTTGTTATGGGTACGTAACAGTGACAATTATTGCGATCTCGTTCCCGCTATAGCCCGCGTAATATATCTATTACTATTTCGGTTGTCGAGCACATGACGCATGACATCGGGTCCATTTAATATTCAAGTGATGGTAGAGAGTGGCCTATCTTCCTATTTAATACATCAATGATTAGAACAGATGAAAAAAAAAATATAATAAAAATATTTATTCCATGAACTTAGATAACTTATTCTAGTACAATGGGGAGAATCCCTTTAAGGCGAAAGCGTCAGTGTAGCCCGCGAAATTCAAATTTTCTTATTTTTTTTGCAAAATTTGTTACGGCCGTGAATCATATTTTAATCAACATACAACCTGACACAGACCAGCCAATTGCAAAAAACTTAAGAAATGTTGTATTTCACGGGCTACCTTAGCGCATCCCCCTTAAGCAAATAGTTTGCTTGTGCCATTCCGAACAGCCGATAGCACGCCAGTGAAGACTGTAAAATATTTTCCCTTATGTGACATTTCCAGCAGCTGATTCCAAGCCAGTGCTCCCTACATTTTCTCGTTCACGTAAAACGTAAGGCTTGCAGAAAATTTCACGCTCGGTGAAGTATTCCAGATTAATATGGTAATCGCGTCAACGTCCCAGCCTGGCATGCATCTCAATGAGCCACGTTGCATTTTTATCAGTTCTTCGAAAACTGTACTCTTGCTACTGAAAAATCAATCCACATTTTGTCGAAGGTTATCCTAGTGTGATGTCAACAAGTAGGTTTGATTTTGGTGAAATATTTAACTGATCCTCTAAAAACCTTATTGATCTTCTAATGATGAACTCTTTTAGGGTTCCGTACCTCAAAAGAAAAAAAAACAAAACCCTTTTACCTATAGGATCACTCGAGTGTCTGTTTGTCTGGCTGGCTGTCTGGCTGTCCGTCAGTCACAGCCAATTTGCTCCGAATCTACTGGACCGATTAAGTTAAGATTTTGGTACACATATGAACTTCTGTGACCCAAACACGCACATGTAACGTAAATAAATAAATTTTGAATATGGGGGTCACTTATGGAGCAAATAAAACAAACTCAAGTTGTGCTCTACGAGTATCGTGTGACATATCAAATGTAAGGGCTTGTTGTAAGGATTTCAGGTTTTTTTATAATTTTAAAATAAATACTTTAAATACTCTTTGTAAAATTTTAAAATAATAAACTTATTTAAGAAAATAGATGAAAGTTCACCATTCGCACCCTATATCCGAAACGACTTAGCCTAAAATGTTGAAAAAAAAAATACAGAAAATAGTACTTTACTTATGATTCTACTTATAGATTACAGGGAAATCTATGAGTCTATGATCCAAATAAACTTAATTCTTTTTTTCTTTTTAGGGTTCCGAACCAAAATGGTAAAAAGGAACCCTTATGGTAAGACTAAGTCTGTCTGTCTGTTTGTCTGTCACACCTGGATGTCTCAAGAACTACTAATGCTATAAACTTGAAATTTAGAATAGTTTTAGATGACGTTTGCCCAACTATTTTGCAAGCAAGAAAGAAATTAATAAAAATATATCTTTTTTGCAAAAGGGACTGCAAGGGGTTCTTAAAAATTTGAAGTGGGGGTTACTAGGGCATGTGGGGTATCATATGAAATAACGCTGTTTGCACATTCTCAAACATTTTTTTTTAGGCAGCATAGTGTCCAGCTTATGATGAAAAATGTGAAAAAAAAACACCGTTCCCCCACCCTTATCTCCGAAGTTTGCAGAGATAATAATCTGAAATTATTCTATATGATAGAAGCTTATGTAAAGATTACAGGAAAAATAAAACGATGTCTCTAAATAGCACAGTTATTCAGAAATCATCAACATCATATATTCGTACGGAACCCTCGGTGCGCGAGTCCGACTCGGTCTTGACCGTTTTTTTTATCATAAATAACATGGTACATCTCTCAATGTTGTTCGTACAAACTCTCATTTTCAGTTGGAACTACAGATTTCAAACTACAATGTTAAGTTTGTTCTTAGGATGAAATAATCCCCACTACGGAACCCTTATTTGTGCGTAGTCCGACACGCACTTGGCTGGTTTTTTGGAATAATGAACCTCTAAAAACTTTTTGGGCTTCTAATGATGCATATTTTTTTTTATAAATGAGCCTTTTTTTAATTTTTGGACTTTTCTCACAGTTTTTCAAACCCCGAACAAACGGGTTAGGTTGAACTGTGACCAACACACGCGCGAGCCGAGCGGTGCAGTACCACGTCAGCGGCCAGCGACCGCTACATCCAACTTTGTCGCAGTCACTTGGATATTTAGTATTTTTAGGACCCCAAAATACGAATTTATTAGTGGTTCGCAGAAAGGGGCGCATTTATTATAATTATACGATTGTTTAATAATATTATTGTATTGCTTATGGAAAACAAAGTGAAAATGATTTGAGGTTGGATTAAATATGCCTTAATTTTGCTACGAGTATAACAACTAAAACTGTCAACAATTCTCCTTGCCCAATAAAGCTTGCTAGTAAACATTAGCATTACAACTCGACTTTAGTTTTCAAAAGCTAGCCTACTACGCAACACGTTTACATCGGCGCGGCGGCTCGGGCGGTGGCGACAACCGTTGTGTATTACATTTTGAATAATTTTGATCAACCTATTTATTATTTTATTTATTTATTTATTAACTACGTTTACAAAAAACTTAACATAAGGACTTTGCCCCGCAAAACCGTATTCACGCTTTGTCTGTGGGAACAGAACACAATTATACAATTTTTATTCATAGTGCGGACACTTTAATTTCTCTAACTGAACCTATTTAAGTAACTATCAATTATCTAATCTTATGAATTAATTCTTGTAAAATATCCCTAATCACTCATCCGCTCTTCCTCAACAATCTGCAAACCATTTTCCTTAGAACATCGTTTACAAATTCCTGAAAAAGAACTGCTTAAGTAACTTGGCAAATTTACCTTTTATTTCCTGACTTCTTATATCAGTAGGCAATTGATTGAGAAGGTATGGAACTCTTTTGTCAAGCGTTCGGTCGCCAAAATAGTTCTTTATTCTAGGTACATCAGATTTACCTGCTGATACCATCCTAGTTGCGTGGTTATGGGTAACTAGCGAGTGACGCCCCCAGCTGCCACACACACCACAACAGCTATTATTGTTTGTTGTGCTGTATCACAACAGTTATTATGAGATTAGATAGTAGATTTTCTAATCACGCTTTTGAGTACCGAAAACAACATTATTTAGCACTTTATCATCACCACGATAATGTCCCTCCATTTCCCGTTCACAAGATAGCGTAGACCAAAAATAAAAGTTTCACGCTCCGCAGTATTTCAGATTAAAATGGTAATGGCGTCTACGTCAGAGTGTCTTGCATTGTAATGCATGCCCGTCCCGAAAAACCTCAATTTTGAAGCCAAATCTATTTATCTATACTATACATAAAGCAAAAAGGTTTGTTTGTTTGAATGTGCTAATCTCTGGAACTGCCAGTCGGGTTTGCAAAAAATCTTTTTGCATTGATAGCCAAATTATTGAGGAAGGTTATAGGCTATTTAATTTAACTTTAATTTAGGACTTTTCAAAATAAGAAGCGATTTCCATATTATAAATACACGTAGTAAACATGAAATTGTGATACCCAAAAACAAGCAAGTCATTTCTTGTAAACAGTATCCGCTTTTTTAACAAGTTGCCAAAATCAGTTACAGAAAACTTAGTGATGGAAAATTCAAAACGCACATCTAACGTGCCGTTATCAAAAAAGCATATTATAAGATTAAGGACTACGTTGAAGACAAGGAAGTTTGGGATTAATTCCTTCTGTACATGTGGCTTCCCTTGTACCTCATTAACGGCAAAACTATGTAAATGTCTATTAAACGCTCCCAAACTTTATCTTCTTTTACAAACTTCACTGACAAAGTCAAAGTCAAATTGTTTATTTCAAATAGGCACTTAGAAGGCACTTTCGAACGTCAATATTTACAAAAAAATTGAATTAATTCTAGTCGCCCCTTCCAAAATATAGTTTCGTATGGAGAAGAATGGGCAAGAAACTCCACCGGTACTCTTTTAAAATCTTGTACAATATTTTTATAGGTACATTAATTATACAATAATTATATGTGAAGACGATGCACCTAGAACAAAATTACTATACCACAATAGGTAATAAAAAGAGTTAAGAATGAAGCAATGACAGATAAATTAATTATGTGATAGATACATGGTGCTCACATATTTACAATAAAAAATAAAAATATATACGATTTCCTAAAAAATAACAATATCAGTGTGAGTTAAGGTAATCACAGAATTTAAAATAAATGTCATAAAAATAATAAATTATACAATTAAAATAGCAACCTGTTTGATTTTGTCTAGACTCTAGATTGTCCCATGGAGCAGGACCAGCATGTTTCCAAGCATTCTTATCATGTATATAATCCTCTAATTTGTAATATGCTTGTTTACAAAGTGTTCTTTTAATATGAGTTTTAAATTTTCTTTCATTTAGTTGCAATATATGATGATGATGTATATTAGATGACATAATGTTTTTCTTATTTGACATTATCCAACCTACAATTTTATATTGTTTTTTTGTTAATGTGAGGACGTTGTAGGATTACGGCCGAACCCAATAACCTATATATCACCAGTTTCGGCCTACTGGAGATATAAAAATATATCTATCGATGGTTTTAACTTCCCAATAATCTATGAGACATTATGGAATCTTACCGGCCTACGCTATCTACTGATGGAAGGGTGTATCGCCTACAACAGATATCTATTTGTATGAAAATGCCAAAGTATAAGTCCCAATATACTATTTGTTTGACAGGACAGTACTACAGATGGCAGATTTGGCTATTCCCTGAATTGCAGGGATAAGCGTAAAGTATCCAAGCTAAAATTAACTCTTTAGTTATTGCAATAATGATATTAGATGTTTTTTTTTATTTAAAGTAATAAAAAAAAAAAATATCTCGAAAACGGTGCGCCCTAGGCAAAAAATAACAGAAACTTAAAATAGTGACACCCCACGTGCAAGCACCATGCCAACATGAATTTAAGTTAAAAAAAAAACAACATTAATGCGCTAAGGTAGCTCGCGAAATTCAAATTTTATTACGTTTTTTGCAATTTGCAGGTCAGTAACAGGTTGTATTTTGATTCGCGGCCATAACAAATATGACTCTACAGAATTATGTCTTAATCCAGTAACTTATTTAGAAGTAAGAAACAAAGAAGTTTTAATATAACCCTAATTACACATGTCGTTTTTTAAAGTGATGTTGGTTGTAATGGAACGCACGGGAGGGCGAAGTAGAGAAACCTACTTATTGTTTTCGTTAGATAGATAGCCTTTATCAATGATTGTGAGACGCCATCCAAGGATAGATATAATTATACTGTCTATCATCAATAGCGATCTGTATTTACCTGAAAATAAGTTATTGGGTTCGGCCGTTACTAGACTGTAGATCTGTAGAAGTGGAAATTTCACGTGTACGAAGTCGCGGGCAGAAGCTAGTACCTACTACATGAAACTGGTGTTTGAGTTTCGTATTAGTTGATTTCGTTCCGTTTTTATCCCAGTTGGAATTATCATTTGTTAAGTCAATAGTGGTAACTATGTATTTGTTTTTCAAATTACCTTTTTTTACAGAGGGATGTTATGCGTTTTATTATTTTTCATCTTTCTAGTGTTCTGTTGGCTCATTGCCAAGCTCTACTTTAAGGAAACTTAAGCTGTCTCTTCTATATCTTATGGTTTCTTATATTTTGGAAGGCTTGCATAAAAGTATGGCTCACTTACGTAGCAGTGTTCAGAAAGTGGGCAAGGACTAGACTTTGGATAAACAACAGTTAAGCTTAATTTACTTTGTCGACAACGTTACTTTTAAAATTTCAAGTAAATATAGGAATCAAACATGGTGCGAACACATTAAATAAAGTTGGGAAAGGGGCAGGTTGATGAAGACCATGATGATAGGAATCTGACCCGATGTGGTTTAGACCTTGCCAAGCTTGCTTACAAAGTACGCAAGACGTGTTTAATAAATCTAAAAACTTTTTACTTATAGAAAAAACAACCAACATAAAAAAAACCAAAACAAAGCGAAAAATAACTTTAATTTCCGAAGATTTTTAGAAGGTACCTGCCCTACACAAATTCATATACCACTACCTGCTATGGAAATAACAGGGACAGGAAGTTATTATGACATCATCCACATAGACTGAGTGGGAAAAATAAGTATTATTGAAGCTAACTGAAAACTACACAAGCAAAATTAATAAAATGTATAAATGTGACCACCGCGCAAGCTTCCTCTACCAAATGAAAAACAAATTTCCAAAATTAGTCCAAAATTTATGAAAATATAGATGAAAATACATTAGGCAAAAAAAAATACATTCAGACGAACTTAGAACCTCCTCCTTTTTTAAATTAGTTAAAACATGTTGAATTTTACTCCGATATATTATAATTTAACCTCGCAAATAAACTCTACACGCTAAAAAAGGCATAGATTCTATACGAAAAGTGCCGAGTGGCTCGATTTTGGAGACCAGGAGTGTAGTTGAAAGGTACCATAAAATAATTTCACATGAGCCATACAAAAATGGAGTCACTGAACTTTCAAGTAATCAGGTTAACATGTTGAATGTGCTGTCAACTTTAACGGTTTGATTTCGAACGTTGCGTGACGTAATTCGCTCAAAATTTACGAGTCCCAATAGTCCGATTGGATATTCGTTTCAACTCAATTTCGGGCGTGGAAATATGAATTCCATTCAATATATTTTTTATCAGAGCTGCACAGTTTTACAGATGAAAGAGAATTGCTCTTGTCTGTGCAATTACGCTTCTTGTCTTGCCAGACTTACACTTCTTTGTCCATCCTTACTCCTCTTTTCAATATTTTGTATTAGGAATTTTCTAGACTTCTAGAGAACTTACTAGTAGAGAATGGTTCTCTATGCATTTTAACACCATACTGCGATCGCCGACCCGCCTGCTAAGTGTGGCAATTATGGCAACCCCCCACTAATATTGAGCCTATGTCCAGTAGTGGACGCCTTTTAGTTGAAATAATGATGATGATGATTTGATATACTTACTCTTTTACTACCTATTTGTAAAAGTAGTTTTAAATTTTTCAAGTAAAAAAATGAACATTACAGAAAAAAGTGTATCGTTGGTGTCTGTACTAATGAAAAATCATTGTATCACAGACACCAGCGCCTTCCAAACTTGGTTACATAAAAATACAATAAAAATTCGAACGTCCATAGTGAACTCAGAAAAACAGTAAAACTTAATTAAAAATAACAATCATTATAAAATACTATATACTAAAATTAAAATTAAAAATTTAGCTACTTAATTTACTACGAGTATGTTGAACATTTTGTGTGTGCGTGCACAAGAGTGAAAAGTGAGTAATAGTGTATGCGCGTGAGTATTTGTGTGGGTGTATGTGAGAGTATATGCATGAGTGTATGTATGCGTCTGTGTCTTTGAAATACCTCTATTGGATTGGTTTGAGAAGATCTTCAGTCTCCCAGTAATTTAACTTTAGTAATAGGATTTGTAATTCTTTTTTGCATTGGTTTATTGTTAAGTTATGTATGTAATTATGTCCTAACCCAGGTAATGGTCTACCCATGCGCCAAAACGGCTTAACGTGCTTTCCGAAGCACGGAGGGTCTCGAAAAGCACGTCTAGACAAAATCAAACAAGTTGCGAATTTTATTGTTTAGGTAATTTATTATTTTTACGACATTGATTTTACATTCTGTGATTAACTGATTACTTTAACTCACACACTGACATAATACTTGTTAAAATTTGTAATATGTGTGATATGTAATAGATGGTCATCCATCCATGAAACCGACCGCGGTAAGCGTAGCTTAACTTTCGTTCGCCCCGTGCGGGTGTTATCATTTAGCCACGAGCCCCACTGTATTCTGTGTAAATACCTACAATGCTCTATTTTTATCTCGACGATTAGATTAATGTCCGATATTGATGAATAAACAACATAATGTCCCAGAATTAACGCACAACCTCTTAAGGGGTCATTGTACTCATCATTATGAACAACTTTTACTATGGGACATAACCGATTCGTGAAAAAAATCAGCTGTTCCCTACATTTTGACGAGTTATGAGAACATAATATTATTTTAATCATACTTTATATTGTTTTTTTGTTAATGTGAGGATGTTGTAGGCTTAGTAGACTCTAGATCTGTAGACCATTTTCTATTTTGTTAAGTACCTGGTACTTTTGACGGGCCTACGCTGTCCTTTCATACTTATTAACACTGTAATTTGAAAATAATTGTAAAAGCCAATATTTTTTAATAGAGTAACCGTGGAGTTTCTTGCCGGCTCTTCTCCATAGGAAACGACCAATTGGAACCGTACACCTAGCTTCTGACGTTTCATAAGTGCCCATGTAGGCTTATGTGAAATAAAACTATTTTTGATTTGATTTTGATAAATGTAGGGAACAGCAGATTTTTTACTCGCGATTTCAGGTTTGATCCCATAGTAAAAGTTGTTCATAATGATGAGTATAATGACCCCTTAAGAGGTTGTGCGTTAATTCTGGGACATGTTGTATATGATATGATTTAAAACTTCTACAACTCCAAGCCCATCTATGCAAGTTTCATCTTCAGATCTTGGACAACAATCTGTTAATTGACCGCCAACTGTATTTAAAGCACAAACTCGGGTTTGAGACTATCATGAAGAGGGAAGTTCGTACATTTTGGGTATGTATAGTGAATGTGAATCACTGCATGTGGTCGTAATTCGAGGTTTTATTAGAGAAATTATTTAAGTACTGATCTTTTAAAAACTTGTTGGCCTTCTAATTATGTGCGCTTTTTGAGCTTCTAATGACGCCAAATTAAAAGCCTCTTTTTGTCGCAGTAACTAAGCTAGGATGTCCTGACCAAAGGGGTTAAGTTAAGTAAGAACTGTGAACAACCGCACGCGAGAGACAGCTACATCCATGTTTGTCGAAGTTACAATAGGTCCCCAAAATAGAAATTATTAGTGATTCCCATTGTCTGTGTGGTGCCTGACGTAAAGAATAGCACCCCCTATTTCTTCCCGTGGGTGTCGTAAAAAGCAACTAAGGGACTTACTATATGTATAATAATACTTACTATATAATATGTTAATTTAAAAGAGTGTCCGTGGAGTTTCTTGCCCGTTCTTCTCCATAGGTACCTACTAAGCTTTGGAATGGGCAACTAGCTTCATCTTTATGACTGACCGACCCCTTGACAATTCAAAATTGCCTGTAATTGATTTATTTGAAATAAATGTTTTGAGTTTGAGTTGAGTTTGACTAGAGAATGGGCAGCAGCGTTCTATATGCATTTTAACACCATACTGCGATCGCCAACCCGCCTGCCAAGCGTGGCGATTATGACAAACCCCCTTTGGGGGAGGCCTATGTCCAGCAGTTGACGTCTATCGATTGAAATGATGATGATGATGAGTGGTTCCCAAATGAGGCGCAATCATTAGTGTTCAATTAAATTTTTAGGAGCCTGCCCAGGTTTCCTCATGATGTTTTCCTTCACCGTTTTGAGAGCAGTGGTGATGAAATTATTTACACAAAGTTTAAAGCGCCTGCCTAGGTGCGAACCCACGACCTGCAACTGGTAACTCCGTTGTCCGTCTGTCTGACCCTTTTTCTCCGGCAAAAGTCGTGCATGACTTTTTACATCGTTAGAACGTATAATTATAAATTCAACACTTATGAATTAATGATGTACCTACTCAACTAATATTTTCAAATCAAAATCAAATCCAATCATTTATTTGCGGTATACATAAAATGGAATATAATATAAAAAATATATATGTGATAGATATATGGTATATTTGTTGCAATATAATTAAAAAAAATTAAAATAGTGTCCATGGAGTTTCTTGCCCGTTATTTATTTATTTAATACTATAAGCACACAAATGTACAGAGGCAGACTTAATGCCATAGGCATTTTCTACCAGTCAACCTTTGGGTGATGCAGAGACAAGCAGTGGTAGGTGGAATACCGAAAATTGTGGAATAAATAATATATTTATTTAAATATAAGCCCGCGTATTTCCCGTTCTTCTTTATTGGTATCTACTACGCTTTGGAATGGGCAACTAGCTTCATATTTCTGAATGACCAACTCCTTTGGCAATTCAAAAGTGCCTGTAAATGGTTTAATTTAAATAAATGAATTGAGTTTGAAAATCTGCTATTTTCCTTCTCAAATAACATCGTCACAGTAAAAAAAAACTTTTTATCACCGTCCGCGTCTGTAAAAGCCCAAAGCGTTAAGAGCACTTAATGTACTGTTTAATGGTCTTTATAAACATTGCTTTAACTCCTTCTCTCATATAACAGGTCTCTTTCTAAAAGTACTTTTTTAAATCGTTTTAATGTAAGTGTAAATCCGATTGGTGGGTTTTCAAACGGGCCGGAAGAGGGAATACATTTCCCTCTTCCGGCCCGTTTGAAATACATTTAATGTGTGGAAATGTCGTTAGGAATTAGATCTGGGTCAAAGACTCTCACAGGGAATCGCAACTGCGAATTTATAGTGATCTGTCTGTGCTAAGGACTTGGAGAAAGATTATCTGGGTTTATAACCTCCTTTTTTTGGAAGTCGGTTAAAAATAGGTGATCTTCGGTGTGGGAATCCACAGTAAATAGGTAAGCTAGATATAAATGATAAAAAAAATACAGTAATTATCACGCTCACAACATTACATACCATCACATCTCCACTACAAATCTTGACTTCGGACTGCTACTGAAAAATGCCAGAGAGTCAAGTACGGTTAGTTCTTGTATTAGGTGTCCTACTAAGTGATTTTATGGAACGAGAAAGACCTCTGTACTAATATAGTGGTCATTCTCGTTTCATATCCCTAACGATAACGGCAATATCTCCCTAAAATCAACTGCAACAATGTAGGTACTGTAGAGATTATAGCCTAATTGGTGCTTCCATGCAATCTTAAAGGCTCGTACATATTATACTGGTGCGATATCACGGGCGACGCGACATACTCGTAGTAGCACAATTTCTATGTCGCTGCCTGTCGCGCCCGCCATATCGCGTGAGTCTGTAAGAGCCTTTATGAATATTTCATAAGTTGATGGCAGAATAAAAAACTTTTTACAAAAAAATAATAACCGACTACCAAAAATAACACTACAAAGTGAAAAATAACTTTAATTTCGGAATTCGGTGTCTTTGGATCTGTATTTGAGTTTTTTGCCACCGACTTCCGAAATTAAAGTTATTTTTAACCGACTTCCAAAAAGGAGGAGGTTCTCAATTCGTCTGTATGTTTTTTTTTTTTTTTTTTTGTATGTTTGTTACGCGATTACTCCGTCAATTATGAACCGATTTTGAAAATTCTTTTTTTGTTTGAAAGGGTATACTCCCGAGGTAGTCCCATTGCCACCAAATCAGAATTTGATGAGGGGATCCCATGGAAATCGAGGGAAACCCTCAAATTTTATATGCAAACTTATAGCGATTTGGGAACTTTTTATAGTAACTCGTGCAATTGCTCTCGGAAAGCACCATTTGGTGAAGTGGAACTGATGAAGGAGACCACAGATGGCCACCGGAACAATAAAATAATGAGTACCTATTTAACGGGTCGCGATTAAGCAATTTATGCTCGTCACTATGCATATGGTGAGTGGCAGTTCTCCTGGTTCTTAGCAAGAGAACTCCTCAACAATCAACATCCCAGCATCGGGAAAAACAATATTTTATAAAAGGTGATGAGCAGTTAACATTAGGCTATTGTAACTTAGATAAATACAAAACACACCCACTAAAAAGTGAAAAATAAAAAACTTTTTACAAAAAAATAATAACCGACTACCAAAAATAACACTACAAAGTGAAAAATAATTTTAATTTCGGAAGTCGGTGGCAAAAAACACAAATAAAGATCCAAAGACACCGACTTCCAAAATTAAAGTCCCCGGGACCCGACGGCTTACCTGGAAAAGCCTGGGTTCTGGCCTTGGAGGCTCTCGGGCCTCGACTAAGGGGGCTCCTAAGCGCATGCTTAGAGAGGGGCCAGTTCCCACTTCGTTGGAAGACGGGGAAACTGGTCCTCATTAAGAAGCCAGGGCGCCCGGCGGACTCTCCGTCCGCTTACCGGCCCATTGTGCTGCTCGACGAGGTGGGCAAGCTCTTTGAAAGAGTAATTGCAGACCGCCTTGTCGGGCGGCTGGTGCGGGTGGGGCCGGATTTGGTGGAGAGCCAGTTTGGTTTCAGCAAGGGGCGCTCTACGGTGGACGCCATCATGCGCGTTCGAGCCCTCACGCCGGGGGATGCTGTTGCCCGGGGTGGGGTCGTCTTGGCGGTGTCTCTTGACATCGCCAATGCCTTCAATACCCTGCCCTCCTGGAGTTGCATTAGGGAGGCACTACGATATCACCGGATGCCGACCTACCTCTGTCGAGTGGTCGAGGCCTATTCGACGGACAGGGCCGTCATCTACCCCGGTCACCACGGAGAGTGGAACCGGTGAGAGATGTCGTGCGGTGTCCCACAGGGATCGGTCCTGGGGCCGCATCTGTGGGACATCGGTTACGACTGGGTGCTGCGCGCCGACCTCCCTAGCGGCGTCAGCGTAGTCTGCTACGCTGACGACACGCTGGTTCTGGCGCAGGGGAGGTCGCATCAGGCGGCGGCCGAACTGGCGGCACGTGGGGTTGCGACAATCATCGATAGGATCCGGCAATTGGGACTCGAGGTGGCCTTGCACAAGTCCGAGGCCATGTGTTTTTATGGTCCTCGGAACGCGCCATTGTCGGGTTCCCAGATAGTGGCAGGAGGGGTTCACATCGGCGTCGAGTCGACGATGAAGTACCTGGGACTCGTTCTCGACAGCCGGTGGAACTTCGTGGAGCATTTTCGACGTTTGGCTCCCAGACTGGAGCGGGCCGGGGCTGCCTTAAAGCGGCTCCTGCCCAATCTGGGGGGTCCAAACGCCTCCTGCCGGAGGCTCTACGCGGGGGTCGTGCGGTCCATGGCCCTTTACGGGGCACCGGTGTGGGCGCGTTCTATAAGGCTGCGACCAGCCCAGCGATTGAACGCGTCCCAAAGGGTCATGGCCATCAGGCTGGTCCGAGGATACCGCACGGTCGCCCGTAAGGCTGCGAGCCTCCTTGCCGGACTACCGCCATGGGATCTGGAGGCAAAAGTCCTCGCGCACGTCTGGGAGTGGCGCGAGGAGGCGAAACGCCGGGGTGAAACTCCGCTACCGCGAGAAATCACGGCACAGTGGACTGAGCTCCGGCGGGATCTTATGGCGGCATGGAGAGTGCGATTGTCGCAACCCAGCGCTGGGCACGCCACAATTGTGGCGATAAGTCCCCTCTTTGAGGAGTGGCTAGAGAGGCGCCACGGCGTCCTCACCTTCCGCCTGACGCAGGTCCTCACCGGACATGGTTGTTTCGGGAGGTTCCTGTTCAGGATAAAGCGGGAGGAAACGCCCGGGTGTCACCACTGTGTGGATCGCCCGGAGGACACGGTGGAGCATACGGTGGAGATCTGCCCAGCTTGGGCGGAGCACCGCCGTGTCCTCACGGAGGCGATCGGCGGCGGCGATCTCTCGCGTCCGGCCCTGGTTCAGGCCATGGTTCGGAGCGAGAGTGCATGGGAGGCCGTCACCTCCTTCTGCAAATTAGTAATGCTTGCGAAGGAGGAGGCGGAACGCGTGAGGGAGAGGCAAGGTTCGCGCCCTCGCGCCCCTAGTCGCCGCAGGAGACTCCCCGGGCGTCGGGAGTCGCAAGCCGATTTCCGGCCACCGTAGGCGTGGGCCTGCGGACGGTGAGCGATGGGTAGCTCACCATCCGATAACGACCAGGCCCGGGTCGACGGCGCGTCGTATTCCACGCGCGCCTCAAAGAGTTGTCAGCACCAACTGACGGGGTCCGCTAGGGCCAATGCCTGCCAGGGTTGCGAGTTTGTCCGAAAGGGATATCGTGGCAAGTTATTTGATAATTTCGCACCCAAAAAAAAAAAAAAAAAGGCTATTGTAATTTAGATAAAATCAAAACTGCGCCACTAAAAAGTGAAAAATAAAAACTTTTTACAAAAAAATAGTAACCGACTACCAAAAATAACACTACAAAATGAAAAATAACTTTAATTTCGGAAGTCGGTGGCAAAAAACTCAAATACAGATCCAAAGACACCGACTTCCGAAATTAAAGTTATTTTTCATTTTGTAGTGTTATTTTTGGTAGTCGGTTACTAATTTTTTGTAAAAAGTTTTTTTCACTTTGTAGTGTTTGTTTTGGTAGTCGGTTATTATTTTTTGTAAAAAGTTTTTTATTTTTCACTTTTTAGTGGGTCAGTTTTGAATGTATCTAAGTTAGAATAGCCTAATGTTAACTGCTTATCACCTTTTACAAAATATTGCTTTTCCCGATGCCGGGACGTTGATTGTTGAGGAGTTCTCCTGGTAAAAACCAGAAGAACTGCCACTCACCATATGCATAGTGACCAGCATAAATTGCTTAATCGCAACCCTTTAAATAGGTACTCATTATTATATTGTTCCGGTGGCCATCTGTGGTCTCCATCATCAGTTCCACTTCACCAAATGGCGCTTTCGGAGAGCAAATGCACGAGTTACTATAAAAAATACCCTGATGGCTATAGGTACGCATATAAAATTTGAGGGTTTCCCTCGATTTCCATGAGATCCCCTCATCTGATTCTGATTTGGTGGCAATGGGACCACCTCGGGAGTATACCCTTTCAAACAAAAAAGAATTTTCAAAATCGGTTCATAATTGACGGAGTAATCGCGTAACAAACATACAAAAAAATAATAATAAAAAAAAACATACAGCCGAATTGAGAACCTCCTCCTTTTTGGAAGTCTGTTAATTATAAAACAAGCACTAATTCATATTTATAATAGAAGAAAAATCCGTAGGACTTGACTGAAGGGCCGAAATTGCGTATGCCATCGTATAAATATGTAAAAAACGCAACTTTATTTCAGACATGAACAGTCCATAGGTTGTTTAGTGATGGGTTAGTAACAGAAAGTACTAACTTATAGTCTATATTAGTATTGTGAGTAGGGACACAAACACAGCTAAATTGCCTGCGCCCGCCCTCGGGGCTCAGTGTGGTAGCACCATAGGTACAGCGGGAATCACAGGGGACGTAATTTGATGAAATAACTATCTACGTGTACCTATAGCTACATAAAAAAAAGACAAAAAGATTTAGTAATAATTATAATTTTATCTGTAAGTTATGTTTTATTGAAGTACCCCTCCCACAGCAGGTGAGACACACATTGAGTTCGTTGTATCAAAAGTAAACAAATATTGAAACTTAGCGCACTTATTTGTGCAAACGAAACAATGAAAGTAGAATAAACAACAGCGCAAGGTTCTCTCTGTGTGCTCGCGTGTGCTTCGTGGACGTGCTAATGAAAACCGGGAGGGTTTCAGTTGATTAGTTTTCTAAAGTGAGCTGGACCAATTGTGAATGAGATGGGAAATGAGGATACGATAATCGCCTGGGCTTTTTGTACTTATTCATTTATTTAACTTTAATTAAGACGGTGTACCATGTAAAGAAACATACCATCCTATTTTTTCCCGTGTGTGTCGTAAAAGGCGACTAAGGGACATTGAGTTATAATGTACTAACATTATAACTCAATGCTAAGGGACTTACTAGAGAATGGGCAGCAGCGTTCTCTATGCATTTTAACACCATACTACGATCGCCAACCCGCCTGCCAAGCGTGGCGATTATGGCAAACCCTTTGGGAGGCCTATTTCCAGCAGTCTTTGTCAGCCGTCTTTTGGCTCAAATGATGATAAGATAATCGGTTACAGAACTTAGTGATGGAAAATTCAAAACGCACATCAAACGTGCCCTTATCAAAAAAGCATATTATAAGATTAAGGATTACGTTGAAGACAAGGAAGTTTGGCATTAGTTCCTTCTGTACATGTGGCTTCCCTGTTACCTCATTAATGGCAGAACTATGTAAATGTCTATTAACTGCTCCCAAATTACGATGTTTTTTTTTATATTTAATTTTATTTTTTTTTACAAACTTCACTGACATAATGTTTTTCTTTGACATTATTCTCTGATCTGATTTTCTTTGATCAATCATCCGCAAACAGATCGTTTGTTGGATTAGAATCCATGAGATCAGAGTGCGAGGTACTGGGGGCTTAGCACGAGCAACTGTGCGACATGGAAGCACAGCAAACTGCCTGTAATGTAACTTAAAATATTTATCTGTTAACTTCGGGAGTACCTCTTTGATCTAGAGGTCGCAAGCGCTACTGCTGTGCATGAGGTCCTGTAACACTCTGCCCGAACCGGGAATTGAACCCAGGATCACTTGCGACCTAAACATATTCGACCTTATTTCGTTGGTCTAGTGACCAACGAAATAAGGTCGAATATGTTTAATGACCTATGGGTGAAGTTACAAACAGTGTTATTTTCTTTTCGCTGTCTAGTCTTTTAACTTTAACAGGAAGTAGTAACAGTCATACCAGATTTTAAAACTCTATCCTAATGAAAGAAAAGAAAGAAAGAAAATACTTTCTTTTTTTTTACGTTTTTTCTTAGTGCAGTGACTTTACAACACGTAGGTTGCACTGCCGACATGACTTCTGCTGAAGCATTACTTAAAGCTCTTTGCATCAATGAGTAAAATTTAATGGAAAAAAATACCCAACCTTCAACAATTCCTATTTTGATTTCCTAAAAGTATTGATTGAACAATCTGTTATAGGTAATGATAGCGCCTCATTTAGCCCTACTTTAAGAGGTTTAATTTACACCTTTCCACTTCAGTTCGGAGAAGGTTCAAGGACTTCCAAGTGATCCACAATGAACACGATTGATAAAAATGGTTGTAATCAGGGCCCGTACAAGCCCGGTTAAGTCATTCGAAGGGGTAACCCATTCAATGGGTTACCTTTATCATGATGTAACCCATTAAAAGGGTTTTATACTAAAGACCCAGTCAAAGGGTCACATGATAACCCATTGAATGGGTTTTATACTTGAAACCCAGTGAAAGGGTTTTATACTTGAAACCCAGTGAAAGGGTTACATGATAACCCATTCAATAGGTTCTATACCTACTGGAAACTCAGTAACATGAAAAAACCATAATATTATGTTATTTCGATATCCGCCCAGCACGCATAGCATGACCAATCCTATCTCTATTCTACCCAGGGACCATTTTGGTTACCCATTGAAAGGGTTTTCGATAGGGTTTGTCTAAAATGGTTACCAAAATGGTGGTAGAAATATCGTCGCCTTAAGTCAGTGTTCTTAAAACTTACATACTACGAGTACCTACATCGATATCATTCATAACGACTACATTCCATATTTGGTTCATCATCTGCCCAGCCTTTTCCCAAGTATGTTGGACTCGGTTTCCAGTTTAGGCGCGGAGGACATACAGGAGTATTTGCCACACCGGGAACAAAAAAAAAACAATGTCTAGAACTGTGACCAACCGCGCGCAAACCGAGCGAGCGAAGCGATCGGTACCGAAACAGCGGCCAGCGAGCATTACATCCAAGTTGGTCGCAGTTACTTGGCTATTTAGTATTTTCAAGACCTCAAAATATGAATTATTTTAGGCTCACAGAAAGAGGCGCTATCATTACCTAAAACAGATTGTTCAATCAATACTTTTAGGAAACCAAAATAGGAATTGTTGAAGGTTGGGTATTTTTTTTTTCCATTAAATTTTACTCATTGATGCAAAGAGCTTTAAGTAATGCTTCAGAAGTCACGTCGGCAGAGCAACCTACGTGTTGTAAAGTCACTGCACTAAGAAAAAACATGAAAAAACCATAATATTATGTTATTTCGATATCCGCCCAGCACGCATAGCATGACCAATTCTATCTCTATACTACCCAGGGACCATTTTGGTTACCATTTTAGAAAAACCCTATCGAAAACCCTTTCAATGGGTAACCAAAATGGTCCCTGGTGGTAATGTCGTAAGTATTCATCACACAGTTCGCACAAGTTCGCAAAACGTAACATTCTCTCATGGTATATTAGTTAGCACCCTAGTGACCCATGCAATTACACGGTAGCTGCTGTGAGCGAACTTGTAAGTGGAACGATTATGTTAAACGTGTGGCGTAAGTTTACTACTAAGCTTGTATGGGGTAATTGTGGGGGTAGCTATGTGGTTCTGAAACTTTAAGCATGGTGGTGTGAATTTTACCCGACTGCGGCGAAGTCAAAAAAGGAGGGTTATGTGTTTTACCTGTATGTATGTATGTCCGTCCCTATGTTCTATCGTAACTAGGTACTAAACGCCTGAACCGATTTTGATGAATGATTAGTCGTTAGATTCGTCTTTATTGCGCGAGGAATCACTGGGTTTATTAAAATGTTTAAAAATAAAAATGGCGTATTTTTGACGCCAAAAGGTGTTTTCAAAAAATATATATCTCCCAAGCCTATCGAGTGGGGTATCAAAATGAAGGGTTTTAAAAGGTGACTACAAAAATATAGATAAATTATAAAATATGTAAGTGAGTCGGAGGATGCCTCCAACACTAATTCTACATATCAGTAAAAATGTATGGCTTCACCGTTTCGCTACCGTCGTGGAGGTGATGCGAATATTTAGTTTCTGAAGTAAGTAACGAAACAGCCATACATTTTTACTGATATGTAGAATTTGTGAAGTTAGGGTCGGTAGAGTTAGGCCGTGTAGATTCAGAACCTTGGCTCTACATGAGATTTGATATCTTTTTCACAGGGCAAACCTTATGTGGTCGTCTTGGCAAAATTTTACATGAAATATTTTTGGTGGGATTTCAGTTCTTTTTGTAAGTTGCTAGGCAGTCTTTTTAGTGTTTATTTTTTTCTTCTTTTTTTGGAGTGTATTTCTTGCACATCAGCAGTGCCGGTTTTCATAGCCCATTCTCCGTCTTTGCCTTTTTTCTTTGATGGTTTACTGGGGTGCGCCAAAGTTCACCTAAATTTTCAACTCCGATAATTGGAAATCCGAAAATGTTCTTCCTAACATTTTTTATCCTAACAATCACAATTCCTAACTACTCTGTCTCTAATGTTCATAATTCCGAAGCATTCAACTTCATAATGTCAGTAGCAATAAACATCTATTATACTTTGATAAATGATAAATGATTTTATTTCTGTAAGTAGGTTTGTACAAACACTTTTACACGTCAATCATATTTTAAAAACTAGATGAGGTCGGCGTTTCCTATCTGACTACTCTGAGAAGAAAGGCCGAAACAAACTCAGAGGTCATAGTCTCTTTTAAAGTCCAGACATAATCTTGGTCAGATCATGTGAAGACCATGTAGATTGGTGTCTGAAATGGTCTTTTGAGGAAAGAACCACACAGGTTGAGTGGACCTGACCAGTCAGTGCACGCATTTGTCAGTAATCGTGCAGCTCTACTCAGAATATAAGGAGCTCAACGATGCGACTATCAATACCAAAGAAAGGCCATTTGGGTAGGCCACTTATATGACTCAAACTGCCAGACCATGATTAACACTAACTGAGAATAAAAGAAAGGGAAAAAAAAATATTATGCAATAACCCACATAGTCTTCACATTCACAATAATTAAAATAATATAATACTTTACAAGTAAATATTCCTGTCATTGTGTATAAAATAATAATTAAATGTCACTGTTTATAAAATAATAAAGTTAGCAAAAACAAAAAAAAAAAAACAATAAAAATAAACTACCTCAATATGTACAAAAATTGGAGCAGCTCAATCCCAAGCCTTTTTGTCCTCAATATAATCTTTAACAGTATAAAAGGCTTTCTGGCACAACTTACGTTTAATGAATGATTTGAATTTATTAAGGCTTAGATCTTGAACGTGGCTTGGAAGTTTATTATAAAAGCGTATACATTGACATCGAAACGAGCCACCTATTTTCTTGAGCCTTGTTGTAGGTACAACAAATTTGTGTTTGTTTCTAGTATTTATATTATGGATATCACTGTATTTTTTAAATAATTTTATATTTTTATGGGCATATAATAGATTTTCAAAAATATACTGAGAAGGCACAGTCATTACATTAATCTCCTTAAATTTCTCTCTGAGAGAGTGTCTTGGACTTAATTTATAAATTGATCGAACAGCTCTTTTCTGCAAAACAAAGATAGTCTGAATGTCTGCAGCATTTCCCCATAACAGAATACCGTACGACATTACACTATGAAAATAGCTAAAGTACACTAAACGGGCTGTCTCTATGTCAGTTAAATTACGAATTTTTCTAACAGCATATGCTGCGGAGCTTAGCTTTTTTGACAGTTTATCTACATGTGGGCCCCACTGAAGCTTAGCATCCAAAGTCAAGCCCAAGAATACAGTGCTATCTTCAGGATTCAATTCTTCGCCCTTTATTAACACATTAGTTTTCACCTGCCTAACGTGAGGTAGCGTAAACTTAATGCATTTGGTTTTTTTTTCATTTAGAAGTTTTATTTGTTTTTCTATATTTTCTCAACATAACCATCTTTTACACTATTATTCAAAGTCATATTTTAATTTTATTTATAGCGGTGTGTACCTGCAAAGATATTCATAGGTTAGGTTAGGTTAGAACTGTGACCAACTACGCGCGAGCCGAGCGAGCGTAGCGAGCGGTGCCGCGGCAGCGGCCGGCGAGCGCTACCTCGAAATTGGTCACGAAATTTTTCTAAGTATTTTTTTCATAGTGCCCCAAAGACGACACTCTGACCTGAATTTCATTCGTTTAAGACAAAAATCAGTGAAACGACCTTTAATCATTCTAAACAGTTGGTTTTTTAGACATAATTATCTCAGGTATAGTTATAGTTTTAGGTATAAAAGCGTTATGATAAAAAACAGTAGGAGTTTAAATATATTTAAATTAATGATATTATTAATTACAATTTTCGGAAACATGAGTGTTATGAACATCGCCGGTAGCACTACAAATAGTATGAATGAAAACTTTAGGGTGAAAAATTTTAGGAAGAGTGATCATTCGGATTACAAATCGTTAGAAAGAACAATTTCGGGTAAAGAACTTTAGTTGAGCCAATATGGACCCTGGTTTACTGATTACCATAAGCGATAAATCAGGGCAATATTTCGCTCTTAAGCGATTATATTCAACTATAGCTGACTGTTGTGCTTTAATACTAGCAAAGTATATTTCTTAATATTAATTAATTATTATAATATTTATTAATATTTCATTCATATTAATTAATATATATTAATATTTCAGCTTTCTAGCACTTCAGGAAGTACCCTAACATTTTGAAGTCTCATACAAACTTCCACCCCCCCATTTTAGGGGATGGGGGCGAAAGTTATAAGTTTATGATTTTTTTTGTTGGTTGTATACTAAACTTAGCTTACATACCAAATTTCAGCTTTCTAGCACTTCAGGAAATAGCCAAACATTTTGATGATCATCAGTGTGTCAGTGTATCAGTGACGAAATCGGTGTATTTTAGATATCAATAAAATCTAAAGTATTAGAGCTATTCAATTGAAACTTTGTATGTTTAATTAGTCTATTATTGACATCATATCCTGAGAATATGATTTATCTGGTACATCGGAAACCAACTCAATGAGGGTTCAAAAAAACGACGAAACACTTCGAGAAAAGGTAGGTAGTGCCCTTGCGCTTCGCTTGGCTCGTCTTGGCGAGGGCACTACCGTACCCCCAGATAAGCCGTTTCAGCTAAGAGATGACCAGTCCCAACTGACAGCGTCCGTTCATGAACATGACGCATGGATCAGCACCATTCAGCTCAACCATTTTGAAGGGAGCTAAATGATCCAACACACCCGCCACCATTAGCGAGACATCTGAGTGAGCACGACATGTACTCTCAGCCGCCAGGGCACATTCAAGTCAATGAAAGACATAATTACCCGGTAAATGGTAGCTCTATTGTACATAGTACTCACACCTGTGATATGCAATTATATAATACAAAGGAGATTGAGTTTATACAATGGATCGTCATCTCGGTAGTCACCCCCTTTCTAGACTAAAATTTGCAGTTACATCACGGTCGATTTTTCAACTGCAAATGTAAGTTGGTCGACTATTACTCGTTAACTTGTAAAGCCTACTTAGCTGTGATAGTTTTCCTTTTAATTTTGTTATTTATACTACTGCCATGAATTTTCCACTTAACCAAAAACAACAATACACACTTGACTCTAACAAAAAATTGCACTTTAAAGCGTTTATAAAAATATTTTTCAACGTCATATCCAATGATACCCCACACCATGAGACTTTACTTTGTGTAAATTATTTCATCGCCACTGCTCTCAAAACAGTGATCGAAAACATCGTGAGGAAAGCGGCATGTCCTAGAACCAAAAATTCTAAGACATACGACATCCACCAACCGGCACTGGGCCCGCGTGGTGGATTACGGTCCACTCTCTCTCACAGAGAGGAGGCCCGTGTCCCAGCAGTGGGAACATTATAGGCTGATTATGTGTTGTCTGTCAGTGAATTAATGAATTCAAGATTTTTATTAAATACTAGCTTTCGCCCGCGGCTTCGCCCGCGTGGATGTCGAAAAAAACAGCTTCTCTATCAGCAGCATTCCCCCAAAACATTATACCATATCTTAGTTGGAACCAACGTAAGCGTGGTAAGCAGATAGGAGTGCAGTTTGATTTACAACTTTACGGAGGATATACTCGTAGATAGCATATACATATCAACTTCGTTTTGTTTATACTTGTTCAATATACGTGTCCTCCATTTCATGTCTAAGTCTATTTGTAAGAAATTTTGTATTGTTTATTTTTTCTACGTTTTTGTTCTTAAATAATAATGTTTATATGCTTACCAACTTTTGAGTTATTCAAGGTACTCAGTAAAATTGTCCCGAAAACTTAATTACCCCTTTTTCCGATTCTCGAAAACTCCATATTTTTTCATCTTTTTTTTTTGTTTAAAGTATGAGCATTGAGTTTCGAGTTAATCGGACCTCGCGTAAAGATTCTTAAAAACAAACTGTAACACTCCCTACTCGTAAAATTCTTTTGAAGGGTAGTTTGGAAAAACGCAACCGTCATGACAAACTTTGCTATTTAAGAACGTATTCTTGCTATGATTCACGTTTATTAACTCAAAAAATATGATTGTTCATACAATCTAAATCCCTTTTCACCCTGATAATATAGATTCAATTTTCAAAAACCGAATCTTCGAGTTCGCCTACAATTTATTAAAATTATTATTATAATAATTAAAAATTTCTGATGTCAGTCAGTCAGGACTTCACCCACGACTTTGTTCGCTTGGATTTCGTACTTTCCCCTAAAAATTATTTCAGCAACACCTCCACCCTCTTTAAATGGTGTAGTATTCATTATTACGATCTTTATTATTAAATAGTATTCTCTATTTCTATCAAGTAACGACTGCCTCGTTAGTCTAGTGGTCACAAGCACGACTGCTGAGCATGAGTGGTGGGTTTGATTCCCAGGTCGGGCAAAGTGTTATTGGATTTTCCATTACGAATGTCTCAGTAGCAGCCCGAAGTCTGGATTTATGCCCGGTTGATGGCAATAGGCTCGCCCCCTATTACATGGGACATTTACAGAACTGGCGAAATGTGGGTGTACTAAAGGTACACCTCTACCTATCCCTTTGGGGATTGCAGGCGTGATGTTATGTAAATAAGTACTCGGGCCGAATTTCAAGTTTATATAAAAAAAGAAATAAGATTCTGTTCATACAAACTATATCGCCTCTTTTTACGCACTCAAAGGGTAAATTGTTGAAACATCGTTTTTGATGTTTCTATTATTGGACTTATAGGTTATTTATACCTATTTTCAAGTTAATCTAGCCAAGCAGTAAAATCCTTCCTGGTAATTCACTATCCCTTTTCACCCCATTAAGGGCAGATTTTCAAAAAACCTGATACAATTTATTCTTTATTTTTTGTTTTCAGTATAGATACTGAGTTTCAAGTTAATCGGACCGTGCGTTAAAAATCTTCCATACAAACTTTGATATCCCCCAATCCCCTTTAGGGGGCAGTTAAAAAAAAAAAAAATGTCAAACTTTATAATTTACTTAGGTTAGTATTTGTGCCAAGTTTCAGGTTTATTAACTCAAGGAATAAGATTTTTCATACAAACAAAATCACCCCTTTTCACCCACTTAAAGGTCGAATTTCCAAAAACCCCTTCTTAGCGGATGCCTACGTCATAATTTGGAGTTAATCAAGCCACACAGTAGAATCCTCCCTTGCAAAATTGACTATCCCTTTTCACCCCGTTAGGGATAAATTTTCTAAAAACTCTGATCAATTTTATTCTTTATATTTGGTTTACAGTATAAATACTGAGTTACGAGTTAATCGGACCGCGCATTAAAATTCTTCCATACAAACTGACATCCGCAAATCCTCCTTTAGAGGGTAGTTAAGAAAAAAAATGACACACTTTATAATTTACTTAGGTTAGTATTCGTGCCAAATTTCAGGTTTGATAACTCAAGGAATAAGATTTATCCCCCTTTTTCACCCCTTAAAGGTCGAATTTAGAAAAATCCCTTCTTAGCGGATGCTATAGTTTCCAACCATAAGACGAAATATTAGTGATTTTAACATAAAAAGAACTTTCATTAAAAATAAAATTTTATCCCGTTTTTTACCCCTTAAGGGTTGAAATCCTATCAACACCGTTGCATTAGCTTCCAACCATAAGCCTATATAATAAATTTAGTGATTTTTACTGTGAAAATTAAGGACTTTGATACACAACTTCATCCCCCTTTTTAACCCTTCGGGGGTAGAATTATCAAAAACGCTGACACATGTATAAATTAATTTTTAATCGTCAGCCTATACACCAAATTTGAAGATCCTTACTTCAAAACTGACGGACTTTCATATAAACTTCCATCCCCTATTTTACCCTCTTAGGGGTGGAATTTCGAAAAACCCTTTCTTAGTGGATACTTACTCTTTACAAAGAACACACCCTCCAAATTTCATGTCTCTAGGACCAGCGGTTTAGGCTGTGCCTTGATATATCAGTCAGTCAGTCAGTCAGGACTTTGAATTTTATATATATATAGATAAACTGCCAAACTTAAGTGGCAGTAGGCAGGGCACATTGGTCGCAGAACTGAGGGTCGATTGGCCTGAAAGGTTCTGGAGTGGCGATTGCGTAGCGGTAGACGTAACATTGGAAGGCCTTCCACAAGGTGAACCGATAATAACCTTGTGGAGGCCGCAGGAATCCGCTGGATGCGAGAAGCACAGAACCTGTCAAAGTGGCGGTACTTGAGGCCTATGTCCAGCAGTAGACGTCTTTCGCCTGAAATGATGATTAAATATAAACTGGAAAGAAATCTGGATGAAAGTAGAATAAATGCTGTGGAAATGCGTTCCTTTCGAAGCATGGCTGGCGTGACTATGAATGATAGGCTGAAAAATGAGGTGATATGGCAACGGTGCAGTTTAAAAGATGAAGTGACAAAGATTGAAAAGAGTATGCTTAGATGGTTTGGTCATGTGGAGAGGATGAGTGAAAGGCGACTAACAAAAGGTATTTATTGGAAACGCCGGGAGAGGACGCTCTAGAAGGACATATAGTGACCAAATTGGTGATGTTCTTTAGAAAGGTGAGGTGCGTAGTACCTACTCGCAACCGGCGTGCGTGTATGACTAGATGTATGAACGTAGGCGAAGCAAAAGGAGTATGTAAGTAGCGTAGCAGGTGGCGTTCTATTGTTTCTGCCTACCCCCATGGGAAGAAGGCGTGTGTTTATGTATGTATGTATAAACTGGAACAGTGTGGCCTGTAAAACCAACTCCTCGAATTGTTGATAAACAATACAGTATGTCAACATGTACAGTCGAGTTCATTAATATATTGGCACTGTCAAGGATTCAAAATATTGTGAGCGTTGGAAAGCTCAATAAATTCTATAGAACCTATAGATCAAAAATATGTCCTCATGTGAACGGTTCAATAATATATGCTGTGCATTGTGCAATAATATGTGATCATGAACAGTTCAATAATATGTGATCATGAACAGTTCAATAATATGTGATCATGAACAGTTCAATAATATGTGATCATGAACAGTTCAATAATACAATATGCTGTCCATTAGGCAATAATATGTGATCACCCTTTTCAAAAATATAGTATTGGCTTTTATAATCTGAGCAGGGTAAGCTTCTTAATTATCTCTACATGCATGGGAAAGTCAATTATTTGCTCGAACGAATAAGATCTAGTTTACATTGTTACAGAGATGACAGTAGTTTCCATTGTTTTCCTCGCGTTTGCGTTAGTTTTTAAAATGAGTGTCTTTCAATGCCGTATATTTTTCGTACAGCATGGCCATTTAAGAATTGTAAAAAAATTATGTGCCACCTGTCATTTATATAGCAATACGATTCGACCTAAAATTTGATTACTTTGCCACCACAACTTTTTTATGACTAACGAAGTTGTTTGCAGTGAATTGAATTTCACGTCACGGGAAAGAAAAGAATATCATTACATTATAGTTTAAACTGTATTATTTGACAAGTATATCTAAGAAAATATTAAAGTAATATGCAACAAAATAGCACATGACTTACGTTAAAAAAAAACAAACAATATTTTATCTTAAACTAAAATTAGTCTTAGTTACTTATAAACAATTATTGGCGGCCAAATTAAAAATGATAGAACAGTTACTTAATATCTTGTGTATGATCCGTTCGCATCAATCACTGCTTGTAGTCGGGCTCTCATTGACTGTACCATATTGTGGCAATAATCACTATTTCTAAAACTATTCCAGATGTCATATGCATGAGCCTTTAAATTCTCTTCCGTGCGAGCCTCATTACAGTCCCAATTCTGTACCATTAACCCCCATAGATTCTCTATGGGGTTGAGGTCCGGGCTTTTCGGTGGAATTTTTATTAATTCCAAGTCTACTTGCTCAGCTAATTTTGAACTCGTCTGGCATTGTGAACGGAACTATTATCCTGTATAAAAGTAATTCGATGATTATCAGGATAGACAATTTTTGCACTTGGTAAAAACACGTCTTTTAGAATATCTAAATAGGTATCACTCCTCATTCGGCCAGATATTTCGCACAATTCTATGGGTCCACCGGAATTTATCCACCCCCAAAACCCGATCGTAATGCGTCCACTGCGTCTATTTGGCAATACATTCTCTTCATCATATCGTGTATTGGCTGCACGATACAAAGAGATCCGCCCGTCCGCCGAAGAGACAAAAACTTTCTCGTCCATGAAAGCGACGTGTTCAAAATCATAATTTAAATATCTGTTAGCAAATTGTAAACGTAAAATTTTATGCCTTTCCGTTAGTAACATTTTTTTAGCTGGAATTCGGTGATGAATTCCCGCTTCATTAAGTCTTCGTCGTATAGTTAAGCTGGATACAGCCAGATCAGCTGCAAATGTAGATGTTCAGATAAATCTTGCATTTCGAACACTTTCAACCAGTTGCATATCTTGATCATGAGTTGTTTTCCTAGGTCGGCCAAAAGATGCATGTTTTGTAAGATTTCCTTCTTCTTGCCACCTTTTCCACCATAATGTAACAGTATTTCTCTGTTAAAGAAAGATTTTATTAAATTACCACATTAGAGATCAGAGAAAAACATGGACGAATACCTAAAATTACTTTGCTTACCGATATGCCTAATTCTTCTGCAATGGCTGATTTAGAAACACCTTCCTCACACATATAAACTATTTTATGTTTCGTATGCTCATCAATTCTATACATTTTTATTTTAAATGGGTAGGTATATTTCAATAGAATTAATATTGTATATTAAATCAAGTAAATCGTAGAATTAAATCGTTGAATCACATGTGCGTCAGTTATAATTTTATTAGAAAAACATAACGTCATTTGAAGTTAATCTAGCCAGTGATAAATAATGTTGCAAACTCCTTGACCATGCAATTTTAAGATTGCTATTAAAATTATCTTTATGACGTAAGTAATAAGGTTGAATTTGAATTACATTTACTTGTTTAGATATTATTGTATTCATGTGTGCATACATAATTGTGAATCCTACAATGTTCAGATAATATGATCTTAATGTTGTTCATATAATAATGTGCTTTTGGCTGTATACATGTTACTGAGAAAAACCAGTCACATATTAATGAATCGAAATCTTGACCACAATTTAATGATGCTTATAGTTGTCACAATATTATGATTTTTTTTGACGGTCATATATTTTTGAAGCCTGAAAGGGCTAATATATTAATGAACTCGACTGTACACTCACAACGGGGGCGAGGTTTACATCAATTAATTACATAGACAACGTACAACTCAATAATAACATAATGTATTTCACATAGAACGGTAATGTACACACGACTACATAGCAAGCTACACATTTCCAGTATAAGCTGATCGCGCATTGTATAGGATTTCCGTACAATGAGAGGTCAGATTATACTGGAAATGTATTGCTTGATATGTAGCCGTGTGTACGTGCAATGTAGTAAATTAGACAAGTGGCATCGCGACAAGTTACGATTTATTACAGCGGCATGTTTGTGAGGAACAAACTGATGTTGTTTACGTATATTATGTAATAACGTCAACCCTTCAAATAGGGTTGTAGCTGATTAATTATATAACTATCATTGTAGGGTTATTTATGATTGATATGCTAGTTACTACATTTGTGGTAATAAACTAAACTATAATATCTACATAATTATGAAATGTTATGAGGTGCACGTACTTTACCTAGTTTAGAAGGTTTGGCTGATAGTATTTCTACAATCGGCGGAGATTTTTTGTCATTGGCTCCAATAATTGAGTATACCCAGTACAAAAAAATAAATGGAAATCACAGGTTTATCGAGCTTTGCGAAAGAACAAAATTAAATACATAGAATTCTGACATAAATTAAACAATAAATCGTTAAATAATGACATAATTAGACAATACACTCTACCCATTTAAATTAAATAATATAACATTTTCTTGTTGGCCAAGAAAAGTAGAAGGTCACGAAGTTAAGTATGTATTTTTTTTTTTTCCCTTGTCCTAGGGTTCATCAATTGAATGAACCCTAATCTTATTACAATCTAGCCTTTTAAATAAACTAATAAGTAATTAAATTATAACCTAAACTACTAAATTATCTTTACTAAGAATGTGTCCAATAGCACTTTTCTTATTGTCTCTATTAAGGCGAATACACTTCATTCTTGTGTTTGTTTGGCACTTTTGTACTTTACACTATTCACTAACACTAAACACTAACTCGAACGGTTTTGTTCTTTTTAGTCTTCTAACTATATTTGTGTGATCGAGAAGCTGGATTGCTTCGACGTTCACATGCTGATGAAGCCTCTTTTCGTGAGCTTCTGCAAATTTCTGGATCACTTTATCGATGAACTCAACTTTTAGATCCCGATGGAGGTCATCATTTCGTATGTACCAAGGTGCATTTACAATTTCCCTTAGTACTTTGTTCTGGAATCGTTGTATAGTTAATATATTGGTCTGTTTGGTGCAGCCCCACAGCTGGATACCATAAGTCCAAAAAATCATACAAGTTAAGTATGTATGATTTTCAGGCCCTCCCTTGTGTAGCGAGGTTAATGTATAAGGATTTCCTTTAACACATCTTTCGTTGGGAGTTTCTATAATGGATCCGTTATATTCTCTCAACTCAAACTAAAAGCATTTATTTCAATTAAACCATTTACAGGCACTTTTGAATTATTGTCAAAGAAGTCGGTCTTTCAGAAAGACGAAGCTAGTTGCGCATTCCAAAGCGTAATAGGTTCGTTTGGAGAAGAACGGGCAAGGAACTCCATGAACAATCTTTTAAATTAAAATCATTAATTTTAAATTTATAATTGTATGTGAGAACTGTGTACAAAGACGTGCACGTTAAAAGCGTCCAGAGTACAGCAAAACGAAACAAAAAAAAAACAATTCTAAAATAAAATAATTAAAATAAGCCGTGGCAGCTAAGAGATGACCAGCCTCGACTGACGGCGCCCGTTCACGAATAGTTTCATCTCATGGATTTCTGTGAGAAATGGCTAACACTTGAAGTGGTTACTTCATTAGACGTCAGATGAGTCGGTACTGTAGTGAATGGAAAACTTAAAGTCAGCTGTGACCCGGATCAGCTTGTATTGGAGACTGTACTCAGTGTTTAATCGTTTAACAATCAGTACGGGTTTGCTCATGTTTTCTCATTTTGTGTCTTCTGACGAACTGTGCCAAATAAAACACCATCAAGTAGTCGACGACAGACTTTCTGCGTAGGTACTATAATTTTGATTGTTCAACATCAAAGAAAGAAAGATAAATATTTTATTTAGGAAGGACGCACAGGAAAAGCCTTTTAAATATTTCTTGACGTGGGGATACACTAAGACTGGGGAATTCAGTGGTTTCACTGACTTCCCCCATAAACATGTTGGACTCTTATCCACTTAAAACCGAACTGTTCCTCCAACACCCTAGCGGGATTTCCGCGCTATGCTCTTTAACTAAGTTTGAAACCTTCGTCACCTACATTATAAACGCCTCTCATGTAACATTCATTACACCCGGGCGCTAAAGTAATGCTTTAACGCAAGGAGGCCTATTAATGCTTGACCATTATCTACCTTCCTTATTGTCACAGGATGGCCGCCTTCGCAGCGGGGACATGCTCCTCCGAATCGGCGCAGTATCTGTGGTGGGGATGTGCGCACGGCAGGCGGCAGCAGTACTGCGGCAGTGCAAGGCATGCGTGCGACTGCTGGTGGCCAGGCCTGCCGCCTCCAGCGGTATGCCCATGCCGGACACGCGGCAGTCCATGCAGGTAATATTGTAACATAAATATACGACACTTGATCCACTAAGTAGGGATGTAATTCAGTCTCTCCAGGGATGTGGCCTAACGGGTGATGCACCGGACGGTTCCAGAGCTGGTCTCTTAAGAGGACCGAAGCCGTCCTCCATGTGTTGAGGTTTACCTATTGTGGTATAGTAATTTTATTCTAGGTGAATCGTCTTCACATATAATATGTACCTACAAAAATATTGTACAAAATTTTAAAAGAGAACCGGTGGAGTTTCAAGCCCATTCTTCTCCATACGAAACTACCTTTTGGAAGGGGCGACTAGAATCAATTCAATTTTTTTGTAAATATAGACGTTCAAAAGTGCCTTATATGTGCCTATTTGAAATAAACAATTTGACTTTGACTTTGATGGAAACCACCGGTTTTAGTGTGGTAAAAATCCCACACAACCTGGTTTTATCCCCGTAGGCCGGGTGGGTTTTGGATGTTTTCCCCCGAAAAACAAAAACAGAGGAAAATGGCGTGCTATGCCAAAGGAGATGCGATAAGTTCTACTTCAAAACTATACTTACATATACTAACTATACTTACGTACTTTGATTCACCGTCTATATCGCTTGCGTGGTCACCATTAACGTCATTAGGCTATGAGTGTACGGGCACCTGCCTAAGCTTCATTACTGATACTTGACCGCTATAAACAGCTAGCAACATAATTAACCCGTCAATAAGTAAGGCAACTTGCTCACAAAACTGCACATTCCTTCACATAACTCACAGTTCGCAGGCGCGGGCGCCGCGCCCTCCTCGCTAATTGGCGAGCCGCGCACAAAAGCTAAGAAACTGCCGCCTCCAATTAAAGTAACTGGGTCGAAGTTAAGTGACGTTTAAAATAGACCAGGTGTGAGCTAGAGAGGTCTCGTTTTGAAGAAAAGAGCTGGTGCTTAGAAGTATTAATGTGGTTAAAGCTATTTCATTGAAGAGCTTTGAAATTCTTAACTTACTTACTTCTTAACTTACTAATATTCACTGAAAAAAAAAGTGTTTGCTTTAACAAAAATCTTGTTTAATGTGATTACGCATCTTGACTCGATACGAGCCTAACAAGATCTAGACTTCTGAAGCTAGGAAAGTTCCGTAAACTAAGTAATTAATTAGTTTAATTACGGGTAGTTATTTAATTTAATTCAAATGTTGGCCAGTTTAAGAATGATGCTGATAATGCTAACAAGTTGTTTGTTACTGTCAACATAAATAAATATTTGATATGCAAAAGTGAAGAAGTAAAATCAAACAAAGCATGTATTATGTAACAAAGACTGGTGATTATTCTGTATATGTCACATTGTCGATATAAATAAAATGAATTTTGTTCTGGCAAATATGCTATCTTGTTTTTAGTAAATAAATAAATAATTATTCCAAACATTTTAATGCCAACTAAGAGAAAATTTATCTTAGTTAGCTCGCACTTTTTTCAGTGTTGAGTTATACAACTGTTAACATCTTTCCAAGGGTTGTCACGTTACCCAACTGGGTTGTGGAGGTCAGATAGGCAGTTGCTTAATTTAAATATTTGTATTCAGCTGAATCCGGTTAGAACAGAAGCCAACGTAGTTGGACGATGCAGATGACGACAATTGGTAAGTTGAGGTTTGAAAGCAGATGAGAGGTCAGAGTATACAGGGTTATTTTTAAAAGGTCAATAACCTCTTAAGGGGTCATTGTACTCATCATTATGAACAACTTTTACTATGGGACCGAACCTGAAATCGCGAAAAAAAAATCTGCTGATCCCTACATTTTAACGAATTATTCGAACATAAATGTAGGGAACAGCTGGTTTTTTTGTCGCGATTTCAGTCTTGGTCCCATAGTAAAAGTAAAATAACCCAGTATTTATAGATGCAAAGGGAATGAGAGGATACATCTTAAAAACCGGCCAAGTGCATGTCGGACCACGCACAATGAAGGGTTCCGTAGTTAGGATGAATTTATCCCAAAAACAAACTTAACATTGTAGTTGAAAAACATGCTCTCCCATACATCGTATATTACATATACGTTACGGTCAATTCTCCAACTGCAAATTTAAGTTGGTCGACTATTACTCGATTACTTGTGAAGCCTACTTAGCTGTGATAGTTTTACTTTTAATTTCGTTATATATACTATTGCCATGAATTTTTTCACATATCCAAAACCAACCATTTAGCTGGCAGGGGGGGGGACACTTGACTCCAACAAAAAATAGCATTTTAAAGCTTAATATTACGCAAACGGATCTCTGAATTGAAAAATGTTTTTAGCAGACCCACAATATTTTCGAACGGCCTATCCAACGATACCCCACACCATGTATTAGACGAGAAAAAAAAATATCATCCCCGTTTTACGTGCAAGGGATACCTCCCTTGCACGTAAAACGGGGATGATATTTTTTTAAAACCATAAAAAAAAATGTTTTTCATGGTTTTATTTTACAACTATTTCGGCGTGATTAGTATGTACACCCATACCAAATTACAGCTTTCTAGGATTTAGCGTCTCTGAGCTAAGCCGGGGACAGACGGACGGACGGACAGACAGACAGACAGACAGACAGACAGACAGACAGACAGACAGATAGACAGACAGACAGACGGACATGGCGAAACTATAAGGGTTCCTTGTTTACTACGGAACCCTAAAAAGTACCTACCAACTCTCTGGATTGGTGCTTGGGCTCACTCTTATGTGATTAGCTAGTCAGCTCAACTACCAAATAAGGCTGAGCACAGAGTACCTCGAACCTACAGTTTATATTTTATTAGGTAATGTCCAAAGTGCAACAAGATTCTTTTGACGCTTGACCGAAATAAACAGGGGGGCGTTGTTGGTAAACATTGGTGAAATTGTTTCGTGAAATTGTATTGAATATACAAGATGGTGGTGTTAGTTCCGATTTAGGCCAAAGTGCCAAACGATTTGTAGGTGAGTAAGTATATGGCCAATCTCGATCTTATCACATTTTGCCAATATTTTCGAGTCATTAGTGTGTCCTTACATTCAAAACCACCTCAGCGAATATCTCATTGAGAGCCAACATTTTTTTTTTTTTTGGGTTGGGAAATTCTCAAATAACTTCTCCCGCTGTGGGCGGAGCGGGAGGGCGTGTCAGACTTTTACTGACTAAAACCCACCCGTGTTCCTTCTGTTGCCTGTGTGCCAGGGCCACGATATCCCTTTCGGACAAACTCGCAACCCTGGCAGGCATTGGTTCTAACGGACCCCGTCAGTTGGTGAGAGCCAACATGGATTTGTCATAAAGCAAGATCAACTTGCACCAACCTGGTTGCTTTCACTGAACTTGTCACTGAGGCATTGGACTCCGGCAAACAATTCCATGTAATATATACAGACTTCAGTAAGGCCTTCGACCGAGTTTCACATAAAATACTATTGCAAAGGTTATCATCTTGTTTTCGATTCTCTGTAAGTTTCATGTACGCAGACGACTTGAAGCTTGCAAGAGTGATAGATTAAATTAATGATACCATGTGTCTGCAAAGCGATCTCAACAGTTTGATTGATTGGTGTGAGCGTAACGGCATGCACTTAAATGGCAAAAATGCTTTCTCAAGAAGAGTTCACCTAATTGAAGGTGTATACCGTATCTCGGTCTTCCCCTACTCGTATAGCCATCCACATTCATATTTAAAACCTTCCCGGCGATATTTGCCTCATTTTTCCGCATCACATGCACATATCATGATGACCTATTTCCACACAACTTTTCAGTCACCGGTGTCACTTTCAGACTTCCTTTTAAATAAGAGGAAAGTTTTAAATATGAATGTGGATGGCTATACGAGTAGGTAGGTAGGTAGCCAAAGAAACGGTGGATGGACTGTGTGAAAGATGATATGGATAGAGAGCCAGTGACTACCGAGATGACGACTAATAGGGAAATGTGGAAGAAACAGACATGTTGCGCCGACTGCCGGACCCAAAATAAATTGGGATAAGGGCAGGAGAACGATGACTGATGAAAATGACTGATTATCACGATGGTCGTTATAATATTATGACGGCCACCGCTATTTTAAGAAACCGGAGCTTTACTGTAATCTTGTTTTGCTTACAAAAAAACTCTTTGATAAAGTAAATGTTGATAATGTATTGTTTGAAAAGCAAACGTGCTGCATATCAAGAATATAATTACAAAGTCCCAAGCGAGATGAAAAAGGAAAGATGTATATTATTATTTTATCTTTCAACTCGGAATTGAAACGTTGTGGGCGTAGCCTGCGATTACTCATAAAAGATTTAATAACATGTCGAAATGGTAAAATCATGATAAATGTGTTTTTAAATATTATTTAAATAAATAAGATTTGTGTACAGAGAGTGGAAACAGCTGGGTGTTACGTCAATAGGTCTTTATTACTGTAGCGATACATTTTTAGGGTTCCGTACCCTATTACTAATGCTCTACTGTCCGTCCGTCCGTCCGGCTGTCACAGGGCGGTACCTTTTGAACTGTAAAAGGTAGACACTTGAAATTTTCACAGAATATGTATTACTATGGCCGCTATAACAACAAATATTTGAAATAAATTAATGTTAAAAATAAATATAATTTATATTTGTATGACCTACAAGTAGTAGTTCCGGGTCTGGCTGTTTGTGTATATGAGTTTAAAAGTTTGTAAACGCACCCACAATACAAGAGAAATTCTTAGTGTGGGGCAACGTTTTACAATAAGAAAAAAAAATATTTTGTGTTAAATATTGTACGGTGGTACGGAACCCTTAAGGTGTCGAAGTCCGAGTCCGACTCGCACTTGGCTACTTTATTCTAGGATAGAGATCATAAAATGTATAAATGTGAAGGAGGTATTCGTTAACGGATGGTAAGTACACCTGCTAATTACACCTGCTAATTACACCTGCTAATGGTTTTATTGAATTACATTCTGTTTCAGGCCTTCGTAATAAATAATATAATAATAATAACGTTTATTTCACTCTCTTCTCTTTCATTTAATTCCTCACACACCTCATTTAGATCCAACCATCACATTTTAATCTGTAACGAACCCACCATAAGCTTTCTGTCTCTATCTTCTTTCTCTCTAATCTGTATTTTGTAATAGAATTGATTAACCTATGCTTAATACTAGTAGTTACAACTATTAATATACCTGTAAGTAGTGTCTACTTAAAGGACGAATAAATAGATGGATAACACTATAATCACTTTTATTTCACAACTAATTATTAATTAATCACAATAAGACAGTATTTAACAATAGAGACGTTGTTTCTACGGCGAGCGCGAGTGAACTAAACCCCAGCCGCTTGCTCGGGGTTTTTAAAGACTTGGTATCCCCACCGAAGTCACGTCAGCCTATGCGGGTAGCCGGTGATTTGCCGGCAATATTCCAACATCCGGTGCGACGCAGGTAGGTACCCACAGTGCGTCGCTTGACTCGCGATACTGGCGCTATCTATGTTTGGTCGCCGGAAACAGTGGCGCCAACATACCAGCTGATCCCACCGGTAGAAATTTATAAAAGTGATAAATGTAACTACTGCATTTTGAGGATCATCACGCCGAATATCCTCATCAGTCACCAAATTTCTATTAGACCAACTTAAAATTGCTACCTTTCAAATAATAAAAGGAACAATCGAAATCGGATCTCATAAGGCGGACATAACCAGAAGCTCCCTTTTTGCCCGTTTTTTGGACGATAATAAATGGTATACAGGTTTTACGATTTTATAGTTTTTTTTTGTCGTCTGAGGTTTTTTGGTTGGATCCCCCCGGTTGTAAAATACGACCTGTAAAATTTGCTTTCATGTCAGTTTGTTGCTACTCCTCGCAACAAACTGACACATGAAAGCAAAACTTGCCGGACTTGAAGCAGAGGTTCGCTTGCTCGGTGAAATATTAGATTAAAAGAGAGGTGGGGTATGTATTTATTTTGATTGAATTAGTGCTATGATATGTCCGTCCTACCAAAATAATCATTTAAATTCTAAAATTGTACAATAACCTGACTAAATTATTATATCACTGTTATCTTCATTATGTACCTGTTGCTTGGCTCAGAAAGTTCTAATTTCTTACTGATTTATAATCTCGTTTCGTAGGATTGAAAGCCTCTTCCAAGAAAACGTCTTGTATAATTATGTATCTATATGCCAAATCGCTTTTATTATGCCATTTCTTTGTAATTTTGCCTCCTTATTCCAGCAAAATCTTTTTAATATGGCTAGGTGGCTTTTCAAAGGTAAAATTCGACATCTATATCTATACATATTATAAATTAAAGTCGCTTTTCGTGTCTGTCTGTGTGACCGCTTTGATCTTTTACAAACTACGTAACGGATGTTGATGCGGTCTTCACCATCATTTAGATAATTTATTCCGGAAGGTTTATGTGTATTCCAACGGAAGGTTGTGTGAACCGTTACGTTGTTTTGTGATGTGGGTAAAAACAACCGTACGCGAGCCGAGCGAGCGAAGCAAGCGGTGCGGCAGCGGCTAGCGAGCGTTAGGTACTTACTTCCAAGTTGCGCGCAGCTAGGCAGGCTATTCAGTATTAGCGCAAGGTCCGCTACGTCGTAAGCAAGTTTGATACCAGTTCACAATTTGTCGGTTTCCTATGGATATTATAAGCTGTCGAAAAATAATGCATTAAATTGTAAATCGTTTGTTCTAAATTTTTCGACAATTTATTTATTTTAATACTTTAAGCACACAAATGTACAGAGGCGGACTATATAATGATAATCTAATGGAAATAATACCGATAGATTATATTATTAAGCACGGGCGGGGTGCCAGTTTGATGACACGGTTGGGCTACTAACATAGTTTTTAAGTAAATTGTTACTAAAGTTATGAGTCCATGTTACTTGAAAATAAATGTTTTACGAGTATTATATTATATTTTTATAAGCGATTGACTGCTGTGCTGCGTGTCGCGGGTTCGATTCCCGCACGGAACAAATATTTGTATGGCCTACAAGTACTTGTTCCGGGTCTGGCTGTTTGTGTATGTGAGTTTAAATGTTTGTAAACGCACCCACAATATAGGAGAAATTCCTAGTGCGGGGCAAAGTTTAAAAAAAAAAAGTTGAGAAAAAAAGGCCACGTTGTCTTGATTCGATTGAATGTATGAAATATATCTTTTTGATCGGAAGACGCCACCTTTGTTATTTCATACCTCCAGATAGGAGGTCGTTGATATAAGGTACCGTTGTCATAGCCAATCCGGATAAGTGGATCATATTTCATTGGCAGCAGTTTCCCGCTCTCGAGATGATTTTGTTTCCGAACTGATTTCGGAGAAAGATATTTTGATGTGTTTTTTATTGGTGACAATGTTTTGTGTCAAAGATGTATTGTTGGTCGTACTTCAATGTCGTGAAACACGAGTGGTATAGGAATAGTGAACGATTCTGTAGTTTTTCCCCTTGGGAAACAAGCGTGAGTTTACCTGTATTGCTGTTTTGTATGTAGATTAAATGGCGATGGTTTTTAGACTGTTTTTGTTGCGTCTCCACTATTCCCAACCACTGTAAGTTTTACAAGCCAAAATATACAGGTGTGACCTGTACAAAAAGCTGCCGATGGGTTTCGTACCACTGTACAATACTTGCCTGCAATTATGTTTTTCTGTTAACTTTAATTTTTATTAACACTTGTTCTGCCTGTCTTTTGTGAAACTGACGTGATGTTATTTTTATGAAATAACCGCAGTTTTTTAGGAACAAGAATTAAAAAGCTCGCACTACTACCCAAGGAAACGTACAAAAAAAATACAAAATGTTTATTTCAATAACTTAAAAATACGTTTACGTTTGGTCTTTAAGGAATTTTCATTTAAGTAAGAAATATACTTGCCAAGCGTAAATGCCAAGTTTATATTACCTCAGTAAAAACCACTTAAAGTCCTACCAAGCCTCACTCTCTCGGATAAACTAAAATGTACGTAGCATTTCCATAAGCATGCATCCTTGCTTCCACTTGTATTCGACACGGTCTGGCATAATTATATTATATAATATCCAGTGGGATTTTCGCAACTTAAAATAATTTTGGCGCAACTTAAAAACAAGTATGGTAGAGCGTTGAAACCAATCTTGTTACAGTATTTCACAGTGCCTATCCATGAAAAAATTGTAGGGTACATCCCTTGTAAGTATGTAAAGTGGGGATGATACAATTTTTTCTCGTCTATCTCATAGTGTGGGCTTTCGTTGCATAGGCCGTTCAAAGATTTTTCAGGGTTGTGAAAACCATTTTTCGATTCAAGGATCCGTTTGCGTAATATTAAGCTTAAAATATCATCCCCACTTTACGTGCAAGAGAGGTACCAAAAAAATTTTTTTTCAAGGTTTTATTTTACGACGTAGTCGGCATGATTCATATTATGTGTACCCATGCCAAATTACGAAGGACCGATGGCCGGTGGAGCAGACGAGTCCTGGGGTGGAGACCACGTATCGGCAAGCGTAGTGTGGGACGCCCCCCAGCTAGATGGTCCGACGACCTAAAAAGGTGGCTGGGACAGACTGGATGCGGAAGGCGGAGGTCAGGGTGTTGTGGCGCAGCCTGGGAGAGGCCTATGTCCAACAGTGGACTGCTATAGGCGGAGTTGATTTATGCCAAATTACAGATTTACTAGTACTAAGAGTCTCAGAGCTAAGCTGGGGACAGACAGACAGACAGACGGACATGGCGAAACTAGGATTCCTTGTTGACTACGGAACCCTAAAAATAGTTATGCGAGAAGCTGAAATAGTCCGCACATAAACATATTAGATTGTATTCCAGTTGCACGCCCCCCTCTGATAAACATATTAGATTGTATTCCAGTTGCACGCCCCCCTCTGATAAACATATTAGATTGTATTCCAGTTGCACGCCCCCCTCTGATAAACATATTAGATTGTATTCCAGTTGCACGCCCCCCTCTGATAAACATATTAGATTGTATTCCAGTTGCACGCCCCCCTCGGATAAACATATTAGATTGTATTCCAGTTGCACGCCCCCCTCTGATAAACATATTAGATTGTATTCCAGTTGCACGCCCCCCTCTGATAAACATATTAGATTGTATTCCAGTTGCACGCCCCCCTCTGATAAACATATTAGATTGTATTCCAGTTGCACGCCCCCCTCTGATAAACATATTAGATTGTATTCCAGTTGCACGCCCCCCTCGGATAAACATATTAGATTGTATTCCAGTTGCACGCCCCCCTCTGATAAACATATTAGATTGTATTCCAGTTGCACGCCCCCCTCTGATAAACATATTAGATTGTATTCCAGTTGCACGCCCCCCTCTGATAAACATATTAGATTGTATTCCAGTTGCACGCCCCCCTCTGATAAACATATTAGATTGTATTCCAGTTGCACGCCCCCCTCGGATAAACATATTAGATTGTATTCCAGTTGCACGCCCCCCTCTGATAAACATATTAGATTGTATTCCAGTTGCACGCCCCCCTCTGATAAACATATTAGATTGTATTCCAGTTGCACGCCCCCCTCTGATAAACATATTAGATTGTATTCCAGTTGCACGCCCCCCTCTGATTCTAAGGCCCGTATTTATAGAACTTGACTCAGTACTCAAGCATTACTTAAGACTAGATTCAAGCCATTGGATTGGTTGAATTTAGTCTTAACTAATGCTTGAGTACTGAGTAACGTTCTATAAATAGCCAACGAAGTAAGCGTCATCATCGTATTTTTGATTTGCCTACATCCACATTAAATACCACATTTAATAAGCCCCCTAACACGTATGGCAAGGCAATATAGTCCGCCTTTGTACAGTATTTTTTTTACTTGTGCATGAAGTTTTAATAAATAAATAAAATATAATGAAAGGTCCAACTTGACAGATTACCCTATTGATATTTCGCTTTGATATTCGCTTCTAAGAGGCGTTCCATATTTAAACAGTGCGAAGAGTGCACGTTTGTGTAGCTCAAATTGGTTTGTTTTATTGTGTTATGGGTCTCTGGACACACTTTTTAATGTTTTACACTTTTATTTTTTTTTCTTTTGTCTCTAATATTCATATGTTAATGTCATGCATACCTGTTATTTGCATGGTCCTAGAAGTGCCAATTTTAGATGTTATTTAATTTTGAATCGTAAGTGACTATGCTGTTGGTGTGCTTATTATAAATAAATAAATAAATACGGGCCTAAGAGGTTAGAGCAGTTTTGAATTCCAAAACATGTCTGTAACAACATGTCTGTAACAACATGTCTGTAACAACATGTCTGTAACAACATGTCTGTGCGGGACTATATAGTGAACAGTGATAATGCATAAAACAGTACATAAGTGATTACAAGAAACTTTCAGTGAATAGTTTTAAGTAAATAGTGCCATATAATATTGTATAGATAATAGACGTCTTAGTGTTAGGTTTAGGCAGTAGTAAGTGTTCATGTTATTTTTTCACGTTCAAGTTTTACGTTATGTTTTATTGATTTTATAATGTTCTTAGATAGTCCTTGATACATAGATACTAAATATATATAGTTTTGCATATGTAAAAGTGGTCAAAGTTAGTGAAAAACGTAAATATTGTCACGCGGCTCTCATTACGGTAAAGTTTCGCTGTACTAAACCAAATGTACAAATATTCTGCCTCGCTCTGATTGGCTAATGATTTTAATGTACCTTTTTTTGATTGGTCGACTAGTTCTGAACCTCGAGCCCAAAATTGTATAAAAATAGGAACATTTTATCCGTTCGACACCAGTCGGCGGCGAGCTATCTTGAAGAACACTACAAATAAAGAAGAAAGAATCCTCCAGTGGTTTTTATTCCCACCAACCAAGCAGCAAATGAGGCTGTACGCCACAATGTCTGTAACAACGTCGGTCGCACATTGTCATGATGCGACGGCGTATCGTGTACAGTATTTTGGCCCTAACACTTATAAGCACCCAACAACGTAAAAGGTACACAGCCATCTCATTATAAAACATTTTCAGTCTATTATGAAGACGCACCTTAAGAACAGCTCTTAAGGGAGACGCTCGTAATTGCGAAGATGTACCTATTAGCAAGGCATCCGTCTCAGACCGGAGCGACGGACGCCACTTCCGGTCGGATGTGACGTAATTGCGTCAGAGAGGTTTCATAGGCCTTCACTTGGATGTTCTGCTTTTGAATTAAGACGAGATGAAAGGAGGGGAAGGTGGTTTAAGAGTTTTTTTTATGTCGTTACTCGGTATGAAGTTTTGATGGTTTTGACAGTATTTAAGTGGAAAAGTTAGTAATTTCTACTTATGTAACAAAATCAAAATCAAAAGTCATTTATTCAAACTAGGCTGGGAATCAGCACTTTTCGAACGTCAAAATTACATAAGACAGTGTTTTAGCTGGGAAGACAGGATCTAGGAGTTTGCCATACTGTTGCCATACTCACGGGCCATACTTATGGGCAACTATTATGGGAGGCGCAGTATCTAACGGTGTGGCGATTATTGAGGGAATCCAAGATATATCCAGCAGTGGAATCGTAGATATATCCAGAAGTGGAAGCCTCGGTATATCCAGCAGTGGAAGCCTCGGTATATTCAGCAGTGGAAGCCTCGTTATATCCAGCAGTGGAAGCTTCTTTACCGAAATGTGGTGCTGATATTGAGAAACCCTTTAGAATAGGAATTTACCGTCATTTTAATTATCATTTGTACTGAAAACGGCATGAGTTACATTCGCAGCTAAAGCCCGTGAAATTAAAATTTTCTTACGTTTTTGCTATTTGCAGGTCAGTGTCAGGTTGTATGATGATCCAAATATGATTCGCGACTATAACAGACATTTATTTACAGAATTATAATCATTTGAATCATTAGTACATCTCTCTAAGTTAGATTTGTTCCCAAATGTAATGATTTCATGAAAAAGTCATTCAAAGGAACAAATGTAACTTGGAGAGCGGATCCACCTTAAGACGGAGATATGTGCCAGTGACCTTGAGTTAGCTTGCGTGTTCTGTACTGAGCTCACGCAACGCGTCGTACGTTCAGCCAGTAATAGGATTCGCCTATCAAGGAGCGCTGTCCCCAATTTGACGCATTATTAATTTATTATACACAACCCAAAAGGTATTTTAATAAAACGCGTATACTTAAAGATCAATAATTTATTTATCTTTAAATTGGTGAAGGTTTCAGAAAAATACACTTGGTAGATTTTGCGCCATTCTCAGTTTTTTATCTGCATTAGACATAACTTTACAAATTAATTTCACTATGTAATATAAACATAATCTAAAATTTTCACATATTTATTGAAAAAATGCTCTAATTTAACATATATTTTATTCAAATCATTAACACTACTCGTTTAGACGTAATCTTCAGTATAAAATCATCAAAAGTCGGTTATTGTCGCCTTAACAGTAAAATTTGTCTTTTCTGACTGCTTGGTTCAATAGCCTATATTTTTTTACACTTTCTCAAGTAACTCATCCTTTACTAAGACCTTTACAAAAGGATCACGTAGTTGCCACTACCCAATAAACTACCAAAATATGGTGTTTCAACCTCCTTTCATTATTATTTCTAGCCTGTACTGTCTCACTTCTAGGCAATGGACTCCCTCTATTTCTTTCGTTGGTCTTCTTCATTATGTTTATGGAGGGGATTACACGTTTGACCCATCACGCTAGTTTAGTACCTCCTTTTAACCAACTCTTTTCTTTCACAGCCCCTAGGAGCAACTCCAGCACCGGTGGTCCCGTCCCGTCTCCTCACAGACCCGATCGAGCTGGAGCGTCGTCTATCAGAGGCAGGTCATGACGGCTTCGGAGCGTTATGTGAGGACACGTCTCCGCCTTCCCCGCCGCCCACCATCATTGAGGAGAGGCTGCATCATAGGGTAAGTGGGGATAAACATGAGAGATTACTGTTGGTGTTTAAATATGCTGTAAAAATCTTATCGCGAAAACTTAGGTCAAGTAAGTTGTCATTCCACTGGTGATCCCTAGGGATTGAAACTGTTGACAGGTCAGTTCCACTTAAGTTTTCAAGAACAGATCGGCCGGTGTATTGGTAGAGATGGTTGATGACGCTTTGGGAATAATATTCTGTTTCGTTCTTCACAGTGTTTGTTTTTGCAGCATTCGATACTAATCTGATGAGACAGGGTATCTTCTTGTTTTCGAGTCGATGATACAATATTCATCTAGTAAATTAGATAATTTGGCCCAGTAGGTAAACGCTGATCCTGGCAAGCAGTCCCAATTGTCATACACATACAGGATATAAAACAAGCAGTTATGTGTGGCTAAGATAACGTTAAGTTCAATTTCCAGCTAAACCAGGTTTAAAAAAAAACAGCACTAGTTTCCTCGTTTACTTGAGTCCTTCGACCGATGATTTATTTTTCATTGTTTACATTTGGCCTTGCACAGTCTCTTACCAAAAACACCTTGTATTCATCGATGAATATGTCTGGGCTACAACTGGTGTTTCCATGAACTGTAGTCTTATTACATTTCCGGAGCAATGCAAAAGTGACGCAAATGTCTCTCCGCTCTGTAAAACTTTTATAATTGCTTTTACTTATTGCATTCAAGACGCAATTAAATTTCTCGTTGCTCTTGACAGAGTGGCTGCTGTAACTCCATCAAAATAAAAACATTTTTCTACAAAGTGGAATAAAAAAAAATCCTTCTTCCTGTGGGTGCCTTTGTATAATTTACACTTTAAGATGTCGTCTTACGGCCAAGTTTACATAATAAGATGGCTAACTTGATGCGGTTTTAAAAAAAGGATAATTTCGAACTTTAAATTGCACTTCTTTAGGTACAGTTTCCTTTATACTTTTTTAAACACGGTAAAGAAGTAGGCTCCTCCCTACTTCTTTACCGTGTACTTTATAGGTATATCGTCTGAAGAATAGTGTGGATTCTTTTGTTTTCAATTCCTTCGGAACTTGGAATTGAAACAGTGCCCAATAGCTTTATCTTAAATTGTCACCTAATTCAGTGCTTAGGCCAACGTTTTCATTGTTATTTTTCCATATTTCTTCCGAATCCATCTTTTAATCACTTTAACCTTCTACTCCTGTCATCCATTATATTGTGAGATATACACAATATTATGGATAAAGTGTTAGGTGTCAGACATACTCCCATGGCTTTCTCAGACAAAGGACCTTTAGTTAACATGACGTCATTTCTGATGAGACAAGAGACGACAAAGAACGACAGTCTGGGCTCAGATTTCAAAATCAGAAAACTCATTTGCAAAGAACGTGGATGACACATAAGGTTTCCACAGTCTATACAATGTGTAACTGAATGAATGCACATTATGAAAGTAGTTTGTTCAGAATCGTTTACTGAATCGATTTCTGTCATTTTTAATATGGGTAATTTTTTCCCCGGAAATTATTAAAACTACGTAAATAACAGTCACACTTCCACTGTACAGTCAAAACAAACCAAAATGGACGATGTACCTGCTAAGCTAGACGCTTAATGTGTGCGACTGTGTGCGTGTGTAGATTTGTAATGTGACCACCATTTTCTGCCACAATCAGTCTTAGTAAATTCAGTGTCTGGTCAGTTTCCCTCAGTCGTCAGATTATTTAATTCGCCAGTTTCGTTGATTAGTCAGTTTCACAGATTGGTCAGTTTTACCGATTAGACAGTTGCGTTAACTCGACATTTTCCAGTGTTTGCCAGTTTTATTCAATTCGTCAGCCAAAGTACAGTCGGTAGAAAACTGAACACACGTCTGCTAATTTAAATAAATATAAAGATCGATTTGATAACTTTCAGCCATAATTAGGGATTATTATACAAACTCATTTTGTGAAATTGTCAAACTGACTTAGGTAATATATATTTTTACGACATAACGTTACGTATTGTATTCAGATTTCAGATAAGTAATGTTAGAAGTTAAGTACACATTTTCATTCAATATTGGTTTAATAAAAGTTATGCTAAAAATATAAACTGAAGTTTGATTTTAATAAGGCTGGTATTCCTTACAGCAGATTATATTATCCACATGTGTTTATTCATCATGTAAAAACTTTTTCCGTTAGGTGTACCAAACTGACGAATCGACAAAAACTGGCAAACACTGGAAAATGTCGAGTTAACGCAACTGTCTAATCGGTAAAACTGACCAATCGGTGAAACTGACTAATCAACGAAACTGGCGAATTAAATAAACTGACGACTGAGGGAAACTGACCAGTGATACGCGGACTCGTTCATTCACATAAACATTAAATAGCCTTGGTTAGGCCAGACCTCCCTACCTTACCCCGCCTTCTAGTTGGTAAGGGTTTGACAAAGTATCTCCCCACTTGATACAGTTCATCTGATTTTCATACCAGTAAGATAGTATACAGGGTGTTTGGCAGAACGTTGAACATACGAAAATGGTGGGTAGGTGGGGTCATCTGCTACTTACTCAGCCCTAATTTATTTGGCCCTGGCCGACTGGGTATTTAAAAAAAAAAAAAAAAAGTTTTTTTCTTGTTTCACCACTTTCCTAACTTTAAAGTGTATTTTTTTTATTAAAAATGGGCAATAAAACAGGCAATTTTTTTTTTTTAATCTTTGATGTTGGCAGATTCTTATAAAATTATTGCTTTGTTCAGATGTTAGCTAGAAAAAAAGTTATGAGTCCTCAAACTTACAGAAAGATGTAAAAAATACTTGAATGTTAATTTCAACTTGCATTTAAAAAAAAACAAAAAATGATTGAGGAGTTCCAATTCTAGCAAAACATCCCTAGTGTGTGAGCTTTCTAATGGTATGTAATTTGCTTTTATAAAAAAAAAACTTTAAGAGTTATTTCATAATTTTATCAAGCAGGAAATTTTTGACGAAACTCTACCTTTACGGAAAGTTAAATGTTTTGCGAAATTTAATACTGCAAAGTTGGTAAAAATTATGGATCGACGGCTTGCCAGTAGCAGTGGTGCAAATTGACATTCACTATTCCCTTGAGATGGTTACACAAAGCAGGTAGAAATTTTGTTTCACTCTTGCGCAGTCATAGCGTATTTTTGCTCTCTTTCGCTCTCGTGGCACCGTGACGCGTCAGAATGAATTCTTTTCTTTTATTCAGTCGAGACTTAACTGCCTCTGCGATCTCACGTGCCCGTTACGCTTACGTTTGTTTTTGTTCACTTCGTTTTCTTTTATTGTTATCACTAGTTAAGTTTAAGTTTAAGTTTGTTAAGTTTTTTGTTATAACTGTTACCTGTTGTTATTGGTAAAGAAATGGCTGCTTTTACCAGTGAGGAATACGCGGACATGTTGTTAGCGTATGGAAGCGCTAATACAAATTCGCGTGAAGCGCGAAGAATTTATCAAGAGCGTTATCCCAACCGCCGAGTACCCAGTCATCAGACGTTTGCGAGTACTTACCGACGTTTACGACAAACCGGTAACCTGAACTTACAAGAACCACGAGTGAACGCAGCACGACCCGATGCTACCATTGACGAACAAGTTCTTGCCGAGTTTGACGCGGATCCTACCAAAAGCATTAGACAGATAGCTTCAATACTTGGCTTAAGCATATGGAAAGTGTGGTCTGTTCTCCGGCAAGATGGTAGACATGCTTTTCACTACACTCCAGTGCAAGGTAAGATTAAGCCGTTTATGCACTGCATCTGATACGATTTTGTGGAATGTAGTAAATTATGAGACAGTTCAATTGATCGTTCCATTTAACCTTGATTTCGTCACTTTCTTTATTAGTTGTTTTGCCTCATGTTGTTTTTAGCGCATTCAATTCTAATTTCAAATTAAATTCAATAAACTATTCCTATTCGGCCGCATTCACGTAACAATCAGGCGGCCAGCGCTTACAGGATTCGGATTTCGGATTCGGTTTGCGCAGGTGGTCAGCGTAGGTAAACTTGCCAGCACTTATGGGTCCTTTTTAGAACAAAATTGGAAAGTCGCACGCCCTTTTGTGAATTTGGTCTTACGTCTTTATGGCTAAGCCATAAAGCCAATTAGTGTACTTAAAAATTGAAGATGAAAAATTTGGATAATTGTAGAGTTTGAACTCGGAGGAAGAAAAGATTCAGTATTGAAATCAATTCTTAGACATGTTTTGTTTGTTCTAGGTCTCGATGACAGTGATTTTGGGAGACGTGTGCAATTTTGTCGCCATTTGCTGCATACCGATGTGGACGACGTTAACTTTTTAAAAAGTATTTTGTGGACAGACGAGTCCAAATTTGACAAAGAAGGGATTGTCAATTATCACAATCTTCACCATTGGGCACTTAAAAATCAAAACCCACACGTGAAGAGACAAAGAGGCTTCCAGAGGAGATTCAGTGTGAATGTCTGGGCAGGAGTGATTGGCGATAAGCTAATAGGGCCTCATTATTTGCCCGACAACATCAACGCGAACAACTACTTGGATTTTTTGATAAATGATTTACCACCATTAGTGGAAGAAGTGTTCCAAGTAGACATAAACAGGCCTATTGTCTTTCAACACGATGGTTGCCCAGCTCACTTTAGTCTAGTTGTACGTGAGCATTTGGATAATTGTTTCCCAAATTCGTGGATTGGCAGGGGAGGACCAATTCCCTGGCCTCCGCGATCGCCCGACCTCACTCCGCTCGATTTTCACGTGTGGGGAAGGGCAAAGGAACTAGTTTACACTACAGAAGTAGAAAGTCGGGAAGATTTGATAAATCGAATTAATGCTGCTTTCGAAGTTATGCGACAGGAGATGCTGCTGCGCACAACAACTGTAGAAATCAGACGTAGATGCCGCACCTGTATTGCGAATGAAGGGCGTCAATTTGAACATCTAATATGATTTATTATTTAAATAAATTATTTAAAATTATTTAATTGTTTCATTAACGCACCTAACTGGTACAGCATAATTTCAATCGATCATTTAATTTTTACCAACTTTGCAGTATTAAATTTCGCAAAACATTTAACTTTCCGTAAAGGTAGAGTTTCGTCAAGAATTCATTCTGACGCGTCACGGTGCCACGAGAGCGAAAGAGAGCAAAAATACGCTATGACTGCGCAAGAGTGAAACAAAATTTCTACCTGCTTTGTGTAACCATCTCAAGGGAATAGTGAATGTCAATTTGCACCACTGCTACTGGCAAGCCGTCGATCCATAATTTTTACCAACTTTGCAGTATTAAATTTCGCAAAACATTTAACTTTCCGTAAAGGTAGAGTTTAGTCAAAAATTTCCTACTTGATAAAATTATGAAATAACTCTTAAAGTTTTTTTTTTTATAAAAGCAAATTACATACCATTAGAAAGCTCACACACTAGGGATGTTTTGCTAGAATTGGAACTCCTCAATCATTTTTTGTTTTTTTTTAAATGCAAGTTGAAATTAACATTCAAGTATTTTTTACATCTTTCTGTAAGTTTGAGGACTCATAACTTTTTTTCTAGCTAACATCTGAACAAAGCAATAATTTTATAAGAATCTGCCAACATCAAAGATTAAAAAAAAAAAATTGCCTGTTTTATTGCCCATTTTTAATAAAAAAAATACACTTTAAAGTTAGGAAAGTGGTGAAACAAGAAAAAAACTTTTTTTTTTTTTTTTTAAATACCCAGTCGGCCAGGGCCAAATAAATTAGGGCTGAGTAAGTAGCAGATGACCCCACCTAACCACCATTTTCGTATGTTCAACGTTCTGCCAAACACCCTGTATAAGTTTGGCAGGGACATCCTCCCGCTGTAATACCTAAATTATTTCTTACACTGTACCTATTATTCATAAAATGTCCCATAGTAAAAAAAAATAAAATGATGAGTACAATGACCTCTTTTCGGGTTTAGTATAAACTAATGTTGTCTAGCTATTTTTTAATAAAAACATTTTTTTCTTAGCCGGTGGCATCAATAGTGGCAGTAGTACCACGGGGAGCACTGGCGCCTTCTCCTCGACCACCAGCCTTCGTGCCGCCGCCGCCACAGCCGCAGCCTCCACCTGTTAGGTAAGAAGAATAGTAGCTGAGAGGATGTTCTTTTGTTTTATTTGCATATTGATCTATGTGATAGATGATATGGCTAGAACCAATGACGTATTATGAATAGACGCGTCATACACTGACATTAGTGCACTCAAAAACAGCGTATGCCATGAATGTAGCTACATACTCGCATACAATCATACAGTGCGTGAAGAACAGGAAATACCTGTTGTTAGAAAGACATGAACATACATGTTTAGTTACGTCACTAACTGCTGCATGTTCATTGGCACGTACGCGTGGGTCACAGCAGTCAGAGGAATTTCAAAACAAAAAGCATTATAATATTTTTTAATAAAAAAATACAGTAGTTACGCATGAAATGAGACGTTTTTCTTTACACTCACAGTAGTAATGTAATTTGTTTATCGTGTATAGACACGGGAAGGCATTTTCTTTACAAATAGTTGCTGAGAATTGCGAGTGATAGTGACGTGTAGCCGCGTCACTGGATGGCGCGCGACTAATTCCAAGTCAGGCAACTGCCTTGCTTTTACATTGCCATTATTGAGCGCGGTAACGCATCTAAAGGTAATACATCATTGGCTAGAACGGGGTGACTACCGAGATGATGAATAGAGAAGTATGGAAGAAAGAGACAATGTTACCCCGACCACAAATAAATGAGAAGGAGGGCAGGAGAATGAATTCTATCAGGCGGTGGTGAAAGGTGAAAATTTCGTTACTGGAATGCTCTGGTTCAAAATGTTTGCAAAAGTTCATTGGCAGTTAAATCTTAAAAAGATAAGTCGAATGATATGGTAATAATTATCTTAGTGTTTTATTGTTGATTTACTTTGACTTTTAACAGTGGTGACGGAAAAGTGAAAAGTCAAAGTAATTTATTTGCCATACACGGTGTATAGGATGTTCATACATTACGAATAGGTGTCTTGCATTGATGTATTAAATAGAAAGATATAGTACGCGCTCCTCGATGTGGACCGCATAAATTAGGGGAAAGGACACAATCGACCTTCGTTACTCCCGGTTTGCGGGGAATACCCGAATCGTAGTTTGTTTGCGAGTTGTTATGGGTACGTAACAGTGACAATTATTGCGATCTCGTTCCCGCTATAGCGTAATATTAATATTAATTTAATATTTACGTGATGTTAGAGAGATGGCCTATCTTCCTATTTAATACATCAATGGTGTCTTGTTAATAAATTTTTACATTTTCTTTGAGACCTAATTCTTTAAGCATGAGAATAAAATGTGGCCAAAATGTTGGCAGTCACAGCGTAACCCCCAACTTGGCAAGGCTCCGACCTACACACAAACACAATTCAGTTCCAAAAGCAACTTGAGACAATCTATAGAACCTTGCTTTCAATAGACTGTCTTATTTGTGACAATAACATAGTCCGGACCAATACGAATAATAGAAAAATAAGAATCTGAAAGTAGATTTCCAAATAAAAATACTTTGGGCAGTCGCACTTTGGGCTTTCTCAGACCTACCTGCTAGGCCTCCAATATACAGGGTAGATTTCAAAAATACCTATAATCTGTGCCGAAAGTATCTGATAACCTGTGTAAACAAACTCTGTTCAGGGGGTCTACTACGAAGCGTAAAAGCTTCTACATACTAGCGCGACACTCGACGCGACACAAAGGCCCCGCGTGTCGCGCGACGAGCGGTGCCTTTGTGTCGCGTCGTGAGTCGCGCCAGTATGTAGAAGCCTTTAAACCGAAGTATCGGCCGAATGTTTGGCCGTTTTATAACTTCCATAGTTTCCTTTTTTTACATTGGATCCTTACCCGACTTAAAGTCACATTCTTGACTTTGACTGTCATTTTTTTTTGCTCCGCCGTAGTCTGTCATAAATAGCAATGGCTGAACATTCGGCCGATTCTTGGGATTTATGTTCGGAGTAGACCGGGGGGAGGTTAAATATTTTACGCAATCACTCGGGAATTAGTAACCCATTCATCTGTATTTAGTAGGCTTCAACTTTATATCGCAACACTTTTTCCAATTATTAAAATGTAATCGAAAAATCATCGACGAAAATTGAGGTTATAATAATTAACCTCAATTGTTAAGGTAGATCCGCAGTGGTAGCCCGCAAAATACAAATTTTCTTACTTTTTTTGCAATTTGCTGATCAATGTCAGGTTGCATCTTGATCAAAATATGATTCGTGACCATAACAAATATATATTTGCAGAACTATAATCATTAGAATCATTAATACATCTCTCGTAGTTAGATTTGTTGCATAAGAACAAATTTTAATCCTATATTCGAAAAATTCTTATGGAACAAATCTAACTTAGGGTTAACTTCCTGTCACTGTTATTTACATAGGAAGTAGTGGTATAAGAATTCATGTGAAGAAGGTCATCATCATCATCATTCCAGCCGAAAGACGTCTACTGCTGGACATAGGCCTCCCTCAAAAAGGGGGGGGGGAGTTGCCATAATCGCCACGCTTAGCAGGCGGGTTGGCAATCGCAGTATGGTGTTAAAATGCATAGAGAACGCTACTGCCCATTCTCTAGTAAGTCCCTTAGTCGCCTTTTACGACACCCACGGAAAGAAATGGGATGATGCTATTCTTTACGTCCGGCACCAGATGGAGCATTAGTGAAGAAGGTACCACAACTAAAAACTGTTTTTTTTTTATATAAAAAAAAAAATGTCTTCCAAATAAACACTACAAAGAAAAAAATCAATTGGGAACAGACTAATTCCGTAACACTAAATATCCTCTCCATCCACCAGGCTACCACTGGATATGGCAGTGCGCGGCACGGGCGAGCCCGAGACCCTCAGTTACGCAGTGGAGCTCAGCAAGGACTCCGCGCTGGGGCTCGGCATCACCGTGGCTGGATACGTTTGTGAACAAGGTACGTCTTTATATTAAATGCTTAGTTATTAAGACCATGAAAGGAATGATCAAGAGCCATCAGAACTACATACACAAGACGAACCACATATACTAGGTTTAGTTTCATTTAATTGATTTGTTTCTAATAATTGTTCCGGCTATTGTAGGCGAAAAAGTCACACACGGTACGGATGATCATATCAGAAATATTTTAAAGTCGAACTGACCATGTAGCCTTTAGGTTAGTTACGGGAAGACTTTCTTACTTTAGCTGAACACTGTAAAAGTATAAAAATGGACTACCAAACTTTATAGAACTAACGATGGACGTTGCAAAGTCAAAAGTGTCACCGTCGTGCCCGGGCATTGCTTGGGGTCCTAAGTGTTTATTAAACCTATGTGAAGTATTGCTGCCTGAAAATATGTTTTGGTAACTAATACCAACTTCTTTGAAAGAGTTCGTCTTTGTATTGACCTCGACAACTGAGTTTTTACTAAGTTTCTGCAGTCATATCAGTTCCTTGCTCTTGTTTCATGTGTATTATTGTATATTTATATATTTATTAGATTATTGTATGCTTTGTGTATGTATGTATTTATTGTACATGTAAATGGTACACCGTCTCTCCTTCTCCCTTTAATCCATCCAAAGGTTGTCTGTAAAAGATCGCTTGTAGCGATAAGACCGCCCGTTGTGTCACCCTGTGTAAAATTTTAAACATTTATATCTGTAACTTTTATGGTGTACATAATAAAGAGTATTCTATTCTATTCACACCTTGAATCTTATCCTTTATTTACACTTTGCATAAACATTCCTGTTTATTGTCACATTATCTACTACTTAATCATCGTCGAGGTATTCCGCTCAGAGCACTAATTTCAACAGCACTTGTCCGAACCGCACCTGTACCCCAAGTGTAAGTTTGCAAGAGAGTAAACGTAACTATTTCGTTTGCTTTAAAATTTGACCGATAGATCATAATGCTAAGAGTATAAGAGTGAGAATGAAAATCTTAACGCAAACGCGCTAGTTACGTTTACTCACTTGCAGACATACACTCGGGGTACAGAGCACTTCCACTAACGGCACTGAAACAAAATGTTGATAAGTGCGGTTCGGCGGAACAGTTTATAAAAAAAAAAAACCTGAACTATGTTGGGGTCAGCTTCCAGTCTAACCGGATGCAGCTTGAATACCAGTATTTTACATGGAGCGACTGCATATCTGACCTCCACAGCCCAGTTACTGGGTAACACCCGACCTACAACTTTAATTTCAACAAGGTTCTAACTTTTATTATTTTAATCATATTTTATAGTGTTTTTTTCGTTAATATGAGGACGTTGTAGGCTTAATAGACTGTAGACCATTTCCTATTTTGATAAGTAGGTACCTTGTACTTTTGACGGGCCTACGCTGTCCTCTCATACTTTTTAACACTGTAATTTGAAAACATTGTAACAGCCATTTTTTTTTTTTAAGAGTAACCGTGGTGTTTCTTGCCGGCTCTTCTCCATAGGAAACGACCAATTGGAACCGTGCACCTAGCTTCGGACGTTTCATAAGTGCCCATGTAGGCTTATGTGAAATAAAAATATTTTTGTTTTTGATTTTGAGCACGTTACGCCTAGTTAAGATTGGTTGTCAGACTTTCGGGCTTCTGACGACACGTAACCTGTCAAAGATACACGTATGACAGCCGGGACCAACGACTTAACGTACTTTCCAAGCCACGGAGTGGTCTTGGTATGTAAAGATGGTCACCCATCCACGGACCAACCGCGGCAAGCGTAGCTTGACCTGATCGATTGACCCGACCGATTGACATAAGCATCTTCTACTTAATAAAAATCTTAAATTCATTAATTCATTCACTTACTGACAGACAACGCACGGTCTGATCTGTTGTCAGTTCTGCAAATCTGTCCCCTAAAGGGGTAAATAGCGGATGAAAGTATGGAGCTTCGTCATTATTGCCGATGGGAATGCCATCGCGTCCTCGGCTTGTCACAAAATATCGCTCTGTAATTCATGCCTCCCATAAAATACCGCATGACCTCTACAGGGTTCACGGCTATCACAGCTATGGCGCAGATCAATCAGCCAACGACGTCAAACATTGTCGCGGTCATGGGTCACTGCTGTTTGCACATCGACGTCTCTCCGCCTCGTTTAGTTACTGTATTAGTCCGGATGTAGGTATATCGATTATCTATGGTGGTTTTTGGGGACATGTGAGATATAATGCTGAAAATCTAATATGGCAACATATTGTTACATGGCTTCATTCCAAGTCCGCGTACAAGCAGAATTCGTTTCTAATCCGTGCGAGCAGAAGTTTTAATAAATTGTCTGGTAAACATGATTAGGATATGTTCTATAACAGTCTTTCTCGACTTAAGTATTCGTTACTGAAATGCTTCTTCGCGGAAAAGTAATTATTTGCGTCTAAAGAATTATTACATTGTTTTAATCGGTCGTGTACTATGTATTTTCTATTTATACTATTTTTATTTTGTACCGACCTATTGCCATGAAACTTGTGAATGCCGTTAACTTTCATATTTTTTAAGAACACTGTAATTACAACGTTAGAAAACGTGTATTTGTAAGTTTCCCAAAAGTAATAAAATAAAATAAAAATATTATGTACTTTGTGTGATGCGGTGACAAATGAATATGGGGCGCTAAGGGCTGGCGCTCACTGCCGGCATGGCACGGCAGATTGTGCTGCGGCATCCCGCGGCGTTCCGTAGCATGCCGTGGCATGGCAGGTTGTGCTCCGGCATGCCGTGGTGTGCCGTGGCATCCCGTGGTATCCCGTGCCATGCCGTGGCATTCTGCTGAAAGCCCAGCCACTCTGCTAGCTTAGCAATCATAATTCCTCGACACAAAATGACCCATACGTCTCGCGAGATGCAATGGCAACCCGTGGAATGAAACGGCATGACTCGTCATGCCGCAGCATCCCGCGGCATGCCGAGACGCGTCGCGTCATGCCACAGCATCCCGCGGCACGTCGCGGCATCGTGGTATCGAAATAAAGTAACATGAACTCTAAATTCATTGAAATAAGATTCAAAATAACTTGATTAGTAATAAAATCTTTTGCCATGCCATCCCGTGCCGTGCCGGCAGTGAGTGCTGGCCGGCCCTTACTTGCTGTAGTTCTGTCTTTAGAGTAGAATCTAGAAAATTCATGTAGCAAATCCGACTATGCAACTCAAAAATAACATCACGTCTATAATCACTGAAGGGTTAGGCAAAGGTGCACCTCCAGTACACCCACATTTCGCCAGTTATGTTTAAGTCCCATGTAATAGGGGACAAGCCTATTGCCATCTACCGGGCAGAAATCAAATAACATAGTTTTATCACTGAACCAATGCAATCACATCAGCCATTCCAACCACCGGCTTTTGTATTGTACTAATAACGGGCGTTTCGTGTGGTGTCGGACGTAAAAAATAGCACCATCCTATTTCTTCCCCTGGGTGTTACGACACGAGGGCGCGAGGGCGAAAGGCGACTAAGGGACTGTCTAGAAAATGGGCAGGGCAACTCCCCCCCCCTTCTCTTGAGGGAGGCCTATGTCCAGTAGTGGACGTATTTCGGCCGAAATGACGATGATATAACGGGCTGGTGTCCGCAACTTCACGCCCAAGCGCGTATTTTGCGTATATAGTGAGGGCACAACCCCTGACGACATAGTGAGGGCAATCGGGGTCGCTAACATTATTAATCTTATCGAAAATATTTGGTGTGACAAGACTGATGCAGAATAGAGAAGAATGATGTAAAAGGGACGAAAAGGCGGATTGAAATAGGCTGAGGATGGTGATGGATAAGGATCATATATTAATGTCGAGGATGAATGTGTTTGTGTATTGCTACTCACCCGTTCGGGTCGGCATAGTCGGTACAGCCCGGGTGGCAAAATACAATCATAAAGGCTAGGGACGTCCATACGACAGTAAATTAAACTTCGTGTATCTAATTAATGACGTTCCCAGCCTACAAACAACATCCAATCAAATACTTAATATTAAATTAATCACTATAGCTAGTCGCCTGATTGGCAAAATCCATAGTCGGCTCATAGCTACCAAATAAATAAAATAAAAATAATAAAGCCTTTTATTTCATGCATTAAAATATGTTTTTTTTTAACATTTTGTTTTTAACATTTTAACAAATGTATTGTGTATGATAATTGATTTCAAAAGAAATTGTTAAGTACATTTAGTTATTTTTATCATTTCATAATAATTATTTAATAATTTCCGTATCAACTTTTCATTTGTCAAGTATTAGTTTCTTATATGTTAAAAACTTAAAATATAATAACAATCGTTACATTAATGATAATTATAATGTAGGTAAGTATAAATTAAATTTGAGTTATTGTTTTATTTACAAAATATTTGAATTATAATTTTAAAAGCGCTTCTAAATAGTCGTAATCAAAACAAAATGTTTTTTTTTACATATAAATAGTCTGTTTGATATTTGCAGGGGCTTGTGGCTAAGCATTAACAGCCGCACGGGTCGATCGATCAGGTTAAGTTATGCTTGCCGCGGTTGGTCTGTAGATGGGTGACCATCTTTACATACCAAGACCCCTCCGTGCCTCGGAAAGCACGTTAAGACGTTGATACCGGCTGTCATACGTGGATCTTTGACAGTAGTTACGTGTCCTCCGAAGCTTGAAAGTCTGACTACCACTTAAGCTAGGGGTATGCCGGGAGGACACGGTGCGGCATACGCTGGCAGAGTGTGCCGCTTGGGAGGAGCCACGCCGTGCCCTCATCTCAGGAGTAGGCAGTGAACTATCGCTGCCGGCCGTAGTCGAGTCGATGGTCGGCAGTGAGAAGTCCTGGGACGCGGTGGTGTCCTTCTGCAAAATAGTCGTGTCACAGAAGGAGGCTGCGAAAAGGGAGTGGGAGATCTCGTCCACTCACCCGGCCCCCCTAAATGGGTCCACGGACGGCGGAATTGAGGATCCCCAGTGCAAGTGTGGGAGGGGAACACTGGGGTGGTTTTTAGTCAGTAAGATTCTGACAGACCCCTCCGCCCGCCCCAGGGCGGAGGACATCCATGAGGATTTTCCACCCCGTGAACAAAAAAAGGGGTAACGTGTTACCCAGTACTTGGTTGTGGAGGTCAGATAGGCAGTCGCTCCATGTAAAATACTGGTATTCAGCTGGATATGGTTAGACTGGAAGCCGACCGCAACATAGCTGGGAAAAGGCTGATGATGAGATTGTTTGAAATAAACATTTTATTTTGATACCTATTTCACGGTTTCACAATACTCCTATGCTCTAGTATTGCTAATGTTTTCATTTACTGCCGTATTGTCATCCCCACATCATAGTATTTTTGCCACCCAACTGTACTAAATCGTGCTGAATCATGCTGACCCGAACAAGTTTGTAGGATGCCTATTGGCACTCTTGTAATCGGTAATCATAATTAATGATGTAAGTTGGGTACTCTATAATAATTGTAGTACCTAAGCTGCAAACAAGTTGCGTGATCAAACTAAGTTAGCGCCATACCGACAGTCAGGGAGTTACTGAATAAAGAATATAAACTATGTATCGATTGGCCTGAACGAAGCAATATTTTTAGACCGGTATTTTCCTCCAGACAATATTACATTTCGAAATAAATTGTAATTGGATTAAATGGAATTTTAAAGTTCGTTGCAGAGCCCACTGAAATACAGGCTGGAGTAAAGAGAGAAAAAAAGAGAACAGAAAAGCAAGAAAAATAGGTTATTTTGCACAAATAAAACGCAAATATGTGTGTATTTTTCTTTTGGCTACTTTTTATGTGTGTATTTTTTTAAAAGACAAAAAATACACACATACAAAGTAGCCAAAAGCCTCGTATTCACAGATGTTAAAGTTTGACAATTTTGTCCATTCCATTGATGTCAGGACCAAAGACAAAACAAAATGTTACAAAAGAAATACAAAATTATACTTACATTGGATCAAATTCAAATCCCTTGACACCTTCACACTTTGTCAGTGTTCAGAATTTCAAAGCTGTCCCAAATGAAAGGATCTTGAATGTTTAATAATAAAAGATGACACTCCTTGTGCTAAAGTTATAAATAAGTATAGTTGCCAAGTAGACAAATAAGAAATTAGGACATTGCTTAGGTTGATTATCAACAATCGCAGCTATATATGTAGGTATTGTATTTTCAGTATCTAATTTTGGTCCTGCGGAACCAATTAGTTAATAATAATAATCATTTTATTGTCAGGCATCTAAGGCCCATATATAAAATACACAAAATTAGATTTTACAACAATAATAAACTAATACATAATTATTCTAAAACCAAATTAAACTATAATTCAACACACGTTGTCGGCGTCGTGTTTCGCTGCGTGGCGTCGCGTAACCGTCCTCGGAAACGTCGATATACGACACCTTTCTTTCAAGCAGGTCTGTAGATGGTTGGTTGGGATTCGTACCACAAATGACTTAAAGTTGATGTTGTGGCGCGATTCCAACCTTTCGATCCTCAGAATCGAGTTGGTCTTCACTTTCACATACTGCACGACTTCCTCGATCGTCGTGGAGTGGTGCAGACGTGAAATGTACAGCTGCGTCGTAGGCACAGCAGGGCGCAGCAGCATGTTGGGTCCACTCGGTGCGGTACCGCACAGGTTACGCGAACAGGGCTTCTTTTTCTTCCTTTCCACTTTAGTGAAACCCTCCTCGTCCACCTGGCTCGTTTTTGGAATGGAGTGAAGAGAAGCTAGGCTAGTTGGTGATAAGCGATAGCCATCTTCTAACTCTAAAACTTGTTTTGATAGAGATTTTTTATCTCGTAGATGTAGGAGTCACCGCCTCCCCACTATTATTGAAAATATGGGTAAACCTGGGTGCACTGTAGGTCACTTCTGCCTAACCCTTCGAGGAAAATAGGCGTGATGTTATGTGTAATACATAATAATATAACTAAACTTGAGGCGTCACAACACAAAGACACATTAACTAGTTCACATTCGGTAGTCCCTTAGTTCCAAACGCATTTGACCTACAAATAATTGCTCCAATAATAACTCTAAGATCGTTTTCATAAATCCTCTGACTTTGCACGACCCCGAATATTTAATAAACAATACACAGACAGACGATAGAAATAGCTATCCATCTATAGAACCAGACAGCCTGGGAATAGTAGGGGCTTGTATTTTAACTGCCCTTGATACGGTACAGACAATATAGCTCAAATATTTCGTGACGAAAATATTTCGTTTAAAGGTAAAAAAGTTGTTTGTATAGGGAAAAATGGTTCTGGTTTTACAGATATAGGTATTACAGATAGCAGGTTATGGTGTATGTTTGTCTGTATAACGAATAGGGTACAGGAACGCGCATTTAAGGAAAAAAGGGTGCATTTAAGGGGGTCGTTATTCTTGTGTATTAGATGTGTACAGAGTGGTTCCATTAGAGATAGCAGAGGAATTATTTCATGGAAAGTTAGCGGCAACAGAAATACAATAAGTGGACTTGAAAAAACATGTTACTTTAAATATGACGACAGTATGTAAACAATTAAGCATTAAGGGTGGACGTTAAACCACTTAAAATTAATAACTTTTAGCTAAATTAAAGAAAAATATGAGCTCTACTAAAATAGTAATGACCTCTGTGCTCATGCTTGATACTTTTCCCGAATACCCACATATTGAATTGCTACCGTCTCAAAAGTTCAACCTCGCAGTAAGTTGTTTTTATTACCTATTAATATAAAACACCCCCATGCCGTTGGAATTTCCTAGAAATCCTTATTGCTAGTTTTGTCTTCCATTTTATAGGGAACCTCTGTGCTAAATTTCAGTTTTCTGGCTTTGTGCTGGACGCTGATGAGTCAGTCAGTCAGTGGGAGAAGACTTTATTGGAGACAAAAGTAAATGAAAACACAGGCAATACAATGCATAAGAATACTAAAGAACTATCAAATAAACCATAATACCAAAATGAAAAAAGAGATTTAAAAACAAAACTCAATAGTAGTGATGGGCTGACTACGGGTTTTGCCGATCAGCTATAATGACTAAACTATTGCAGCCTGGGAACGTATTAGATACACGCAGTTTAATTTATTGTCGTATTGTCGTCTCCATCTTGTCTATTTGTATCCTTATTTACCAAAATGCGCCCTGAATAACCACCATCATGAGGATTTGAGGAGCAGTGGTGGCCCAGTGGAAACCGCCGTGACTTTGTAGGTCGTAGGTTCAACTTTACTTTGTGTAAATAATTTCATCTCCATTGCTCTCAAAACGGTGGAGGAAAACATCGTGAGGAAACCGACATGTCCTAGAACCAAAAATTCGAAGACATGTGACATCCACCAAACCTCACTGGGCCCGCGTAGTGGAGTATGGCCCACTCCCTCTGACAGAGAGGAGGCCTGCGTCTCAGCAGTGGGAACACTATAGGCTGATTATAAAGCACCATCTTTGAATTGCTGGACAGTTTGTTGCGCCACTTCTTCTTCCCAGCTACAGCAATAGGAAGTGGTGAAGGGCAAGCGTTTTCGGGGGACAGTCTTATGTAATTTTTGACGTTCGAAAAGTGCTGATTATCAGGCTAGTTTGAATAAATGACTTTTGATTTTGAATAATACACCAAAAACCCTTATTCTTTTCAAAAACCGCTACACCAGCAAGTCTACCAAACTCCGTGACAAAAATATGACGTGTAAAAGTGATTTTAATATCCTATTTACAGAATAAACGATTTCATTTCATTTCATTTCATTTCCAGCCAAGTTGAACTTTGAAAAACAAGGATTTTTCTACCAAAAGTAACTTTTCACGACTTTGTAATTACTTTCACCTGCAGATGATTTATGGAGGGAAATAATTCTCAAGTATCAATTCCATCTTTATAAGACCACTTCCATGGATTGCTTTGAGGAATTTGATCAAAGGAATTGAAACCTTCTTTTTGTTCTATTTGGTCCTTTTATACGGGTTGGATAGAAGTTAAATGCCGTAACGACTGATATTCTAAAAGGACGTATTTTAGTACAGGTTTTATGGCATTTAGTTACATTTAAAGAAACCTTGCTCAAATATTGTGGAAGTGCAATTTAGCAGTGTCCATTCCTGGCGAAGTCTTTTGAAAAATCATTTCCTTTTATGGCCTTTCCAAAATCTACCTTTATGTTATTAAGCATTACTTTTAAGAAAATGTTTAATATAAAAATATTAGTATTTTGTAAAAATGTGAGTATTCTCCAAACAATGTTTTACTGAATGGTCGTAACGTCTGCATATATATCAAGGAAATGGCCCATAACTTTCCGTGCAAGTGGCCTATTGCTCAAAAACTTCAGGTTAAGAAGAAAAAGAAATAAACCATTCGGTTTATTTGTCACAGAAACACGTGCATACAAAAAGATAAGATAACTCGAATATAAGAAACAAAAGTAAAACAAAATAGATGTATAATCAGGAGCACAGAACAGACCGCCCGCAGCTGCACGTCGCGTCGTGACTGTGACAAGAGACTTCCTCTCAGCATGATTCAGTGCTATTCCTTCTGCACATGTGCCTTCCCTGGTACCTCATTATCTGCATAACTATGTAAATTTCTATGAACTGCTTCTAAATAACGATGTTTATTTTAAAATTTTATTTTTTAGTGTTCTCATAATTTGATATTAAGCAAGTACCTACAACTCTTATTTCAACTCTTTATTAGGACTGTACGACTAAACGCCGGCAGACTGGACACCGACAAGACTTTACTTCGACGGGACTCTTCGCGGACAGGACACTTCGCCGACAGGACTCTTCGCCGACAGGGTTCATCAGTGACGCAACTTATCTCCGATAATTAGTCGTGCACTCAGCTTAAAAATCAGTTGTTAGTTTTGTTTTAATTTAAACTGGCATCGAGTTTTGTTTTTTTAACAGAATTTACCAGCAATAGAGGAGATCTGGTTAATGGTCACTGTTCTAACCTAACCCAAATCATAATTTTTTATGAATTGTGTCGCTGATGAGCCATGTCGGCGAAGAGTCCTGTCGGCGAAGAGTCCTGTCGGCGAAGTGTCCTGTCGGCTTGTCGGTGTTCATTCTGTCGGCGTAATGTCTGTCGGCGTTTAGTCGTACACTGCTTTATTAGTGGCTTTTGTGGACATGATACCGATTCAGACTTGTCTGTTGTAATGAAAATCATGTCATTTGGTTTTAATAGGTTTTTATTTTTATTATTTTATTTTTCTTCTTTATAGATTCTTTTATATTTTGTGAACGTGAGACCGCGCTGGTAGGCCTTGTAAACTGTTGATTTGTAGACCACTTTCTATTTTGTTAAGTACTTGTAAACTAAAACAAACAGGCCAACTTTGTTACGCTGGTGTGCGTAACAGCTACGTCTTACACTCGCGCCACGTCATTGTGCTGTCATCAATGATATACGCGCAATCTTGAAGACTCGAAAACGTCCTAATTGGGACGTATTGACTTTAGTCTGCAACACGCATGGCGACGAGTAATACGCTTAGTTGAAGCAGCTACAAAATTCAAAAAATGCCATCGTGTGTATTTAGAAAGTGTACCAATTATGATACAAAAGTTAATAAAACACAAGGGATCACATACCACATGTAAGTACGCAATATACCTCGATTTATTAATATATAATATTTCAATTATTTTCCTAATTTTCTCGTAGAAAAAAGAAAGAAATGGGAATATATTTTTTTTTTGTTGTGAGGACGACAAGGACGCATGCACTCCATTCACAATTTGCTAGTCTGTGATGCCAACATTCGGTGATTGGTGGCCAGAATAATTCACGCGCAATAATTGACAACACTAGCTGTCTTTTTTTCTTGTTGTTTTTATCAAGCCATCTCTTTTCTATCACTTTTATTTGTAGTGAAATGTAAAATGAATGAAAAGTGGGTATGTGTGCTGCCGCTGCTGCGCGGAACACTTTTTTCGGTTGTTTTGTGAGTGTTCATCATATTCTGTTTAATATAATATCATTGCCTGTCATTGTGTTATTCTGGTGTGCATTTTGCGGCCAAACGATGCTTTTGGACGGATTTTTTTTATGAGTTCACAGCTTTGACTGTCTATCTAGACATAGGTATTACGAGTATATCTTTAGTTAAACCCTATTCAAGTCTTTTAGTTACACAATAAAAATAATGTAGGATAACGTTTGTGTTCCAAATAGTCATACTAAAAACACTTTCAAATGACAAAAGTCCGCCTTAAATTAAAAAGGGAGGACTTTTGATGATTGTTCATTTGACGCAGCAGCTCTGTGATCTGGAAAATCAATTTCGTTCGAATGTCACTGAATGAGATATTTCTTTGAACTTGCTTGATTACAGTTAAAGGTCAATCTTAGTTACGTCTTTAGTAAAACTCATCAATTTTATACTTTATTGGATGAGTCTGGATTTTTCACATCGTTAAAATTTTTCAGTTTCTTAACTTTTTGTGATAAGGCTGATTTGATTGCCTAGAAAATAAATTCCAACTTTGAGATTGATCTAAAAAAACGTTATTTTGCGTATATACCTATAACGTGCCGCTTTCGTGGCGACATTAATTTAATACACCATACGGTTTCGCGTTTCATTTTTAAGAAACTATATTTTAATTTTATTAAACGTTATTATTTATTGATTTTCTAAAATCGCATTTTGGAGCAACCTTTACTTAAAGAACTGTAGCGCAGAGGTCATTTGCCGAGGATCGGATCATTACATCGCATCAATGAAATTAAAATGAATAACGAGCAAAGAATAGGCGAATTGAAGGAAAGAAAGAGCTTTATTATTTAGTTTGTTTGAAAATTTACAAATTATTTAATCTTATTAGTTATACAACATTAGTTTTTGTTTACCCTAAACCCAAAAAGGGGTCATTTAGAAAAACTTTTTCTATGGGACTAACCTTCAAATCGCGAAAAATAAATCAGCTGTTCCATACATTTTGTCGATTTAAGTGAACACAAATGTATGGAACAGCTGATTTTTTTTTGCCATTTCAAGGTTGGTCGCATTTTTTTTTTTTTTAAATGATGTGTACTCTGACCCCCTTTCGGGTTTAGGGTAAACAAAAACTTATGTTGTATATTTTTATGATTACTGGCCACTAGCCCTACCAATGCGTTAAATTAATATCGCCATTGTAGCAGCACGCTGTATATTTACTTGAGGTTAAACTATAGACATTTCACTAAACACACTCCTAATCCAACTCAGAGACTGCTTACGCAAACATAATACTCAACAATAGCCCACGAGAAAGTCATAACAGTACTTGTGTTGCCGGGTGTACGCAAGTGCTGATAAACAATAAGAGCGTGGGTACACCCCCGGGCATAGGTCACGCGTCGCCGAAGTTTCCTAATATAGGAGCGGCCGGGCGAAATTAACCCTTATCGCGCTGATGTATTGAAGGGCTCGAGATAAGACGAGGGTATATGAAGGGTGTAGCGAATACGGGTTAGACGAAAAACAATGTGCCCTCAGAACAAGCGGTGTTTAGGTTGAAAGGGTTTGCCGCAAGTTTTGATTAGGTTCAGCCAATTCGGTGTGTTGTTAGAATATGAATAAGGTATTTTATTCTATGGCATGGTCAGATCTTTATCAAGCAGTTTATGTATGTTTTATTTGAAATTAAAATATTTGTATGACCTACAAATAGTTGTTCCGGGTCTGGCTGTTTGTGTATGTGAGTTTAAATGTTTGTAAATGCACCCACGATACAGGAGAAATTCCTAGTGTGGGGAAACGATAAAAAAAAAAAAATATGATGATGTGATAGATGTGGCGACGCATAGGTATGGGAGGCACATGTCCAGCAGTGAACGTCTCTCGGCTGAAATGACGGTGATGATGATGACCAGACCCCTCCGTGCCTCTGAAAGCACGTTAAGCCGTTGGTCCCGGCTGTTATTTGTAGATCTTTGACAGTTTTTACGGGTCGTCAGATGCCTAAAAGTCTGACAACCAGTCTTACCAAGGGGTATCGTGTGACCCAGTAACTGGGTTGTGGAGGTCAGATAGCAGTCGCTCCATGTAAAATACTGGTATTCAGCTGCATCCCGTTAGACTGGAAGCAGACCCCAATATCGTTCGGAAAAGGCGGGCAGATGATGGTGATGATGATAAAATGATCAAGATCATGTTTTAGCGAGACGGAAAAGAAAGAAGAAAGAAAGTAAAAGGAATATTTCTCAGAGAAACACGTGCACACAAATAGATAATTAACACAAGTAATAAGAAAAAAAAAAACAGCCGGACATATAACCTCCTCCTTTTTGGAAGTCGGTTAAAAAAATGAAAATAACATATTAATTAGATGCAACAGCTATAAATGATGGAAAAGAAAGAAAGAAAAAGGTATATTTCTCAGAGAAACATGTGCATACAAATAGATAATTAACACAAGTAATAAGAAAAAAAAAAAAAACAGCCGGACATATAACCTCCTTTTTGGAAGTCGGTTAAAAAAATTAAAATAACATATTAATTAGATGCAACAGCTATAAATGATGGAAAAGAAAGAGAGAAAAAGGTATATTTCTCAGAGAAACACGTGCATACAAATAGATAATTAACACAAGTAATGAAAAAAAAAAAAAAAAAAAAACAGCCGGACATATAACCTCCTCGGTTTTGGCTTTTGGAAGTCGGTTAAAAAAATTAAAATAACATTAATTAGATGCAACAGCCTTAAATGATGGAATCTAGAGATCGATTGTTAAACGAGTAAGGTGTACTTTTGTCTCCTCTAGCCTATACTGTCCCACTGTTGGTTAAAGGCCATTATCATGTCCTTCCAGATTTTCAAAGAAGAAAATCCAACCAGTTTCTGAGTTCAACTTAAAATTTTCCTAAAAATAACTTAATACCACGTCGGTTTTTCCCGAAGGATTAGCTAGATGTGTTATATATAACACAGACCCTACACCCACATTTCGCCAGACATGGCGAAATGGCGAAATTTGACAGTTATGTGTAAGTCCCATGTAATACCCCTAGTACATGGGACTTACACATAAAGAACTGCCAAATTTGACAAGAGAAGAAGGAAAGCCTATTGCCATCAACCAGGGACAAATCAGGACTTCTGAGGGCTGCTAACCTAAAAAACCTAATAACACTTTGCACGACCTAGGGATCGAACCCAGGACCTCATCTTCAGGTGTATCGCTTGCAACCACTAGACCAACGAAGCAGTCAATCTATATTAATAATAAAAATATTTTCAAGTATCGTATAAACATGATTGATAGTTTTAAGTGCCCTATAAAATTGGACTAGTATCTCCATAATTAGATTTTAAAAGCCCAATGGTATAAAGTTCAACTTAAAATAAACCTATTTCAATGAAGAAACCTTTCACTTCTTCGAAAACGTGGATAACGCAAAGGGAACGTTATTAAAAGCTTTTAAATTAATATCGTGCGGGTGATCCAACATTGTCGGGGTATTAAAGTCCAATCAACAAACTATTAACAGGTTTGGTTGGGAAATTAAGCCCCGCGAGGAAATTATAGTACCCATTAATACGTGGTGTGATTCATAGTGGAAGGTTTTATGTCGATTAAATCAAAGTAATTTTGACATGGACCAAACCAAATATAAATGAGACCGACAAAACACATCAAATATGGTGCAAAAATAAGAAAGAAAAAAAGGTTTATATGTTGGAATCAAAAACAAAACAGATCTATAATATTCACACAACAGAAATAGTCGGCAGCTGAATTGAGACACTCAAGCACTATGCTTGGTGGAAGCCCATGTCCAGCTGTGGATATCTGTCCGCTGAATTATGATGATGATGATCACTCGAGGGTGTTAAACACCTTCATAAGGATTATACACAATGCCTTAGTGTGACAAGATATGGCTTATAAGCCACCTCAACAGTCTTTGCTATGTGGCTGGTAAGTTGCCCAGGCAAATACAACAAGTAACCTCAAGTAACCAGTGTCTTTTGACATAATTAAAACTAGAATAGAATGTCAGTGTCTTGTCACAGTGACACTTGTAATAGTGTCTTGAAATTTGTCCTAGCTGGGCGTTTACGTGAGTCTTAAACAGTTTCCGTGCCAAAAACACTATCTGGCAAGTCAAGACCTCAAAAGCTACATAGATTTACGGAGAAAGATCTGTGTAAGTTACAGAAAAAAACACCTAGGCTGACAGAAGAGGAAACTTTATCATTCATCATTTCAGCCGAAAGACGTCCACTGCTGGACATAGGCCTCCCCCAAAAGGGGGGGCTGCCATAATCGCCACGCTTGGCAGGCGGGTTGGCAATCGCAGTATGGTGTTAAAATGCATAGAGAACGCTGCTGCCCATTCTTTAGTTTGGTTTTAACTTATAAAAACCAAAACATGCTTTCACGTGCTTTAAATGGGCAACACGCCATACTTATAGCTACAGAATATACGAGTATACTAACATGAGCATGTCGGTAACGCGAACCCATAAGATTTTCCCTAACCAAAAATCGCCCAACGCATTAAAGAAGTTTTCAATTCAAAAACGTTGTTTTTCTTGACTGCAGATCCCATAGCGTGCCAAAAAGACCAAAGTAATTCAAATCCCTACAGTATGTTTAGCAATGAGACTCAATTACAATCAAACCAACCAAATACGATTACCACTATCATCAAGCTAATCTCAATCCGATAATACGTTCTCCTAAACACGTTAACACAGCATATTTATCCTCTCAACGTAAACTAGGCTGGTATCTAGCCGTCGTCGATAGATTGTCTGTGATGGCCGCCAGTTTCTATCTCAATAGTCTGACTTAGCTTTCAGTGACGTCACTAAGCTTTCTCCGATAGTGCTAGTAAATCCTAATGTTTGGCAGAACTTTGATCGTATTTTAACTTGAAGATGATAGATGAAGTAGATGTCTGTGTATGTTTCAAGTGATAATCCTCCTGTTTAAAAGCCAAAACACGAATCTTTTTACGTTAAATTCCTATTTATACTAATATTATACACATTTAAATTTTGTGAGTTTGTATGTAGGGGCTAATCTTCGGAACTACTGATCTGATTCTGAAAATTATTTCACTAATGGGAAGCAGCCATATATTTTATGTTACAACAAGACATTTAACTCGGACGAAGTCGCGTGTTTAAGCTATGCTTAATATTGCTCTGATAATAGCGTAAAGTGGGCTTAGATTCGTAAGCTAATGATACTTTTTCTGTTTTTTTTTTAATTTTGTAATTGTGAGAAGAAATGACATGTGCCCAATAAACATATTTTCTTTCTTAAAACATCTTTTACAGCAGAAAATTCCGTACAAACTTTTTAATTTTGAAAGTAGGTATGTACGGAATTGTCTGCTGCAAAAGTTTTGGTTATAACATTTCATGATGTTAGTTATCATTTTCAGCAAAACATATCGATCCATATATTTGAGAAATTGACTTTATGTACAGAAAAATTAACTAAGTTCGAATACTCAATTAACAGCTATGCTTTCCTTTATTTCGTTTTGTTAAATTAATTGAATTAATACAATTTATTAATTATTATTTATTTTTTTTATTTACGAATTTTTTGATGCCCTATGATTCTATCCCCCACCTTTTTTTTTTTACATGTACATATAGTATTATGTTAAGTCTGTTAGCGTTTATCTTATATATTATTATTTTAAGTCGGTTAGTTTTTATATGATGTAAATATTTTATTACTGAGTTATTGAATAAATATATATATTCAGCAAAAAAAAAAAAAAAAAAATACAATTTAATGTTGTAATTGTATTGTAATTACATAACATAACATCACGCTTGTTTTCCCCGAAGGGTTAAGCCGAGGTGTACCTATAGGTAGGTATACCCATATTTTGCCAGTTAAGTTTAAGTCTCATGTAGCTTTTATATTAATCGCGTTTATTTGTCAACAGAGGAGCTGAGCGGGATATTCGTGAAGAGCATCAGTGAGGGCAGCTCAGCTGACCTGTGCGGGAAGATACAAGTCAACGACAGGATCGTAGAGGTAAGATTACTGTTAACAACAAAGAATACTCATAGTAGGCATGCTAATATCTAGAATGAAAGATTGCAAATCGGAATTACTCAATATTCGTACGAAATTAAACTTCAATTGCATTTTAAAATATACACTAGATGATAATACGTTATATGTACTGTATTTTGTTACTAAAACTAGTTTTGTCAAATGAATTTCTTGCTGGCGCCCAACAGACAAATGGCGCCCAACATGGGACACTACAAATAAAAAGTGTCCTCATATGTTAAAGAAAAACATTGAAGCAGAAAATACACTGCTGCATTTTCTGCACACATTTATAACACAGGAAAATTGGATGGTCTCATGTTCCTTGATAAATTATGGAGCATCTTTCAGGAACAGCTATGCACGTAAACAATGAGAATGTGGGTAGATTGACAAAATAGATTGAATAAAAACTTAATGATCATAATTATCAATCTGCCTAGGCTATGGTCACTAGTCACCCATCCACGAACCGACTGCGGCAAGCGTAGCTTAACCCTTTTTTTTTTTTTTTTTTTTCACACTAGGAATAACTCCTGTATTGTGAGTGCGTTAACAAACATTTAAACTCACATACACAAACAGCCAGACCCGGAACAACTACTTGCAGGTCATACAAATATTTGTCCTGTGCAGGAATCGAACCCGCAACACGCAGCGCAGCATTATATGTATAATATCCATTAAATTGTGGACGCAACGGTTTCTTGTTCCTAATTACCACATTTGGCAGAAGGATCGATAAACTTTTTAGTTGCGCAAAAGAAGGGTCAGAGTTTCCTAATCTTCACCAGCATCTAAATCCGTCGGGAATACATTATCCCCTAAGTTAATAAAGTGAATTAAGTGAAACAGATCCGTCTAGTGTTTCAATATAAGTTAGTTACATGTTTACAAGCTCCCCCATTTCAATCCACATCCAGTGAGACAGTTCTACGCTCGTTATGTAATTAACAACAACACTATGTTTATGACGCTGAAGAGAAGGCAATAAAATAATATACGCTGTAGTTAAATTATATATAGCTCTATAAAATAGTGAGTAATTTTTATTATCATTCTCGCAAATACTTTGACCTGAATTTGCTTTACCAATGTAGGTATGTTGCATCATCAACATCACCTTATCTAAACTGTATATGGGAGGGCTTCCAGTAAATTCGGGAGATTATCGCTTGGGCACGCAACAATTGTGGCGATAAGTCCCCTCTTTGAGGAGTTGCTAGAGAGGTGCCACGGCGTCCTCACCTTCCGCCTGAGGCAGGTCCTCACCGGACATGGTTGTTTCGGGAGGTTCCTGTTCAGGATAAAGCGGGAGGAAAGACCCGGGTGTCACCACTGTGTTGACCGCCCGGAGGACACGGTGGAGCATACGGTGGAGGTCTGCCCGGCTTGGGCGGAGCACCACCGTGTCCTTACGGAGGCAACCGGCGGCGGCAATCTCTCGCGTCCGGCCCTGTTTCAGGCCATGGTTCAGAGCGAGAGTGCATGGGAGGCCGTCACCTCCTTCTGTGAAGCAATAATGCTCGCAAAGGAGGAGGCGGAACGCGTGAGGGAGACGCAAGGTTTGCTCCCTCGAGCCCCTAGTCGCCGTAGGAGACGCCCCGGGCGTCGGGAGTCGCAAGCCGATTTCCGGCCACCGTAGGCGCGGGCTTGCTGACGGTGAGCGATGGGTAGCTCGGGTCGACGGCGCGTTGTGTTCTCAAAGACATGTCAGCACCAACTGACGGGGTCCGGGTTCAATGCCTGCCAGGGTTGTGAGATTGTCCGAAAGGGATATCGTGGACCTGGCACACAGGCAACGGAAGGAACACGGGTGAGTTTTAAACAGTAAAAGTCTGACATGCCCTCCCGCTCCGCCCAGAGCGGGAGAAGTTATTTGAAAATTTCCCACCCAAAAAAAAAGAGGAGGTTATCAGTATTTGTAACCGACGAACAATAGGAGGAGGTTGTACTAAGGGGTATCGTTGTACCCAGTAACTGGGTTGTGGAGGTCAGTTCCATGTAAAATACTGGTATTCAGCTGCATCCAGTTAGGCTGGAAGCCGACCCTAACATATTTGGGAAAAGGCAGGCAGATGATGATGATGATAAACAAAAGGAGGAGGTTCTCAAAATTACATGTATTTTTTGAATGTACGACCACGCATAACTTTCGCATGGATTCATTTCGGTCTGGAAATGAAAGGAATCTGTTTATCATCAGGTAACAAATACCTGATGATAAACAGATTCCTAAATCGACACATCCTGGTTAATGGACCCCGTGGTAAAATGTTTCATCATCATCATCATTTAAGCCGAAAGACGTCCACTGCTGGACAAAGGCCTCCCCATTTGGGAGGGGGGGGTTGCCGTAATCGCCACGCTTGGCAGGCGGGTTGGCGATCGCGGTATGATGTTAAAATGCATAGAGAACACTGCTGCCCATTCTCTAGTAAGTCCCTTAGTCGCCTTTTACGACAACCACGGGAAGAAATGGGATGGTGCTATTCTTTACGTCCGGCACAACACGGAACAAATAAAAAAGAACAAGTAAAATGTTTAGCTTAATGAAATCCACATGCAAGCCCGCCCGAGCTCAGAACCTTGTGCGCCGAAAGTGCTGCAGTATTGTCTTTAGTGTAGGCTCGTCATGGGAGATGCGCTAAAGTAGCTCGCGCTTTTTTACGTTTTGTGCTATTTTCAGGTCAGTAAAAAAACTGCGCCTTAAATAGATTACATGTGCATAATTAATACACTAAATGGAAAAGGATGTTTAATTGTAAAAATCCAAATTGACCAGACTTTATTCCTGCTACTTATATTCCATACACTAATACTTGCCTCTGTGGTCTAATGCTATGACCACTTGTCTCGATCCAGAGGTCGGGTTTGATTCCTAGTGGGGGCATAATTTTCTTATCGGTTTGGTTGGTGGTAGGGCTTGTTTAAAGTCCGCCTGGCTAGCTACCTCCATCTTTTCAAAGTCTGTCGCCATAAAACGTTGTTAACAGCATTTGTTGTGTTTTTAGAGGTAAGATATACAGTTCCTCAGTGGTTAAGGATTCCGGTTGAAGCTCGCTTCCACCTTCGGCCTTACCATCACTTACCATCAGGTGAGATGAAAGCCAAGGGCTTCCCTGTCATGGATAAAAAAAAATACTTGCAGACATTTCTTAAAAACCACAACTTCCCACTGCAACGGCGACTCAACCGTTCCCTGCTCGGAAACTATTAGCTCGGTTGATTTGTCACGCGGCACGACACTGACTATTGATGTTTTCATTCCATTTGCCGTGACCATGTTGTTGGGAAACACGCGTGCTCGTGTGCGATGGAGACGGAATTAAAATTGCATGATAAAAGGACTTCTGACTGGACGGGCTGACGACTGACTTGATGATTTAATATTGTATGTATTTAATTGAACCTCAAATAATTCTCATTTTGCTTTCCTAAAAACTGTATTAAACACTCTAAATAATGAATGTGCCTCTTTTTGTGAACCTCTAATAATTCCTATTTTGGGGACGTAAAATTACTAAATAGCAGTGACTGTGTCCAACTTCGGTTGAGGTGCCAGCGAGGACATTTATTTAGACAATAAAAAGTGCAGAGGTGCACATTTTTAAATAAAACGTATTCGAAGAATCACAGCTTAAAATCTGGTAGACGCGTAATATTTTAGACAATAGCAAATAATATATTATTTTAATTTTCAATTAACTACAAGCTATATACATCAAAATCAATTCAACCTTTTAACCAAAGCGACTTTATCAACCCTTCTGCAACTAACCATCCGCGATCACCCGCTGACGAGGGAACATCGAGGAACCATTAGTGCGACTAATTTGTCAAGCGGCGTGACATGCACTGCTGAAGTTTCACGTCGATACTCTTGATTCATGGCGAATGACACGACGTGTTGTGTTGTGGCGCGAGCTCTATGCAACTGTGGAGGATTGTTTCAATTGTTTGGGTAAAAGTGGTTGTGTTATTTTTTCAGTGTGTAGCAGTTTTTTTCCGTTTTGTTATTCACCTGATATATTGGATATACCTAATAAAACAGAGCTTTTAGAAACACCAGTTAAGTAGAAGTAATCGGTCATCCGTCAAAAACAGAAAAAGTCACCGTAGTCGAAAACGGCGTGGAACTATACAGCGTGCCGCTTTAGTGCCGACATTAAGTTAACACACGTATACAGTTTCGCCTTTACGTTTTATGAAAATATTTTAATTTAATTAAATATTATTATTTATTGATTTATTTACAATTTTCTAAAATAGCGTCTTGGAGCAACCTGTACTTAAAGAACTGTAGCGCAGAGACAATTAGCCGGCGTCATGGATCATAACATCGAATTAATCAAATTACAACAAATAACGTACAAGGAGTAGGCGAATTGAAGGACGGAGAGCTTTATTATTTAGTTTATTAGGATTTTTGAAGTCAAAACTTCTTAAGGCGCGTTGAGCACTTTTTGAATGAACAAAAATCGTGGAACTCGCGTCATCGTCACCGAACGCTTTCCATGAGCCATTATGTATAATATACTGTTTTCACTTCTATTGACAGTCCCCAAAGACTATTTCGCATGTTTTTTTTTTAGTTTTGATTTATAATTATTTATCTTAATATAATACAAAAAATATATATTTCGTTATTTTTATATAAAATATTTTTTATTTTATTTGTTATGATTACTGGCCACTAGCCCTACCAGTGTGTCAAATTAATGTCGCCACTGTAGCGGCACGCTGTATATATATGGCACCGTATATTTATGAACTTCGTTGTTCGTGAACTAGTTATATATATAATCTATCGGTATTATTTCCGTTAAATTATAAACTGTCGAAACATTGTGAACTGCAACAAACAATTTACAAGTTAACGCATTATTCTTAGATAGTTTATATAATCTATCCATGGGAAACCGACACATTGTGAACTGTTATCAAACTTGCTTGCGATGTAACGCACCTTGCCGTAATACTAAATTTGCTGCCTGCTTAGCTGCGAGCAACTTAGAGGTAACGCTCGCCGGTCGCTACCGCGGCACCGTAAGCTTCGCTCGCTCGGCTCGCGCGCGGTTGGTCGCAGTTCTAACCTAACCTAACCCATTTCACCCAGTTCCCAATTTTTCGACAGGTTATCACTAACGGAAATAATACCGATAAATTATAAACTAACGGTTCTCACAATCTTACGGTGATACATATAGATGTCTATATCTGTAGGTAGTAACAACATTCTAAATACATATACATTCCACTTATCAGGTGTTTCTAAAAGCTCTGTTTTAAATTCGATTCTCTACACCATTTTGGATACTGAAACAAACTACCAAACCTCTTTTATGATAGGCCTCCATTCCAACAAGAATTTTAAAAACATACTGACGCTGAATTTTTTTTGCTGATAGTCCAATTTTTAAATTTTATAACGGCAGCTTATGTTAAACTTTGTACTAGAAAATTCTAGAAGTCACGGACTTTACAACGGAACCGTTGACAAATCAAAGTTGCGTAGTGAAACTCCGACAACTAAGCTTTTCTAATTGGTTCCGTACAGCGACGTAACTTTCAGCAATCGTCAGGTGCTCCTGTATCAAGACTTTAAGAGTTGGTCCCCAGAAACTTACAAAATCTCATTCGGTTTATTAAATAATTTCCTGAAATTGCTCAACGTTTGAAAGTTGGTACGAATTCCAAAAGTTCGGTTACCCTCGGAATGATAAAATTACATTTTTCCTAGGTTTTCCCACTAAGGAAGTATTGGGATTCCTGTGGGATTATACTTCGTATGTTAAAATTTCAAAGTATTTTTAACTACCTTCTGCCCGCGACTTCGTTTGCGTGAAATTTCTTGTTTTAACATAAAATCCTATGTTACTCGGCAATACCTTCCTACCTTCAGTGGCTTCCCATAAGTGGGAGAATTTTCGAAATCGAATCAATAGTTCCAAAGATTAACAAACTCACAAAGAACATCGTCGTAATGAACCTAGGATCAACAAACATCTGACGTACTTAAAAATAAATAAATGAGTAATTATAAATATATTTTATTATACTAATTGCGAATATCTGTATGAAACGGACATTCTGCGTTCCATAATGAATAATTAAAAAAGCTGTAACGATTAACGACATCTCATAAAAAATGCCGCCATCTTTGACAATTAGATTTGACATGACAATCAGTGATGCCCAATTTTTCATTTCACACACATCGAGAGCGAGATTACTCCGCGTTGGCCACCTGCCCATCTATTCTCTAAAAATTTCACCATGAAAACTAAGGTGAAGTTAGTTTTTGCGGTGAGATTTATACAGACCCACTGCTCATACGCATCAGTACGTACCTACTTTCCTTTTCAGCCGTATTCGCTCTAGGGTATGACACTTCTGTAGAGATTTGTTCGACGTTTTTATTGGTACCGAAAAGAATTCAACAACAAAACCGATTTTCATATCCTAATCCTAAATAATTAATTATGTTTTTCCATACAATTACTACACATAAGTGAGATGCATTGTAATATTTAAAATAGAATAACACGCTGCATCGATACTTCAGGTATCGATTTAGTTTAATATATATCGATACGGATCTAATGTATGGTCATCCCTAACCCTTGTCATGTCAAGTCAATCAATTCCACTGTCAAGAAGATTTACCAAAGAGTAAAATGTTACTTAAAAAGTCTATGCATATATCACTAAACAAGATAGGTACTTTAATGTTTTACTGAATCTCTTAGCTTAAGAGACCGGCGATGGATGCGTAGTTCATACAAACGTAATACCAAAATAATTTGTAAATAAAACATATTCTTAAGATAGTGTGTCTTTATTCCGATTGGAATACAGAATATCTAGGTTCCCAAATATATATTTTAAATGGACACTGATTTAAACAAGAGATAAGAGAAAAATATGTATTCTCTAAAAAAAAAAAACCTCATATCCCGTCTTTATATCATTGTCCTTTCAAAATATATATTTGGGAACACAGATATTCTTTAATCCATTCGAAATAAATACACACAACCCTAAGAATTTGATTTACAAATTATTTTGGTATTACGTTTGTATGAACTACGCATTAACTAGCCCCTTAACTAGCCACATACAGGGCTACAGGCATTAGAAATAACAGTAGTGACAGGCATTTATTAGCATGTATTTCTAAGTATTGAAAGGATTGTTTCTTACTAAATAATTATAACCTCAAAATATTTGTTTTCTTTAAAATAAATGCTTTCTGCAACTTGTCCGTCATTAACTCATTAAGCTTCGTCTACATGGGCATATACTTGTAATTTAGAACACGCAAAGTAATTTTCCTTCGCTGTTCTGGGGCGAGCGATGTATGGTACAGAACAATCTCCTTTTACCTCTTTATAATCTCGTTATATATTTCTTTATAATATTTTAATTATATATTTTTAATTGATACGAAACTTGTGGTTTTTCTTACTATAAGAGTAGCGTTTAAGTAACCTCGAAGTAAGGTTACTTCAATATTTTTTTTACTCTTTTTCTATATCTTTGAAATATTGAGACTATTTCTAAAGGATGCATCCTCGAAACAGGTTTATATATAACACACGACCTGCCATTCTATTCATCAAAACACCTAATTGAATTTCCCTTCCCTTTTCCTTACGCCAGTACGACACATGTTTCCTGCCCGGACACGTGCGTGACAACACATTCCTTCCTGTACAGACGGCGGTAGGAAATTATTAGGGACAGAATTAACACGAGCACGCGATGTCATTGCTTGGGGGAAGGGGCTCGTGGCTAAATAAAGCCCCGCGGTTCGATAGATCAAAGTTTAGTAACACTGGAAGCGTTATTCAAGTTTGATCTATAGATTCGTGTCTATGTCGATCCGTCAATGGTTGAGCATCCATTACATACCACGACCCTTCCATGCCTCAAAAAGCACGTTATGCCTTATAAATAAATAAACTGTTTATCATCAGGTTACAAAGACCCATGGAAGAATACTTTTTTTTAATTTTTATCCTCGTGGATGTCTTGTGCCCTGGGGCGGGCGAAGGGGTCACATAAGGTTTGCCCTGTGAAAAAGATATCAGATCTCATGTAGAGCCAAGCTTCTGAATCTACACGGCCTAACTCTACCGACCCTAACTTCACAAATTCTACATATCAGTAAAAATGTATGGCTTCACCGTTTCGCTACCGTCGTGGAGGTGATGCGAATATTTAGTTTCTGAAGTAAGTAACGAAACAGCCAAGCCATACATTTTTATGTAGAATTTGTGAAGTTAGGGTCGGTAGAGTTAGGCCGTGTAGATTCAGAAGCTTGGCTCTACATGAGATTTGATATCTTTTTCACAGGGCAAACCTTATATGGTCGTCTTGGCAAAATTTTACATGAAATATTTTTGGTGGGATTTCAGTTCTTTTTGTAAGTTGCTAGGCAGTCTTTTTAGTGTTTATTTTTTTTTCTTTTTTTGGGGTGTACCTATTTCTTCACATCAGCAGTGCCGGTTTTCATAGCCCATTCTCTGTCTTTGCCTTTTTTCTTTGATGGTTTACTGATTACTTTAAGCGATAAATCAGGGCTATATTTTGCTCTTATGCGATTATATTCAACTATAGCTGACTGTTGTGCTTTAATACTAGCAAAGTCTATATAGTTCGGCTTTCTAGCACTTCAGGAAGTACCCTAAAATTTTGAAGTCTCAACAAACTTCCACCCCCCATTTTAGGGGATGGGGGGCGAAAGTTATAAGTTTATGATTTTTTTGTTGGTTGTATACTTAACTTAGATTACATACCAAATTTCAGCTTTCTAGCACTTCAGGAAGTAGCCAAACATTTTGATGATCATCAGTGTATCAGTGAGTGTGTCAGTGACGAAATCGGTGTATTTTAGATATCAATAAAATCTAAAGTATTGAGCTATTCAATTGAGACTTTGTATGTTTAATAAGTCTATTATTGACATCATATCCTGAGAATATGAACTATCTGGTACATCGGAAACCAACTCAATGAGGGTTCAAAAAAACGACGAAACACTTCGAGAAAAGGTAGGTAGTGCCCTTGCGCTTCGCTTGGCTCGTCTAGGCGAGGCACTACCGTGCCCCCAGATTAATAGTTGATCTCTGACTGTTCACACTGCCGCCGCCACCGCGCCGGCGACTACTCGTTGGTGGCAGCGACAAGAGCTATCAATGCGAACACTCGCTCAACGATGCTCGCTTGGTACATATTACGCATAAGTACCTACCGCGATTCAGCTAGTAATCGCTAGTCGCTGTCGCGCGCTCACTGCTCTTCGTTCGTCAACTCGTTTTAGTTTGCTAGCTCTACTCGCTTCTCGTTAATTGCCGGTGGTGGGCCAGCACCCTAATGGCGCAACACGTTTTTGAATCGGAATCGGAATGATTTTGAAGTATATTGCTAATTCATTGCTTTATATGTTAGAAAAAATTGTCTGCTAAACAACGTAAATAACGCAATGAATGTTGTTGAACTGTCAAATTGAAACAGATTCCTACTGATAGTGTGTTACGCAATTAGCCCACAGGTGCCTGACAGTGGCTTTATTTCGTGGCTCTTAAGGGCAATTTTCGTAATTCATGCGTTACTACAAATTGACGTGCGTTAGACATGGCGAAGGCTTTGCGATATGCGACTGCGTCAGCTCGGCGACTAAAGAATAAAAAAGAAAATACATTTATTAGACGCATCGACAGGTTGCGGCCGACAATTTTCATATATATTTTGTTCAGAGCTCCGCACACGTGACGTCGAGTTGTCGCAACGACAGGTTAGGGGAGTCGCACGCTCTCGCTACTTGTAGCAACGACTAAACTCACGGTGCACGCACTCACCCCACGACAGCCGCATGCGACAGGGCAGCGTCAGTCTTGCTGTGAGCCAAAGAGTAGGAACTATAAGTTAACGGGTACTGTGAGCGCTGAGGATGGCACACGTGTGTTTGTATTGCGCCTTTGCCTTTGCATGATTAGCACTAGGAAAAGATCGCTTCATGCACTACGCTGTCGTAACAACTAGTCGCAGATGCAAACGACAGCTCTGCGTCTAGTCGTAACGGCAAGACGCAGATACAAACAACAACTCTGCGTCTTTTTGCACCGACTAGACGCAGCGACAAGAAGCACAGTTTGCGCTGGCACTTAATCGTCTTACTGTGAAGTAGTGTGTGATGGATGGAAGATAGACTAGTGTGTAAGATTGATGGAGTTAGGAAAGTAGACCGTCTGCAAAAACTGAATACCTTCAGTAGTCCTTGAAAGGGTCGCGCAAGAGCGTCAAGACAAGTAATTAACAGTTTTCCTAAAATAGAAAGGTCAACACTATTTTTGAAAATGTTCTTTATTAAATCTTTAGACCTTTGTATCCTGCTTATGCGTATGAAGTTTCATTAAAATCGGTTCAGTCATTTCGAAAAACAAGGGCTTGAAAGTTTGTATGTAATGCCGTAAGGTGTAAACGCTCTTAAGTCCCATGTAATAGGGGGCGAGCCTATTGCAATCAACCGGGCACAATTCCAGACTCCGGGCTGCTACTGAGGAATTCCAGTTAGAAATACCCATTAACACTTCTCGACCCGGGAATCGAACCTAACACCTCATGCTCAGCAGTAGCGTTTGCGACCATTAGACCAACGACGCAAAAAAAAGAATGAATATCATAAACAGATTTATATTGCCCACTTGTAATAACTATTATGGTCGAAGGTATAGACGTTTTTTAGTCCCAACTATTTTAAATAATCTTCCAGTGGATATAAACAACTGTATCACAAAAACCTCCTTTAAAAATAAAATACATAAGTACCTTTTTCATATGTTTTGTGAAAGCCTCGCTGCAGAGGATACTTAACTTTTTATTATCAGTTAGTGTTAATCATGGTCTGGCAGTTTGAGTCTTATAAGCGGCCTACCCAAATGTCCTTTCTTTGGTATTGTTCGTCGCATCGTTGAGCTCCTTAAGTTCTGAGTAGAACTGCACGATTACTGACAAATGCGTGCACTGACTGGTCAGGTCCACTCAATCTGTGTGGTTCGTTCCTCAAAAGACCATTTCAGACACCAATCTGCATGGCCTTCACATGATCTGACCAAGATTATGTCTGGACTTTAAAAGAGACTGTGACCTCTGAGTTTGTTTCAGCCTTTCTTCTCAGAGTAGTCAGATAGGAAACGCCAACCTCATCTAGTTTTAAAAATATGATTGACGTGTAAAAGTGTTTGTACAAACCTACTTACAGAAATAAAAATCATTTATCATCATTTATCATTTATCATAACAAGGAAAAAATCCAATTGTTTGTATGTTTAGAAATTAGAATGCAAGATAGTTTTAACCTATACTTATGTGAAAAAGTATCATTATAAAAACCAAATTATATACTTGACAATACAAATAACAAACTTTTTATAAAAAAAAATAACCGACTTCCAAAAAAATACTACAAAGTGAAAAATAACTTTAATTTCGGAAGTCGGTGTCTTTGGACTTGTATTTTAGTTTTTTGCAACCAACTTCCGAAATTAAAGTTATTTTTGACTTTGTAGTGTTTTATTGGAAGTCGGTTATTTTTTTTATAAAAAGTTTTTTTTATTTTTCACTTTATAGTGGGTCAATTTTTAATTCATCTAAGTTACAATAGCCTAATGTTAACTGCTCATCACCTTTTACAAAATATTGCTTTTCCCGATGCTGGGACGTTAATTGTTGAAGAGTGCTCCTGGCAGGAGAACTGCCACTCACCATATGCATTGTGACGAGCATAAATTGCTTAGCAACCATATTGCTTAGTACCTAATCGAATCGCAACCTGTTAAATACTTATTATTAATAAGTTGTTCCAGTGGCCATCTGTGGTCTCTATCATCAGTTCCACTTCAACAAATGGTGATTTCCAGGAGCTAATCCACGAGTTACTATAAAAAATACTTAAATCGCTATAGGTTTGCCTATAAAATTTGAGGGTTTCCCTGGATTTCCATGGGATTTCATCAGATTCTGATTTGGTGGCAATGGGTGGTCCCATTGCCACCAATGGGACCACCTCGGGAGCATACCCTTTAAAAAAAAAAAAAAAATTCAAAATCGGTCCATAATCGACGGAAGAATAGGTGACCAAAAAAAAAACTTTTTGGAAGTCGGTTAAAATAGGGCTACGTCTGCCAACAAACTGCAGCTGTGCAGTTTGGCAGCAGTAAATATTATGTCTTTAAATGAATAATCTGAATAGAGAATTTGTCAATGTAGCATCAAAAATATAACTCCCAAGAAGATTCTTCTTGAAACAAACACGAACCCAAAACTGCCTACTCCTTCCCAATCGATATAAATCGTATGGTTCCTCCTGAAACTATCACACTCACTATAACTCGATCACGGGTTCTGACCCACAGTTGTCTAGACGTCAAATCAGATTACTCGCTCAGCTTTATATCTGCAATAATAAAATAGATATTTACGGAAGGTTGGCTCCACAAAAACATTTTTTTTTTACCGTAGTTTAATTTTTTTGTTGGTGTCGAAAAATTTAAATAACAAAAACAGTCAAAATATCCTATTGTTAAATGAAACACATCTTTAAGGTGATTTAAAATTCGATTTTATTTCCCAGCAGTGGGAACATTATAGTAGGCTGATTATGCTTATGATGCTAGGTACACCTCTGCCTAATCCCTCCCGGGGATAACAGGCGTGAAATTATGTTACATATTCTTTTGTGTCTTCTGTGCACTTTGTTACTCGTAGTTATCCAAACTTTATTATTATTTTTTTTTTGTGTGAAGGGCATTCTCTCGAATAAACTCCTCATACAACTTATCTCTATCTACGTACTTTGGATGGCACTTACCGCCTGTCCCAATTTACTTACCTAATTAAATTCCAGTCCTGAGAAAAGGGCTCTCAGGTTTTTATTATTTAGGCAAAACAAGTTTGAATATAACTTTGATCGCTGACAAGGCCACATTTACTACTTAAGGCTTAGAACTTATCTAGATGTGATGTTACGGTAGTCAACTACTTTGAAAATGAAGACACCTTTCGTACCAAAAAGTGTTGTAATTAGAAAATACCTACATGAAAAAAATACTTGACCAACATACCACCAGCTCAATATTAGTAGACGCCCCAATAACATATTTAAAACAGAAGGTTGTATGTTAATACAACACTCAACAACAATAGGTGAAAACAACAGTGGAGTCTATTTGTAAGCAGGCTATTGTTGGAACATCCAAACATTTTAATATTTAGTAGCGACCCGACACCGCCTCGCAATGGTGCTGATGAAACAAAGATTAAACCTTGCAGAATAAATATTGTATAAGAAGATGAAAGCGGGAATGAAATACACCTAGTAATGGTTGATGTTAACAGATTATTATTCAGTCTACTTTGGCTAAGAGAAAATGGGGCACAATAATATTATACATATAGTACTGTCATATTATGACAGTTGTGTATCAGTAGAATAATAATTATCTAATTGGAAAAAAAGACATTATTATCATTCTAAATAATTTAACGGTACGATCGTTCCATTTAGCATTCACGTGAAGGCCCAGGCTTGCTCCCTGAACTGGCGTACTCAAGTTGCTAGGTCAGCCAGAAGGTTACTGGAACACTGCGGGCTCTGTACCGACTGAAAAATGTGTTACCATGAATAACGAAGACAATGCTTGTGCAGTCCTTAATGTTCATCTTGGTGATGTGTGCTACTATGGCCTGAATGCAAATCTCCTCGACAAACTTGACCGTCTTCTCAATAACAGCATTCGGTTCGTTTTCAATCTGCGTAAATAAGATCATGTCACCGTACGCTTTTAAAGTGATTAGCCAAACGTCATCGTAGAGAGCAAAGGATGCTGATCACCTTGTTTTTATTTCTGGACTCTCCCACTTCCCCTGGTTATCTAGCTCCCCACTTTCTTGCACTGACTTCATTCACTCTTCCTTCTTCGTTCAGTCTAACTCTAAAGGAACTTGGTTGGTTGCCATCCTAATTTCCTGGGGGAGCGCATTCTACAGAGAGATCTGTAGAATGCGCTCCCCTAGGAAATCAGGATGGCAACCAAACCAACCGATTATCCTTTAAAGTTAAAGTTCGCGAGCACATTCGTAAGAAGCTGGCAGAATCATCACAACGTTAATGTTTTCCCATTGTTTGTCTTATTTGTTTTCGTGTATTTATGTGTGCTTATATTTATATGTAATTAGGTATACATATTATAAGTATAGTTTGTAATAGGTAGGTATATGCGTATTTTTGGTTTTTTAATAAATATTTATTCCTCAATTTTTCGTGATTGCACCTACCACTGTTTGTCTCTGCATCACTCGAAGATTGACTGGTAGAAAATGCCAATGGCATTAAGTTCGCCTGTGTACATTACAAAAGTGTAAAGCTGTGCATATAGTATTAAATAAATAAATAAATAAGTACCTACTAAGTTATCTTTTTATGTTGTTTTACTTTTTTCATATCAAGCTTGCACACTAGGTGCTGATGATCTGAGAACGAAATCACGTTTGAAGCAAGAAATGGTTTAAAAAAATAATAATTCAACAACACACATTTACCCAATATTTCGCCCAATTTGAATACCACTATTATTCAAGTGGTGGATCACCCCGATTTTTTCTAAGAATCTTAGTAGTAGATAGTAAGGATACGTGTAGATTTACTATAATTATTGCCTGCGAAGGAAAATAATGATATTCCGTGACCTCTCCTTGAGTTCAAGACTTATTAGTTGTGGGCCCATGAATGTGGGCCCCTTCGCTGACCCACAACTAAACTGGGCGGATGCTGGTTGATAAATGAAACAGAAGAATATGTTGTTCCAAGAGAGTGCGTCCTTACTTTGCTATTTACTTTGGCAAAGCTAGAGCTGAACTGACTGCTTAGTCCTCAAACTTGAAACATCCTAAAACGCAAAGCAAACGAATATTAGTTTCTTTTTTTGTCAACCGGCGCGATACGCGACGCTACACAAAGGCCCCGCGTGTTGCGAGACGAGCGGTGCCTTTGAGACGCGTCGCGAGTCGCGCTGGTGTGTAGAAGACTTTATATTTCGGGTTTTAAATCCATGAATTTATAACGAAGTTCTACGGGCTCTCGACAATGTACGTCGGGAGGTTGATACAGCTGAGTTTCTACTTACGCTGTGATTGCTCTAAAGTATCCTGGTTTTTCACTGTATTTTACTAGGTTTTATATTTTTAGTCGACTACGGCAAAGCCAAAGAAGATTTAACAGGTTTGCTTGTATGCTCATTTGTTCCCTCATTACTACTAAACTTTCTGTCGTATTTTTTGACAAACGAGGATTTTTCTTCACGTTGTTTCGAGGGTTATGGGGACAAGGCGTAACAGACAGACAAATTGAAAATAGGTAACTTCAGTCTTAGAAAGAAATAAAGAAAGAAAAATAATTTTATGTATCACAGAAACACGTGCTTAGGAAAACATAATTAACTCAGGTAGAGAAACAAAAAAATTACAACTACAATAGTTCTGAACAAAGAATAAAAACTCTTAATTCGCAACTGGTTGCGAATCCCAGTTGTGAAAACGGCCGGAGGGTTATAATCACGAACACAAAAAACAAATAGTCTGCAGCGTCACGTCATGATTGTGAAGAATATCTGAAGTCACACGTCGTTACTAAATTGAATGTCATGTCATGTAATTACCTAAAGCATAAATCGTACAGATTACGTGTGACTCCGGCTATACGAAATCTTTGGTATTTTTAATTTATTTCTGTATGTGTTGTCTTAGGCTTCTACAGACAGGCACGACTCGCGACGCGACAGAAAGGCACCGCTCGTCGCGCGACACGCGGGGCCTTTGTGTCGCGTCGCGTGTCGCGCCGGTCTGTAGAAGCCTTTATACAACATTATTTTTTGTAGCGAAACCTGAATATAGATTGTTCAGAATAAGGAACGGAATAGATTTCAATAATTTTTACACCACGTTATATTTTGTCCCAAAAATATTTAAGTGTGATGGTGAATGTTATCACCATTTAATTACTTAAAATATAATAAAATCGCCGTACGGTTAGGTACCTACTGACAAATTATTACCAATGAGCGCAAGACGACCCTGGAGGCGCGGGGGCGCCGTTAGCTTGTATTTGTACGGACAACCCGGTAACATAACAACCTTTTTTTTTTTTTGAAATTTTGTACATAGATCCTTACATAAAAATAATAGACACGTCGGGTTTCGCATATACTAAAACTAATACTGTATATACATTTTTAGTCGGCGTTCTTGTAGTAGTTAGTTTTAGTTATTAACTTGCTCTATTTTAATTTAGTAAATTCAGATGGGAAAGCGTTATCTTAGATGCCAATGCAAGCAACCAATGCAAGCTGCCTATACAGAAACGTATTGAACGCAATTTTATATAATGAGTTAGTCCAGCTTAAATGCAAATTCATTTGAAAATCATCGAGCTACTTTATCTCCATTTATCAAATTAGTCGGTGGTTCGCTGAAATGAAATACGCTGTCACATTTAAAAATTTACTTCTGACGACCAAGACTTACGTTTGTATTTTAATATCGTGTAAATTTTGCTCCAATATTAAGCAAAACAGGCATTTCCTTCACAAGGCCGCTCCAATATCAAAATAATTCAAATTCTGGCCTAGATAATATACAGAAACAAAATTACAAGGTTTATCGGATATAATTTTCATCTCCTTTTTACGTCGTATCCCTTTAAGGAGGAATATCATAAAGGGGAGCGTCGTCAAACGAGCCTTTATTACGATTTCCTAAAATTGTGCCCTTGACCCATTTGTATGACGTCACTCACGGATCTTCCTTCGCGAATATTAATATGAGGGTAATCGTTGGATGTACTTGTCTTCTCTGAGGTCCTTATTTTGATCTCCTGGGTCTGATTAGAATCACAATGGGATATAATAATTAAATCATTCTTTATTGCAGACCTTGCAATGTACAGTCCATTTATTATAAAAACCAGAATAGAATTGACAATTACAAAACCAATTAAAAATAATTATATTTAAATAATTCTATCATATCGCTCTTTATTTTACTGTGTGTACATAAATAATAAAATAAATAAATAAATTAAAAACAATAAAAAAAAGATAATACAAGAAGACCTCATTATTAGAAGGGTACAGGCATTGCAACTTCTAAAGTGCATAACAACATTTTTCGATGTTGCAGTGCTCATTATGGGTTACAATACAACTTACATGCTTTTACAGCTTGATTCCTCTTGGCTTATCAAGTTGTAACTTTTTATTTTCATTTGCAATATTTTGTCGTCAATAAATGTCTGAAAAGTTAAACAAACGTGAACAATTGATCAGCCCTTTTGTAGCCGGTCGCTATGTGCTACAGTAGTCCAATCAACCCTGCTTAGGGATTTCAGCAGTGTTTTTAATCTCGTGGGATTCTTAGGAACGAGATCCAGTTGGGAAGATATTCCTGCTGGATCTCGCATTGCGGGGTAATCCCTAGACCAGTGGCGCAAAGATATCGAGTAACTCACTGTGTGGTTAAACTTTTGAGATTTATTATCATTCCTAATTCAAATAAAAGTCTAGTCCAAGGTTCAAATAAAACCCCCCCTAAAAAAATTTTGGTACGGGGCTTGGCGTTCAGAATCAGAACCAGAATCAGAATATTTATTTGTAAAACATAGGTATTTACTTAAAGGTGTTAGGTTAACATATTTGGGCGCTATATTTTGCCGTGAAGGCGTACAAATATTAAGTAAAATTAAATTAAAAACTAAACTACTTAAAAACTAAATAAAATAACACAAGCGTTGCGTCATAAATTAGCTAATCCATTAGAATTTCCCAGTTTTGGCTGCAATTCGAAAGAAAATGAATTTCCGTAATTCGGGATCTGCCAAAATTGGCTTCGTGCCCAGTACATGTCGATATGCTTGCTCCTATTAGTATGACACTCCATACTGTCTGCTGTTTGCCAAACGTGTGGGATTTCACTTTATCGAACGATGTTTTTTTGAATTACGGTGAATATTTCTTTTCTATCTTATTTGTTTAAAAAGTTACAGCGTGAGCTTTATTTCCTCTTGCTTATTTCTCATACATTACTTACCATCTTAAAACATAATCACAAAATTTCCATACATAGTGGTTCAGTCCTGCTCAATCTTGACTTCAAATCAAGCATGTAAACCAATTAGCTTAGCTTATTCTAAATAATAATATCCCACGTCGTTGATCTTCCAAACTTATCATCATTATCATTGGCACCCTTGTTCCACTCACTGCTGAATAAGTACCTATACCATTTGTACCTTCCAGACTCACTTTTGCTAAATTCAATAGCTGTTAACGTACAGGTCTCACTGAAATTACAGCATCCTTTTCTTCAATCAATACGTCCCCTATATAATCCCGGTTCATCTTATAAAATATTACAAAGAAACGTGTTCTTAACCCACTTACACTGTCATCACATACTACTGTAAGCTCTCCCATGGGGCTGGCGACTAGAGTTAATCGAGACATTATATACGCCTGTTTCGTTTTAATGTTCTTACATTTATAGTGCTATTTTAGAAATAATATTGCACCGTTCCGGTTTATTTTCCATTACAACGGTACATAATTTCACCTTTGTATTCCCCGAAGAGGTACACACTCACAGGAGATTGCTACTCCGTGTTTGTTGTCAGTTATGCTTAACTGCCTATAGTATAGGGGGCGAACCTATTGCTTTCAACCGGGCACAAACCCAAAATCAAAATCGTTTATTTGCATAAAATGTGGTGGGTACAAAAGATGTTTTAAATAAAATTCAGTGCAAAGATACATTCCGCCATGCAAATATTTATAGGATGTTAATCAGTTAAACAATAATACACAAATTAATGACAATTTAGCTTGAGAATTCTATGAACAAAAAATAACAATTTATTAAAGTCAATACCAAATTAAAATTAAATTTTTAACACATTGGGTAGATGCATATTTAAATTTTTTGTTGAGAAATTCGCCGATTGAATAATTTTTTAGTAGTTCTGTTATCCAGTTAGGTAATCAGTTATATATAAGTGGCGCCATATACACGCAACTGCGCCTGAATAGTTCTATCCTAGGTACAGGGATTTTCAATAAATACTGTGTGACTTTTTGTTTGTTAAAATTGTTATTAGCTTCAAATAGTTTAAGAGTTCATTTTAACAAATTTTGCGATTTCGAAAATGTAAATACAAGAAACAGTAAGAAGCTTGACGTGTGATTTAAACACTGGTCTACATGATTCAGACCAGTCCATGTTAAAGATTGCACGAATACATTTTTTTTTGTGCTATTAGTATTCTAGAAATTTCCGAAGAATTTCCCCTAACAATGATACCATACCGAATAATGGAACAGATATAGGCGTGATATACCATTATCGCAGTTGGTTTAGATGTCTCATCTTAGGTTTTTTTAAAGCATAAACAAATATATTTATTTTCATACATATTACGTCAATATGTTCTTTCCAGGTGAAGTGTTTATCGAGTGTTATTCCCAGAAATTTTGTTTTGTGTTGTAACGAATCTACTAGCATGGTGATAATATTGTTTAAGATGTTATTGATGACTGACTCGTAGGTTTCAACGTTCTTACAGTCTAAAATAACCGTCGTGTCATCAGAAAAAAGGACACAATCTTGTTCTACTGCTTGAGGAAGATCGTTAACATACACAAGAAATAACGGTGGTCCTAGAATTCTTCCTTGCGGTAAACCAAAGTAATTATGTCGAGGTTGGGAATCGAAATTGGTGATATTGTTAGCTTTTTCTTCAAATTTAGTGATCCTTGTGATTTGGCTTCTATTAGATAAATATTATTTGAACCATTCTAAAGCTGGACCTCTTATACCGATTTTATTCAATTTATCGAGTAGAATTGAATGATGAACAAAATCGAAAGCTATGCTTAGGTCTAAGAACAGAGCTGATGTTGTAACTTGAGCGTTAATATTGTTTAAGATTCCAAACACCATAGGCTGCCTATGTTTTGAATCCGTTCACTTCTCGATGATTTCCTTGATTTACTTTGGTTCTTTTAACATGTTTATGAGAAGTGGGCTGTTTTATGCTCGGTTCCACTCGAATGATTAAAGTTATCAGTTGTTAGTGTTTCTTTTTTCATGTTCTTTTAAACCACAACGTTATCGTCACATCATTACTCAATCATATCTATCTATGATTAATAATTCATAGTTACTAGTCTAGCACCATTCTCTTTATTTGCAGGATTCACTCTCCTTTCCACATCTTTATCAGTCTTTCCATCTCTCCAAATGATACAAATTTATTCACTTTCTCCACACTCTTATCATTTATTTTCATACTACAAACACTATTACCTTCGTCTTACTCACATTTAACAATAATTATCCGTCACATAAACACGAGATGGACTTTATCTTAATGAGTAGCAATTTTCTCCTCTTTCTTCATAGATATGATGTATGATATTAAGTATTGCAAACAATAAATGAAAATAATTAATTTAAAATCACGCACGCGTCTTTGATCTATTAGTCGACGACGCCGTGGTTACGAGGTTTTGGGCCAACAGAATTTAATACACTGTTGTGCCACCGACACAAAGATAAATAAGAGTATCATTTGATATGATAATTAGAGCTTGACAAAGGGCTCGTCTAGGGATATACTGCACCATGCCTGCGTTACTGCCTTCGTTTCGTTCCGCAGGTTTTAAAACTATGCGAGCTGATGAAAATCCCACATCAATATGACATTTCCAAAATAATCTACCTAAAGGTTGAAAATGCATCAGCGATTCCTGTGGTGGTGGGTCAAACGTGCAAGAAGTTCGTAGATAATGGCACCCTTTGTATTATCATAGGTGTAGAAATTTGGATTTGAAATGGAAATTCGAACGCTGCTTTTAACTTCCAGTAATCCGCAGAGGTTGAAAGCAGCGTCTCATAATTAGCGACGTCAATTGATGCAGAGTAATTAGTGAAGACTGAATTTTCACTAATCAGTTTAATTAGGTCACTTAGTTAAGGCGTAGCGCGTACGTTAGATCCTGCTCGGTATGGATTGTTGAGTGGCTGGTAATTGGAAGCTACGCTACCAAGTAGATTTCAAGAAGCTGTAAATTAAGTTGAAAGAGTATTACAATACGGAAAGGAATTTTTTACGAAACCTGTAGCCTTAATTGCACACAGCAAATTCATTGACCCATTATGTTTGGAAAATTCACTGTAGAACAATAATAATTTATTTTGTTGAATTGTCAAAATTGTAGGGATTATCATTCTGAGTGTGTATCGCAATTAACGCGCTGATATAATTACCCCAAAATGACGCACATTCTATCGATGTAGGTCAAGTCCTCCGTAGACTATGCAATTTACCTACATACATACATAAACTCACGCCTTCTTCCCAAGGGCGTAGGCAGAAACTACAAAACGCCACCTGCAATTATCCTTACAACTTATTTTGCTTCATTTAATTAAGTTCATACATCTGGATGTACACGCACACCGTAGCCAGTACTATGCACCTGGCCTTTCTGAAGAATATTACCAATAAGATCACTATTGTGTTTTTGACGTGACAACGTCTTATAATTCGATTGAGCCGGCTGCACGCACGAAAAAACATGACTCATGCGGCGTTACCTCGCTCTGAGGCGTTCCATGTAAGGCTTGAAGTGCAAGCGAGAGCGCGGAACAAGCGACAAAGAGGCACAATCGGCCTTCGCGTTCGGCAGCGTTCGACATCCGTCTCTCTCCTACTTGAGTGAGCGATGCGTCTGCGTGGACAGCTGCTATACTATAGTACATTTACATGTTTTGGTCGAGTATCAAGTGCAGTGAAAAGTGAATGTGGTGTCAATTGTTTATGGCAACGATAATTGCAGCGATAAAGGTAATATTCTTTAGATATTAATTATATGTTCAGTGATATATTGTCGAATATTCGTGCTTTCATCATTAAAATAAATAGCATCGGTCCGCTAGTGCAGCGATTGTAGGTTATGCTATAATTGACAAAATTAAAACAATAAGTTAACAGAACTATTTCACGATGAGTAAAAAATCGATGGCTTTACTATTTAATCGAAATAATTATCGAGCGTAGCTATGATTTAAAAAAATTAAAAGACGTTAATAACTCAACAACACTAGGAGGCACCACCATCAATTTGACTTTTTCAAGACACATTAAACTCGAAACACTCCCTTTCATTTCCTACTTTTCCTATCATCGTCCTATTCTCAACAGAATAACACAGATTGTAAGAAATTAAATATTACACATGTTTAAAAGTTGTAAAACAATTGCTCAACGCACATTTATACTTGTAAAAACTATTAAATTGTAAAAAAAAATTGACATAATTGTATTTATGCGTATAAATAAATCTAACTTGATCAATTTCATTGTGATTTCCAATTACCTCCTTCTCTATATACATACAAATCTATTAAACAAATGAAATTAAAATTTTCTTTTGAAAAATGCTACCATTCCATCAGTATTTTCTTAAGACGTTGTCACGTTCAACTATCGTCAGTAAATCGACTTTACAGACAACCGATTTTTTGTGACGTTTCCACTCACATCTGCCTTGCACTATGCAATTTCTTCCAATAAAGAATGTAATGTTTTGGTTCGCAGGTTGATGGTGTTTCTCTGCACGGAGTGACGAATCATCGTGCGGTGGCGTTACTTAGAGATGCGAAGGGACCCGTTGTTCGACTGAAAGCATTGAGGTAAGATGTGACACCCCTGGAAATACTGAAGCAATTCGATTGCAAAGCATGTGTGGTAGGTATAACTTTGAATGATGAATGATGTGAAACCATAATGGACGTAGGGACAAAAATTGAAAAGAGTATTATTATTTGGTTTGTTCATATTGAGACGATAAATGAAACGTGATTAATATAAGGTATTTCAAGGGTGTTGTGAGTGAAAACGCTGGGAGACGCCTTAGAAGGACTAACACTGACCTCATTGGCGTATTCTTCAGAAAGATTAGGTGTGTATGACTGGCAAGCGGCGTGCGTGTATGAATGTGAACGAAGCAAAAGGAGTATGTAATGGTCGTGGCAGGTGGCGTTGGATACAAAAAAAGCATAAATATTTTGATGAGTTCTATGAGTTTGATGGGCTAATGTTTCTAGGAATATGATGAAAGATTTTTGTTCTTAAATCCTTTCTAATTTCAGTAATAAAACTTCTAGGTACCTACGTGGGGCGGGGTTTGAGAAGCTCCAGAAAGCGTTAGCAGCTCAGGATGGACGAAGATCACCGATTGCACCACCAAGTCCTTCTGTCACTTCGCTTGCCAAGTATAGCTTTAGTGTGGTGAGTAAAAGATTGCTAGCGGCCCCATCGCCGGACAAGTATCTTTAGAGGAAGCACTAACATTGCTCCCGGTTGTTTGAACAAGTCTGTGATCAATTAAGCTGTTTCAATTAGTTGACGGACGACAATGATCAAGCAAATCGTTGTTGCGATTCTTGCAAGCTAAGATATTCGTAGCAAACGTATTTTGGTATATTATTGGTCAAGCAAATTATGTGACCTATTATTTGACACCAGAATAAATTTAATACTCTTTGTGAAACCTGGTGCAGGTCTAAGGTATCCTAACGACGTGTAGGTACACAATTTATATTTATGCCAAGAATATGTTTCTTGCACAGTACGACGAATCAACAGTAATAGAAGCGGAGCCCGAGTCAGAGATCCTACCTCACTTGCCGTCGCCGATGTCTCCATCTGAGGAGGCGGAGATCGTGATAGGAAGAGACGACGAGGTATCGGAGCGAGAGGCAAGACGCATCCAAGACAAGTGGCGGGACATACTGCGGCAGGAGAATGACTGGCCGGGCCATCAGTACCAGTATGATATTGTGGTAAGTGTGGGTAGCGTGATAAGCGAGACGACAAGGTGTTGGAGCAAGAGGCAAGACGCATCCAGGACAAGTGGCGGGGCATACTGTGGTAGGAGAATGACTGGTCGGGTCATCAGTAACAGTATGATATTGTGGTAAGAGTATGGTAATTCAAAGTCTTCCTCTAGATTTTAACCTCTGTTCAAAGGAGTCAGTAGACTGCATATACGAGTAGAAGTCAGACTGACTAGTCTTCTCATACCAGTGTGGCTCAGTAGCTACACTTGCCAAATGTCTCATGGTTTTCTAGAACAGCTTCTAAGAACACAGCTTCGACGCTGTTTTGTGAGCTGGATTCAATAGTTGCTAATTAATTCTAAGTGCTGGAACTCTGAATTCTATTGCAATTTATGAAGTGTGTAGGAAGAGTTTGAAATAAATTATGAAACAGTTTAAGTTTTGTAGATTGTATGATTTTACTTTCAATAACATCTTTGAAGCTGAGTCGTTGACAACAAATTAATCTTATTTGGTTTTGTTTATTCCGACGTTATATGTGATTCACGTTATTTTCCGCTTGATGATTCTAATAATGTTAGGGGATGATCTTTGGAACTTTCAACTACTTGCCTATTTCTATACTTATATATGTTTTTTTATGGATCATGTGGTCTGCAATAAAGATATTTATTTATTTATGTATATCTTTCTTAGGTCAGCACAATAATAAAAGAGAAAGACAGCGGTCTCGGCATCTCGCTTGAAGGCACGGTACGCGTGGTGGGAGGCAAGGAGGTGCAAGCGAGACACTACATCAGGGCGATAGCACCTAATGGACCCGTCGCCAGACTCGGGATGTATAGGGTCGGGGATGAACTGCTTGAGGTATGCTGTATTTCCTTTTAATTTATTTAAAAACTAGCAATATTTACGCACATAGCACCTTCCGGAATACATTCCCTAAATTATTGTGAAAATCCGCGTCCAAATCCGATTCGTAGTTTAGAAGAACACGCAAACAGACACGAAATGCAACTTTAATTTATATATGTATATGTTTAGATCTATATATCTAAACATATATTATTATAAAATAAAGTTGCATTTCGTGTCGAAAAACAATGTTGTACGGCAACATTGGTGGGTCTCAAAACTTTAAAGATTTAGTGATCACATTATGCTGTTATTACGTTCGGAAAATACCTTCAGATGCTTCATTTTGACGAAAACCATAGACATTGAATTGCAATTAATGAAATATGGCAATCGTATTAGTTGATTTCCAGAAGTCAGAAGTTGTAAGCTGATGACCACAAATTATCTTACGAATAATTGAAGTACTTTGTTACTAGGACTTTACGTTTTATTTAAATACTTATTTCCTAATTTCAGGTGAACGGTTGGCGAGTACTAGGTGCCCATCATGTGGAGGTGGTAACCAGACTACGAGCAGTGACGTCACCAGTCTTACTGGTAGTAGTCAGGAAGAGAGAACAATATGTCAACAATGATCGACTGCCTGATGCTGGATTTGCTAGAGTAAGGAAAACAAAATCTTTCGCGAAGACCTTATTTTTAAGATTATCTAAAAGTAGCTTATCTCTGACTGTCTTTAAATAACGAGGAATGCCTGGTCTGCGGTTATCAAACTACAACTGTATAGGACCTGAATCCAAAAAACGAACTAATTTTCATTTAGGTCCTTAAAATATTGTCTAACCCTTATTTTTACAGAACAGCAACGCCATCCCTGTTTACTAATTTACACTAGTGGAAGTAACGCTATCTAGATAGTTTATAATACTATAGATAGCGATTTGGCCTGAAACGTTTTAGTCTCTCACAAGATCCTCAGGACTTATTATATTATTGATGAAATCGTTTCTTTATTCACAAACAATGCCTGTTTCTTTACAGAGTAGCATCCTAGGCGGAAGTTTACAAGACCTGCTGCTTCCTCCACAGCGATTGATCAAGGCAAAGTCGGAGAGTTCCGTCGCGTCGCATTGCAGTGCCACGACTGTTATGTCGGCTCCACATGATCATGACGGTGAGAATACATAAAATTGGTCAAAATCACATTTGGGAAATGAAATCTAATAACTGATAGCTCTAGCAACGAACGGCCCTCCAGGAAGAAAGCTGTTCGTTTTACTTACAATACTAATAAGTAGGTACCCGTGATTTCACTGGTACTAAAGAAAGCTGGTTACATACATTTTTTTAAATAAATCGTGAGCAAGGATCCCATTCTTTAGATTTCTAAAATTAACCGTTTAACGCTATTGTTTGTCATAAGTCAAATATTTCCTTTTTGATGTTGTGCCGTTTCCATTTATATTTACTCTTATCTTTTCAGAATTCTGCTCTGAAGATCTGGAACGCGTTCGTTCGCGGTCATTAGAGCCACTAAGTGGCCTTGCAATGTGGAGTGATCATGTGGAGTACATTCAGCTTGTGAAGGAAGACAGGGGGCTCGGATTCTCTATCCTTGATTACTTGGTAAGTTTGTTTATTCGTTTGAAACCTGTAGTTATTTATGGTGTTCCACAAGGTAGTATTGTTGGACCTGTTCTGTTCGTAGGTTTTGTATGATTTAAACATATTATAAAATAGTAACGAAGTCAAAACTACATTGAATATTTTTTTTTTAAAGAGTTATTGCTACGAGGTGTGGTGAGTTTGATGCCCAAAATAATATAGTTTTTAGAACTCTTGTCCGTTTGTCTGGATGTACACTGGTCATCAAAAAAATCGGCCCACCTGTAGTTTTACCGCAAATCACATTTTTTCTTTAGCGAAACAAAACAAAATTATTTTGTATTGATATGTTTAATTTGACTTGTTTATTTACACCAATTTTAGCGCAATATAAACAAAAACAACATTAAAAAAATTAAATTACGATTATAAAATTAAAAATAATAATTTTACTCTTTTTTGTGGTAATTTTAAACACGTTCTAATTTTTCACTCTTAAGTGTTATGAACACAATTGTTGCAGTTTAATATTGAGTATTCCCCCCTCTTGCTCGAATGACGGCCTGCATTCGCCGTTTTTGCGACCTAATCAAGGTTTTGATGGTCTCTTGAGGGATTCCGTTCCATTCTTCCCTGGTGGCGGTTTCCAGGTCTCCTAAGGATGTAGGGGCTGGATTACGGGCTCTAACCTTTTGTTTAAGGGCGTCCCACATGTGCTCTATAGGGTTAAGATCAGGGCTTCTCGCTGGCCACGACATAACCCGAATGCCGACCTCATCAAGGTAATTGGTGACAATGCGTGCTACGTGTGGCCGTGCATTATCATGCATTAGTTCAAAATTTTCTCCAATATATCCGGCATATGGTACCACATGGTCTTCCAAGATCTCTGTGATGTAGCGTACCGCATTTAAAGCACCACTTCTTATGAAAACCAGCTCCGTGCGTCCAGTTAAAGATATCCCAGCCCAAAACATTACAGAGCCCCCACCATAACTGACTGTTTCTCTTATGCAACACTGAGCATAGCATTCACCTGGCCGTCGCATGACATTACGACGTCCATCAGAACCGTATAAAGTCATCCGACTCTCATCACTAAAAAGAACTGACTCCCATTGGCCTATAGTCCAATTGACGTGATTCTGCGCAAATTGAAGTCTCGCTTGTCGATGAGCTGTGGTCAATTGTGGCCCCGTTGCTGGCTTGTGTGGTCTTAAATTCTGCTCACGTAGTCTCCTTCTTACAGTACTGTCACTTATAGCCACACCCCGGTCTTCACGTAAGCGTCGCTGGAGATCAACACCAGAAAGGTGTCAATTTCGTAAAGCTGATACCAAAATGAAACGGTCATCCCTTTGAGTTGTCACCCTATGTCTTCCAGATCCAGATCTTCTTCGATACTGTCCAGTCTCCAGAAACCTTTGGTAAACTCGCCGAACTGCAGAACGGCTGAGATTTAACCTCCTGGCCACGACACGTTGACTTAAACCTTGTTGTAGCAAAGCCACAACTTGGGCCGCCTCAGCTTCAGTAGTGTCCATTGTTTTTAAACAGAATTAATCAAAACTACAGCCTCAGCAATTAAACTTAACGATATGCACATGAAATCCCTAGAAAAGTCTGTTTCTGACTGGAAGTACGAGTCCATTTGTTCCGATGTAAAACCGTAAAATCAGCACAAAACAGTATTTCTGTATAAAAAAATTGTTATGTACCTTCAAGTGCAATAAGATTTATGACAAACAAGACGTCAATCATCATAGCGACCCTCAAAATAAAAAACAAACATGTGAAACAGCTTATCGGTGAAATAATCTACTAATATTAAACAAAAACTGGGTGGGTCGATTTTTTTTGCGATTTTGTTTCCGATTGGCGCAAAAACGGTTAAACAGATTTGGATGAAATCTGGCACACTGATAGTTTATAACCTAGATTAACAGATATATTAGTATTTTACATTATATATATAGGTACATTAGTACATTTAATACCGATACTACGTTCTCGCGGGATATTTTTCGACATCTATGCGGGTGAAGCCGCGGGTAAAAGCTAGTTTAAAAATAATTGTGGAATTATCTGTTTTGGATTTTTTGGAGGGGCTTGTGGCTAATTTATAACAGCTGCATGGGTTGATCGATAAGATTAAGCCACGGTTAGTCTGTGGATGGGTGATCCCTCTGCGCAAGTGCTAGTGTTTCGGAAAGCACGTGAGCTGTTGGTCCCGGCTGTTATTCGTGGATCTTTGACAGTCTTTACGGGTCGTGAGAAGCTGCGCTAGTATGTAGAAGCCTCTAAACAGGACGGAGAGAGTGTTGAATTTTGTAGGAGAAGAAACGAAGTCCACGCGGACGAAGTGTTAGTGGTATATAATAATTGAATAACAGACTTAAATTGCATTGTGACTTACATAGGTTGAATTTTTGTTAGGATCTAGCTACAATTGACTATTGCCACATTTTTTCAGATTTACTTTATTTTATTTGGTGTTCAGGGTTTTTATAGTAATTTACCAAGATAATGTTCTGTTTTCGAACAATGTCCGCCTCTCGGCAGGACCCCACGGAGGCGGGCAGCTCCGTCATCGTGGTGCGCGCCGTGGTGCCGGGCGGCGCGGCGGCGCGGGCGGCGCGCCTGGTGCCGGGCGCGCTGGCGCCGGGCGCGCGCCTGGCGCCGGGCGACCGCCTGCTCAGCGTCAACGGGGTCAGCGTGGCGCGCAGCCCGCTCGCGCAGGCCGTCGCCGCCATCAAGAGCGCGCCCAAAGGTACGCAGAACATCAAACACAAAACTCAAAGGATTTATTTCAAATAAACCAGTTACAGGCACTTTTGAATTTTCAAGGGGTCGGTCAGTCATAAAGATGAAGCTAGTTGCCCATTCCAAAGCTTAGTAGGTACCTATGGAGAAGAACGGGCAAGAAACTCCACGGACACTCTTTTAAATTAACATATGGTTACAAAATATTGGTTACATCATTCTTGTTGAAATTAAACATGTGAGAACGATGCAAAACATCAAAAACGTCCGTAACAAAAAAATTAAAAAACAATTCAAAAATTAAATTAAAATAAGCCAAGGCCGCTAAGACATGACCAGTCCCTACTGATGGCGCCCGTTCACGAACATAACGCATGGATTAGCACCATTCAACTCCACCATTTTGAAGGGAGCTAAATGATCCAACACACCCGCCACCATCAGAACCAGTAGAGTCAAGATGATTCTAGAAAGTTCGATTCTAGAACTATCTACACCCGGTCAGTCGGGGCCGGTATGTACTCGAATATTCTAGATGTTTCGGGAACTATCCGAGGCCCTATATAAGGCCGGTATGGGCCGCGACGGAGTTAGTTTACTTTTGAAAACGAGACAAGCGAGAACAACTGAACGATATTTGAGAGTGTCATTAAGTGATTATGTTTTAATTGTGTTTAAAGTAGTAGTGTGTTTAAATTTGGTGTTCCTAATTAAAGTGTCTATTTTTTAGTTATTAAATCGGCAGTTTTTATTGTCACGAACCCCAAGCTCGTAACAATTGGTGTCAGAAGCTAGGATTAAAATCATGCCGATTTTACCTAAAGACGACACGGAGGGTATCCGTACCCGGAGTCAACGCCAACAGGAGACGGACCAGAGACGTTTTGGTGGAGCTACGCCACAGAGGTCGGAGGGCCAGCTACCGACCACGGAGGCCGACCCGTCCGCAGCAGCTCCAGCATCAGCAGCACCAGACTTTGCTGCCCTACTGATGATGCTGCAGGAACAGTCCCGCCGTCAGGAGGACCAGTCCCGCCGTCAGGAGGAACAGGCTCGTCGGCTGGAAGAACAGCTCCAGCGCGATTAGGAGGAGCAGTCCCGCCGTCAGGAGGAACAGGCTCGCCGCCAGGAAGAGCAGATGCTCCTCATAAAGGACCTTCACGCAACCTTCAGGAAAGACGTGAAGGAGGTGAAGGAGAAGGTTGCCTAGCATGACAACCGCCTGTCAGAAGCTGAAACTCAGATCAGCAAGTTTAACAACGTCATTGCTGATGTGAAGCGGGAGTTGGGTAACCTTAAACTTGGGGATGGAATCGCAGCTCCCGTAGCTACAACACCTTCGCTACGTGGATTCAAAGTGCCACCGTTCGATGGAACTTCTTCCTGGTCAGCCTTGACTTTATGAGGAAGAATTGTTGTGAGATTGACGTCAAGCAAGGTGTTTTGAAATGTGGACAAGAGGAACTTTTCATGGAAGGGGCGTTACCAGGGAATGTGTACAGCCTTAAGAAGATTGTTCTTCCGCCGAGATCGGAAACGATTGTGCCGATAAGTCTTCCTCGGAATCCTGGGCAAACCCATCGTTGTGTACTCGTGGAAAGGGTGGACAATGTCCTTCCATGGAAAGCGGCACGAACTTTGGTCAGAGCCACATACATCTCAGGGGTACGCGTGCTGAACCTTTGTGATCAGGAACAGATTATAGAAAAAGGCACACTAGTTGGTACTTGCGAGGAAGTGGATTGGTTGCGTCGATGCCAATATCTATCGACTGGGACCCTCAGCAAGGATGCACAAACGAAAGTGTCCACACTTTTAGAAGACTGCCGCAACATTTTGTCCCAAGATGAAATGTTCAAGGCAAAGAAGATGTTACTCAAGTACGCTGATGTTTTCTCGTCAAATGATGGTGACATCGGGAAGACTGGCTTAGTTCAACACAAAATAAACACAGGAGAAGGATTGCCTATACGTCAGCGGCCAAGGAGATTGCCGGTAGCACGTGAAAAGGGAGTGGAAACCATGATTGAAGGAATGGTGAAGAATGGTGCTATTGAACCTTCATCTAGTCCATGGTGTTCACCTGTAGTGCTCGTAAGGAAGAAGGACGGCAGCATGCGGTTTTGTGTTGACTATCGTCGTCTGAATGATGTCACGAAGAAGGACAGCTATCCTTTGCCAAGAATAGATGACACGCTGGACATGCTTGCTGGAGTTAAGTGGTTTAGCACGCTGGACCTTAAAAGTGGCTACTGGCAAGTTGAGATTGACCCTAAGGACAAGGAGAAAACAGCATTCTCGACAGGAAAGGGTCTGTGGCAATTTAAAGTTATGCCGTTTGGATTGTGCAACGCTCCGGCAACGTTTGAAAGACTGATGGAACTTTTACTAACCGGGTTAATTGGCGATGCCTGCCTGGTCTACTTGGATGACATCATCATCGTAGGCCGTACGTTTGAAGAACATCTTCAAAACCTGGAACGCGTGCTTATGAAGATCCAGAGTGCCAACCTGAAGTTGAGTCCAAGGAAGTGTTCACTGTTCAAACGGCAAGTTAGCTTTTTGGGGTATGTAGTGTCGGAAGAAGGTATCCGCACGGATCCAGAGAAAATCGCCGCAGTCAAGGATTGGCCAGTTCCAAAGGACAAGACGCAGGTCAGAGCATTCAAGGGTATCCTGATGCAGGCAAGGAATTTATAGTTGACACAGACGCAAGTGACATAGGACTTGGTGGTGTGCTGTCTCAACGGAATGGTGATCAAGAAGTTGTGATAGCGTACTTCAGCAAGTCGTTGTCAAAGCCGGAAAGGAACTATTGTGTCACGAGACGGGAATTGCTTGCTGTGGTAAAGTCATTGCAACATTTTAGCAAATATCTTCTGGGGCGGAAATTCCACTTACGAACTGACCATGCTGCACTGAAATGGCTATTGCAGTTCAAAAATCCAGAAGGACAAGTTGCGAGATGGATTGAGCTACTGCAGGAATACGACTTTGTGGTCGAACATCGCAGCGGGAAATCTCATGGCAACGCAGATGCATTGTCAAGAAGACCTTGTCCTGAAGACTGCAAGCATTGTACGAGGCAAGAGGATAAGGAAGTGGTACCTGTGAGAATGCTCAGGACAGACCTCAGCAACGAGTGGAAGGAAAGCCTACAACGTACACAGCAGGAAGATTCGGACGTCAAGCCGATTCTGGAGTGGATAAAGGCCAGAGCTCCCAAGCCCAGGTGGAGCGACGTCTCAGCGATGAGTTCGATCACAAAAAGCTATTGGGCCCAATGGGACAGCTTGGCGATTCAGGGTGGAGTCCTGTGCCGTAAATGGGAAAATGCTCGGGGAGACAGCTGTCATTTGCAAATGGTTGTCCCTAAAGCTCAAGTACCGGACGTTTTACAGCTGTACCATAATGGTTGTTCAGGAGGTCATCTGGGAGTAAAACGGACTCTACTGAAGATACGAGAGCGGTTTTACTGGGTCCACTGTCGAGACGATGTCGAGGACTGGTGTCGCAAATGTTCAAGTTGTGCAGCTGTAAAGGGACCTCAGATTCGTAGTAGAGATGCATTGAAATTGTACAATGTTGGTGCACCATGGGAAAGGATAGCCCTTGACGTTGCGGGGCCATTTCCGGAGAGTGAAAGTGGTAACAAGTATTTCATGGTTGTGATGGATTACTTCACTAAGTGGCCGGAAGTCTTCGCCATTCCAAACCAAGAAGCTTCAACAGTTGCAGATAAACTGGTTCATGAAGTCTTCTGCCGTTTTGGAGTACCCTTGGAAATTCACAGCGATCAGGGAAGGAATTTTGAGTCCCAAATATTTCAGGAAACTTGCCGAGTAATGGGTACTCATAAAACGAGAACAACTTCTTACCACCCACAATCGGATGGAATGGTGGAGCGATTTAATCAGACATTGGAGCGATACCTGGCAAAAGTTGTGGAAAATCGGCAACGAGATTGGGACAAACACATACAACCGTTTTTGTTGTCATATCGAAGTGCTGTTCACGAAAGTACATCAGTGACACCAGCTTTCGCAAATTTTGGAAGGGAATTACGGCTGCCTGCAGACCTGATCACCGGAATACCACCTGATGCCCCACGCAGTATTACCGATTATGCGAATGACTTGCGGAACAAAATGAATGACATCTATGAGCACGTCAGACAATCAGGCCAGCAAATGTCTGAAAAGATGAAAACCCGTTATGACCGCAAAATGAACAATAAAGGGTTCGACGAAGGTTCACTAGTGTGGTTGCACAACCCAGTCCGCAGCAAAGGGAAATCTCCTAAGCTTCAAGCTAAATGGGACGGACCGTACCGGATTGTGACAAAGATCAATGACGTAACCTACCGGATACAGAAAGGGGCAAGAGGTACTCCTAAGATCGTCCATGTGGATCGACTGGCGCGTTATCATGAGGCCGATAATGCTCGGGACGAGCATGTCTTAGGAGGGGGCAGTGTTGCGCGCACAACTAAAAAGCCTACTACTAGCGCCATCTAGTATCGAGTGGCAGAACCAGTAGAGTCAAGATGGTTCTAGAAAGTTCGATTCTAGAACTATCTACACCCGGTCAGTCGGGGCCGGTATGTACTCGAATATTCTAGATGTTTCGGGAACTATCCGAGGCCCTATATAAGGCCGGTATGGGCCGCGACGGAGTTTATCCGGTTAAGTAGCAACGACCTCTCTAGGTCTGCTACGAGATGCCATACCTAAAAAAAAAAAAAAAAAAAAAAAAAAAAGCGACGGAGTTAGTTTACTTTTGAAAACGAGACAAGCGAGAACAACTGAACGATATTTGAGAGTGTCATTAAGTGATTGTGTTTTAATTGTGTTTAAAGTAGTAGTGTGTTTAAATTGGTGTTCCTAATTAAAGTGTCTATTTTTTAGTTATTAAATCGGCAGTTTTTATTGTCACGAACCCCAAGCTCGTAACAGTAAGTACATAGTGCTCACACATGCGATCATTTTGGAAGAAAAATTTGAAACAGCGTCATTTATTCATAAAAAAATATATTCATTCACTGACAAACAATGTACACTTAATTAACCGCTGTGTCTGCATAATACAATTTTATAGATGAGTTCCTATTAGCGCAGGGAGCAATAAAAAAATAAACTGTATTTTAGGCAATCGTTTATTCTTGAGGACGGGCATTCGCGCAAAGGTCGATAGTCAGTACCTGAACCATGGCTGTATGGTTCACGTAGGTACTGAGTACTCGAACTCTGTAATATGTTTAACTGATCTTTTTAATTATTTTTTTATTGCGTTACGTTACGTTGCGTTGTGTTATTATTTGATTTTGAATTTTGTAATTTTTATGCACATGTTTTTGTTATTATATTACCATACTTAATACAAAATATAAGCTTTTCCTTTTCCGAAACAACGAGAATAAGCGCTAAAGAAGGATTATTAATAATAATAATTATTATCACTAAGAACTAATTTACCGACTTCCAAAAAGGAGGAGGTTATATATGTTCGGCTGTATGTTTTTTTTATGTTTGTTTACCGATTTCTCCGTCAATTATAGACAGATTTTGAAAATGATTTTTTTGTTTGAAAGGGTTTACTCCCGAGATTGTCCCATTGCAACCAAATTAGAATCTGATGAGTGAAACCCATGGAAATCGAGGGAAACCCTCAAATTTTATAGGCATACCTTTAGTGATTTGGGTATTTTTATAGTATACTCGTGCATTTGCTCTCGGAAAGCACCATTTGGTGAAGTGGAACTGATGATAGAGACCACAGATGGCCACCGGAACAATATAATAATAAGTATTTAACGGGATGCAATTCGATTAGGTAATTTAATGTGGTTGCTAAGCAATTTATGCTCGTCACTATGCATATGGTGAGTGACAGTTCTCCTGGTTCTTCAAAATAAAGTATAAAAAAAAACTTTTTACAAAAAAAAAAAACAAACTTCCAAAAAAACACTACAAAGTGTAAAATAACTTTAATTTCGGAAGTCGGTGTCTGTTTGGGTTTGGATCTGTATTTTAGTTTATTGCCACCGACTTCCGAAGTTATTTTCCACTTTGTAGTGTTTTTTTGGAAGTCAGTTATTTTTTTAGGTAGAAAGTTTTTATACTTAATTTTGTAACTCCCATCGATTTCGAACAGTTTTGACAAACCATGTGAACGTAATGAAAGTTTATTTACAAGTTGTAAACAATAATTTCCAGGTTTAGTTCATCGTCATCCATTTATTAGTCACAAATACAGTAGCACTGTTCATGATACCATTTAACTAATAATCCTTGCATCGTCATTATCCCTGACATTACACAACAAATGAACAAACGTAATAATTGTACATACATAGTATTGGTATGGCAGATATATACTACAACGTTATCACATTGTGTGCAATATTTATGTCAATGATAATACTAGAGCTAATTATTTAGACAAATACTTGCTTTGTGATTGTTATAAGGAGATATAAATCTATGGAGAATCTTGGGTAAACATTATTATGGAGGTCTTTTTCTAATTTAGTTTACAAAAAAACTAGTTTGGTTTTTGCACCGTTTGCGTCCTTTTTGTCTACCTTACCGTTCTAAAGAAAACCATGATGATTTTGATTCATGTAAAAATTGCAATGGATGGAGATCTAATCCACGGCATCTTCCTGGGCAGCCCATTTCTTGGAATATGCTCTTGGAAAGTCTATCGATCTTAAACCTTTGACTACTAAAAATCTAAAACTGAATAAATAAAAAAATATAACTGTTTTATTATTACTAGTAGTTCTGCGAAAAAAAATTAGTTCAGTAAACCGCGAGTACATACTTTTATGAAACCATGAAAACATTGTAAAAAAAAATTATGAGTAAAAATTTGAAACCCAGCTAGAAAAATAATAGGTTTTAATTGGCAGAGGTGGCTAGTTTTGTGATGAGAAGGTGGTCCCAGGTGCTCTATCAATCCCTAACTAGTAGTTAAAGGGCCGATTCCACTGGCAGAAATCTAAAAGTGAGCAATTTACTGCATATTGAGGAGCTATTCTGCTCGCCATGCCGAAGATCCTCATCATATCTTCACCAAATTTCTAGAAGACCAACTTAAGGGGCCGGCGTAGCATGCGTAGTTCATACAAACGTAATACCAAAATAATTTATAAATCAATCATATTCTTAAGGTAGTGTGTATTTATTTTGATTGGATTATAAAATATCTATTCTGCAAGGACAATGATATAAAGATGAGATATGAGGAATTTAAAATATATATAGAAAACGTATTTTTCTCATAACTCTTGTTTAAATCAGTGTCCATTCAAAATATATATTTGGAAACCTAGATATTCTGTATTCAAATCGGAATAAAGTCACACTACCTTAAGAATATCTTTGGTTTATAAATTATTATGTCATTACGTTTGTATGAACTACGCATCCATGGCCGGCCTCTTAAGTTCCTACCTTTCAAATAAAAAAAGGACAATTGAAGTCAGATCTCATAAGGCGGAGATATCCAGTAGCCCCCTTTTTGGACGAAGTACCCCTCCAATCAAAAATCCCCGACTACAAAAAAAAAACTATAAAGTCGTAATTTTCTTCAAGAATAAGGAGTTCTCTTCCTTCGTAACTCCTTAATCATCATCACATTATGTCGTTATCTGTCAGTAAATACTACGCTGATAATGTAAAGTTGTGAGTAAACAAACAATACGGATGGATGTTAACTGTTTGTCATACGAAGAGTTTATTTTAGGGAAGTCTGTAGTGTTTCACGTGAAAATTCACGAAACTATTCAAGTTTTAGTGTTGGTGGAGTTTTATTTATCAATATAAGTTAGTAGCCTAATTGCTCATTTTAGTTAAAGAAAAGTGAATGTTACATCCTGGCGTAGGTTTTTATAAAATCTAAAATAGTCACGAAGAATTTTTGTCCGTCTGTCTGAATGTATGTTCCGGATTGACGCAAAAACGGTTAAACGGATTTGGATAAAACTTGGCACACAGATAGTTTATAACCTGGATTAACATATAGGTACTTTTAAAAATAATGTTGCAGTTGTTCTACCTTTCCAAGATTTTTTAAGAAATACCAATATCCGAATAGTCTCCATACGTACTTCTACATAAAATCCGAAATATTCAATTGCAGTAAAATGTTGGGTAAATGCTAAAACTTAGTTCATTTCCTTCCTTATCTTAAAATCCTTCCAGGTCAAAAGTATTTGCTGAAAGTTGACAACACGTCATTCACTTTTTCATAATTATCACCTTTACCAATATACATTTTCTATTGTTACAGGGATAGTAACAATTGGAATAGCCAAGCCGCTACCCTGCAGCACTGTCGTCGGCGGCGAGAAGGCAAACGGACATAGCGTACAGAGCAGTCAGGTAAGACGAGAGTTTTAAATGATAGTATAAAAATAGACATTCAATTAATATTATTTCTTGTACACAACAGACTATGCTGGCCATTTAAGAACGTAACTATCTTGATTTTATGAGAGCTAGTTACATGTCGAAGTAATCTGGTATTACAGTAAAAATCTAGATGAAAAATCGGTTCATAATTGACGAAAATATCGATAAACATGCCTACGTAAAAAAGTACATAGGTACACACGAACATACAACCTCGTTTTTTAAAATCGGTTAAAAAAGAGGATTGAAAGACGGATACTTACTAACGTTCCTGCTAAGTTATCTTTTCAATATTTAGCACAAATTGTGGTTAATATCTGTTGTGTACAGAAATCCTGAAGTTTGTAAATGTGTGTTTTTAAAAAGGTTGAATAATTTATTTAAATCTTGTGACGTTCTTATTTTGTATAATTATACCTATTTATACATAATTGTACAAGAAGTCACGAGGTTTGAATAAAGATTTATAGTAACGATTTCAAACCAAATATTTTTAAGAATAACATTTTTATTTTACTTATACGTGAAGTGTCGTGATATTGTACACTGAGGGGAAAATAAAAGTAAGTTCCGGTTTCTCTTACTAAAGCTTGTCTTTGCTTAGAGCAGTATTAATTACCTACCTATAACGTAGCATGCATTTTTATTACGATACTATTCTTACTTCCAAATTCTTCTTGTACAATAAAGGGAATGACATTACCGCTCTAAGGATTGTTCTAGCAAATAAGGAAATTAGTTTCTATTGACATGTGTGTATGGAATATTTCCCTTTAGTGTACAATATTGTTTGCATGCTTTATTGCTAATAAGTACACGAATATTGTAATTTTTCAATATTTTTTTGTGGTTTTCTTTTAAACGTCAAATGCGCGAATGGTGTCTCATTAATTTCATATTTTGTTGGTGATTGCATTTATCGTAAATAGTAATTAATACTGACAGTTGTTACACCTCAAGTAAAAATAATTATTTCCTTTACAGAAACTGGAGTACTTCACAAAAATCCTGCGTCTAATAATGTCCCTGCACCGAGATATAATGGAGCTCCAGCTGCAATGCTCCCACGACATAATGGACCCGCAGCCGTTTCGTGTACCTCCCAAGATAAAAGCGGAAATCACCATGAAATGACAAAGAGATCGGCTGAAATATACAGTCAGTGTCGAAGTGCCAGATGGGAACCGTCAGGACGAGGGCGAATTGGACTGTGATGAACTGGCTATTTAACTGTTCGTCGCTAGGCTGTTTGAAACGGTTTGCGGTTCAGTTTCGATTGAGTAAGCGATCAGTACCATTTTGCAAAGAGCAGTTACACAACGGGTACCTAAGTACCCGGTTGAAATAATATGGCTAGCTGATAGTTTGCCGCAATCTGTTTTCCTAGTGTAGCCGCGCCCTAAGAAACTTTCGTGAATGGTATTAGGCTATTTAATAATTGCTGTTGTGAAAAAAACGGGTATCGACCCATAGAAAAATATGAAAAAATAACTGTGTTAAATGTAAATTTTTTATTTGTTATTATTGTAAACTGAACTAAATTGACAATTGTTTCCGTATTTAGCCCCAAAAGTATTTTCAGCAGTAGCTTGAAATATGTCTTCCTTTACAATTTCAAACCAATGTGCTGGTTAAGAACTGATTGATGTTGATAAGGTCAATTCATTGGAATTTTGATAAAAAAATGTTACTTAATAGGTTGTAAGTTCGGGAGGGAAAAATATTATGAAAAAGAGTGGCTAAAATGAATAAGGTAGAAAGTTTTGACTACTAAAAACTAAAGGTAAAGCATTAAGATAATTTATCAGCCAACCATGCAATGAAACATGGAATTTTAGCAAAATAAAATTGTTCGGTTAATGAAACTAAAGAAACGTCCACATTTTAAACACGTATGAGCTTGGAAATTGGTCAATGCTGCTTTTAAAACTTCTTAAATCTAATATTATAATTATACTAAATTGTCCCAATTTATTACTATGCACCTAATCTTTAACCCTATTGGGTTTTTAAAATCTTAATGTTATAAAAATCTTCACCTATTTCTCTTCAAATGTCGCTTGGTATGAAACTAGCTGTACCTAATATTATATAATAAGGGCAATGCTGCGAAAGAATTAGTGATATAAAAAAAATCAGATCTGTGGTCAAATAATAATATTTAAGTATACATGTATGTAGAAATTATTATCCATGCATTAAAAAAAGAAAAAAATATAATGATACGTTTAAAGAACAATAGTAACAAAAATAGTACTTTTTGTGAAATGTCTAAATGTTTGGTTAATTAAACAGAATGTGTGAAAAAATTAACCAAAAAAACTTACGTGCTCAATTCCAAAAAAAAAGATTATTCCAATTCTAGTACCTAAATGTTATAATAATATAAATGTGATCTTAGGTATCGACGTCTATTTATCATGGTTGTGTAGTTGCGAAAATAGTATAAAAAAATAAATGTAGATAAATGTGTTAGCCGTCAATTTCGGATTTGTGATAGTTTTTATTCTAGTCAAACTTAAATATTATATTTTGAACAGTTCCATACACTGTTGTTTATCACAAAGCTAATAAACTCCAAAATACACTTTTGCACTCGCAGTATGTATCAGTCTCGTAAGATGTATCAGTCGACCTTTTCCTGTTGACATTGTTTCTTATTTGGTTGATTAACGAAGTGAAACGTGATAAGCAACATTAGCCTATATGTGTTGTAGAAACCATCGTTCATTCCAATTATTCTTCAAATAAAATTACCTATTATCAAACTAGTAGACGAACAAGCAATAACCTTAAAAAAAAATATCTAAATAATACTAAGTGCAAATGTCAAATGGTATTCGCTTCGCTTAAATAGGAAACATAGCACAACATAAATAATTTTGCAAATATTTGAAGCTATGATAACCGGCGCCCCAATTGCGGAACACACTTCCTTTTATAGAATTTTTTATTCCATTGCCTCATTATGTTTGAAAAATTCGTCTGCTCGAGAACGTGAATATCATGAATTTTGTCGAATTGCCAAAATGAAAGGCATTGCAATACTTAGTGTGTTACGCAATTACCCCTCAGGCTAAAATTTGTTAAGTTCCTCGTAAAGGAAGTGAAGATAGCTTTAAATAAAATAAAATGGCACTGACGCTTGTGTACTAAAACAATTATAAAAAAAACTGCAGTCAATTTGAAAGGAATTAAAACAAAGCTCCGATTGAAATAAAAAAAAAATGTCTACAGGTAATTCATAACATATCATAGGTTAAGCATCGCGTATTGTTTTTTGTAAATATACTGATATTGAAATGAAAGAACATAATCTATAAAAATATATTTCTATTTATTGTTTTATAAAATTATTTGAAAATATAAAGACTGTTAGAACTTGTGTTATAAATTCGGACATTCCATTTGCGGATATTAGATATTTTGTTAAATGTCTGATTTGATGTTATTGTCTATTACATTATTATATTTTGTCACTTGTGATCGTGACCCTCCTAAGTTACGATTTATTTTTTAAGTATTTAATTCATTAGGTTTAGGAATATAACTGTAACGAAGAGTTATTGCTTATTCAATAATTCAAGACTGAATTGACTTTGATGAATACTGCAGATGCCTATTTTTGTGTGAAAAATACAAGCTGGAGACGACAACACGACACTAAATTAAACTGCGTATACCTACCTAATACCGTTCCCAGTGTGCTTACGAAAATTCAATCAAATATATACAAATAGTTTAGTCAAAGCTTGGCAACACCCATAGCCGGCTCATCACTAGGTACTTACTATTTCGTTTGTTTAAAAATAATAGTTTTATAATTTTAATGTTAGGATTTATTTTATAGTTCAAAAATACTCGTATGCATTCGTTTTGCCAGTGTTTGCAACATTACTGCCGTCTCCACATTGTATAGTGAAAGTAAACAGGCTTTAGTTACATATCTGATAACTATGGGCTAAGTATTCACAATTAGTCTTCAGATAAACGTTTTTTGGTCTACTCTAAGGCCCGTATTACAGAACTTTGCTCAATACTCAAGCATTACTTAAAACGAGATTCAAGCCATTTGATTGGCTGAAACTAGTTTTAAGTAATGCTTGAGTATTGAGCAAAGTTCTGTAATACGGGACTTAGGCTACGGAAAAATCTAAGCAGATATCCGCGGTAATATTTCGCGCCCTCTGAAATGGGGAAGGCAACTGTCAAAATGGCGCTGTCGTAGCTAGTTCCCAAAACAAGCTAATAATACAAGGCGTGAGGTGGTTTTATTTAATTTTTAGCGAAAATGTTTCGTTGTGATCCTAAATAGCCCGAAATTGGAGTCTACCATATTCCAAAACACCCTAAAATTAGAAGATTGTGGCCTATTCATAGAGTTTTTGAAGTGAAAACTTCTATAGGCGCGTTGAGCAATAAGTTTCCACTTCTGCCGGCAGTCGCCTTGACTTGATGTTTAAAAAAAAACGAGTGTGCTTTAGACCACACGTCTGAAGTAAAACAGAAATCACCGTTCGCTAGCAAAATAAGTTTTACTTCAAAAAAGCTGCGGTCTTGTGAGTGTATAAACAGCCAGTGTGGATTTAAAAAATACCTATTAAGTGGGACGGCCCGCGGCGGAGACGCGGTGTGTTCCATGTTTAAAATTTAAACAACTTCCGTAGCCTCTTTCCGTAACACTCTCGTCATGCATTCACCAGCTTGCTCCTCAAGTCAAGCGTGCCTAAACAAGTTTTACTTAAAAAAAAAAAAATAATTTCGAGGTTATGTCGGAATCATTCTGAAAAAAATGAGTATGAAGAAAAAATAATTCTGACAGTTTCTACGTCAAATATTACCACCTACCTTTTTAAATAATTGATAATAATAAAATCACCGATAATACGGAAATATTGAAATGAAACTACTTTCGTGCTCATGAATGTACACGAAATGAAATAAATAGACAAAATGTCAAAATTGTAGGCCGTAGGGACCGAACTATGGTCACGCCATCTATATTAGCTTTGATCAACTTAACCCATTCAGTGCGTTTGCCAGAGTAAGGTCAGAGAAACTAATCGTTAGGCAAATTTACTACCAACTTAAATTGTTTGTATAATCAATTATAACAGCTGTCATTCCTCGACAGTTGTGTGAAACGGCTTTAACGCGGCAATGACATAGTTCCTAGGTCATTGCCGCGTTATAGCCGTTTTAGGGAAACTAATTTCCCTTGCTGTACAATCTAGCTGTAGTCTCACACCTACTTTCAACGGATTTATCCAGAAATTCTACGCTTCTGAAGTAGGTACTTATTTTTTAAATGTCCGCCATAATAACTTTTCAGTAGATTTTTACAGTATGTATAGTCGTAATGGCGCTACCACTCAAAGATTGAATGTCGCTGGCACATCATAAAACGACAAGGTATATTTATCTGAGACATTTAGACATTTTTAATCTTATGTACCTAGTTAAAATTTTCTGGGAATACTTATCAAAGGCTGCCTCCTTGGTCTAAAGGTCGCAAGCGCTTATACTGCTGACCATGAGGTCCTGGGTTTGATTACCAGGTCGGGTAATGTGTTATTGTGTTTTTCCATCTAGAATTTCATAGTAGCAGCCCGGAGTCTTTGTGCCCGATTGACGGCCATATGCTCGCCCCTTATTACATGGGACTTAACACATAATTATGCACCTCTGCCTAATGTTAAACGTTAACGTTATGTTATGTAGTCAAAAGGTGGTAACGCAATTACAAGGTTCTCTATACATCCACTGTCAAGGTCTAAAGGCTCGTACAGACTGGTGTGATATCGCGGACGCGATAGGCACCGACAAAGAAATTGTGCTACTAGTGTCGCGTCGCGCCCGCGATGTCGCACCAGTCTGTACGAGCCTTAAATTATAAAATGGTCGTATAGTATACTTGATTACTCGTATGTCCGTCGCTTACGTCCGTGTTAAATGTTTTACGCTTCGTTGTGTGTTGCTAAATAAACGTTGCACATGAAAACAGTGTTTCATTTCTATTTTTAATGTGAAATTCACCCTAAGGTGTAGTTTGTAGTACTTTCAAAGAAAAACTAGAAAATATTATTGTCTTCAAAAGTCATGTTTCGGTGTTTTCTTATCAGTAATAAATGCTTTATTAATTACAAAGAAAAGAAAGAAAGAAAGTACGTTTATATGCGGTAAAATATAACGGAAAGAAAAAACACTCACTAAAAAAAACAAGATTTGGAAAATATACATAGCAGCAGTATGATGCGTAGATGTGACGCACATCTACGCAAAACCGCCAGCGCTTAGCATAATGCTGTGACCCTACGCGAGACAGAGCCATAGCACTGGTTTTCACCGAAAGATGGTGTTGGCGTAATTCATTCTTACAAATCCTTTTCGGCTGGTGGATCGATCACTTAGATTCAACCACCAGCCCAAAATAACCTTTACACTTTTTAAAAAACATGAAAATCTATTTACAAAAAATCTCAGTGACTACCAGTTATTTATAACGTGACATCCGCAAATAAAGACCATCCTATCTTATAAAAACATGTTAATACTCTAGACGTTTTTCTTTGCTTACACTTTATTTACTTTAAAATTGACTTTTAACACTGATTGTTGATGAGCACCCACAACTACATCGAAAAGTAAAGAAAAAATAAACAACAATAATGACAGCACCATATGTTCGTCACGTCTCAGATTGAGCCGAAAGCTGGCTCACTCAAAACACTCATAAAATCTTAAATAGTTTACACTTCGTTGTTTTATTACCAACTGTCGAATAACACCTACATGTTTCACAGGAATGCATTAACTCACTGGCATCTGATGACCACACCGGCATGGACTCTTTCCACGAATGTCTTCAAGAATACGGCGAAGGCCTAGAGGTAGTACAAATTTGCCTTGAGCCTGAAGAAGCTTCTATTAAAGATGATGAACTATCAGCACTAGGAGATCTCAGTCTTGAAGACTGTAAGAAAATCAAAAATGATCTAATAATTAATGTTAAAACTGAAATTAAAATTAATGGTGTTACTGAACTGAAATTTTCAAAATCTGATGAGTCTTTAGATGACCATGATGATGACATGACAATAACTGAAGATGATATTCTAGTTGCTCCTAGAGAACTTCAAGATACCAGAAGTAAATCAGCCGATAGAAAGGAAGAGGGTGAACGGTGTCTGTCTAAACAGCAAAGTAAAGACATTTCTACATCAGACGAAATGGTTTTTGCAGTAACCCCTACCGGACTAGAACGAATAAGTTTCGATAAATATTGGAAAGAAAGTGATGTGCAAATAGATAAAGAATTAGTTAAAGTAAAAAGTGATGAGAGTTGGAAAGAGTGCCTCAATTCTCCACACGAGGACACAGTCAGTTTTTACGATGCAACCACAAGAATTTTCGTCCAGGAAGAGAATAATTCCCTACTGTATATAGATCACGAGATTGATGGTTACGAAACTTGTTTGGATGAAGATTCGTCATCACAGAAGTGTGCAGTAAAAAACGCTCGTAAAATGAACGGGGATACTGACATCAAAGAGTTTAGTAAACACGATGAAAAAATAGCATTAAAAAACAAAGACAACGATGTAAGTGCCAAAATTGTGAAGGAACAGAACACTGCCAATGCGACAGGTGGTGACTACGCCTCGTACAGCCACCCGTACGTCCACGAACATATAATAAAGCAGATGAAATCATTGAGAATAGAACCTCTTAACGTAACCGTACACAAAAAGAAGAAGAAAGAAAAAAGTCCAACAAAGCCGTCCAAAAAAGAAAGGATACAATGCGTCGAATACTACAACGATCAAGCTGAATGCTTGAAAGAAATACGGCAACAGAAACTGGAAGAAGAAGAGAAAAAGCACAAAACAGAACACAAACACAAAGAAAAGAAACAACATGATGAACACAAGCACAAAAGAGAAAACAAGCACACAGAACATAAAAGAAATACAGAAACAAGTCTGATGGTAATGGATAAGAAGATACATATAACACAGGAACCTAGTGAAGAATCTACGGACCTCGAAACGAACTATGTACCAGGTTGTCATAAGTGCTTTTTGGAGAACTATGCGTATGCAATAACTCAGGCGTACATGGCTGAAGCCAACGCGTGTAAATATTGTGATGTGATTCGGGAGATGTTGGAAGTGCCTAAAAGTGCGAGTAGACGGGGTTCAGCCCCGGCGTTGGTGAACTTGGACAGCAGTTCGGAGACTGATGAAGAAGATCTTCTTATGGTGCCCATGGTGAAGGATAGGAGAAAGTCTGCGGGGATATTGACGTTCCCTCCGTCTTCGAGAAGACTCAGGTAAGTGCCATTTGTCAAAACTTATTCTTTTCAAATCTACAAGAATGGGACCATTTGCCCCAGGAATATTAATATGATCTTTGTTATCGGTTAATTAATTCCTTGTGTAACTGGATTTGGCTTTCGATGCGTAGATTTACTTTGTTCGGATTTTAAAAGATGCTCTTATTAATGCCAATGAGAAAACTCATGTTTTCTTTGCAAACCAGTTTACATTTCCATGTTTAACACCTCAAAGACCAAATTTATGATAATCTTCTACGCTATCTCTCCCACAATTAAATAAAAATTATGAAACACAAACATACGGTGCACCACAAAAGATTTCCTGCCCTGCCTACGCGTGCCTAATGCGATGAAGCCCCACGGAAAAAACAGGCTTACGTCTATCTGTTTATAGGTTCCGTTCTTAGAACCTTTATTACTGACTACCATTCAAAAATCAACCTTACTTCATCAACAGTATTGTCGTAATTGGTTCACAGCCATCGGCCTCCGTCCTTAGTACATTGGGCAGACAAAATTGGACTCTGTCTCTAGTGTGTTAAATTGGGTTTTGGGTTGTGTTAAGTTCAATAGGTTGATCTTTTAAACGTGCTTACTCTAATATCATCAAGTTCAAGTTTTCAAAGTCATTGTGGAATTCACGTGATCACGAACATGGAGTTAGAAGTCTTAATAAATTGATACAATACCCTCGAGGGTAATTAATAGGTTGTAACGTCGTGTTTTTGTAGTGTGGTACATTATATTTGACGGCGCAGCAAGTGGCGCCGTATAGTTTTCTTACGAAGTTACTGAAATCACCAAAACGGTTGGTAAAGAGTGGCACTGGCTGATGACTGACACTCTAGCAGAGTACTCTGCTCTATCAGAGCACTCTGGTGCAGCGTGGCGGCTGTCTTCTGATGACAGATTATGACCAGGGAAGCCGCTGTCGTAACACATACACGACGAACTGCTATCGGCACAATCCTGATGTTATTGAACCTGCTGAACCACTGATACGATAACCAATTGTGGTAAAGGCTATCCTGTGCCTTTTTAGGATTCCGTAGTAAACAAGGAACCCTTATAGTTTCGCCATGTCCGTCTGTCTGTCTGTCCGTCCGTCCGTCTGTCCCCGGCTTAGCTGGGAGACGCTTAGTCCTAGAAAGCTGTAATTTGGCATGGGTGTACAAATCAATCACACCGAGAAAGTTGTCAAATAAAACCATGAAAAACTTTTTTTTTAGGGTACCACCCTTGCACGTAAAACGGGGATGATATTTTTTTTCTCATCTAATACATGCTGTGGGGTATCGTTGGATAGGCCGTTTAAAATATTGTGGGTCTGTGAAAGCCATTTTTCAATTCTGAGATTCGTTTGTGTAATAATAGGTTGGGGAAAAAGTTTTTTCGCATTTTTTAAGAAAATTCAAAACATTTTTTAATATAGTTTATTTACATTTAACTAAAGTATGTAGGTACCATTTTGTTCGATAATTTTTTGCCATCTTGTAGGTAGGGAATTTATTTATTTATTTTTAGGTTAACCAACAATTGTTTACACTATATACATTTCTGATTTAATGACTATAGTAACATTCGCAAGTGCAACAATTAATAACAGGTTAACACCACATGCACAGAAAACGGCTTTACATAACATATTATTGAAAAATTATTGAAATTAGAAATCTTATACATTAGAAATTTTATATATAATGAATAACTAATTCAAAACAATGAATGATCCCATTGCCATAGAAATTTTGGAACTTCTGATCAAAATACTGCGACAAGTGGTTTTGGCAGTCCTGTCGTGACATTAACCTGACACTGCCTAAAGAATTCTGAAGAGACCGAAACAGGTTGAAATCTGAAGGTGCAAAGCCACTATACGGCTAAAAGGACTATACGGCGGATGCATTAACACCTCCCAGCCAAACTCTCTTAATTTTTGCTGAGTGGCTAAAGATGTGTGAGGTCTAGAGTTATCGTGATGAAAAACCACACCCCTTCTTTTGATTAATTCCGGCCGCTTCCGCTCAACTTCTTGCATTAATCTCATCAGTTGTTCGCAGTAGAGTTCAGAATCGATGGTCCTGCCTGGTGGTAACAGCTCATAATGAATAATGCCCTTCCAATCCCACCTCACACACAGCATCACATTGTTGCGAATTAACCCGGGTTTCGCCACAGTCTGTGAAGCCTGACCGGCCTTTGCCCACGACCTTTTTAGCACGTTCTTGTCGTACGTAATCCACTTTTCATCACCAGTTATTAGCTTCTTCAAAAATGGTTCGGTTTCATAACGTCGTAATAAAGAATCAAAAATGAGTACACGGTTCATTAGGTTTCTTTCAGTAAGCTCGTGAGGTACCCAAATATGGAGCTTTTTTGTGTACCTAGTTTTTTTCAAATGTGCCAAAACTGTTTGTGTAAAATTCCCAGTTCTTCAGCTACGTCGTAACTACATCGCAAATTTTTTTCGTGGCTTGCGTTGTTTTTTTACCTTTTTTGTAGTAAAATTTTAAAATGTATCGAATTTCTTCATTAGATTCACTCATCTTGACAGTACGAAAAACAAATGTAAATCACACATTTTCCTAATTTGAATTTGGAATTATGTTCTGTAAAATTTAAACTTTCAATGATACCAAAACCAGCCAGATACAAATAGATTTTATTACAAGTTCATACATACTATAATGCGAAAAAACTTTTTCCCCAACCTAATATTAAGCTTTAAAGTGCTATTTTTTGTTAGAGTCAAGTGTCCCCCCCCCTGCCAGCTAAATGGTTGGTTTTGGATGTGTGAAAAAATTCATGGCAGTAGTATGTATAACGAAATTAAAAGGAAAACTATCACAGCTAAGAAGGGTGTACAAGTTAACGAGTAATAGTCGACCAACTTAAATTTGCAGTTGAAGAATTGACTGTAACGTATATCGATGTATGGAAGAGCATGTTTTTCAATTACAATGTTAAGTTTGTTTTTTTGATAAATTCATCCTAACTACGGAACCCTTCGTTATGCGTGATCCGACACACACTAGGCCGGTTTTTTATTCTTTAGCCGTTGCGTAAAGTATTTGAGCTTCCTATCTATGTCCATTACCTACTGGAAGATATTGGCTGCTTTGATGATGAAAAGTGTAGGTAATGGATAAGCACAAAATTCTCAAGGGGACCAAGAATAATGTGGAGGTTTATCTCTTTCGCTTAGTGACAATAAATGGTATAAGACACTTGAATATATAAACCGCGGTTACTCGATCACATGAGACCGTGCCATTAAAACCGTCTATGTCGTTCTTTTAAATTTTGTGAATGTGACAACGTTGCTTGTAGGCTTAATAGACTGTAGATTTTGTAGACCATTTTCTATTTTGTTAAGTACCTGGTACTTTTTGACAGGTCTACCCTGTCCTCCCATACCTATTAACACTGATTTGAAAATATTGTAAAAGCCAATTCTTTTTAAAAGAGTAACCGTGAAGTTTCTTGACGGCTCTGCTCCGTAATAGGAAACCAAATGGAACAGTGCACCTAGCTTCTGACGTTTCATAAGTGCCCATGTGTAATAAAATATTTTGATTTTGATGTTTTTAAAAGGACCAGTCTAGTATTGCAACAAGAAAAACGAAACGTTTGGTGGTTGAACTCTTCAATCATCAAATTGGAATCATCAAAAAATCATCATCATCATTTCAGAAGTAAGATACGTCCACTGCTGGGCATAAGCCTCCCCGAAGGATCGCCAGTTTGACCTGTTCTGTGGTTCTCGCATCCAGCGGATTCCTTCGGCCTTCACCAGGTCATTGGTCTACCTTGTGGGAGGCCTTCCAACGCTACGTCTTCCGGTACGCGGTCGCCACTCCAGAACCTTTCGGCCCCATCGGCCATCAGTTCTGCGAGCAATGTGCCCTCTGCCACTTGAGTTTGGCAATTCTTCGGGCTATGTTGGTTACTGTGGTTCTACTACGGATCTTTTCATTTCTGATTCGATAATGGCGGGCAACTCCAAGCATAGCCCTCTCCATAATTCATATATAATCTTCATCACAATGGATAAAGAAATATCTACAATGGACAACGTAGCTCTTTCTGCCTACGTGAATTCTAAAAACTTCACGAACCGCTACATCAAAACAAACATAATCCAATAATCAAACTGACCTTTTCACTCCCATGTTTACTCCAAAAGGTAACACAAGTAACCTTTTCACTCCACTTTCAAAACTACCCGAATGAACCTTGAATAATTCACATATTCCTACTATTTTACTAATTTTGCTAAGTGGGTCCCACTCTTGGGATACGCTGGTATTAATGTAATGAACTACTGATCTCAGGGGAGCGATTTATTCAATAATGTATCGTTTAATTTAGAGCGGTTTCGTCAATATGCGAGCGGTGACATGAAAGGAAGGGTTGTTTTTTTGCTAAATATTATTGGAAGTTGTACTGATAAGTGATAATATTATGATGATCTAGCTTTTTTTTAATTATCCCATGGGACATACATTAAAAGTAGGTATCCTATGTCCCAACTCAGGTCATGGTCTATCTGCGTGACATATTTCTTCCAAATCCGTGGAGTTGTTTCGGCGGCGTAAAAAGGTAACAGACAGACAGAGTTACTTTGGCATTAATTGACCGAGTGAGCGAAGCGTCTCTGTTTCAAGACTGGTTGACCGAGCGAGCGAAGCGAGCGAACCGTCTCTGCTTCAAGTCTGGAAAAATTAGCTTTCCTCTGTCAGTTTGCTGCTACTCCTCTACAGGTCGTATTTTACAACCGATCTAGAAGAAACTTGAAGTACAGGTTTTACGATGTTTTCATCACAAAACTATGCTGCAGCGTTACCTCTGCTTTGCTACCTTAATTTTTCGTTCTAAAATTTGAATTTGATTTATTGAATGTTGTCATGTTTTTTTGATAGAAATAAAAGTAGGTCAGTCGCCGTCAAATCATAGAAAAATCGTATATTAATTGTTGCAAAAAAGTTTGTGTTTGCGAGGTCTACTGTTCGCAGAACTACTAGTAATAATAAGTATCAGTATGGATGATTCTTCTGTAAATTGGCGTTTTTAAATACTATAAAGTACTAGCTTTCACCCGCGGCTTCGCCCGCATGGATGTCGAAAAAAAAACAGCTTCTCTATCAGCAGTATTCCCCCAAAACATTATACCATATCTTAGTTGGAACCAACGTAAGCGTGGTAAGCAGATAGGAGTGCAGTTTGATTTACAACTTTACGGAGGATAATAATATAGATAGCATATAAATACCAACTTCGTTTTGTACATAGTTGTTCAATATACGTTCCTCCATTTCATTTGTTTATTTTTTCTACTGTTTTCGTTCTTAAATAATAATTGATGTATACCAACTTTTGAGTTATTCAAGGTACGTAAAATTCTCCCGAAAACTTATTTACCCGATTATTTCTCATTTATTATTTTATAAGTTATAACAAATTATTTACCCTAAACCAATCTTGGACCTGAAGAATAGAATTATTCACGTCGTCAAGGTTTTGTTACCATCGGTCTATTTTAAAGATCATCTGCAAATAACACCATCTCCAGTTGATTTTGAAGTAATTGGGGTAAATCGTTAATGTAAACTAAAAAGAGGAATAGACCCAATTTGAGGAACGCCCATTGCTTTTTCAGACCCCAAAGAGTTCACGCCGTTTACTTGAACTCTAACCTTTCTATCTTTCAGGTATGATCTAAGTAAATCAAGAGCTGTATTCCTAATCCCATAGTGTTTTAGTTTCAACAGAAGTGTCTCATGGTTAACGCAATCGAAAGCCTTAGGGTCACAAAAATTCCAACGGCATCTTGTGCTTCCTCCCAAGCGTGAAAGAAATGTTCTATGTATTTGTCGGGCTCAAATAGTCGACAGAAAAGGTCATGGAGGTCAGGGCAGTCAATACGACCGTTAAGTGTCTTACAGGCTACCGTGAGCTGATCAAGGCCTCTTCTTACCTCCAACGAGTTGAAACCCAAAGTCCCTAGGATCTAGTTGGTGGGGTGCATGTAAGGGTAGAAATTATAGGTTCTTTTAAAAAGATATCTGAGAAATGTTTTCTGCAAAGTAAGTACAATACAATAGCGGTAATAATACAAAAACAGGTATCGAAACGTGACTTCTAATTTTAAGTACTAATGACAACTCTCCTGGGCCCTAATTATCTTTGTCACACATTAGATACGGCTTTGATACATAGACATACAACTTTAATATAACAGAACATCACGCTTGTATTGCCCGAGGGGTAGGACAGAGGTGCATTTTAACTATTACACATTTCGCTAGTTATGTTTAAGTCCCATATAATAGAGGGCAAGTCTATGCCATAAACCGGGCAAAATTTCAATCTTTGGGCTACTAATTTGAAAAGAAATGGTAAGTAAAACCCAAAATCACTTTGTCTGCCCTGGAAATCGAACCCCCTTATGCTTAGCAGTCGTGCTTGCAACCACTAAACCAAAGACATTAAATTATATACTTAACAATAGATAGGACATAGCGAAGAAAACCGTTATCCGATACATTTGTTCTAGTGGGCAAAAGTCGCTCAGTCTAGTGTGGTGTGCATGTCACATTCGTATCCACCAAAAGAAAATTATTTTCGAAGTATTTATACTGAATTGTGCATTATGGTATTGCAAATCATGTAGTTATAAAACGACTAGAATTAGCCGCGGTTTATTTTGTAATTTACCCAATATTTAGATAAAATAAATAATTTTCGTAGATGTTTCAAACTATCTGACGGTTGGTAATCAAAGGTCGGTAAAGTTTAACGTGTCAAACTTAGCTATAATGTAATTTTGCTATATTACGCTAGATGGCGTCACTGAGACATGGGATCAGATGGGATCACAATTTTTCTATGACATTACTTTTGATAGCCTCTCTATAGTCTTAAATCTCTTTGCACTAAATGAACGAGGCATCACACCTTCCTGTGAAATAATCTATTATCTTCAGATGATAGATTATTTCACAGGAAAGGGTATTTCACAGTATTTTTCAAGAGTGATTTTTTCAAGTGAAACATTTTAGGCGTGGGATTCGATAATTAGACGAAAACTCAGAGTGTAATTTCAAGGTCGCGTCACGTTTAGGCACATTTCGTTACATGAGAGAGAAGAAAGATATAACTTCTCTGTCTCTCACACTAAATCTCTCTTATTCTTTATTTTTTTAGGAAGTTTCACTGCCATCCCGTGTACGGTGCTGCACGCGCAATCTTTAGTTTAATTCATTTTTGTTGATTTGTTTACTTACCCATACAAAGTCGCGTGACCTGACTATCCTTGGATACAATAAATAATAAAATGGCAATGTTCTAGCATATAATAAAACTGTTGTGTGTAAAATTAATGAAAAATAAAATCCAGGTCCACGGCAGCTTATGTAGGATTAAAGAAAACACTAGTGATGCGACACGGGGCTGGTTTGTGTGTCAATGTCGATAGTTTTGAAGGCTGACGATTAATAACACTTTCGCGTAATTATTTCCAATTTTGAAACCTCTATCAGGTAAAATCTTTAAAAATATCAATCAACTAATCTGTTTAGCCTTTTCCCAACAATGTTGGGGTCGACTTTCAGTCAAACCTGATGTAGCTGAATACCAGTATTTTCTAAGTAGCGACTGCCTTATCAAATCTTTCGAGATATATTATTTTAATATCATGTTTTCATCACTACATAGTATAAAACAAAGTCGCTTCCCGCTTCCTGTCTGCCGCTATGCATGCTTAGATATTTGAAACTACGCAACGGATTTTGTTAATAGATAGAGTGATTCAAGAGAAATGCTTATATGTTTAGCAAAAGCCACGCGGGCGAAGCCGCGGGCAGCAGCTAGTAGTGTAATAATTCACGCGCACTTTGATACAAATCTGATTTAAAAATAATTAAACATAACTTTTACTTTCTTACATTATAAAAGATTTACATTACTAATTCCTACTCAGAAAATAAACTCTCAAGATCTTCTCATTCACACTAATAAAAAAACTAAATGAATGATAGAGCTCGAATGAAAAGGAAACATTTATCCCTGAATTTCTTTGAGAAAACTGACCGTGACTCAACCTATCGTTAATCAATTATACAAATGGCTACAAATTCCAGTGAGCAGATAAATACCCGCCAACAAATGATGTTTCAACGTGAACATAATCTAACATTAGGAATAAATCTTGACACGTCTTGGCGGCACCACTTTCTTAGCCAAAAGTCATTGACATGTCAAGTTCAGTATGGCAAAATTTAGTTCTTTATATCGCCGTCGGTCAAGTTAAATTGGTCGGTCTGCTTTATTTACTTTAGCTACGTTTACACACCAACGCATAAAACTTAAAGATTTACGCTGTAGAGCATTAAAATGAATTATTTGTAACGTTTTTGTTCAACGTGTTTTCTTCAACAGTGCTTTGAACTCTTGAAGTAACTGCAAAACGCCAATAACGTCAAAAGGAGACAGACAATTTATCAGCAATATTATTAAACAAAGTTTTCATTATGTCCGTCTGTTTCAAACAAATATTGCGATCATCAATCAGTCTGTTGATTATGTCGATATCCCTTGTTCTTTGTAGCGTGCAGTCATTTATTATATGGAATTGGACGTTTAATGGATTTTTCCGTATATCGGTGAAGATAGAATAACATGGGAAACACTAACAGTTAAAAATAATCCAGTATGTGTGTACCCAATCACTAATGAGTTTGTTAAAATTATAAATATAGCAGTTTTTATAATTTCTTTTCATAAGCATGATTTTCTTACATTTTATTTTACTAGTAGAGACGCATATTAAAACGCATCATAGTCATCTTCATCGACAAATCACTCCTCGACAAGTCGCATCACTATCAGAAAATTGTTAATACCCGTAATTGAGTTATGTCCAAGCGACCTCAATGCTCCACTGTGGATTGTCAAGCCGCTGCTGGCAAACGTTACATATCGTCATTAACCGACATATTCGGCGAAAGGCCATCTTTTCACCGAAAGTTTGGGGTTGCGGTGACAGTTTCGGCCAAGCCGGAGTCCGGAACATCGGATTGTTTGACATGTAGTGTTGGCTGACGAAGGATAGTGGTTACTATATCGGTAAGTCGATTGTGAATTAACTGTAGTAAATTTAATATAGAAAACAAAAAGTTAAGTTGAAGTGGTTCCAGCTGAATAACAATAAATAATTCACATCCATAAACTCACACCTGCTTCCCATGGGGATAGGCAGAAACTACTAAAATACATTCTATCTGATTAAACTAGAAAGAAATACCAAGAAATAGGTCACAGCTGGATTTATAATGAACTATCGACCGAGATTCTAACTAATGAGGTTTTTGCTAATTTTAATAATCTAATAACTAAAAACTTCTAAACCTTTTTTTTAACCTTTACTGTCCCACTGCTGGGCAAAGGTCTCATAGCTTTCTGTTGTTCTTTGCGTTTTGCCTTCTCCAGCCAATCTCCCGTAAACGTATCTAGGTCGTCACGACAACGTTTCGTAGGTCTTCCTCGGCGACGGCATCCGTTTTCTGGCAGTACTGCGTGATGACTCTAGCCCACCTGTCCCGATTCATTTGACAAACATGGCCCGCCCAATCCCATTTCAGTACAGCAGAATTGTAGCTCGTATCGGCGATTTCGGTTTTGGAGCGTACCGTGGTTCTAAACATTATATTTTTCCAGACATTTTCATATTTTTCCGACTAGTCACAGTTTCTCTGCCTACCCAATAACTACATGCCATGATCATCATCATCATCTTTCACATTTATAATATTAGTTAGGAAGTTAGGATAGCAGAGCATTCTTTACTAAATCACAACTGATTAGAACATAATTACCTTACTCTTGAAGATTCTTTAAAACTGTATGTTAGTCTAATGAGTTTCATAACGGAATAGACAATGGTGTTATTGAATTTCTGAAGTCATCATCTCCCTGCTTTGCCTTACTTGGGGTCGGCGCAACACATTTTATTCTTCCATTCTCCTCTGTCAGCCGTCATCCTATCAACAACAAGAAGAAGAAATCATTAAGAAGCACAAATCATTATTTAAGCAGGTAAAATATTACAGATTAGGCTTTTAGTTTTCAGGAACGGATAGAATATTGTTGTGTGTAGTTTATAGGAAAACTGACTTTATAGCAAAAGTCTATCATTAACTCTTTCTGTCATACTGTTCTATGGTCAAACAAACCTCAACCTGGGTAAAATAATAAATAATTGCCGGTACACAGTAACCAATTTTTTACACTCCTATTTTAATTCAATTAGTCGATACTTCCTTTACTTCAAAGCTCGATTAAAGTAATTGATGTGATACTCATCCCCGTATTAGTCTAAAACTGCATCGTCCGCTGCATACCGCTAACACAATTTTATGCTACGTTGAGCGGAAGAACTACTGAACAGGTGTACATTAGCGATGCCTCATCAAAGTGGACAAAACTCAATTTAATTAGACAACACCCTGTGATGAAGGTGGTAGGTAAATATAATGTCGTCTGAATATTAATGGACAAGTACCGAACGTCAGTTTTGTCTGCGAAATTAAACACCAGAGGCCAAATACTTTATGTGGAACTAAGGACTATAGGTCAAATACTTTCTGCAGAACAAAGGACCACAGGCCAAATACTTTCTGCGGAACTAAGGACTACAGGCCAAATACTTTCTGCAGAACTAAGGACCACAGGCCAAATACTTTCTGCAGAACTAAGGACCACGGTCAAATCCTAATACTTAGAAACTTAATGTTTGTTTTGGTAACCGTTGGTAGTCCGCTTAAAATTTGCCACCCAAACCAAACTTAAACAAACAGTTGTAAGGTTTTTTTCACATGTGGCTAATTATCTATTCATCATCATCAGCATCATTGGCAGCCTTATTCTACTCACTGCTGCGTAGGTTCCTCCATTTTGTGCCATGCCTCAATTGTACATTATTGTGGGATAAAACATGACTATCTGATTTTGAATGCTTAGCTGACTTTAGGCCACTTACAGACACTAAAGATAATCTTTTAACAAGAACTACACTAGCAGAGGTGTACTACGCATGTACTAACTGAAAATAATGACCGCACCTCGTGTTGCTACAATTTATTCCAATGAAAAAGTCGCATGTCTCACAAACGAAGCTAAATCGTTTCCCCACGCAGTCTGCGCAATGTTATTGTTTCAAAACAATTGTTTTAATTACTTAATTGTTATTGTTATGTTCATCTTTGTGGCAGTAATGATGGATTTCTTGTGAAAACATTTAGTTGAAGTGAAAAAAAAAATGCGGTTCTATGGAGTATGGAATGAAGTCAGCAATTGAAGAAATTACAACCTTTCTCAGTTATTTTATTTGAATGATTGTTAACTACTAAAGCGTCCCCGCGCGTGGCTCCCCGCTAAATAAATGAAATAGTCAGCGCTGTTTTCAAGTCCCAATTTCGGACTTGAACGTACAAGGATTTAAGTTCAGTCCCGGTACTCAGGTTAAGGAGGATAGGATTTTAGTGAAACTCACGCGTTCTTCCCATGGGGGTAGGCAGATACTACAGATCACCACCTGTTACGATCTCTACATACTTTTTTGCTTCGTTTACGTTAAATAACGCTTAATTATTGAAGGTTCACTTGGTACAATTCTAAGTATTCCTTCTTCTTTCTATAAGAATTTTTTATAGCTATCCATTACATTGTCGCCATTTTAAAATCAGCCCGGGTTGAATTGAAACTCCATAGTTCAATTAAATCATAGTCTCCTAAGACTATTGCAGACTAACTCGTTGTTCTAGTGATCGCAAGCACTACTGCTGAGCATTTTTATACGTTTTGAGTTCGATTCCCGGGTCGGGCAAAGTGTTATTGGGTTTTTATAACTGGAATTTTTCAGCAGCAACCTGGACCTGGATTTGTACCCGGTAGATGGCAATAGGCTTGGACCCTATTTCATGGGACTTATGAGGCCGGCGATGGATGCGTAGTTCATACAAATGTAATACCAAAAGAATTTGTAAATCAAACATATTCATAAGGTAGTGTGTCTTTATTCCGATTGGAATACAGAATATCTAGGTTCCCAAATATATATTTTGAATGGACACTGATTTAAACAAGAGTTATTTGAAAAATAAGTTTTCTATAGATATTTTAAATTCCTCATATCTCGTTTGTATATCATTGTCCTTTCAAAAAATATATTTGGGAACATAGATATTCCGTAATTCAATCGAAATAAGTACAAACTACCTTAAGAATATGTTTGATTTACAAATTATTTTGGTATTACGTTTGTATGAACTACGCATGCTGCCTGATGCCCCTTAAAGATCACAATTTCACAATAGGCCGCCCACATTTCCCCAGTCCACATACACGTCTGCCTTACCCTTTGGGTAATACAGGAGTAATGTTATGTTATGACTACTGCAACTAGCTGGTTTCTGAACAGTTTAACGAACTATTCTATTATATCATGAAACCGTTTTCCCCGCAGTGTCAGTATGCTATCGAGTGCCGTATGACTATGAGTAGAGTAAGGATATGATATGAATATGACTATATATGAACGGATATGATATGAGGCGCGCCCTCCCTTCATTGTGTGATTGATTCGTATGCATCTTGTACTGTCAAGAACAATAACTTGTTCGCATATATATAAGCTTTTGCAATATCTTTCATGACAGGAATAGATTCCCAACAACGTAGATTTTTGGAAAACGCGATGTTTACGTTCAGTTTTGTTATTACGGTTAGTTGAGTCTTCAAAGTTAAACTTTATTTAAGCGTATTTTTTAAACAACTGGGCTACTGCTGCCAGCGGGGCAATTGCGTAACACACTAACAGTAGCAATAGGTTTCATTTTGACACAACAACATTCATTGCATTATTTACGTTGTTGAGCGGACAAATTTTTAGAAAATATGAAGCAATCGATAAATAATATCCTTCAAAATCATTGAGATTGTGTTTGAAAATGTGTTACGCAATTAGGGTGCAGGTTTTTCTTTTCATCTCGGAATGAGCCATTTCGTTCTTACATAATTCGTGGCAGCATGCGACAAGATTATCTTTGCCCTTAAATGTTTTTGTTCTCATTCGTTTTTGGGAAATTTTCAAATCACTTTTCCCGCTCTGGGCGGAGTGTCAGAGTTTTTCTTACTAAAACCCACCCGTGTTCTTTCAGATGCCTGTGTGCCAGGGCCATGGTATTCCTTTCGGACAAACCCGCAATCCTGCCAGTTCTCATTAGTCTTACTGAATCTCATCCAAAATACCAAAACTCCTGTGGTTATAGGTCTCTTTTGTATCGCCACCATACGCCTCTGTTCTGTGCTACTCGCATTAGGTCAACCACATTATTTACAATACGGGGTTTCATCAGATCCCATTTTATTTTCTCCCAACTTTGATCCTTTATAAATTACCCTACAATATCAACTGTGTGTTAAGTGCATTACCTGTTCATGTGTTTGTTTACTGTCCCAACGACTTTCGCCCTCACCAGTACTGTCCACTAGTACTGGCGGCCAGTCGACAGGTATCCATTTAATCGATTTCGTTTTAATTTGTTTGAATGGATGAACGTTTAATACATCGCATCGCTGACGACGGGCTGTTGACGTTTCATTTAATGGCTTTCAGTCATAATAGGAGCAGTATTGTTTTTTGCGTGCTTGGTTAACCTCCGTACTCATATATTTTCATTGATGTTGATGAAATGTTATCTTAATATCATTACGTTTTATAAAACAAAGTCCCCCGCCGCGTCTATCTGTCGGAACGCGATAAACTCAAAAACTACCAAACGTATTTTCAAACGGTTTTTACCAATGGACGGAGTAATTTATGAGAAAGGTTTAGGTTTATTAATTCATAAAAAAAATTGTGTACATTGGCTGTAATATGACGAGTATTGTTGAAGATGTCGGAAAAAGTCATGCCGACTCAGCTTTACTGGCGTGAGCCGCGTAAATCGTAACAGATCCATAAAATTGATGTTCTACAAGAATGTACATCTAAAAAAAAAAAAAACCGCGTTCGCATATTATGCCATCGCATTTTCCCCCTTATTACAAAACAAGGTTTATCTTCAAACCCAGGTTTAAAACATGGAGCCTGAAAACTGGCTTCATGGTTCAGGCGGATTATGTCTATCTTCTAAGGATAACCTACAAAAATCTTTTTTATCTTTCAGAATTAGATAAAAAAAATATTGTTATTTCCGAAGCTATTTTGATCGGTATATTATTAATCCTTATCCAATAAAATATGTTATTTAAATTAGACATTTCATTTAGATTCAAATATGGTTACATCATATTATTTAAATGAATAATTTAATAGATATCACAGTAATTATGGTTGACGGCAGCATCAGCTGCGCGCGGCGTTAGCGATGCGATCGCTTCGTTTACTTTTAATCCCGGTTCTACGTTCCCTCGGGATCGTTTCCGACAACCACGCGGGCGAAGCCGCTAGGAAAAGCTAGTTATAACTATGAGCACGAGTCTGCACAAGCCTTTACAGTTAATGTGAATTTATTTTTATTTATTTATTAAAACTTTATGCACAAGTAAAAAAAAATAATGTACAAAGGCGGACTTAATGCCTGAGGCATTTCCTACCAGTTAACCTTAGGGTGATGCAGAGACAAAACATGGTGAATTTCTTCGACTTTCGAATATAAATAATATCCCTAAGTAGGCAGACGTGTAGGTCTAGGATATATCACCAGCGGTATTTAGGTTCCATGATAAGTGCGAGATTCTATTTGCATGAATCGGGCACTAATGAATGATTGGTCGTGATGGTCCAGTGGTTAAGACATCGCCTCTCATGCACGAGGTTCTAATCCTGGCAAGTACCAATGTGACTTTCTCAATTTATATGTACTTTCTGAGTTTATCTTGGACATTACTGACATCGGTGAAGGAGAAACATCGTGAGGAAATCTGAACTTATAGATAACTAGCTGCGCCCCGCGGTTTCATCCACATAAGTCTCGATCCCGTAGGAATATCGAGATAAAAAGGATATTACGTCCCACCCTAGGTCATGGCCTACCCGTGGGCCAAATTTCATTTAAATCCGTTCAGCCGTTTTAGCGTGAAAGCGTAACAAACAAACAAACAAAACTCACTTCTGCATTTATATTATAGTTAGGATGTAAGTTTGAAATCGCCAACCCGTCTTGAGCAAGCGTGGTGATCAATGTTCGTGCCTTTTGTGTATGAGAAGAGGACTTTGCCCAGCAGTGGGACAATAATAGGCTGGTGTTATTATTATTAATTAATCTAGACTTCAGGGTGTTATTGCGATGGGTAGCTCGCCGTCCGATAAGGACCAGGCCCGGGTCGACGGCGCGTTGTGTTTCACGCGCGCCAAAGGGATGTCAGCACCAACTGACAGGGTCCGTTAGGGCCAATGCCTGCCAGGGTTGCGAGTTTGTCCGAAAGGGATATCGTGGCCCTGGCACACAGGCAACGGAAGGAACACGGGTGGGTTTTAGTCAGTGAAAGTCTGACACGCCCTCCCGCTCAGCCCAGAGCGGGATAAGTTATTTGATAATTAATTTCCCACCCAAAAAATAAAATAAAAAGGGTGTTAATGTGAGAGTGATTCTCGATATCAATCAAAACATTTCTACCAACCTTCTAGATATTAGATAAACATTAAACAACTTAATTATATTATTATCATTATTGAACCGTCGAGTCCCGTTAAACACTTAACAGAACTTAATTAACACCTTGAATAGGCATTTGTAGGTACTCAAATAATTCCATTTCAATGTAGCGTAGTTGATCCTGCCTTTTGATACAATCCACTTTTCGGATTAACCCTGAAAATCGATTCTTTCACATTACCTATACGGCTTTCTTTACAAATCCAGCTAGTTGATTCAGAAACTCCGTCTTTTGTCAAAAAGTCTAAAATTCAGCAAGCATGTTGACCGAACTTTTCTTCGATAAATTGTAACAATTTACACGTACACCTTATTCAAAGGACCCGAACTCAATGTTTGGCATTCACCTTGACCTTACCGTTTACAGTTCCTCCAGTTACAGTTATTTGCTGGACATAAAACTGCAAACCATAGGAAGTCGACTTATGTCATCATTCTCATCTTTCTCTTGCCTTTATTCCAATTTATTTGTGCTCGGCGCAACATGTCTTTTTAACCGACTTCCAAAAAGGAGGAGGTTATATGTTCGGCTGTGTGTTTGTTTTTTTTATGTTTGTTCACCGATTTCTCCGTCAATTACGGACCGATTTAGAATTTTTTTTTTTTGTTTGAAAAGGTTTGGTCCCCAAGTGATTCCATTGCCACCAAATCAGAATCTGATGAAGGGGTCTTATGGAAATCGAGGGAAACCCTCGAATTTTATAGGCAAACCTATAGCGATTTGGGTATTTTTTTATTAACTCGTGCATTTGCGTCCGAAAATCACCATTTGGTGAAGTGGAACTGATGATGGAGACCACAGATGGCCACCGGAACAACATAAGTAATAATAAGTATTTAACGGGTTGCGATTCGATTAGGTACTTTAATATGGTTCCTAAGAAATTTATGCTCGTCACAATGCATATGGTGAGTGGCAGTTCTCCTAGTTCTTACCAGGACATCTCCTCAACAATTAACGTCCCAGCATCGGGAAGAGCAATATTTTGTAAAAGGTGATGAGCAGTTGACTTTGGGCTATTGTAACTTAGATAAATTAAAAACTGACCCACTAAAAAGTGAAAATAAAAAACTTTTTGTAAAAAAAAATAACTGACTTCCAAAAAAACACTACAAAGTGAAAACTAACTTTAATTTTGGGAGTTGGTGGCAAAAAACTAAAATACAGATCCAAAGACACCGACTTCCAAAATTAAAGTTATTTTTCACTTTGTAGTGTTTTTTTGGAAGTCGGTTATTTTTTTTTTTACAAAAAGTATTTATTCTTCCACACTTCTCGTATTAGTCGTTATCTCAGTAGTCCCCTCTTTCTAGCCATATCGTCGTCCACACAGTACATTCATCGTTTCTTTGTTCTTCCCATCCAGCAGCCATCCACATTCATACTCAAAACTTTCCTCACGACATTTTCTTTTTATGTATTGTTGGTTGTACTGAAGACTGCGGAATCGAACTCAGGACTAACTGCTTCTCACACGGGTGACTGTACGTCGCTTGGTCACGTGTCACCAGTCCTCAGTCTCTGTATATTTTGGTTGCTGAGACCATAATTACAAACGTAGTATACAGGGAAGTTATATTATAAAGAGTTAATGCGGGAAATAAAGTGAATTGTGCTATACTGCGATTCTGACCCACCAGTCGATACCCAAAAATGCAAGGCTGGCCAATTTGATTTAAAACAACTCTTTTTGCACGATACACACTTAATAATTCCGTCTAAGAAAGGTGATAAGATTCTTCGTTACCATTCCGACAATACATTTCCACTGCTGTACATAATCGCAAAAACATCTGATCCGGTGCTTCTTGCATTCCTTGATCTATTAAAAAAAAGTGTTTGCTTTAACAAAAATCTTGTTTAATGTGATCACGCATTTTGACTCCATAGGAGCCTAACAAGATCTTGACATCTGAAGCTAGGAGAACTTTGTTAAATTATCTTTGTTCCGTCAACTAAGTAATTAGTTAGTTTAATTACGGGTAGTTATTTAATTTAACTCAAATGTTGGCCAGTTTAAGAATGATATAATGCTAACAAGTTGCTTGTTACCATCAACTTAAATAATTATTTGTTAAACAAAAGTGAAGAAGTAAAATCAAACAAAGCATGTATGATGTAACAAAGACGGGTGATTATTCTGTACATGTCACATTGTCGTTATAAATAAAATGAATTTGTTCTGGCAAATATACTATCATGTTAATAGTAAATAAATAAATAATTATTCCAAACATTTTAATGCCAACTAAGAGAAAATGTGTCTTAGTTAGCTCGCATTTTTGTCAGTGTACAATCGTGCAAATAATATAACTACTATCCGGGCCGTAAGGTCACGTATCATGCCGCCTGGTGTCGCTATGGCGTGCACTTCTCAATTGTTACATATCGCACTTAACATGCCGCCTGGTGTCGCTATGGCGTGCACTTCTCAATTGTTACATATCGCACTTAACCAATTTAAGCAGTTATCCGTTACGTCGCGCGTCGTCCACTTACAAGATTCATTGTTGAGGTCGATATGCTTCATATGTACTGCGTTTGATATCTACCTGCAAAGGAGCGTGATGTTCGGTTTGAATGTTTTCGTTCTGGATCTGAAAAGATTTACAATATAAATGTAATTCTATTCCTTTAAATGCAAATTAAGCTTCCAAATGACTGTGAACTATCGAGACATTTTTCATGATTTACATATACATATATTAATATATATTACTATTAACTTATGTTAATCGTGAAAAATATATCGATAGCGGTACGAAAGTTTAGCTAAAGCGAAAGGATTTACTTAGAAGTAGCTATAACCCCCGTCTGAACCATTAGAGCGAGCTCATTTGGCAATAAATAAAAACGTAATATTTAGATCATAATGAACCTTAGTGACTGAAACCAACAAGGAATACATTATTACGAGTTTATCGCTGGCATTGACGCAAAAAAGATTTCCAACCTAACATTGTGTTGGTCTTGACATCATAATTGGTCACCGTAAATTCAAAACGATCCCTCAATAATTATTTGATTTCAAATTTATCATTTCAACAATATTTCCATCCAACAGCTTCGCCCCACCGACGATGACGGTGACCGTATCATCGGATAGGCGCGCCGATGCGCTTGCGGCGCAGCGGTGGGGTTCACCACGTCAAGTCACACTCAAGCGCAGTCCTGGCGCACCACTAGGAGTCAGCATAGTTGGAGGCAAGGTGGGTTAATATAAGAATCATATCATGCGGAAGTAAGGATTTCAGTATATGACGCCTAGGATTCCGTTATGACGCTAGATCAGCACAACACAGCAGTTAAGACAAGATTTATTGATAGCCAAATTGGCTCTATAATACTAACAGTATAAAAATCTGGGTGGTAGACAAAGGTACGTAAAAACCATTATCATCAGGTGAGATAGTGGTCAAACACAAGCCTATCAATAATAATTGGATTAATATAATAATTATACCTACAGCTTATACGGGACGACTTTAAACTGTATTTTTGTACAGGTTGACATAATCTCCAACCGCGATGGTGACGAAGGTGAAGAAAAGGCTATATTCGGTATCTTCATCAAGAATGTGGTGCCCGGCAGTCCTGCGGGGAACTGTGGGGAGTTACAAGTTAGTACCAGCTATTATAATAATATCAATCAACATTTATTTTGTTAAACATAGGTATGGTTACAGATAGTAGGTATTTATGTCTAAAATATTTTGTGCACTAAGTTTTGCCTATTTATGGCGTTGGTACAAAATTATCATAAACATGCAATTTAATTAAGGGGGCATGCCAATAGATTATATTAATAAAAAATAAATAAATTTAAAATATGTCAGATATGTAAAGAGATCATTACAACTTTAGATCAATAAACACATTCATACATAATCAATAAATAAAACCATAAGTGGCTAATTAGCAAGTCGGGATCGTCATACCTCTGTTTATCAGTAGTAAACTCAGTGATGGAGTAGTAACATCCATCTAAAAGGAATTTAAACAAAGACCTCATAAAGGATCCCAAACACTCTTTATTTCTAATAGCTGCTGGTATACTATTATATATTTTTGGGGCCATACCTAGCACACTTTTTCTGAAAAAAAAATGCGGTTTTATGAGACGTTACATGGATGGTATTCTGATAACGTCGAGAGCCCAGTTTTTCAAATAAATGTAGGTACCGAGGTATATCGTATAAAGAGTATGTAGGTACTTCAGTGACTGAAAATAAAGGCTTTTACAGACCAGCGCGACTCGCGACGCGACACAAAGGCACCGCTCGTTGCGACACGGGGGCCTTAGTGTCGCGTCGCGTGTCGCGCCAGTATGTAGCAGCCTTAAGAATGACGCCTGGAAGTGGTAATTATGGATGAAAATCAAACAGACTAGATCGATGTCTACGTAGATTTTGATTGTCAAAATTATGAAATGAATGGACTTTAACAATTGGTATGATCTTTAGCCAGATTAAAGTAAGTGAATACAGATGGCTCACCTTCGACTGAAGCAGCCGCTAAGGTTGCCTTTCCATTGGAGAAGTTAGATTTTAGAAAACACTAACTAATAAAATTCTAATAAAAGGACAGGACCCACAACATTGAGGGCTATATCCCTATTTCATTTGTTTTTCCTCTCCCTCCGCAATCCATAAATACTTTAGCAGCATTTGCACAGTTACTAAACACCAAAAAGGTTCTATCTTGACCACAATATTCCTAACAGACAGGCGACCGTATCCTCGAAGTGGATGGAGTATGCGTGAGATCGGCGCAGCATGAGCGAGCGGTGCAGCTCATCAAGGCAGCTGGCGACACTGTCACTCTGACAGTGCAGAGTCTACTTGCATGGGTATGTATACATAATATATTATATTAAGCTCGTTGTAAAACTTGTCTCAATCCATAAAGTTCATCCAAGAAGAAAAGAGAGTTAAAAAAAAAGTCGACTACAACTAAAAAGTTCAAAACAAGAACACTTTTTGACGTCTAAAATCTGCCATTTTGATTTTATAATAACAAAACCTAATCCTAGCCATCGCACGACCTCAAAGAATATACTACTCTCTAACGAGAGCACGACCTAGACAACTCGATGGACACCTCATGTATTAAAATCCATCCGGCCGTTGGGATGCTTCGAGGCTATAAAGAATCCCACATGAAAAGATACATAGATACAAATACAAAGATACATAGATACGCGTGATTAGCATAACCCTGTCAGTGCTGTCGTGCAGTCGAGTGATATTATCAGCAAGTAGTTGGTGGATCAAAAAATCTAATAGTGACCATACTGCCTGAGCCATCCTTCTTATTCAATCAAATGTTTGGCGCAGACTTATTATTTTTATAGGCTTTCGCGAGTAATTCAATAAGCCACATACGAAGCCAACTAAATGAATGCGAATGATTTATTTGCAGACAAACTTACGACAAAGTTTTGTTTTTAGGATTCCGTAGACAAATGCCGAAAATGGAATCTTTATAATTTCGTCATGTCTGGCTGGTCATATGTAAAATATTGTTATAACGAAGATCTTCGTTACAGAACACAGACTCTTCCGACGTGGAAGCATCTACGCCCCCCGCGTCTCCTACTCCTTCAGCCAGGAAGTCCCCGGCACCGCCACAAAAGGACAATAAAACACCGCAGCATGAGATCAAGGTAACTATTGCAGAGTATTAGTTCCATGTCCTTTGGGTGGATATGGGATAATAATGTTGGAATAAGCATTGCCTTAAGAGACCGGCGGCGATGGATGTGTAGTTCATACAAACGTAATACTAAAATAATTTGTAAATCAAACATATTCTTAAGGTAGTGTGTCCTTATTCCGATTGGAATACAGAATATCTAGGTTCCCAAATATATATTTTGAATGGACACTGATTTAAACAAGAGTTATGAGAAAATTAAGTTTTCTATAGAAATTTTAAATTCCTCATATCTCGTCTTTATATAATTTTCCTTTCAAAATATATATTTGGGAACATAAATACTCTGTAATCCAATCGAAATGAATACACACTACCTTAAGAATATGTTTGGTTTACAAATTATTTTGGTATTATGTTTGTATGAACTATGCAGGCTACGCTGGCCCCTTAAATCTCCATCATTATCATCTTCCACTCCTTGTCCCATGTTACATCTTCTTCCATTCTCCGCTATGAACCGTCATGCTATCATTTCGTCCATTGCCTTAAATAAGATAGAGTTTTTCATCTAAGTGGTTCGTTCTATTGCTTGGATCCGCTTTTGACAGTAGTTTCGTTCATTCACTCTTTGTTAAGCTCATGATTTGGTCCTTTCTCATCATCACCATTCTCTTGCCCTTATCCCAAATTATTTGGGGGCCGGTGCAGTATGTCTTTGTCTTCCATACTTATCTAGCCTTTATAGCCATAATATCATCTTTCACACAGTCATCCATCGTTTATTTGGTCTTCCTCTACTTTTGTAACCATCCACAATTCATATTCAAAACTTCCTTTCTTAACAACAGTGGAAAATGGGAAGATTCATGAGTAGAATTTTGTGGTTTTGTGTCAACAAGTGATAATACATCAGGAGTGTGAACAAAAATATGATGTAAAACGTTATAGAAATGCAAAAAGTATTGCAGATGAACAAAAAGCTAACCTTGAAGTATGGTCTCGTAAAAATAAAGACGGCCGTGAAAATGCATTTTTATTAGTTTCAAAGATATTAGACAGCATAGATGTAATTTATTTCTAGCTATACAACAACTTTTAATTACCTCTTAATTAAATCATGGCAGTCAGAAAACGGTCGAAATTTTTAAATGTTTAAAATTAATCGATGAAAGCGATGATCACCTAGAGAGTCTTTATTGCAGTTATTTATTGAATATCATTTGTCTTAAACTTAATTGCATTATGTCTAAAGTTTTCAAAAACAGCAATTCTTTCTTAGCTAATAAGTTATTCAAATAAGGGAGGTGTCTATAAAACAGAATCCTATTTAGAAATAGTAGACATGCCATTTTTTGGAAGCCACGTGCTTAAAAATACTTAAATGAATAGCGTGTGATTAACCGTAGATGCTAAAACTGCGTAGCTTCTGACACTTACCTCATAATCTCCTGTACAGATAACAGTAACATCAGAAGCTGACGAAGAGAAGGAAGCTGAAGGTGACCCGGAGAAACCAGTGGACAGTACACCTTCAGAAGAAACTGCTAAACAGGTGTACTCAGATGACTCCGATAGCAGTGACGAGGAAGATGAGAGGGAGCTGCAGGGCAGGACGTATTCTGATAAAGGAAATGAGGTGAGTAAGAGGGTAAAAGCCTTGACGATTGAGGGTACTTAAGTGTTACAGGCTTACGTTGGACAGCCCCATAACCAACAGTCACTGAATGGGGATGTTTTACCACAATACATTGGCATGTACTGTAATCGGATTCAGATTCAGATAACTTTATTTACGCAAACATGTGTGTACATTCAATTATAAAATAAATGCATGCAAGTTATTATAAGTACATGGAGTAGGACAGGATCGTCGGGGGTGTCGGGTAGGATAGATCGTGATTCGTAAGCCATAGTGCACACACACATTCATTATACATTTTGATTATGCAAATACCTACGCCCCAAGCCCCATATTTATACATGTTTACAGGTAAAAAGATTTTGACTGGTTTTGTCCAACACCATATTTTAACTTTCTGTGTGTTTTTTGCTGTCTGAAGATATACGAAATGAGGCACTCGCAAAAAATCACAAGATTGATGAGCTCTTGTCATCTATTCGAATTTTTTTTTTTTTTATTTCAAGTTTTATTACAGATAATTTCTAAAAATACTTGTAATAAAACTGTTGTGCAGCCTTCATGTTTGACCAGTGCCTATTCTAACTTCTTAACCAACAGAATTATAACCCAGACAAGGACAAACTTTTAATACTGGGGGAAAAAAACTGGTCCTTTTTTTATTAATGAGTTAAAATGTGTTGTTCTATTTGTTTTAAGAAGGTTACAAGATCTCATACCTCTGTTCATTATCCTCTAGATTGACCGAGCATCAGCCGGAGCAGTGAAACGCAGCAAAGAAGAGAAGGAGGCAGACCCCGAAGAAGAAGATGACTTCGGCTACACCACAAGTGAGTGGAAAGATACATTGTTCACTCTCGTCAACTTCTCGTTCTATATAGTTCATGTATACTTCTACGCGTGCCTTATTGAGCACAATAGGTGAAGCTTTTGTACTTGCAGAACAGAACCTTATTACGGAAAATATTTTATATGTTTAGGATATACTTTTGCCATTTCAACGGAACGTTAAATTAATGATTTGTGAATTAGCTGTGAAAACGTCTTCAACATTTTTCGTTTTAATATTGAAACTTATACATATTAGATGGTCAAAACTAACTTCAGATAAATTATAAAGACCTAAGTAAGGTTTTTCGGAATTTATGCATAACTCGTGGAGGTTGTATAAGTGAAAACGATATAAAACAAAGGTTTACGTGTTTATTATACTGAAACATAATTACAGGTAACATTGACTTCTGAATAATTAAAAACCTACGTAAGTTTTCACGGAATTAAAGCACAACTCATGCAGTTAATAAGTGAGTGGAAAGATACAGGATTTTTATCTCTCAAGGCGACGCGCGGTTTACTTGTGGTTAACAAGTGTACAAACACGCTGTGAATGTGTGTGTGTAAGCGCAGTAGCATTCGGTACCGTTCGAGACAATGGCGAAATCGGAAGTAAGTGCGTGTGTGCGTGTGTGTGTTGTGTTGACGCTACTCGTTTTCACGCCCAAATTCACAGCGTATTTATACATTTGGTTACCACAAGTAAAGTGCGCGTCGCTTCGTGAGATAAAATTACTATACATTGCAGTTATGTGATTATTACTTCTTTGTGCCATGACGAAGCCTTAAAAATATTAACCATAAGAAAAAGACTCAATATAATTCGAGCGAAAACAAACGAAATGCACTTTCACTTCCATTGCTTCAGCAATTACATTGACTCGTTTCTTAAAAAAAAAATATATTTAAAGGATTCTACGTGATTTTGACGATAATTTTAACGAATTTTATCTCAGTCTTCCCAAATCAATTTACTGTAGGAAACAATAATTATAAACAGAAATTACTTCCAATCTATACAATATACTACCCATAGCGGCCATAAAACACCAGTCCAGCACCCGCAAACCACCCAGGAAACGATTTTAACCAGCAGTTAATTATATAAACAGCATAATGTTGTAACAGAGACGGAAGCTTGTGGTCTTACCAACATCTGTGGTCCAAGGTTAATGACGGGTTAAATATAGGAACCCTGAAATGGTCACCTGATGTTAGGTATTTTCTGAGATTTTAGCATGGAAGCAGAATTATATATTTTTGCCACCTGGCATAAGTAATTTCTTTGTTCTGGTTAGCTGGTGAAATCGCCGAAACGTATGCCAAAATCACGAGCGTCAAATTGTGGATATTATTTAGTAAACACAACAATTAACACTAAAAAAACGAGCGAGCCTTACAGCGGGCCGTGCCAAAACGTTTGTGACAAGGCATGATAAATTATGTCTTGTCAATTTGTACTAGCATTTTAAGACAAAACGGCTTTATCGCTCAAACTGTGATCAAATGTGTGACTCAAGTCATGTTACAGTAGGCCGTGCTCGCCCTGCTGTAGTCGTTTGCGATGTGTAAACATCTGACATCTCAGCTACAGAAATTAACGTCAAAATTTAAATAAATCTATATACTGAATTATTTATTCGCATAATTATTCAATACCTAGTGGTGGGGTGGTGTTAGTGGTCACCCACTGGTCGAAAATCGACCCTCTCTAATTACAATACGAGTATATACAATATGTCACAAAAACCCAGTTGTTCCTTCTACCTACGTTTGAAGGATCGGTATACATACGTAATAAAGCTAGTCATTTATAAAAACTATTCAACAAAAATAAATAAAATAAATCTTTATTTATTAATATTTGTAATGTTCAACTGATTTCTAACCTCTTTCATTCTTTGATTTTGACTTCTCGACTATCCAATACTAAATTTTTTTTAATTAGAATTCCACCAATGTTGTCCTTGTATAATAAAAAAGAATAACAATGTTTTTATTGACATTAATTAAGGAGTTACATTTTAATTTGAAGCCCTGACTTCTGAGCTAGGTGGTACCTGTGTTACAGGAGTCAGTGTCTTCCCCTGTTTTGGAACAATAACAATACGAGTAGTATGCAAAACAAAAATTAAATTAACGTAAAATTAAAATTATAAATGAATGAATTTAGTGCATGCATGCTCTTGAGTAGTTTGTGTGCGCGTGTGTGTGTATTTTTGTTGTGTTTTGTGTGTATGTGTGAGTGTGTGGTATTGTGTTATTATTATTATTTATTTATTTATTAACTACGTTTACAAAAAACTTAACATAATGACTTTGCCCCGCAAAACCGTTTTCACGGTTTGTCTGTGGGAACAGAACACAATTATACAATTTTTATTTATAGTGCGGACACTTTAATTTCTCTAACTGAACCTCATATGTAACTATCAATTATCTAATCTTATGAATTAATTATTTTAAAATATCCCTAATCACTCATCCGCTCTTCCCCAACAATCTGCAAACCATTTTCCTTAGAACATCGTTTACAAATTCCTGAAAAAGAACTGCTTAAGTAACTTGGCAAATTTACCTTTTATTTCCTGACTTCTTATATCAGTAGGCAATTGATTGAGAAGGTATGGAACTCTTTTGTCAAGCGTTCGGTCGCCAAAATAGTTCTTTATTCTAGGTACATCAAATTTACCTGCTGATACCATCCTAGTTGCGTGGTTATGGGTAACTAGCGAGTGACGCCCCCAGCCAGCTGCCATGACTGTTAACCAGTAGTAGGTATTTATGTTTTAAGCTGATAGGAAGAATTTTGCAAATTTTAAATAATTTATACTTTTTTTTTATTTTTGGTTTGGTATTTTGACTTTGGGTTATAATATCTGAGAGTTCATTTGCCTACATTACTAATTATATTATTATTATCATAATTATCACGAGTATTGTACTTTAATTAAGTTTTATGTCTGTGGGTAATCCAGTGTTTGAAGCCATGTACGAGTATTTAGTTTAATCTTAGTTTTATTTTTTGTAAGTGGGTTGATGTTGAGAATTTTGTTTACTTTATTATAAATATAAGTAGCTAGGTAAAGGCGTTGCCGTCGAGCGGATGCTGTCTTACATTTGACTGAGCGACATACAGTAGACAAAGACAAAGACAAAGACAAAGACATTTATTCGTCGGATATGGTAGGTACAGAGTTGGATAATTTGGGTTATGTTCAAGACACATCCACCGCTACAAGCGGCATACGAATAGTAGTGATAGTTCTCTTATCTTTGGTTTGGTTGCGTGATGTACCGGTGTGGTTTCATGCTGTTTCAATATGAGATTGAGAAGGTATAGTTGTCTCACTGTAAGTACTTGACAAGTCTCATAAAGGGCTTTTGTAGGGAACCGGTACGGTTTGAAGGTCATGACTTTTAACAAAGATCTTTGGGCTCTCTCGAGGTGTATCATATAAGTTTTACAAGCACCTCCCCATGCCGTAATACAGTAACTTACGATTGACTGTGCTAGTGCTAGATACACCGCATGGAGAATTTTAAAGTCAGCCACTTGCCGCAGTCTCTTAAACGCCCATATAAGTTTTCTAACACGGGATGCAGTCTGTTCAATGTGGGGACGCCAGCTAAGTCCCTCATCCAGAATCACACCCAAGTACTTCATTGTCTTTTGTTGAGTAATTGGAAGACATGAGCATGGAAGACTGTTGTTGGGGTCACAGGAGTGTACTCTAAGGCTTATTACTGTACTGGTTTAATTTTGGCTAAAGTAAATTACAGAAATGAGGTTTTCAAAACATTAAGGGTTAGTAAGTTAACTTCCAGCCAGTGGATTATTTTAAGTAAACCTGTCTCTGCAGATTGCCGTACCGCATCCCAACTCTCTCCATGAAATATTAGTACGGTGTCGTCTGCATAGCTAAATATTTTACCGTTACTAAGAGACTGCTGGCATAGGTCATTCACATAGAGCAGGAAAAGACTCAGGGATAGGCAGCTACCCTAAGGCACACCATAATCAACTCGGGCTTCATTGCTAATGACCTCACCAACCTTCACTTTTTGTGAACGGTCATTGAGAAAGTCTGTAAATATGCTTAAAGCCCTTCCCCGGATTCCAGCATGTTCTAACTTGGTCACAAGGGTTGGAATACAGACAGTGTCAAACGCCTTGGCTAGGTCCAGAAAAACACCCAGACTTTTTTGTTTTTTGTCAACTTTTTCGGTCACATAATCAACGAGTTGATTAACTGCGTCTGGGTGCTTTTCCCGAACCTAAAACCAAATTGTGTGTCCGCTATTATTTTGTAGGCCTCTAGATATTTCATGAGTCTACGGTTCAACAATTTTTCCAATACTTTCGATAGTGCTGAGAAATCTGAAATAGGTCTATAATTTTTAACATCATCTTGGATTCCACCCTTGTGAACAGGTGTGATTAAAGATTTTTTAAAGATACGGGGAAAAACTCCTTGCTCAAAACAGGCGTTAATAAGCTTTGTTAAAGGTGGGACTAGTACTTCTTTGCCCAGTTTGAGGAGTTTAACCGGAATAGAGTCCCATCCTGTGGCACAATCATGTTTTAGATTATTAATGACTGACTCTACCTCAGCCTCGTCTGGAGAAAGTAGGACCATAGAATCCCGCGCAGGGGGTGTTTCAATTTTGTATGGGGCAAGTAAGGAATTTCGCTTTTTGATTATATTTTCTGCAAATTGCTTACCAATATTTGAAAAGTAATGGTTTATTTTCTCAATGGCATTAGGCTTGTAGGTTAATGCATACGTCCCTAAAAGGAACAACAGGGTTTTTGTAACATACTGTATAGTACTTTTAATTTTAAGTAGGTACTAATATTTAAGGAGGCTGTGCTTCGGTAGCGCTAAATTAAAATTTTCTCAAGTTCGCGGGTCACCCCTGGCGCTTTCGCTTTAAGAGCGTTTACACCTTACGGCATTTCATACAAAGGTCTAAAAAGTTAGTAAAGAAAATTTTCGAAATGTCTTATTTAAAAACAGATAACTGGAAATCTCTGTTTCTATGAAAAAATTAAAATCGGTATAATTTGGCTGTAACACTATTTTTCGAAAATGTGAACTTTGTATCCTGCTTATGCTTACGTTTCATTAAAATCGGTTCAGTCATTTAAAAATCAGTTCAAAAAACACTTACACACCTCAAAAATAGCATAAGTTTTAAAACTAGATGAGTTCGGTGTTTCCTATCTGACTACTCTTAGGAGAAATGCCCAAAAAATTCAGAGGTCACAGTCTCTTTTTTAATGTCTAGACATTTATTTATTTATTTAAATCACAATTTGAAAGTTTGTATGAAATGATGTAAGGTGTAAACGCTCCTAACTTATACGTACCGACGGATCAATTCTATAGGTACCTCTAATAATGAATCTTAATTTACGATAAAAGTTTTCCACGATCGATTTTGCAAAGCCTCTGACGGCTTAGTACCTATTTACAGCTCGCCACGTTTTCGGGAAATATTGGCTGTAAGCCTTATTGCAGTTGTTCATTTGATCGCAGTAGTTTCAGCGTGCCTGGAGCATAAGACTTGTTTTTAGTTGAGAGACATGAAATACGTTACCGACAATAATTAGATTCGACAATAATTTATGATAAATTATATTTCTTTTTATGAATTGGTTCAAAAAACACTTATACACGACAAAAATAGCATAAGTTTTAAAACTAGATGAGTTCGGTGTTTCATATCTGACTACTCTTAGAAGAAATGCCGAAACAATTCAGAGGTCACAGTCTCTTTTAAAGTCCAGACATTTATTTATTTATTTAAATCACAATTATAACACCTTTACAGACTCATCCAAGGCGATATAACATCACCTTGGATGAGTCTGTAAAAGTCACAATGTCTACTTAAGCAGATTTTTACGAAATAAATGACCAAGGAAAATTACACCCAATTGAATTAAATTTTATTATAAACATGACATTCAATCATTAGCTATGCCATTTGAATGAGTCTCGGCAGGTTTTTAGGGTTCCGTACCTCAAAAGGAAAAAAGTAACCCTTATAGGATCACTCGTGTGTCTGTCTGTCTGTCCGTCTGTCACAGCTGTTTTGCTCCGAATCTACTGGACCGATTAAGTTGAAATTTGGTACACATATGAAGTTCTGTGATCCAAACACGGACGTGTTACGTTAATTAATTAATTTTGAATATGGAGGTCACTTTTGGGGGGCAAATTAGAAAATAAAAAAAAAAGTTTTGCTCAAAACGATACAGTCGTTTGACATATCAAATGAAAGGGATTGTTTTAAGGATTTTATATATATTTTTTTATAATTTAAAAATACATGCTTTTGAAATTATTTAAGAAAATAGATGAAAAATTACCATTAGGTCAGGTAGGTAGGTTAATGACCATTAAGGGGGGGCCCTTATCTCCGAAACTACTGAGCCTAAAAATTTGATAAAAATACAGAAAATAGTTCTTTACTTACCTATAGATTACAGGAAAACCTATAAGAAGTCTATGATCTTAAAATAACATGGTAAATCACTCATTATGGTGCGTATAAACTTACATATACATTCCGTATTCATGTTTTCCAACTACAATGTTAAGTTTGTTCTTGGGATAAATTCATCCCAACTACGGAACCCTTCACTGTGCGTGGTCCGACACGTACTTGGCCGGTTTTTTCCCAAATATATCCTCCGAAACTGTAATACTGACATTATCTTAGTCACGCCACGTGAAGGCATTGCACATTAATGTCTGAGATGGTTTTTTGAAGAAAGATTTGGGTGGACCTGTCCAGTCAGTGCACTGAATTGTGAGTAATCTTGTTGCTCAACTCAGAAATTAAGGAGCTCTATAGATTGACCAAAGACTCGAGAATGCTTTTAGAAACTTCAGTGACTAACAGACTACGTAGGAATGAATCCTACTCTAACAACAAGAAAAAAAAAATTGTAAATTGTGATATAAATGCTGTTAAGAAGTTTACATCGGTCCCAAAAATATAAACGAGAAAAGTTAACTTTCTTACTTTTTGGGTAAACCGAACGAAAATACCTCTCTACGCGTTGTTGGAAGGATTTAGTGAAACTTCAGGGTTTTGTGGTGCCTAAGTTTATAACTTCAGTTTATGTATACTTACTTTGTACTAGCGGCTAGGGAAATTTACTTTTACGGCCTATTTTCGTTTCTTTTATTTTGATTTATAAAAATTCTTTATTTTGAAGTTTTTGGTTCTGGGTGCGGTCAAAAATGTTCTATGATGGAAAATATGCAGACTCTAAAAAGATTTAAAGTTAGTCGTAAATTATTAAGTAGTAATTATTAGTAAGTAGTAGTAATATTATCAGCCTTTTCGGATTTCCCTCAATTGACATCGAAGTTCAACATTTGTTGTGCATGCTTAACGTTTAATCCAATAGGTACTTTGACTCGAAGGACCAATTTTAACCCTAACCTTTTAACATTGAGAAGTAGTGCTGGATTTTTGCTTGCCTATAGGTAGCTTAGCTTGCCGGTATTAACCCACCAGCTTTATATTTCAAAGAAAAGATTCGCAGAACAATAACAGTAGCGTTTTCAATTCTTTTTTTTTTTATATTGTTGTTATTGTTTTTATATTGTTTTGATTGTATTACTAATTTGTAACAAACTTAGTATTTTTCACGTTGGATACGACATAGAAAATAATGTCATGTTCATCGATAATGATGTTTATGTTGTTACAATTATAAGTTTCTCAGTAGCAGCCCGATTTTGGATTTGTGCCCGGTTGATGTCAATAGGCTCGCCCCATATTACATGGGACTTAAACATAAAGGCTCTTATATTACACACTCACACGACATCGCGGGCGCGACAGGCACCGACAAAGACAATTTCTTTGTCGGTGCCTGTCACGCCCGCGATGTCGCGTGAGTGTGTAAGAACATAACTGGCGCGTGATTTTTAGAAAAAAAAAATCCCGGGTGTCATACAGCGTGAAAACTAACTTATGAGTTATGACATTATAAGTTCAAAATACCAAAAAAAATTAATCATAGCGAGGTCGCATAGTAACAAAACTGCCGATAGAATCTTAGAAAACACATTTGAAATCATTCTTACACGTAGACGTTGTGTAGTTTGAATTTATTTCCATTTATTTAAATAATGTATCTTTTCACTGCTTGTTTTATTTGTTTGTAAAATTGTGTTAGTTTTTGTAAATAAACGTGTATATTTTTTTACAGGATGTTATTATTTTGCTTGCACTAACCGACCTAACTTATGTAGTCATTATGCATAGTATCTCATCATCATCATCATTTCAGCCGAATGACGTCACAGCTGGACATAGGCCTCCCCTAAAGGGGGATTTGCCATAATCGCCACGCTTGGCAGGCAGGTTGGCGATCGCAGTATGGTGTTAAAATGCATAGAGAACGCTGCTGCCCATTCCCCAGTAAGTCCCTTAGTCGCCTTTTACGACACCTACGGGAAGAAATAACACAAACTCAAACTCAAAACATTTATTTCAATTAAACCTATTACAGGCACTTTTGAATTGTCAAAGAGTCGGTCAGTTAGTCAGAAAGTTGAAGCTATTTGCCCATTCTTCTCCATAGAGATGTATCTCTATGGAGAAGAAACTAAGAAACTCCAAGGACACTCTTTTAAATCAAGATATTACAAAATCCTGGGTACATTATTCTTGTCGCTTCTATATGTGAGAACAATGTAAAAAAAGTTAAATAGTTTATTTAAAAATCAATTCAAAATATAAGATTAAAAGATTACAAATAAGCCCTACACCCCACAGATTATTCCTTCAGTGAAAATTAAACTAACCCTTTTTATGAGGGTTTGTTATAGATATATCTAAGGTCAAAAACTTCTTCTCATGTAGTAAACAAACAAACAAACCATATTTCTTCATCATCACCTGTTTGCCTTTTCCCAACTATGTTGGGGTCAGCTTCCAGTCTAACTGGGTACTGCTGAATACCAGTATTTTACTTGGAGCGACTGCCTATTGGACCTCCACAACCCAGGGTTACTGGGTTACATGATATCCGTTGGTAAGACTGGTTGTCAGACTTCCGGGCTACTGACACTGTCAAAGATCTACAAACGGCAGCCGGGACCAACAGCTTAACGTGCTTTCCGAGACACAAACAAATCACATTTCCCTCCATTCTAAAATATAACTTCTCAAAGGACCATTTTTGATTTTAATTATGAAAATCGACATTAAAGGTTTTATTTAATGAAAATCCCTTACATTCTGATAATTAATCCACATGTTATGTTAAAGCATATATTTTATCAGTCAGTATTACCGATAGTGTTATCAGATACTGTAGGTTAACACTGTGATCAATACTACGCCCAGAATTAGTCAAGACTTGAAAAAATACATAAACATACCTATTGACACGACATACTGAATTAACTAACTAACTATACAAATAAATACAAAAACAAAAGGACACTTGGGTGTCGAAGTACTCGTCCGCATCGCTGTCATCCGGAAACGTCTGCAGAAGACTGACAACATTGCCACGTTGAATGGCAATGCTAATTCTTTGCCCAAAGATAGAACCGAGAGTTACTGATCGAAAGATGAAAAGAAAAGAAAAAATATTTATTGAGCACAAACAAGATGCATATTACAAAAAAAATTACAAAATACACCCACTAATACAAAGTAGCCATATACTTCGTATTCAAAACGTTAAGTTTGACAATGATGTTCACTGTTTGATGTCCGGGCAGGTCACAATTTAATGGGTCTACACCAAGACCAAAGACAATATACACATTGCGTAATTACTATGCTTTGCGACACTTGCAAAAGACAACAAACAAAGAAAATAAAATGCCGACTGCAGTGCGGAAATGATCGCATTTCTGTGCGTCCTTTAGCACACGATAATACACTGATTACTCAACGGGGAAGGACTGCCTTTCTAATAAACTTTTAAAGTTTTAACAAGATCCACCTACAATTTTCCTGTTTTTTGTAATGCTTACTGATTATTGAAGTTTTCTTAAATATCTAACGTAGCTGTAAGCTAGGCTAGGGAGGTGTAGGCTCGCCACCTATTACATGGGACTTAAGAGGCCGGCGATGGATGCGTAGTTCATAAAAACGTAATACCAAAATAATTTGTAAATTATACATATTCTTAAGTAAGTGTGTCTTTACTCCGAGTAGAACAGAGAATATCTAGGTTCCCAAATAGATATTTTCAATGGACACTGATTTAAACAAGAGTTATGAGAAAAATAAGTTTTCAATAGAAATTTTTGTCTTTACTCTGATTAGAATACAGACTATCTAGGTTCCCAAATATATATCTTCAATGGACACTGATTTAAACAAGAGTTATGAGAAAAATAAGTTTTCTATAGAAATTTTAATTTCCACATATCTCGGCTTTTTATCATTGTCATTTCAAAATATATATTTGGGAACATAGATATTCTGTAATCCAATCGAAATAAATACACACTACCTTAAGAATATGCTTGATTTACAATGTATTTTGGTATTACGTTTGTATGAACTACGCATGCTACAACGGCCCCTTAAACAAAACTGGTGAAATGTGGGGGTTCTATATGTGCACCTCTGCCTAACCCTTCGAGGAATACACGCGTGATGTTATGTAATGTTATGTGTGCTATTTGATTTTTGACAAGATTGACTGCATTAGTATTGCAGTTTTCTTAAATATCGAATGTAACTGTTCGTTTCCAGTTTTATCAAATCTGCATGATCTGTACCCCAAGTGTAAGTTTGCAAGTGAGTAAACGTAACTAGCGCGTTTGCGTTAACATTTTTATTCTCACTCATATACTCTTAGCATTATGATCTATCGGTCAAATTTTAACGCAAACGAAATAGTTACGATTACTCTCTTGCAAACTTACACTTTTTTTTTTTTTTTTTTTTTTTTTTTTTTTTTTTTTTTTTTTTTTTTTTTTTTTTTTTTTTTTTTGGGTGGGAAATTATCAAATAACTTCTCCCGCTCTGGGCGGAGCGGGAGGGCGTGTCAGACTTTTACTGACTAAAACCCACCCGTATTCCTTCATTTGCCTGTGTGCCAGGGCCACGATATCCCTTTCGGACAAACTTACACTTGGAGTACCGTTCTCATCCCTCAACTTCTACACCTACGAAAGTCAATCTCAAACACGTAAGTAATCAAGGCCGGCTCTCATCACTCCCAATCTCGCAAAATGATTCGTTATTCAATGGAATTATGTAAAAATACATAATTAATCAAACACACGCAACACACCGCGTACACCTGTTCACCGTATTGTTTATTGAGAGCTGACCTTCGTCCGTCAAAAATAGATACTTAAACACATAACATGAAACATGCAGACAGAAGGACCAGACTTAACGAGGTTCATTGTTGAATCTTTCTTAACAAACTTAATACTAGACAGGCAAATGATATCCGTTTGGTACCACCTAGAACTAACTACGGAAAAAAGAGCATTCTGTACGAAGGAGCCCAGAATTATAATAAATTACTTAAAGACACAAAAAAGGCTAAAGCTTATTAACGTTAAAAAACTACTGAAACGCCACATTTTGAAGGATCTTTCACTAGTGGAACGATAAGGATAAATTTGGAAATTTTACTCACACTACGAAAACTAACCTTAAACTAAATAACCTACACGACCTTACTCCCTACGTTCCATTTTATTTGTAAAATCCTAGAACGATGTGTGAAACTGTTCAATTATCACTTATTCAAACGCACTGTGCCATAGGCCTTAACAAACTGGCTTTGTACCGCAGCATATACAAAATCTCCGCTATCATTTTTTACATCTACCCTACTAAAAACACTAATCGGTTATTTTATTTACTTATTATTGTATTTTTTCTGTAAATGATTAATGTAATCTTTTGAGAAAATAAATGTCTTAAACCGTAACCTTTGACGAGGAAATTATTACCTCCGAAAGAGTGTCCGTGGAGTTTTTTGGGCAACTAGCTTCATTTTTCTAACTGACCGACCCCTTGACAATTCAAAACTGCTTGTAATTGGTATATTTGAAATAAATGCTTCGAGTTTGAGTTTGACCTCTTCTCTGCACGTGAAAGGAATAAAACAAGGCTTAGGTAGGTATTCTTCTTTCTTGCCGACGTGAAAATACTTGCAAATCTGTGCAGGTTAGCAGTAGAGTTGACATTAGATTTCCGAAGAGATTACGGAATCAAGCAAGTCGTCTTACCAAACGTACTTAATGAACCTAAACTAAATGTAATTTTTTGAGGGATAATCCTACAGTAAAGAATGGAAGAAATGAAGGAAGGAAAATAAGTTTATTTGCCACAAAAACATGTGCGTACAAAAAAGATAATAAAACAAACAAACAAAATGATTGACTGCATTCACATATTTAAATCGTCCGGTATAATGTTTTTCCCCTTCAATATAATGTGGTATTTCTTCATTAACTTTAATGTACACGCACGTACATTCAGGCATCGATTTAATTCGATGTAAGAATGAAAGTTACATTAGATCGAAAGTCAGAAGGATTAGGAAACTCGGGACGGTATTTACACGAAAAGTTATTTCTTAAGCTGATGCAAGAGTTAACGAATTATGCTAATATTCTGCTTATTTTATTGGCAACGTTAAGAAACGTTTGATGAGGGGAAAATGTTGCAATAGGTATACAGACGTTGAAGGAGCTGACTACCTTCGGACTGGACCTAAGCCTGATTGAAGCATCATGACTCGAACCAACTTCATTGCGAGGCATTATCATCAGTAATCAGTCAATCATTTCATGCTTATGTTGAGATTGACATAATTATACTGTACCTACAATTTTATAACCAAATAGCTGTTGCCCGTGACTTCGTCTGCGTGTATTTTGTCATTCATATCTTTTTTATACAAATATCCAGAATTATAGGTTTATGTCCTTCTCCAATTCCTTCTCGTATCCTTGTGTGAAGCCCAAAAGGCACTATCTCTCTCAGAGTGTATTAAGGTCAGCAAAAGGGTGGAGTTTCTTGCTCATTCTTCTCCATACGAAACTACCTTTTCGAAGGGGCAGCTATAATCACTTCTATGTATTTTTTTCTGTAAATTTTGACGTTCAAAAGTGCCTTAATAATTTTTAATTGTTTTTATTTCATAAGCCTAATACGTAAGGAGATAAAAAGGGTTAACAATGAATTACTTAAGTAATTACTAAAAGTAATTTGACTTAATTACTATAAGGATCTTACTTAGAGTTACTTCTAACCCTTTTTCTCTCCTTGTTCAGGAAACAAAAAAAAACGGGGAAAATCGAGCATGAACTTAATCAAGTAAATGCTCGATTTTGTGATACTCCTGACACCCAAACTACGACGTGTCCTGTATCACAGATGTCAGCGTTCCTCCCTGCCTGGCATATTGCGAAACCTAACTTATTGTTTAAATGTTGGTGAGCTTAAAAAGAAAATCATTTAATTTAGGAATACAATAACCTACTTTATACTACCCATTTTATCTCTGCTGTGTGTAATATCTGTGTGTGGAGAAGTGAATGTAGTGTAAGGGTTTGTGTAGTGAGTTTGTGAGAGTGTGAGAATGTGTCAGTTGATTGGTTCTGGATGTGTGCGTTTAGGAGTGTGTGATATAATTATGAAATGTAGATTAGCCAGTGATGCTAGCCAGCAAATTCTCAGTTTTCTGATTGTTATGAAAAGTGAGCGTTGATTTGACTTTGACTTTATCAAGATTATTTCGTTTTAGGAGTGAAAATGTAACAGACAAATACTACTGAGTTATTTTCGCATTTTTAATATAAGAACCGATGTCACACAAATCGGAAAGATTGAAATACAAAGATTAGGTTGATGTATTCAGGATTAACCTAATGAAATAAAATATTTCCGAAAAGCGCGAAATACTCCAATAGCTTGACAATTCGTGTCACAAGACTATTCCTGACCCACTTTCGGTTTCGACTTCTATTATCTTCTCAATAATTGATATCATACAGATTTATGAATAGAAGTCTATTAATAAATTCTTTAATAACAATCCTTCTAACATTAGAATGATCGTGAATGTTTTTTACAGCTACAATCTGAAAACATCCGGTTTGTTGTCGAAACTACCGACAGAGTTCTATTGCGCCACTTCTTCTCTGCGATTTTGTGACTGTCTTTTGACATTGACATAAAAAAAAATACTTATTAATATTTTGAATAAATTATATTTTGTAAGCTCTATCTTCCCGCTGATAGACTAATCTTTGATGTTACTCACTCTATCTTCCCGGTGATAGACTAATATTTGATGTAAGTCACTCTACCTTCCTGTTGATAGACTACTCTTTGATGTTAGTCACTCTATCTTCCTGCTGATAGACTAATCTTTGATGTTAATCACTATCTTCCCGCTAATAGACTAATCTTTGATATTACTCACTCTACATTCCTGCTGATAGACAAATTTTTTATGTTAGTCACTCTATCTTTCCGCTGATAGACTAAACTATGATGTTAATCACTCTATCTTTCTGCTGATATACTAATATTTGATGTTAGTCACTCTATCTTCCTGCTGATAGACTACTCTTTGATGTTAGTCACTCTATCTTCCTGCTGATAGACTCCTCTTTGACGCGTGTCACTCTACACTGAGGTATTCTTATATTCTGGCGCAAAATATTATATGAATTTATAAGACGTTTTACGATGCTTAGACTTCGAAGCTTATAGTAGTGATAAAAAAAAATAGCTCTCCAGACCGAATTTCGGCCATGGCGGCCAATCACAGTGGAGACCAGCCATCCAAGCGGGAGATATTATAGTGCACAAGTGTGTGCACCGACACAGGTGCACTCTCAATTCCCTCACTCTCATAGCCAATTATGTCTACACCGAGACACTGGAGCTTGGTGCTCAATAAAACATAGAAGTTTTACTTTAAACAATGAATTTAATGGATAACTGTATGAAACGTTACAGTTCGTTTTACAATGATTTAAACAGTATTTTTAATATAAAACAAAAATATATTGTGCTAACTGGTACGGACCGATGTTCGTCCGTCTGAGAGCATTGACAATCTCATAAATCGAAAAAGTCAGGTAGATATTTTTCCTTAGCCGATTTATTATTTAAGTGAACTACCGTCACTTATGTGCGCTTTATCAAAACCCGTTAGCAGCAAATTGACACAGACACTATAAAGTCACTAAAGGATCAGGCGCAAACGTCTTCCCCGCCGTTAAAAGTCTCCGGCTTTTAACTCTCACTCGATTAGGTGCTCCGTTGCTGGTAGAGGGCAGAGTCGCTTGAAGGGCCTTCGGTAACTTCCCTGTGTTGTTTGAACATCTGCTACTCGACATACTCCATCAGGACCATTAAAGAGTTTGCTGATTCGGCCCATTCGCCAGCACAATGGTAGTAAGTTGTCTTCCTGAAGCAGCACTAAGTCACCAACGTTCAGTGGAGTATCAGTGGTGCGCCATTTTGATCTTTGCTGCAGCTCCGCCAGGTACTCCCTCTGCCATCTCCTCCAAAAGTGCTGCCGGATTTGTTCAAGTCGTTGGTAGCGCTTCAGTTGAGTGGAATTGCAGTTTTCTAGGCTCGGTGAAGGCAGCGCAGTTAGCGGCCGTCCAAGCAGGAAGTGCCCTGGGGTGAGGAAAAGGAGATCATTTGGAGACGAGGACATGGGGTAAAGTGGGCGACTATTTAATATGTCTTCCACTTGTGCGAACAACGTGGATATCTCTTCAAAATTTAAATGCGTGTTGCCCACTACACGTCTTATATGATGCTTAGCGGATTTTACCCCGGCCTCCCAGATACCACCAAAGTGGGGAGCGTAAGCAGGTGAAAACAAAAATTTAATTTCTTCCTCGTTAGAAAAATCTGTAATTGATTGGCGGTGGTGCTTCAAAAAGTCGCCAATTTCTTTGGCAGCAGCCACAAAATTGCGGCCGTTGTCACTTAAAATTTCAGTAGGCTTACCCCGACGGGATATGAACGTACGCAGGGTAAGAATGAAAGCGTCCTTCGAAAGATCGCTTACCGCTTCCAAGTGTACACACTTGTACCTTAAGCAAACAAAGATGCATAAATAGCATTTTATGACTCTTGATCCACGACCCTTCCTATTTGAGACAAAAAAGGGTCCGGTAAAATCCCTCAGCGTTTATTGACTGAGATTATGTTACGACCGGAGAGACCAGCAACTAATAGCCTTTTTTTTATAGTGGTGTGTGCTAGCTAACATATGGCAAATAATTTAATTTAATGTTTTGTGTTGCATTCTACATTTTATTGTATAGATTCAAGTTTTATATATGAACAGACAGCTGTGCTGCTGGGGAGTTTGTTGCGCCACTTCTTATTCCCAGCTCAAGCAGTAGGAAGTGGTGAAGGGTGGGCGTTTTTGGGGGACTGTCTCATGTAATTTTTTACGTTCGAAAAGTGCTGATTCTCAGCCTACTTTGAATAAATAACTTTTGATTTTGATTTTGATTGAGCCCGGAGTTTAGAAGTTGGCAGTGTGATGCCCCCGTGGCTCGAAAAACACGTTAAGCCATTGGTCCTGCGCCTGAGAACTAATAACTGTCAATCCATAAAACTAATGATAACGTCATCACTGAAATACGAAGCAAACATCATAATAATTATTACATCACCATTTTACTCTTTCGTTTATTTACAAAAAAGTACATCTATCAGTACCGGAACTCTTCCTTATAAACAAACATAGTTTACGACTCACATAAGATTAAAATTAATTCGTCAGAGTACATCCACGGCCGTCTGTCTGCTGAAGACTGATCTTATGAAGTATCGTCAGAATGAAGATATGTAATATTTTATTGTGTCGTAAAAATGTAACTACGTGTGTGCTGGAATGCTTTCTATTTTTGTTTTGGAGTATACGGATGGTACGAGCAGCGAGCATGGTGACGAACATTTTACATACTTCTCTGTAGTAGGTAAATTGTGTTATTTCGCGTAAATAGAAAATTATGACGTTTCTATGTTCTATATTAGCGGGTTTGGTTTCCGCACTTAGTCCTTCATGTGGGCCATTGTGCGTGGGCCATAGCGGCTGTCGTTGGTTATTCCAACCAGCCCACCTCCCTCCAGAAGCTGATTAGGTCTCCTGGTCTGCTTAAGATATCTGTGAAGGATCTGGGTGACCCGAGGGTTTCTGTTCTGATCTGGGTGACGCCTGTGCATTCAAAGAGCACGTGCGCAACGGTTTCTGCATTATGACGTTAAGATTAGTGGGTATTCAAAAAGCTAAACAAATAACTAACAATAATGTAATAACGTTTATAGTGTTATAAAGAATTGTGGCTACAGCGATTACTTATGTAAGGAACACTGTCGCTGCAACCATCATTATTTTATTAAGGCGAATATCCGTTTTGAATAGCATGTATTTAGAGCGACTTACAACAAGCGGTGTCTACTCTAGAAACAAAACATTTTCCTACTAATTCTCTTTTTTAAGCCAAATCAGAATTGCAACAGTCCTCATACTTATGTTTTGGTCCTTCGTCACGCACCGGTTAGAATAAAAATTACTTACTTCTATTTATGTTTAGCCTATGTTGTCACACTACAGGACAAAGACCCTTTCTCCTTTCCACTCCTCTCAGTCTTGAGCTAGTGTGGACCAATCCTGTCTGTAGGCGTCAAGCTCGTCTCGCCATGTTTGCCCGGGTCTGCCCCGATGTCGCCGGACGTTTTCTGGTACCCACATCGTGGTATATTTGGACGAAAAAGCGTAACTATTTTACTATGAAATGCAGTAAAAAAGGAACTGTTTCTATAATTTTAAAACTTGATGGCAAGAAAGTGCTATTACGGAAACTGTATTTCTAGGAATTACTCTAGATTCCAAATTGCAATGTGGTGCCCACATTAGAGATCTTTCTGGTAGATTAAGTTCAGCTGCATATGCAGTAAGAAAAATAAGGCAGTTGACAGATATAGCCACAGCTAGGTTAGTCTTCTTTGCTTATTTCCACAGTATTATGTCTTATAGCGTTCTGCTGTGGGGATCAGCAGCCGACGTGGATTCAATTTTCATTTTACAAAAGAGGACAATCCGCGCGGTCTATAGAATGGGTCCTCCTGAGTCCCTTAGAAACAAATTCAAAGAAATTGATGTACTAACTCCGCCTTCTCTTTATCTCTTAGAAAGTATTTTACATGATCGCAAAAACTTAGGCCTTTTTAAAATAAGAAGCGATTTCATAAACATAATATAAATACCCGAATTTAGATTAACTACAACAAGCAAGTCATTTATTATAAACAAATATCCGCTTTTATAACAAGTAGCCAAAGTCTGTTACAGAACTTAGCGATGGTAAATTCAAAACCCACATCAAACGTGTCCTTATCAAAAAAGCATAGTTATTATAAGATTAAAGACTACGTTGAAGACTAGGAAGTTTGGCATTAATTCCTTCTGCACATGTGGCTTCCCTGGTACCTCACAACGGCAAAAATATGTAAATGTCTATTAACTGCTGCCAAATTACCTACGATGTTTATTTGTATTTAATGTTTTTTACATACTTCCTTGACATAATCTTTTTTTTATTTGACGTTATATACCTACAATTTTAATTTAAACAAGGTTCTAACTTTTATTATTTTAATAATATGTTATATCGTTTTTTAATGTTTTGTTAATGTGAGAACGTTGTAGGCTTAATAGACTGTAGATTTTTAGACCATTTTCAATTTTTTTAAGTACCTGGTACTTTTGACGGGCCTACACTGTCCTCTCATAATCGTACCTATTAACGCTGTGGTTTGAAAACATTGTAAAAGCCAATTATTTTTATAAGAGTAACCGTGGAGTTTCTTGCCGGCTCACCTCCATAGGAAACGACCATTGGATCCGTGCACCTAGCTTCTGACGTTTCATAAGTGCCCCTGTAGGCATATTTGAAATCAAATATTTTGATTTTGATTGATATAAATGATGCGAGTTGCCGATTCTTCCGTTCCGTGTGTATTATACGTATGGTATGCTGAACATGCTGCCTAGCACCTGTGTGCATTCAAGTGAAACTTGCGCGAATTTGTGTGCCGCATTATTTTGTATGCTCTATTTATTGGCCCAACAAAATACCAACTTGCCGCGCTTGAAGGCTTCTACATACCAGCGCGACTTGTCGCGCGACGCGACACGGCACAAAGGCCCCGCGTATCGCGGGACGAGCGGTGCCTTTGTGTCGTGTCGCGTCGTGCGACAAGTCGCCCCGGTATGTAGAAGCCTTTACTCGGTGGAACCCAGATCTAAGATACTCATTGGTGACGTAAAACTGGTGGATGCTTCACAGTTTGGCCCATCGCCCCGCTTGTCGGTCTTCTACAGATTGTACTTCGGTGAGTGTGCCCAAGAACTCCACGACCTCATTCCACCGGCCCCCTTCTATTATCGGACATCTAGACGCACTGCAGGTTACCATCGCTTCCTTGTTGCTATTCCACTAATTCGCACTAAGCGTTTCCAAATGACTTTTATAATGCGCACAGCAAAAGAGTGGAACTCTCTGCCTGTGTCTGTGTTTCCGAACGCATACAACCCTAATCTCTTCAAAGTGACTACTCCGTCGTCGACTTTGTCTCTGTCACCTCTGCCCTAGACTAAGGTCAAGAGCAAACCCATCCTAAATAAAAAAAAAATTAAAAAAATATGTTTGAATATTATTTTTAGAATTAGATTAGTTAGCCTTGTGCTGGCATACGATAGACTTGAACCAAAACAAGAAAAAGTTTATGAAAAATGATTTCGAATGAAAAACTATCGTCGTCAAATACTAAAAACCGGCCAAGTGCGTGTCGGACCACGCACAATGAAGGTTCCGTAGTTGGGATGAATTAGTCCCAAACAAAAACAAACTTAACACTGTAGTTGAAAAACATGTTCTCCGATACATCGATATACGTCACGGTAAATTCTCCAACTGAAAATAAAAGATGGTCGACTATTACTCGTTAACTTGTAAAGCTTACTTAGCTGTGATAGTTTTCCTTTTAATTTCGTTATAATTATTCAATCTATCAAACGAGATGACATGCTTACCGTTCGGGCTGGCTTTATACCACTGCCATGATTTTTTCCACATATTCAAAAACAACCATTTAGCTGGCAGGGGCGGACACTTGACTCTAACAAAAAATAGCACTTTGAAACTACTCACTTATTAGTATTACGCAAACGGATCCCTAAATCTAAAAATCGTTTGGTTTTGGCAGACCCGCAATATTTTTGAATGACCTATCCAATGATACCCCACACCATGGGATAGACGAGAATAAAAATATCATCTCCGCTTCACGTGCAAAGGAGGTAGCCTAAAAAAAAATATTTTAAAATTATATTTTAAGTACCACTTTGTCGGCGTGATTAATATATATACCCATGCCAAATTAGAACTTTCTAGTACTAAGAGTATCTGAGCTAAGCTGGGGACAGACAGACAGATAGACAGACGGAAATGACTACGGAATCCTAAAAATGTTAGTAATATTTCGTAATACTAAATATGCACATCCATGTATTAACTTGTGAATAATAATATTCCACAGAACAAAGAGTAATTGGGCCAAATCACCTTACTTGGCTCGGTAATATTAGTTTTTGTATTGAGTACCATCTTCAGCTCTAATCTAGCTTTTTGGTTCTTTTTAATTTTGTAAGCAATCCACCAGCACCCTAATTGCGTAACACAGTTTGAATCAGAATCGGAATGATTTTAAAGTATATTGCTAGTCCATTGCTTCTTTTGTTAGAAAAATGTATCTGCTCAGCAACGTAAATAACGCAATGTATGTTGTTGAACTGTCAAATTGAATCCGATTCCTTCTGATAGTGTGTTACGCAATTAGCCCGCAGGAATGATTATATCGCATAAATGTAAATACTCAGTAATCGAATCTAAGTCTCAAAAATCTAGTTTTTATTAGTTTAAAGCGTAGCGTAGCGTTCAAAACGTCTACTATTACTAATGTATGTCGATTTGTATTAGTATTAGCATCTGTTTCACTTACACCAGTGTTTACATGTTCGCGCCAACTGTGGTATATTTAATCGAACTATAACTATCAAACTTTGGCAACTAAACTCTATGCATTACTAAATGGCCCATGAATCATCAGGAAATCATGCCAATTGAAATGCAATCGCTTTTTGTACCACGACTGTATCGCCCAAAGTGCGCTTACTGCTTTTGCGCTGTCACTGTTAAGTTGTTACCATAGACATGCAGTTGTATTTTATCTTTATTATTAATTACTTATACCTAATATTAAATAGAACTATATAAAAAACTTTTTTACAAAATGATAAAACAACCGACTTCCAAAAAAACACTACAAAGTGAAAAATAACTTTAATACAGAGATATATGCCAGTGACCTCGAGTGGTTAGCTTGCGTGTTCTGTACTGAGCTCACGCAACGCGTCATAAGTTCAGCCAGTAATAGGACTCGCCCATCAAGGAGCGTGTCCCCAATTTGACGCATTATTAATTTATTATACACAAACCAAAAGGTATTTTAATAAAACACGTATACTATAAGATCAATAATTATATTATATTTAAATTGGTGAAGGTTTCAGAAAAATACACTTGGTAGATTTTGAGCCATTCTCAGTTTATTATTCGCGTTAGACATAACTTTACAAATTATTTTCACTATGTAATATAAACATAATGCAAAATATTCACATATTAAGTTATTGAAAAAATGCACTAATTTAACATAAATATTTTTTTCAAATCACTAACACTACTCGTTTAGACGTGATCTTCAGTATAAAATCATTAAAAGTCGGTTATCATCGCCTTAATTTCGGAAGTCGATGTCTTTGGATCTGATTTGAATTTGAGCTTTTTGCCACCGACTTCCAACATTAAAGTAATTTTTCACTTTGTAGTTTTTTTTGGAAGTCTGTTGTTTTTTTTTTGTAAAAAGTTTTATTTTTGTTTTTCACTTGTTTGTGGGTCAATTTGTAATTTATCTAAGTTACAATAGCATAATGTCAACGGCTCATCACCTTTTACAAAATACCTATTGCTTTTCCTGATGCAGGACCATTAGTCTTACCATATTCATTGTGACGATCATAAATTGCCTATCAACCATTTTAAATACCTAATTAAATCGCAACCCGTGAAATACTTATTATGAAGTAGTTCCGGTAGCCATCTATGGTCTTCATCATCAGTTCCACTTTACAAAATGGTGCTTTCCGAAAGTAAATGCACGAGTTACCTACTATAAAAAATACATATAAAATTTGAGGATTCCCCACAATTTTCATCGGATCCCCCTCATCAGATTTTGACTTGGTGACACCTCGAGAGCATACCCTTTCAAACAAAAAAGAATTTTCAAAATCGGCCCACAATTTGACGGCGAAATCGGTGACCATACATAAAAAAAAACAACCATACAGACGATCATAATTATAATCTCCTCGTTTTGGGAAGTCGGTTAAAAAGCAAATTACATAAATTTTAATAACTTTGTAATCCAAGCTACGTGACCTACTGCTCCCGAGATTAATAATTAGTAAGGGCGTTATCTATGAGCACGTGAGCTCATTTACTTTTTACCCGACTTCGGGAAACCAAAATAGACGAATTAATTCTCACAGAAATAAAGATAATTAGTTCTGTAAGATGGCATATGAATTAGTTGTAATAAGTTGCATTAATGATGGCTTGTATTTCATCAAAACTCTAATAAATTCTTCCCATTTTGCGCTCCTAAAGATATTATTGAACAATCAATCTGCCCGCCTTTTCAAAACTATGTTAGGGTCGGCTCCCAGTCTGACCGGATGCAGCTGGATACCAGTATTTCACATGGAGCGACTGCTTATCTGACCTCCACAACCCAGTTACTGGGTAACACGATACCCCCTGGTAAGACTGGTTGTCAGACATTCGTGCTTCTGACAACCCGTAACAACTGTCAATGATCTACAAATGACCGCCGGGACCAACGGCTTAACGCCAAGGCCAAGGCGTCTTGGTTTGTAAAGATGGTCACCCACCCACGAACCGACCGCGGCAAGCGTAGCTTAACCTGATCGATCGACCCGTGCGTTTGTTATTACTTAGCCACAAGCCCCTCATATTATTGAACACTCTAAAATTATAATGATTGCGCCTCTTTTTGTGAACCTGAACTAATTCCTATTTTAGTTTCCTTCAAAATGGTTGAGCTGAATGGTGCTGATCCATGCGTTATGTTCGTGAACTGGCGCTGTCAGTTGGGACTGGTCATCTCTTAGCTGCCACGGCTTATTTTAATTATTTTAGTTTTGAATTGTTTTAGCTTTTTATCACGGACGCTTCCAACGTTTTGCATCGTTCTCACGTGTATAATTATTTCAACTTGAATGATGTAACCAATACTTTGTACCAATATTTTAATTTAAAAGGGTGTCCTTGGAGTTTCTTGCCCGTTCTTCTCCATAGGAACCTACTACGCTTTGGAATGGGCAACTAGCTCCTTATTTCTAACTGACCGATTTCTTGACAATTGAAAAGTGCCTGTAAATGGTTTATGGCAATCGGGACCAATCCAGGCGATCCCATATTATTTTGCAACGAATTCACTCGTAAACAATGAATTCCACACTGAAATTCTACCGTTCATGAATATTTCTCAGATCATTACCTAAATAATGTTGTATTATATTACCAACTTATATTTGCAGCTATGAAACACAATTCTTTAATTTGCTATTGCAATTTCAACTCTAAGCCGTTGTAATACAATTGTTTAGTTTTCCACATTCTGAAAACCAACCGCATTCAATATAGCTTTTGCTAACGAGCGAAAACTTCCGACCGGTGACGAATTTTCACGAGTTATCAACTTTTCCATATTTGAAAAGTACTTGAAGGCCACTTGCCAAGTCATAACTCACTCTATTGATATTAAAATATGGTTTGATGTCGAATGCATGTTTTTATTCATGCTTCTATTTTTTCCAGCTGAATTTGAGAACGGTGTTTTTGAAATGGAGCTTTATGATCGGGTGGTAAGGTTGAATGTCACTTGTGTGTCGTTGAATGGGGAACCACGTGTTTGGTTTCCCTTCAGTGGCACGTCAGCTATGCTCGAGGTCAGACGTCTCGTTTGACGATTTTCGCGCGTTTTTCCTTTTCACGCCGTATTTTCTTTTTCATTTATTTTCGCGAGTTTGTATTATGTTCCAATAGAGAATTCATTACGCATTAAAAAACAAGTGTTTGTGTTTAAAAAAAGTTATAATAAATAGTTTACAATGTAAACAACGTGTAAAAATTTGTAAATTAAATATTATGTTTTTATGGATTTTCAGTAAACGGTACAGTAACGTCATAATTATGTCATCATCAGTTATAAATAACATACGTAACGTATAAAAAATAATGAGTGATTTGAAGGAAGTTTTCCTTCCTTGTAAAAAATTAAGAACGCCCAGTAATAGTCACTAATCATTAACCCATGCCAAATACACTCCCGTTCTCCTAAATCGAGCCAGTGCAGCGTGCTTTTCCATTTACGGTGTAATGACCAAAAACATTTAAAAAAGATGAGTCAAAGAAAACGATTTTATGCAGTTTTGAAGCCGAAATACTGGTGATCATTTGGTGTCATCATTGTTCCAAATTTGAATTCGACGACAATTAAAGAATAGATAAGGAGCGCAAAAAATGCACGATGGCTCGATTTAGGGGTCGATATTAGTGTATTTATTATTATATTTAGTGTTATATAGTACGAAAGTGTTTTTGTTGAATTACAAAACTTTGAAAAATAATAATGGTACAGGCACCTACATGTAAAAATTTCTACATTATGAAACATCTAATTACATTTTAGTAACGGAACTAAAATGTAATTAAATATTATGAAGGCTTAAAAACACATCACACAAGAAATTAAATTACCGGTTGGTAAGATAATTATAGAAACTGGGAATAGTCTAATTATTTCACTACTAGCTTCTGCTTATGACTTAGTCCGCATGAAATTTTATGTTTTAAACTTTTAACATAAAATGTATCATAATGATACTCGGCAATACAGCGGGCTGAGCACGGGCATGCCAAGACGTTTGTGATAAGACATGATAAATTATGTCTTGTCAATTTGTACTAGCATTTTAAGACAAAAAGGTTTTATCGCTCAAACTGTGATAAAATGAGTGACTCAAGTCATGTCACAGTAGGCCGTGCTCGCCACGCTGCAGTAGTTTCCCTTTATAATAGAATTTCCTACATAAAACTCACAAATTTTACCTCTTTATAATATTAGTATAGATGAAGGATTTGTTTACAGACACATTCTATTAGAAATTACATAATTTACTGGTCAGTAAGTTATATGATAGTCTACAGCTAACTCACTGATCACTGCTAAAAACAGGCGTCCGAAACGAAAATAAGGAAATATTGCCAGAATGAGTTTTGTTTTAAACTACGAATACTTATTAATTATTTTAATGTGGTTTTCGTTTCCTCGTGACGTGATAAGCTATGTAATTCTATATCCATACAATCTATATATATAAAATTCAAAGTCCTGACTGACTGACTGACTGACTGACTGATATATCAACGCACAGCCTAAACCGCTGGTCCTAGAGACATGAAATTTGGAGGGTGTGTTCTTTGTAAAGAGTAGGTATCCACTAAGAAAGGGTTTTTCGAAATTATACCCCTAAATACCCGGGTGAAATAGGGGATGGAAGTTTATATGAAAGTCCGTCAGTTTTAAAGTTAGAATATTAAAATTTTGTGTTTAGGCTGACGATTGAAAATGAATTTACACATGTCTCAGCGTTTTTGATAATTCCACCCCCGAAGGGTTAAAAGGGGGAATGATGTTGTGTATGGAAAGTCCTTAATTTTCGAAGTAAAATCACTACATTTATTGTCTAGGCTTATGGTTGGAAGCTAACGCAACGGTGTTGTTAGAATTTGAACCCATAAGGGATGAAAAAGGGGATAAAATTTTATTTTTAATGAAATTTCTTTTTAAGTTAAAATCACTAATATTTCGGCTTATTGTTGGAAACTATAGGCATCCGCTAAGAAGGGATTTTTCGAAATTCAACCTTTAAGGGGTGAACAAGGGGGATAAATCTTATTCCTTGAGTTAATAAACCTGAAACTTGGCACGAATACTAACTTAAGTAAATTATAAAGTGTGACATTTTTGTTTTAACCAAAATAAATAAACGAATTTATAATTTTTTCAAAAATTGACCTCTTTTTTTTTGCGTGGGTAATTATCAAATAACTTCCTGATCAGATCTTCACCAAATTTATATGAGACTAACTTATAGTTATTACCTTTCAAATAAGAAAAGAACCGTTGAAATCGGATCTCATAAGGCGGATATATTCAGTAGCCCCTTTTTCGCCCCTTTTTGGAGGAATTACCCCGTCCAATCACAAATCCTCGACCACAAAAAAAAATTATAAAGTTGTTAAACCTGTAGACCAAGTTTCGTCCAGATCGGTTGTAAAATACGACCTGTAGAGGAGTAGCAACAAACTGACAGAGGAAAGCAAATTTTGCGACTTGAAGCAGAGACGGAGGGGCGACTAGAATCAATTCTATTTTTTTTTGTAAATATTGACGTTCAAAAGTGCCTTTTATGTGCCTATTTGAAATAAACAAATTGACTTTGACTTTGACTTTGACGCTTCGCTCGGTCAAAATCTCTCTGTTTTGTCAAGTCGTACAAACTGTGCGAAGCTGAGGCGGCGTTAGTATACATATTATGTATAATGTGACAATAAGATCATGACGTGTTTACTGGAGTTAGTAATGGTTTGGCTGCTCCGTGTACAAACTCAAACTTAAACCGTCTTATTACAAAACAAGTTTATCTTCAGACCCAGGTTTAAGTCATGGAGCCATTATAGAATTACGAACTTTATTCCATCTATAGTAAAGTTCTTATTACAAAACTGACAACTTAGTACCAAACTAAGTTTTCAGTTTTGTATAAATAACGGTATTTCAATCACAGTTACATTCTTATTTCAAAAACTTGCTCCATGGTTTAAGCCATGTCAAAATATAAATGTTGTTTTGTAATAAGACGGAAAGTATTTATTTCAATTACACCATTTACTAAATTATTTCATCACCACTTCGCTCAAAACGGTGAAGGAAAATATCGTGACCAAACCGGCACAAATATGTCCTAGAACAAAAAAAATCGAAGATATGTGACATTTACCAAGTCGCATTGGGCACACGTGGTGGATTATGGCCCACTCACAGAGAGGAGGCCTGTGGCCCAGCAGTGGGCACATTGTAGGCTGATTATGCTATAAACCATTTACAGACACTTAAAATGTCGAAGGAGTTGGTTATTGAGAAAGCATAGCAGTTTCCTATGGAAAAGGACGGGTAAGAAACTCGATGAACACTCCTTTAAATTATATTTTTACACTTACATCGTTAATTTTTACTGTACACCGAATGAACAAAAATATCAGTGCTTGTAAAGGATGTACAGCCAGCAAGCCTAGTGATAACAGCAATATACCTTTCTATCCGCTTATTATAACGGTTATTGCATTCCTATGTACATTTATGACCACTATTATGTAAACACTTAGCAAAATTCAAGTCAATCCTCGTGGAATAACGATTGCAGCTTTGAGAAAAGATCAATGTCATAATAGTTTGGGTTCCAAAATACTATGTTCGTAGTAAAATAAAATTACCTACAATCAATATGGTTGGAGGAAATCACTTTTAAAAGTTGCTAAGTATATATACGAGTATTAATGCTCGTGATTGTGCTGCTGAATACCGGTAATTATAACACAATATGTCTCCAAGACAATGAAGGCTTACTGCCTCATGGTTTAGCAGTAGATTGATTATCTGAATTTGTATATCATCATCTGCCTTTCCCAACTATGGTGGGGTCGGCCCCCAGTCTAACCGGAAGCAGCTGAATACCAGTATTTTACATGGAGGGACTGCCTATCTGACCTCCACAATCCAGTTACTAGATAAAGGCTTCTACAAACCAGCGCGACACGCGACGTGACACAAAGGCCCCACGTGTCACGCGACGAGCGGTGCCTTTGTGTCGCGTCACGAGTCACGCCGGTCTGTTGAATCCTGTTACCCCTTGGTAAGACTGGTTGTCAGGCTTTTCGGGCTTCTGACCACCCGTAACGGCTGTCACAAACGTCTAAGAATGACAGCCGGGACCCACGGAGGGGTCGCGACGGAGGGGGACGTAATGGGTGCTCATCCATAATTCTGGTCGTAAATTAACATACATTTAAATGGTCCTTCGCACCGAGGTTCATACAAAATACAGTCCAAATAGCATAACATTACCTTTTTCAAATACATGTCTGCATAATAATAGCTTCACATACAAAGCTAGTAATTTCATGCTAGTTGACCAAAATAATTCAAATTGCCTTGGACGGCATTTTAAATGATATCAACACTGATTGATTTGAGGCTAGCCTGGTATGACCCGTGTTCACAATGGGCATACTTCAAACATAATTATTATAAGGTTTATTTAAAATCAAAATATTTTATTTCACATAAACCTACATGGGCACTTATGAAACGTCAGAAGCTAGGTGCGCGGTTCCAATTATCATATGGAGAAAAGCCAGCAAGAAACTCCACTGTTACTCTTTTAAAAATAATTGGCTTTTACGCTACTGCTGATCATGAGGTCCTGCGTCCATTTCCCAGGTCAGGCAAAGTGGTATTGGGTTTTTCAATCTGGAATTTCTCAGTAGCAATCTGGAGTCTGGATTTTTGCTCGGTTGATGGCAATAGGCTCGCCCTCTATTACGTGGGACTTAAACATAACTGATGAAATGTGGGTATAGGACTATAGGGACACCTCTGCCTAACACTTCGGGGACTGCGGGACTTTTAATGATTTTATACTAAAGATCACGTCTAAACTAGTAGTGTTAATGATTTGTAAAAAATATATGTTAATTAGAGCATTTTCTCAATAACTTAATATGTGAATATTTTGGATTATGTTTATATTACATAGTGAAATTAATTTGTAAAGTTATGTCTAACGCGGATAAAAATCTGAGAATGGCGCAAAATCTACCAAACGTATTTTTCTGAAACCTTCACCAATTCAAAGATGATTTAATTATATATCTTTTAGTATACGCGGTTTATTAAAATACCTTTTGTTTTGTGTATAATAAATTAATAATGCGTCAAATTGGGGACAGTGCTCCTTGATGGGCGAGGCCTATTACTGGCTGAACGTACGACGCGTTGCGTAGCTCAGTACAGAACACGCAAGCTAACCACTCAAGGTCACTGGCATATATCTGCGTCTTAATAATATCATAAGTTTTCGGTTGTAAAATACGTCCTTTCGTATTTAGTACATACTAAACCACCCCTTCTAAACGTCCCTTTTTCTCCACAATTTGTGGTCCAATGTCTGTTTAATATAACACTATCTGTAGTATCAGATAAGATAACAGATTTCATTAAGATTTTTTTTAAGAGGATGAGCCTCATTTAGATGAGCAGGCGGTGTCGCGAATTTTTGATTGTATGTCTAGAAAATACTAGAGAAATGCATAGACTGACGCCTTCTTCCCATGGGGGTAGGCAGAAACTACAGAACGCCTCCTGGTACTATCCTTACATACTCTTCTTGCTTCGTTTACGTTCAAACATCTCTGGTCACGCCAGTTGCAAATACTTTGCACCTGAGCTTTTTGAAGAACATCACCAATAAGATCGCTATATGTCCTTCTGGGACCTTCCTCCGAGTTTCCGTTCAAATTTGCCTTGTAAATACCTTTTGTTAGTGGACTTTCATTCATCCTCTTAACATGACCAAACTATCTAAGCAGACTCTGGCATACATGGCAGAAAACAAATGTTATTTGGAATTAAAGCACTGAATACAAAAGAAGTAAACCATAGGTGTTTTCTTATAATAGTTCATGACGTGAAGTGTAACTACAATGTAGAACTATGTTCCGTTAATCGTAGAAGTAAATGGATCCATTGGTCCTTATTCAGCAGTGGACGTTGGCGGCCGATAAGGACCGCAGAATGCAATAAATTCTACCGTGTTCACTGTTTCGACAGGATGATCCATCAGAAGCGGTCATGAAACGTGCTGTTAATAGATGGTCATCATTATATTAATCCTTACATATATAATTATATTAGTATTATTTTTCTATGAATCCCTATATTATACTTATAATATAAAGATGTGAAATTAAGTTTGTTTCTCAATCACGCAAAAACGGCGGAATGGATTCGGATGAAATGTGGCACACAGATAGTTTATAACCCGTACCATAATGTAAATCCACACGTATGATACTTTGTATCCTGCTAAATAACATGGATTAACGACTGTTGTCAATTTATGTTAAAACTAGCTTCTGCATATTTAATTTCTCTCTGGATCCAATTCTGAAGTCCACGCAGACGAAGTCGCGGGCAGAAGCTAGTAGAATATAATTCTTAAACATGTCCTTTGATACTTAATTGTTTATTGGTCTTTCGAGCCGGATTTTTAATGTGGTCGTCAAACGCGTACCACTCAAATTAAAACTCTCTGTAACTTCTGGAATATGAAAAGTAATTCAACTTCAACTTAATTATATTCTTTGACTGTAAAGTTTTCTTGAAATTACCTATTTCACATTATAAAGATGTTCTTTGCATACATAACTGCTGAATGTTCGATATGATATTGATCCTATTGGACTAAGTGCTATGGGAATCCCTGAGGGGAGGCTATCATTTATTAAAGAGTTTTGTTGGCTAGGTACTTCAAATTGAAAGAATGCTCAGCTGATTATGGTTAGTTTGGAAAGATCAACATTGAAAAAGACCAATTAGGATGAGTGATTGATTGTTAATTGGTTTTCTTTACTCAAGGCATTCCTTGACAAAGACATTTAATAAGCTGCTGTTGTCTAAGCTTATTGAGTGTCGTCTGATGCTAATATTACACAAATGTTAGTGACAGTGAAATCATATTATTAGAGTGGTTTCTTGTTCTATCTCTTCAGCCCTTACCATTTGATTGATTGTCATAGCTTCATCCAAAGATTTTAAAGATAGGAAGGACAACGACTCTCTCCCGGAGAAGAAGCGGTCATCCCCTTAATTTCCACGGGGTGAACGGCTATAACAGAAAAAGTCAAGAGCCTTACAGTAGTCGCATATGATGTGTAACATCTGACCTCTCACCGCGCTAATAAGCAGCTGAGCAGCGGCAGAAATTAACCACAAAATTTAAAAAAGATAATTTCTGAAATATTTATTCCAATAATTATTCATTTGGCTAGTGGTCGCCCACTGGTCGAAGTTTTACCCCCTCTACCTATACTCTATACAGTATGTAACAAAAACCCTGTCGTTCCTTTTAGGGACGTATACATTTACCTACAAGCACAACATTGGTGGAATTTTAATTAAAAAAAAATTAGTATTGGCTAGCCGAGAAGTCAAAATCAAAGAAAATTATTAATATTTGTAGTGTTTAACTGATTTCTAACCTCTTTCAGGTTAGAACACTACAAATATTAACAATTAAATATTTATTTTAATTATTTTTGTTGAACAGTTTTTATAAATGACTTGCTTTATTAAGCATGTATACCGATTCTTAAAACGTAGGTAGAAGGAACAACAGGGTTTTTGATACATATTGTATAGTTCTTACTAATTCCATGCTGTTATGAAGCACTTACTCATCATCATCATCATTTCAGCCGAAAGACGTCCACAGCTGGACCTAGTCCTTCCCAAAAGTAGAAGGGGGGTTGCCATAATCGCAATGCTTGCACTTAAAATGCAAGAAAAAGCAGTTACTAATTTCATGCTATTAAAAAGTACTTTCTTATTCCATGCTCAAGCTGTCACTTTCTGTTACACACTTCCGTCCCTTTTCATGAAATCACTCACACAGGAAGTGAGAGTTAAGGCTTCTACATACTGGCGCGACACAAAGACCCCGCGTGTCGCATGACGAGCGGTGCATTTATGTCGCGTCGCGAGTGGCGTTGGTCTGTAGAAGCCTTTACACATTCATGTTACACATCAATAAACTTTTTCTGTTTATCAAGCGTGATAACAATTGATGACAATCCATTTCTATTGGAAAGCTAGTATTCTATAGAGTTTTCTCGAATAATGAAAGAACGAAAGAACAACAATTATTTGGCAACAGATCGTGAAACACAAAATATTTATGTGTTTACTATTCAATGTTTTAACGACGATGATGGTGTTTTTTGACGACAATTAAATGACCATTCGGGACTACCTGAGTTCCCAGACCCTCTACGAACCTACAGAGTGGCTAACTATTTGTATCCCGGCATGATCTGACAATATACACTGTCTAAAAAGGTAGGCACAGTACCAGCTGTTAATATATCATTTATTCAAATTTGGCTCCTAATCTGCAATTTTGAACGTCAAAATTACATATTAAGGGCGAATTTCACCAATGAAAACTGAGCGCGTTTAGCACATAAACTACGTTTAAGAGCTGTCACTGTCATTATTTTCTTTGTAATATTGACACTGACAGCTCTAGAACTCGGTTTAGAGGTGCTGATCGCGTTCAGTTTGGTGAAATTGGCACTAAGACATTCACCCAAAACGCTCGCCCTAAACGCCCTAAAGCACTAGGAAATGGTGAACCACTTCCTAGTGCTTTAGCTAAATAGAAGAAGTGGCTCAACAAACTCCTCAACCTGCTGAGTGTCCTAACCAACCAACCAACCGGTTGGTGTTTAACCAACTACCTACATGGTAGCTCAAACCAAAACTAACGAAGTAAAATATAGCTCATCGAGTTTAAGAAAACGTTCGGCTTTGTTGATTGTCATTTCTGCCACTCATACGGCATACTTAAGTGATAGTAACATAATACTATAACACCGCGCCTGTATACTCCTATGTGCAGGGGTGTAGAGTACACCCACATTACGCCAGAGACATTTAAGTCCCTTGCCATAGGGGACGAGGATATTGCCATCAATCGAGAAACTCCTGTAGAATAATCTCTTTGTCAACCTCGATGTGTAATATTTTTGCTTGGCTAATGTAATACATGGTTTTACATGCGATTACGAAACGAAAAAAGCTATCCTATCTGCTCACAGGGTATCTACAAAACGCGTCTAAAAGACAGCGGTGTTTCGTTCGTCGCCGTTGACAATTGACCCCAATTAATTTAATGCCACTAATCGTTCATCAGAATGGATCCGTTGCCGTATAATACATCTATTTATTACTGATAGACATGCTTTCAGTTAGTGCTTATTTATGTTTTAATATGTTCGGACAAAGGAACCATTGATTTTATTTACCAATACTCCATTTGAAATAAGATTAGACATTTAAATAAACTTTTTTTACAGTCCGTGCAACCGATTTTGACTTCTATTGCGTTGGTGGCATGATAAACGGCAGCTGTAAAAAACAGTTGGTTTTGTAACCACGTTTTTGCTGTTGCCAGACTTACTTAGTTATGCCAACGGAATTGAAGTCAAAATCTGTTGGACGGACTAAAAATGTTTATTTAAATTTCTAATCTTATTTCAAATGTAGTACAGTTCATTAAAATCCCAGTACCTTCATATTATTATGTTCACCTGCATATACATAGATAGTTAATGTTAATTCTTTTACAGGACTCGTTTTATATGTTGCAATTAAAAAAAAAATCAAGTCATAATCTCAATGCCTTAAAGTACATTCAGTTCGTTTGATCACAACGGTTACCAAGAGATTTTATATACTATGTTTGATTTCTTGATTAGATTTAGGAAAATTGGGTTTTTTTTTTAAACAAATATTTAAATTAGAATATGAATGAAGAAAAATTTGTTCCTATTTAGGCAGACATATTTGATGTTTTTGCTTTTAGATTCCAGTAGCATTTCTTAATGAATTAATAAAGAGCAATATAGCGAGTCTAAGAGCAAAGTTAGTTCAAAACTCGACAGACGGCCATTCAACCTGTCAAAACTCGACAGACGGCCATTCAACCTGTCAAAACTCGACAGACGGCCATTCAACCTGTCAAAAATGCACGAAACTAACAGAGTTAACAGAGGCATCCATTTTAAACTAGGTTGTAAAGTCATAACTGGAGGTTTTCTGCTTACAAATAGGTCATCATGCGATCTCCTTCGATTTTAACTGTGTGTCATTCGTTTCTATCTGATCCGGCTTTAGATGGAAGAAAAACAGAGCGTCGTTTATTTTCTTGGCCTAGATAAAACTTGTGAAGTATTCTGAGAATTACAGTCAGCGGCATCGGTTGCTTTTGTTGTCTAACGGCAAGACAATAATGTGAAGCAATACAAACTTAAAAAAAAAACCGGTCAAGAGCGCGTCGGACTCGCGCACCGAGGGTTCCGTACGTATATATGATGTTGATGATTTATGAAAAACTCTGCTATTTAGAGACATCGTTTTATTTTTCCTGTAATCTTTACATAAACTTCTATCACATAGAATAATTTCAGATTTTTATCTATGAAAACTTCGGAGATAAGGGAGGGGGGGGATTCTTTTTACATTTTTCATCAAAAGTCGGAAACTATGCTGCCTAAAAAAATAAAAATGTTTGAGAATATGCAAACAGCGTTCTTTCATATGATTAGTGGCCCCACTTTAAGACTTTTTTTTTTAAATGTATTTCTTGTTTGCAAAATAGATGGGCAAACGTCATCTAAAACTATTCTAAATTTCAAGTTGATAGCATTAGCAGTTCTTGAGATATCCAGGTGTGACAGACAGACAGACAGACTTAGTCTCACCATAAGGGTTCCTTTTTACCATTTTGGTACAGAACCCTAATAGGTACGACTTGAAAGAAAAAACGGAATAAATCTTTTACCGCATCATCAGCCTACAGCAGCCCACTGCTGGATCTAGTCCTCTCCGATTCCACGCTATTCTGCTCGATTCTCGGCAACTCTCCTCCAGCTGCTACCAGCCACCCTGCGAAGCTCATCCACCTAGCCTGAGGGCGTCCTACCTTACGTTTGCCGATCATTTAAATATTGGATCAAAAACCTACAAATCCAATTACAAAAAACTGACCCAATTAATTAGCAATAACAGTCATTTTATAGATATCGACCACAGATTACTCTATTAATGAATTGGCATTCGCTTCGATTTGATTAATTGCGTCGATATTTTTTGGCATGTCCTTTGGCAATAATTTCAATGTACAGCGACTCCTGTTGACTGCACGTTACGCGAACTGACGGACGCTACTGTAGGTGTCAGATTCGTAGCCAAATTCTGGGCTGATTGTATTTAGATTATGTACCATCCACACGTTAAGAAGAAGATGTCATGATAAGGATGTAAGAATTAATGGGGGTAGTAAACTCATGGGTTTGGCCGTATAAGATGTCATCAATCAATATTCACTGTAAAAATAACTTTTGCCTTGTATGTTTGAACTCGTTATTAATTTATCGGAAAACACGTTAAGCCGTTGGTTGTGGAGGTTAGATAGGCAATCGCTCCATGTAAAATACTGATATTCAGCTGCACCCTTCCGGATTGGAAGACCCGTGGGAATTCCCATGTTGGGAAAAGGCTCGGCATGATGAATGAATACATTCTATTGGTACAATAACATTACGCCTTTCTTTTAATAATTAAGGCGACGATAACGGACTTTTAATGATTTTATACTGAAGATCACGTCTAAACGAGCAGTGTTATTGATTTGAAAAAAATATATGTTAATAGCATTTTTTCAATAATATGTGAATATTTTAGATTGTTTATATTACATAGTGAAATTAATCTGTAAAGTTATGTCTAACGTGGATATAAAACTGAGAATGGCGTAAAATCTACCAAGCGTATTTTTCTGAAACCTTCACCAATTTAAAGATGATTGAATTATTGATCTTTTAGTATACGCGGTTTATTAAAATACATTTTGTTTTGTGTATAATAAATTAATAATGCATAAAATTGGGGACAGCCCTCCTTGAGGGGCAAGTCCTATTACTAGGAAGGTAACCACTCAGAGTCACTGGTTTATAACTGCGTCTTAATAGCAAACGTCGTAAAAGAGCGTGGATAATATGAGTGATCACTACGAAATGTAGGTATGGGAAGAGTTTTTAGCGATTTGTGACTTCAGTTGGTTCGAAAGAGTATTTGAATCCATACACGAAATTACATCGATTGGCATCATATAAATAAAATGTAAAAATTCTCGTTTTTTTAGCTGACCTCTGTGAATGTAATTAGCAAATACTCAAGAAGTTAAGGATGGTCTCATAAGAACGAATTTCTTTGGCTACACGGTTAAGGTAGCTGGGATTACTGCCTCGTCACAACTTCTACCCTGTATTACACCTATCGGACAAGGAATCAAGACCATTGCAATTCTTGTACAAAATCTTAAAAGCTTTCTAATGATATGTCATCTACTCCTTTGGAGCGGGTAACAGCTTCCATACATTTCCAGGCATCAAGATGATACCACGAAATGTATGGAAGCTATTAAATTTATAGGAATAAACACAACATTAAATAATAATAACTCTCTTCCATAAATCAAAACTGATTGAAAATCATGTCGCCCAAAAGCACCAAATATCTCCTCGTTGACAAGCTGATTTCCTTACCAAACTTCCAATCCGTGGGAATTTGCATGTTGTTACATAATTAATGCAAGAACTTGAGTAACATTTGAAAACTTATCAATGAACGGCTTGGAATAAATCGCAATTTAATTCGACCTCGCAGTCTTCGATTCGATTGAATGAAACTACAATTGATCTAGCTACTTCTGAGCGTGAGGTCTTGGGTTCGATTCCCGGGTCGGGCAAAGTGTCATTGGGATTTTCCATCTGAAACGTCACAGTAGCAACCCGGAGTCTGGATCTATGCACGTTTGATGGCAATAGGCTCGCCAAAATGGGACTTAAGGCGACGATAACCGACTTTTAATGATTTTATACTGAAAATCACGGGTCCATATTGGCTCAACTAAAGTTCTTTACCCGAAATTGTTCTTCCTAACGATTTGTACAAGTCGCTCGCGCGCATTCGAAGCGTGCGCTCGTGTACCATACTATCGGTGTCCTTATACGTCACGCGATTAGTGCTACCGTGCGTTAGCGAGATAATATTTATTTTATAAAATGGGAAATGGGGAAGAAGATGATGAGTCTAGTGATGAGGAGTCTTTACCTATCAACCAACAACATGTTGGCAAATCGTTGGAGCCAAGTATTTTGACAAGTGATATAACAAATGAAAGTGAGAAAAGATCAGCTGAAAAAAGAAAAGAGAGAGAAGATGAGAGTAACGAGGATGATGACTTTATTACTGTTGATAGAAGGAAAACCAAACGTTTAATTCGAAGCTTTTCATCGGAAACGCAAAATATGAGGGTAGATGTGGAAAAAAATGTGGACTTTAATTTTAAAAATGAAGTATGTATTACGTCGGTGGAAAATATGCCCAGGCAAATGGCCCTAGCAAAACTACTGAGATCTGAGAATATCAAAAACATTATAAGAATTAAATTCAAAAGTTTTAACAAAGTACTTATTCAATTTGAAGCAAGGGAAGATGCTATTAAACTATTAAATTGTATAAAATTAAAGGAAATGGGATTCAGATGCCAATTAATTAATGAGTTGTCAATATCTTATGGTGTGGTAAAAGGGGTTGATCTTGATTTAAGCGATGAGGAGCTAATGGGCATATTTGTATCTAGCACCGAAATAACATCTATAAAAAGATTAAAACGAGTTGATTCGGAGGGTAAATGGATTGACAGTGAGTCAGTGAGAGTTGGTTTTAAAAGTAAAAATTTACCGATTCATATTTGTGCGTATGAGTGCCGATTTAAGGTGGAATCTTACGTGTTTCCTGTGACTCAATGCTCGGGATGCTGGCAATTTGGACATGTTATAAAATATTGTCCTACGAAGAAGAAAATATGCCCAAAATGCGGTGGTGATCATGTGAATTGTGAGCTTAAAAATGTCGTATGTCTTAATTGTAAGGGTGATCACCTTGTCATCGACAAAACTTGCCCTTTTTTTTTTAAAGAAAAAGAGATTAGGTATGTTATGAGTAATGAGCAGCTAACATATCGAATGGCACTTCAAAAAGTTATTGAAAAACGACAAAAGAATGAAGTTACATCAAATGATACCTCTAAAAACCGTACAAAATCTACACATGATGAAATCCGAGCTGAAACCTGCGCTAGTATTGTCTCAGGAAACAAAACAGGATCGATACAAAATCAAGAAGAATCTGTCGAACAGTCAGCTCTGGAAGAAGAGGAAGAAATGGAAGTATCACAACAAGATGGCATAGAGAGTACAACTCAGACAGCTCAGAGAAAGGGAGGTGGAAATAAAAAACCGAAGAGTAGGAAAAGTCAGAATACTCTAAAACAACCGATCGAAAAAGAAGCAAGAAAAACTCTAGATGAAGAAAAACACAGAGAAAGAGACAAACAATCACGATATAAGTTTGAACTAATAAAGTTTATTAATAAGTTTAAAAATATTTACAAGTCTGAAGGCACTTTTGAAGAAAAAGTTATATTGATAATTCAGATTCTTTATGAAGAAATTAAGGAGATGTTACTAAATAGGTTCTTAAGTGGAGGTTTCTTTGGTAAAATAGATAATTTTGATGGATAGTACACGTAAAAAGATTAAAGTTAACTTATTTCAATGGAATTCTCAAAGTCTCCGTCCTAAATTAATTCCTTTTTCTGAGCTCTTAAATCAGGAAAATGTCCACATAGCAATTTTAAGTGAAACTTGGTTAAATAGTGAAACTGATATTCATATTAGTGGCTATAACATGTATAGGTCGGATAGATATGATTCCTATGGGGGCGTGTCAATTTTAGTGCATAAATCCATACGATCTCACCTGTGTTCAGTTCGGATTCGAAATAGTGAAATAGAGATGGTTTGCGTGAAATTGATAAATTGTAAAGATATTGAAAACGTGGTAGCTATTTACTGTCCATCTTCTGTCCAGACGCAGTCTTCAGATTGGGAACAGGTATTTTCTTTGTTTGCAAAAAATACTCTGATAGCAGGCGACTTTAACGGTCATCACACCAACTGGTCCATTAAAACGGATACGAGAGGTACGCAAATATTGGACGCGGCGCTTGAAAACGCATTTGTTTCTATTAATAATTGTGCGGCTACAAGAGTTAAATTAGTAAGCGGAAATTTGCAAGAAACTTCTCCGGACATTTCATTCACATCTTCGGACATTGCGATTAAATTTGACTGGCAAGTATTCAACGAAAATTTGGGTAGCGATCACATGATTATTAAAATGTCAATCAACATAACCGACGATTTTATTATAAAAAAAAAAGAAATTATGCTAAAGCTAATTGGAATGAATACCAGAAGAACCTTACACAAAATTTTAACCCCCCAAGCGGCAATGTTCAAGAAATGTACGATTATTTGCTACTTCAAATTAATAATACGGCAGATACATATATTCCGTTTATTAAAAGTAGTTGTCAACCCTCTAGTAATTTTAAACCAAGAAAATACTGGAATTCGGAATTATCTAAAATAGTAGCACAACGTAGATTATGTTTATCCAATTTTCGACGCAACCCAACCCCTGACAATTTGACCAAACTAGAAGAAAAAACTAGAGAATCTCAATTATTGATTCAAAAAGCAAGGTCCGTAGGTTGGCAAAGATTGTGTGACTCCATCGATGAAGTAACGTCAGTGTCTGAAATGTGGCGACGTATGCGTTGGATAAAGGGCTATAAGCAATTTAGAACGTACCCCCCCATTGAAAAACAAAAAGAATTACTGTGTGCATTGACACCTGATTATGTTTCAAACCAGGCGCCTATGTTTGTTTCAAACAATGAAATCTTAGAATGCGAATTCAATATTCGTGAACTTGAAAATTGTTTAAAAAAAAAAGATTCGGCCCCAGGCGAGGATGGCATAGCATATTCTATGATCTTTAATTTACCTGTCTTTATAAAATTTTATCTACTTGATATATACAACAATATTTTCAAATTTAGTATTGTACCGCAACAGTGGCGTCATATCCAAATAATTCCAATCCCAAAAGCTGGTAATTCTAATGCTGATCCTAAATTAAGACCTATATCTTTAATGTCATGTTTATGTAAGATTTTTCATTTAATGATAGTAAAACGTTTAGAATGGTACGCTGAAAGAGAAAAAATATTATCACCTTGCACCGTTGGTTTTAGGAGATCTTATTCATGCCTCGATTCATTAGCCCGTTTGGTTACCTATATTCAAATTGGATTTTCGAGAAATATCCCTACACTAGCATGCTTTTTAGATATTCAAAATGCCTACAATAACGTCTCGATTGACGTAGCAGTTAGTATTCTAGATAAACTTAAAATTGGATCAAAATTTTGTTCTTATATATGGGCGTTTTTGAGTGAAAGATATTTAAAGATCAAATCTGATAATAGTGATGAGTTAACAGCTAGGTGGACTAATAAAGGCCTGGCTCAAGGCGATCCTTTGTCGCCATTACTTTTTAATTTAATAACTCACGAACTGTGTCAGCTTCCGCTTGATGTAGTTGTTTCTCAATATGCAGACGATTTTGTGCTTTATGTTAAAAACAAAGACATTAAAATATGTGAAACGTATGTACAAAATGCGTTGGATTCTATTGTAGGGGCTTTGGATGAACTTGGTTTGGAATTATCATCGAGTAAATCTACCTTTTGTGTGTACAGTAGGGGCAGGCGTAGAATACTTCCTACTTTAAAGGTAAATGAGCATCACTTGGTTTTTTCAGATTGCGTTAAATACCTAGGTATGTGGCTAGACAGAAGTCTGCGTTGGGGCAAACATATAAATGAAACAGTTAGTAAATGTCTAAAATTTCTAAATCTATTAAAAGTTCTAACGGGTAGCTCATGGGGAATACACACAAAACATATACGTAGGTTGTATATTACTCTGATTCGAAGTCGAATTGACTATGGGTGTTTTATGTATGATTGTAGTGCAAAATCTCATGTTTCAAAGCTAGATAAGTTACAAAATCAAGCCATGAGAATTATAGGTGGCTATATCAGAAGTTCCCCAATCCATGTAATGGAATCTGATTTGAGTATTCCGCCTTTATTTTTAAGAAGAGAGTTTTTAGCTTATAAATATTGTTTAAAATTAATGTCATGGTCAAATAGCATAACATTTAGCTTGATTACGGATCTAAGTGCCCTTTGTAGTACCAAATATTGGGAAAACAAAAAAGTACCCTTATTAGTTAAAAAAATTAATGATGTGAAACACATAGACGTTCTTTCAAACGATATTCATAAAATGTATACTTTAGAAACTTGGACAACAGCTATTGAGACTAAAAATGTAATTAATATTGATCTAAAATGTATAAAGATACCTAAATCCAATTATAATCCAAATTTATTAGTGTTCGATGTTTTAGCTGAATTAAATTATATGTATTGTAGTTGGCACAAAATTTTTACAGACGGTTCAAAGGGTACTTCCGGCCTAGGTGCTGGGGTTTTTGATCAAAGCTTAGGAACTACTCTCGGTTTTAAAGTAAACTGTAATGTATCAATAATGACACTGGAACTCATTGCAATATATCAAGCGATCTTTTATAGTCGAAATCAGAATTTAAAAAGAGTCGTTATTCTTTCAGACAGTAAAAGCGCACTACAGCATATTGCTCGATGCGCCTCTGGTTTCAGAGGTGCATCGATAGCATATGATATTCTTGAAAGTTTAAATATTTTGTTTAAGAATAATATAGAAATTAAGTTGCAATGGGTTCCAGCTCACATTGGACTACGTGGTAATGAGGAGGCTGACCGATTATCCAAACTAGCAGCAGTAGACGGTACAATAGTTGACTACTTACCTGATTATTGGGAATACATATCTAAATTTAAAGTAATTTGTTATAACTCCTGGAAACAACACTTTGTTAATATCAGTGAACAAAAAGGTATATGGTATAGGACCATACAAGGCGAGCCGTCTCGTGTGCCTTGGTTTGATGTTGATCGACTTGGTAGGAATTATGTTAAATTAATATTAAGACTTCGCTCTGGACATTATCCATCGGCGAAGTTTGCATTCCTTATGAAAAAAGCTGATTCGCCGAATTGCAGAGTTTGTAATCAGATTGAGGACGTACAACATTTGCTGATGGATTGTGTCCGGAACAGGCGCGAGAGGGAGTCATTTTTGAGGGAATTTGACTTAAACAAACATGATATGGGGTTAATTCAGTCAGTTTTATCGCAACCAACGTCAGAAGGTGCCAAAAAGTTGGGTAGTTTAATTACAGTACTTAAACTGTGACTTCCATCTTTGTTCAGTATAATAATAAGTTATGTGTTTGTATGTTTTATATATAAGTATTAATGTTATTTTTACAATGTTAAAAGGCACGATGGGGTTGGCGTATCTTTTCAGATAAAAACCCCTAAATAAATAAAGAGAAAAAAAAAAAAAAAAAAAAAACGATTTGTAATCCGAATGATCACTCTTCCTAAAATGTTTCATCCTAAAGTTTTCATTCATACTATTTGTAGTGCTACCGGCGATGTTCATAACACTCATGTTTCCAAAAATTGTAATTAATAATATCATTAATGTAAATATATTTAAACTCCTACTGTTTTTTATCATAACGCTTTTATCCCTAAAACTATAACTATACATGAGATAATTATGTCTAAAAAACCAACTGTTTAGAATGATTTAAGGTCGTTTCACAGATTTTTGTCTTAAATGAATGAAATTCAGGTCAGAATGTCGTCTTGGGGGCACTATAAAAAAATACTTGTAAAAATTTCGCGACCAATTTCGAGGTAGCGCTCGCCGGCCGCTGCCGCGGCACCGCTCGCTTCGCTCGCTCGGCTCGCGCGTAGTTGGTCACAGTTCTAACCTAACCTAACCTATGGATATCTTTGCAGGTACACACCGCTATAAATAAAATTAAAATATGACTTTGAATTATATTGTAAAAGATGGTTATGTTGAGAAAATATAGGAAAACAAATAAAAGTCTATTAGATGTTTATTGCTACTGACATTATGAAGTTAAATGCTTCGGAATTATGAACATTAGAGACAGAGTAGTTAGGAATTGTGATTGTTAGGATAAAAAATGTTAGGAAGAACATTTTCGGATTTCCAATTATCGGAGTTGAAAATTTAGGTGAACTTTGGCGCACCCGAAAATCACGTCTAAACGAGTAGTGTTAATAATTTGAAAAAATATATGTTAAATTAGAGCATTTTTTCAATAATTTAATATGTGAATATTTGAGATTATGTTTATAATATGAAATTAATTTGTAAAATTATGTCTAACGCGGATAAAAAACTGAGAATGGCGCAAAATCTACCAAGCGTATTTTTCTGAAACCTTCACCAACTTAAAGATGATTTAATTATAGATCTTTTAGTTACGCGTTTTATTAAAATACCTTTTTTTTTGTGTATAATAAATTAATAATGGGTCAAGCTGGGGACAGCGCTCCTTGATGGGCGAGTCCTATTATTGGCTGAACGTATGACGCGTTGCGTGAGCTCAGTACAGAACACGTAAGCTAACCATTCAAGGTCACTGGCATATATCTGAGTCTTAACCATAACTGGCGACATGTGGGTGTACTATAGGTGCACATCTGCCTAACCCTTTGGGAAATACAAGCGTGATGTTATATTATGTTACACCATTAAATATGATCTAGGAATTTATTTAATGAGTCTTCACAAATAGGAAGGAACAAGATTGAGAACCCAGACTCGCTGACTAAACAGATAAATAAAATTATCATTGCTGTCGGGGGACCTCTTAGATTAAAAAGTGTTCCACAGAACGGTCCCCCGACAGCAATGATAATTTTATTTATCTTTTTAATCAGTGAGTCTATTGTCAATCTTGTTTCGGTCTTTTTTGTGCATTACTTTTAAGATATCTTTTTTTGCAGTTTGTTTTTGATTCTTTTTATTATTTATTTTATTTTACACTTTTTAGTGTCCCACACTCTTTTATGAACAAAAACTGTGTTACTTATATAAGTCGGGCAAAATGTAGAGATGATTGATTGCATGCCAAACAAAACAGAAAAATGAAAATTACAATTTACGTAAGCGGTTCAATTCCTCAAGAGAATTTTGATCAGCACACCCACATTTTAATGATATATAAACAAAACAATTTATTTGTTTCGTTATAAATATGATTGGGCTACGGATATTTATATCTATTCAAAATTTCATATGATAGCACGAGGTCCGACGTAAACATGGCGTGTGTATGCTACCAAAAACTTTTTAAACCAATTTATGTTTCCTAAATTAAAACATATTAGTACCTTTTATATATTTTTGTAATCCCATATTAATTTCCTTTACTTTGATACCCTACACGATAAGTTTGGTCATTTATTTTTATTTTATCAACGTATTACTATTTTGCGCCAAAAATCTACCTTTTTTTTAAACACCTATCTAAGAACACTTCGGTTTTTGTCACAAATATAACGATACCTTAACTGTCGAAATACATCCAGCCGTTTGGAAGATACGAGGTATTATGGAGATTTACAAACAAATATACCTACTTACAAGATACGCGCGAAAAACATAACCCTTCCTTGGCAGTCAGGTAAAAATATAGACAAAGGAACAGTCATTAGGCAGAGGTATATAAGAATCCATCCCATCCACCGTACCTAGTAATTTACTGGGTAAGGTGGCTACCTAACTCGGTCTACCGACTTTACTACATAATGTAGGAAGCCAAGAAAGGAATATTTAAACTCAAGTTGCAAAAGACCAGGTTTCTCAGTATTTGAGAAGAAATCCTAGACGGCACATAGATAGCTTTGTAATTTATCGTTACAATAGTCTTACAATTTTATGTCAGTATTAAATACTGCAATAAACGTGGCATCGTCGTTTCATAGTATCACGTACAAAAGCAATTCGTTGGTTCTCCTTTATTACAAATCTAATGTGTTGTGCTGTTAAGTCTTCCTGTCGGTACAGAAAAGGTTTAATAGCTTTGATTTTTAATTGTGGTCATTAGTTGCCAACGTCGTAGGGCCTGTGGTTAAATAATTACAGTCGCGTTGATAGAAAGTTTAGCTACAAGGTCGGTCCGTGGATGGGTGACCATTCATAACATATCAAGAGCCGTCCTAAAGTAAGCCGTTTATCACGGCTGTTAGTTGTAGATCTTTGACAGTCGTTAAGGGTCGTCAGAAGCCCAAATGTCTGACAACCAGTCTTACCAAGGAGTGTGTTGCCCAGTAACTGGGTTGTACAGGTCAGATTGGCAGTCGCTCCATGTAAAATACTGGTATTCAGCTGCATCCCGTTAGACTGGAAGCTGACCCTAACGTAGAAATGAAATGAAATCGTTTATTCTGTAAATAGGATATTAGAATCACTTTTACACGTCTTATAAAAAATAAGCAAATTTTAGTCGACATTTCCTATCTGACTACCCCTGAGAAGAAATGGCGAAACAAACTCAGGGGTCAAAGTCTCTTTTAAAGTCCAGACATAATCTTGGTCAGATCATGTGAGGACCATATAGATCCGTGTCTGAAATGGTCTTTTGAGGAAAGAACCACACAAATTTGAGTGGACCTGTCCAATCAGTGCAAGCATTTGTCAGTAATCTTAAGGATCTCAACGACTCGACGAACAATACCAAAGAAAGGACATTTGGGTAGACCGCATAAAGCCCTCAAAATGCCAGACCATCATTAAAACTGAGAAAAAGAAAAAAAAATAGTTTGTGAAAAGGCAGGGAGATTGTTATTGCGTTGCCAAGGTCTTCTTCTATTTCAGTGTCTTACATACGTTGCAAGCAAGAACAGTGGTGGCTTACGAGTTATAGCTCGTGGGTTCGACCCCAGGCAGGAGCTTAACTTTGTGTAAATAATTTCATCACCACTGCACTTAAAACGGTGAAGGAAAACATCGTGAGGAACCGGCATGTCCTAAGACCAAAAATCCGAAGACATGACATGACATCAACCAGCCCGCACTGGACCCGCGTCGTAGATTACAGTTTACTCCCTCTCGAAGAGAGGAGCTCTAAGAAGTTATAGCAGTGGGAACATTATACATATGCAGATTTTTTGCTAAATATTTATATATTTGGAATATTTCTCCAAAAATTTGGCATTGTCTTCGAAATCTTTCATAGTTTGGTGCGTTTGTGCTTAGCACAAACTTTCTTTACATGAGTCCCAATCCCTACTATTATTATTAAATGTTTCGAATCTTATATCAGCCACTCTAATATGTACACAGTTGTTACAATGTTTTCACAGGTTTTTGTACAATATTTCACTTTTTTCCTTATTTGCTACTATTGAGAAAAAATTAAAATTAAAACTATTATATACCTACTTGACTTACGTCTTGTTCAGGTAGTTGTGGGTTGCTTCAAACTATACTTTGGGGTACTCTCATTTGTAATAATCAATTGACACTCAATTAACAATCTGTCAAACACAACAAAAAGACTACTACTCTGTGTGTTACTCTATATATTTACTTCGTAATCGTAACCTATCATTGAGAAAATATTACTTGAACGCATACGTCTCTAAGTTAGATTTGAAAATCATTGTTATGATGTTAGTTAAATCACTATTCAAGATTAACGTCAGAATGTCAGACACCAGTTCACGCGGTCAAGAACTTTGTTTAACAATACTGATAGCATCATAACGTTAAAAACGGAAATTCATATAAATATAGCTTCCTCCGTACATTTACATAGCATGAAACCCACGCGATGTATCAAGAGAATATTGTTCGGTGCTATTGATTGATTGCAGCGTGTTATGTCTAGGGATGGCGAATCTTTAGAACGTCATAACAATAAAATAGTGGTGAGTAATTGGAAAAGATGGAATGATTAACGAAATAATATTAGGATGTAAGGACCAGGCAGAATTACTGGTTGGCTGGTTCTTAGTATAACACAATACAATGTTTCAAATTACAGTGCTATTATTAGGTATGAGAGGACAGCGTAGGCCCGTCAAAAGTACCAGGTACTTAACAAAATAGAAAATGGTCTACAGATCTACAGTCTATTAAGCCTACAACGTCCTCACATTAACAAAACAACAATATAAAATATGTTTAAAATAATAAAAGTTAGAACCATTGAAATTAAAATTATAGGTCTACAATGTCAAATAAGAATTTTGCCGGTGAAGTTTGTAAAAAAAAAATTAAAATATACATCGTAATTTGGGAGCAGTTAATAGACATTTACATAGTTTTGCCGTTAATGAGGTACCAGGGAAGCCACATGTGCAGAAGGAATTAATGCCAAACTTCCTGGTCTTCAACGTACTCTTTGATCTTATAATACGCTTTTTGATAAGGACACGTTTGATGTGTGTTTTGAATTTTCCATCACTACTAAAGCTACTACAGACAATTACTATCATGACTCGCTAGGTGTAGTTTTGATCTTTGGTCCATGCATGTTTGTGAAAGCTGGTCGATGAAATATTTGTTACTACAAAGTGATAATTTTTAATTAACCAGACACTTTGAAAGTGCCAAAATTTGTTAGAAAGGGCAGTTTTATCGCAAAAGTGATGTAAAATGACGGTCTAAATACCCTATTTTCCAGTCAACCCTGTAACAACCAATGCTATGAGCTTAAATTTAGGCGATGCACTTAAAGTCGATGCGCTGCAACGCGCTAAATTTGGCACGTTCCTCAGCGACCACACACTGTATGGTTTTAGATTATAACTGACGTTTGTACGTTGTATTGTTACGTGCTCTTTGGAATTTCGATTCAAGGGCCGCGGCTAAATAATAATAGTCGCACGGGTCGATCGAAAGTTAAGCTACCTTACCGCAGTCGATACGTGGATGGGTGACCATCCATTATATATCGAGACCCCTTCGTGCTTCAGAAAGCACGTTAGGCTGTTGGTCTCAGCTTTCATTCGAGATCTTTGACAGTCGTTACGGGTAGTCAGAAGCCCAAAAGTCTGACAACCAGTCTTACCAAAGAGTACGTTGACCAGTAACTGGGTTATGGACGTCAGATAGACAGTCATCATTCATCATCATTTCAGCCAAAAGACGTCCACTGCTGGACATAGGCCTCCCCCTAACACCGCCACTTCGACCGGTTCTGTGCTTCCCGAATCCTGCGGCCTTCACAAGGTCATAGGTCCACCTTGTAAGTCTTCCAACGCTACGTCTTCCGGTACGCGGTCACCACTCCAGAACCTTTCGGCCTTATCGGCCATCAGTTCTGCGAGCAATGTGCCCTGCCCACTGCCACATAAGCTTGGCAATTCTTAGGGCTATGTCGATAGACAGTCATTTCACGTCAATCAACTCAGCCTATCGCAGTCCACTGCTGGACATAGGCCTCTCCCAGGCTGCGCCACAACACCCTGTCCTCCGCCTTCCGCATCCAGTCTGACCCAGCCATCTTCTTAAGGTCGTCGGTCCATCTAGCTGGGGGGCGTCCCACACTACGCTTGCCGATACGCGGTCTCCACTCCAGGACTCGTCTGCTCCATCGGCCATTGGTCCTTCGACAAACATGGCCAGCCCACTGCCACTTCAGTTTGCTTACTCTGCAAGCTATGTCGGTAACACCGGTTCTTTTCCGGATAATTTCATTCCTGATTTTATCCTTCAAAGAGACTCCAAGCATAGCCCGCTCCATAGCGCGCTGGGCGACCTTGAATTTGTGGACCAGCCCGACTGTCAGTGTCCACGTTTCGGCAGCGTGTGTCATGACGGGCAGGACGCACTGGTTAAAGACCTTAGTCTTCAAACATTCACATCAATAACACTTCACTTCGTTCTTCACTTCACGTAAAATACTGGTATTCAGCTGCGTCCGGAAGTCCGGATAGACTGGAAGCTGACCCCAACATAGTTGGGAAAACTACGCGTGCCGATGACGTTTGTATTGTTACGTTCACTTTGGTATTTTGACGTACACGTTTCTGAAATAGTTGTGTTTGTGTTACAAAGTCATTGTACTGGAAAAGAGTGTTTTGACTTCGACTGTCCTTTTTACCCGACTGTGCCGAAACCAAAAAAGGAGGGTTATGTGTTTGATCTGTATGTATGTCCGTCCCTATGTTCCCTCGTAACTACTAAAGGAATGAACCGATTTTGATGAATGAAATGTCGTTAGATTTGTCTTTATTGCGTAAGTGTCACTGGGTATATTAAAATTATAGAAAATCTAAATGGCGGATTTTTGGCGCCAAATGGTGTGTTTTCGTAAAATAAATATCGAGTGGGGTATCAAAATGAAGGGTTTAAAAGGAGATTACAAAAATATATACATAATAAATGCTTAAATGTAATTTAAATGAGAAACATAAAAAAACAACTATACCGAACTTTTGGAGTGAATGAGTAAGTGGCCGTTATAACCCAATTATAAGTGAGTAAATAACCTAATTTACCGTCCTATAATCCTAATTATAAAGTGTAAAATAAACAAAATAATTAAAAAAAAACTAAAACCTGACTGGCGTGTTCCCATTAGTTAATAGTGTTAACCTCGGGGTATTAACTAGCGGGAACGACTCCGTAAGGGTCGTAAAAAGTGAACTTAAAAAAAGATGGATACAAGATTTATATAAATTAACTAGCTGCGCCCCGCGGTTTCACCCGCGTAAGTCTGGATCCCGTGGGAAAGCCACCCTTAACACTTAGGGGTATAAAAAAATGATAGTAGCAGATTCTCAGACCTACTGAATATGCATGTAAAATTTCATCAAAATCAGTCAAGCCGTTTCGGAGGAGTATGGTAACTAACATTGTGACACGAGAATTTTATATACTAGATAAATACTATACACAATCTCATGCTGTCGGACTATCTTCTCAAAAATAACGACTGCACGAGATTGTTTATAGTTTAATTTATATAAATCGTGTTTCCATTTTTTTAAGTTCACTTTTTATTGGATTTTAGGTTTTTTTTATTATTTTATTTGGACTTTTACAGGGTCAGATTTTAGTTTGGTGATCATCGTTATCATTATTCATAACTTCAATGTAAGCAGTGTTATTAACTTCTTCCGTCTAGGTTTGTTTGATGTTCAAACATAATTATGATATAATAATATCTACATTTTATAGCATTTTCTATGGCTACCTGTCTGCTTTTGATGGTTCATTATAATTAGAGCAAGGCGACAGCTTTTTAATATCCCGTGTTTATTAATCCCGGGAAAAATGAGCTCACGATATTAAAACTAAAAACCGCAGCTTTACAACTATTTGTATGACCTGTAAAAATTTTAGCATTTTCCAATTAACCCAATCATTTTAATGTTATTCTTTACGAGGCGGTAAAGCAACTGTGTTGTTTGTTTTATTATGTACGGCCATGGATGGACGTGTTAACTGTCCTCTTATTATTTGTTTATGAGCTGTTATTGCGATGTGTCTAATTACTCCACTTCGTGCTCTAGTTTTAATTACTTTGTTATGCCATGCTCTTAAAAGGAATGACGAAACTGTGTTGAAAAAAAAGGCATTCTTTTCATCTTTTGTATCATCCCACTGTCCAATGCAGTTCAAAGATTTCCTGCGTCTCCAGTACTCAATTATTTCAAAGAATTCAAAGCAATTTAAATCTTCAATAAATTTCTACAAAACAAGAATTTTCTTACTATCGACTGAAGATATTAAAATTATTACGTCATCAATAATTCATCACGTTGCTGTTGAGCAACAGATATATTGCTGATGTTATTAGAATATAAATTACTAATTAATAATATAATCAAACATGGAACCCAAATGCTTTCCTTGTCTCCCTTCTCACAGCCTTGGAAAGGATTTGCCAGCTAATGCCACCAAGGACCAACACAAACTCGATTAACCAAAATATTCTCTAATTTACCTCCTCCGCCGGATCCTGAAAGTCCTAGCACATATCTTCATTAACTAAGCGTAATATAATGGTCGAACGTGCTAGTAGGTAATTCTCCTTGATGGCACGGGTAGGCTACGTGCGGAACCATAAAATAGATAGGTACAGAAGATCAGCTCCAAACAACCAACGAAAACCGACGCACGCACACATTAACGTATGGTCATTGTATGAATAGTCTGTTTCAAAAGTATCTGATGAAACTGTTAACAAACCAATCAGAACGAATACCTGTGGATGCCAATTGAGTTGATTATTTGAAAACTTAAACCGAAATTCTAATTTTAAATACCTAAAAATGTTTGTCATTTGACACTTGAGGTTAATTTTGTAACCTCAATTTATGGTCGATGACTTTGGAATTCAAACAATAACTGTTGGTAAAAGTGCTGCGGTGTAAAGTTGAAACCATCGAAATACAGATGAATGTGTTACTATTTCCCTTTAGTGAGAGATTGTGTAAGAATTTTACCAGAACAAATTTTGTTTACAATTTCATCAGGTACTTTTGAAACAGACTATTCATACAGCAATTCCAGTTGCCCTTGCTCTCACTCCCATAATTATGTGGGCGTCCAAGCAAAAAGGGTCCAGTAGTGGGATATTTAGTTAAGACTAGATTCGGTAGCTAGAATAGTCAATTACGCCATAGAACTGCATTTGTGAAACGCCAATTCTACGTCAATAGTATTCAAATGTACAACTTCCTAAATAAAAAGATAAAAATTTATTTTTGCCCTAAATATCAATGCAAAAACCTACTTAGAGTTTATCTCCAAACACTAAGTTATGATAACACTGAGGATCTTCTGCTGGGGAATTTACAATGATAATAAACTATATAATTCTAAATCTAACCATAAACGGATGTGTACTGGTGATATTTGAAATAAAAAAAAATTGTATAAAAATTTCCTATTTGCATTTCAAACTAATTTATAATTACGAGTATATTAATTGTACCTCAATTTTAATATTTCTACACCGGCAACGGTAGTTTATGTGAAGCTGTCTATTATTCTTAAGATTTTAATGCACAATATACTCGGAAATAAATTATATTATATTCTATTAAGACTGATAAAGCTTGATTTAAGAACTTGTAGATAAATGAGCATTAATTAATAATCAATTAAAAACACGAAATGCAATTTTTTCCACCCGTCTTTACAAAACTGCGTAGATCTCGTAAACTAAATGCCGAGAACTGGACCCTTTTGCCTTTGACGCCCACATTTAATAGACGCGTGTACGTGAATTTTTGCTCGTTGTATGGACCCGACCTTCTGTACCAACGCATTCTGTAGTTGTACTTAAACGCGTCGCGCATACAATTAGAGGTAGATCTCATGGTCGCTGTATGACAATATGTTATTTGACTGTCAGTGATTCTATCATCATTGTCAGCTTATTTGTACGTCAATCTTGTTGGTTCGTTGATTACTAGTCGGATCCTGTTTAAGTTTGAAATTTGTTCATCATCGTCAGCTTCGGTAAGGTCGTTAATTTTGTTTCTTATATAAATTAGGGGTATTTTACATTATACCATTCCATACGGGGGATTCAAGTTTTGCTTCCCCATCTTCCCCTAACATTAACAAGACGGTTTTGTCTACGCCAATTTTATTAGATCTTCTGTCTTAAAGCATTGCTAGCTTTAAGGCTTCTACACACCGGGGCGACTTGTCGCGCGACGCGACGCGACACAAAGGCACCGCTCGTCCCGCGACGCGCGGGGCCTTTGTGCCGTGTCGCGTCGCGCGACAAGTCGCGCTGGTATGTAGAAGCCTTTAAATTGGTGTCAACTAGTGAGAAGTTGTCTGAAAATAAGATTACGAGCCCGTCCACTGAATGTTTTTTTAATGTATAAGTAATTTCAGTACCCTTAAGATAAGAGAAGGTTTATGATGCTTTGAAAAGAGACTTTCACACAGCTATGAGTGACAGAAACAATAATACTATACACCCAAACTTTTTTCTAAAATAGTTTTGGTAGTAAAATCTAGACAAGTCATATGTAACAGACAGGAAAAGATGGACATTACTCTGACCACAACAGTTTTAGAGCACATGGCTTGTAGTACTACAAGCCATGTGCCCGAGCATAATTTTAATAATAAAAAACTTTTTACAAAAAAAAAACCAATCCACTTCCAAAAAAACACTACAAAGTGAAAAATAACCTTCATTTCGGAAGTCGGTGTCATTGGATCTATTTTAATTTTTTGCCACCGACTTCCGAAATGAATGTTATTTTTCACTTTGTAGTGTTTTTTTTGGAAGTCTCGTCGTTTTTTTTTGGAAAAAGTTTTTTATTTTTCACTTTTTAGCGGGACAGTTTTCAATTTATCTTAGTTACAATAGCCTAATGTCAATTGCTCGTCAATTTTTACAAAATATTCTTTTCCCGATACAAGGGCGTTAATAGTTGAAAAGTTCTCCTGCTAAAAACCAGGAGAACTGATAGTGACTTCACCATATGCATTGTGACGAGCATAAATTGCTTAGCAACCATATTAAAGTGTCTAATCAAATCGCAACAGTGAAGTTATTAAGTAGTCCCGGTGGCAATCTGTGGCCTTCATCATCAGTTCCATTTCAAATGGTGCTTTCCGAGTGCAAATGCATGAGTTACTATAAAAAATACTGAAATCGATATAGGTCTGCCTATAAAATTTGAGGATTTCCCTCGATTTCCATGGGATCCCTCATCAGATTCTGACTTGGTGACAATGGGGCCACCACGAAAGCATACCCTCTTAGAAAAATAAAGAATTTTCAAGTTCGTCCACAGTTGACGGAGCAAGCGGTGAACAAACATACAGACAAACATATAGACTGGATCCTGCGACACAGGGTATCCTAGTGCGGGATCCAGTGTCATACCTAAATATTGTAACACTTGTTTAGGAATCCATACAGCTTTTTATTATTTATTTATAGAAAAATAAAAAAAATCAAACATACAGCCGAATAACCTCCTCCTTTTTGGAAGACGGTTAAAAAGAGAATTGTATCTTCAAATGATTACGTAATGAGACAAGAATTTCTAATGTTGTTGTTACTATTTAACACATGTTGAAGTACATGGTGTGCTCAAGTAGTTATCACTTGCGTCTCACGTCAATATGCGAGTGTTACTTTTCACACGATGGTGTGGTGGTGGAGGTAAGACAATAAAAGCGATACAACAATAGTATGCTAGGCCTATAATTAACAAAGGAGCTCGTACATAATAAAAAAACCGGCCAAGTGCGAGTCGGACTCGCGCACGAAGGGTTATGTACCATTATCTATAAAAATGGCAAAAAAAAACACATTTGTTGTATGGGATCCCTCAAAAATATTTGTTTTATTCTCTATTTAATTATTTATTTTTAAAGTGAATATATAACTAAATATTCTGTGAATATTTCAAGCGTGTACTGCCGTTATCAATAGAGCAAAAACGAGCAAAAAAATCACGTTTGTTGTATGGGAGCCCGCTTAAATGTTTATTCTATTCTATTTTTTAGTATTTGTTGATATAGCGGCAACTGAATCTGTGAAAATTTCAACGGTCTAACTATCACGGTTCATGAGATACAGCCTGGTGACGGACGGACAGACAGACAGACAGACGGCGGAGCCTTAGTAATAGGGTTCCCGTTTTACCCTTTGGGTACGGAACCCTAAAAACAGCCGCACAGGTTGATCAAACAGGGTGACCATCCATTACATATTGAAACCGCTCCGTGTCTCGGAAAGCACGTTAAGCAGTTGGTCCCGGCTGTCATTCGTTGATCTTTGAGTGTCGTTACAGGTAGCCAGAAGCTCAAAATTCTGACAACCTATCATACCAAGGGGTAACGTGTTACCCAGTATTTGGTTGTGGAGATCAGATAGGCAGTCGCTCCATGTAAAATACTGGTATTCAGTTGCATCCGGTTAGACTGGAAGCTGACCGTGCACCGAAAAGGCGGGCAGATGATGATGAGATTGGTTGAAATAAACATTTTATTTTGATACCTATTTCATGGTTTCACAATAATACACATAGCTGGGAAAAGACTAGGCAGATTGATTTATTGCTTGATAATCAAATCAAATCAAGATCAAATCTTGCCATAAATGTTGGTACAATTTCGGTCTTAATGTAAATTTATACAGATCCATAACACTTAGTCATAACAATGTGACATGCAAACATTTGGGTTTATAAATAAGTAGTCATAATTATTGTCACCTACACACATACTTAAACTCACGCATAATCATTTTTTTATAGTTATAATCAATAATGAAAACAGATAATAGCCAAACAATATTCAATTAATATTGAAGTATTGATTTCTGCACAAAGTAAACTAACCTAAAGTCGTGGTCAATCAGCAAAGTCAAAGTCAAGTGAAGCTGGCTACCGCTGGTCAAGCTGGGTGCACGTAGCATAACCAGATTACAATATTCCCACTGCTGGGGCACAGGGCCTCTCTCGGTGAGAGGGAGTGGACCATAATCCACCACGCGGGCCCAGTGCGGGTTGATAGATGTCACATGTATTCGAAATTTAGGTTCTAGGTTATGTCGGTTTCCTCACCATGTTTAAACTATGTTTCTCTTAATGTCACAGGTAGCTTAAAATAAAACTGAAAAACTGAATAAAATCAGGCTCGAAAGCCTTCAAAATATCATCTTAAAAATCAAACAAAACCAAGAAACTAAAATATTTCGCAAAAACACCAAAAAGTCCACCTAACCAACACGCCAATAGTGCAATATCCAACAAAAACTATTTTAAAGAGCAGTGCAAAAATAAAAACAATTAAGTGCAACAACCCACAAGCCTCACCAGTTAAGTGCAACAACTCAGTGATGTGTAATTCAGTGACCTCTCCATAACAACAGTCGCGTTGTTGTTTCTTCTCCGTGACGCGCAACATCAGCCACGTTGTTGCTGACGACGTGCGGGGAGTGCGCGCGGCGTGCCGGGCGCGCGCGTTGCACGCTCGCGCGCGAACTCGAGCCATGCACTGAACGGGTCATGGAGACTATCTCCGAAGATGCTGAGGCTGAATTGGAACTTGGTAATTTTTTTGTTGATAATGTTGATAATACCTACAACTATTAAAATTCGTCTATTGAATTCTTCTTTTCTATTGGCTCAAAGTCAATATATTTCGCCAGTTATGTTTAAGTCCCCTGTAATAGGGGGTGAGCCTATTGTCATCAACCGGACACAAATCCAGACTCCGGGCTGCTACTGAGAAATCCCTGATGGCAAAATCCAATAACACTTTGCTCGACTTGGGAATTGAACCCAGGACCTCATGCTCAGCAGTAGCGCTTGCGACCACCAGAACAACGAGGCAGTCAAGTGTCCTAAATACGTAAGTTAAAAAAAAATCTCAAACATGCTTGGAAATTCTATTTTGACTACCTTCTTCGAGATAAATCGAAATTGCTGTACTGGCCAAATACATGGGAGCAGCGGCCACCAAAAGTTGTATGTTAATCCATTTAGATTTCAATCCATAGTAAACTCATCCATCGTGTAATTCAAAAATGGAACGATCTTTTACTCCGAAACATGGCAACCAAGGAGGTAACTTATCAAAGGTTTTATTTAAATTTTAAAATGGCTTGCAAATAGAAAGCTGTTTGTTGAAAAAACAAATGAACACATTGGTGCGTGAAAAATTATCGCTGCTCTGAAAAATTATTGCTCGTCATGGAATTTGGAATTTATAAATAATTTACTTAGTTTGAATTTCCGCGCATTATTTGAGAAAAACACTATACAAGCCTTGGCCGCAACTAGGAATTGGTGGACTCACATTTACATATTCGTCCAATGCCTCTTTTGCTGGCCGCTGCTAAGAATGTACTATTACTTAGTTAAAACACTGGAAGAAAATTTAACTTTAACGTTTCAAACTAAGACGGATTTCAGCATTCCTCACAGACTTTAATTTGTTATAACTAATGATCTGTCAATCATCTAAACTGAACTGCTACAATATTTCTTCAAGCAAGATAAATGTATAGCTCAATATTATGTTACAGTAATAGAAATTCTGTCTATTTCTTGGGGATCGTTAGTAATAATAAAAAAAAACACATCACGCCTGTAATCCCCAAAGGGATAGGCAAAGGTGTACCTATAGCACACCCACAATTCGCCAGTTATGTTTAAGTCCCATGTAATAGGGGGCGAGCCTATTGCCATCAACCGGGCACAAATCCAGACTCCGGGCTGCTAATAAGAAATCCCAAATGGAATTTCTCAAAAATTCAAAATCTCTGACAGCATTTCTCCGGGCACAAACCCAGGTACTAGTATGCTACTAAGAAATTCCTGATGGAAAAAATTAATAACCCTTTGAACGACCTAAAAATCCAACCAATTCACGAATGGAATAATTCATTAATTGGTTTTTGCACCCGACAAATTAGCTGGTAGAACAAAAGGCTAGCCATATCAATTTAGTCTATGGAAACACCATCCACACCTGTTTTCTATTATTTACTCAATACCGAATTTCCTATGAATAGTTCATCGATCGCCCTTTACTAGTACCTATATACCAGTGAGTTCCGACTGTTTGAATATTGACCAGCTTACAATATTTAGCATTTAACTATGCCCGGCGTTATTCTCACGTTCATAGGGTCCCGTCGGTCACATGGAACTTTTACTGTTTGATCTTCGTTTACAGTTCTAGAAATGGTTTGTTAATCCTGAAATAATGCAGCCACTACTTTAAGACCCAGATATATGCCAGTGACCTTAAGTGGTTAGCTTGCGTGTTCTGTACTGAGCTCACGCAACGCGTCGTACGTTCAGCCAGTAATAGGATTCGCCCATTAGAAAGCGCTGTCCCCAATTTGACGCATTATTAATTTATTATACACAAAACAAAAGGTATTTTAATAAAACGCGTTTACTAAAATATCAACAGTTAAATTATCTTTATATTTGTGAAGGTTTCACAAAAATACGCTTGGTAGATTTTGTGTCATTCTCAGTTTTTATCCGCGTTAGACATAACTTTACAAATTAATTTCACTATGTAATACAAACATAATCTAAAATATTCACATATTAAATTATTTAAAAATGCTCTAATTTAACATATTTTTTTTTTCAAATCATTAACACTAATCGTTTAGACGTGATCTTCAGTATAAACCCATTAAAAGTCGCCTATCGTCGCCTTATGTACGTATTAATAATGATACATACCTACCTGTTTTATTTCAATATAGTATACAAATAAATTATATTTTTAAATATTAGAATAAATAAAAAAAATATACCGGTCAGGGGAGCCCTGACGGGTATATATTCCTTAGAGATAGGAACCTCCTAACAATGCAAGCCGTGTCCAGCTTTACTGTACGTAGCGTACTGCTTTTTGAATCAAGCCTTTCATCTAGTTACCCAAGGAGAGCCTCCTAAGGTGTTGGTCGAGGCTCTTGGCTATGAAGCCATTGGCTGTCACGACTATCGGCACACTGATCACTGAATCCACATCCCATCGACAACCTCGCAAGCCAAGTCAAGATACATGATTTGTTTATCTTTCTCGGCTTTCACGAGGTTCCCTTCACGAGGAACCGTTATGTCAACAATCATTGCGCCCTCTACTCGATTCACCACCACTATATCAGGCTTATTGGCAACAATAGTCCTGTCAGTGATGATGGATCGATCCAGTATAATGTGATATTTCTATTTTCGAGAACTGGGTCGGGCACATACCTGTAGCACGGCACTTCCGATTCCACAACCTATTGTATTTCAGAGCAAGTTGCTGATGGATATTCCTGGCTACAAGGTTGTGTCTAAGCAAGTACTCTTCGTAAGCTAGACGAGACACCCGTAGATAAAGTGTCTGAATACATAATACATATCGCTATAAATGGTTTTACTAAACATTCTTCTACCAACTAATTAAGCAGTAGGTTCAGTACAAAACTTTCCTGAAACCAGACAAATAACTATGCAATTTAAGTTTTCTTTATAAAGTAAAATATTTTTCTTTTAATTTTTTTGGCTTGGAAACAGGCACAGTCTCTAAGAAACCTTATACAATATAATTGGGCTCGCACTTGGCAGATTTTTTCAAAGGGTTGCCCAATAACGAGTCACGTTGTAAAGGGTAAAAAGTTTCTACAAGTTGCGAATCACGTGTATCGAGAGGTTTGAATGTTGAAATGAAGGGTTGGGTTAACAGAATTTCCTGCTACGCAATTTTATTTGAAGTTTTAGACTCACGTGAATTTTTACTGTTGAATTCCTATCTGGTATTTTTCTGCTCCAAATGAGAAAAACATTGTTTTCATATTTCTAATGTTTCTGTTAGATATTGTTATTCTGTTTATACTTTTATTGTATTTGTTAATTTATAATAAGATAACGATTTTTTGTGCTTATTAGCGTACCTCTTGTAATATTTTTAAAATGATAAAAAAATCTTTAAAATCCATTTAAGTATATACTTTGTTATTGTTTTGTTTAGCCTATAAAGTCCCCACATAGGCCGCCCTCAAGACCTTGCAGAAAGTCTTTTCCTGCGCCACCTCGAACCAGCTCTCGCGGTACGTGGCCAGGTCGTCTTGCTACATATTTCTGGGTGGCCTCTGCGGCGCCGTCCATCTTCACAGCCCATTGTGTGTATACATACATAATAGCGAATAAATGATTTCTATTTTATTCTCACAATGCTGGAGACATGGCTGGTAGTGATACAAAGGAGTATCGTATTACCCAGTAACTGGGTTGTTGGGGTCAGATATGTGGTCGCTCCATATAAAATACTGGTATACAGCTAAATCCGGTTAGACTGGACGACCCCAACATATTTTGAAAAAGGCACGTAAATGATGATGTTGATGCAAAGATGCTCGTCCTCTTTTACATGGTGTAGCGGCATCAACATCGCCACATGCGAACTACGCGTCACACTGACGTCACGCAAAATCCTGCATCGCGCAAGCAGAGTATACCGCGCAACTAGCATATATACAACGTCCCGACAGACATCAACCGTCGAGCAGTTGCCCACCAGACACAAACCCCGTCTGGTCGGAGGATCCTCCCTTTTCTATAGAGGATGAGTGAACTTTACACCCTGTTCCTCATGCCTCTAAAATGGGACTGCAGGTGTACTAGAAACACCTCTACCTAAACCCTTCAGGCCTGAAACTGCGTTAAGCGGGCGCCCGCGACGGGCAACCGTCGCGTGTTTACGCGCATGCACGCTAGTTCAATTTTAACGGTGTGCATGTATAGTCGTGTCGATGGAGAACTTAATATATACGTGTTTAAGTGTTACCGGTCCGCTGGCGGGCACGGCGCGTGCCCCCGCGACGGGTTCCGTCGCACGGAGGCAGGCCCCGTTGCGTGGGTGCGGGGCGCGCCTCCCCGTGACGGACGCCCGCGCGGGTCCCCGCGACGGAGCACTTTTGTATGAAACCGCGCGGGTGCCCGCTTAACGCGGTTTCAGGCCTCAGGAAATACAGGCATGTTATTCAGGATAATGTGCCTCTCAATGTCTTCTACAATTTACGGTCATAGCAGGATAATGCTTTTATCACCTCATTAAGTAAAACAGTCTCCTATCTTCAGCTTTTCTCCAGATTCAATTTGTAGGATTCTGGACAAACTGTAGGCACCTGAGAGCACAGCTCTCGAGTTTGGAAATCCCTGTGAGGTGTCTGCCTGTTTGCTGACTATGGTTAAGGAATTCTTAAATAATTACATACACGTTAAGGGATTCTTTAAAAATCCTCCACATCGGTGTCAACTGGTAATGTGCCCGAAAGACTGGCGGCATTACCACGTTATATGGCAATGCTTAGCGTCTGACCACATGTAGTAAGTTATTTAAGTAGAAAACAAAATATCGACAGCGCAAACTGTGCGTCTAGTCGCTACAACAAGACGCAGAGCTGTAGTTTGCGTCTGCGACTAGTCGTTACTACAGACGTCGAGAAGGAAATGATCATTTTCTTTGTTGGGTATTCGAGAGAGACGGTCATGTTGTTCATCTTGTGAGTGAACATGGAGCCTCTATTTGCACTTGTCTTGGTGCAGCACTCAACAGTTTAATGAAATAAATATGTAAAACATTACCTACAAGTCGGTACAGATACACAAAATCTTAATTAGGATTAACACACGCCTTCTTCACATGGGGGTAGGCAGAAACTACAGAACGCCACCTGCTACGATCCTTACATACTCCTTTTGTTTCGTTTACTTTCATACATCTGGTCATACAAGCACGCCGAGCAAATGCCTCTCTTTAGTCCTTCCACATAACCCTAATTCCACTTAACTATTGCTGTATGAGGTCAATCTTACAAAAACGAGTTCATTCTCTATCTTACAATTCTTTTAATCCGGATCGCAGAGATCGGTGTGATCAAACTGTTTACTCATTTAATTCGCGCAGGCCAGGTGTTCTCGATTGTGTGGGCTATTTATAGCCCCACGCCAGATAGCTCGCGAATTTTGGATGAAAAGATGTTGTACAACACATTACATTACACTTACGAGATATCCGCACTTATATTATTGGGAAAGTGAGTCTTTCTTTTTTAGTTCGGATAATTTACAAAATCGATCATACTCGTCTAATACAATTTACTGGCACTTTCAATATTTTTGTTTCTTTTAAGCTTTAGCACCAAAGGACCAATTTTTTGTCTGTACTTAGATATAAGTGGTGTTTATAGTTAATTCTATACATACACATTCATACATAAACTCACGTCTTTTTGCAATGGGGGTCAAATCAAATCAAAAATATTTTTATTTCACATTCGCCTACATGGGCACTTATGAAACGTCAAAAGCTAGGTGCACGGTTCCAATTGGGCGTACATTCATACATAAACTCACGTCTTTTTGCAATGGGGGTCAAATCAAATCAAAAATATTTTTATTTCACATTCGCCTACATGGGCACTTATGAAACGTCAGAAGCTAGGTGCACGGTTCCAATTGGGCGTTTCCTATGGAGAAGAGCCGGTAAGAAACTCCACGGTCACTCCATTAAAAAGAAAAAAATTGGCTTTTACAATGTTTTCAAATTACAGTGTTAATAGGTATGAGAGGACAGCGTAGGCCCGTCAAAAGTACCAGGTACTTAACAAAATAGAAAATGGTCTACAGATCTGCAGTCTATTAAGCCTACAACGTCACATTGACAAAAAAACAATATAAAATATGATTAGAATTAGAATTTATTTATTTGTAAGAATGTAGTTTTACATAGTATGGTGTTGAGATTAAAAATGGTTAAAATAATAAAAGTTAGAACCTTGTCGAAATTTAAATTGTAGGTATAATAATGTCAAATAAGAAAAACATTATGTTAATGAAGTTTGTAAAAAAAGATAAAATTAAATTAAAAAATAACTTTGTAATTTGGGAGCAGTTAATAGACATTTACATAGTTTTGCCGTTAATGAGGTACCAGGGAAGCCACATATACAGAAGGAATTAATGCCAAACTTCCTTGTCTTCAACGTAGTCCTTAATCTTATAATATGCTGTAGGGCTGTAGTAGGGTAGGCAGAAACAACAGAACACCACCTGCTACAATCCTTACATAGGTACTTCTTTTGCTTTGTTTATCTGGTCATACACGCACGTCGGTTGTGAGTACCTACTACTCACCTGACCTTTCCGAAGAACATCACCAATAAAGTCACTAGGTATTATAGATGTCCTTCTAGGGCGTCGACTTCCGGCGTTTCCACTCACATCTGCCTTGTAAATACCTTTTGTTAGTCACCTTTCATTCATCCTCTCAACATGACCAAACCATCTAAGCATACTCTTTCCATTTTTTCTCACTACATTTTCTTTTAGTTAATTCCGGCGTTCATACAATACCTCTGTCCATCCCTTCAAAGAATACAAACTTGTATACCCAACAAAATAAATATACCCGACAGTAGTGTAATTTCGGAGAAAAGGACCAATTTTGTGCGCCGTAACTCTGACATCAAACTGTAGGCTCCAAGACAACGGGCCTATTACTCGTGTAATTAATCTTATTCCTTCTTCCTACCCTTGCCGAGGAGATATTATGGCGGGTTCTTTCTTCCAATTTTATATTGTAGGAGGTCTCTGACAGTTTTTAGACCTTACTATCAATCTGCCGCAGCCTCTTCCCAACTATATTGAGGTCGGTTTCCAGTCTAACGGGATGAAGCAGTAATTTACATGGAGCGACTGCTTATCTGACCTCAAGAACCCAGTAACTGGGCAACTCGATACCCGATAAGACTGTTTGACAGACTTTTGGGTTCCTGACGACCCGTAAGAACTGTCAAAGATTCACGAATGACAGCTGGGACCAACTGCGTAGTGTGCCTTCCGAGGCACGGAAGGGACTCGATATGTAATTTATGGTCCACCCATCCACGCACCGACCGTGGCAAGCATAGCTTAAACTTTGATCGACCCGTACGGTTGTAATCTTTCAGCCACGAACCCCTTATTTTTAGACCTTTGATATTGTGTTTGCGATATGCGCAACTATGTCATAAGGCAATGACCCAAAGATTTGCTTACACTTGTATTTTTTTAAAGTACTAACATACCTACGTACATAAAATAACGCCTTGTTCCCATAGGGCAAGGCAGAAACTACGGAACGCCACGTGCTACGATCCTTACATACTTTACTTTTGTTTCGTTTACGTTCCTATATTTGGTTAAACACGCCGCGCCGGTTGTGGTTCTATATTCAACTTCTTTAAAAGGTATGTTTAAGTATTTAAACTGGTTACTATTTTGTAAGATCCATCTTGAACCTATAAACTCGATTGTCTTCCAAGCCTATCTAAGATTCTGTGTATATGTACCGACTTGTACGTAATACATACATACATACATAAACTCACGCCTTCTTCCCATGGGGGTAGGCAGAAGCTATAGAACGCCACTTGCTACGCTCCTTACATACTCCTTTTGCTTGTACGTAATGTTTTACATATTTATTTCATTAAACTGTTGAGTGCTGATCACAACAAGACTAGTGCAAATAGGGGCTCCATATTCACTCACAAGATGAACAACACGACTGTCTCTCTCGAATACCCAACAAAGAAAATTATCGTTTCCTTCTCGAGGTCGTCTGTAGTAACGACTAGTCGCAGACGCAAACTACACCTCTGCGTCTTGTTGTAGCGACTAGACGCACAGTTTGCGCTGTCAATAGTTTTTATTCTACATAATTATATAACTTACTACATGTGGTCAGAGGATAAGATAAAGATAAAGATAATTTATTTGTCCAAACATGAGTACCTATACACACGAGAAAAAAAAAATTAGATAATCAGCATGCAAGTTGTTAAAAAGTATTTTATACAGGTCGTCATGCTTGCCTTATACAATGGCATACAAATATTGAAGTAGATAAGAAGGTTGATCTATGCAAACATTTTTAACTTATTGAAATTAAGTACTCAATCTAAGAAAATGATCTAAATATTACAACAACAATTCAATTATCCAAATTAAAATATAACACTCACAGTTAACATAGAAAAAATACATAAATTAAGTAGTCAAAACAAATAGGTCAGAATTATAAATCAGTCAAAATATTTTTCAAATAAAAAATCATTAATGGTTTAATAAGCTCTTTCTGCTAACATTTTTTTTACTTTCACTTTAAACTGCACGTCACTTAAAAGCTTCCAACTTTTTGGCAATTTATTATAGATTATTGCCATATATTGGGCACATTACCAGTTGACAGCGATGTGGAGGAATTTTTCGACACCAAAATAATTTGTTAGGTTTAGTTCAGCTAGGATATTTTATTGTTTTTTTTTAATTATTATTTCATGTCGTTATTTTGATTAAAATAGGTGAAAACAATAAGAGAAAAATTTTCACCAAAATAATTTGTGGTGAAGCGTTGACGATTAATATCAGTTTATATTAATATCATTTATCAGTCGAATAAATGTTACAATCGTTTAAAGGAGACTATGAAAAAGCTGCAAAATTAGTTTTCAGAAGCATGTTATAAGTTTGTTTTACCTGGACTTTATCTGTCTTGTTTTCTTAGCAATTAGAGGACAACAATATCTTTATATTAGGTACGACGAAATGTCCCACAACTTGCTTCGTAATCAAAATACAACCAGCTTAGGTTACTGACTGCCTCGTTGGTCTAGTGGTACCAAGCATTACTGCTGAGCATGATGTCCTGGGTTAAATTCCCGGATCGGGCAAAGTGTTATTGGGTTTGTCTATCTGGAATTTCTCAGTAGCAGCCTGGAGTCTGGTTTTATGCCCGGTTGATGGCAATAGGCTCGCCCCCTATTGGTAGGTACACCTCTGCCTAACCCTTCGGTAATACAGGCGTGATGTTATGCTATGTTAAGTTAGGTTACTGACCTTTGAAAAAAACCTTGTACAAAGACTTTTCATTCTAAGAATTTCCATTTCAAGATAACAGCATTACAATATGTAAAGTATACCAATTATCAATTCAGCTCATGATACCTCTCCATTCACAGGAATACGGAATACTGTAGATGCTCCGATTTTCTGCTCGAGAAGATAAATGATCTCAATGTTATCTTTGTATGTGTATGATAACATTGTTGTAATTGTGTAAAACGGCGCTTTTATAATATTTCAGGCTTCTACAGGCTGGCGCGACTAGCGACGCGACACAAAGGCACCGCTCGTCGCGCTACACGCGGGGCCTTTATGTCGCGTCGCCTGTCGCGCCAGTCTGTAGAAGCCTTTAATTTGTTACTATAGTTAAAAAATAACATAAGCCATACAAATAAATCTAGTGCTACTTTCATCCTCCAATTATAAACTCCTCGACACAATTCTATTGGATTTGTGTAGAAAAGAAACAAAACAATTATGTTGTTATCCGTTTTTCTTTGTTATTGTGTTCGATTGTTTTTAATACGTTTTCTTGTTTGTTAAAGTTGTTTTTGTGTGCAAAAGGAAGCGATGTGTCAGATGTTTGACACTCGGAAGTTATGGGATCAATTGTAGGGGATGATACAAGCTTCAGCCCGCGACTTTTCTTGTTGTAACATCTGGGGGCATGGCAGTACTCCCGCCAAGTCGAGCAACAACAAGCAGCACGGCCGTACTATCCTTAGGGACTGAATAAATTGATTGACCGACTTGTTATTATATGGAACTCGCAACTTTTAACGATAGAAGAACTGAGTTGCGAGACTTGTTTTTTTTACAATATATGTTTTTGATGGCATAAAATATACCCTATGCCACTCGGAAATACTGTAGCTTCCCATTAGTAAAAAAAATTTCGGAATCAAATCCGTAGTTCCGAAGATGACAAATTCACTTCAGCTCTTTGTAATATGTATTACTATTATATTGGTTGTCTCAGGCTGGATGTCATGATATTCTTTGTGGTGCATAAGAAAATAATACATTTTTATTCTCTCTTCCTTGGTTACTTAGAGGATAGGCAGAAGCGTTGTGTTGTGTCATCAATCTCCAGTCATTAATCTGCAAAGCTCTGTGATTATAGAAAATCTTCTTTGGACATCTACTATTTTGTTCACCAGATGTTAGTCATTAAAAAAAATCTTCTGCCAAAAACCCTTGAAATAATGAAATAGTAGGCAATCTTCTGGAAGGCAAGTAAGATATTTTTATTTGTGAGAGATTCCTATGGCATTCCACACACCAAACTAATTCCCTTTACACATACCAGACATTTCAATTCCAAGTACCAGGGTCGCATGAAAAACAGAAGGTAATAAAGAAAAGTTCGCAACATTCCCCACAGTAGTATTTACGTCACCAATATGAGCTACAAGGTCGACGACCTTCAGTAGTTTTGGCAATAAGGTACTTTGCTTGGCAATACGACCAGGGAGACGCATTTAGGGTAAAAGGACCAATAACTTATTGGTCAAAGCGAAATGCTTTATTAGCACTTTGGTGGACGATGCTTTATGTGGATGGAGGTTCGGTTCTTGAATTATTTGGGTTAAATATTTTTGTGATGGCTACATTGTTCTATGGCTTCTATCTAAGTATTTACTTACTACATATTTATTGACTGCCTCGTTGGCATAGAGATCCGGAGCGAGACTGCTGAGATTTGGGTTCTGATTTTCTGAGTTCGTTTCACAGGTCGGGAAACTTATAGAGGGTTTCCCTTTTCAATATTATCTTAGTAGGAGCCCGGAGTCCAGATTTCTGCCCGGAAATAGGGTCGCCCCTATAACATGAGACTTAAACATATCTGGAGAAATGTGGGTGTACTATAGGGACACCTCTGCATAACCCTTCGAGATGTACTTCGCGATGTGATGCTATTTAGTTAGAAAGTAAGTTGTACCCCAAGTGTATGTTTGCAAGTGAGTAAACGTAACTAGCGCGTTTGCGTTAACATTTTCATTCTCACTCTTATACTCTTAGCATTATGATCTATCGGTCAAATTTTAACGCAAACGAAATAGTTACGTTTACTCTCTTGCAAACTTACACTTGGGGTACTGATGAAATATTACTGAGAAACGGCTAGGTCAACGAACAAACGGAAAACAAATAATGATAGAGTGAGACTGGTAGGTAATAAAATTAACTACTCAATAGTTTAAACTATTCAACGAAATAGACTCGCGCAATTGATCGACGGACATGGCGTGCGTTCAATTGGTTTACGATACAGAACGTTTCTTTGATTTATGAGTCCCTGGTACTATAAAGACCGTTTAATGTCAATTTTATTTCTGTTTACTAATTGATTTGAATTTAGTAGGAACTAGGTACTCACCGTAATTTGAAGTCGTCTGAAATGTGATCTAGTAGTGCTGATCCCAATTTCTGTCAAAATGTTTATGACAAAAAAGAAAAATCTTTTTACAAAAAAAAGGAAGTCGGTGTCTTTATATCTGTATTTGAGTTTTTTGCCACCGACTTCTGAAATTAAAGTTATTTTTCAATTTGTAGTGTTATTTTTGGTAGTCGGTTATTATGTTTTTGTAAAAAGATTTCAGTATAAAATCATTAAAAGTCTGTTATCGTCGCCTTAAAGCATTAGAAACGTAGCCATAACGAGTCAGTTTTAATTCACATTAAATGTCTCTCAATAACAGTAAAGTCGAGCCCCATTCACCTCAGTAAGTGGTCAGTGATAATTAACTGACTGCGCGGTGACAGCCACTTGGCACTGTCCGGCACCCGGCTGTCCGCTATCAACTGACGACACTCATTCATTTGTTATTTGTGTAAAGTTATTAATTATCGCGTATTTGGTGAAAATTTATGTGTGCAGGTTGAGTAATTGAACTAATTCATCATAAAATCTTTTTCAACACTTTTATTCATGTTTAAATATATTTCTTGATCATCATTATGATTTTGATTTTGTTTTGCTATGCAATCTCAACGTACATAACTTTCAAGATGAAACCGGTAAAGTTATACAGTTGCGGGATGTGGAACGCGACTGCACGCGACGCTGTCGATTGTTTTAATGATTAGGAAGTCACGTGACTATTCGCGCCAGTTTGAACACCTCCGTACAAGTTAGCGAGAGCTGAATTTAGTCCCGCATCCCGCGCGCGATTCGCCTCAATGTGTCTTAGTGTTAGAGCTTAATAAAAGCTTGTATACATAACTTTTTAATCGAGAAATCATAAAATGATTGCCACTTCAAATTATCAATATAATTATTTCACACCACAATTTTTTTTGGTATCTGTGTTGAATGCAATATGAAAGGTGAACCCAGTGATGCGATACATTCAGAGCTGTACACGTACAGGCGACGACAAAAGAGTCGAATAGTTTGTTTGAATTACATTTGAATTGATTTTGAATAACGTTTTAAAAAAAAAGAAAAATAAAGCAAGAAGAATGTTTTTTGGGTTCTTTTATTTTCTAGTGATAAGTGTTTTTTTATTTATTATTTCAGAGTTACCTTTACCTTCACAACTTTATTTTACGAATTAAACAAAACAAATTAGAAATACCAACCTCTAAAAATGTCTCTCAGCCCAACCTTTTTGAAGTCAAGGGCCGAAAATACTTTGATTTAGGTTCGTGCGGTGGGCCGCAACACAAGGGAAATTGATTATATTCCATTATAAACTAATTAGGTAGGTACGTAATTAAAAAAACAAACTAAACATTGTAGTTGAAAAACACGTTCTCCCGTACATCGATATACGTCACAGTCAATTCTCCAACTGCAAATATAAGTTTGTAATCGCAACAAACAATTTTTTAATGTGATAAAACTACAAATTTACTATTTTCGGACTTTTTCCTATACTTGTGCTGTAAGACCTTGCTTCTTACCAAATTTCATGATTCTAGGTCAACGGGAAGTACCCTGTAGGTTTTGATTTATTTGCGAATATCGAAATATGTCGCAATAATGTCGCTTAAAGGCTTCTACATACCAGCGCGACTAGTCGCGCGACGCGACACGGCACAAAGACCCCGCGTGTCGCGGGACGAGCGGTGCCTTTCTGTCGTGTCGCGTTGCGCGACAAGTCGCCCCGGTATGTAGAAGCCTTTAATCACCGTATTTTTTTATTACGTTAACGACGAAGCTTGATTTTTTAGAGCGTCAAGGGACCATGTACTTACGAATTTGATATTAATTTCAACTTGATACCTCCACGCGTTCCTGAGAAAAAGGGTCTTGACAGACTGACAGACAGACAGACGGACAACGAAGTGATCTTATAAGGGTTCCGTTTTTTCCTCTTGAGGTACGGAACTCTAAAAACAACAATTATTGCAGTTATTTAATCAAATCTTACAAGGCTAGAAACAGGAAAGGATATTAATAAAATTCAATCAATGAGATGTTTGACATTGTTTACTCTTAACTAATGTATCAATATCTGCCCCAATAGTGGTTGTTGCAATTCTCAAACTATTTTCGCGAGTTAGTAATAGTAATAGTAATAAATAATAGTAAAAATAAAAGTATAATAGTAATCAATGATGTATTACCATTAGATGCGTTACCTGCGCTCAATAATGGCCAATTGCCTGACATTTACAATAATAATAATTAATAATACGTACGCGCTAATGAACATGCAGCAGCTAGTGACGTAACTAAATTATGTATGTTCATCTCTTTCTAACAACAGATATCGGTTTAGGTCTTTCCTTTTCTTCACGCGCTGTATGATTGTATGCAAGTATGTAGCTACAATCATGGCTTACGCTGTTTTTGAGTGCACTAATGTTCGTGTATGACGCGTCTATATATAATACGTCATTGATAGTAATAAATAAATTTTGCCAAGTTATTGCCGGTCCGCCAAGGACGCAACCGGGGGCCGCGGGTTGAAGACCTTTGCTCTAAGCGGTATTGAATAGAGTAGATCGTAAACCATGACGATCTCAGGAAACATTCTTGGCAGAATTCGGCTAAGTACCTAGTCTAATGGTGGTAATTTACGAGACACATCCACGATTACTGACACAGGATGAAGTGATTGCCTTCATCCCGCGAAGGTCCTCTTTACCTGAATGACAGGATCTATTACCTGCTCATCTGATCTTGAGATGAACCGATCAAGATAACTAGTTTTATTTTATTGCTTTGTTCAAAAAAATAATTGCATACGAGCATTGATATATTAAAAGGAGGATCTTCCTCCTTTTAATATATCGTTACGCGCTAACATCGCAATTAGAAAACCTGAGCCTGCAGTCTCGACATACATAGCGATCGCTTTACGACCGAATTCGGTCGCAAAGTCCTAATGGGATCTATAGACGGTCAAAATTGCTTGAAAAGATTGTGTTTCTTTTTGTGCTTGTCAAGCAATTTTGACTGTCTAGGGACCACATTAGGGCTCTGCAACCGAATTTGGTCTTATCTATGTCGAGACTGCAGGGCCTGGGCTCGGCGCAGTCTGTCTCGCAACTCGCGCGTATCGTGTCTCTGACGCATGTTTGTAATATCTATCTCCACGCATCACCTAGTTTGATAGGACCACATCACCTAGTTAAGTCCCGTATCTACCGGTTTTAATACATCAATGCATACGAGAGTTTTTTTTAAATAACGAAACTCTAGGTAAGTATTACTTCTTTATCGTAGGAGCATTTACAAATATAATTATTTATTTCACCAAAAAAACCTCTAACAATATTCTTATGACTAAAACCATGGTCAATATTTAAATACTCTGACAATAACACCCCAACTTCGGCTAAGACGCAATTAGATCCAAACCAGGGAAAACTATTAGCAATTTACCTATACAAATATCTGTCAAAAGACAGCAATTGTGCCTAAATAATTCTAAGAAATTTGTCGCATTTCAAGGCATTTTTAACGCAAGATTTGTTGAGTTTCAAATGGTGCAGTAATATAGCCGTTCTCCGGACGTTCGTAGAACATTTTGACATACCTAAATATGTGTCAGGAAATAGTTGAAGATTTAATTTTTAATTCAGCCACAGGAAATCAAGTACAAAAGTATTTTTCGAATAATGGTTACTGGTACTGGACATTGTAGCATTACTTCCATTGCTGTACAGTCACGAGCATACATATATTACTATGGACAGCTCGGCAATAATATCTGGTTTCATGTTTCATCTATTAAAATCTGTCGTCAAGATGACGGCAAATATATGTGATCATTTGTGGATGGCATATACAAATGGCAGCACAAATATGTGACATCGTAGGAATACCAAAAAACTATCTGACGAGACAAGCGACGCAAAAATATAGGATGCTGATTCGGCTCCAAAAATATGTGCCATCTCTTAGAATGCAAAAAGATCGGACATGTTTTGTGTTATAAATATCTGCTTACTCAGTTAAATTCAGAAGAATGTGATTAACAATATCTGACATCACATTGGTAGCATAAAACATAATGTTTCAAGTTTTCTTCTATATTCCAATATTTAAACTAATGAAAAGACACGTGCCAAAAGATGGCGAGCTTAATTAAGTAAAAGTACATCACAAAAATGGAAAAGGAAAACGTGAACAGAAACAGTTCATTTCTGGTTTCTCCCTGAAATGTGATAAGAAACAACATCTGTCTGTCTGTGTTTCAGAGCACTATAACTCAAAACTCTTGTATCTGATGTACCTACTCATCCTATACAGAAATAAATCATCATCATTATTATCAGCGTTCTCCTGCCCTTTTCCCAATTTATTTGCGGTCGGCGCAACTCATCGTTTGTTCTTCCACACTTCTCTATTAGTCGTCATCTTGGTAGTCACTCCCTTTTTGACCATATCACACAGTCCATCCATGGTTTGTCTTGTCTTCCTGTCTTCCTCCTTCCTATCCAGCCTCTCTTACCTCCCCTCCTATATTCCTCTCTTCTTTATTTTTTTTCTTTTCTTCTCTTATAAATAACATACCTACTCATCCCTTATAGGTCGGGCTAAAAGCCACAAATCCAAATCAGTTTTCGTGAAAATATTTTCAAGGAAAACCTAGAGAAAGCTTTTTTTGTACACATACTAGCTGCGCCCCGTGGTTTCACTCGCGTAAGTCTCGATCCCGTGGAAATATAGAGATAAATAGTAGCCTATATGTTAATCCAGGGTGTCAGCTACCTCGATACAAAATGTTATCAAAATTGGTCCAGCCGTTTTTGCGTGAAAGAGTAACAAACATTCATCCATCCATCCATACATACTTACAAACTTTCGCGTTTATAATATTAGTAGGATATAAACTCACGCCTTCTTCCCAAGGGGGTAGACAGAAACTACAGACCGCCACCTGCTACTATCCTTACACACTGCTTTTGCTTCGTTTACGTTCTTACATCTGGTCATACACGCACGCCGTTTGCAAGCACTACGCACCTGACGTTTGCAAGCACTACGCACCTGACGTTTGCAAGCACTACGCACCTGACGTTTGCAAGCACTACGCACCTGACGTTTGCAAGCACTACGCACCTGACCTTTCTGAAGAAATCACCAAGAAGGTCGTCTTTACGTAGGCGTAGGTTTCCACTCACATCTGCATTGTATCTCTCATCTCATCATATTTTTTTCTAATTCGTAAGAAAACCCGCGGTTTACAGCTATGCAGTAATTAATGAAGCTCGCCACGTGCTAACATCATTTGTAAGACATTGGGCGCCTTTCAGAAGTAAAAGGTCAAAGATGAAAGGGTCGTAATTAATTCTACATTATGTTTCTTTCAGTCATGGTTACTAAACTGTTGTTTTTATTAATGTTTATCTGAATGTTTTTGATTTGTGGTGCGGAAAAAAGCCTTTGAACAAAAAAGAAAAACTGAATTTAATGTATTTCCGTCTTATTACAAAACAAGATTTATATTTTGACATGGCTTGAACCATGGAATCATTTTTTGTAATAAGAACGTAACAGTGATTGAAATACCGTTCTTTATACAAAACTGAAAACTTAGGTCGGGACAACTGTCAGTTTTGTGTTTAGGAACTTTACCACAATCGGAATAATGTTCGAAATTCAATAATGGCTCCATGTTTAAACTTGGGTCTGAAGATAAACCTTGTTTTGTAATAAGGGGGATTCCGTCTTATTACAAAACAAGATTTATATTTTGACATGGCTTAAACCATGGAGCCATTTTTTGTAATAAGAACGTAACAGTGACTGAAATACTGTTCTTTATATAAAACTGAGTACTAGTTTGGTACTAAGTTGTGAGTTTTGTGTTTAGGAACTTTACCATAGTCGGAATAAAGTTCGAAATTCAATAATGGCTCCATGTTTTAAACCTGGGTCTGAAGATAAACCTTGTTTTGTAATAAGGGGGTTTTAATTTTAACCAGTCTTACCAAGGGGTATCGTGTTACCCAGTAACTGGGTTTTGGAGATCAGATAAGTAGGCAGTCGCTCCATTTAAAATACTGATATTCATCTGCATCCATCAAGGCTGGGTAGATGATGGTGCTAAACGTATTAAAAATGTCGTTATATTTGGATATCAGACAGAATTTGTTTTAAATATCTGTCTATTTTTGTTATGAAGTTACTGGAACCACCGAAAAGGTCGGCTAAGAGTGACACTGGCTGGTGACAGTCACTCTAGCAGAGCGTCGCATTCGCATCGATGGTTACGTGGCGGCAGTATTCTGATGACAGAAGAAGTTGTTAGCAGGAGCCGCTGACGTACCACGTCCACGACGAACTGCTTTAATCCGACACAATCCTGATGATATTGAAGCTGTTGAACCACTAATACGATGATCACATCTGGTAAAGGCTATCCTGCTCTGTTAAATAATTGTTTAGCGCTAAACGCATTTAGTGATTTGTAATAAGAACAGAGTATTTGTAGGAACAACGTCATTATAAGTACCGTTATTGACAAAATACCTCATTAATGTAAACGAAATAAAGATTATAGATAAACGTCCAAGGACTGACAATTCAGTATTGTCCTCTTTTACCCATCTTTGGACGTAAAACCAAATAACCTCCTAAAAAATAGACTGCTAAAGCTACGGTGTCCTAGAAGAGCGGTGACCGGAACATAGCATCCGCAATTTACCAGCGAATGACGTCACTGGAACTGGAACTGACAGCCGTCACTGCGGCCGTCAGTGACGGCTGTCATAAAAATGATCGCAGCGGGGTTTGACTTTACGGTGTCAAAAAACGCTCTCTAGTAAAACACACAAAGTTACTTTCATAAATAACGTTCCAGTGACGTCATCATCTCCTGTCCTTGTCCCATGCAACCTACCTCCTGCTCCTGTTCCTACTTACCCTCTGCGTGTTACTTGGCGCAACACGCTCTCTTCTTCCGTTCATCAATCAAATCATAAATATTTTTATTTCACATAGCTAAGCTAGGTGCACGGTTTCAATTGGTCGTTTCCTATGGAGAAGAGCCGGCAAGAAACTCCACGGTCACTCTTTAAAAAAATAAAATTGGCTTTTACAATGTTTTCAAATTACAGTGTTATTAAGTATGAGAGGACAGCGTAGGCCCGTCAAAAGTACCAGGTACTTAACAAAATAGAAAATGATCTACAGTCTATTAAGCTTACAACGTCCTCACATTGACAAAAAAACAATATGAAACATGATTAAAATAGTAAAAGTTAGAACCTTGTTGAAATTTAAATTGTAGGTATAATAATGTCAAATAAGAAAAACATTATGTCAGTGAAGTTTGTAAAAAAAGATAAAATTAAATTAAAAAATAACTTTGTAATTTGGGAGCAGTTAATAGACATTTACATAGTTTTGCCGTTAATGAGGTACCAGGGAAGCCACATGTACAGAAGGAATTAATGCCAAACTTCCTTGTCTTCAACGTAGTCCTTAATCTTATAATATGCTTTTTTGATAAGGGCACGTTTAATGTGCGTTTTGAATTTTCCATCACTAAGTTCTGTAACCGATTGTGGCAACTTGTTATAAAAGCGGATACTGTTTACAAGAAATGACTGGCTTGTTTTAGTTAATCTTTTGGGTATCACAATTGATTTGTCATTGTTCCCTGTCAGCCATCACGCTCTCATCTCTTTCACATCATTCCTCACACAATCCATCTTTTCTTTGTCTTTTTTCTCTCCACCCATCAACATTCAAAGAGATTTATGATAAATACTATTGCGAGCCTATCAAAAGTAATGTCATATTTTATTCTAGGTGCATCGTCTTCACATAATTATAATTATATAATTGATGTACCTATACAAAATATTGTAAAAAAACATTTTAAAAGAGTAACGGTGGAGTTTCTTGCCCATTCTTCTCCATACGAAGCTACCTTTTGGAAGGGGCGACTAGACTCAATTCTATTTTATTTGTAAATTATGACGTTCAAAAGTGCCATTTATGTGCCTATTTGAAATAAACAATTTGACTTTGACTTTGACATAGAAAAATTGTGATCCCATGTCTTAGTGACGACATCTAGCGTAATATACCATCATAATTTCAGCCGAAAGACGTCCACTGCTGGACATAGGCCTCCCCTAAGGGGGGGTTTGCAATAATCGCCATGCTTGGCAGGCGGGTTGGCGATCGCAGTAGCAGTATGGTGCATGCTTGGCAGTATGGTGTTAAAATGCATAGAGAACGCTGCTGCCCATTCTCTAGTAAGCAATTAATAGCAAAATAATACGACAACATACAAGCGTAATATAGCAAAATTACATAATAGCTAAGTTTGACACGTTATTTACCGACACCAACCTTTGATTACCAAGCGTCAGATAGTTTGAAACATCTAAGAAAATTATTTATTTTAACTAAATACTAGGTAAATTACAAAATACTAACGAAAATAAACCATGGTTAAGTTGGTCTACCTAGTCGTTTTGTCAAGCTACGTGATTTGCAATACCACAATTTAGTATTATATATTTCGAAAATAATTTTCTTTAGGTGGACAGGAAAGCGCCTTGCCATGCAGGCGTACCCACAGAACATATATACCCTAAAGGGGGCGTACCTCACTAGACTGAGCGACTTTTGCCCACTAGGACAAATGTATCGGATTACAATTTTGTTGGCTATGTCTATTGTCAAGTAAATAATTTAATGTCATTGGATTATACGTCATTCGCCGGTAAATTGCGGACGCTCTGTTACGGCTACCGCTTTTCTAGGAAACCGTAGCTTTAGTAGGTATACAGTATAAATACCGAGACACTATCTAACCAATCGATCAGGGAGTACGTCAGACAGCAGTCAATGGCAGGAAACTAGTTCATGATGGATGTATTGCGTTTTACTCACGAGTTTATTATGTAGTTGCTCGATGAGAATAACATGGTGGATTTGTGCGCGGTTCATGGCAATGAGCTCCCCCCTGTTCCATGGGACTTAGACATCATTGGCGAATGAGAGTGTAGTAAAGGTGCACCTCTGACTAACCCTTCGGGGATTACAGGCGTGATGATAAGTGTAAAAACATGGTAGGTTAAATACCTGTTTGTCAAATTTGGCCTTAAGATGCTGACAACAGGTAAACCGCTGTCACTGTTAGGCTGCCTACAAAAGAAAGAGAAGCGCGATGACACAACGCTTGTAAATTGAATGCAAATTATGAAGCAATTATTTATTTACTCAAAAATGAGTTGAGTAATCGAAAAACAAACAAACAAGACAAACAAATAAGACGTTTTTGTTATTAATTAAATACCAACCGTACAGCTACGTTGATATTTATTAACAATAATAAATCGACACTTTTCCAAGTCCACTCCTTCTCAATTCACAAACAAAATACATGACTCAGGCTTTGCCAACAAAAAGTTAAAACTAATTCTTTCTAAGCCCCGAAAAGAGTCTGTAAGTAGTACAAACAAACGTAAACATTGTTCAGTGGTGGGCCACGCCACGATGGGCCACGATGAGCCACTCGTAACGTTTGATAAAACCATTAAAAGTTTATAATGAGGGTACCGGAGTCGCGGTAACTGATATTGTGGGTACAGGGGTGGCACGTGCTGGAAACGTGGTCAGGGATAAAGTTGTATGGCTTTCTTTACGTAAGTAGCTTTTGCACGTGATTCTTGGCTACTGTTTGAACTACATTGATTTTTATATTTGCAAAATAGCGAGGTTATTGCGTAACACACATAAATGGCAATCGATCGCAATGCCTTTCATTTCAACATCCATTGCTTCATGTTTGTAAATTCGTCTGCTCAATAATGTAAATAACACAATGAATGTGGCTGAACTGTCAAAATTAAAGGGTCTTTTGCCATTTTATGAGTGATTGTGTAATTATTTTTTGGAGAAACAATCAGATATAAGTGCGTGTTAAGTAAAGCTTATTTTCATCACTTCAAAATAAGTTACGGTTAGCTGCAAAAAAACTTAATAAAAAAAAACAGATTTTCTTATCCATCGAATAATTCATCTTGGGAGGTGCTGAAACAGGTTCTTCATGTTTTGAGAATTTAAATATGTTCCAAATTACTTAAAACTTCTTCAAGGTAAAACATTAAAAGTAACTTTACAGAATACAGAATAATTGTTTTTGCATTTTCTTCAGAAACGAAAAATTAAATGTAGAAGTTAGTTTCACCACAGGTGTGAATTTTCTATTAGTTCCAAAAGTTTTGTTAACTTTGGTAACCCTGTACTAGCGTGAATGTGTACTTTCATCTTTTGTTGTCACGTTTATTATATTAAACAGAATTAGTGTAGCCAGCTGTGGAGGACAACTAGACTTTTGTTCGCCCCTACAAGTTGTTATTATTTCAGGTCATTATAGTGGAAATGTTCTTTGTAGTTTTGTGCCCAATGAAAATATAAGTAGCATAGTTTTTTTGCCGGCGGCGGCGGCGGTCCAGGATTTGTTTAGTTCTTTTAATTGTGTTTCATCTATCATACTGAATCCTATAGCAATTTCACACCTTGGTATTTTCTTTTTACAAGCTTTTTATTTTTAACCGACTTCCAAAATGGAGGAGGTTATATGTTCGGCTGTATGTTTTTTTTTTTTATGTTTGTTCACCGATATCTCCGTCAGTCATGGACCGATTTTGAAATTTTTTTTTTTTTGATAGGGTATGTTCCTGAGGTGGTCCCATTGCCACCAAATCAGAATCTGATGAAGGAATCTCATGGAAATCGAGGGAAACCCTCGAATTTTATAGGCAAACCTATAGCGATTTGGGTATTTTTTATAGTAACTCGTGCATTTGCTTCCGAAAATCACCATTTGGTGAAGTGGAACTGATGATGGAGACCACAGATGGCCACCGAAACAACATAAGTAATAATAAGTATTTCTCGGGTTGCGATTCGATTAGGTACTTTAATATGGTTCCTAAGAAATTTATGCTCGTCACAATGCATATGGTGAGTGGCAGTTCTCCTGGTTCTTACCAGGAGAACTCCTCAACAATTAACGTCCCAGCATCGGGAAAAGCAATTTTTCGTAAAAGGTGATGAGCAGTTGACTTTAGGCTATTGTAACTTAGCTAAATTAAAAACTGACCCAATAAAAGTGAAAAATAACTTTAATTTCGGAAGTAGGTGTCTTTGGATCTGTATTTTAGTTTATTGCCACCGACTTCCGAAATTAAAGTTATTTTTCACTTTGTAGTGTTTTTTTTGGAAGTCGGTTATTTTTTTTTTACAAAAAGTTTTTTTATAATAAGCAATGTGTGCCCGAAAGGATTTCCCATCTGCAATAAGGATGAACTTCCTACAAACTTTCAAAAATCTTTCCTTAGTGCTCACTTTCGTTACACAAGGAACTCTTGTTCACTCAGGAACTCATGCTTTTAGTCCCAGCGGTTTAGTCTGAGCATTGTTAGTGAATTTAACATTTTTAGGGCTCCGTAATGTACAAGTAACCCTTGCAGTTTCGCCATGTCCGTCTGTCTGTCTGTCCCTGGCTTAGCTCAGAGACTCTTAGTACTAGAAAGCTGTAATTTAGCATGGGTATACATATTAATTATGCCGACAACTGGTAAAATGGGGATGATATTTTTCCTTACACGTAAAGTGGGGATGATATTTTTTTTTTCGTCTATCCCATGATGTGGTATATCGTTGGATCTGTCAAATCATTTTTTGATTCAGGAATCAGTTTGCATAATAGAAATCTTTAAAGTGCACATTATTAGAGTCGAGTGTCCCCTGCCAGCAAAATGGTTGTTTTTGGTTATGTGAAGGATCATGTTGGGGTATCATGGCAGTGTACATAATGTACATTTATAACGAAATTAACAGGAAAATTATCACAGCTAAGTAGGCTTTACAAGTTAACGAGTAATAGTCGACCAACATATACATTTGCAGGTGGAGAATGACCGTGACGTATATCGATGTATGGCAGAATCTGTTTTTCAACTACAATGTTAAGTTTGTGTTTGGGATAAATTCATCCCAACTACGGAACCCGTTTTTTTATTAAGTAAATTTATTAACTTTTTTTAATAAATTTACCTAATAATATACGATGGGAAACGCGATAGGTACTCGGTTATTTAAAAGATGGTAGAAGCATTACCAACTTTATTTAAATTAATACGGGAGATGTTTCTTCAAGTTTCTGGACGATTGCCAGTCGTATATTGCTATGATATCATCTGTAACGGTCGAGTCTGCGTCTACCAGCAATGAGCCAAGTCTGTCTTAAAGATAGATGGATCATAGATGAGCTTTTTGAACATTGATTGAGACTTGACAACAGACTTTGGTAGTTAGAAGTTAGAACCCTGAAAGATGATAAAAAAAAACCAACCAAGTGCGTGTCGGACCACCCAAAATGAAGGGTTCCGTAGTTGGGATGAATTTATCCCAACAAAAAACTTAACATTGTAGTTAAAAAACATGTTCTTCCATACATCGATCTACGCCACGGTAAATTTTACAACTGCAAATGGAAGTTTGTAATCGCAAAAAATTTGTTTTGTGTGATAAAGCTACATATTAACGATTTTCAGACTTTTTCCTTTACTTTTGCTATGAGACGGTTGTTAAGCGATTGACTGCTGCGCTGCGTGTCGCGGGTTCGATTCCCGCACGAAACAAATTATTTGTATGACCTGCAAGTAGTTGTTCCGGGTCTGGCTATTTGTGTACGTGAGTTTAAATGTTTGTAAACGCACCCACAATACAGGAGTAATTCCTAGTGTGGGGGGACGTTTTTTATAAAAAAAAAAGAAGTTAAGTACTTATTAATAGCATGAAATTAGTAAGTACTTTATAATAGCATGGAATTAGTGTACTCATGGAATTAGTAAGTACTATATAGATTGTAAGTATAGGGGGTTATTTCTATCGCTGCTCAGTTGCTTATTACCAAGGTAAGATGTCAGATGTTACACATCATAATTTATGCGACTATTGTGAGGCTCGCTCGTTGTTTTTTTTTGCGATATCTGCTTTGTCCCTGTAGTAAAAGTGGTCGATAATGGGGAAGTATAATGATCCGTTAAGAGGCTTTCCAAAGTTGAGGTTTTTTCAATGACACCTTGTATTTAAGTCCGACATGAGGAACACGGACCCGTTACTGAAAAAATCCATATTAAAAAACCGAAAACAATTCGCCTAACCTGGGGATCGAACATAGGACCACACGCTTTGCAGTTACGCTTGCGACCACTAAGATCAACGAAATAGTCAACATTTTGTTGACAATCATAATTCATCATCGAATCATTGCCACATGTCGTAATTTGTTAGCGACATGTTATCAACACAAGGAACCTATTTCTTTATATCTATTCTTAAATCGCATTTAACCTCAGATGAAAAGGCCTTAAAATATCTAATATTGATACATTGTCACCTCACCGAAACATTTTTATAAAATCTCCATAAAACTCTCAATTCACTTTACCGCGCAGCGCAACGCGCGTAACATTTTACATGTTCGTAATATAATCTCGGTAAACGTCGGGACCGTATTCTATTCACTTATAACAACGTTTTGGTGCTCTGACAGCGATTGTACTTGCATTTTCATATATTGAATATGTTCTATCTTGAAAATCTAATCTGAAAGATCTTGAGATTTATGTAAAAAATAGCTCGTGCCTGCAGCTTCGCCCGCATGTAGTTCCGAAAACGACATCATTTCGAATAATAACTCGGTATCTTTGTGAAACAGATTCCTATTTAATGACAGTTAATTTATATTTAGAAAAACAATCTTTTATAATAATAACCAAGTATGATTTTCTGTATTATTTCCTTTCCGATGCAAAAATTCCACCATCTGATTACAAACACTTCCAACATAACCTCAATTCAAATAAGTCGCCGTTTATCTGTCGATCGACATACCGTGGACAGTCGACAATATCGTGGTTTCTCGAAGTGGGTTAAACTGATCCGTTAGTTTGGACTGCCCTGGAGACTCGTAATCTTACCGACGCCGAAGCTAAAGTTAACTTATATGTGATCATTTGTATTATGAACGATCATTTGGGCAAGGGTGCAGATTAATGTTAATGAAGGTGGGCATGCCTATACCTTACAATGATGAAAGATCAAGCAGCGTGGCTGTGTTCCAATTGGAAGACAGCCATAAACAGTCAAATCGAGAAATAAAACAATAATAATATAATAATTCAACTAACTACAAGAAATTCATCAACATATATAACGGTTTGACAATAAGTGCTATGTAAATCCAGCCCCAAATTCTGCAGAAAACTAACAAATGACAAAAGCATTAGATACCCTCAGTAAAAAGGACGGATTACATTATACCATATATAAGATCCTAAAAACACACTTGAGAACTGTAGAAATTATGCGCAAATGTAATAAAAAAGTTTTACCGTAACCCAACATAGGCATAGATCGGCTTAACATAGGAAAGTTGCTGTTTGCGGTATTTTTCGAGTTTCATTTCTGTGTAGGCCGAAAATCCCAAAATATTATCTAGAATTCACGTAGCTAAAGGTTGATCAAAGGTTTTACTAGTCTATTTTTCTGCATGGCAATATGCGCTTTTATAATTTCTAACGTGACGATATTGTCGTGGACGTCCACGGCATCACGACAACACAGGGAAGTAAAATGTATGGAAATATTATACGAAGATGCTTTTACATTTCCGTCCACGATAACGTTAAAACGTGCACATATTTCCATACATCATGGACGTGGACGAAATTATAAAAGCGCACAATTCAATTATTGTTTAGTATTTCGATTATTAATTAAAGTAAAGTCAAAGTCAAATTGTTTATTTCGAATAGGCACATATAAGGCACTTTGAACGTCAATATTTACAAAAAATAGAATTGATTCTAGTCGCCCCTCAAATAGAATCATCAACGTAAACATATTTATTGTCACCACAACAAGCTTAAGGGTGAAGGAGAATAGTTATTTAAGAAACATTAAATCTATCTTACTTTTCTTAGTGAAACCAAGGGATATAATGTAGTCAAAAACCGCCGCACTGCCTCACTTACTTCACTTTCTCGCCCATTTCAGACAGCATAGTTAGTTATTTCTCCTTCAAAGACGGAGTAAGCTCAGCATCAATCTCTCAAAGTGTGGAAACCGGAAATCTTTCCTTTGCATTTCGTTCACAGCTGCATCGGTATCCAGTCGATAAATATTTACAAAGAGTGATTGAAATATTACATCGACTATGCTTTGTGTGAAACTGTTTGGATTGGGTGAACTTTCATGAGAATGTTACTATAGTTACCAGGGTAACTGTATGTTACTGTTAGATGGTTATTTTCCAAAAGTATCAATTGGGTATAACCGTGAGGTTATACGAAAGCAATACTCTGCAAGAATGTTTATTACCGCTTCAGAAAACCATGATAGATTAGATTAAATATCAGCTTCAAATTGTCTCAGTACACGGCACAAGTTGCTTTGTCACAGGATATACAAAAAAAAAAAAGAAAAAACACAAAAATAACAAGACCCTTGGTCTTGTGGATCAAGACTGTTGGTGATCCATTATATCCCAGTTTTTGCACCATCGTGTCTCAAATCGAATAAAGAATTAGTAGTACATTGTCACCATATTTCAAACCAAGGGTCGTTCTGTTTACCTCCAGTCTACATTCTACAACATTCAAATTGGATCTTTATTTCCTTTCGACATATTGACAATTCCGGCTGACATGCTGACTGTGGCATATTCAATTCTTGCATCTTCTTCGATCTTGTTGGTAATAACCAGGTATTTCTCTCGCCATCAGTGTGATAGGAATCAACAAACAATTAACATGCTCCCACAATTAGTTTTCCCGTGGGTAGTCTGATGTTTATGCTTCCGTGGGCATTGACCTACTCTCCCCAATTCACCGTTACAAGTTGAGCATTTTGTAGTTCTTTGATACACGTTTCTACAGTTGTGATGTATATGTAATGTTTATACAGGATTATAGAAACAAATGACGTCACTAATTGATTTGATTATAAACACAGTGATTGAAATCTCCAGTTTTTTCACTTGGTTCATTAATTATTCTTAATGATAAGTAGTCTATTAACTGTCAGTGGTTAACTACTTTCTACTTCTGCAGTTGATGATGGTTCAAATTAATACAATTATGTAGGCCGCTGCCAAATTGCGACAGCATCTACTCGTATTCCACTTCAAAGGTTTTCTTTAGATCCATGTTCCATCGTTGTTGGGACCTATGCCATGTTCGGGGATTCGTCAATTCGTAGTCTTCTTTGAAAGAGTCCTGCTACAAGATGTAACTCAACCACATTTTCATTTACTTCTTTAGTTTCATCATGCGTATCATACCGAATCTATGATGTTAACGCGACGATAACCAACTTTTAACGATTGTATACTAAAGATCACGTTTAAACGAGTAGTGTTATTGATTTAAAAAAAATATATTATGTTAAATTAGAGCATTTATCAATAGCTTAATATGTGAATATTTTAGATTATGTTTATATTACATAGTGAAATTAATTTGTAAAGTTATGTTTAACGTGGATAAAAAACTGAGAATGGGGCAAAATCTACCAAACGTATTTTTCTGAAACCTTCACCAATATAAAGATAATTTAATTATTGATCTTTTAGTATACGCGTTTTTAGTATACGCGTTTGTGTATAATAACCACTCAAGGTCACTGGCATATATCGCGGTCTTAAAAGTAAGATACTCGTAGATTTTATCTTCATTGCTTGCTGCATTTTGTTCAGATTTACTGATGCTAATGTTTCTCTTCTCCCGATTTGCTCCAAAAAGTGCCAAATAATTTAGCCAATGTATCTTCCTCTCCAAAAATCTTTCACTTATCTTCAATATTCTCCTAATTGACTTCTCGCATAAAATATTTACTTCAGTCGCAAGATGTTGGAGACATCTCCAACCATTTTACTGCCCATTAAAGTTATCGCTACTTGCTTTCTTCGCTTTAAAGCGGTTTATGTACCACTAAAACAGATAACGAGATGCAGATTGGGTTTTTTACAAAAGGATCCGTTACTTTTATACTGAATTAACAGCCTTGGGTATTTTGGTAGCGTAGTGGAGTTTCAGTTCATTGAAGGATTTTGTTGAAGATAGATTGATAGATAGATATTAACAATTACTCAAGTATATTGATAATTGATGTTTCTCAGAAAGGTCAGGTACATGGTACTCGCAACCGGCATGCGTGTATGACCGGTGTATGTGATGTATGAACGTAAACGAAACAGAAGAGTATGTAAAGATCGCAGCAGGTGGAGTTCTGTAGTTTCTGTCTACCCCCATGAGAAGGTATGTGTGTGTGCGTCAGCATATACACAAGCCTTTTTTTATGTGTATATTGTTGAGTTTCAGAATCTTTTATGAAGCGACAGATTAAGAGAGACACCAAAGTCACTGAGCAGATTACTGATAATGTGTACTATTTTAATCACCTGTTTTTGAAAGCCCAATCAAGGCGGACTCTATCAAACCTCATGTTAAATGTTGTGATTCATCATCATCATCATAATTTCAGCCAAAAGACGTCCACTGCTGGACATAGGCCTCCTCTAAGAACTGCCACTTGAGAAAAAATCGCGAAAAAAAAACCAGCTGTTCCCTACATTTATGTTCGAATAATTCGTTAAAATGTAGGGAACAGCTGATTTTTTTTTTCGTGATTTCAGGTTTGGTCCCATAGTAAAAGTTGTTCATAATGATGAGTACAATGACCCCTTAAGAGGTTATTGACATTTTAAAAATAACCCTGTATACTAACGTCTTGAAAGTTACGCAGCACATAGTTTAATCGGCTTCCCATATTACCATTCCCGTTCGTGACTGACCTACCTTTTTATCATATTTTATGGTCACTGCACCATAATATGCACATCCTGCCACCCTCAACACGTACAAATGAGGTTGTTTAAAATCTTAATCAACGTGTCTATGGTGTTGCCACACGCTGTAAGAGCTTCATTAAAAAGCAATTATTTCAGCCGACGACCACCGGCCTGTCGCGTCACTATGATTGCGGTGATAGCTATTTATTTAACTAGTAGAGGCCGTTAACTAGTGTAGTGGATTAAGTCTCAACTTGTCTTGTCTCTCCTCCCTTTAATCCATCCTAAGGTTGTCTTTCAAATATCGCTTTTATCGATAAGACCGCCCATTGTGTAATGTAAAATTTCGACATTTATATCTTTATTGCACATTGTGTACAGACGCCAGCACATCAAGCTACTACAATTTCTTTAAAAGATTTTCATCTTTATCGTTGAAGTATAAGGTTCAAAGTTGATTGTGGAAATTTGACAGTTTCGGGTAGGTTGACCTGTCAAGTCGTTGAAAAGTCAAAAAATGCATTTCAATGGAAATGCAAATTAAAGACTTTTCAACAGGAAGCCAAGAATTCCAATGGGACAAAGTCAAAGTTCAATTATTTATTTCAAATAGGCACATAAATGACAATTTTGACCGTCAAAATTTACAAAAAAAAATAGAATTGTTTCTAGTCGCCCCTTCCAAAAGGTAGCTTCGTATAGAGAAGAATGGGTAAGAAACTCCACCGTTTCAAATCAAATCAAATCCATTTATTTGCCGGAATGTAGGTTTACAATCATGTACGATCTTAAAAGCTATAATGGTCCCTTTACATTCTACCATTTTATATGGTGTGCAAATATTTAATTTTGTCCTGCACAATGTTATTATTACATAAATTACATTACACATTACATTACTACACAAAAAGACAGCAACAACAAACATGAGCTCATGCATTAAGATTTTCATGGAATAAATTAATTAATGGATGTCAAAGTTACCTATTCCTATAATATAAAATGTCAGATTATGAATACCTAAATAATTGTAATTGATAATGTCATAACTATTATAGTATCAAAGTGTTGATTCCGTAAAATTTGAACATTAATTAAATATTAGGTACCAGTAGTATTGCTTTCAGTTTCCGCCTCCGTGATCTGACATGTATTCATTAAGATTGTTAAAACATTTTTCTTAGTCTTTTAAATTTAAAATGTTTTACAAGATTTTGTATAGGTACATTCAATATAATTATTATTATTTTATGTGAAGACGATGCACCTAGAATAAAATTACTATACTACAATAGGTAAAAAGAATTAAGAATGAAGCAATGACAGATAAATTAACTATGTGATAACAAGACAGAATAATTATTTAATATTCCTAGTTCTTCCTATTTATAGAAAATGGTTGGCTTTAGACTGCCTTGTTGGTCAAATGGTCACAAACGTGTCTGCTGGTCCGATCAGTAATTTTTCCTTAGCAGTGCGGCGCTGGACTTGTGCACGGTTGATGGCAATAGACTCGCTGCATATACAAGGGGCTGAAACAAAATAATGGCGAAATGATGGTTTAATTATACACCTCTGCTACCCTTTCAGAAAATACAGATATTGTGGTTATGCTGTGTAATTAGAAATAAAATAAAGTGTGGTTATGAAATTAAAATTCAGCGAAAACGATTCCATCTATCGTGCAAAAATGTCAGTTTCTGAGAACTTATAATACCATGATGAAAAAGAAGTCTTATAAATTCTTCTAAATGCATTTTCTTCTGAGAATCCATCGAAGTCTTTGCAACGTCAGTCGTCCCACTATTTCCTCTAACTTCTTAGAAAATCCACAAGCTTAGTAGTTGACATTTAGCATGAGAGTAGGAAATAGCCACTCTACTCGTACTAGCTGTAGCGGGCTGTAGTATAGTTATAATGTTGTGTTCGCGAGTTCGTTTCCAAACATGTAAATAAATATTGTGTTTTTAGAAAAACAACTTTAAAGCCCACTCATAAAGTAAGGCCAATTTATTTATATAATGGTATTAAAATAATATGAACATAAATAACTTAAATAATTAAAAAAAACAAAAATATTATATACTAACTGAAAATATTCACTCATAAAGTTGTTTGCGCTACAACTTCATACATTTTTATGGATTTTTTAATAATACTATTCGTTTTGAAATCATCGCAAGCAGCATAAATCATTTATTTATGCTGCTTTTTGGGTATTTCGGTCCCCTAATGATTCCCTTTTTACAAATGCACAATTATATACATATTATTAAAATTATTATCTGAAACGTTGTATTAACAGATTATTAATATTTAATTATGTATGCATACATAATGCATTCGCTGTAATTAAAATGTTACTTAATTTACACTGGGATAAAGTTGATATTCGTTTAAATGGAAATAACATCAAATGGAAACAAGGATTTGAACAGATCGTAGTTATAACGTGTTTGCCTCTCCGTGCATGTTGTATCGCGATCTTCGGCTGCACCATTCAAGTCAAGTCTTGACCTAGAAGCTATGTTAAAGTGAATGCGATGTTTTATACAGGGAGCATTTTGGTTACCCATTGAAAGGGTTTTCGATAGGGTTTATCTAAGCGGTTTAACAAAAACCCATACGATATGGGTAACCCTTATGAACGGCTAAAATTAAATTTTGGTAACCCGTTGAAAGGGTTTTCGATAAAAACCCATACGGTGTGGGTAACCCTTTTGAACGGCTTAATTTAAGCCTTTCAAAATTACCCACACCATATGGGTTTTTCTAAAATGGTAACCAAAATGGTCCCTGGGTAGAATAGAGATAGAATTGGTCATGCTACGCGTGCTGGGCGCCGGACGGATATCGAAATAACATAATATTATGATTTTTTCATGTTACTGGGTTTCAAGTAGGTATAGAGACCATTGAATGGGTTATCATGTAACCCTTTCACTGGGTTTCAAGTATAAAACCCATTCAATGGGTTATCTTGTAAGTCAAGTAACCCTTTCACTGGGTTTCTAGTAAAAAACCCTTTCAATGGTTTACATCATGATAAAGGTAAACCATTGAATGGGTTACCCCTTCGAAAGGCTTAACTCTTAACCGGGGTTGTACGGTCCCTGGTTTTATATAGGAAAGATATGCTGTCAGAGATTTTTAATTTTTGAGAAATTTCATTTGGAATTTCTTATTAGCAGCCCGGAGTCTGGATTTGTGCCCGGTCGATAGAAATAGGCTCTCCCCCTATTACATGGGACTTAAAAGTACCTTGTGAAATGTGGGTGTACTATAAGTACAAGTCTGCTTAACCCTTCAGGAATACAGGCGTGAAAAGAAGAATTTCGTAGACGTTAGTTAGAAGGGCTCGTAGCAGCCATGCTACGGCGTAGCTCGATCGGTCATTGGCGTAGCAATTAAACTGGCTTCGTATACTTGAAGCCAGTACAATAATTAAGATCATTATAACCTTCGATCAACCTTTCTTCTTCTTCGATAATAGTTATTTTGTTGTTGTTTGTCCATGCGTCATGTTCGTGAACGGGCGCTGTCAGTGGTCATCTCTCTTAGCTGCCACGGCTTATTTTAAATTATTTTAGATTTTAATTGTTTTTTTTTGTTATGAATATTTTTATCACGGACGCTTCTGACGTTTTGCATCGTTCTCACATGTATAATTTCAATATGAATGATGTAACCAATACTTTGTATCAATATTTTAATTTAAAACAGTGTCTGTGGAGTTTCTTGTCCATTCTTCTCCAGAACCTACTATTTGGAATGGGCAACTAGCTTCATATTTGTAACTGACAGACTTCTTGACAATTCAAAAGTGCCTGTAAATGGTTTAATTGAAATAAATGGTTTGAGTTTGTTTTAATTGGTAATAGTTCTTTGACAGTCGTTACGGGTAGTCCGAAGCCCGAAAGTCTCACAACCAGTCCTAGGGGTATCGTGTTACCCAGTAACTGGGTTGTGTTGGTGAGGAAGGCAGTCGGAAGTCGCTCCATGTAAAATACTGTTATACAGCTGCATCCGGTAAGACTGCATGTCGACCCTAAATAGTTTGTAAAAGGCAGGCAGATGTTTGAACTAGTAATAATAATTAATTATTATGAATTTGAACCCGTATTGGGGAGGCCTATGTCCAGCAGCGTCCTACCTGTTATGACTTAAGGAGCCGAAACGTGGACACTCACGGTACGGCTGGTCCATAAATTCAAGGTCGCTCAGCGAGCTATGGAACGGGCTATGCTTGGAGTCTCTCTGAGGGATCGAATCCGGAACGAGGTGATCCGGCAGAGAACCAAAGTTGTCGACATATCCCACAGAATAAGCAAGCTGAAGTGGTAATGAGCCGGCCATATTAGCCGTAGTACCGATGACCGTTGGGGTAGACGTGTTCTTAAGTGGAGACCGCGAATCGGCAAACGTAAGGTAGGACGCCCTCAGGCTAGGTGGAGCGACGATCTTCGCAGGGTGGCTGATGGCAGCTGGATGAGAGTTGCCGAGAATCGAGCTGAATGGCGTGCAATTGGAGAGGCCTATGTCCAGCAGTGGACTGCTATGGGCTGATGATGATGATGATGATGTCCAACAGTAGACGTCTTTCGGCGGATGAAAAGATGATGATGATTTTGAATATAAACTAGTTAGTTAATAATGTCCTACTTTTCAACTTATGCCTATTATGCTTTACTGACTTTTCTAACATCATTATATTAATACGTGAAGCGAAAACTTTGTACCCCTTTTTACGAAAATTACGTGAACGGAGGAGTATGAAATTTGGCACAGTATTTTTATATTAGTTATGCATTAGAAATAAATTAAATGAATAAAAAACACATTACACACACTACCATGCATTTGACACACCCACACATACTACCAGGGCTTCATGACTTTAAGATAGATAGGTGAGAGAAGTGACAGCTTGAACATGGAATTAGTAATTACTATATCGATTGTATTCCGTATGGTGCTGGACGTAAAGAATAGCACCATCCCATTTCTTCCCGTGGGTGTTGTAAAAGGCGACTAAGGGACTTACTAGAGGATGGGCAGCAGTTTTCTCTATGCATTTTAACACCATACTGCGTTCACCAATCCTCCTGCCAAGCGTGGCAATTATGGCATCCCCCCTCCAAATTAGGGGACGCTTATGTCCAGCAGTGGACATCTTTTGGCTGAAATGATGAATGATGATGATATCGATTGCAAATATATAATCAACCTATAATGTTCCCACTGCTGGGACACAGCTAGGCCTTCTCTATTCGAGAGGGAGTGGGCCGTAATCTGCCACACGGACCCAGTGCGGGTTGATAGATGTCACATGTCTTTGAATTTTTAGTTCTAGGACACGTTATTTACACAAATTAAAGCACCTGCCTGGGTTCGAACCCACGACAAACGACTCGTAGTAAGTCGGGGCCGTTACCGCTGGACCACCACTGCTCTACAAAACTGATTGCAAATAGATGGGGTTGAATTTAGACCAGTGAGCGACCACTAGTAAAAATAATAAGGCTAGTTGTCACTGTGAATGTGCTCTCTGTGTCACTGCTTTGTAAGTCGACAGTGTCCCGGACTCCGGGTCAAGTGTGCACCTGCCCTTACTTTGTACTTTACATTGTAGAAATATAGTAGAAGTACAAGGACAAAATATGTTCAATGGTCCAAAGCGTGACTTATTAACTTTTATGGAAAGTGTTTTGTTTAAAATTCATTTAAGCCATAAAAACATTAAAATAATTTTTTTTTTCTTAAGTCGTTGCTTGCCACACTAGGAAATTCTCCTCTATTGTGGGTGCGTTTAAAAACATTTAAGCTCACATTCACAAACAGCCATAATAATAACACCATCCTATTATTGTCCCACTGCTGGGCAATGGCCTTTTCTCACACACAGAAGGCACGAGCAATCACCACGCTTGCAAATGGCGGGTTGGCGATTTCAAACTTATATTAATTCTATTGTAAGTCCAGTTTTCCTCACGAAAAAGAACATTACATTGCTTATTTTAGAGGTTATTCTTAGCACTAAATAAGCAATGTAACCTTTTTGTATTTTATAACACTGTTATTTTCAAATCATCTCTGTACGTAAGGTTAATCAAAGAGTAATTTTTTTGTCGCTGTTAAATCTCACCATAATTAAAAGTGTATTCTAGAGATATAAAGACTTAAGAACGTTTTAAAATTCCCCATTCTTTTCCATACGAAACTATCTTTTGGAATTTGGCTCCTAGTATAATTCTATTTTATTGTAATTTTTTATGTTCCAAAGTGCCTTATAATGGCTTTCTTAAAATAAATTATTTGTCTTTGAAAATAAAATCAACCTGCTTCTGTATTCGTAGTTTACCAAAACCCATCAAGGCGGAGATTTCTGAAAATGGTCAATAATGTGGTTTTTTAAAGTAGTGTATCTCTGAAACCGTAAATATTTTTTTTCAAAACAACAACTGTATTATATTTTCAAGTCTTTTGTGCATACGGTGATGGAAACGAGACTCAAAACATAATTAAACATAATTGAATACATCAAAAAAATCTTCAAAGACAACTCATAATTATTTTTAAAAGCAGTTTATCCCTTCGTTAACAGTTATAATTATAATTAAAAGTATACCATATAATTGCAAATGCCAAATTAATTAGTTAATATCTAATTTTATACGATTTTATTTGCATTTTTACGTTGTGTCATCGCGCATCTCTTTCTTTTGTATGCAATCTGACAGTGACAGCGGTTTACCTGTTGTCGGCGTCTTAACAAGGAGGCAACAAAACTACACTTCTGTCCTGCCCCTGTCGTCACTCTGCCCCATATCTTGGCCGCCACAATTTAATAGCGTTTGCACTGATAACAGCCCTTCACTCCCGTGCCACTCACTTTGATATAATAATGTCTTATAGTGTATCGGATTTTAATTACTTCGTACGGCATTTTTCTTCAGAAATCTGAGGAAGATTTTACAAGATTTAGGAAGGTGTTTTAGTAAAAAAAAGCAGTAGCGACCACCTGGTCGCAAGCGATTATACGATATACTTTTACCGATAATTATTTCATTTATCTAAATAGTAGGTAAATTATAAAACAGTAACAAAAATAAAAAAGAAAAAGAGCCGTCACGGGACGACTGGCACATGTGAAACATCGCACTACACACACATTTACACACTAATAATTATAGACTGTATACGTGTATAGTGGCCGATCGCCACGCGGCATGCGTCGCCCCGCCAGCAATCGGTTATACGTGCGCCTATACATTTGTCACATCAATAAAGTTATTTTGCACACAATGTGATCTGTTATGTGGGGCGTATGACATGAGATAGAACTAAACTGTCCACGTTCAACGCTCAAAAAATCTTCCACGTTCAAGACGAAACCAGAAAAATGTGACCTTGAAACCAACATGCTTTCCACTAGACAGTGATTAATAACACTTGTATATCTCCAGTAATCTCCACAGCATAATATTCAGTAACATTTTCCTTCACCAACACCCTTTAACTGAGCGAGCTGTGACCTGTAGGCACTACTATGGAGATTTTGATATTGTTTGCTTTTAAAAGATAAGTCTTTGGTGTCAAAACAAAAGATAATTAGGTATTTCCATATCATCATTCACGCTGTAATTGGTCATTGCAGTTTATTATTACCAACCGATACGGTGCTGCTATTAACCATTATTTTAACGACTTAAACACCCAGTTGTGAAGGGTATTTTTATTGAAATCCACGTTCAACGTTCATAAATAAGTTATTGACCTTGAAACCAACATGATTCCCACTAGACAGTGATTAATAACACTTCTATATCTCCACAGCATAATATTCAGTAACATTTTCCTTCACCAACACCCTTTAACCTTAAAAAGAAATACACATGAAGTCTATCCATCCATTACGGAGAACCCACCCCTCTCCTCACACAAATTGAGTTTATGCGTCGATAACGTCCCGATATCTCCGATATATCGCTTGAAGAGAGACGATGTGAAAATGGCACAGAGGTATAATTATACAGAAGCTTCATTTGGTTTAAAGGCTCAACAGCAGCACATGGCTAAATAAGTCAGTTTCAGTGACATCGTTTGACGGTAAATTGCGGATGGTATGTGGCAGGCGACGCAGTCTCAGGAAACAAATGAACCGCGCAGTTAATGTGGCAATGGACGGTCGACTTTATGCACGTTATAAATTCATGAATTCATTGCCACAGCACCACAGCACCAAACCTTTGCTTGCTTTTTAAGGAAACCTTTGGTGCTGTGGCTCATTGCCACAGCACCAAAGGTTTCCTTAAAAAGCATTGAATAACGGCCGCAAAATGACAGATATAGTACCTATACTCGGAATTTTAATTCGATTCCAGATTTGACAATTTCAGTGTTGCAACGTTATGACAAGTACTAAATAGTGACGTTGCAAAATTATTCGATATGGAAATGGAATATTTCCAGATCGATTCTTCTCGTTTATAATTTTACTCTCGTAAACTAAGTATATCAGGAAATTAAATATTTCTGAACCGATAATTTAATTTTGACGATTAATTAACGATCTGAGACTTTTCTTTTATAATTGTGTGTGAAATAAATAAAAAAATGTGATTATGAAGGAACATGACAAATAAAACAGATAGATGTATTATGGTAATAATTAAACTATCTAAAGTAACCGTCATGAAAAGCTATAAATACATAAAATTGCAAATTATACAACTATCAACTTTAAACTCAAGATATCTAAGTTGATTTATGAATGAAGAAATTATCGCTAAACGTCATAAAATAATTTTAGTTGCAATGGAAACTGAACCATACGCAATTTCAGTTAAAGTTTTAAATCCCAAAGTATGAAATTTATCTCGTCTCATGGCGTTGACTTTAGGCTCTTTTATTATAAGTTTTGTTTTTAATATAAAAACAAAAATATTAACTTTTTATAAAATAGAGCAGCGATTACTAATTAATAAATAATTATTATGAATAATTATGTATTTATTTAAATAAAAATCAATAATTTAGTCTTTAATTGGCACACTGATGACACACACACTTATTGTTTATCGATTTTTGTCTTCATCACTACACTATTATATGTGGTATCATTATTTCACAAAATGACAGTAGCTAATGTCAAATCTGGAATCGAATTAAAATTCCGAGTATAGTGAAAATCCGTCACTTATACCATTGACTTTACCTTGACAAAAAACCGGCCATGTGCGAGTCGGACTCGCGCACGAAGGGTTCCGTATCATAATCCATAAAAAAAACTACTTACTAGATTTCGTTCAAATCAATTTTCGGTGGAAGTTTACATGGTAATGTATATCATATATTTTTTTTTAGTTTTATCATTCTCTTATTTTAGAAGTTACAGGGGGGGACACATTTTACCACTTTGGAAGTGTCTCTCGCGAAAACTATTCAGTTTAGAAAAAAAATATATTAGAAACCTCGATATCATTTTTAAAGACCCATCCATAGATACCTCACACTCAAAAAATATTTTTTTTTTTGAGTTTCAGTTCTAAATATGGGGAACCCCCAAAATTTATTGTTTTTTTTTTTCTATTTTTGTGTGAAATTAATGCGGTTCACAGAAACACATCTACTTACCAAGTTTCAACAGTATAGTTCTTATAGTTTCGGAAAAAAGTGGCTGTGACATACATTTGGCTACGGAACCCTAAAAAACGCCGTTTTTCGGTCACGATAATTTATGATAGCACCGCTTTCTTAAGAAACTCAAGCTTTACGCAATGTTTGACAAAACAAAATGCATTACGTCAGTCCATTCACAGTAATTATTATGTTACCTCTAATTTTGCATCACTGTCACAATCAAAGTGATCTTTATTGTCTTTGCAATAAGGTTGGTTGCTGCTTGGGTCGCTGTCAGAGGTAAAATATTGTTTGTTTTGATTTTTTTATGTTTCTGTGTTTTGTAATGTTATTTACTTTGCATACTATTGTATACAATCAAGTTCTTACTTAACAGACATCTGTGCCAATCTGGGGAGTTTGTTGCTGGGCCACTTGTTCTAAAGCACTAACTGCTGGACCAATATGGATTTTAAGGACGATTCCATGAAAGCAAAATATATTTAAAAACTTTACCTTCTGCATTTTCTTCCTCCTTATGTAGGACAACACCGCCAGCTACGGTGTTACTATGAGGAGCCGAATTTACTGCCCCGTCATCGCGAGGACTGTGCGAATTATGTCCATTCTGTACTCATTAATTGCACTCAGATTATGGTGATATGATAACTGTGGCTTCGAAAGTTCTTCGTTTCTTTTCGTGGTCTATTGTGTTAAGATCAGGGTTTTATTATAGGAATAGCCGAGAAATTCGGCAGGGGACGCCCTAGGAGGGCTTAAAGATACCTTATTGGTGTTGTTCTTCAGAAAGGTCAGGTGGTGCATGACCAGATGAATAACTTAAACGAAGTAAAAGAAGTATGTAAGGATCGCAGGTGGTTTTCTGGAGTTCCTGCCTACCCTCTGAATAGCCGTTATTTCTTTTTGAGTGTGTGGTCGGAAAGTTTTTAGAATCTTTTTTTGGCGTCAATATTTAAACTTAAGTACAATTAATGACGAGACTGGTTTAGTACATATAATGTCCTGCGTTTCCGGCTTCCCTATCGGGGCTGTCATTTAGCTCTTGACACGACAGAATTCATTACAATAAGCACTAATTAACATAACATTACGTATGCATTCCCTAAAGGAGTAATCAAATGAGTATTGTTAAATACATCCACATTTCATTAGTCACTACTGCGTCGTTGTTCTAGTGGTTGCCAGCGCTACTGCTGAGCATGAGGTCCTGTGTTTGATTCCCGGTTCGAACAAAGTATTATTCAGTTTTTCCATCAGGTATTTCTGTTTAGCAGCTCGGAATCTGGATTTGTTTCCGGTTGATGGCAATAGGTTCGCCCCTATTACATGGGACTGAAAAATAATTGGCGAAATATCGTGAAAATGGGTGTACTACACGTACACCTCTGCTAACTCTTCGGGGAATACAGGCGTGATGTATTATTTCGTGAATTATTTAGTCCCATGTAATAGCAAGCTCATTGACATAAACCGTTGTGTTGAAAAGCCATTTGCGATTCGAACTCACACTACAAATTATTCTAATTCTGAACAAAAAAACTGAATTCTATTTACCGTCGTTTTTATTTTTGTCCACTGCTGAAAATAGGCCTCCCCCATGCAATGTCCCCACATTCGGGGATGGGGCCTTGTCATGGGTTGCCTTAGTCGCCACGCTTGGCAGGGGGTTAGCGATCGCAGTATTTTGTTAAAATGCATAGAGAACGCTACTGCCCATTCTCTAGTAAATCCCTTAGTCGCCTTTTACGACACCCACGGGAAGAAATAGGGTGGTGCTATTCTTTACGTCCGGCACCACACGGAGCATATCTATGTATATTAACCCTATGTTCGCATAACTTGACAAAATATTGGAAACAGCTGATTTGTTTTGTAATTTCATTATTGGTCCCATATTAACAGTTGTACATAATGACCCCTTTACAGATTTTCAGTTATTTAAATTATTCAAAGTCTATTTTTATTTTTTCAATTACGCCCTTTAAGAATTAATTCTAGTTGGCCCATCCAAAAGGCAGTTTTGTATGCAAAGAATTCTAAAATTCTTTGCTTTTTAAAATGTCTTTTATCATTCATAATATAATCAAATGTGAATACTGAAATGCTGAATTTAGTTAACTCAACTCTAACTCATTGTTAACACTTACCAAAGGAGGCCACGTCAAAGACAAAACAAAAACTGGTCATGAGCGAGATTTCTGAAAAACTGTGCTATTTAGAGACATAGTTTTATTTTTCCTGTAATCTTTAATTAAATTTCTTTCTTGTTTGCAAAATAGTTGGGCAAACGTCATCTAAAACTATTCTAAATTTCAAGTTGATAGCATTATTAGTTCTTGAGATATCCAGGTGTGACAGACAGACTTAGTCTCACCATAAGGGTTCCTTTTTACCATTTTGGTACGGAACCCTAAAAAAAACCACTCAAAGGAGCCCAGAGCAAAGAAATTGGCGTCCTTATCCTGCCAATTTGGCAGTCGTTCTAAGCAACATTCGATTTAAACCGGAGTCGACTTACAACGTCAATGGATCCCCGACAGTTTATAAGTGTTCTCACGATTTAACGTCAGAGAGTTTAAATTGAGGGTGACATTTTTCTTTGGAAATAAGAGCTTTGTGAGTGGAAATGCTTTTTATGGCGTAGTTTGTAGGATTCCGTAGTCAACAAAGAACCCTTATAATTTCGCCATGTCCGTCTGTCTGTCCGCGGCTTAGCTCAGAGACTATTAGTACTACTAGAAAGCTGTAATTAGGCGGGTATACATATTAATCACGCCAACAAAGTGTTAAAAAAATATAAATAAAATAAATGATAAAAAAAACAAAAACCCGACTGACAAAAGACAAAAAAATAATTAAAAATGCACTAAAAAGATTGAAACAAGATTGAGAATAACTCGCTGACTAAACAGATAAATAAAATAAATTACTGTCGGGGGACCTCTTAGATTTAAAGAGTGGTCCACAAAACGGTCCCGATAAACTCGGTGGGTCGGCCGTTTTAAAAATCAATCAATCAAAAAACTTGAGGGTGTTGAATTTCGACCAGAGGGCGACAACAAGTATGAATAATTATGTTTAAAAAAAAATGCTTTTCAACTACAATGTTAAGTTTGTCTTTGGGATAAATTCATCCCAACTACGGAACCCTTCATTGTGCGTGGTCCGATACGCACTAGGCTGGTTTTTTTTTTCAAACATATTTGATGTAGTTCTGATGACTTCGCAGCTATTTTATATTATATTACAGGTTAATATAATATCTATAATCATCATCATTATATTAATACGTGTAGCGAAAACTTTGTACCCCTTTTTACGAAAATTACGCGAACGGAGAAGTATGAAATTTGGCACAGTTAAAGTTTATAATTATGGAGGAGGCGTGCAGAAAGCTAATATTATAATGTAATATGCATTAAAAATAAATTAAATTAATAAAAAAAAACATTACACATACTACCATGCGTTTGACACACACACACACATAGTAACAGGACCTCATGACTTGTAGATAGATAGGTGACAGAAGTGACACCTTGAGCATGGAATTAGAAAGTATTATAATAGCATGGAATTAGTGAACTCATGGAATTAGTAAGTACTATATATAAATCATCCGTGTGGTGCCGGACTTCGTCGCATCTTCCTGTTCTATGAAAGTCTCTAATATTTAATATTTTTTTTATAATATTTCATATTTTATTAGACCAAGAAGAGTAAACATGTTACACAATTTGTCTTAGCTCTTATACTTATGCTTAAAAGTAAATCAATTACAAATGTGTAAATTATTAGCATCTGCTGCCGAACTAGGTTTATAGCCTGTTTCAGCATGCAGCGCCTCAAGCCCTCGAACTGGGTATGCAAGTATGAGCTTACCAACAAAAGCGAACAGCTTAGATTACTAAATACAAACTTATAACACAAACTTAATTACTTATAAAAAAGAATGAAAGGGCTGCTGTCCTCTGGGTGTGTAAGGTGAAGGAGGTGAGTGTGTGTGTGTGTGAGGGTGTGTTGAAAATTAAATATATGTACCTACCTAGTAGGTTCTTATAACGGTAGCCATAGCCTTTCAAATCCGACAGTAAGTTGTCTCACTACTTTAAGATGGTAAGTAAATTTTCAGTTTCATCGTATGTTAACCTCCAAAGCCACAGTGATAATGATTTCTTCATCGTTATTTTATTCATAGAGTACATTTTAATAATCTTATTAAGTTTGTCATATAAATAGGAGCCCAAAAAGGGGTAAAATCTACGAATAAAAGCCGTTTTTAAGTTTAATAATCTCTTGCGTACAGGTAATGTACGAGATATATCTATTAGTATCATTTATAGCTGTCTTTGCGGCCGTATGGTGCGGACGTAAATAATAGCACCATCCTATTTCTTCCCGTAGGTGTCGTAACAGGTGACTCCGGACTTACTAGAGAATGGGCACCAGCGTTCTCTATGCATTTTAACACCATACTGAGATCGCCAACCCGCCTGCCAAGCGTGGCGATTATGGACACCCTACCCCCCCTTTGGGAGAGGCCTATGTCCCATTAGACGTCTTTCAGCTGAAATTATGATATAAAGGCTTCTACATACTGGCGCGACTTGTCGCGCGAGACGCGACACCGGTAAAACTATTTTCTTTCATTTTTGTTTTACCGGTGTCGCGTCGCGCGACAAGTCGCGCCAGTATGTAGAAGCCTTAAATCGTAAGTAGAAGGGGTCGAATACTATTGGTCGACCAGTGGTATGTATAGATATATCAATAATTCATCCTGTGTTGTCCCACATATTAGATTTTGTGATTAGAAGATGAAGTAAACAAATTAGCAATGTCAAATCTGTATGGTTCTTTCATCAAGAAACCATTTCAGACCGGGAAGACCTTTGACCGACCGTAGGACATTCAAGGCCAGCACAACTCCATGACTGCTTCATCATAATATTGTCCAAAATACATCGAGAACGTTCCTGAAACTCTTGAAGTAAGAATTAAAATCAATCATGATTGGGCTTAAGGCGACGATAACAGACTTTTAATGATTTTATAATGAAGATCACGTCTAAACGAGTAGTGTTAATGAAAAAAATATATTTATGTTAAAAAAGAGCATTTTTTCAATAACTTAATATGTGAATATTTTAGATTATGTCTATATTACATAGTGAAATTAATTTGTAAAATTATGTCTAACGCGGATAAAAAACTGAGAATGGCGCAAAATCTACCAAGCGTATTTTTCTGAAACCTTCACCAATTTAAAGATAATTTAATTATTGATCTTTTAGTACACGAGTTTTATTAAAATACCTTTTGTTTTGTGTATAATAAATGAATAATGCGTCAAATTAGGGACAGCGCTCCTTGATGGGCGAGTCCTATTACTGGCTGAATGTACGACGCGTTTCGTAAGCTCATTACAGAACACGCAAGCTAACTACTCAAGGTCACTGGCATATATCTCCGTCTTAAGGATCAGCCCTAACCATTAAGATTTTCGGTCTCAGTAGTATCAATAGAGCGCAGTTGTAACCGAATTACATTGTTTTCCCAACGCTTCCTCCAGTCATAAACAGCCGCGGGCTGCACGCTATCTAATACAATTTCTATCGATGTTTGGCACAGTTTGTTCTCCGTAGTATTATCGCCTGGGGGTGTTTGTGAATCGGATTCGTGTTCGTCCCCACTTCTTCGTAAAAGTGTTTAGTCTACGGACTGCAGGGAATCTTTGTACGGTACGACTAATCGGATTGAAATACCATTGATTTTATTTCTGTAGAATCATAACATCACGTCGGTATTCTTTGAAGGGTTCGGCAGAGTTGCACCTATACACCCATATTTTGCTCATTATGTTTTTAAGTCTCTTGCCATCAACTGGGCACAAATAGAGTCTGAGCTGCTACTGAGAAATCCCAGATAAAAAAAAATTCTACAACAATTTGCCCGAGCCGGGAATGGAACCCAGGAGCACATGCTCATCAGTAGCGTTTGCGACCACTAGACCAATGAGCCAGTTATTTTAAACAGATAGGTAAAACTATTCGGTAAACTTATTCTAGCTAGAACAACGAATTGACATAAAGATTCACATAAGGTCACTTTATGTCCTTCTAGAGCGACCCCTGCTGGCGTTTCCACTCGCATCTGCCTCGTAAATACCTTTTGTTAGTCGCCTGTCATTCATCATCTCAACATGACCAAACCATCTAAGCATACTCTTTAAAATTTCACATAACACACACAACAACGAGACATAACTATGTTTAGGTAATGTTAAGCTAGTGTTTGGGAAACATTTCGTTTTAGATTACGTCGCCGTCGTCGGTTTACGTTTCAAAGTTAGGAATTCCAGTTGAACCAACATTTAGAACCACCTATCTTTAGCAAATGAAATTGTACTAGCTTTAGTGTAAACACGCTTACGTGTTCTTATACTTTCGTACGTCATAAATACAATAGAAGATTATTATCTCCCAAATTGTTTCCATGCCCCATGTTTATGTCCAAAAATTGGCCTCCAATACGCCAATCTAATAATCATATTTTGAAAACCAACCTTCTTTGTCTTACCAAGGGTTATCGTGTTGCCCAATGTCTGGGCTGTGGAAGTCAAATAGGCTAATAATAATACTCCCTGTAAAATACTCTGTTATTCAGCTGCATCCGGCTAGCCGACCCCAATATAGTGAGGAAAAGGTTAGACTGATGATGAGAATAATATTATTTCCCAAAATTTATTCCAAGGCGCAATGATTGTCCACAATGGGTTTACAATATACCAATCCAACATTGCACCATTTCCTAACCGCCTTTCTTCTTTCCAGACAAAATCCGCAAGAAGTACGCGGGACTGGGTGACTCGGTGGTGTCCGTGCGGCTGGAGCGGTCTCCGCGCGGGGGCCTGGGCCTCAGCTTGGCCGGCCACAGAGACCGCAGTCGCATGGCCGTGTTCATCTGCGGCCTGCATCCTGCTGGCGCTGCTGCTAAGGCCGTCCCTCCGGTTAAAGTTGGCGATGAGATTCTGGAGGTGAGTAGAGGGTTTTCAATCATTTTTATGATGTGAAAAATAATAATAACTATTAATTTTGGAACAATAACAACAGTAAAACGATGTAAGATAAATTGCAAAAACTAACATAATGTGAAAAACACGAGAAATGTATCCTAAAATAAAGACGAATACGAACTCTGATTCTATGGAATCCTGTAAGAAGGTTTGCACATACACTTTTACACGTCAATCATATTTAAAAAACTATATTATTATAATATACGGTCAGCGTTTCATTTCTGACTACTCTGAGAAGAATGGCCGAAACAAACGCAGAGGTCACAGTCTCTTTTTAAAGTCCAGACATAATCTTGGTCAGATCAAGTGAAGACCATGTAGATTGGTGTCTGAAATGATCTTTAGAGGAAAGAACCACACAGATTGAGTGGACCTGTCCAGTCAGTGAACGCATTTGTCAGTAATCGTGCAGTTCTAATACTCCTAATTTCAAATCTTTGAAATATTTTTACGCTGGAAACAGCAGAATATTATGGACATCATATATTACGTGTAACAGCTTTGTAACAACAATATTCTAACAAATAAATAATTACTTACTTACTTACTTACTACTTCAACTCAGAACATAAGGATTGATTGATTGATTGATTTTGAAGGAGCTCAACGATTCAACGAACAGTACCAAAGAAAGGGTGGATTGTGGTTGGGCCGCATAAATGACTCAAACTGCCAGACCATGATTAAACCTAAGAAAAAAAAAACAATTACTTATCTAAAATATAATGTAGGTTCGTCCTAACGAACAACGATCACGTAGGGTTAAATAAATTACTATAACGTCTGATATCTTCGTATAACGTAGGTACCTACTTACTTTAACTTATCAAAATGGCACTTATTTTGGAAAAATGTTATTTGGGAACATGCAAAAGTTACGAAGTTCTAGCATAAGCCAGGGGTTTGAATCGGGTGCGAAAAAGTGAGCAATGTCAGCCTGATGGTATTAGTTAAGTACATGCATGGATTGTGTGGAAGATAACAAGAGAGGGCCTCGTGGGTTCATGATAACAGCCGCACATTTCGAAGTCGAACGTAACGCTACGCTTGCTGAGGTCGGTTCTTGGATGGTTACATATCAAGACCCCCTCCGTGGCTCGGAAGTAAGTAAGTAGATCTTTGACAATCGGTACTGGTAGTCAGAAGACCAAGAGTTTCTGCTGACAACCAGTCCAAGGGGTAGGTATCGTGTAACTCAATAACTGGGTTATGAAGAATAGATAGGCAGTCGCTCTATGTAAAATACTGGTATCTAACTGCATCCGATTTAACTGGAAGCCCTAACGTAATTGGGAAAAGGCTAGGCAAATTGATTGGCCTAAGCATATTACTATGGATTTAAATCAAGATAGCTACAATAATTACTGTTGAAGTTAATTCAAATTATGGCGACCAGTTAAATATTAGGTGTCACTATTTCTTTAAGTATGTTCATCTTTTTTTTACCTATTTTTTTTTATTCTTATAAGTTGTTATCTACTATTTTTATTGCCTATTTTTTTTTTATTCTTTTAAGTTGTTATCTACTATTTTTTTGTGCTATTGTGTGTTGTGCTATGTCTTTTGTGTGCACTGAATAAATGTTTTATGTATCTATCTATCTAGGTATTATCTATATATTTTCAGATCATACGTCTCAGTTACTTAAGGTTCCTATTAAACAAACGTGTGCACTAAAGTATTGGAAAACTAAGAAACATGATATCTCAGTGGGTAATTTGGAAAATTTTAAGAGTCATCTGAAATGCATATCTTTCTCTCAGGTATACAAAGCCAAAGATGCAAATGAATCTTATGAACACTTTATGGATGATTTTTCATTATTGTATAAGTTATGCTTTCCGATTAAAATTGTGACTGTACATACTAATAGAAAGAATAAGTGGATATCTCGTGGCATAAAACTGTGTAGTCAAAAGCAAAAGCAGTTACTTTGGACATATAGATTTAATCCTAATCCAAAAAATAAACTTGCTTTCAAAAATTACTCCTCTCTTTAAAGAAAAATAATAAGATTAACCCAAAAAGCCCAAAACAACCACTACATTAATACGTCAAAAAATAAATCTTAATCTGCCTGGCAAGTCATTAAAAAATCACAGTTCAATTTACCCCAAGAGCCAATAGTGTCAATAAAGAAGGATAACTTAACTATTACACATCCTATGACTATTGCAAACGAATTTAACAACTATTTTATAGATGTCATTGAAAATAACATAAAAAAAGATAAAGGAACTTCAACCAATAATTACATGATTGAACATTTGATTTCACAATCACTATATATGCTACATGTTTCAGATTCAGATATAATAAAAATAATTAGCAACCTGAAAAACACAAATACCGTAGGATTTGATAATATATCAACTAAGGTAATAAAATACGTTAAGGAAATCATAGCGCCAGTATTATCACATATAATTAACCTATGCATTTCTGACGGTTTATTCCCAACTAGCCTAAAACAAGTAATTATTAAACCGCTTTTAAAAAAAAATAAAAAAAAACTGATATACAAAATTATAGACCGATTGCAAAAATATCTGTGTTTTCTAAAATTGTTGAAAAGGTAATTTATAATTCTGTTTACTCTTACTTCTAAAAATTCAATCTTTTTTGTAATTAACAGAAAGGCTTCAGGAAAAATACAAATATTAACATGGCTCTATTTGACCTGCTATCTACTGTAATGGCATCAGTAGATAAACGTAATCCTGTGTGTGCTTTACTAACAGATATGACAAAAGCATTTGATTTCGTTGATCACAAGATTTTACTCCAAAAATTGCATGGGTATGGCGTAAGAGGAAACATCCTGAAGCTTCTGGAATCATATTTGAGTGACAGAACCCAATGTACTGAAATCACTAGAATTTGTCCTATCACTAAATTAGAGACAAAATACATATCTGAACCAAGACATGTAAAATATGGTGTACCTCAAGGTAGCGTACTGGGGCCACCGCTTTTCATAATATATATTAATGACCTCCCAAAAATCATAGATCATAAAATGGTATTGTTTGCAGATGACAGCACAGCTATTGTGGAATGTACTAATCCTAATAATTATCAAAATGACATATATAATTCTTTAAGTGACATTATAAATTGGCTTGTCAATAATAATCTTGTGATTAACCTAAGTAAGACTAAAGTTATACATTTCCATCAGCGCCGTAAGAATCCACCAATTAACATTGCCTTTAATAACTGTACAGTAGAGGAAGTAACAAATGCAAAATTCTTGGGTATAACCATAGACAGTAAACTAACCTGGAAATCTCACTCAGAGGAAATCTGTAAGCGTCTGAGTAAATCTGCGTATTTGTTATTTCAGTTATCCATGAAAGTCAATAGTGACACTTTATTAACAGCTTACCATGAATTGGTCGCATCTATTCTGAGATATGGTATTGTTTTTGGGGACAATCAACAAATAGGGAACTCATATTCAGGATGCAGAAAAGATGTATACGATCGATGTATGGTCTAAGAACGACGGATAGCTGCGTTCCTTACTTTAAAAAATATAAAATACTAACGTTGCCATCTTTGTACATATTGGAAACTGCAATATTTGTAAGAGTCAATCAACATTTATTTGGAAAATTTTCATCAGTTAAGAGAACACCAATCCGTGCCCAATATGAAAACTTATTATGTCAGTATAAATGCAAAACTGCATTATTGAAAAAGAGTTTCTTCGGTAATGCTCCAAATATTTATAATAAAATACCTGACATTATTAAATCTATGCCTATAAATAAATTTAAAAACTCCCTTCAGGGGTTATTAATTGACAAATGCTATTACAGCGTGGATGAATTTTTGAATGACATTGTTATTTAGAAGTCTGGTTGTGCGTTTTTATTTTTGTGTGTCTCCTATTGGTGTAATGTAACTGAATCTTTGGCATTATGATGTAATTTGATTTCTGGTCTTGTTTCGATTTTAACATGATTTAATTTTATTTTTGGAATTCTTTGAATTTTTATGACATTGTGATTTTAATTTATTTCTGGTATTTGTTTGGACTATGACATTATTATTTAATTATGTTTCTAGTATTGTTTGGATATTGACATTGTTTTTTTTTTTCTTTTTGTGTTGCTTTAATTTTTTTTTTGTATTATTTGAATTTTGCCATTTTAATTTAAATTCAATTTTATTGTATTGTCTGCTTAGTGCGACTAATTTTGTACGCCATACATGGCAAAACATGTAGCTACCTAACTTACATATAAGACCTAATTCAGCTCATCGTATCGTATACTTATTAGAAGCCTATTTGGCGAAAACTAACAAGAAACTGCCTTGTTAGTTTAGTGGTCGCAAGTGCTAATGCTGACCATGAGGTCCTGGTTTCGATTCCTGGATTGGGCAAAATGATATTGGGTTTTTCCATCTAGAATTTCTGTGGTAGCCTGGAGTCTGGCAATAGGCTCGCCCCCTATTACATGCGACTTAAACATAACTGGCGAAATGTGTGTGTACTAGAGATACACCTCTGCCTAGCCCTTCGGAGAATACAGGCGTGATGTTATGTTTATGTATGTAACAAGAAAATACAATTCTATTCTATGGTAACTGTAAACTGGTCACTGTAAATCAAATAATCTGAAAAAAACCAGAAGAAACTTATATGAGAAAAAACATTCGAGGGTCACAGTTTCAGATGAGAACTATATAAATCACGTGTTTCGAAAGCGATCGCCAATACGCTATGGGTTTATACAGTAATTTTTAGACAGGTAGATCTTAAGTTTTAAGTATTCGAATCACGTTGCTAAGCTGAACCAGATCAATAGAACTTGTACAATTTGCCACTCAGATTCACGGTACGTTTGTGGAATAACTGAGATTGCTGTGAAGTGGTCATGATAAAATTTATCATTGGACCATGTTTTCGGAATAAATGATATAAATCAATTATTGCCAGATATAAACCGGCATTTGTGAACAGTTTGCAGATAATAACGGAAAAAACATATTATTGGAGTTGATACACTATTTTATAATAAATGATATTAAATTTCTGGAAATTGGTTGTAAAAACTCTTTTACACGTCAATATAAATAATAATATTTTAAAACTACATAGATAAAGATGGACAGGAGTTGTTAATATTCATATTATCTAATATAATGAACAGTCTCGTATAATACTGCTGTGTTCGAAAGTGGCAACACAAATAATGTGACATCGAAGGATACCAAAACTCATCTGATGAGACAAAAGACACCGAAATATAGGATGCTGCATCGGCTGCAAATGATGACCTCTTAAAATACTGAAAACTTAGCCGATGTCGACTATTTTGCCAGTATATCTTAGTCATGTTGACGATAGATATTAATAGATGAATACTGAAATCAGATATTATTGCTGAGCTGTCCATAGTAACATATTTATGCTCCTGACGTTTCTTGCCGGCTCTTCTCCATAGGAAACGACCAATTAGAACCGTGCACCTAGCTTCTGACGTTTCATAAGTGCCCGTGTAGGCTTATGTGAAATAAAAATATTTTTGATTTCATTTGATTTTGACGGTACTAAGACCCACATTAAAAATTAGTGCTCACCTCGTTGAACATGCATATTGATGACGTGAGAACCTGAGTTGTGGTAACCTACGATTCGATACTTGTGAATGTAGTACTTACTATGTAAACTGTAAATTGTAGTAGATCAACCAATTCTTTGCTCAACCCACACTATCTTATTAATCTGCCTCTCAGAGCAATAAAAACTCAAAGATCTGTCAAGCTTTTTCCCAACAACGTTGAAGTCGGCTTCCAGTCTAACCAAATGCAGCTAAATACCAGTATTTTACATAGAGCGACTGCCTATCTGACCTCTAAAATCCAGTTACTGGGTAACATGATACCCCGCGGTAAGACTGGTTGTCAGACTTTTTGGTTTTTGACTATCCGTAACGACTGTCAAAGATCTATGAATGACAGCAGGGACCAACGGCTTAACGTGCTTTCCGAGGCACGGAAGAGTCTCAATATGTAATGAATGGTCACCCCCACCCACGAAATATTTATTTAAATGTAGTTGTCTGAAATATAGGCATAATTACTCATACTCTTCAAGAAGTGAAAAAACAAATGAGGATGTCCTAGTGTCGTGCGCCATGTTTTACATACCGCGTTGGATCTCGTCCAACTACTCGCACGATTTATCTTAACGATATAATATATTATACATTACATAGAGGAAGACGTCAACTCTTTTGATGATCGGTTATGTATAGGTTGATCGCTGAAGTGTTGTTTAATCGTGGATTTGTGAAGGATTAATCGGCTGGTCGCCTACACTTAGAAAACAAATCATCATCTTCTTAGATGATCGGAACCTTGCAGAAAATGATTGCAAATTAATAAGAGACAAGTTTTTTTGGAATAAGTTCCAAAATTACACCATTACATCCAGTAAATCCAATGATTCTGTTTCAATAATATTATTGTCATTTCATTTTGGCCCTTGAATCTTCATAAGCATAACGTCGCTGGATAGCCTTTACCGGAAGTGGTCATCGTGATTATTAGTAGTTCAACAGCTTCAATATCAGTAAGTTCGTGCCCGAATATAGCAGTTTGTCGTGGACTCCGTACGACAGCGGCTTGACGTCATCTGCCATCAGGAAACAGCAACCATTTTGGTGATTCCAGTAATTTCGTAACAAAAATGGACGGCGCCGCGTATTGCGCCGTTATCATGAAACTTTTGGCTGACTTACGCGAAGACCTCATTCATACATTTTGTATTTTGATGATATGATTCGTCCAGATGGACCAAGGGAAGAAGATTTTGTCAGTATTGAGAAATGAGCAATAAATCTGGCTAGCCTTTTTCCAACTATGTAGTTTTGAGTTGACTGCCTATCCGACCTCCCCAACCCAGTTACTGGGTAACGCGATACCCCTTGGTAAGACTGGTTGTCAGACGTTTGTACTTCTGACTACCCGTAACGACTATCTAAGATCTACAAATGACAGCCGGGACCAACGGCTTAACTTGTTTTCCGATGCACGGAGGGGTCTCAATATGTAATGGATGGTCACCCATCCACGATCCGACCGCGGCAAGCGTAGCTTAACCTTCGATCAACCCGTGCGGCTGTTTATTTATTTATATATACTTTTTTGTACCTACACCAGATTATACATTACAAAAAGAAAAAAGTTATACATTACAAAATATACAATGGGCGGCCTTATCACTTACTGCGATCTGTTCCAGGCAACCTTGGCTGTTATCATTTAGCCCCCTATTGGGAGATGAGTGAATGAACCAAATCAAATATCGTGTGTATAATTATTGTTAAAAATAATTAAGAAATTATTGTTAAAGAATAGCACCATCCTATTTCTTCCCGTGGGTATCGTAAAAGGCGACTAAGGGACTTAGAATGGGCAGCAGCATTCTCTATGCATTTTAACACCATACTGCGATCGCCAACCCACCTGCCAAGCGTGGCGATTATGGCAACCCACTATTGGGGGAGGCCTATATCCAGCAGTGGACGTCTTTCGGCTGGAATGATTATATCCCTTTTAATAATATATCAGCTAAATCTCCGTCGTTTCACATCAGATTGCTCACCGCGATTTCCCTCGTAATATTTATACACCAATACAAGACTATTACCCCGCATTCCACACCGTGTCCAGATGCGATGCTGTTATCATGCCCACAATAGATTCAGTTATAGCCCGAACTATCGGCAGCTGATAAATAGTGACGTGAATCTTTGTGTAGAAATATATATTACTAAACAACAGAATTATATCAATTATCAAATAGGTAAAATCGACTGTATAAGCGGAATATTCTCAAGATGGCTCGATATAACTAGTGATGACTATAGTTACAACGATGACCAGTCCCTGCATCTCACGGTTTGTACGACTTGACAATAAATCGAGATTTCTTTAATTTATCTTAGTTTATCTATATGTATAACAATCAATGCCACTTTTTCGTTGTAGTTTTATAACTGAAGAACGGGCTCATCTATCAAAAAAAAAAAGTTTAGGCTTTGTTCGGACTATTTATTAGATGGTTTATGTGAAGTTTTTTTTTTTTTAGGTAGATGTAGGTAGGTAGGGTAGGTAGGTAGGTAGGGTAGGTAGGTAGGGTAGGTAGGTAGAGTAGGTAGGTAGGGTAGGTAGGGTAGGTAGGTAGGGTAGGTAGGTAGGGAAGGTAGGTAGGGTAGGTAGGTAGGGTAGGTAGGTAGGGTAGGCAGGTAGGGTAGGTATTCTTTTACCCATAGAATGCCACGTTATTTGTGAGTGCCATAGAGTAAAAATGTTTACCGCCCAACGGAGTGGGCACGGGTCAGCACAAATAAATAATTTCTGGAATAAATTCTCTAAATGATAGTGAACATCGTATCAAAATCCGTTGCGTAGTTTAGAAGAATAAAGGCTTCTACAGACCGGTGCGAAACGCGACGCTACACAAAGGCCCCGCGTGTCACGCCACGAGCGGTGCCTTTGTGTCGCGTTGCGAGTGGCACCGCGCCGGTCTGTAGAAGCCTTAACGCGGTTACAGAGACAAACACGAAAAGCGGCTTTATTTTGACAAGCCAGAAAATTGCAGTCAAAATTATTAAGAGTTACCAGCCGTTATGAGGATGTTGCTGGAATTCAATCTTCTTCACGAAGTCTGCTTCCATAGATGAACTAGGAGCTTGGAGGATACCTGATTCCTAGTCATTTACCGTTACTAGTTCAAAGCCTACCCTTTCATCCTTTTGATGTGTTAACAGGTAAAATGGCCTCCGTAATCTTTGTGAGTGAGGGATCATTATGGGATATCCAATTTTTATACGATTCATAAGAATATAGATCCGTTATACGAGGAGCTTGTCGCTAAGAAAAAACAGCTGCACGGGTCGATCGACCAGGTTAAGCTACGCTTGCGCGCTTGGTCCGTGGATGGGTGACCATCATTACATACCGAGACCCCTCTATGCCTCGGAAAGCACGATAAGCCGTTGGTCCCGGCTGTCATTCGTGAAACTTTGACAGTCGTTACGGGTCGTCAGAAGCCCGAAAGTCTGACAACCAGTCTTACCAAGGGGTATCGTGTTACCCAGTAACTGGATTGTGGAGGTGATATAAGCAGTCGCTCCATGTGAAATACTGGTAAATTATAAATGTATAATTTCTGTAAGTAGGTTTGTACAAACACTTACACGTCAACAACATGGTATTCAACTACATCCGGTTACACTGGAAGCCGGCCCCAACACAGTTGGGATAAGGCGGGCAGATGATGATGATGATGATACGATCTAAAGAAATTAGGAACCATTAGGAAGCTTTTGGAACGAAGTTCCTTATCGCATGTGGCTCTGCACACTGGCGAATGAGAGCTAGACTGAAAAAGAGGCCCAGTGCGAGTCGGACTCGCCCATGAAGGGTTCCGTAGCAGCAAGTAACATAATATAAAAGTTATTGTAGTTCAATGTAACTTTGATCACCATTACAGCAGTTTTCTTAAGTTACATAAAATTGCTTACTAGATCTCGTTCAAACCAATTTTTGGTGAAAGTTTACATGGTAATGTAAATAATATTTTTTTTTTAGTTTTATCATTATCTTATTTTAGAAGTTACAGGGGGGGACACGTTTTACCACTTTGGAAGTGTCTCTCGCGCAAACTATTCAGTTCCAAAAATTATATTAAAAACCTCAATATAATTTTTGAAGACCTATCCATAGATAGGTTTCCCACACGTATGGGTTTGATGAAAAAAAAAAAATTGAGTTTCTGTTCTAAGTATGGGGAACCCCCAAAATTTATTGCTTTTTTCTATTTTTGTGTGAATATCTTAATGCGGTTCTACTTACCAAGTTTCAACAGTATAGTTCTTATAGTTTCGGAAAAAAGTGGCTGTGACATACGGACGGACAGACAGAGAGACAGACATGACGAATCCATAAGGGTTCCGTTTTTTCCCATTTGGCTACGGAAACCTAAAAAGCGTAACTTTTGACCGTCACGACACTTGCTATGTGTGTTTACAAGTGTATGTCTATGTGTACTGTACTGTAGAATAGCCTGCCGGATGCGCGTCAGCTGTATTAATTTATGTCATTGTGCCCATTTCTTCTCAGGGGTAGTAGATAAGAAATTTCGACTACATCTAGCTTATTTTTAGGGTTCCGTACCTCAAAAGGAAAAAAAGAACCCTTAGTATCACTCGTGTGTCTGTCTGTCTGTCCGTCTGTCACAGCTGATTTTCTCCGAATCTAACAGACCGATTAAGTTGATATTTGGTGCACATATGAACTTCTATGACCCAAACACAGAAGTGATACGTAAATAAATTAATTTTGAATATGGAGGTCACTTTTGGGGGGCAATATGAAAATTAAAAAAAAAAATTGCTACCTGTACTGTGTGACATATCAAATAAAAGGGCTTGTTTTAAGAATATTATATGTATTTTGTTTATAATTTTGAAATACATACTTTTGAAATTATTTAAGAATATAGATGAAAAGTTACCATTCCCATTATTTCCAAAACTTCTGAGCCTAAAATTTTGATAAAATTTTTGAAAATAGTTCTTTACTTTTAGAGATTTAAGGAAAACTTATAAGAAGTCTGTGATCTTAAAATAACATGGTAAATCAGTCAATATTGTGCGTACAAACTTACATTTGCAGTTGGAATATATGGGGATCATGTTTTTCAACTACAATGTTAAGTTTGTTCTTGGGATAAATTCATCCCAACTACGGAACCCTTCATTGTGCGTGGTCCGACACGCACTTGGCCGGTGTTATTATTTTTATTTTTGAATTTAACGTGTAAAAGTGTTTCCGATATATTATTTACAGAATAAACGATTTCATTTCATTTATTAATTAACATATTATTTATTTAGAGTTTATAAATTTATTTAAGGTTTTCATGCACGACATCACAGCACCAGGAACTTCGTTCCAGCCGAGTGTCCCACGACACCTCTTGACATTTTTACCCATATTAATAAAAAGTATTCTTTGACATAATTATAAAAAAAAATCCGCAGAAGCCAGTAAAGAATATTAGTGAATTCATCAAGCTGCGTCAACAATTAGGAGTAGAATAATGATGAAGTATACCGAGTACGCGGCTGTTGATATATTTACATAAATTAGCGGCTCGTGTGTTGTTTCGTACGGTTCTGGCAGAGAGCCAGCGTGGGCAAGGGCTGAGAGTAGCGGAGATTGTAGCGGGGCGGGTTACATTTTGCTATGAACATACCTCATCGAAAATTGTCACAAAATTATTGGTTATACTGCTTTTCAACATTTATTATTCATAGTAGCTAAGAGTTATTATTCTTTAAATAGGTACTTGGTACTTAGTTCTCATATTATTTAAAATATTTTTCTCAATAATTAAGATTTAATAAAAATAGTACCTAGTAGTAGTGTTAACTTTCTTTCATGTCAGCAACGAAAGTTATTTAATAATTCTGATTTTTTAACACTTACACTGCGAAAACCACTCTAACTGCTACGACATAAAGGTGTTGTCAATGTCAAATTTGACGGCTTGGTTGACGCAGTGGTTAAGCCATTGACTGCTGCCCTGCGTGTCGCGGGATCGATTCCCGCACGGAACAAATATTTATATGACCTGCAAGTAGTTGTTCCGGGTCTGGCTGTTTGTGTATGTGAGTTTAAATGTATGTAAACGCACCCACAATACAGGAGAAATTACTAGTGTGCCGCGTGAGAGTGTGCTTTAGACCACAAGTCTGAAGTAAAACAGAAATCACCGTTCGCTAGCAAAAGAAGTTTCACTTCAAAAAAGCTGCGGTCTTGTGAGTGTATAAACAGCCAGTGGAAATTTAAAAAATACGTATTAAGGCTTCTACAGACTAGCGCGACTCGCGACGCGACACAAAGGCACCGCTCGTCGCGCGACACGTGGTGCATTTGTGTCGCGCCAGTATATAAAAGCCTTTAAGCGGGACGGCCCGCGGCGATGACGCGGTGTGTTCCATGTTTAAAATTTAAACAACTTCCGTAGCCTCTTTCCGTAACGCACTCGTCATGCATTTACCAGCTTACTCCCCTAGCCAAGCGTGCGTAAAGAAGTATTACTTACTTAAAAAAAAAAATCGTTACCATTGACGTGCAAGTGACTGTACCTAGTTGAAATAATAAATAGGCATACTGAAAGTGACGAGAGAAGGGGTTTCAAACGTAAACTTAAAACTCCTCAACTTTGTTGGTGATAACTTGATATCTTAATACTCATAGGGATAACAAACTTTTGATTGATTCAACTGCATTTAAAAGAACATTTCACGTTATTTATTATTTTTTAATTTATTTTATAAATTACAAGTTCTTTACACTCAAACAAAGCACACAATTAGACCTCTGGGGTCTGTCCTAGCATGCCATGACCTGAGATTTGATCAACGCGCTATTAACAGTTAAGTTATAATCGAGGTGATGTCATGTTCTTTCAGCTTATGCTTTATGTTTTTAGGGTTCCGTAGTAAACAAGGAACCCTTATAGTTTCGCCATGTCCGTCTGTCTGTCTGTCCGTCCGTCCGTCTGTCCCCGGCTTAGCTCAGAGACGCTTAGTCCTAGAAAGCTGTAATTTGGCATGGGTGTACATATTAATCACGCCGAAAAATCGTAAAATAAAACAATGAAAAACATTTTTTTTAGGGTACCTCCCTTGCACGTAAAACGGGGATGATATTTTTATTTCTTGTTTAATACATGTTGTGGGGTATCGTTGGATAGGCCGTTTAAAAATATAGTGGGTCTGTGAAAGACATTTTTCAATTCTGAGATCCGTTTGCGTAATATTTTAATGTGCTATTTTTTATTAGAGTCAAGTGACCCCCCCCCCTGCCAGCTAAATGCTTGGTTTTGGATATGTGAAAAAATTCATGGCAGTAGTATAAATAACGAAATTAAAAGGAAAACTATCAAAGCTAAGTAGGGTTTACAAGTTAACGAGTAAATAGTCGACTAACATAAATTTTAAGTTGAAGAATTGACCGTAACGTATATCGATGTATGGGAGAGCATGTTTTTCAACTACAATGTTTGTTTGTTTTTGGGGATAAATTCATCCTACCTACGGAACCCTTCATTGTGCGTGGTCCGACACGCACTTGGCTGGTTTTAATAACAGTTCAGTTATAATCCAGTTGATGTAATGTTCTTTCAGCTTATGATTTATGTGTTTACTATTCCCAACTATGTTGGGGCCATAGTTGGGAAAAGGTTAGGCAGATTGACTATCCACACTTTCACAGTAGGGTCGCCAAAACCTTACAAATCGCTCCCGCCCCCGCTCCGCTCGTCACTGTGTTCCCGAACCCGCAACTAGATGGAAACTATTCCGGAGTAACGCCTGTTGCGATTGAAACATTACCTCAACAGTAACACGCGAACTGAAAGTGATTCCAACTCGGTTTCAGTTGTTCCAACTTACTATAGTTGTCTTGTTTCTTTGGAGTTTGTTCAGAAGGTCAAATGAGGTTAGTGTCAATGACATTGAATTTTAGGTCAGATGGGATACCAACTCAAAAGCAAACACATAAACAGGCACTTATAATAAAGCTTAAATTATATTTTCTTAGAATCAAAATCAGTATTTGTTGAATAATAAAGTCGACCGGCAGAAATTACTACACATAATCGTCTCGTGCCGATCGGCAAAGTCCGTTCGGCATCTATTCCTCGCTGAATCTTGTTCGGGTTGGCTCGGCCCAATTCCAGCATGTATATTGATAATATCATCATTCATCATCATCATTGCAGTCGAAAGACGTCCACTGCTGGACATAGGCCTCCCCCAAAGGGAAGGGGGGGGCCACGCCGCTTGGCAGGCGGCTTGGCTTGTTGGCTGTCGCAGTATGATGTTAAAATGCATAGAGAACGCTGCTGCCCATTCTCTAGTAAGTCCCTTAGTCGCCTTTTACGACACCCACGGGTAGAAATAGGGAAGTGCTATTCTTAACGTCCGGCACCACACAGACAATAAATATATATATTATTTGATAATATCGTACATATTATTTTGATTATGCCTCCGGGAGTACCGGCTTAGCCAAAACATGCCGAGTCGAACTAGTTTGTAACGCCTTATTAAAAATATTAAAGCTAGTTAATCAAATGTGATATTAATGTCCGTTGATTGGACCGATTTCTGCGATCGGTGTACTACAGTACAGTAGGCACAAATATTTTTTATAGCCACCTTTTTTCATAAACATAGATAGTTCTTATTGACATTTTAATGGGCCAGCCGTTACTGAAAGCTGACTCTATACACGGTTTTTCAATAATATTTCTATGTACTAATTGCATGCTTTCTTTCAATATAGGTAGAACCAAAGGTTCTGAATCTTTTTAACAAGCACAATATTTAAATGGTTTTGCTGTAAACATCGTTTGTTCAATCTCACGGTTCAGAAGAGCGGACAATACTGTTATCGTAAAGGGCTATCGGACATAACCTAAAGAAATACTCTATGGAAGCTTTGTGAAGAAAATTGAAAATTATAGCTACTAATATAATAATAATACGGGTAGGACAATATGGATAAACCTAAGAGAAGATGGTAGGATTGTATTAAAGACTAGCTTTCACCCGCGGCTTCGCCCGCGTGGATGTCGAAAAAAAACAGCTTCTCTATCAGCAGTATTCCCCCAAAACATTATACTATATCTTAGTTGGAACCAACGTAAGCGTGGTAAGAGAGAGTGCAGTTTGATTTACAACTTCACGGAAGTTAATAATAAAGATAGCATATAAATACCAACTTCGTTTTTTACATACTTGTTCAATATACGTGTCCTCCATTTCATTTGTTTATTTTTTTTACTGTTTTTGTTCTTAAATAATAATTGACGTATACCAACTTTTGAGTTATTCAAGGTACTTAGTAAAATACTCTCGAAAACTTATTTACCCGATTATTTCTTATTTTATAAGTTATAACCAAATTATTTACCTTAAACCAATCTTGGACCTGAAGAATATAATTATTCACGTCGTCAAGGTTTTGTGACCGTCGGTCTATTTTAAAGATCAATGACGTGTCATCTGCAAATAACACCATCTCCGGTTGATTTTGAAGTAATTGGGGTAAATCGTTAATGTAAACTAAAAAGTGGAATGGACCCAATATCGAACCTTGAGGAACGCCCATTGCTTTTTCAGACCCCAAAGAGTTCACGCCGTTTACTTGAACTCTAACCTTTCTATCTTTCAGGTATGATCTAAGTAAATCAAGAGCTGTATTCCTAATCCCATAGTGTTCTAGTTTAAGCAGAAGTTTTTCATGCTTTACGCAATCGAAAGCCTTAGAGAGGTCACAAAAAATTCCAATGGCATCTTGTGCTTCCTCCCAGGCGTTAGGAATGTTCTTTATTAGGGTGACACCGGCTTCAGTGGTACAACGACCTTTAGTGAAACTGTACTGTTGTTCATGAAAGATGGATTTTTTATTGAAGTGACGTAACATTTGATTGAGCATCAACTTTTCAAACACCTTACTGAGAACTGGCAGAATTGACACGGGCCTATAATATTGTTGGGTTCTTTACTATCTCCGGATTTGAACAAAGGAACTACTTTACTGTGTTTCAAGAGATCCGGAAAGACTCCTTGGTCCACACTGGTGTTAAATATGAAAGCTTTATTAAGCTTTCATATTTAACACCAGTTACGCCCTATTGGGCGCAATGGTTTCCATGACAGATCTACAGACTTTTACAGACATGCCCCATAAATCTTCTGTTGATTTAATTTTAAGATCTTTAAAAAAAATTATAACAGCCTGGGGGTTTGTATGCTGAAACCTTAACTCCAAAGGGCATACTTTTACATTTTTTCTAAGTGAGGCAGCAGATACGCGGGTGAGGAACTTAAAGTTTCGGTAGTTTTAAGGGGAATATTAGCAAAAAAATGTTCAAATTCCTGAGCTATTTCTACCTCTGAAGTGATGGGCCCATGTGTAGTCTCTAAATTAAATTCAGTATTACGCTGTTTTTTCCTACCTAATTCATTATTTATTATTTGCCAGGTATTTTTTATTTTATCATCAGCTGATTTTATTTTATTGCTATTATAAAGAGGTTTAGCTATTTTGCACATACTTTTAAAAGTTTTAGACTATTTTGCAACATATTGATGAAAGCTTGTATATTATTCATATGTTGCGTTAGGCCATAAAGTTCAAAAAGATTTTCCCTGCTTTTACGAATACCTGGAGTCGCCCAATCACTAAATACGAACTTTGAGTAAATACTTTTAGTCTTCAGTGGTAAAGTATCATTAAATTGCGTGTTTAATAGTTAAAAGAACTCGGCGTAGAACTCATGGGTCACAAATATTATTAAATTAACTTAGAATTTATTAGATTAACTAATTAATAAAAATTTATCCATCACCGGATGCAGTTGGGCATTTGCAATTTTATGGTATACTTATAATTATGATTGTTAACGAAGGTATAAACTGGAATAAAAAGGCTTTCAAAATAATTAAGAGTTAACTTTGAAGATTTTTTAAAGGTCGAATTTCGAAAAATCCTTTCTTAGCGGATGCCTGCCCATAGTTTCCAACAATATGCCGAAATATTAGTGATTTTAACTTAAAAAGAACTTTCGTTAAAAATAAAATTTTATCCCCTTTTTCACCCCTTAAAGGTAGAAATTCTAACAACACCGTTGCATTAGCTTCCAACCATAACCCTAGATAATATATTTAGTGTTATTTACTTCGAAAATTAAAGACTTTAATACACAACTTAATCCCCCTTTTTAACCCTTCGGGGGTAGAATTATCAAAAACGCTGAGACACGTATAAATTATTTTTTAATCGTCAGCCTATACACCAAATTTGAAGATCCTAACTTCAAAACTGACGGACTTTCATATAAACTTCCATCCCCTATTTCACCCTCTTATGGGTGGAATTTCGAAAAACCCTTTCTTAGTGGATACCTACTCTTTACAAAGAACACACCCTCCAAATTCCATGTCTCTAGGACCAGCGGTTTAGGCTGTGCGTTGATATATCAGTCAGTCAGTCAGTCAGTCAGTCAGGACTTTGAATTTTATATATATAGATGATTAATTTGTTTAGTGAGGGGTGGGGGGGTGGGGAGTGAACATTGAGATGACACCTGATAATGATGCAGACAAGAGCATGTAAGAAGATGTGCGAATAACGTTGGTATTAAGGGTTCCGTACCCAAAGGGTAAAACGGGAACCTTATTACTAAGGCTCCGCCGTCTGTCTGTCTGTCTATCTGTCCGTCTGTCACCAGGCTGTATCTCATGAACCGTGATAGTTAGACAGTTGAATTTTTCACAGATGCTGTATTTCTGTTGCCGCTATAACAACAAATATTAAAAAACAAAATAAAATTAATATTTAAGTGGGCTCCCATACAAGGCAACAGGTAGACGCTTGAAATTTTCACTAAATATTTAGATGTATATTCACTTTAAAAATAAATTATTAAATTATAATAAAACAAATATGTAGGGGGGGGGGGCTCCCATACAACACACGTGATTTTTTTGCCATTTTATAGATAATGGTACGGAACCCTTCGTGCGCGAGTCCGACTCGCACTTGGCCGGTTTTTTTTAAGTGAAAACTTCTTTATGCGCCTTGAGCACTTTTTGTGTGAACAAAAATCATGGAACTCGCGTCATCGTCACCGAACGCTTTCCATGAGCTATTATGTATACTGTTTTCACTTCTATCGGCAGTCTCCATAGACCTTTTTTTTTGGCGCCTACCTTCCCGCGCTAGGCGGAGTCTGCGAGCTAGTTGTACCTCGGACATTCTCTGAGACCTTAGTTGCTATTTTTTATTTCTCACTATTTATTTTAAAAGTTCAATCTTATTTCTATTACATTTCTTGTTGTTACATTTAGTTAAGTATATCTATTATTATATAATATATGTCTATTACAAATACGTTGGTCGGAAACCTCGAACTCGAATCACCGCTAGAAAGATAGTCGGTACGAATTTGATAGAAATCAGAAGGGTCTAAGCAATCTAACGTAAGTAAATTCGGTATTTTTAACGTCTAATTTTGTGAATGAATATGCAAAACTACTGAAGCATAAGCAAATTAGCAAGTGGATGGACATTTTATTAGATAACTCTGACAATAACGTGAAGCGCCTTAAGGTTTGCTAGTAGCAAAATGTAACATTTCAAATATGAAGCTATGAATTTTTGATTAGGCGCTATGTTTATTAGATAGTTTGCAATTATAGATGCAAAAGCTGTTAAATCTAGTAACCATGCTCTTTAAACAAGACTATTATTACATCTGTAAGACATGGTAAAACTCAGATAATTTCCCCATTGGTTTCCGCCTACGAACATTAGATCGTAATCATTTATTCACTCGTATTTAGATAATTCTAAATCTAATTCTAAACTAAACCATAAACTTCCTAAGTAACAATCTACCATCTCCATAAAATAGAAATGTCAATGTAGTGGCTCTGACAACCGTCAAACGGTCACGTGATGAATAAATGTGATCCTCATACATTAGCATTTACATACTCATACATTTTACATGACAGGAAGTTTAAATTGCAAATAACATTAAGAAAATGTTATTTGCAATTTAAACTTCCTGTCATGTAAAATGTATGAGTATGTAAATGCTAATGTATGAGGATCACATTTATTCATCACGTGACCGTTTGACGGTTGTCAGAGCCGTATGGTAGTGGTCACGTGGGGTGCAGTGATTGAAGATAGAGGTAATGACTTTGTTGCCATCGGGATGTGCCAAAGAATAGTAGCACAGAAGGTGTTTGATCAAAGACCCTGGTATCTTTTGTATATAGAGAGGATGATTGCCGTGTAGTTTATGACGAAGGCTTTATTGGGTGTATTTTTTTGACTGGGCAGTACCTAGCGGTCTTAACCGATATAGTCACAGGAAAACCTTTTAGAATACCGATGTTAATTAATTGCTAACAACATTCACAGATTTTGGAAAAATGGTACACTCGGCTAGAACACGGTATCCAAGTTTTATTTTTATCGATGTTGTTTGTTATGACGTATAAAACCACTTCTAGATAAACATGCGTACTAGAAAAGCTACAAAAGCAAAAGACGTTTCCGATTTATCTGTTCTGAATCTTGTTTGTATGTATGTATGTATGACGTCACAAAATCATACTGATCGTCATCTTTGTTGCAGGTCAACGGCATCGTGTTACACGGGAGGTGTCACCTCAACGCGTCTGCTATCATCAAGGGGCTGGTTGGACCTATTTTCAAGATAATATTGTTGAGGTGAGGATTCTATCATCGTTCGTAATATAATAATTTACCAAAGGAGTAGACTCGGAAAGCACTTTAAGCGCCGTTGGTCCCGGCTGTCATTTGTAGATCTTTGACAGTTGTTACAGGTCGTCAGAAGCTCGAAAGTCGGACAACCAGTCTTACCAAAGGGTATCGTGTTAGCCAGTACTTAACTGGGTTGTGGAGGTCAGATAGGCAGTCGCATCATGTAAAATACTGATGTCCGGCTGCATCCGGTTAGACTGCAAAAGGCTAGGCAGATTGTCCGACCTATACCTATATACTGTATACACCGTGGCATTTTAGTCGTCAACGGCAGCCCACTTCATGTATCCAATGACTACTAGTAATTCATAAAAGAAAAAAAAAAATTGAAATTTGAATAATTAATTTAAAAAAAACCGATCAAGAGCGACTCGGACTCGCGCACCGAGGGTTTCGTACGAATAATATAATGTTGATAATTTCTGAAAAACTGTACTATTTAGAGACATCGTTTTATTTTTCCTGTAATCTTTACGTAGGCTTCTATCATATAGAATAATTTCAGATTTTTATCTCTGCAAACTTCGGAGATAAGGGCGGGAAGGCGGTATTTTTTTTTTAATTTTTTATCACAAGCTGGAAACTATGCTGCCTAAAAAAATCTAAATATGTTTGCGAATGTGCAAACAGAGTTCTTTCATAATATGATACATGCCCTAGTAGCTCCACTTAAAATTTTTCAGAACCCCTTTCCAGTCCCTTTTGCAAAAAAGATATATTTTTTTTTACAATCTTTCTTGCTTGCAAAATAGTTGGGCAAACGTCATCTAAAACTATTCTAAATTTCAAGTTGATAGCATTAGTAGTTCTTGAGATATCCAGGTGTGACAGACAGACAGACAGACTTTGTCTCACCATAAGGGTTCCTTTTTACCATTTTGGTACGGAACCCTAAAAAAAACATTATGACGCATGACGTAGTTTGAAACGCCCTGTTACGAGCCTTGCGATCCAAGGGCGCGGGGCGGCGTGGAATGGAGTGCAAAGCTCGTACCGCGCTCATAACAGGGTGTTTCAAACTACATCATGATTCATGCGTCATATTGAAACTTTATTCTCAATAAAGACATCATTGTCACTCACTTGAAAACAATAATAGAACATAATTACATAAATTACACAAAGTAATACATAAAATGCATATTGAATAATATACTTTTTTTAATTATTCAAATGTAAAAGATATTAGTAGTCATTGGATACATGAAGTGGGCTGCCGTTTAAAATGCCACGGTGTATAATTCATATCTTCCTGACGGATGTATGGTTGGGGAGTTTGTTGCGCTACTTCTTCTTCCCAGTTAAAGCGGCAGCGGAGGCGGAGGAATTGGTAAAGGGCGGGCTTTTTGGGGGACAGTCTTATGTAATTTATAGTGTGCAGAAGAATTATGTATAAATAACTATTGAAGTACTTCATAATTCAATCATAATTAAATTATAATAAATGACATTGTATAACTTTATTATTATGTAGGTACTTGCAATCTCTATTGTAGGTATTCTTTTTGTACTTTTGCATGCCTTCTGGCTAAATATGGCTGTTGTTAATTATATTTTTTTATGTCACCGTGTATTTGTACTCATATTTGCGGAATAAATATCTTATCTTATCTTAATTTATGACGTTCAAAAAGTACTGATTTTCAGCCTAGTTTGGATTAATGATTTTTGAATTTGATTTTAATGGCTGGCTTCATTTATAGCCTTGACAGTACCTAGAAGCCATTACAGGTAATAGGCACCGATTAGATATTGTTAAAAACGATTCAAAGGAAGCTATTTATAGTGTTCCATTGTATGTAAATAAATAATAATATGGGCTACATGTCAATGCTTTCAGAATCGATACGCACAGCTATATTTTTAACACATAAACATAACATCACGCCAGTTATCCCTGAAGCGTTAGGTAGAAGTATATCTAAAGTACACCCACATTTCGCATATATATAATATGGGGCGAGCCTATTATCATCAACCGGGCACAAAGCCAGACTCCGGGCTGTTACTGAGAAATTCCTGATGGAGAAATCCAATGACACTTTGCCCGACCTGGGAATCAAACCCCAGACCTCATACTCAGCAGTACTTTCTAAAGAATTTTCCCGCATTAATATACTACTGAAGTATGTTAGAGAAGGAGATAATAGGAGAGAATAATAGACTATTATTATTATTACAACTTTCTAAGCCTGAATTGTTCCTCTGCAGGGCAAAGTGATCAATGCTCGTGCCTTCTGTATATGAGAAGAGATCTCACACACAGAAGCACGAGCATTGATCACCACGCTTGCTCAGGACGGGTTGGCGATTTCACACTTATATTGACTATAAGTCCAGGTTTCGTCACGATGTTTTCCTTCACCGATGTCAGTAATGTCCAAAATAAACACAGAAAGTACATATTATTATTAATTATTATAATTTCAGACTACCATTGATCCATTACATTTACATTTTTATTGTTATTATGAACTTAAAAAACTATGTTAGTAGGTACCTAATAACTAAGAGAGACTTTAGTCCTCTGGGTAAGGCTCCACGCCAGTGGGCTATTGCCTATTAGGAATATTCAGGATGCTTATTGAATTGTTAAACTGGATGCGCAGAAAATTGTAAGCCCTTTGGGTATATCTGAACCACAGGCTCGCTGAGTACAGAGAATATGTGCAATACGCTTTGAATAAAGTTAATTTCACTACGTCTGTACATCGAGCGAACCATACGTATATATGAATTGAAAAAGTCACATTGGTACTTGCCCGGATTGCCTTCACTTTAACCACTGAGCCATCACATCAACTAGAGGTTATACCTGAAAATCGAAAAGTAATCTTAGTAAACGTGAGGCTGTCTAACATTAGAAAACAGTGGAGGCAACCCGAGATTCGCATTAATACCTAAACGATATTTAACGTAGCGCCAGACAGTGAAATCTGAAAAAAGCTGTCAGAATAGACTTTGAAGAATAAATTGTATGTTTCATATTTATTTAGCATCCCAAGATAAACTGACACTTATGTGGAATCTTTCAATGATTTATTTTAGGATAAAACACGTCTTCACCCTATTAATCTCTTTGAAACATTACCACCTAGCTTCTGCCCCCGACTTCGTCCATGTGGAAGTCAACCATAGAACATCCTATTATGGCACTCAGCAATTCGGTTTCTATCAATGAAAGAATTTCTATAATTGGATCATACTTCCAGAGATTACCTCTTACAAACATAATCGTTCCTCGGAAAGCACGTTAAGCTGTTGGTCCCTGCGTCATTCGTAGATCTTTGACAATCGTTACGGGTAGTCAGAAGCCTAAAAGTCTGACAACCAGTCTTACCAAGGGGTATCACGGTGCCTGGGTTGTGGAGATCAGATGGCAGTCGCTCCATTTAAAAAAACTGGTATTCAGCTGGATCCGGTTATACTGGAAGCCGACCCCAACCAAACGCTAGGCAGAATGATTGACAATATAAACAAACAATTTAAGCAAAAAAACAACAACAACAGCAACAATTAAAGTGTCCGCACTATAAATAAAAATTGTATAATTGTGTTCTGTTCCCACAGACAACACGTGAAAACGGTTTTGCGGGGCAAAGTCCTTATGTTAAGTTTTTTGTAAACGTAGTTAATAAACCATCATCATCATCATCATTTCAGCCGAAAGACGTCCACTGCTGGACATAGGCCTCTCCCAAGCACCGCCACTTCGACCGGTTCTGTGCTTCCCGCATCCAGCGGATACCTGCGGCCTTCACAAGGTCATCGGTCCACCTTGTAGGAGGCCTTCCAACGCTACGTCTTCCGATACGCGGTCGCCACTCCAGAACCTTTCGGCCCCATCGGCCATCAGTTCTGCGAGCAATGCCCACTGCCACTTAAGCTTGGCAATTCTAAACAAATAATAAAAAAAAATTAACCTTTTCATAAAATTAGTTTAAATCACGATGCGCATCGGGATACCTATTAGCTATATATTCTTGATTGCTACGTAGAGCGATCCGTTGGTAGTCGCTAGACGGCTAGACAAATGGTGATGTGTGTCCAACACAAAAGAAATAAAATACCAGGAAATAAAGGCCACCATTAAACTGACAAAAGATGCCCTAACCGCCATTACACAGATAAACTCTGACTGGAAGTGGCGGACAGAGACAGATATTGAAATGATCTTTTATGGTGCACTAATCTGGATAGGTCTTAAAACTAGTAGTTCTGCGAACAGTAGACCTCGCGAGCATAACCTTTTTAACAATAAATATACTAGCTGAATTTACTGCATTTTGAGGAGTTATTTTGGTCTGGGGCTCCGTGTGGGCCGGAGGTAAAGAATAGCATCATCCCATTTCTTCCCGTCGGTGTCGTAAAAGGCGACTAAGGGAAATACTAGAGAATGGGCTGCAGCGTTCTCTATGCATTTTAACACCATACTGCGATCGCCATCTCGCCTGCCAATCGCGGCGATTATGGCAACCCAGGGGGGGTTGGGGGAGGCCTATGTCCAGCAGTGAACGTATTTCGGCTGGAATGATGACGATGATTCTGCTCATCACACCGAAGATCCACATCAGATCTTCACCAAATTTCTATGAGACCTACTTGAAGTTACTATTTTCAAATAAAAAAGAACCATTGAAATCGGATCTCATAAAGCGGAAATATCCAGTAGCCCTTTTTTTGTCCCTTTTTGGAGGAAGTAACTCTCCAACCAAAAATCCCTGACGCCAAAAAATATTTAAAGTCGCGAAACTTGTAGACCAAGTTTCGTCCAGTCGGTTGGAAAATACGACCTGTAGAGGAGTAGCAACAAACTGACAGAGAAAAGCAAATTTTGCCGGACTTGAAGAGACGCTACGCTCGCTTGGTCAATTAACGGTTTTCAGCAATGTATTGACATAGTTACATGGGTCCTGCAAAAATAAAGATAGCAGTTCAACGCCGGATGTCGCTGAAAACCAGCGCTGGGGCTCTGTCTCGCATAGGGTGCAGCATTATGCTGAGCGGTGGCCGTTTTGCGTGAATGTGACGCATATTTTCCCTCAACTTGTTCTTTCGTGTTTGTGTTTTTTTTTCTTTCCGTTATGTTTACCGCAAATAAACGTATTTTCTTTCTCTTTTCTCAGTTTTTTAACTCAAATGTTTAATCGTAAAATAATATTAAAAAAATAAATAAGCAGTACCTTTGTACTAAATTATTATTATGTCAAATCTCTTTGGGATTTTTCTGTGTGTACATAAATAATAAAATAAATAAATAAATAATATTCCACATATTTTACATAACCATTCAGTATCCTCATACAAATGTTCGGCCTTTGCTAGCACAATTTTGCAAAGATAGAGACCCAAGCTCGATGTCTGTTGTTAGTAAAAACATTTCATGAAATTGAATTTTCATTCTGTGGGCCTTTTTTTTTTTTGGGTGGGAAATTGCAATAATATTATTGTACATTGGGCACATAATTTCAGCATTTGATCAGCGGGATATTTTGCAGAACACACTTACATTGACAGCGCCTTTCATTTTGACTATTCAATAACATTTAACTTTTAGAGAACCGTAGGGTTCTCTAAAAGAGCGGTGGCCACCATATAGCGTCCGCAATTTACCGGCGAATGACGTCACTGAAACGTTATTATTTATGAAAGTATTTTGGTGTGTTTTCCTAGACAGCGTTTTTTTACACCGTAAAGTCAAACCCCGCGGCCATAATTTTCATGAAAGCCGTCACTACTGCCGTTATGTGGTGGCCACCGCTCTTCCAGGACACCGTACATTAACGCCCCTGTATCTTATCCGTACTTTCTTCCTAATGTCTCGATGTCACTTCTAGAACTATAGTATATACAGTGTCCACAAAGCGATTCATATTTATTACCTATCCTGCTGGCCCAATTCGAGCAATCTCGTGCCTTTAACTGTTGCCACTTGATGACTCTATTTATCTTCATCCCTTTTCTACATTAGAGGGACAGCATACGTGTGTGGTTTTGTAACTGTTGAGGTCAAATCAATGTCGATTGTGGTAAGCAAAGATGTCGCGTTATTTATGTTTTCGAAGGAAATTGCTCATCCATTTTTCTTATGACTGTTTGAAAACTTCGTCAGTTCGATAACGTAAATTATTCAATGAATGTTATTGAATAGTCAAAATGAAAGGCGCTGTCAATGTAAGTGTGTTCTGCAAAATATCCCGCTGATCAAATGCTGAAATTATGTGCCCAATGTACAATAATATTATTGCAATTTCACTACCCCGAACTCAGTAATGTTGCTTAACGGAAAAGTGCAAATGGTGTTAGTGACGAGTCTTTTTTTACATGGAGATTACTTATAAAGCTGCCTCTTTGGTCTACTTCTCGCAAGCGTCATGCTGAGCATGAGGTCCTAGGTTCGACAAAGTGATAATGGGTTTTTCAATGTGAAATTTCTCAGTAGCAAGCCGGAATCTGTGCCCGGTTGATAGCAATAGGCCACTATTGCATGGAACTCGTTTGAGTCAAATACGGGGCGATGAAAACTGGCGTAATGTGGGAGTATTATAGGTACCTATATCTCTGTCTAAACTTCTGGGAAATAAAGTGTGTTAATTGTTATGTTATGTTCTATCGTCTAAAAGTTCTCCCAACAGCTTACGCTTTGATTTCTAAAGGTTACAATTAACCGAATAATAAAACGTTCCACAGTCTTCCCAGGAATTGTTTTCATTTGATTTTTCAAACTGAGGAAGTACTACTGCCCATCCTATATAACTAACAAATAACCTAACCTAACCTAACTTTTGTCTTACTTCCATTAGTTTAACAACTCCCACGGGAATCAACACTTTGTTAGAGGAAACCATATGGTGTTTATTATAAATCACTAGATTCTGCCCGCGACTTCGTCCGCGTGTAATACTCGGCAATACTGTAGCTTCCCATAAGTGAAAGAATTTTCTGAATCGGATCAGTAGTTCCGAAGATTACATACAAACTCACAAACTTTACCTCTTTATAATATTAGTATACATCTTTATAATATTAGTGTATAATAGATGGGAAAGTAGAAAAATAAAACGCACAATGACGGGTTCCGTAGTTGGGATGAATTGAAATAAAGTTTCATCATACCTTCCAACGAAAATGTAAGACTGTACGCAAAAAATTGGGAGAGTTACTATGTTATTTTAAGACCATAGACTTCTTATAGGTTTTCCAGTAATCTATACCTAAGTAGAACAAATTTTACCACTTTATAATATTGCATAGAACTATATTATGTATTTTTTTTTAAATTTTAGGCTTAATTGTTTCAGATATAAGGGGGGGGGGGGTCAATTTTCATTCTCTAAGTACCTAACTTAAAATTATATAAAATATATTATATTTGGGACCCTCAGTAAGAAATTGATGTGCGTACCAAATTCCAACATATTCGGCCCATTAGATTTGGAGTAAATTGGCTGTGACAGACGGACAGACAGATAGACAGAAAGACACCCAAGTGATCCTATAAGGGTTCCGTGTGGAACCCTAATTACTATCGAAGTTAAAAATGAGTATGAGTTAGCAAGGTAGGTAACTGGAGTCGAGTCAGCGAATAACTCATAATATTGAGTGCAATCACCTTTGTGTTGGGATCACTGACCCGGCTATATCAAGCAAAAAACGCTTGGCAGCAGATAATTCAAAAATAATGATGGCGTTTTTTGGCCGGGTTCTTATCACTTACCGGCCGTCATAAAAAAGACACACAACACAGAAGGAGATACACAACAACACGCCCGTAATTCCCGGAGGGCTAGGCAGAGAAATTTACTCGTAGTAACATTCGCATTGCGCCAGCAGATAGTTGTGCTGATCACTTAAAATAAAAATAGCCCCGTGGGACTATTCCGTTAGTCATCATCATCATTGGCAGCCTCGTTCCATGTGCAGCTAAGTATAGCCTCCTCCCTTATGTGCCATGCTTCCTTGGTCTGTAGGAATCTCATCCAGGTCGTCCACGCGATCTTCTGTAGGTCCTGCCACCTGGTTCTGGCATCCCTCGGCAACCATTCTGATACTATCTCACTTAATTTAATGCTGCTATCTCATCCTCATGTTACATAAAATCGATGGTATTTTTTCCTGAAAACCATTTTAAACGACATGATTTTATTTAATTGAACTTAAATTAAAAAAAAGATTCATTTATTGAAACCAGGCTGAGAATCAGCACTTTTCGAACGTCAAAAATTACATAAGACAGTCCCCAAAAACGCCCACCCTTCACCACTTCCTAGTGCTTTAGCTGGGAAGAAGAAGTGGCGCAACAAACTATCCAGCAGCACAGCTGTCTGTTCAGTTAGAAAACTTAATTCTATACAATAATATGTAAAATAATTTGCATTTCGTAACACAAAACATTAAATTAAATTATTTGCCGTAAGTTAGCTAGCACACGCCACTATACCAACAAAAAAATAAAAAATAATAACAATAACAAAACCATGGTCAGCAAGACGACCAGTCACCACTAGCAGCACCCGTTCACGAGCATATCCATACATACATAATCAACAGTGCAGTGGTGGCTCAGTGGTAACGGCTGCGACTTACGAGTCGTAGGTCGTGGGTTCGAACTCAAGCAGGCATTTTTAGCACAACAACCTATAACGTTCCCTCTGCTGGGAAACAGTACTCCTCTCTGTGAAGGAGTGGGCCATAATCTACCACGTGGGTCCAGTACGGGTTGGTGGATGTCACATATCTTGGAATTGTTGGTTCTAGACATGGCCGGTTTCCTCACGATGTTTTCCTTCATCGTTTTGTGAAAATATCTTAAGAGCTTATGTGTCTGTTTTAATTTCAGGCGAAAGGCAGCGTTAGAAGACGTAGCAGTCAAACCACTAACTCCTGCGCAGTTCCCCGTCGCCTTAGAAGAAGAAGTAAGTCAATCTGCAATATCCAAGCACACAAAATTAAAAACGAATGTCCATTTTGCGAGTGTCCTGTACAGGTAACTTACAAACAAATATCTTGGAAGTAAGTTATTACAAGCAGGTCAGCATGCACGCAAGTATTTTTTATGCAGGTCAAACTTACGTGTTGCAAAGGCACCTCGCATGCCAGCAGAAACGATGCAAGGCGCTGCGCGACGATAAATACACTTTGGTTATATTATAATACAACCAATTTCAGCATAATATAAGTTCAAACACTAAGATCCGACTACTGAATAATCACGCTCTAAAAAATCGAACAAACTATTCAATATTATAAACAACTTACACGTAATATATTTTAATGTATATTTAATACATATTCATAGTGATGTTCAGAGGACAGCCGTGCTCGTATGCCACCTACTTACCATAACAAAATAATACATTCTAACAGTAGTAAGCGATCATAAGCTTTAGGGCAAAGTGAATACGACCACGGCTATCCTCTGAACATTTAATATGACGTTGCATAGCCTATAACCAGCGTACGATCAATACGCTTCCAACGATACCTCATTTGTCAAATGATGATAATTCGTTTAGAAGTTATGAGGGAACAGATGAACATATAATCATGTACATACATAATAATAGTCCTCCAGACCGAATTCCGGCCATGGCGACTAATCTCAATGGAGACCAGCCTTCGGCGCGGGAGATATTATTATAGTGCACAAGTATGTGCGCAGACACACGTGCACTCTTCCCTCAGTCTCATAGTCCGATGGGACGGCAATCCGACACGACTGGATAGAGATCGCCGGAGATACGAGCATACCCACATACATACATACCGGTCAAAATCATAACTTTGCTTCGCCGTAGTGGGTTAGAGTTAAAGTCACTTTTCGTTTCTGTCTGTGTGTGCGCTTAGCTGTTCTAAACTACACAATCGTGAGAACTTTGCGACTATAACAGATAATGTATATTCAGAATTATAATCATTCATTAGAATGATGGTCAGACAGACGTTACGGGTCGTCAGAAGCCTGAAAGTCTGACAACCAGTCTTACCAAGGGGTATCGTATTACCCAGTAACTGGGTTGTGGAGGACAGATAGGCAGTCGCTCCATGTAAAATACTGGTATTCAGCTGCATCCGGTTAGACTGGAAGCTGACCCCAACTCAGTTGGGAAAAGCTAGGCAGAGTGATTGATTGAGTTAGGATGACATTAAAATTCACACGTCTTCTGTACTTCTGCCCTATTAATAAATACACTATACCTCGACTAAACTCCGACTAAACCCAATTACCGAGACTATTATTAAAATTCACAAATAAGTCCAATTTCTGCCCAGTCTACGTTTACGGCGAAAAACCAGAACAAGGCACACTCCCACAAGCTAATAATAATTTTTCCCCGGAGACATACATCTCTCTCAGTTAGATTTGTTCCATTGAATGACTTTTGCATGAAATCATGACATCGGGGAACAAATCTAACTTATAGAGATGTATTAATGATTCTAATGATAATAATTCTGTAAATACAAATCTTTTATAGTCGCGAATTTAATTTGATCAAAATAAAACCTGAAACTGACGTGCAAATTGCAAAAAAACGAATTGTATTTGAATTTCACGGACTACAGCTGCGGATTCTCCTTAAGTGGATGTGATCATTGTCTCCCGACATAATGTAGCCGTCACCTGTCCCACTCCCACTCTGCAACTACTAGTTATTTATAGACCTACAAATAATGGTAGCTGGTAAACATCAGATTGTTACATTGTTAAGAAAAACATGATTTTCCTGTCTTTGTCACCTGAACACTGAATGTGTAACTAATTACATGCTTCATTTCATCTTATTAACTGTCGTAATTAATAGACTAAGCATCACGCCTGTATTGCCCGACAGGATAAGCAGAGATGTGTACCTTTAACCAGGCACAATTTTGGTTACCTATTGAAAGAGTTTTCGATAGGGTTTTTATAAGCAGTTAATCAAAAACCCAAACCGCCTTATTACAAAACGGGATCTATATTTTGACATGGCTTAAACCATGGAGCCAGTTTTTGTAATAAGAACGTAACTGTGATTGAAATACCGTTCTTTATACAAAACTGAAAACTTAGTTCGGTACTAAGTTGACAGTTTTGTGTTTAGAAACTTTACCATAGCCGGAATAAAGTTCGGAATTCAATAATGGCTCTATATTTTAAACCTGGGTCTGAAGATAAACCTTGTTTTGTAATAAGGGGGATATGGTTTTGGTAACCCTTTTACTGGGTTTCAAGCAAAAACCAATTCAAGGAGTTCACATCATGATAAAGGTAACCTCATTAACGGGTTAACTCTTAATCCTTGTACGGTATCCTGCCTTTAACATCTACATCCATATTTCGCCAATTATCTTCAAGTCCCAGGCAAACACCTCTATTGCCAGGGACTTGAACATAACCTCGCCTCCGAGACAATTATTGGCATTAACCGCATAATCAAGTCCAGTACGGGTCGGTAGATGTCACATGTCTCCGAATTTTTGATTCTTGGAGATGCTGGTTTCCTCACGATGTTTTCCTTTACCGTTTTGAGAGCAGGCATTAAACGGGTACAAATCCAGATTTCTGGTTCCTGAGAATTTAACTTATCAAAGCATACCATCTCACCTGTATTCCCCGCTAACGCTTCCCGCCCATAGTACACCCTTATCGACAGTTAAAAAGTCCCATATATAATATAGGGCGAGTCTATTGCCACTAATCAAGTACAAATCCAGACATCAATTTGCTACTCAAAAATTCCTCATGGAACCCAATAACACTTTGTCCGACCTGGGAATCGAACCCAGGACTTCATGCTCAGCAGTAGCGCTTGGGACCACTAGACCAACAAGTTCGCTTTAAAAGACTAAAATAATGTACTTTTAGGTCCTTATGTTTATTAACTTTATGGTTCTACTTCTAAAACGGCAAAAACACATAAAATCCCTAACAAGCGAGGTGACAACATGGCGCCGACAAAACATGGCGTTATTTACCTTACAGTGTTATAGAGATAGTAAGATAACACTTACAGTTTAATACTATTATATTATATGAATATGAATACTATTTTCTTTATATGAAAACACTAGCTTCTGCCCGTGACTTCGTCCGCATAAAATTTCTTGTTCCCCCGCCCCGCTGCGTCACATCGCATCGCCCGCCCGCGCTGTTACTTCGATTTTGCTTAGCATTCTTTCTTCATTTATTTAATTATTTATGTACACACAGTAAAATACTAAGAGATATGACATAATTATCATTTTGAGCACAAAGGTACTGTTCATTTCTTAAGAAATGTCTTCCAGTAGACTTGTGAAAGGAGAAATGAAAAAGAAATGTAGACAATAGTTCGTTCTGACTACCAAATGCAAAGAATTTTTCAAATCCGACTGGTAGTTCCTGATATTACCCCCTACATACAAACTTACTATCAAACCTTTTCCTCTTTAGAATATTAGTATAGATAATGATGATGCCCGTTGCTAGTTTGCTACTGAACCTCTCTATTCTGTAAGAATGTCACCGTGAAAACATAAGTAAAGTGAGCTGAGGGCCTAAAATGGACGCTTTGGCAGAATCATAAGTACAATTCACATCCCGCAATTCATCTGTTTGACAGTTTTGTATGGAGTTTCGTAAAATGGTCCACAAACTATGAATTGCTATAGTGAAGTCTAATGTCAAATAGCAGCTGTCAAACAGATGAATTGCGGGATGTATGAATTGTACGCAGATCCTAATATGATTCTGCCAAAGCGTCCATTTTAGGCCTACAGAGCTCACATATAATGATCAGCACAACTTCTGCTAAACAACGACGAGTCGTTTTTCTGACGGACGGTAACTTATAGGATCCCGGCCAAAAAGCATGAACAATGGGTATGGCGGCTTCAAAACATGGAGTTGTTTACCTTACAGTGTTGTAAAGATAACAAGATAAGATTAACTGTTTTATGACATATTGCCTTTAAATGAAAATATAATTGTCATTCCTTTTGTTACTATAAACCTGGACTGTATGACACTCTTGCCCAGCTTCTGAGGTCCTTGTAGGCACTTGTTCCACCGAGTATTAACGAGAAGCGAGTCTGTAGAGCTAGTTACAAAAAAAACTGGCCAAGAACGTGTTGGACCACGCACAATAAAGGGTTCCGTAGTTTTTTTCTTTCGCCGTAGTCAGCGGCTGATACTTCGGATTTATGTTCGGAGTAGACCCCAGGCGGTGCCCCGAGGTGTCCCGTGCGGTGCCGGACGTAAAGAATAGCACCATCCCATTTCGTCCTGTGGCTGTCGTAAAAGGCGACTAAGGGACTTACTAGAGAAATGGGCAGCAGCGTTCTCTATGCATTTAAACACCATACTGCGATCGCCAACCCGCCTGCCAAGCGTGGCGATTATGGCAAACCCTCCCTTTGGGGGAGGCCTATGTCCAGCAGTGGACGTCTTTCGGCTGAAGTGAATGAGACCCCCAGGACTTGAAAACTACGTCCAAAGTTTTTAATCGGCGACAAAATAATACATGCCAGTCGTATTTTTTTTCTTATGAATATTCAAGAGTGGCCAGTATAATTTGGTAGGTGATGTAATCAAGCACTTTGTTATACTTTTTGTACAAATAAGTATCATGGTCCTATGTTCCGCCACCAGACCACAATATGTACTAATAATAAAGCTGAAGAGTTTGTTTGTTTGTTTGAACGCGCTAATATATGGAACTACCAACTACTACAATTTGATTTTTAGGTAGGTACTTACATTAGGTAGTCCTATTCTTCAGGAACGCTATAGGCTATTTAACATCACGCCAGGACCCTTAGAAGCCGAGCAAAAAGAAAAACCCGGCCAAGTGCGATTCGGACTCGCGCACGAAGGGTTCCGTCCGTACCATTATCTATAAAAAACGGCAAAAAAAATAATGTCTGTTGTATGGCAGCCCCACTTAAATATTTATTTTATTCTGTTTTTAGTATTTGTTGTCATAGTGGCAATAGAAATACAGCATCTGAAAATTTCAAATGTCTAACTATTACGGATCATGAGAGATATGGACAGACGGACGGACAGCGGAGTCTTAGTAATAGGGTCCCGTTTTACCCTTTGAGAACGGAACCCTAAAAAAGTCTGAAAGAACGCTAAGCTATGGGTAGGTCGGGAGAATAAGAAATTTCACGCAGATGAAGTCGCAGGCAGAAGCTAGCGTAAAATAAAAGACCGTTTAAAGTCGGCAAACTTGCATTGATTTCTTTTTAGACTATTGATTATATATTAAGTGCACAGTTAGAAATGGTAAAAGGAGCGTTGGCAGATCAATAGCCAGGTATGTGGACGACCTATAGAAAACGTGGGGAGGTCCCTACAGAAGCATGGCTCAAGAGGGAGGAGGCCTATAACCAGCAGTAGGTGGAACAAAAAGCCGATGATAATGAGCAAAAATCTACGTCTTTTTAATAAGTGATAGACATAATTTTAACACTAGAAATAAAGATAAAATAGATCTATCATATTTCATATTATTTAAAGTTTATACATCTTTAATGGGGTACTGTGTTAAATGTTACAACAAAATACCTTGTGATATATAATATAATATTATGGCAATTAAAAGAAAAAAAATTAAAACATATATTACTAAAAGTACACTTTGTAAAGGCTTCTACATACCAGCGCGACTTGTCGCGCGACGCGACACGGCACAAAGACCCCGCGCGTCGCGGGACTAGCGGTGCCTTTGTGTCGCGTCGCGTCGCGCGTCAAGTCGCCCCGGTATGTAGAAGCCTTAAACAAGCATAACTATTACAAATTAGAGGATAATTATATCCAAGTTATGAACGCTTGGAAACATGCTGGTCCAGCTCCATAGGACAATCTAGAGTCTAGACAAAATCAGACTGGTCGCATTTTAATTGTATAGTTTATTATTTTTATGACAATAAAATAATAAATTATCATAACAATTAATAAATATCAATACAACAAAATATTGTAAAACATTTTAAAAGAGTAACGGTGGAGTTTCTTGCTTATCCTTGTCCATACGAAACTACCTTTGGGAAGGGGCGACTAGAATCAATTCATTTTTTTTGTAAATTTTGACGCTTTAAAGTGTGCCTTATATTTGAAATAAATAATTTGACTTTGTTGAAATCTACAGTTAGACTTCTGCCTACTTAGTGTACATTGTACATTAAATTATCTGTACCTTCTATGACACTCACTTTATGATAGCTGATAGCATTATTCAAGAAATAACACAGAATGGCAGATAAACAGCTGATTCAATAATATCCTATGTTTTTCTCTCTCAGTACCCACGTGTAGCAAAAACGTGTCTCCGCAAAACTATACAATTCCACATAAATACAACATTATACATACACTAGAAGTTATTTAAAAAATACCTCTTTCGTTCCGAACTAAAAACATTCGGAATCAAAAAATTATCATTTATTTATGAAGATAATTTACATAAATTATTATATAAAACCAGTTTAATATATGAGAAATAAGTCTTAAACTTTATATTATTATGTGTTATGAAGCTGACCTTGTCGATATATTGCGTCTCTTTCGCACTCACGGATTACATGCCCCCGGAGATTTTCGAAGCGTTTTCCTAAGTGCCTCCTGCGGACAAATTTAAACTCTAATATATTGCAAATAAAATTTATTATCGATTGCCTGTTACATTTTTCAGTGTTTATCTTTTGTACCGATTCGAGAATGACGCAAGTTGAACTCTGAAACAAAGGCAATGTAAACTTTATATCATGATAGATATGATTGATTTTCAACTGAATTGTTTAGTAGAGTTACGGTATTTGTAAGTGGGTTTATACTAAATGTATTATCTGGCATTTTAGCAGTGTCATATTGAAAACACTGTTAGTATTTAGTACGATTTCGGAGACGAAGTACCGCGTTCCGTTTTTAGTAACTAAACTAAAAAATAAACTTTAACTAAATATCTGTAAAGGTACCTGAAGTGTCGTAGTTACTAAGTGATAAAGTGAAGTGGTATGTTAATTTAAATCAAGTGATAAGGAATACACATAAGCGTTTTATTTATATAGTGTTGTTTAACAGGTAAACTATATAAAAGTGCGGATCAGAGGATCTTGTGTTCGTATGTAATCAATATAAATAAATACATAGACAGGTTTATTTTTGTCTGCTGTTGTTTCAAGTTTGTCCTGCAAGAGTATTATTAGTTTAGCGGCGTTTTTAAAAGTGATGTTCAATATCAAAGTTTCAAATAATTTTTTTATAATGTCGTGAGGAAAGTTTTATATTAGCTGGTATTCAGCTGCACCGGGTAGACTGGAAGCGAAGCCGACATTGGGAAAATGCTCGACAGATTATCGTGGGAAAAGTTTTGTGTATGATTCGGGAAGGATATGAAGGTAGGGGAGACCAAAGAAACGATGGTTATGAGGGTAGGGGAGACCAAAGAAACGATGGATTTGAGGGTAGGGGAGACCAAAGAAACGATGGATATGAGGGTAGGGGAAGACCAAAGAAACGATGGATATGAGGGTAGGGGAGACCAAAGAAATGATGGATATGAGGTTAGGGGAGACCAAAGAAACTATGGATATGAGGTTAGGGAGACCAAAGAAACGATGGATATGAGGGTAGGGGAAGACCAAATAAACGATGGATGAACTGTGTGAAAGATGAAATGGCTGGAAAGGATACGACTACCGAGATGACGACTTAAAGAAAGGTATGAAATTTAAAAAAATGTTGCGGTGACCACAAATACATTAGAATAAAGGCAGGAGAATGATGTCTCAATATAAGCTGAGAGTATCAACTTTTGTAATTCATCTACCAAGTATCCACTGATATCACTCCCTGGCTGGAAGCCTTAATTTATTGAGGCACCCACAGGCAATCCCATTTAAGCGGCCGATAACCTCTTAGGTTGACTACGAGATGCCAATCCCAAAAAAGTGATATCACATTTGATAAAAAAAAACTTTCTCGATAAGATGTCCATATGAATGATTCTGATTGTAGCCAGTTATGGCTAGACTTCTTAATCCAGTTTAACCTGAAACAAGAACAAATCATCGGACGATTGTAAAATGCTAATTAGTCTAAATATAGTAAATACCACGAAGGTTACCTGGTCTTTAGGTACCTACTTATTAATAACATAATATCACGCCTCTAATTCCTAAAGAGTTAGGCAGAGGTGTGCATATATAGTACACCCACATTTCGCCAGTTACGTTCCAGTCCCATGTAATAGGGGGCAAGCCCATCGCCATGAACCGGGCACAAATCCAGCCTCCGGGCTACTCTGCCAGGGTTGCGAGTTTGTCTGAAAGGGATATCGTGGCCCTGGCACACAGGCAAATGGGTGGGTTTTAGTCAGTAAAAGTCTGACACGCCCTCCCGCTACGCCCAGAGCGGGAGGAAGTCATTTGATAATTTCCCACCAAACAAAAAAAAAAAATATTATTAATAGGTATACTTAAATTATTCATATATCCACAGTAGTATAATGCTTGAGCATTCTCAATAATTTCGCACACAAATAATGAGGCAAAAAAATCTGCTACGCCATACAGATGTGTGCTCTTAAGTAGCATTCAATTGTTTTAACTAGCATTGAAGTAGATAACTATGATGACGAGGAACCGGGCCCACGCTTAGGTTATAGCCTAATGAGATGCAATCAAAGCAGGACAGAGCCATATCATAAGCCTGGAGGCTTATATAATACGTATTAAGTTTTATTTACGTTTTTATTTCTGCTTGAGTAGTTTTCAATGTTTTTATTGGTTTATTGGCGTGTGCTAGCTAACATATGGAAAATAATTTAATTTAATGTTTTGTGTTTCGTAATGTTAATTACTTTGCACACTAATGTGTAGAATCATGTTCTTCTAACTTAACAGAACGCTGTGCTGCTTGGTAGTTTTTTGCGCCACTTCTTCTTCCCAACTAAAGCACTAGGAAGTCGTAAATGAAGGGTGGTCGTTTTGGGAGACTGCCTTAGGCAATTTTGACGTTCAAAAGTGCTGATTCAAAGCCAAGTTTGATTAAATGACTTTTGATTTTGATCCCAAAGCATGACAAAGCCATATCATAAAGAAAAAGAAGGAACAGTGAACAACACGCTTGCTCACTAGTGTGTTAGTGATCTCTGACCGTTTAGTCTTCGACTTCTTCACTATATCTTCCGTCACTGTTAACCAGTGATGTCTTAGATAAACTTCAATCAACTCAGCGTATCGCAGTGCATTGTTGGACATAGGCCTCTCCCAACTTACGCTACAATTCCCAGTTCTCTGCTTTTATTATCTACTGTTATCTCACCTGCATTTTAACAGTCGTTGGTCCTTCGGCCCATCCCCGGTCTCAAACAATGATAAATCACAGTTTTTCAACGTATAACCTGCTTAATGAATGAGGCTCTAAGGACCTTAAACACACCTGCAATTGTTCAATCACCTCTAAAAACCCCCCCATGACGAGATGAGGTCAACCTATTCTTAGGCATGAATCACTTCGCCACATGATTAGCAACTACGGTCAATTTCGTGCACATCTGTGTCAGTTTACTTTGAAATCGTTTAACATAATTACTATATGTTATATCTAACGGTTTTCGTGAGATTAGCCCCAAAACCGTGCAGCTTTGCAGCATTCACTTATTATAATTTACAGAATCTTTAAGAACTTAATTGGTTTTGAGAGTTCACTTTGATTTATAATCTTGGTTTTTCTGTACTGGCCTGGAGGCAGATGAACCAGGTTTGAAATCTGCCATATTTCTTATGGTATCTCGAGTGACATTTCAAAAATTTGCCGTAGCCAAATGCCAAAAACGGAACCCTTATAGTTTTAAGTCTAACTCAGACACTTCTGACATAAAAAGGACAAAAATATCTTGAGCCTGTACTAAACTTCACATAACATCACGCCTGTGATCCTCGGAGGATTAACCAGAGGTGTAAGTACCTATGGTACATGCACATTTCGCCAGTTGTGTTTAAGTCCCATGTAATAGGGGGCGAGCTTATTGTCATCAACCGGGCACGTATACAGACTCCGGGCTGCTACTGAGAAAATCCTAACGGAAAAGAATCGCCAACATGCAATGAGCAACATTTGTATAAAATCAATGCTCGTTCCTTCTCAATATGAGAAGAGGTTTTTACCCTGTAGTTAATAAAAGGTAGATTTACTGATATATTGGTATTCCAGAGAACACTTATTATGTTCTGTGATTTCACTGAATTTGTTTGTTATAAAAATAAACCTCTAAGGAATAAATTCGTTAAAATATTTCACTGATAAGAATCTTAATCGGTCCAATAATAAAGCCATTTCCTCGAATTTACTATATTTTCCGACAGAACCTAGACAGTGTTATATTGTTAGTATTAAGTATTAATATCAACATAGTTATATCGATTACTAGCCTGCATATCATTTTACATCGTGAGAGCATTAACAATATTGAACAAACTAATTGTAGTGTAAACAGTAAATATTTACATCGTACATAGACACCTGTGGCGCCGGATTCATAAAACAGTGACTGGGGAACCTTACAAGGGTTGTCGTTCGATGGAGAACCACCATACTTATGTTTGCCCCAAGGATCCTTTGTTGGGTTTAATCCTACTTGTGTCGTATGAATGTCCATGGAATTGTAGGCATGGGACTTGATGAGACTCTTGAAATTTGTTTGTTAGGATAGCAACGCGTAAACATTGCTCAAGGGCCACCTAGGGCGATGACTTTGCAAATATGTACCTAAATACTTTCGATAATAACGTTCCGCTATTTCACCAATTAGGGTTTCCTTGATTGGCTTAAAGTCTTTTAACAAAGCTGTGTCCTAAAGCTATTCAGTCCACCTTATTCCGCTCATATATATATCTAGATAGCCAGATTTTTGCATGAATGTTGCTCTCATTGGTGGCATTTGAGTAATAGTCTCGGCACTACTGGTTACTGGTCTTATTTTCTCAATCATAAGAACCACAATAGACTATTAATAATACCGTGCTCACAGGATCACAATAGCAACGTTAAGTAGTAACAAAACAAAGTAATCCTATGATCACTGTAACATCTACAGAGTCGTATAAAAAAAAGCTACATTGTAGCTGCACTTTTTATGAGATGTTCATGATAGTCAGGAATAACCAGAACCTGTATAGTGTCGATAAGAACTAGACCTTGACATTATGTGAAGTTCATAGGAGACCGATGGGAATACCCAGATATATTCGCAAATTTGAAATCTTATTCTTGTCCTTCATGTCGCTAGCATGACAGTAATTTAAATTTTGTTGGCGGAAAACTTCGCTGCTTCCAAGTCGTTATCGGTGCCAGCGCAGAGGTCACTTTGACTGCATGTTTTTGGAGCACAAAAGGCAGGAAAGAGGTGAAGCATAGTTTGCGACACGGCTCCACATCTACGCCCTTCTGCCGTTCTTGACTTCTTATTGATTTTCAATTGTGACTTAATTTTGTTCTTACTATTTTGAATTTGAAGACGTTGGAGAGGTTCGTGGCTAAACGATCTTATCTTCTCGAAAAATCTTATCTTATCTTATCGACGGTCAAGCTATGCTTGCTGTGATCAGTTCATGGATGGGTGACCATCTATAACATTGAGACCCGTGCCTCGGAAAGCTTGTTAAGTCGTTGGTCCTGGCTGTCATTCCTATATCCTTGACATTCGTTACGAGTAGTCAGAAGCCCAAAAGTCTAACAAGCAGTCTTACCAAGGGGTATCGTGTTACCCAGTAACTGGGTTGTGGAGGTCTGATAGGCAATCGCTCCCTGAAAAATGCTGGTAATAGACTAGATAATTTGATTGCTGTCTGAAATTATGGTGTCGCGTTGCGAGTGGCACCGCGCCGGTCTGTAGAAGCCTTAACGCGGTTACAGAGACAAACACGAAAAGCGGCTTTATTTTGACAAGCCAGAAAATTGCAGTCAAAATTATTAAGAGTTACCAGCCGTTATGAGGATGTTGCTGGAATTCAATCTTCTTCACGAAGTCTGCTTCCATAGATGAACTAGGAGCTTGGAGGATACCTGATTCCTAGTCATTTACCGTTACTAGTTCAAAGCCTACCCTTTCATCCTTTTGATGTGTTAACAGGTAAAATGGCCTCCGTAATCTTTGTGAGTGAGGGATCATTATGGGATATCCAATTTTTATACGATTCATAAGAATATAGATCCGTTATACGAGGAGCTTGTCGCTAAGAAAAAACAGCTGCACGGGTCGATCGACCAGGTTAAGCTACGCTTGCGCGCTTGGTCCGTGGATGGGTGACCATCATTACATACCGAGACCCCTCTATGCCTCGGAAAGCACGATAAGCCGTTGGTCCCGGCTGTCATTCGTGAAACTTTGACAGTCGTTACGGGTCGTCAGAAGCCCGAAAGTCTGACAACCAGTCTTACCAAGGGGTATCGTGTTACCCAGTAACTGGGTTGTGGAGGTCTGATAGGCAATCGCTCCCTGAAAAATGCTGGTAATAGACTAGATAATTTGATTGCTGTCTGAAATTATGGTGTCTTTACTTCTCCATAAGAAAACAAATTGTTAGATTCTGCGAATCTCATATGTTCTTGTAAACTTAGTTTTCTTGTAAATAAACCGTTTCTATCTTTATTATAAAAGTCAACCTCCACAACGCCCCACATGGCAGCTTGCGTGGTGGTAGCCTATAGGTTAGATTTTCGAACGGATAAACCTTATCACGTCACTGCCTCGTTGGTCTAGTGGCCGCAAGCAAATTAAATCAGATATTCATCATGAGAAATTTGAGAAGTTATGGAAACCCGGTCTTTGTATTGTATGGCAATCACGCTGATAACACACCTAATCAAAAGATATTCCTGCTTTGAAAACCTTCATGCAAAACCTTCGTGTTTTCCAATCTTAGAGACAAATATTAAATGCCCAATGTGGTTGTAACTTGAAATTTAGCTTGGCAACAGTTCTGATACTGTGTTGTACAACATTTCAATTAAACCATTTACACGCACTTTTGAAATGGCAAGGAGTCGTTCAGTCAGAAAGTTATATCTAGTTGCTTAATCCTAATAGTAGGTGCCTATGGAGAAGAAATGGCAAGAAACTCTATGGACACTCTTTTCTTCTCATTCCGTATTGGAAGTAGCCTTTCTCCTGCAGTGGAAAAATTAGAAGTTGGTTCTTCATTCTTCTTCTTCGTCGCGTTGATGGCACGACAGTGTATTTAATTTTGTTGGCATAAAACTTAGCTACTTCCACGGCATCGTCGGTGGCAGCGCACAGGTCGCTATGGCTGCATTTTTAGGGCACAGAACAGGATAGAAGGTAAGACATAGTTTGCTGCCGTACCATCGAGATAGCCCCAATTTGCGAGGTTGAAGTTGTATTAAAAACACAAAACAACAGTGCATTCCACATGTTAAAGTCCTTGAATTAAATGATCTCTCTGGATTATGTGGGATTTAGTTAGTATTTGTTCTTACTTATCGGAGTCGACCAGCCTTATCGGGCGATACATACGGCGACAGTGCGTAGGCGACGTGATCGCATCCTCTGTGGCCAGCCTTAGATAACACCGTTTTATTTGTGCTTTATAATCCCGGCTGTTTGGGAATTGGGTGGATTGATAAAGGTTTAGTTTTTATCTTTACTGACCGAGCGAGCGAAGCGTCTCTGCTTCAAGTCTGGTAAAATTTGCTTTCCTCTGTCAGTTTTTTGGTACTCCTACAGGTCGTATTTTACAACCGATCTGCACGAAACTTGGTGTACAGGTTTTACGACTTCATACATTTTTTTTTGTCGGAGATTTTTGATTGGAGGGGCACTTCCCCTAAAAAAAGGCAAAAAGGGGGCTACTGGATATCTTCGCCTTATAAGATCCGATTTCGATGGATACTTTTTATTTGTAGTAACATTATGTTGGTCTCGTATAAATTTGGTGAAGATCGGATGAGGATCTTCGGCGTGATGAGCAAAAATGCTCCTCAAAATGCAATAAATTGCTCACTTTTAGATTTCTATTAGTGGAATCGGCCCTTTAACTACTAGGTAGTGATTGATGGAGCACCTGGGACCACCTTCTCATCACAAAACTAGGCTGCAGCGCTACCTCTGTCAATTAAAACCCATTAGTTAATTTTTCTAGCTTGGCTACAAATTTTCACACATCATTTTTTTTAACCATGTTTCTAAAAACCAAACCCACGTTAATTATCTCGTTTTAAATAACTTGAATGGTATATTAATTGTTGCAAAAATGTTTGTGCTCGCGAGGCCTACTGTTCGCAGAACAACTAGTGGTTATAGAGCCATTCCAGAACAATATCGGTATTTTTTTCGGTCACTCTGTGTATGAGTGACCATACATTACCTACCGAGACTCCTCCGTACCACGGAAAGCACGTTAAGCCGTTGGTCCAGGCTGTCATTCATAGTTGACAGTGGTTACGGGCCCTCCGAAGCCCGAAAGTCTGACAACCAGTCTTACCAAGGGGTATCGTGTTACCCAGTAACTAGGTTGTGGAGGTCAGTTATGCAGTGGTTCCATGTAAAATTGAAAAACTGGTATTCAGTTGCATCCGGTTAGACTGGAAGCTGACCCCAACATAGTTGATAAAAGGCTAGGATTTTGTTTGTTTTGAGTGAAAGAGATGGCTTATATTCTATCTTTACTACCTACAATTCAACATCCTACAAATATACAGAATCTCTGTAGAAATATTTTCTTATTGTACGAGAAAATTTTATTTTTAACCTTTTGATTTACTTTTTATAATTTAGAGGGGCATAATACCAATTCATATCAATAACCCTCTAAGAGAGCATAACATTCGAATTAATTTTATGAAAAAACTTTCACTTACATTGGCTTCCTAATGCTTACCTACTCTAGAAATAGGTATCTGAACCGACCCCACAAGATGAATGCAAGATATCTTAATAGCCAATCTTTTATCTGTTACCACGTTATGTTTGGCCGTTATGCCATAAATCTATCATCATAAATCTCTTGGAAACGTTACTCGGAGCAAACATCTGTTGGCCTCACATTTTGTGTAGATGCGGTAAACTGAAGAATATATTAAGCATTATATTTTGGGCCAGTCGTCCACGACTCTACTCAAATCATCAGTCAGTAGGTAGAGTGCCACAGCAATGCATTCCATACGCAACCAATTACTAACTAGTTAATAACGCGTTAGTCAGTCGCGTCTGTTTTTTGGAAGGAAATTCCTCGTCTCACGTTATTTTCTGCCCAATTGGTGAGTGAGACCGAAAAGACCGATTGAAAAACGTGTTTTCCCATAGATTCCAACTGCAAATGTAAGTAGTTACGCATAATATTGAGAGATTTATCATCTTATTTTAGGGACATAAACTTCTTATAGGTATTCCTGTAATCTATAAATATAGAACTATTTTGAGTATCTTTTCAAAAAAAATTGGCTCAGTAGTTCCGGAAATAAGGGGGATGAAATGAATCTTTTTTTTTTTAAACCATCATTTTAATATTATAAAAAAATATTTGAGACCTTCATGGTCCCTACCACATGGTACGGTTTGCAAAACTTTTTTATTTTATTGTCTTATTTGCCTCCCAAAAGTGACCATATTTAAAATTCATTTATTTACATTGCACGTCCGTGTTTTATCACAGAAATTCATTTATTATGTGTACCTTTCAACTTAATCGGTCCATTAGATTCAGAGCAAATTTTCTGTGACAGACAGACACACAAGTGATCCTACAAGTGTTCCATATTTCATTTAGACGTATACGGAACCCAAAAAAGTGTTTTGTCCGTCACGATTTTTTTTTTGTGGATGTCATCTCGTAGGTGAACATAGGAGGTTGTCGGATGCATAACTGGTCTATCCTGTGGAGGCCTTAGTAAATTAAGGTCCAGCCAGGGCATACAATATAATAAAATAAGCGACTCCCACGACCTCGGCTTAGGGCGTCCCTGGGGGACAGGTTGCATCGGATCAAGATTAATTAGGGACGAATTTAAAGCTACAGGCTCAGCGGTGGTCTGGCTCGACCGCTCGAGCAAGGGTCGGGGCGGAGCCAGTCGCGTCGTGGATGGACCACCAATAAAATACTAGTGTTGTGACATTCTGGCTACTGATTGGTGATTCGAGTGTGGATGTAACTGGCTAGTTTTGAGTAGCGTCGTGTATGACGGGCCTTAGGTTTTGTCAAGTCTTAGTGCAAACAGGCATTAGAGTTGTTTTATTAAAATAACCTTTAATATTTGATTTCGATCTTAACTTTTGAGTATACCTTGAAGATTAAATCTGATCACCGTGACACGTATGAATGAAGTTAAAATGTCGATTACATCTTGAAAGCATGTTCATAGTGTGGAATGAAATTGATAAAGCTATATGTACGTAGAGATTTGAGTGTCCGTATGAATTGAGGAGACATGTCTCATATTTAAATGCGGGTACTACTAATATTAATTCGTACCCATCAGTCTGCTCAACGTCTTCGGCAAAGTCTATGAGAGGCTTATTTATAAGCGTCTCAGAGACTATGCCGAGACGAAGGGCCTTATCCCAAACGAACAGTTCGGGTTCAGATCCCAACATTCGTGCGTACAACAGGTCCACCGTATCGTCGAGCATATAAGCGCTGGCTTCCAGCGCGGGCTCATGACGGGTGCTGTGTTCTTCGACATTGCGAAAGCGTTCGACAAAGTCTGGCACAACGGTTTATTATATAAGCTCTACAAACTCGGTGTGCCCGATCGTCTCGTGCTCATCTTACGAGACTTTCTGTCGGACCGCACCTTCCGCCATCGCATCGAGGGTGTGCTATCCTCCCCCCATCCGCTCGGCGCAGGCGTCCCTCAGGGCTCTGTGCTGGCACCGCTGATATTCACTATATTCACTAGTGATATCCCCAAATGTAGAAAGGCGCAGTTAGCTCTGTTCGCAGACGACACGGCCATCTACTACACCGGCCGCAGGCAAGACATGATCTCACGCAACCTTCAGGCCGAAGTCAACAGACTCGCGGCCTGGTTCAGGAAGTGGAGGATCGAAGTCAACCCTGATAAGAGCCAGGGGGTCCTATTCTGTAGGCCCCGGCGATCACCCGCCCTCCCCCAACCGATCACCATATTCGGCAAGCCTATCCCTTGGGAGAAGCGAGCCAAATATCTCGGTGTGGTCTTAGACCATCACATAACGTTCGGTGAGCACATAAAACAGGCGGGCTCTCGCGCCTGTTTTGCTCTCGGCCGACTACACTCCGTACTCAACCCGCGCAGCAAGTTGTCCCTTAAGTGCAAATTGCGTATTTACACCGCGTGCATTCGACCAATCATGACTTACGCCTGCGTAGTCTTCGCTCACGTAAAGCCATATCACATCCATAAGATGCAGACGCTTCAAAACCGATTTCTCCGTAGAATTACGAAGGCTCCTTGGTTCGTTCGGAACGAACAACTTCACGTAGATCTTAAGATGCCTACCATCAAGCAGTTTATGAAGCGCATTGTAAAGCGCTTCTTCGAATCCGCGGAACGTCATCGCAACCCCTTGGTTGTGCAGGCCGCTAGTTACAGGCCTTCTGCCATTAGTCAGACTCGCCGACCGAGGCACACTCTCTTAGATCCGGATGACCCCATCACTCTCCTTCAGGAAAGCAATAGGGCCACGAGTACAGTGCACAAAATACACAAACCGACCTTCCGTCCTCGCCGCCGAGGTACCACGCGAACTTCCCGAGTAAATGTTAATAAAAGTCCTCCCCCCCCGTCCCTTGAATGTCGATGCGCCAGCCGCCCGGTTAGAAGCTGAGAGCGCCGTAGCAATAAATATAATATCCCCCGATAATAATCATGATCAAAATGTTGATCCAGCCCGTCCCAAAATTGTTACTAATTTTGTGATCCCCCAACGACGCCCTAAGCCGAGGTCCGTACCCCACAGGGGGTGCCCTTAGTGCGCTGTCGTTTAGTTTTAATAAATATATATAATTTACGCCCTGGCTAAGATTAAAAACCTTAGGGCAGCCACAGGAATATCCGGTTAAGTAGCAACGACCTCTCTAGGTCTGCTACGAGATGCCATAAATAAAAAATAAAAAAAAAATATTAATTCGTGTGGTGGCGGGCATAAAGAATAGCACCATCCTAATTCTTCCCGTAGGTGACGTAAAAGGCGACTAAGGGACATACTAGAGAATGGGCAGCAGCGTGCAGCTCCTCAATTCAGACGTCTGAATTGAGGACCCATCTTAGAACTAGAAAACAAGCAGACCAATGCTATTGAAAACTTGGTAGGAATTAGTAGAATTTATGCGAAATCTGTACAAAAAAAATGGGTTTTTACGGCTGAATTTGTGATTTTTATGACAAATCAAAACATTGTAACTATCTCAAATTCAGCCGTACAAAACCCATTTACCATTCTACCAAATTTTCAAAAACATCCGACTGCTAGTTTTCAAGTTCTTTAACTGGTCGTTCGAGGCTGTTTAAAAGGTGATTGAGGAGCAACTTTAATTGCTCCGCAATCCCCTTTTAAACAGCCTGTAGCTTTGTAAGCGTTTTACTAACAATTCCAAGATCGGGCCTAGAAATTCGGCTAATACGAGACATGGCTCCTCAATCCATACGGAGTTAAGGACACAGATTTGATACCAGTATGAAATATTAAATCTATCATGTATTTATTTATATGCAGCCACATATGACTACATACATAATCTAAAAATCACAACTAGGCACTTTAGCAGGTAGGTGATAGTAGTCGATAGATTTACACATGAATAATTGAGTCAGGTTTAGCTGAATAAATCTAAAGCTAAATTAACAATATTTACTTATTGATCTAATAGCACAAACAAACAAACTTCATACCTCTCAAAGCAATATAATACAGAACATGCAAGTTGTTCTTTAACAATGTGGGAAAAAAACAACCAGTGAATGTAAAAAAGTGCGACTTTACCAACGCAACAAAAACTTGGACTCTACCGTCTACCACAAAAAGTGCAACTTTAGCATCTACCGAAAAAAGTGCGACTTTTCCGACTGCATCAAAAAAGTGCGACACTTCCGACTGCAACAAAAAGTGCGACTTTTCCGATTGCAACAAAAAAGTGCGACTATACCGTCTACCACAGAGTGATGTTGTAACAAAGTGATGACTGTGATGACTGAGGTGCGCTCTCGGCGCCCCCTGTCGGAACAATACTGCATACCCTCCACTTTTCTCAGGACAATATGGCGCCGAACACTGTCATTCAAGAAGAGGAAGGTGAGTTTGAGGCGTTTTTTTGTTCCGAATATAAATAAATGGTATGAATTGGTTATTTATATATAATAGGGTCAGTAAATGAGCTATTAAACATATTATATGGAGTGTTTTTTTAACAAAACTAAATAATTAATTTGGGATCGGCTTTTAGAGGCATGAGGAACAGGGTGTAAAATTCACTCATACTCTATAGAAAAGGGAGGATCCTCCGACCAGACGGGTGTTGCGCCTGGTGAGCAACTGCCCGACGGTTGATATCGGGATGTTGTATATATTATTATGCTAGTTGCGCGGTAAACTCTGCTTGCGCGATGCAGTATTTTGCTTGACGTCAGTGTGACGCGTTGTTGACGATACAGCCTAATTGGCTATGAATTCACTGGATGTCATTGTCTGGTTTTCTAGTAGCCAGTGATAATGTTGTCACCATAGGCAAAATAATAAGTAATTCAGTCCTTAAAAACGAATAGAATTTAACATGCTTTTAAGCATGTTATACAATAATTATAGGGACCTGGTATAAACAGCGTTACCAAAAACTGCTAGATATGTCCAACCACCACTTTAGGTTGCAGGGTTGCAATATTCACATTGAGAAAGTGGGCTTTGCACTTTTATCCGGGGCTACATCCAGGAATTGTGCATCCTGCTATTCCTGCTAGACCTATCTTCGAATATTTGGTTCTACGTTTCTTCACGATGTTTTCTTTCGTCATTTTGACAGCAGTTGTGATGAAATAAATTACTGAAAGTAAAGTGCCTGCGTTGTTTCGAACCCACGACCTATGAGTTGGGGCCGTTGCCAGTCGGCTATCATTGCTCTCATCAAAATCAGAATCGCTCACTATCTCGTGTAGATAGATATAAAGAAACGAGACTCTAACAAGAGCATGTGGCGCTCTGTTCCTCATGCCTCTAAACTGGTGAACCCGAGTATGAACGTCAGCGCAGCCTTCGTGCAATACTTCAGCGTGACGTCATCATCATCATCAGTTCCTCAAGCTTTCGAGCGGCGAATCACACAGCCAGCCAGCACCCACGGCTTCGACGGGTATCCTGACCACCAGCATGCAGCGGACGCGCAATCCTGGTCATCACCCACAGCCTCATAAGCAACCTTGGCACAGCACACTGCACTTTCAGCCGGTCCACAAGCAGAGAACATGATAGCTCTCCTGGTAGATGCCAGCAGTCAGCTCAACCCGGCGCTGTACCACATCCGACTCACTGGAGCATAATGGAGCGCCACCCCGACTCACTGGGGAATCACCGCAGACAGTTCCGGCTCACCAAGAACTATGCGGCACCCGGTTCCGACTCACCGGAACCCTCTAATGGCACTGGCAAGCATCGCAAGATACATGACTCAGCCCACTATCGACCTCCGGTCTCCGGAGGGGAGTGATGTAGCGGCATCAACATCGCCACATGCGAACTACGCTTCACACTGACGTCACGCAAATCCTGCATCGCGCAAGCAGAGTTTACCGCGCAACTAGCATATATACAACGTCCCGACATCAATCGTCGGGCAGTTGCCCACCAGACACAACACCCGTCTGGTCAGAGGATCCTACTTGTCTATAGACGATGAGAGAAATTTACACCCTGTTCCTCATACCACTTAAAGCATATTCACGTCTATAATAGGTATATTACCATTATGTTTTTTTCTATAGGTATCCCTCTAAAACATGCACAAATATGGCTTGATAACAGCTTCCTATATCCACGGTATCACTAAGTAAAGCATTCCGCCCGTATTTACCTACAATGGCAATGACGTAGGTACCTACTCAGCTCTTGTACCTACAAATATAAGGTGCATCGGACACGCCTGCTAAGCGTGCAGTTTATCCTATTGTTAAGAACAATAATGATTAAATAATATATTAATAGGTTTAGTTACAGAGAGAATGACGTTGTTAAGAGATGCAGCGATTGATAATTTGTCTCTAAAGTGATACCATGCGAAAATAATGTTCGTGATACTTAATGTATTACTTACCTTAATAATCCTTGATTAATTATTCCTATATAAGCTCCTCCGATGCAAAATCGATTGTCCCCTTTTACTATCCAAGTTTCTGTTTCGGGCCCCTGCTGGACTCCCTCGTGCTCCTGTTACTCCTTTATACCCTCCACTCTGCTGAACAATACTTGGTGCAAACTCTGTCGTTCCTCGTCTTGCCATGCGATCTTGTGGACGTGCATTTTGACTCAAATGCCAAGTTTCATGGAAAAATTACTAGTAATGTTTAATTTAATTTTTTCTCGATTTCGTTGTCTGTTTTTTTATTTTGTCTTATTGAATTTTACTTTTGCTTTTTATATTAGTTTTTTATTCCATCACGTAATGTTATTTTAATTTAAACTTCTTTATATATATTAGTTTCATAAGTAGTTAGTAGTGCCTGTGGCACACCTAATATGTTTATGGGGCATGCAGTGCTAACCTGTAAGAAATTGTTTCACTTACCTTAGATGATATTAGATATTACTTGAACTATTTACAGTGTAAACAATTATTGTTGGTTGGCCAATAAAGGAAAATAAATTAATACAAATCTTAATTCATCCGTTAAATCACTGATAGACAACGCAGAGCCAACCGCTGGGTCTATCTAGAAGCATCAAGTTTTGCACGACAGTCCATACAGGATAGCGATTTAGTCACCTGCATACTTATTTAAAATTTTTGCTATGGAAATCATATCCGTAGGTATCGTAAAAAAAACACTTTTCATACAGTCGTCGAAATAGTCTGTCTACTGTTGTGAATTTATTTGTTGTGTTATATAAATCGCCATCCTGTATAAACGAAGAGAGCACGAAGGACAATTTTTGAAAACTCATCCCCAAAGAGGTTAAAAATAGTTGATAAAAGTTTGTATGGGAAGTTTGTCATTTTTGCCGATAAGAAATCCCATCGGGCACATGGTTTGTGTTCCATATCATTACAAGAATAATAATTATGGTCCAGACTATCCTAAGTCTGGCCTATATTTTTTTTTAATTTTATGGTATTTTTTTGTGTTATTCCTATTGTACAGCTCTACAAAACAACTGTAGGTACCTCTATCACACACACGATGTCAGCCAATAGTCTGCTAGATTCCATTTATAAAATCAAAGGACAAACAAAAAAAAGAAATGATTTATTCAAACTAGGCTGAGAATCAGCACTTTTTGAACGTAAAATTACACGAGACAGTCCCCCAAAACGCCCGCTCTTCACCACTTCCTAGTGCTTTAGCTGGGAAGAAGAAGTGGCGCAACAAACTCCCCAGCAGCACAGCTGTATGCTCAGTTAGCAGAACTTGATTCTATACAACAAATTGTATGCAAAGTAATTAACATTAGTAAACTAAGAAACACAAAACATTAAATTAAATTATTTGCCATATTATTTGTTAGCTGGCACAAGCCAATATACCAACAAATATCGTTGAGAAACAACATTATTTTTAGTATAAGCGAAACCTGAATATAGTTTGTTCAGAATAAGGAACTGAATCGATTTCAATCATGTTTACACCATCTTATATTTTGTCCCAAAAATATTTGAGTGTGATCGAAAATGTTATCACCATTTAATTACTTACAATACAATCGCCGTACGGGTAGGTACCTACTGCCAAATTATTATCAATGAGCGCAAGACGACCCTGGAGGCGCGGGGGCGCCGTTACCCTGTTTTTGTAAGGACAACCCGGTAACATAACAATATTATAACTTTGTGATTTTTCATGATACAGTTTTGAAATTTTGTACATAGATTCTTTACATAAAAATATTAGCCACATGTTTCGGGTTTCACATATACTAAAACTAATATTGTATAATTGGTCTATGAGCAAAAATGAGAGCTAACACCATGTTTCTCGTAGCGATTACCGTATTATTGCCGCTCTTTACATCAAATTCAAAATCTAAATTATTCACAATACTAAACCAATTTAGGCATTATTTATATTTGCATAATACTTCAGACATCTCGAAAAAGACTTGGTAGTTGAAGTTTATATATATTTGTTTATCGTCTGCAAGTCTTATAAAACTTGTTTGAGACGATTATGCATATAATAGCATTTGAATTTAAATAATTATTTATTACTGACTAGTTTTTAGTATTTATATTTTAATACCTATTTGGCAATGACTTGATAATGTATGTATCAATTAATCTCCGTCACTTTTAGATACTATCATAATGTTTTTGTTATTCAAGTTACGTCTAAATTAATAACAGCACATATCATTTTTTTGCCGGGTTTTATTTATGCTTTTTGTTATATATTGCCAGCAAATTATTATTTTATTTCTGTTGGTGTGCCAACTCAGAAGATTATATAACAAAAGAATAGACAGCATAAATTATCCTTCTTTGTGCTAAATATCTGCATTGTGGACTCCATGAATATCTGCATATTCATCCGATTAAGTATTAACATTGTAATTTAAAAACATTGATCTCATGTGAAATAAAATATTTTGATTTTGATTACATACATAGGTACATTTACTTAATCCGATTACTACAAATGGTGAATATGAAAATATGCTAAAAATAGAAAAAAGCTTGTTATGAACTGTAGCCGATTCTGTTATAGTGTTATCAACATAATGTAACAGATGTTCTAAATATCACAACAGATAATGATAGCAGTTTGCTATCATTATCTGTTGTGATAGGGATAATTTCCGCACTTTGATAATGTATTTTATCTATTTACTCTTGCACGCACCCACATACATAACAACACATAATATCACTCCTGTAATCTCCGAAGGGGTAGGCAGAGCACCTGTAGTACACCCACATTTCGCCAGTTATGTTTAAGTCCCATGTAATAGGCCATACATACCTGTAGGTATGTACAAACGTAAATCCCTGACCGACTCATCAATATACCATCAAATCACTGACCGACTCATCAATATACCATCAAATCTTCAAAACAACTGTGAAGAGATTTGGTTAGGTTTAGCTATTCGATGGGTGTCCAAGTGGACTTTACATAAATCAATCAAACAACCAACTTACACCCTGGGCCTTTTTAGCGTAGCCGCGAGGCACACTTTCCTGCAAATATAATCTTAAATTTTTTACACTTTTCATTTGTTTTATTTTTATATTTTTACAAGTAATATTTGCTAAATAAATATATTTTCTTTCTTTCTTTTCTTTCACCCTGTTGTTAGAACCAAAATCAACTAAGGTATGTGTAAATTAAACCCACGTCAAACCTGCACCCTAATTGCGTAACACACTTTCAATCCCAATTCGAAAGATTTTGATAAACATTGTAAATCCATTGCTTCATCATTTTAATTTTTTCACTATTATTAGTGAACTAGTTGATAGCTAATAACTCTCATCATCTTCATTGTTTTTTTTTCAATCTAAATATATAGTGCATGTGGTGTTAGCCTGTAAGTAATTGTTGCACTTATAAATGTATATTGTGTACTTTTAAATTAAAGGAAAAGTGTAAACAATTGTAGACTAACCTATTAATAAATAAACCACAACTAATTTATTAACATTTGAAAATACTGTTCGAGCTGATGAAGATTGGAAGACTATCTTTTCATTGTATAAACTCGAATCTCCTTTGTATTATATAATTGCATATCACAGGTGTGAGTACTATGTACATACAATAGAGCTACCATTTACCGGGTAATTATGTCTTTCATTGAGTTAAATGTGCCCTGGCGGCTGAGAGTATGTCATGCTCACTCAGATGTCTCGCTGATGGTGGCGTGTGTGTTGGATCATTTAGCTCCCTTCAAAATGGTTGAGCTGAATGGTGCTGATCCATGCGTCATGTTCGTGAACGGGCGCTGTCAGTTGGGACTGGTCATCTCTTAGCTGCCACGGCTTATTTTTAATTATTTTAGTTTTGAATTGTTATCTTTTTATCACGGACGCTTTTGACGTATTGCATCGTTCTCACATGTTTAACTTCAATATGAATGATGTCACCAATATTTTGTATCAATATTTTAACTTAAAAGAGTGTCCGTGGAGTTTCTAGCCCGTTCTTCTCCATAGGAACCTACTATTTGGAATGGGCAACTAGCTTCATATTTTAACTGACCGACTTCTTGACAATTCAAAAGTGCCTGTCAATGGTTTAATTGAAATAAATGCATACCCCCTTATTACAAAACAAGGTTTATCTTCAGACCCAGATTTAAAACATGGAGCCATTATTGAATTTCGAACTTTATTCCGACTACGGTAAAGTTCCTAAACACAAAACTGACAACTTAGTACCGAACTAAGTTTTCAGTTTTGTAAAAAGAACGGTATTTCAATCGTTGTTACGTTCTTATTGCAAAAACTGGTTCCATGGTTTAAGCCATGTCAAATATAAATCTTGTTTTGTTATAAGGCGGTTTGAGTTTGAGTTTAAACCCTTTAATTTAATCAAACAATTAACATCTGTATCCAATTACGTTTCTATTGGTATAAAATATGTTAAATTAAAAGTGTTAAAATTTAAATAATTATTATGAATGTCCTTGTTCCCTAACCTTTGTTGAGTAGTATACGTAGGTAATCATTAAGATTTAAATTTGTGCTTTGTGATCTGTGTTTTCATTAGCAGTTATCATTGAAGGTAACTTTTCACACCTATCAATACTAAAGGAAAAAAAAAGGAAAAGGGAAAAATGGTAAAAAAGTAAATGATAGAGGGCTAAAGGGTATAAAGTTATTTATGTGTGGATGCAACTATGATAGTAAAATACCTATAAAGTTAAATGCATGAAAATTACCAAGATTATTCGTTTGATCTTAGTACTAATATAAATATCTAGTCTGAGTTTCCTTCCACATACAGCGCGCCGCTTAAATGGTGACATTAACTTAATACACCTATACGGTTTCGCGTTTTCTTTATACGAGTACGACGATATTTTAATTTCATTAAACGTTCATCATCAATTTTCTAAAATAGCATTTTGGATCAACCTGTACGTAAAGAACTGTAGCGCATAGGTCAGTTGCCGGGGTCACGGATCATACATCATCATTCATCATCATTTCAGCCGAAAGACGTCCACTGCTGGACATAGGCTTCCCCCAAAGGGAGGGTTTACCATAATCGCCACGCTATCGGTCGCTTGGCGATCGCAGTATGGTGTTAAAATACATAGAGAACGCTGCTGCCCATTCTCTAGTAAGTCCCTTAGTCACCTTTTACGACACCCACAGGAAGAAATGGGATCATACATCGCATCAATGAAATTAAAGTGAATAACATACAAAGATTAGGCGAAATGAAGGCAAGAGAGAGCTTTACGTACGAATTATTTTATCTTATTATATTTTTTTATGATTACTAGCCACTAACCCTACCCGTGTGTAAATTAATGTCGCCACTGTAGCGGCACGTTGTATTAACCCTTCAAAAGCAAGAGTGAACAAGCATAGTCTGCTCGTTCCATCGTAGACCTCATCCATCGCTTTCCATCGGGCGAGATCGAGGTCAAGAGAAGAAATATCTGTCAATAAAAAAAACGCGCTTTTCAAACATTGACTAATATTTACTACCAGGCCGTACCACATTTTTTATAGCTTTAAGTGGTAGTAGGTGTGTAAAATAGACAACTAAACTTGATCAATCAGAGAGCTGTATAAATAAAATTCCGACCGAGTGCGTGTCGACCGAGTGCGTGTCGACCGAGTGCGTGTCGAATCACGCACAATGAAAGGTTTCGTAGTTGGGATGAATTTATCCCAAAAAAAACTAAACATTGTAGTTGAAAAACATGGTCTCCAACTGCAAGTTGGAACTGGAAGTTAGCCCGACTATTACTAGTCTACTTGTTAAAGCCTACTTAGTTGTGATAGTTTTCCTTTTAACTTCGTTATTTATACTACTGCCATGAGTTTTCAAACGGATCCCTGAATTAGTTTACACAGACCCGCAATATTTTTTAACGGCCTACCTATCCAACGATACCCCCACCACGGGATAGACAAGAAAAAAATATCATCCCACTTTACGGGCAAGGGAGATAACCTACAAATATATTTTTTCAAGATTTAATTTTACCATTTTGTCGACGTAAATAATATGTATTACCCATGCCAAATTACAGTTTTCTAGTACTAAGTGTCTGAGCTACTCGTAAGCCGCGGATAGATAGTCAGACGGACATGGCGAAACTATAAGGGTTCCTTGTTGAAATGCTGTTCGTTGCCGAGTCTACTGGACCAATTAAGACGGAGATATGTGCCAGTGACCTTGAGTGGTTAGCTTGCGTGTTCTGTACTGAGCTCACTCAACGCGTCGTACGTTCAGCCAGTAATAGGACTCGCCCATCAAGGAGCGCTGTCCCCAATTTGACGCATTATTAATTTATTATACACAAACCAAAAGGTATTTAATAAAACGCGCATACTAAAAGATCAATACTTAAATTATCTTTAAATTAGTGAAGGTTTCAGAAAAATACGCTTGATAGATTTTGCGCCATTCTCAGTTTTTTATCCGCGTTCACTGACATAACTTTACAAATTAATTTCACTATGTAATAGTAACATAATCTAAAATATTCACATATTAAGTTATTGAGAAAATGCTCTAATTTAACATATATTTTTTTCAAATCATTAACACTACTCGTTTAGACGTGATCTTCAGTATAAAATCAACAAAAGTCGGTTATCGTCGCCTTAAGTTGAAATTTGGTACAGATATGAGTTTCTGTGACCCAAACACGGACGTGTAACGTAAATTAATTAATTTAAAAAGTTAGCAAATGAAAGGGCTTATTGTGAAGGTCTCCAATATATTTTTATAATTTTAAATAAATACTTTTTAAAGTTATTTATGAAAATAAATTGAACTACTGAGGCGAAAATTAAAAAAACGACAGAAAATAGTTTTCACTTATAGATTACAAGAAAACCTACAAGAAGTGTATGGTGTTAAAATAACGTAATAAATCTCTCAATATTGTGCGTACAAACTTATAATATATACATTTGGAATGTATGGGAAAATATGTTTTTCAACTACAATATTAAGTTTGTTCTTGGGATAAATTATCATGGGATAAAAAAACATGGTAAATAACATGTGCATTGTACGAAACCCTCACCACGCGAGTTCAACTCACACTTGTCCGGTTTTTTTTAATTTAAAATGTTCGTAATAGTCCGCATCGGGTTTTTATGGGAAGAAAATTTGGAAAAGTTTCCCGGAAAATTTCTGGAAAAATAAACGTCCTTTTTCTATAGGATTTTTGTATGAATTATTGTTTGGATAGAACAACGCCTGTCGGATCAGCTAGTTAAAACATTCGCAAAACTGTTCCTCTAATGAGTTTGTTTTTGTCTCTGTAGGTAGTTCTTCAATCTCCCAAAATGTCTTGAGGGAATTATCAATAACTGAAGAATGATTGAAATAATAGACCTATTAGACTTGGACTGACTGATACCGGTGGGGCCGGCTATCAACCATCCCAATTGTGATTCTTGTAACCCTAGCTTAATCTTAAGACCTTACCGTACCATATTCTGACAAATTATTGATTATGCAGCATTAATGCCGCAGTGTCTCAAGACGAAAGTCTTTGACCGGTGCGTGTTGCCAGTGATGACCTATGGTACATAAACGTGGTCGCTCACAATGGGCCTTATCAGAAGGCTAAAAGTCACCCAAAGGGCAATGGAGAGGGCTATGCTTGGAGTTTCCATACGTGATCGAAACAGAAATGAAGAGATCAGCAGGCGAACCAAGGTAACCGACATAGCCCGAAGAATTGCCATGCGTAAGTGGCAGTGGGCACACATTGCTCGCAGAACTGATGGCCGATGGGGCCGAAAGGTTCTGGAGTGTCGACCGCGTACCGGAAGACGTAGCGTTGGAAGGCCTCCTACAAGGTGGACCGATGAACTAGTGAAGGCCGCAGGTATCCGCTGGATGCGGGAAGCACAGAACCGGTTGAAGTGGCGGTGCTTGGGGCAGGCCTATGTCCAGCAGTAGACGTCTTTCGGCTGAAATGATGAATGATTAGTTCCGTAGCAAAAATAACACTGCCGTGAAAAATAAAATAATGATGTATCATTTATCTGTCAATCAAGTTGTAAATGTCTTTAAAATATGTATCATTCATAATTCAAATCAAATCTTTTCTCAATATCTTTGAAAAACAATTTCAATATTTTTAACCTTCAAACTCTCCGTGATGTAACAATTCATAACTGTTTGATGTTGCCCTACACGTATAACATACCACAAACACAGCCATTTCACACAAAAACAAAGCATTACAGAGCCGGGAATACAACCCGGAACTAAATGCATAGCCACACGGTAAGACAAGCCAGAAGGCACACTACTAACAATCAATGAGCTATAGGAGCTTCCACAGAAAATGCTGTTTTATGAGATAGCATCGTCGTCAATTAATTTTATACATAAAATAAGAATGAGTTATTTTTTAAACATATGTAATAATTACACTAAAAGATAAAGATCTATATCTTATAAAGATCTTAAAAATTAGGTAGCGCTATGTTTTCCGAATATTGACATAAAAATGATTAGATAATATTAAAAACGATTAATTGAGGACTATTAAATTACAATGATAAATTTATTACAATATAATTATGTAAGTGTTTGAAAGCCTAATTGTATTAACGCATGCATGCAAATTAAATTTTATTACAATTCAGAGTCTATTTTATTTCATGTCAAAATTTTAAGTCAATTCAATTCAAAAGTCTATTTTTTGTAAGTATTTGTCATTAATTAAGGGGGATGCTATTTCAGAAATAATCATTCAGTAGGATTTTTTGAACTTTGATTATAATTCTGTAAAGCCATATTTGTTATGGCCGCGAATCATATTTAGATCAACATACAACCTGTTACTGACCTGCAAATTGCAAAAAACGTAAGAAAATTTGAATTTCGCGGCCACCTTAGCGCATCCCCCTTAGAAAGTCATCTACCATAACATCTTTCGAGTAGTAAAGGCTTCTCTACATACTCGTACTAGAGCGACACTGGTTGAACAATAATTTCTATGATAAATTCATGGAAATTGTTCTACCTGTGTCGCGTCCCGCGACAAGTCTTAACGCCAGTATGTAAGCCTTAACCCGTTATTTGTTTTTTATTTATCTTTTGCAGTGGCATACTTTTTATTTCATCGGGTATTTTATTATATACTTGTGGAGCAACACCAAAGAAGCTTTTCTTCATTAGAGAAGTTTAACATTTCAGAAGGCATAATTTATTAATTAATATATTGAGCACGTATCGGTGTTTTCTTTACTGCACAATAGACAAACTAGCGACCCGCCTCTTTTTCGCACGGTTTTTTCGACTTGACAGATATCTAGATGTCTTTTTTTATGTAAGTTTAATATTAATTAATTATTTATAACATTAATTAATAAATTATAGTGAAAACCACATTCAAATCCATAGCGTAGTTAAGAAGAACAACGGGGCCACGCAGACAGACACGAAAAGCGACTCATTTATAAATTATTATGTAGGTATAGAACTGTTTGATTTTGATTTTGATTTTGAAAAATATTTTTGATTTTGATTCTGATTAACATTCTTAAATAAAACAGTCTTAAAAACAATAAATTATTATGTATAGAAAAATTAACATTATTAAATAAATAAAATAGTTTTAAAAACAATAAATTAATATGTATAGAAGACTTAACATTCTTAAATAAAACAATCTTACAAACAATACATTCTAATAAAATATCTGCCTGCCTTTCCCTATGTTGGGGTCGGCTGGCAGGCCTCCGGACACTGATGGGGTGAATTCAGTATATCGTACTAAGATGACCGGTACATGAAATTATTTCAGGAACGTTATGGGAATCCAATGAACCTGATTTGTCGCGGCGGGGTGGACGGCCGCGTTCGCTGATTTCAGGCGTCGTTATAGAATTTCAACATCCATTGCTGATTTTTTTATTTTAGCTGTGTTATTTACATTAATGGAGTACTGCGTACAGAGAATGTGGTTTTACATTGAAATAAAGGAATAGTAACTGAAATTACGATAAAAAAAATTACAATTTTCCTGAGAAAATTTTCAGTGGAATATGATTCAAAATAAGGAGCTGAATGCACCCTGTTAATTTGCGGAGGGATGTCCCTTACACCCTGTATACTAGCTGCTGCCCGCGGCTTCGCCTGCGTGGTTTTTTCTAAACATATAATATAAACCTTCCTCTTGAATCTCTATCTATTAAAAAAAACCGCATCAAAATCCGTTGCGCAGTTTTAAAGATCTAAGCGTACATAGGGACAGACAGGAAGCGTGAAGCGACTTTGTTTTATACTATGTAGTGATGTACTTACTTATTATTTTGCACCAATGACAACCACATGTGTATGTCCACGCAATCACTGTCCATTTCGAGGTTGCTTGGAAGAGATTTCAGAAAGCGATAAGACCGCCAATTGTATGGTAAATGTGTTTTTTTATATGTATTTTTTGGTGTACAATTAAGAATATTTATATAAATAAATTCACAACTATTTCGTAGTTTAACTGCACTATTTTCGCCTCATTCGCTGCCTACTCATCTGTGACTTTATTATCAGTATCACGCATCGCATAAAGTGGGTCTTCTGACCTCTCACTGTGTACATGACTCACAGTACACAGTGTTACATAAACGTGTTAATAAAAACATTATTTATGCGTAATGTATGCCCGAGATTCATTCATTAGTTAGTGATACGTTTCACTGTTGGCAAACAGCTGTTTTCAAAGTTCTATGTGGTTGTTTTTTTTAATTGAATATGAGAATTTGAAGCATGTAAGCACAGTGCGACTGTAGGACTTCTGATCAGATCATGCCCCACTTGCTGAAGCCCTAAGTGCCCGGTCACTTGCACCGGTGATGACCTAAAGAATGCCTCTAATGCCGCAATATTTTATTTTTGCTTAATGAAAATAATGTTGCATACTATTGTATAGAATCAAGTTTTTGAACAAAAGCTGAAATCATAAGTCATTTATTTAAACTAGGCTGAGAATCTGTACTTTTGGAACGTCAAAATTACATAAGAGATTCCCCCAAAACGCCCCCCACCCTTCACCACTTCCTAGTGCTTTAGCTGGGGAGAAGAAGTGGCGCAACAAATTCAGTTGGTTGCGGTGGCTTTGTGTCGCGTCGCGTCGCGCGACATGTCGCCTCGGTATGTAGAAGCCTTGAGTTTAAATGTTTGTAAACGCACCCACGATACAGGAGAAATTCCTAGTGTGGGGCAACGTTTTAAAAAAAGAAATTAAATAATAAAAAAAAGGGCTGATCGTGAGAATAATATAATAAAATAATCAGCCGTGCTATACATTTGGGTTCAGTACTCCAGTAGATATTGAAGTTTTTTATGAGACAATTGGGTATGTAAAGGTAAAATTAACCTATGCCGATTCCAAAACCATTTCGAGATTTTAAGCTTCTAAGACTTATTTTTCTATTAATAGGTCTTAAAATTATAAGATCACTACACAAAGCAGCCTGAATTGGAAACTTTCAGTGCCTCTTGTAATTAAGTGGTTCTTTATGTGTCAAGTGTCATGTCAACGTCAAATTTACATGAAGCACTTATTATTAATCTATTCAGTTATGTAAATAGTGTATGTTTTCACCAGCGGCGGACAGTACAAGTCGATGTATCACCTCAGGCAAACTTAACTCACGTTCAAATGATCTTCACAATAAAACAGTCGCCGCCCAGACTTGTACTCAACATTTACTTCCTCGCACCATTTCCTTTTTAAGGTTTCTTTTACTAACAATCAATTTGTGTCGGCTATTTGTTGTGGTGTTTATACTTGACGGTATGAAGCACTTAGCAGAAGTAGTCTTTGAATCCATTTTATTAATTAGCAATAACTTTAAGTAAGTACGGAAATCGCTAAAGTATGAAATTTAAACAAATGAATTGTCAAATTTGACAGTTTGACTTTACCGAATTTTGGTTTTAAATAAGTGTTAAACGTGGCAAAGATCCTAAGCTATTCAGCTACTAGAGACGTCAGTACGAACAATACTTTAAAAAAATATATAAAAATAACTACAGCTTGTAAAAACAAAAAGATGAAATTATGTGTTTCAAATACTCTTATCACTAAAATAAAAATATAAAAAACATACCTGAAAAATACTTTACATGCCTAATTGATATTTGTTTCCCGAGTTCGTAATCGCTATCGCTAGGTACACCTAGTATGACTTCGACAATGTAATATTAACCTTAAAGACAAAGTCGAAAAGTCACTTTGGCTTTGATTTTCACTTGCATCTCATAGTTATCCGTGCCTCGGAAAGCACGTTAAACCATTGGTCTCGGCTGTCATTCGTAGATTTTTGAAAGCCGTTACTGGTCTTCCAACCAGTCTTATCCTAGCGTATTGTATTAACCAGTAATTGGGCTGTAGTGGTCAGATAGGCAGTCGCTCCATCTAAAATACTGGTGTTCAGATGCACTCGGATAGACTGGACGCCGAACCCAACGGGAAAAGCCCAGGCAGATGATGCTTCTCATAGTTATAAAACCGATTTTTTTTTAAACGTTTCCCTACACTAGGAATTTCTCCTGTATCGTGGGTGCGTTTACAAACATTTAAACTCACATACACAAACAGCCAGACCCGGAACATCTACTTGTAGGCAGGGACCATTTTGGTTACCCATTGAAAGGGTTTTCGATAGGGTTTTTCTAAGCAGTTAAACAAAAACCCATACGGTAAGGGTAACCCTTATGAATGGCTTAAATTAAATTTTGGTAACCCATTGAAAGCGTTTTCGATAAAAACCCATAAGATGTGGGTAACCCATTTGAACGGCTTAATTTAAGCCATTCAAAATTACCCACACCGTATGGGTTTTTGATTAACTGCTTAGAAAAACCCTATCGAAAGCCCTTTCCATTGAAAGGGTTTTCGATAGGGTTTTTCTTAAATAATAATCAAAATGGTCCCTGGGTAGAATAGAGATAGAATTGGTCCTGCTACGCGTGCTGGGCGGATATCGAAATAACATAATATTATGATTTTTTATGTTACTGGGTTTCAAGTAGGTATAGAACCCATTGAAATGGGTTATCAGGTAACCCTTTCACTGGGTTTCAAGTATAAAACCCATTCAATGGGTTATCATGTAACCCTTTCAATGGGTTTCTAGTATAAACCCCTTTCAATGGGTTACACCATGATAAAGGTAACCTATTGAATGGGTTACCCCTTCGAAAGGCTTAACCCTTAACCGGGGTTGTTAGGTCCCTGCTTGTAGGTCATACAAATATTTGTTCCATGCGGGAATCGAACCCGCGACACGCAGCGCAGCAGTCAATCGCTTAACCACTGCGCCAACCGTGCCGTCTAAGCATGGTAGTGATATTTCCGCGATCGAGCTCAAACATAATGTATAGGTACTACCTACTCGAATATTCAACAGTATTACAAAATCACGTTAACACTTTGATAAATTATAATAATGTACATTCACGGCCCAATAGTGTGAAGTGTGAACAATATGAACTTTGTTTTAGCAATTTAACCTACCAGTCCACATTGTATTAGTAGGTACTTATATTATTTATTTTTAATTTCACACTTTGCAGGAAAACGTGGTGTGAAACCACTCGTTAATAATATTAGGTATGTGATGTTACACATTTGCATACAGTAGTACCCAATTGATATGGCTTACCGATGTACCTGCGCAGAAGGTGAATTTTAAAAGTGCGGGAAATGCTATTGACCAATCGGCACGCTCCACGCACCGCGGTTCTTTTTCCTGTACCGCTATTGGTCGGCAGCTGCCGCCATGTTAGCGCGCGCCGCGTGGCATGTTTGTCATCCGCCATACTTCTGATCGAGTGCACGCTAGCAGCTCCAGTGTATTATGAACCTTATAATAGTGACCTAAGGTTGTAAGTTTTAAGCATTCTTTCGTTAATCTTCGGGGCCATACTTTCTTTTCTATGCGAACGAAGATTCACGACGCGCCTTATCAATTGGGTACCACTGTACAAACTTGTACAACAGGTCCCGGAATTAACGAACACCACCAAAAACCCCAACTAGAATGTTATAATCATGCACTGAATGTTTATTATTATGTTTCTAAAACATTGTTTGTTTATTAAATTAATTATACTGATTTTAGGAGAAAATTGTGGTCACATTACAAATCTACGCACGCACACAGTCGCACACGTAGGGTCTACGTAGCAGGTACTTCGTCCATTTTGGTTTGTTTTGACTGTACAGTGGAAATGTGACTTTAATTTACGTAGATTTAATTATTTTTCGGATAAAAAATTACCTACCTATATAAAAATTTACAGAAAAAAAGAATAAAAAGTGAAATTTCCAGACTTTTTTGCATATCGACGGCGAAGTGTCGTGAAATTCACTTTTTATGAATTCGAATATAAAGGTCAATTTAGCATGTTCTAGTAAAATCTCACAAATACATTTTTAATTGCAAGTATTGCAACAGCATAAATCAAAATATAAAAACTGGCCAAGCGCGTGTCGGACCACGCGCAATGAAGGGTTCCGTAAATGGGGTGAATTTATCATAAAAACAAACATAACGTTGTTGTTGAAATACATGCTCTCCCATACATCGATAAACGTTACGGTCAATTCTCCAACTGCAAATTTAAGTTGGTCGACTATTACTCGGTTACTTGTAAAGCCTACTTAGCTGTGATAGTTATCCTTTTAATTTCGTTATATATACTACTGCTATGAATTTTCCCACATATCCAAAACCAAACATTTAGCTGGCAGGGGGGGGGGGGGGGGACTAGACTCTAACAAAAAATAGCACTTTAAAGCTTAATATTACGCAAACGCATCCTTGAATTGAAAAATAGTATTAACAGACCCATACTATTTTTAAACGGCCTATCCAACGATACCCCACACTATGGAATAGACGAGAAAAACAAATATAATCCCCATTTTACTTGCAAGGGAGGTACCCTAAAAAAAATTGTTTTTCATGGTTTTATTTTACGACTTTCTCGGCGTGATTAATATGTATACCCATGCCAAATTACACCTTTCTAGTACTAAGCGTCTCTGAGCTAAGCCGGGGACAGACGGACGGACGGATAGACAGACAGACAGACGGATATGGCGAAACTATAAGGGTTCCTTGTTGACTACGGAATCCTAAAAATCCCTTCTAAGTAAACCAACGTGTCTATGGCATTACTTCCTGACGGTTAGCAGTTATTGGTACTTCGATTAATCAATTAACTTGTAAAACATATTTTTTCACTTTGTGTAAATTGTTAACTTCGGCAGTTAGAATTTCTTGTCCCTTCGCCGTCGATATGTCCAGCTTTTTGACAGAATTTTTCACCCTACCCGTACCTACTGTATGACATGTAAAGGCTTCTACATACCGGGGCGACTTGTCGCGCGACTCGACGCGACACAAAGGCACCGCTCGTCCCGCGACACGCGGGGCCTTTGGGCCGTGTCGCGTCGCGCGACAAGTCGCGCTGGTATGTAGAAGCCTTAAAGCTGAAAATATGTTGTTATTAAATAGATGCTCTTGTTTGTTTCAGTCGTCGGAGGATCGGTTCGCTGGCTACAAGGGAGTCAGAGATATTACCATCAAGAAGGTGAGACACCAGTACCTATCATATTAAAATGTATGTAGCAAATTAAATTCTTTGCTAACGTAGGGATTTCTTTCCGGTTTCTGAAAAGCGTACCTATTAAAAATAAGCTAAAGGTACTTCAATTCAGAATCTCTGATAATTAGATACTCATCAAGTTTTGGAAAAAAAGAATTCAAAGCTATACATGACAAAGTTAAAAATTAATTTAACCAATATTTTTATTTAGGACCTTACAAATGAGTAGGTACTCAAACATTAACTTACAAACATTAACTTACTAACATAGATATTTCAATAGGGCAATTTATTATAATACATTCACTACAAATAAACACAAAACCAAAAAGACACTTAGGTGTCGAAGTACTCGTCCTAATCGCTGTCATCCGAAAACGTGCCCAGAAGACTAGCAGCATTGCCACGTTGAGAAGCACTGCTATTCTTTGGCCAAAGAACGAGCCAGCCCTCTGGTCACGTGAAGTGACGACCAGTCAGCGAGAAATTTCCTTAAAAAGGAGGCGTGCACTCGGGCCCCTGCGTTGAATGTAAAATTAAATTATCTAAGATTTTAAATTCAATTATAACTAACCCACTCAAATCACTTGGCGTGAGCGAGGAAGTCAGGTGACAAAAGAAACTGAAAATAAGATTGACACGCGACGCGACACAAAGGCCCCGCGTGTCATGCGACAAGCGGTGCCTTTGTGTCGCGTCGCGAATCACGCTGGTCTGCAGAAGCCTTTAGGAGTTTCTACAGCAAGTGCAGCAGTTCCATCAAACACAGACTTCTCCTAATATTACCCAATGTGAAATGTTCCAGGGTCCATCCGGTCTTGGCATCATGATCATCGAGGGACGCCACACGGAGGCGGGCCGAGGTATCTTCGTGTCGGACTTGCAAGAAGGCAGTGCAGCTGAACAGGTCAGTAGTTAGGTACTCTTGACTCCTGTGTTGTTTGATATACACCCTAAAGATAAGGTGATAAGGTCCAATGGAGCGACGCAGTCACGTCTGGCAATGGTTCTAAAACGAAGACAGAATTAAAATCTACACACTATAACCTCTAACTGTAACGATGTTACGCTTTTGTAAACAACTTTAACAAACAAATTTAAACCTACCTAAACATAATTATTAAACAGCTGAATTATCCGTCCGTGTTTACCTTACAATGCGTTCAGAATGCAGGAAGTATCCTAATGAATCAGGTAGGTACCAAATAGTTTCTAAAATGTGGAGATAACAATACCACAATAAATTAAAATACCGGCAATATTAGTTTATAAGAGTATTTTGAAAACTTAACAACGAATTTTGAACATAATATTTTCAAACATAATACTTGTGATGAGGTTTTGCCGATCCAATCAAATGAAATCAAAATATTTTATTTCACGTACACCTACATGGACACTTATGAAACGTCAGAAGCTAGGTGCACGGTTCCAATTGGACGTTTCCTATGGAGAAGAGCCGGCAAGAAACTCCACGGTTACTCTTTTAAAAATAATTGGCTTTTACAATGTTTTCGAATTACAGTGTTAATAGGTTTGGAAGGACAGTGTAGGAGACAAGAGACAACAAGTACCTGGTAACAAAATAGAAAATGGTCTACTAATCGACAGTGTATGGTTAATGTGAGAGCGTTGTAGGCTCACATTCACAAAATATAAAAGAATCTTCTATATCAAATATTAATGAAATAATAAAAATAAAAACCTATTTAAACCAAATGTCATGATTGCCATTACAACTATAACAAATCTGAATTAATTTCCACAAAAGCCAGTAATAAATCATTTAAATTGTAGGAATTTAATGTCAAATAATGAAAATATTATGTCATATGAGACGTAAAAAAATTACATCGTAATCATTTTCATAGTTATGGCGTTAATGAGGTACCAGGGAATCCACATGTCTAGAAGGAATTATTGCCAAACTTCAACGTAGTCTTTAATCTTATAATAAGCTTTTTTGGTAAGGATACGTTTGATGGGGGTTTTGAATTTTCCATCGCTTAGTTCTGTAACCGACTTTGGAAACTTGTTTTAATGATTAGCTTGTTTTAGTTAATCTAAATTTCATGTCTACTACGTGTATTTATTTTATGGAAATCGCTTTTTATTTTGAAAAGGAGCTGACAGTGCTGACAGCACGGTTGGCGCAGTGGTTAAGCAATTGACTGCTGCGCTGCGTGTCGCGGGTTCGATTCCCGCACGAAACAAATATTTGTATGACCTACAAGTAGTTGTACCGGGTCTGGCTGTTTGAGTATGTGAGTTTAAATATTTGTAAACGCACCCACAATACAGGAGAAATTCCAAGTGTGGAGCAGTCCTACATTTTTGCGACTATACAAAATATTTTCTTAGTTATAAAGAGAAGATAGAGTTAGTACCTATATCAATCTTAGATTGATTTTGAACGGCATATATGCTCTATGGCTAATTCCTCGAAGGCATCAGATCGAACGTCCGAATTGCCGAAAATCCATAGCATCGATGTACCACAATTTCGATAGATCGAGCGTCCGTTTCGCCGAGAAGCCATTACAACGATAGTCCTATCCATCGAATGTCTATTGGCTCGAAGTGCCAGTAAGTTGTAGGTATGGTAGATATATTACGTAATCTAGCATAATCTAATTTTAGTAATACTGACTATAACGGGAATACTCCCGTAATTAATAGTCAGTATTACTAAAATTACAATACATTATCATAATTACAACTTTGCTAGATTAAGTAATATATCTAACATTTGAAGTAGTAAAACATTTTTCTGTCATTTTTATTATGAAAAATATTAGTAATGTTGATCACTAATGTGTTTATCCAATTATTATATACAGGGTTACTGGTAACTCGATGTATTCTTGTAGGACGTCATAGTAGGGTTAAAATGCATCAAATTAAGCCACCAAATGTTCTACCGAAATTCAGTAGTTTTAGAGTTGATTAGGTTTTTAGTTGTTTAATTAAAATGCCTAAAACTTTGGCAGGGATCACTAATTAAAATTTAATTAGTAATCTATGCCAAAGTTTTAGGAATTTTGGAACTTTTATTTATTAACAAAAATCTGCTAAGGCTATGATAATAACTTAAATTCCAGTATAGTCGCGGCGTAAATCATTATTAAATTTGATTTTTCATTAAACAACTAAAAACCTATTTAACTCTAAAACTACTGAATTTCGGTAGAATATTTGGTGGCTTAATTTGATGCATTTTAACCCTACTATGACGTCCTGCGGGGCTAGCACGGCCGTACCCAAGACGTTTGTGACAAGATATGATATAATGTATCTGGTCTAACAATTTATCTTAAATGCTAACGGGTCAACCATGTGACATAATCTAGAGGCGCGACATGCTTTTCTTTCGCGAGCACGGCCTACTGTGACATGACTTGAGGCACACATTTAATCACAGTTTGGGTTGATACAACCGTTTTGTCTTACATGCTAGCACGGCGGAGTGAGATAATGTCTTGACGTGTGACATAAATCCTTGACGTTTAGTTGGGACTCTATTATGTCTTATTTGCTAATATGGGCGCACTCATTTTATCACAAATGTTACATTTTGACAGACGACTAAGAAAAATTTATCACCTTCGTTCGTAGGGGGTGATAAGATTTAAACATTGAAAAAAAAACTATTTTCCTGCTAATTATTGCATTAAATAGCAATAAATTATTATAATTATATTCTTGCCCGAAAGCAAGAGGCCCAAAGTAGAAAAATGGGGAGTTCGGGAGAATCGGGAGTTCCAACGGATTTTCAGCCTGAAAAAGGGGTCCATATTGGCTCAACTAAAGTTCTTTACCCGAAATTGTTCTTCCTAACGATTTGTAATCCGAATGATCACTCTTCCTAAAATTTTTCATCCTAAAGTTTTCATTCATACTATTTGTAGTGCTACCGGCGATGTTCATAACACTCATGTTTCCGAAAATTGTAATTAATAATATCATTAATGTAAATATATTTAAACTCCTACTGTTTTTTATCATAACGCTTTTATCCCTAAACCTATAACTATACATGAGATAATTATGTCTAAAAAACCAACTGTTTAGAATGATTTAAGGTCGTTTCACAGATTTTTGTCTTAAATGAATGAAATTCAGGTCAGAATGTCGTCTTGGGGGCACTATAAAAAAATACTTATAAAAGTTTCGCGACCAATTTCGAGGTAGCGCTCGCCGGCCGCTGCCGTGGCACCGCTCGCTTCGCTCGCTCGGCTCGCGCGTAGTTGGTCACAGTTCTAACCTAACCTAACCTATGGATATCTTTGCAGGTACACACCGCTATAAATAAAATTAAAATATGACTTTAAATAATATTGTAAAAGATGGTTATGTTGAGAAAATATAGGAAAACAAATAAAAGTCTATTAGATGTTTATTGCTACTGACATTATGAAGTTAAATGCTTCGGAATTATGAACATTAGAGACAGAGTAGTTAGGAATTGTGATTGTTAGGATAAAAAATGTTAGGAAGAACATTTTCGGATTTCCAATTATCGGAGTTGAAAATTTAGGTGAACTTTGGCGCACCCGTTTTATTTGTGTAAAGAATTGCGCGTGGACTTGCAGCCTATAAATGAGGTGGATGGTTTGCCCATTCACATGTTTTTATTTTTACCATACTATTATTTTGTTATAGTTACTAGTTTTATAACTAGTTTAGTAAGCCGCTAATGACTAATGTCTTTTTTGTTTCAACTGTAATGTTCGGACAGGCAGCGAAATCATGGCGAGATCAATAATAACTTGATAACGATTCAGAGTTGTCCCTAAGCTCGATAGATGGCATTGGCGTCGAGTTAGATCTCGCTATGGTTTCGTTACCGGCATTTCCCTTAGTAGGATTGATTTTGTTTGTTTTGTGTGAGCCTTTGTAACAGTATATACATAAGGCATGTATTTAATGCGGCAACTAAGTAAAATGAATATAGGTTTTAAAAAAAAATAGAGTGGGTACCATATATAATGGGTTGGCAGCTAATAAGGAGTATCGTAATAGGTAGCATATTAATATATCAGTAATAAGCTCTGTTTTAATTTAAACTAGCATCAAGTTTTTCTTTTGGGAACAGAATTAATATCTAAGCGGAAACTTAATGGCGAAAATAAAATAGAAAATGGGCATTCATAAATAATATATTATTATTGTAGGGCAGGTTTAGATTTTCTATATAATCTAGTCGTTTCTGGCACTCGCCGGCCGCTACCGCGGCACCGCTCGCTTGGCTCGTGCGTAGGAAGTCACAGTTTTAACCTAACCTAACCTAACCATTAAAAAAAAAATAATAACCTACTCTAACTAGACTGGTAATATATTATCTTTGCCACCCTACTAACATTATTAGTCGCCAAGTCATTATTTATAGCTCCTCGCCTAATATTTTATTTGACTGGTATAGTTTATTTGCTACCTAAACGCAGCTGCTAGTTTTTAGTTTTTATAACACCTTTAATTTTGAACCTTACATAATATAATAGTCGCGAAAATAATATATTTAATCGCTGGCAAGTTATTTTATTTGTTGCAAACATTAAGTCGACTTTTAAGTTATTAGTCACTCGGAAAATAATAAGCTTTTACATAATATTTAAAATAATAATTATACTTTAAAGACAACGAATTGTTTTCAATTATTTACTGTGCCCCTAAACGGACCGAAAAATCAGTTTACTTATACCACACTATGAAGTCAGCAACAAGAAAAGCATATCACGCCTCTAAATTATATCACATGGTTGACCCGTGCTAGCATTAAGCATTTGTGATAAAACGGTTTTTTCATCCAAATTGTGATAAAATGTGTGATATAAGCCATGTCACAGTAGGCCATGCTAGCCCCGCTGTAAGGAATACGTCGAGTTACCAGTAACCCTGTATAGTATGTTGATTAAACCCTGCTGGTTTGATTTATCTCACTTAACATTCTTTCTTCTACTCTTCTTGAATATTTTATGTAGAATAGCTTTCGACTTACTGGCACGTCGAGCCAATAGCCATTCTATGGATGTAGGACTATCGTTGCAATGGCTTTTCGGCGAAACGGACGCTCGATCTAATGGCTATTCGAAGTAATTACGGGAGTATTCCCGTTATAGTCAGTATTACTAAAATTAGATTATGCTTGATTACGTAATATATCTACCATACCTACAACTTACTGGCACTTCGAGCCAATAGCCATTCGATGGATAGGACTATCGTTGTAATGGCTTCTCGGCGAAACGGACGCTCGATCTATCGAAATTGTGGTACATCGATGCTATGGATTTTCGGCAATTCGGACGTTCGATCAGATGACTTCGGGGAATTAGCCATCGGGCATATTATGACATTCGAAATCAAGCAGATTTGTGGTCGGCGCAACACGTCCCTTTCTTCCAAACTTCTCTATTAGTCGTCATCTCGGTAGTCACTCCCTTACTAGTCATATCATCTTTCACACAGTCCATCCATCGTTCTTTGGTCTTCCCCTACTTTTATAGCTATCGACATTCTTACTCAAAACTTTCCTCATTACATTTCCCTAAATAACTACCTATCTGGAGGTTAAAACATTATTGTACACAAAAGAAGTACCTACCTAATTAGAGTTAAAATACCCGTTTCCTAAACCATTATTATAACAATAGTTGACAAAATCATTACATTTAAAGCCTACATGCAGGTAAATGGTCAAAATTTTAAATAAACCGTGACTAAGAAGGCATTGATATTCAACATTACAAAACATTGTTTCATTGTTTTATTTTTAACTGATGAGTTGGTTTTGTTACTTGTCCCCACCCCGCGTAAAGGCCCCGCGTGTCGCGCGAAGAGCGGTACCTTTGTGTCGCGTTGCGACTCGCGCCGGTCTGTAGAAGCCTTAACCGTCAAAATCAATTTGAAGAGACTTTACCTTATGTCGTATGGATTTTGCACCTTCTAATTCTGTCCTTTGCGCCGTAAAATAATGCAAAACCGATTGAATGAATGAATGAAATGCACCGACCCCAGGGTGGTTTGGCCAGACTCGATTGCCCGAATGAACCCAAAGATTCACCCTGGCCCCTGAAGCCTCATGTTTTATGGGACTACAGAAACTATTGTATATCAGAGAGTAGACCGGGGGGCGCGATAATGGTAGAGAAGACGTGCCCTTGGGATATGAAAGGATTATTGGAGCCTGCCGGATGTGCATCCTTGAGCAAGCCTTGGAATAGTGGAGTGACGGGTGATATTTATCTTTTAATAGCGTTGCCGCCAGGTTCGCCAGGCTGCGGTCCTCTCGACTCTTGTCTGTGGTGCTACACGTTGCGGATTCCAATGTCTTCATCTAAGATCTCACTATCCGTTTCAGATTTCTTGTAAATATCGCTAGCAGCTTGTTGATCTTATCTCGATCTTCAGCTGTGTCCATCCAAAACAAAATAATGAAAAACAGAGTGGCATAGATATTCAAACTTATCATACATCGACTCCGCTCCACAGCGGCCCATGGCTAAGCTACGCACGTGTGCTTAGCTTCGCTTTATTTAAATATGTAGACGGGATCGTCCACTGCTAATGTAAGCGGGTCGTCCACTGCAAATTTTTATTTATTTATAACCATAGAGTAGAATATAATGGAATACTCTTTATTATGTACACCATAAAAGTTACAGATTTATATACGGCATACTGCCATACATTCGCGCGCATGGTTTATGATTGTTTTGTTCCATTAAAACCAGAAATGGTTTGTATTGGTACTCACATTCGTTATAAAAACACTCCTTAATCACTACAGGTAAATATAAGCAAATAATGTAGGTACATGAATGATTGAATGTAGGCGGATCGTCCACTGCTAACGTAGGCGGGATCGTCCACTGCTAACCGCGGTTACGCTACGCACGGATGATCGATTTTATCAATTTGGAGAACATATCATTAAAATTGCATTTTTTCTGTTTTCAGGGAGGACTGCAGATCGGCGACATGTTGTTAGCAGTAAATAGAGATTCCTTACTAAACTGCAGTTATGATGCAGTAAGTATTATATTATATAGTATTAACCCTATAATCGAACCAAATTACTGTTAGGGTATTTTTCCAACGTCAGATCCATGCAACATAGCCGAGTAATAATTTTGATATTTCGACAGTTTTCTATTCAAAAGCTGTCGTACGTCAATTTTCATCATCATCATCATTCCAGCGGAAAGACGTCCACTGCTGGACATGGGCCTCCCCTAATACCCATGCCACGCTTGGTAGGCAGGTTGGCGATCACAGTATGGTGTTAAAAATGCATAGAGAACGCTGCTGCCCATTCTCTAGTAAGTCCCTTAGTCGCCTTTTACGACACTCACGGGAAGAAATGGGAGGGTGCTATTCTTTACGTCCGGCACCACACGGACTTTTATTCCACGGAAAAAATATATTTAACGTTGGAAAAATCAAGCCAGGCAAGCTGATTAAATAGTGTGTAAACAATTGACATGTTTAACCCGTTAAAAACTAATTGTAGGTAAATGACCTAAGGTCATAGAGAGAATCGCTATAACTGTAACGCTCAGCAAACAGATTACTACTGCCTGTAATAAGCAGACAAAAATAAAGTACTATCCATCATAATGACCTGTAGTCAAAGTCAATTAAGAGTGAGAATCTACTCTCTTTTTGTCAGGCAACCACTACATTCAGTCGAAAAGCATGATATTGTTTAAACTAGCTGACATTACGTTTCACATGCCCCTATTTATCATTCACAATCAGTTTTAGTTCTTACCTGATTAACCACCTTATTCTACCAGGCTGCAGCGAAGCTCAAGCAGACAGAAGGCGTAGTGGTCCTCACGGTGTGTACTCCGAACCTGAAGGAACCAGGAGAAGAGTCCACCGCCACCACACCCGGGACTCCTGGTGCTGGTCAGTTACCTATTAGTAGATAACTATTTCAGGGACGATGTTATTATATGCTATAGTAGTATCAATAGTGACTACAACCGGCTCCGTTATTGGAGACCATATCGGCGCACTCGGTAGTCACTATAGACAACTAGCTATTGGCCGCAGTTTCGTCCGCCTGGATGTCCAAAAATACATAAGGGAAACTACTATAATACTACCGGAATTAAAAGAACTCATGTGTTAATCCAGGTTTAAAACTATCTGTATGCCGAATTTCATCCAAATCCATTCAGTCGTTTTTGCGTGAATTCGGAACATACCGATGTATGTATGTCTGTTTGTCTGTTAGCCTATCCAGACAAAAATTCTTCGTTACTATTTTATTAGTAAAGATGAGGAAGTTAAGTTTATGGCTAGAATTCTGTGAAATCTGCGCTTCCTACCTGAACAAAATTCAGGTAGGAAGCGCAGGTTTCCCAATAAAATAGTATCGAAGAATGTTTGTCTCATAAGGGCTTAGACCAATAACGGCGCCGGCGTTAGTCACTCTTAGACAGAGATAAAAATATCCTACTTAGGCCTGAACATAATGTCTCCAACGGGCGCCTATAAATAGGAATATTGGTCGTATCTACCAAGTTCTGTAGAGAAACCCTCTCACAGGAAACTTTACTACTAGGTATTTTCATAAATGGCATATTTCTTATTTCCAGGCGGTCCATCAGGGCCCGGCGGCGCGTCCCGCCCGGCCAGCAGGAATGCCAACGAACCCCTCGCTGTCAGCAGACCGCAGACACCACGACCCACACCCTCACCTGTCAAAGGTATGCAGACTTTATCACAATCAAGCAAGTTTTGTTTACCCTCGCCGCCAACAAGTCTTAGACCAATTCCTCAGTGTAGTAATCCGAAGTCTGGATTTTTGCCCGGTCAATGGTAATAGACTCGGTCCCCATTACACATGGGAGTTCAAATATAACTGGCCAAGTATGCCCACATTTATACTCTTACCCGTTATCAGACATATGCTGCTGGGGAGTTTTTTGCGCCACACTAAAAAGCACTAAGAAGTGATGAAGTGCGGTAGTTTTGGGGGACTGTTTTATGTAATTTTGACGTTCAAAAAGTGCTGATTCTCAGCCTAATTTGAATAAATGATTTTTATACGTTGATATGACATGTAATAAATATATATACTTTATCGATTTCCAGTGGAACCACCTCCGGATCCTGCAACAGCACCAGTAGCTCCTAACGTGGACACCGTCATAGAGATAAACTCCTCCAACGAAGTTCTGGGGGTACTGCTTCTGGGAGGCAGCGACACGTTGATCAATGTGAGTGCGAACGTGAGCCCTAATATATCTGAAGTTTTCACAGTCCAACAAGCACCTGCTGAACCAAAACCTACTCTCAAGGTCATTAATTTGGACCTTTGTCATGACTAGCATACATTAGAGACAGTTGATTGAGATCCCAGGACTGGAGCTAAACCGGAATCATACATTCCTGGGGCTGTTTTGCTGATTTCTTCCGAAATTTTGACTTCCTTGTTGGTCTAGTGGTCGCAAGGGCTTCTGCTAAGCATGAGATCTTGGGTTCCATTCCCAGGTCAGGCAAAGTGTTATTGAGTTTTCTATCTGGAATACCTCAACAGTAGAAACCTTTGGGTTTCTCTTCTCAGGTCTGGCTTTGTGCCGGTTCTCGTCCCTTATCACATGGAACTTAAAACATAACTGGTGAAATGTGGGTGTGCTATAGGTACACCTCTGCCCAACCCTTCGGGAAAGCAAGGCGTGAGGTTATGATGTTATGTTCTGAACAGAAACGTCCGGAGTGAAGTTTGGACATTACATCTGCAAGGGACTAAATTATCAGAATTCTACATTAGAGTGACTCCTGCTGAAGAAAAAAACTGTCTTCTTATAAAGTCTACTACTTTTTAATCCCGTTATGTCAGTCGGATTGATCTCGTTTGCAACAAAAGGACTGAAAGAATCATTATTTGAAACTTTGCAGACAGCTGCGCTGCTTAACAAGCAGCGCAGCTGCTGGGGAGTTTGTTGCGCTACTTCTTCTTTGTAGCTAAACTAGGAAGGAAGAAGGAAGGAAGGTGTTTTGGGGACTGTATTATGTAATTTTGACGATATTCAGCCTTATTTGAATAAATGTCTTTATTTATTTTATTATACCAACTTTGCCATAAGTCAAGCTATAATTTCTTAACGCCCTCCATATCTCTGTTGCAGGGAGCGGCGGCAATAATCCTAGATGTCTACAACAACGGCGCGATCGCGAAGGATGGTCGACTGAAGCCCGGAGACCAGATCCTCGAGTGCAACGGCATCGCCATCACCAAGGAGATGGCGCACGAAAGAGTCTGTCTTACCATCAAGCAGAAAACTGCTAAGGTTCGTCTACTTGATCTGTACTATTTCTTATTACATATATAGGTAGCATAATCAACCTATAATATTCCCACTGCTGGGTCACAGGCCTCCTCTCTTCGAGAGAGACTGGGACTGGGATCTACCACGCGAGCCCAGTGCGGGTTGGTCACATGTCTTCGAATTTTTGATTCTAGGACATGCCGGTTTTTTCACGATGTTTTCCTTCACCATTTCCTTGACAGCAGTGGTGATAAATTAATTTACACAAAGTAAAGCGCCTGCCTGGGTTCGAACCCACGTTCTACAATTCGTAAGACGGGGCTGTTATCACGGGGCCACCAATATCTACTCTCAGAATATAGACAACTAGCTTCTGCCCGCGACTTCGTCCGCGTGTTCTCCCGACCCACTGCGTCGCACTGCATCGCCCGCCCGCGCTATTATTTCGTTTTCGGCTTTTCCTCGGCTTCTAAAAGTCGTAGTGTGATGTTAAATAGCCTTTCTCAAAGATTGGGCTATCAAATTCAAAAATATTTCTTCAAATCCGACTACACCCTATACATACAAACTTAGAAACAAAAATACCTGTTTATAATATTAGTATAGATTTCGCGGTAAATCGGAACCGTGTTCACAGTTATATTTGAATAACGGTGTGGTTTAGACCCCTGTTGGGGGCCACTATAATGTTAAAACTTAAAAAGAAAATGTCTCTGTGAACAAACGACGAGTTCCTGCTTACCGGACATTTAACGAGGTTTAAATCTGTTTCCATAACTCTAACAACGACTTGACTACTATTATTATATTCCATATTTTTCTCTCCAGCTAAAACTGACAGTGCACCGAGCAGAGCCGCTGAAGTACGAAGAGATCGAGATCGACGTCAGCCGCAAGGCGGGCGCCAAGCCGCTCGGCCTCGCCTGCGCCGCGCGCGCCGCCGCGCCCGGCGTCTACATCGCCCAACTGGTGAGTGCCACCGCTATTTATTGTGGCCGCGGTCTTCCTAAAGCGTGGTTAAAGGACCAGTTTCTCTCCGGAAAAAGAGATTGGTGATCGTAGTCAATCAATCAACTCAGCCTATCGTAGTCCACTGCTGGACATAGGCCTCTCCCAGGCTGCGCCACTCGTCAGCTCGTCGCTCCACCGTCGCTGCGGCTCCCACACTACGCTTGCCAATACGCAGTCTCCACTCCAGGAATCGATGGTACCATAAGGTATTAGCTAGAAATACCATCGACACGACATGAAGACGAGAAAGCTAAAAATGGACTTTTGCAGTGTATTTAACCGACGTAATTCCTTAGCTTTTAACACTACTACTACTGGTGAATAATCCATGGCTTATCAATGTAAATGGTCGTCTAGAGCACCCTGGGCAGTCCCGCACTAACTGGCTGTTTTTTACTTCATTTTTTTACATTGTGTATCCATGTTGATGTCGAAACGATAGCAGAAGAAATCATTTGTTGGTAACCACTAGCCAATAATTACCCACTTTACTTTTTTGTCTACTTCAGCGCTTGCCGCTACAAATCTTTTTCTTCTCAGCTAAAACCCTTTTATTTTTGAGGAAATCCTCGAGGATAGGGCATCCGTCTGGGAAGAACGGAGAGTTATGTCGGACTACTACCGACTAAAACCCCATTGTGCCTTCTGGTAGCAGGAGTCGGGCCCGGCAGATACTTGTACATTGTGTTGAAGAGTTTTTCTGTGGCATGTTATTTTTTACATTCGCCGCAGCCCTGACTGGTATTAGCGCGCCATACCCAGCGGGCCCCATCACCGGCAGCTAAAACTCTAAAAAGCGTTGAATGATATTTTAATGATGAATTTGTGTCGTACCCATGGGTGATTTTTGAACTCGGTGATTTCTTATCGCGCACGGGATTTCCAACGCCCTGCTTAGCATCGAGAGTTGAAAATCCAACAGAGTACTTTTTTGACGTGCTGGGATGCACTCTGCTGGATTCCCAATGCTCGGCTCAACACTGAGAGTAGAATATCCAGTGTACTATAAAAAATTGTCAAACTAAATTTAAAAGGTGTCACTATTATTTTCATTCCAGCTTCCTGGCACCCCTGCAGATATGGACGGTCGCATCCAGAGAGGTGACTTCCTGATCGCAGTGGATGGCAAGGACGTGTCGTCAGCAGACCTCCTGGGTTGCGCCACCGCCCTTAAACTATGCGCCAACAAAGCGACCATTAAGGTCAAGCGGTTCAAGACAGTTAGGTAAATGTAGCGTAGAAGAAGTTTTGGTGTCACCGTTTTTCGGATGGAAAGACCAAAATTCTAAGGACTTTAAATGTGATGAATAGTTTACCGACTATGCAAGTGTTGTTTTCCTAATTGCTTAAGTAATTGAAGATAATACGGAAGATAAAGGAGTTGTAAATATGAATCTGGAAAAAAAGGGACTATATTAAGATCATGGTAGGAAAGCCGTAAAACTGGGGATTTGAATATCGAGGATGCGTTAGACCGAGCCAAGGATAAGATACATCGAAAGATTTATAGAAAAGGATGAGAATCAAATGCATTTTATAATAATTATGTTTGTTTCAAGACCAAGGACCAACCGGTCCTTTGTCAAAACTTGTGTGCCACATGTTATTCATATTTTTAGAGACAAATCACTTATTTATGTCGTTGATAGCGTTACTACTCCTCAAGATAACGTCACTTCTGATGATTATTTTTATCTGCTGAAGAAAGAGATTACTTGATATAATTATATAGCTACTTACTCGAATATAACTTAACTACTTAAACTCTGGCAGGTAAAATTTTAACTTAGTGAACTGTGACACCAAAACTAGGATAACTAGTATAGGTTCGATAGTTTGCAGACCAAAATACTATTATACATATAATTATTATTTAATAAAACTTCCATCCTAAAAAATAAATATACTTTTGTTTTGTCAAAGTTCCCTTGAAGGACAAAAAAAAAACTGGCCCTCCGGGTTTGAATTGCTGGTACACTTTGCCTTAACAGGAATAATTTTGATCTGCAAATATATCAGTTAATAACTTAGAATAAAATCTAGGCCAAATATAATAATACTTACCTAGTTATTCTGTAGTTAACATCGGTGTTGACAAGTGATTAGACAATAAATTACACTCATTCGAAACATTCATTACGTTCTACCGATTGCTAAAATAAATAAAGGCTTGTTTTAATACATTATTTTAATTTGGTAGTTTTCACTTACCTAAGTGCAATTTTCGTGTCTCTTGAAAAGTTTAGATGATGTTAAATGATAAATGGTTTTTATTTCTGTAAGTAGGTTTGTACAAATTTTTTTACACGTCAATCATATTTTAAAAACTAGATAAGGTTTCCTATCTGACTACTCGGAGAACAAAGGCCGAAACAAACTCAGAGGTCTGTTTTAAAGTCCAGACATAATCTTGATCAGATCATGTGAAAGCCATGTAGATTGTTGTCTGAAATGGTCTTTTGAGGAAAGAACCACACAGATTGAGTGGACCTGACCAGTCAGTGCACTCATTTGTCAATATAATCGTGCAGCTTTACTCAGAACTTAAGGAGCTTAACGATGCGACGATCAATACCAAAGAAAGGACATTTGGGTAGGCCGCATAAATTACTCAAACTGCCAGACCATGATTAAAACTAACTGAGAATAAAAGTAAAAGGGATAAAAAAAAATCAAAATTAATATAATAATTTCAAAAGTTTATATTTGAGGAGCACAATAAGGATAATTTATTCTAAGTAAAGTCATTAGTAAGTCATTGCAACGTAACTCTTATTTAATTGTTATAAAGTGTACATTAGAATGACGCGATTCAGCGTCTCCAACCGACCAGAGCCGAATATATCCGATTCAGCGTCACCGACCGACTGGAGCCGAGTGGACCCGATTCAGCGTCACCGACAGTTCAGTTTCGTTCACTGTTCAGAAAGAGCGCAAACTGCGCCTAAAGAAGTTTTCACTTCGAAAAGTTATAGTGAATTTGCTCCCTAAGATTCTGCTCTTGACGCCATATTGGAAATAGTTTATTAATACAGGCCTTAACCATTAATTTCTCGCTGTGGCATTACACTACATATTATTAAATTATTAGTAACTACACGGAATACCTACGTCTAAAATATTTTGTTTATTATTTATATGTTTTTTGAAGAAAATCAATTTAATTATGTTTAGTAAAAATGTTTAGTGCGTCATTAAAGATTAGATCAAAAATAATAGCCATTCAATTTTAAACGTTAGTTTTGCTTAGTCTAAGTTGATTTGAGATTTAGATTTATTTGTTAAGGCCGATAAAACCCTTGGTTTTTAGCTTAGAATATGCCTCAGTATTTTAGATACACCTTAATTCAGTACAAGCAACTAGATTGTAGGAGTTTTAAATGGGTGGAAAAGTTAGCATTCGATTTTTTTTTCATTTAAAGCATTCTAAAGCATGATAAGCCGCTGGGACACAGACCTCCTCTCTGTGACAGGGAGTGAGCCGTTATGTACCACGCGGGCCCAGTTTGTAGATATCCTAGGACAGGCAAACAAACAAATTTTATTTTTTAAATATTTAATGAGAATTATTTTGTTATTTTTAATGTCATATTGTTGTTGCTGAATTAGTACATTTTATAATGTTGACTTACATATAGAAAATAAAGATAGCGATATTTCCTTATTACAAAAAAATAAATAAAAAACCAATACTTTTCTCGATTATTTTTAACTTTTTAATTTATTTCCTTAAACACCCAAAATACTATAAGTGCTAAGTATCGCAATAATTTTGCAACACACCATAAATAAATAATAATAATAAAAGTACACTAATGCCCATTTTCACTAACACTACGCGGTACATAAATTAATGCCTGGTGTTAGTTAAAACGGGAATAAATCTAGTCGTAACTTTTGCCTTTTAGCGTAGGCTTCTACACTATCACGCTAGAAGCTAGTGTCCTACATGGTACTTTAAGTACTGAAATAGCACTATTAGGTAACGCACTTAGCACCAAGAAAATAAAGCTCTTGTCACACGAACTACGAGCGCGAAGCGAGACGCTGTAGAAATACGAAAGCATTTTTTTTGTAATTTTTTGAATACCAGCGTATTATTGTCCCACCGTAGGGCAAAGGCCTCTTCTCATACACAGAAAGCACAAGCATTGATCACCACGCTTGCTCAAGGTGGGTTGGCGATTTCAGACTTATATTGACTATAAGTCCAGATTTCCTCACGATATTTTCCTTCACCGATGTCAGTAACATCATTCTCCCACCCTTATCCCAATTTATTTGGGGTCAATCCAAAAACTCGTGCATGAGAGGCGAGGCCTTCACCAAAATATAATAAATATTGGCAAAGCTGTTTCCTGTGCTCTTTGTGTGGCAAGGTCTTAAGTACACGTCATACAGAAGGCAGGACAATATTCATAATTTGACTGTTTTTTTTTATTTCGATTTTTAGAAACTATTAACATAACAATTTTCCACAGCAAATAAAAATATTTTAATATCTCAAAAAATGCCGAAGTTGTATGCGTTTTTAAGACTATTGTACAACACAGGAAAGCCATAGTAACTTCGCGCCATTCAGTACAGTGATTGTTTTCCGTGACAAGGGGGTCTACTCCGAACATAAATACGAAGTATCGGCCGAATGTTGGCCGTTGCTTGACGACGGCTAACTATAGCTGAGTACAGCGAAAAAAACGTCAGTCAAAGAGATAAGCCAAATTCAAAAATGTGACTAAGTCGGGTGAGGATTCAAAGTCAAAAAAGGAAACTATGGAACTTATAAAACGGCCGAACATTCGGCCGATACTTCGGTTTAATGCTTCGGAGTAGGCCCCCAGGACAATAGATTAATTTCAAAAGCGTGAAACTTCTCCTTTTTTCCATCGAATTTATTGTTTTTTTCACAACAAAAATAAGTATTCATTCATACATATTTTTGATAGCAGTCAAATTGGTTTACTACTTTTGGCGTTCGAAACGCGCTGATTCTCAGCCTAGTTTGATTAAATGACTTTTGATTTGATTTGACTGAATTTTAAGGATAAAAGCCAGTATGCTGAAGTAAAAAGTATGTAAAGATCTCAGGAGGCTTATGAATAATTCATTATGAAATAAGACCTCCTCGTTGGTCTAGTGGTCGCAAGTGCTACTGCTGACCATGAGGTACAGGGTTCGATTCCCGGGTCGGGCAAAGTGTTATTAGGTTTTCCATCTGGAATTTCTCAGCAGCAGCCTGGAGTCTGGATTTGTGCCCGGTTGATGGCAATAGGCTCGCCCCCTATTACACTTGCTAAATGTGTGTGTGCTACACGAACACCTCTGCGTACCCTTTCGGAGAATACAAGCGTGATGTTATGTTTTGTACATTTGAGTTAAGAGGACTATCACAATTTTTCTTGAATTTACGCGTCTTACTTGAGTTTTGATGTGTGATTATGGTTTAGATATAGCCATAAAATAAAAAATAAAATATGCCCAAGCAAGTTTAGTTATTTATCTTGGGAGCGCTTTAAATAAATATTTCAATTTATTTACATAAATCAGTAAAAACCTTGTCTCTGCAAAGGATGTTTCATAAAATTTTACTTTTGGGTATCTTTTGATGCTTTTTTACACCGAAGATAACGTAATTTAAGAAATTATAAAAATGTCCATGGTACTACTGTATTTTATACTTGGCAGCGCTTTAATCAATTTATTATATTTCATACAGTAATTCACCAAAAATAATTCTGTAAAACAGAGAGTTACTGACCATTTTTCATCCGAAGTTTATATAAAATCCAAATTCAAACAAAAACTATTTAATAACTAAGGTAACTATGTTACCTTGCTCGAAAAAAAATAAAATAGTCTATTTAAAAGTAAAATAACGGCGTAAATCAACGGCGAAATAAGCTATATTTTCGAGAGCGCAAAAGTGATGAAACTATTAACGGGTGCTGAGACTGACACGAATGGTTTATCACCACGAAAACTGTACTTTTATAGTTACACAGACTTATTGTTTCGATTATTTCACGCTTTCTCACAATTAGATAAGAAATTGACGAAAAACGTTTTTTTTTGTGATAGCACCCTTAAGACCATTTTGTACATCGCTGGCACCATATTTTGACTTTACACCACCAGCCTCATGTATGACGTGAATTTTCTTAAAATAAAATAATTAACTTTAAACATTTACTATGTACTTTTCATAGAAATGTAACTGGCTCGTGCAGACTGGTGCGAAATCGCGGGCGCGACGCGACACTAGTAGCACAATTTCTTTGTCGCTGCCTGTCGCGCGAGTCTGTCCGAGGCTAAAGGGATTTTTCCTCGGATTGTATAATTATTTAAAGTCCTAAAAGTTAGTTCCATTTCGATGTAAGGGTTAAAAATAAGATTTTTGGAACACCGTCCCACGTCAAAAAACAAAATTTTATTTTAATTGAAAATACGTCGCTTAAAATAATTTATAATTTCCTAAAATTATAAATTATTTATTTTAAAAATATTGATGACGGTGTTCAAAATTATAATTCTGTAAAAAATATACTATTTCGTAACTATTCAAACTTCGCGGATAGCTAAATATAAACAAAAATATTATGAACAAGCAAAACTTGCTACTTTTTGTATAAAATTAAAATAATGCATTTAAATAATGAATGGATTGCGTAGCATAATTCTAAAACATTGTAAAGTGTATAAAGTCTTTTCCCTTTTATTAACTACATATTTAGGAAAAAAGTACTGTTAGCCTAAAAATAGTCGATTTTTCATTACGGCTCTAGTACGTCAGGACTAAATAGCGTTCTAAAAATGTAAAAATTATGTTGCCCTAGTAATGTAAAGTTACTACGAAATGGTAGACAATAAGATAAGAACTCCGCAAACGCAAAACACTGCAATAAAAACGAATGGGCTTAGTTGCAGAATTTTTTAGTTACATTGACTGTTGAGTAACTACTAAATTTAATATCTTGTGTACAAAATAAGCAATGGATGTAGAACTTACTAATTTTTGGTCCTTTGGTACTAGAACCATTTAGATTTTTGTAGTGCGGCCTCACTTGTAGCTAAATCTTGTATAAATAGCATATTTATATTTTTTAAAGCTTTTCGAAAGTAGGTAGGTGACACAAAAATGTGCCACGACAAAATTTTACATTTTAGACGGTAAAATATAACCAAAATAAATGTTGTTTTTTACTTATTTAGTATATTTTTTTAAACAATCTTTAGTCTACTAAATTCAGTAATTGATCATTGAAAATTGTTCAGAACGTATTGAGTCTGGTAATAACTAAAATAAAAAAAATATGTTTTACATGTGAATAAAACTCTCCTTTTTTGAAAATATTATAAGTTCAACTTAAGGTGCTTCTGGCGTTTCAATTTTAAAACTCATTCACCAGGCATTTTTATATCTAACCTCCTTTCATATTTTTTTGTCATAATTCCGAAATATGTACCAGAGCAGATGTTTTATTCTGTAAAAATCTCACAGAGAAGACTCGGGTGAAGTGAACTTGAAGAAAGCTGTCATTTCACCTAATACTAGAGATTGACACTACTGACAGCTCACTTCACCTAAGTTTTGACGTGAAAGTTTTTACAGAATTAGTCGGCAGATGTGAAATTGGGACGTTTTTAGGCAATCCTACCGTGTTAATGCTATTTATATAAATACCAATCTATATAGTATTCCCTTAGATGTAAGTAGAAATTTGTGATCTTCATTATTATAAATAATATAAACTCCTCACAATTATTGTAAATGATCTAACTTTAGAGTAATGTAACTAACTCTTTTCAGTACTTATTTAGTTATAAACCCTTTTTCCCTGTCGTCTAAGATTCGCCTTGATAAAGTATTTTTAACTCTATTGTAATGAAGTTTAGGTGTATATTAGAATAGTTTCAGTTTTACTAGACGCGTTCTACTGTAGGGTCTTAAGATTTTAATAAAGTTTTATTGTTGGAGTTTACCTAATAATATAATATAAACGGAAATTGTATGAGATAGTGATACTGTAATAAAACGTGCGCTTTTTTACACAATTTGTTTTATTTTCTTTAAATTAATATTTAAAAATCTTCATTCGTCATTCTCCACAATCCAGTTACTGGGTAAAGGCTTCTACAGACCAGCGCGACTCGCGATGCGACACAAAGGCACCGCTCGTCACGCAACACGCGGGGCCTTTGTGTCGCGTCGCATGTCGCGCCGGTCTCTAGAAGCCTTAATACGATACCCCTTGATAAAACTGGTTGTCAGATTTCTGACGTCCCGTAACGGCTGTCAAAGATACACTAATGGCAGCCGGGACCAACGTCTTAACGTACTTTCCGAGGCACGGAGGGGTCTCGGTATGTAAAGACGGTCACCCATCCACGTATCGACCGCGACAAGCATAGTTAACCTGATCGATCGATCTGTGCAGCTGTTATTACCTAGCCACTTAGCATTATTCTTTTTGACTAGAAAATCTACCTGTGAATGGAAAAAAGGAAAAAAAAATAAAAAAAATCCAGATAGCTTCATATTATTCACTTTATTTGGGAACTTCAAAACATAACAGTAAGTATGTACAGGGTTAATTTTTAAGTTATTATTAACAATGAATATTATGCAGATCTTAATTGTTATTTTGTTCGAAAATCTACGTTTTAGAGGCGAAACACATCAAAGTAAGTAAAAAAGTTCCATATATTTTTACTGGTCCAGTAACCTTACCTATTCAGTTTTTTTTCAAATTTGGTCAAAACACGTAAAATAAACATAGTCACGTCTTAAGTTTGGACCGATTAACCCAAACTTAAAAATACTTAAGGGGGCAGCGCTAAAGAAGCTAACGAAATTCAATTTTTCTTACGTTTTTCGCAATTTGCAGGTCAGGTTGTTTCAACAAACAACCTACACCTTTACATACATATTTATTACTAATCATATTTTGATCAACATCAAAATATGATTAGTAATAAATATGTATTTACAGAATTATAATGATTAAAATCCTCTCTAAGATCCAATTATCATAATGAATGACAATTTCATGAAATCATGACTTTTTAGGTCAATTGTAACGTAATTGTAATTAGTTGTATTGATGATTTTAATGATTATGATTCACGTACACATTTGATACATGGTCACAAATAAAATTTTGATCAAGATTTGTCTCCGACCTGTAAATATTGCAAAAAAAAACATGAAAAGAATTTCGAATAGTTTAGTTTGTTTAGCAATAACTTATTTATTTCAAATAGTAGTGTTTCCCAATAGATGCGGAGGAATGAGGAAAATGTCGTGAGGAAAGTTATGATTATGGATGTCGATGGCTATAAGAGTAGGGGAAGACCAAAGAAACGATGGATGGACTGTGTGAAGGATGATATGGCTAGAACGGGAGTGACTTCCGAGATGACGACTGATAGAGAAGTGAGGAAGAAAGGGACATGTTGCGCCGACCGCAAATAAATTGGGATAAGGGCAGGAGAATGATGATGACGATGATGATGAGTGTTTCCCAATAGCAAGTGTTTCGCCATAATAATGTGATGCAATGACTAGACGATAAAATTAAGTACTTACTAACAATAAAATAATAGGTAGGATAGTAATATTAACTTAAATCTAACAATAATTAATTTAAATCACAAATTGTTCTGAGCAACAATTATTATTAAGCTATTTTGGTAATTTGCTTAGAATTGTAGTAAAAGAAAGTTTGAAAGGCGTCACTGGTAAAAGATATAGGTAGGACGAGTCAAAGATATTGAATTATAGAACAATACAAAAAAGAGAAATGTTTTTGCACTATTCATATGATTAACGGTTTTAGGGCCAGTATCTCGAAGGAAAATTATATAAAAAAAAATTGTGACAAATTGTCAAGCACGTGTAAATTATTGTGATAGGTCTTGATAATTCATACAACCAATCACAGCAGTTTACGCGCGCTTAACAATTTATCACATTAATTTTGCGATAGTTTTCGTTCGAGATACTGGCCGTTAGAAAATATTGAAGCGTCAATAATTTAAAGACTAAGGTAAATTGTGATTATAACCTTGAGCAAAACACTACAACATACATCTTTTTTGTTCTTAGATTTAATTAAAGTCACTTTATCCAAGTCAATAGACTTAAGAAGTCAATTTACTCTAGGTGACATAAAATCCAAATAAACTAAGTTTAAAAAAAATACATTTTTACATTTAAGTACACAACCTTTTAAGAACCTGCTTCAAGGCCCAAAATGTCTTTCCGTTAATAAATTTCCGTTTCTGAATAAAATGGCAACAGACATACACACAACCTTCATTAATTCATCTAAAAATAGTGACATGAAAATCTTACAAAGGCACAGTTTTAAAATTAATTTATAATTTTTCATTAGAACTCTTCTTAATAACCAACGGCTTTAATCTACTGCGAAGCTTTACCAGGCGCTTGCTTACTTTGCCAGAAGAATTTGTCGTTGGGTTCCTTAAATCAGGCATCGACTTGCTTTCGTGGACCGGTAACTGTTCGATTGACTTTGATCCAGTTCCATAGTACCTTGGCATACTGAAATCTTCTTGGTACATCATTGCTGATTGCTGTTTTATACTTTGTAAGCTCGTCTCTCCTTTGTATTCCGGCAACGATGGAACCTCAGCAAAGAATCTTGGTAGATTATTACTCTTTATTATCGGAGTGTCAGGCAATTGACTTAGTTTCAATTCTTCAGTGGCTAACATAACTCCAACCATTGATTTGCTCTTGACTAACGGCGGTTTTTCTGGTGCCAAATATTCCGGAATATTCAAGAACGATGCACTTCGATGTGGTACTCTTGATAATACCTTGTTCAATTTGTTTGGATTTATGTTCTTCAAACTATCCACCCTGCTTAGCATTGGCCTTGAGTCGACTCTCTCCAAAGTCTTAGGGCTATTACTTCTCGGGGACTCATTATCTGCTCTTATCCTTAGAATTCCTTTCACACTCTCAACTCTTGGTAAAGAGAAGGCAGATGGTAAAACCATAGAAGAAATTGGGTCATACTGGTAAATAGGATTGAGTGTTGTGATCTTAGTTTCATCTTTAATAGTAATCGTACTGGGTTTAATAACGTCTTGTTTCTTTACTGCTACGTTCATTGTCAGACCTTCTTCGGTATCCTGGCTTTGTCGATCACTGTCCTCTTCTTCGTCAATCTTGAACATGTCGTGGTTAGCAAGTAGTTCATCTTTGAACATAATTTCGAAGTCAGTGACTGGTGAATTGATCTCGTCTTCGAAATAAACCTTGGTCCTGTTGGGCCTCTCTGATAGGTAATCGGGTTCGGATTTGGTCTCCAGCTCGTCTAGTGAGTTTGTGCTCGCCGTTATAGCTTTCAATTCATGGTCGTCTCTAAATATTAGAGATTTAGAAAATACCTGAAAACGAGAAGAGAAAATATTAGTCATGATCACTAGAAATTCGCTTTAGTTTTGTACCTAGTAAGTTATGAAACTTGAATTTTGTTCAGAGATGAAAAAACATTACGTCGCAAGTGTCAGGCGTCGGTGTCGCAAGTATCAGGGGTTGGTGTTGCAAGTGTCAGGTGGTGTCAGTGTCAGGTGTCGCGAGTTTCAGGTGTCTGTGTCGCGAACACCGAGTTTCAGGTGTTGGTGTCTGAGTGTCAGATCACTGGAGATGTCCGTAATCTTGCACCAATTTCTCACCTCATAAAGCTTGTCAGCGTGCAAGGGCACCTCGTTGACCTCTCTGCCGGTGATGGCTCGCGGAGGCAGGTGGTTGTTGTTGACCGGTTGCTCAGTGACCACGCTTTCGAGGCTAGCACCATTGTTGACGTAGCCGTTCGTGTAGGCTGCATTTTCTTCTAGTCTGGAAGGAGATATAAGGGAAATATTAGTAGAGAGATTCAGTGATGTTGATAAAATCTTAATAAAAGGCTGTTATATCCGTGAATACTGCAAGGTCTTTGAGATAGGTGGCCGTTTTTATCACAACCATCCTCTGCGCTACGGAAGTCAAGAGCAAAAAGTACCTACACATTATCCCGATTTTCCAAAGCGCTTTTCTTATAAATTATCAATTCAAATTGTGAGTATTCATTAAAGTTAAACGTTTTGTACCTGGCATATTGTGGCAAGAATGATAATCCGATATTATATAAAAGACCAAGACTAGGTCAATGCAATGCCTTTGGATCTACACATCTACCATCAGCACCAGTAGCTATGTGCAAACAGTTTTGAATGAGCAGTACATTTTCTCCAACAACTTCATGCGTGACACTACAGTTATTATCTTCAGTAACTCACAATTCACGACTCTGATAAATACATGATTTACAACTGAAGTAAATATTAGCATAAGTTGTTATGTCAGTTGTCATTGCGTGTTTGTTCGTTTGCGCACGAGTTGACGCCGCTTGTGACTACAGGGACAAACGGAAGAAATCTGTAGGTACGAAAATATATGTAGGTGTGTTTGTTTATTTGTATCTGGTTAAAGGGTCATGCAGACTGGCGTGATATCACGGGCGCGACACGACACTAGTAGGACAATTTCTTTGTCGGTCGGAGCTTTAAAGCGACAATTATTGCTCATAATTTTAAATTTCTGGAATTTCTCAGTGGCAACCTGGGGGTCTGGATTTGTGCCCGCTTGATGGAAATAGGCTCGCCCCCTATTACAGTATTATTCAACAACAAGTATTATTAGTTAAAAGTTTTATTGTTATTTCATATTAACTGAAATATTACATGGGACTTAAACATAACTGGTGAAATGTGGGTGTACTCTAGAGTACACCCACATTTCACCAGTTATAGGGCGAAGGGCTAGGTAGAGATGCATCTATATGCACCTCTACCTAGCCCTTCGGGGATTACAGGCGTGATGTTGTTGTGTTATGTTATGTTAATGGTCTTTGCAGTTTACAATTTTTCGACAATTTATAATCTAACGGAAATAATACCGATAGATTATAAACTAACGAAGTTCATCATAAAGTGTGTAAAATGAATGTCAAGTGTCCGGAATGTAATTTTCATGGTAAGCTACTCGTATCTCACAGATTAATTTTATAAAAAATATCATCGTTATTTTGTTTTAACGAGACTGAGTGAAAACTGTATTAAATTCATAAAAGTTTCACTGCAACTGAATACAAGAATCGTATTTCTTACAGTCGGAGATTTTTATTTGCTCGCTTACACTTGTTTTGACGGAGACTGTACTATATAAATGTATAATTTATTTTTAATTCTCTTAGGTAATCTACATAAGGGAACAATCATCAGGGAACTAGGGAACGGAGACAGTTTACCCTACAATAACAAATTTTTCAATTTGAAATTCTACTATTCGTTTATTTATAAAATTACTTACTAGCGACCTGCTACTCATGCTTCGCACGGTTTTTACTTGACTTGAAAAAACATCAAGATTTTTTAATTATATCTAAGTTTCATTTCACATGAGCCATCCGGAATAAATTCTCTCAATGATGGTGAAAACCGCATCAAAATCCGTTGCGTAGTTTAAAGGCATTTGGACATTTGAGTGCACGATGTTCCGAGCCTCATTGCACTGGAGTGGAAACAGTTCAAATGCAGAAATTTTAATCTATCTGAACCAATTCGTGCGTTGCGGTGCGGCCCGCCACGGCTACAGTGTGCGCTTAGCTTAAAAGAACAACGCGGTCACACAGACAGACACGAAATGCAACTTTGATTTTTATACGTAGGTATAGAAATATAGATTCACAAAGACGTGAAATGTTGTGCAGATACCCCTAATCCCAAAGATATAAATATGTCTAGATAGACATAAAATGCAGTGAACACGCCAAAAAAAATTACGTCCAACTGCTGGCCGCAAAATGCACGCACACTTGATTAACACAATGACATCACAATGACGTGGTGCGAGTGTAAGACGTAGCTGTCACGCACACCAGCGTAACAAAGTTGGTCTGTTTGTTTTAGTTATTTTGCAGCGCGACACTCTATCAAGACATAAATAATCAAAGCCTAATCCATATTGTAATATTGAGATCAGTAATATTATCTCAAAAATATTTAATATCCGCTTGTAAACCCACTCTTATCACTAATGTGACAGCTATACGATTGTTGACGTTGGTTTTACATGGTTCTCCTCTGCAAACAGGCACGTACAATGATTTATAACACAATGCTACAGTTTACAATGTTATTTGCATATCTTTTACTAAGAAACATGCTTGTTTTACATATGTCAATCAAACATGACGCTAGACACTTTCCGGGTAGGCAGAAAGCCTGTTGTTGTTGTTGTCACACCCAGACATAGTTTTAAAACATAGTCATGGGTTTACAGCTGTATAATATGGGTTGTCTCGTAGACTGATAACAAGCCGGGTCAATTCTTCAGCCGTACCTATCTACAAGGTTATTTTTAAAACGTCAATAACCTCTTAAAGGATCATATCATCATATCTCAATTGTACTCATCATTATGAACAATTTTTACTATATAATAATTTTTGAGTCTAAGATACTTGAATAAAGATAACTCTATTCTATTATGATGTTACTATAATAGCAAAACCACATCTGATGTAAGTAGATACATGGAAGATGTCATGTTTGTATCAATTATATTTTAATGTATCCAACGTGACTGCAGATTTATGATGCTGTGGTATGATTTATGATGCTGTGGTATGAGTTCAGAGACTTATTACCTACATTTAACGTTAGCACCAACTAAGAGGTACACAGATGTGTATAATTTGTACGCAAAGGTACCTACTAACCCAAAGACTTTTAAATAATTATACTTAATAAAGACGGGCCAAAGCAAAAACACCAAAATCTACATCTGCCTACAGACTAGAGTACGCTTGGACAAAGTAGATTTGAAGACTACTTGGATGTTTTCTTGATCATACTGATCAAAGTGCACTTGGATGATGGTGTCCAATCAAAATGGACCCGCGTTCAACTTTTTAAAAGCTATTTTGTCAAATCTATTTTGTACAAGCGTACTTTGTTTGTGTCAACGGCGTATTAGTTCCATGTCCCGTGTCATACGCCTCACATATCAGGTCGTATTGTGTGCAAAATGAAATTATTTTCGATGAAATCGAATTGGATTATTGCAAACTTCGTAGTGATAAAACGACTGGACTTTACAATGGTTTATTTTCGTTAGTATTTTTTATTTTATCTAAGAAATAAATAAATAAAATTATTTTCTTAGATATTTTAAACTATCTGACGGTTGTTAATCAAAGATTGGTATCGGTAAAAATGTATCGTGTCAAATTTGGCTATTATCTAATTTTGCTATATTATGCTAGATGGCTAAAATTTTGCTATAATATGCTAGATGGAAAAACTGAGATGGCGTCACTGAGGCATCAGAGGATGCCTCAGTGACGCCATCTCAGTTTTTCTATGACATTTCTTCTATTGGCTATTGTATCTTAAATCTCTTTGTACTACGTGAATATCAGTAAAATCTATAATTAACTACCTTTTAAACTAAAACAAAGGCCAATGGTAACTATGGTAAGGATACTTAGATATTTTCTAGATATTTTATATGGCAATTTTTATGCAAACTTCTATCAAAAATCTCAAGCACATTAATTGAGATGGTCGATCTTGGATCGAATTACTTCATAATAACTAACATAGTTAATATGACTACCTACCTCTTTGGTCTAGTTGTCGCAAGCGCTACATGCGAAGCATGAGGCCCTGGGTTCGATTCCCAGGTCGGGCAAAGTGTTATTGGGATTTTCTATCTAGAATTTCTCAGCTATAGGCATGCAGCTATTACATGGGACTTAAACATAATTGGTAAAATTAAATTTACCAATTATTAATTTATGGGTACAGGGTTCCAAAACAAAATAAAATTCTAAGCGGGACTAACAAAAAATAATTACAGGCATTGAAGACAGAATTACCAATGTAACTTTTTCAATTCATAAGTGCGTTCTGACTTTATCTTGGACATCACTGACTTCGGTGAAGGAAAACATCGTGAGAAAACTTGCACTTATATAGTTAAGTAAGTCTTAAATCGCCCACCCGTCTTGAGCAAGCGTGGTGATCAATGCTCGCGTGCCTTCTGTGTATGAGAAGAGACTTTTGCCCAGCAGAGGGGACTCAATCTAAAGTCTACAGCATCAAAAAAACTCATCACAATCAATCATCATCAGCAAATCTACTGCTGCAGATTTCTAACGCTAAGAAATCCATTACACTGGGTGGAAAAATTACAGAGACTCAAGATATCAGTTTATATAAACATTTATTTTTATAAATAAATACTAAGTCAACGACGTAAATTCCTGGCTGTACAAATAGTTTGTTCTAGCTTCTGTGTAAGTCCGTCTGTTTGTTTTATTATCAGACGAGAGAAAGATGATTTATTGTTGGAAACTGAATCATCATTTTCATCTTATGAGCGCTTTTTAGAAGATTCAAATTGCTGTTAGGTTGATCCACCAACCCGCGTGGTGGATTACGGCCCACTTCCTCTCGCAGAGAGGAGGCCTGTGTCCCAGCAGTGGGAACATTAAAAGCTGATCATGCATGGCTCTCTGTTTCCGAATTCTAAAAACCAATGGTTGAGGATAACACAATGTAACATAACATAACATTACGCCTGTATTCCCCGAAGGTTTGGGTAGAGGTGTACCTATTGTATACCCACTAACACTTTGCTCGACCTGGGAATCGAACCCACGACCTCATGCTCAGCAGTAGCGCTTGCAACCACTAGACCAATGAGGCAGAGAGGTGATTAGGTTTTACCGTTCGAAAATGTAACCTATAGGCTACCAGCACGCAAGCTGGCGTGTGGAGCGTAGTGGAGGTCGACTTTTTAGCCCAGCAGTGTAAGTGTTAAAGATACAAAATTTGCAAGAAATAGAACTCACGAGATTCGCAGAATCAAACCATTTGTTGTTTCTTATGGACAAGAAAAAACACCATAATTTCAGACAGCAATCCTCCGCAGAGACACCTTTTCCCGGCTTCCATTCTAACCGGATGCAGCTGCTTACCAATATTTTACATGGAGCGACTACCTGTCTGACCTCCACAACCCAGTTACTGGGTAACACGATACCCCTTGGTAAGACTGGTTGTCAGGCTTGTTTGGGCTTTGACTCCCCGTAATGACTGTCAAATATCTACGAATGCCAGCCGGGACCAACGGCTTAACGTGCTTTCTGAGGCATGGAGGGGTCTCGGTATGTAAAGATGGTCACCAAACCACTACGGTAAGCGTAACTTAGCCTGATCGATTGACCCCTTTTTTTTTGTGTGGGAAATTATCAAATAACTTAGAAAGAAGAACGAAAATACGTTTATTTGCGGTAAACATACCGCAAATAAAAAAATAAAAAAACACAAACACGAAAGAACAAGTGCAGCTTCTTTCGCTCTGGGCGGAGCGGGAGGGCGTGTCAAACTTTTACTGACTAAAACCCACCCGTGTCCCTTCCGTTGCCTGTGTGCCGGGGCCACGATATCCCTTTCGGAGAAACTCGCAACCCTGGCAGGCATTGGTCCTAACGGACCCCGTCAGTTGCTGCTGATGTCGCATGCTGACATCTCTTTGAGGCGCGCGTGGAACACAACGCGCCGTCGGCCCAGGCCTGGTCCTTGTCGGACGGCGAGCTACCCATCGCTCACCATCCGCAAGCTCGCGCCTACGGTGGTCGAAAATCGGCTTGTGACTCCCGACGACCGGGGCGTCTCCTGCGGCAACTAGGGGCGCGGGGGCACGAACCTTGCCTCTCCCTCACGCGTTCCGCCTCCTCCTTCGCGAGCATTACTGCTTCGCAGAAGGAGGTGACGGCCTCCCATGCACTCTCACTCCGAACGATGGCCTGAACCAGGGCGGTCGATTGACCCGTGAGGCTGTTATTCATGCTCAAATATTGCACGTAGAATTTTCTCGGCGCTGAGCCAAGCTTTTGTTTAGGCATTACAGTTAAGTGTTGTGTAGGAGCAGTCAAAACTGGCACAATTCTATGCTAATACATCGTGACGAGCCTGACCATCTGAAAGATCCAAGGTCACCAAGTCAACGTGTATTCAGTCATCATCATTCTGTGTTATTCTCAGTGATCGCTATCGTTCATGTAATCTCGACATCACGACGGACGACGTCACACAATTGTCAATACATATCATTACAATTACATGGTCATGTTTAACTGACTTCCAAAAGGAGGAGGCTATAAATATTCGGCTGTATGTTTGATTTTTTTTCTTTTTTTATGTTTGTTCATCGATTGCTCCGCCAGTTGTTTAGCAAATTTGAAAAAAATAGAATAAGGGTATGCTCCCTAGGTGGTTCCATTGTCACCAAGTCAGAATCTGATGAGGGGCTCCCATGGAAATCGAGGGCATTCCTCAAATTTTATAGGCACACCTATATCGATTTCAGTATTTTTTATAGTAACTCATGCATTTGCAATCGGAAAGCACCATTTGGTGAAGTGGCACTGATGATGAAGACCACAAATGGCCACCGGAACTACTTAATAATAAGTATTTCACTGTTCCGATTTGATTAGACTGGTGGTTGCGATTAGATTGGTTTCGGTTTTTTGCTATTATGCTTGTCAAAATGCATAATATGGTGAAGTCACCATCAGTTCTCTTGGTTCTTACAAGGAGAACTCCTCAACTACTAACGCCCCTGAATCGGGAAAAGCAATATTTTGTAAAAGGTGATGAGCAGTTGACATGAGGCTATTGTAACTTAGATAAATTGCAAACTGATCCACTAAAAAGTGAAAAATAAAAATCTTTTACAAAAAAAAACAACCAACTTCCAAAAAAAACACTACAAAGTGAAACATAGCCTTCATTTCGCAAGTCGGTGGCAAAATTTTTAAATAGATCCAAAGACACTGACTTCCGAAATTAAGGTTATTTTTCACTTTGTAGTGAGTTTTTTTGGAAGTCGGTTGTTTTTATTTTTTTATGAATATTGTTAATTTTGTTAGATGTTTCTCTGAAAATTGCTAAATCTACCGGGATTGTGTGTGATAAAACCTAAAGAATCAGCTTACCTACTGAAACCAGTGGTTTGAGTCGGTTGACGTAGAAAAGCATATAGCTAGCTAGTTTCTAGTTAAGATTAGAAATCGTTCGTTCGCGAGCGATATCAGCTGGTACAGTTAATTTGTCAACAAGGCTGGTAAAGTGTTTGTTCAAATGGGATAATAGGACAAAATCCCATACCTGAGTTACAATGAACGATACGCTCGATTCCACTTAATTTCACTTGTAACTTGGAGATATATATCTGACATACGGCTCCTAGTGAAAATAGTACAATCAAGGATTTAATGCTTTCTAAGCTGTCTCTGAATGTTCCACCTGGACATTCTCGTTTGAGAAATCGTCTTCATGCTCCTTACGCTTGCAACATTACCGTGGAAAATCCTATACGATTCGCTCAGTCAAAGCATTTAACCAAATTGTTAAGAACGAAGACCCCTCAATCGATTGGTTTTCAAGAAGCTTAGCGTCCATTTACACTGTTTTATCTAAAACCTGTATTGTTTGTGATGCATCCTGGTAGTGGTTGCGCATGCATTTCTGCCTATCCAGGTACTTAATGTAATCGTTGATTTAATGCTTAGTTAGTATTATGCTTAATGGATAGCTGATCAATTGCAAAACTTGTACAACAATACTCTATCGCTAACTGTGGAGGCTCGGTAATGATTTGTCGTAAAATATCCTCACTACTTCTTTTGCATTTTTAGCTGTACAACACAATGAAATAAAATTACAATAAAATTGTTGCTTAAAGGCTTCCGCATACAGGGGCGACGCGATGGTGCTACGCGATTCTGATAGAACAATTCCATAAAGTTTTCATTTAAATTGTTCTACGTTCTAGAGTCGCGTCACGCTGTCACGTCGCGTCTGTCCGCGGGAGCCTTAACGTGTAACCTATATTTCAAAGGTGGGTAAATGCTTGATACTTACTTGTAGGTTACGATCTTCTTGTCGAAACAGAACCTCTCCTCGCAGCAGTTCCAGTACATTGTCTCCAGACAGCTGTGAACAAGAGGTCAACATTAGTACTTCTGGATATAAGGTAGGTTGGTACAGGTATCAGCCGTTATCTCGTAAAAGGAACCTGCAGAAAGAGAAAGGGAGATCACGAGTGCTCTCCCGTCCCGTAGTAGGCGCATTGGGCATCGGCGGAGGGGGGCGGACAAAGCAGAGGGCATTGTTCGCTACAATAAATGGCACCAGGAGCAACGGACTCAGGGACATCCGTCGCTCCCCAATCGACCGGACCCGAAAGGGCGGCGCGTAGTGTTTCACGCGCGCCTTTCTAAGTCGTAATGAGGGGAGTTCAACAGCTCAATCCCGCTACGGGAGGGGCCCTAACATGGGCCGTCATCAGTCCAGGGCAGTGGAAGTCGCATTCGCACCCGCAGCCCCCCGATGTAAATGTACGAGAGAACACCGGGCTGGTTCTAGTCAGTAAGAGTCTGACAGACATCTCTGACTGCTGGCGGAGGACATCCATGAAGACTTATATCTTACAAATCGAACTTATTCGGCGATGGGAACATTGGGACAGTAAGAATCACATTCCCGGCTAATTTGGCAATGTTTTTAGATGCTGACAACGTTCTGTTGTAGCCACCGACGGTCGGGATAGAAAAAAATAGCGCAGAATTTGTTTCGTACGGTCTTATCCTAGCGCCGAACTTATCGCAACAAACTCTACCTAATACAAGTAGCTATTATGTTAGGTACTCGTACTAGTCTGTTTAGCGGCTAGTTCATAAAAGATTTAGGTATCATATTAATAAATTGTTTACGAAAGCATGATAAGATAAACAGGCGCGACGCGAGACCGGAAGAACGATTTCCGTGAAGTTTTCATAGAAAGTGTTCCACCAGAGTCGCGTCGCGCCTGTCTGCACGAGCCTTTTATCATTATTGTCTTCTCTTATCCCAATATGTTAGGGGTCTGAGCAACAAATCGTTTCTTTGGTCTTCCCTTACTCGTATAGCCACATTCAAACTCAAAACTTTCCTGACGAAATTTTCCTCAATCCTCCGCATCACACGCCCCTACCATGACAACCATTTTCCACACATTGATAACTATTTGATATATTAATATCACTGTGATACATTACCAACATTTCATCGAATTTGACTCACCTGTTTACAAGTTAAGCTTAAACAAACTGACACACACGATATTTAGCAATATTGCAGATAACATAAAAAACGTAAAATTGTTACTCAAACGCCGAGTGTTGCTGTTTAAAGATGCGACTTATCCGTCCTGCCGTGAAAAGAGAACTGAGTTTCAAACAATAAGAAAAAACTACAAGCAAATACATAATATACATAGTTGACAGTTCATGGTACTTAGTTATTTTAGAAGTACAGTAAGTATGTTCTTGTCAAAGATAAATTATATTGTTGTTTTAAAATCATAACTCATCATCATACAAATTCAAGGAAAGACGTCCACTGCTGGTCCAAAAAGGGGGGGATTTGCCATAATCGCCACGCTTGGCAGGCGGGTTGGCGATCGCAGTATGGTTTTAAAAATGCATAGAGGACGCTGCTGCCCATTCTCTAGTAAGTCCGTTAGTCGCCTTTTACGACACCCACGGGAAGAAATGGGATGGTGCTATTCTTTACGTCCGGCACCAAACGGAACTCATAACTACTTTAGCATAATTGGCGTAAAAATGTTCCCTCTGTTGGGACACAGGCCTGCTCTCTGTGCTCACATAGAGAGCAGTCGACCTATTCTGTAAAAATCTCTCCCTCTCTCACGCGTGCTATCATATGTGAAGTGAGCTTTCAATAGTGTCAATCCCTAGCATCGATGACACTGACAGCTGACTCCACGCTCACTTCACCTAAGGTTTCACGGTTGGCTACAGAATAACTGCAGGCCGTGGTTTAACGTGGGCCGCACTCCAGCACGCTGGTCCAGTACGACATGTTGAATGTTATCTTTGAATGTTTGGTTCTAGCTAGGAGATGCCTGATGAATATTATACAGGGTTACTGGTAATTCGACGTATATCCGTCAGGGGCTGATAAGGGGGCCAAAATGCAACAAATTGAACCCCTCATATGTATGGCCGAAATTCAATAGTTTTCGAGATATTAGAATTTTAAGGGTTTTTCGATATTTACTCAAAACTTGACATTTCATTCCAAATAAAAAAAAAAACTACATATTTGAATGGGTACCATTAAAAATGATGTTGTAGCTGGCACTTCAATTAAGCTATGGACATAATTAAAACTACTTAATTTAACAAAATAATGAAAATAATGAGCGATATAAGAATAATATCTTACCAATATTTTCATTTTACGCTTCAAAAATGTTGTCTCGTCACAAAAATTTCTATAACATTAATCGTACAAATAACTAAAACAACTTGCTTATTCTGTAAGCTTTCCAGAAAGCTATAAAAGTCAATTTTAAAATACATAATTCGTGCCAAGGCATGTGTTTGAATCGGCGCGGGGAGAGAAAGGGTCATTTGTATTTGTATGAAATAAAATGCATAAAAAAATGTACATCAAATTTTATTACAAATTTTACACATCTTGTTCAAAATGAGCCCCTCGATTACGAATGCAGGTTCGAATTCTCTTCCTAACTTCGGTTTTCGTCACTCTTGATGTGAACGTTGTTCTCATCTGTTGCGCCGCGTTTATTATTCGCTGTCGAAGTTCTTCGACTGAATTTATTGGGGTCACATAAACTAATGCCTTCATATGACCCCAAACGTAAAAATCAAGTGGTGTGATATCAGGGCTTCGTGCTGGCCACGGAATTGGCCCTCCCCTCCCAATCCATCGGTTTGGATATCTCTCGTCTAGCCACTGTAGGACAGTAATCCGGTAATGTGCTGGGCAACCATCATGTTGAAACATGAGGTTGTTTTTTATTTCTTCGGGAACATCCGCCAACAAATCGTCTAGGTTGTTTCTCAAAAACTCCTCGTAATTTTCGCCGTTCAAATTTTGGGGCAAGAAATGAGGGCCCACCAAATAATTATCAACGACACCCATCCATACGTTCAGGGAAAATCTCATTTGCGACGCAGTTTCTTTTAGTTTTTTTGGATTCCTGCCTGCTTTAGGTGCCCAAAAATGTAAGTTATGGTAATTCGTTATTCCATCCCGGTCAAACTTTGACTCGTCAGTCCACAAAATATTTCTTAGGAAATGTTCCTGGTCAGCGTCAGCGTTTAACATAAACCGAGAAAATTCGAGTCATCTGGCAGGATCTCCCTCGTGCAATGTTTGAACAGGTTGATAATGGTACGGGTGTCTACCTGATAGATGTACTACCGACCACACTTTCCACTGGGACATACCGAGCTGTCTTGCAACAATGTTCGTTGAGATGTTTGGGTCATCAATAAAACACTGAAGAATGGTGTCTTCTTCGTCAGCCGTGTACCGTCGAGGTCTGCCAGCGTTGAATTGTGCTCTTTGAACACTGCCAGTTTCAGACAATCGTCGATAGGTGCTCCCGAAAACAGTAACGTGGGGAAGTCGACGATCGGGAAAGCGGCGTTGGTATTCTCGCCGAGCCGCAGCCGCGTTTCCATCGGCAAAACCATAACAAAACATTATGTCTGCGTATTCGTTATTAGGATACGAAGCCATGTTATCCGAAATAACAATGATAACAAAAAGAATATCAAGAGAAACAAGAATTAACAATAATGATCGATAACAAATTAACGGGATGAGAGATTGGTAGCAAGATAACAACACACGTGCTTGCGCGGCGGAGAGTCAAAACTTACTAAGGAAGGCGACGCGAGCGCAGCAGACGCCGTGTACTCCCCCGCCCGCACACCCCGCCCTCACACCCCGCCCCATCGCGAAGAATTTCGCCAGGAAAATCGGTTGTTTTAGCGAGGATCATAAACTAAAAACACAGATAATTTCTCTCCCCGCGCCGGTTCAAACACATGCCATGCCACGAATTATGTATTTTAAAATTGACTTTTATACCTTTCTGGAAAGCTTACAGGATAAGCAAGTTGTTTTAGTTATTTGTACGATTAATGTCATAGAATTTTTTGTGACGAGACAACATTTTTGAAGCGTAAAATGAAAATATTGGTAAGATATTATTCTTATATCGCTCATTATTTTCATTATTTTGTTAAATTAAGTAGTTTTAATTATGTCCATAGCTTAATTGAAGTGCCAGCTACAACGTCATTTTTAATGGTACCCATTCAAATATGTGGTTTTTTTTTAATTTGGAATGAAATGTCAAATTTTGGGTAAATATCGAAAAACCCTTAAAATTCTAATATCTCGAAAACTATTGCATTTCGGCCATACATATAGGGGGTTCAATTTGTTGCATTTTGGTCCCCTTATCAGCCCCTGCCGGATATACGTCGAATTACCAGTAACCCTGTATACAAAACGACGTGAATATTTACTTTGAAAAGTATCATATTACTTTAATTAGGAATAATAGTCCTGCAGACCGTATTTCAGCCATGGCGGCCAATCGCAACGGAGGCCTTCGGCGCGGGAGATATTATAGTTCACAAGTGTGTGCGCAGACACACGTGCACACTCTCTTCCCTCACTCTCATAGTGCGATGGGACCGCACGCAATTTTACACGACCGGAGAGAGATCAGGCGCAGGACTAACGGCTTAACGTGCTTTCCGAGGCACGGGAGTATCACACCAACTTCCAATCTCCGAGCTGTTACTAAGAAATTCCTAAAGGAAAAATCCAATAACACTACCCGACCTGGGAATCGAATCCAGGACCCCATGCTTACGACCACAAGACCAACCCCAGTTATTACTTTAATTATTGTGAATGTGAGAACTATGAGGGTATTTTTTTTAATTTTTTCCTTTCTAAGAATTCTCAGTAAGTTTTAATGATGATCTGGCAGTTTGAATACTTTAAGCGGCGGGCGTAATATAATATGTCCTTTCTTTGATATTGTTTGTCGAGTCGTTGAGCTGCTTATGTTTTGAGTTGAGCTACACGATTACTGACAGATGCTTGCACTGACTGGACTTTCTTTACTCAAAATACCATTTCAGACACTAGTCTACATGATCTGACCAAGACTATGTCTGGACTTTATAAGAGACTGAGTTTGTTTCGCCATTTCTTCTCCGGGTAGTCATCGAGTAAATGTAGCTTTAGTATATTTTTTTTATGACCTGTACAAGTAATTCCGTTATCCGACTTACAGAATAAACAATTGAATTTATTTTCATTACATTTGCCGGTTCTCTCACGATGTTTTCCAGAAAGTTAGTTCCTAGATAAGTAGTAGGCAACACAAAAAAGTGGTATTCAATAAAAAAAATCCTAGGAATGGCACCACGTATTTATAATAAATTACCTAATGCTTTGTTAAGTATTAAAGATGTCAATGTAAATGTAAGAAGCAACTCAATAATCTACTGATAAGTAAGACATACGAGTACTACACTTTAAATGAATACCTGTCAGATGGAAATTTGTGTGTATAATATAAATATAATTATGGTGAATACTTTATTTTTAATTTGTTTATTCTTAATTATGTGTTGACTTGGTTTTGTAATTTATGAAATTGAAATTGTATAACTTTAATGATGAATTTTGCACGCCTGAATTGGTAAAACACAGTGGACTGCGCATTCACTTGACATCATGGAAGTGATTATGTACCGTGTTGAGCAATTTTGAATTTGTATTTGAATTTGAATTTCCGTCACCGTTTTGAGAGCAATGGTGATTCGAAATAAATTACACAAAGTGTTAGCATATGTGTCGTAGTAAAATTGTAACTTCAACTCTTCACAATGAAGAGTTGAAGTTACAAGAAGGTTGTCGGATTTTGTGGACATTATATCCATTCTGATTGGTAACAGTAGTAATGAAAATCATGTCATTTGGTTTAATAAATAGGTTTTTTATTTTTAGTTATTTTAGTTTTCTTTTCTTTTCAAGAGATTATTTTTAATTTTCTGAATATGAGAACTTTGTAGGCGTGTAGACTCCTGCGATTTGCAGACCATTTTCTATTCTGTTATGTACCTAGTACTTGTTGACAGACCTACACTGGCCTCCAATACCTATTAACACTGTAATTTCAAAACATTGTAAAAGCCAACTATTATACAACCTGTTTTTTTTTTGATATCCCATAACTCTAGGGTTATATTCTGTAGATAAAAATAATACTAAAACTCCTAGAATAGGTGGTCCAAAAATGCATCGTTTCGGAGATATCATCAATCATAATTAAATTAGGTCAAAAATTATCACCAGTATGACGAATCTTTACTTTTGCGAGGTTGCCAAACTTCGCAGTAGTGTAGTAAAATAAATAGTAAAATAAAATACGAGTATGTAGGTATGTTGGTATCGGGGCTTCCCGGCGGCAGCTAGTGAAGGGAAAGCTACCTTGTCGACGTTGTCATATTTCACGTAAGGATGTTTTACATTAATAATCGTGACTTTGCCGAATTATTTTGTATGAAAAATGAAAAAAAAAATAACGAAGGATTGGAACATAACTCATATGCCAGTTGATTCTTTGATATGGCCTCAATCATACCCTAGAATTATGGGATATCAAAAACACGTTGTATATTAGAGTAACCATGCATATTTACTGATAAATACATAGTTATGACGATGGAAGGAAAACCGCAAATTTATAACCTTCTCCGATACACTCTGGGTACTTAGTAGAGGAATTGCTAAATAACATTATGATGGATTGATGCAATGGACATACACTGTACATTGTCCATCGATCCATCGCATCTATCCTAACAACATAGTATACTAATTTATTTATTTATTTAATTTACACGGCTTAAAAATACAATTACATAAATCAAAGCACATACAAACATAACACATACACTAATAACACCAACTAAGTACTATTGTTTAAAAAAAAAAATTAGCACATAACCATTAAATTGGCAAATTTATTGGCGAACAGATGGAAGTCCGGGTTGGCTTCCACGAACTTATTTAGTGCGGTCAACACGCGCGGTACGGGAGACGCAGCACGGGCTGCTGTCCGACACGAAGGTACGCCTAGCAGTCGATGTCTTCTGCCACGGAGATAATTATTCGGTGTATAGAGTCGAATCAGCTCATTATGGATGTCAGGCGCATCCGTCATACCCTTCCACACTTTGAGCATAACGCCTACCTGGCCACGTGCCCTTCTGGTCTTCAGCATATGATATCCCAGACATCCTAAGAGGAACTTGGTAGGATAGAGATACGGATAGCACCCCAGAGTTCTTCTGTAAAGAAAACGCAGGAATGCTTTTTGCACTTTCTCTAGAAGAAGTGCATATTTTGCTTCGTGCGGATTCCATACAGAAGAACTAGCTTCTAGCTTGGTTCGGACAAGTGTACTGTATAAGAGCCTTATTAAATGCTCGTTGCGAAAATCACAGGCATTCCAGAGAACAAACCCTAGCCTTTTAAAAGATTCTAATAATATTATAAAGAGGTCTGTAGAATATACTTAATATTATAAAGAGGTAGTGAGTTTGGATATAGGAGGTTATGTTCGGAACTACTGATCCGATTCCGAAAATTCTTTCACTAATAGGAAGCAAAGTCAATATAATTTCAGGCTTCAACTAAGTACCTGATTCTCCACGGCTTTAAAACCTTGAGGTTTTGTATCACATAGCCTTCACAAGACGTGGTGATAGCAATTGGAGCACAGCCCTTACGTTGTATGGTTGTCATGAGTCGGAAGAAAGTCCCGTTGGCGGAGCAGCGAACAGCCAGGGGGCCTAAAATGGATGGATAGATGGATGGATGGATGGATGGATGGGTTCTGGCTTTGGCAGAATCATAATTAATATGATCTGCGTACAATTCATATCCCGCAATTCATCTGTTTGACAGTTTTGTATGGAGTTTCGTAAAATGGTCCACAAATTATGAATTGCTTTATTGAAGTCTAATGTCAAATAGCAGCTGTCAAACAGATGAATTACGGGATGTATCAATTGTACGCAGATCATATTACGATTCTGGCAAAGCGTCCATTTTAGGCCCTCATATCGGTGGGCGTATGATCTATAAATCGCAGTAGGTAAGACTAAGTCTCGCACAGATCAGGGAAGCAGGGCACAAGAGGGAGGAGGCTTACTCAGCAGTGGCTGGAAGAAGGCTGCTGATGATGATAATGATGAAGACTAAGACTTGGACGAGACTCGCACATACCAGGGAAGCATGCCACAAAAGGAGCTAGTACTCAGCAGTGATTATTAGTAGTTTGATTTATTTTGAAAATTTTAGAGATCTTGGTTATTGTCAGAAACGATACAACATGAGGTTTCATCATCACCATCTTTGGCAGCCTTGTTCAATGCACTACTAAGTATAGGCCTCCTTTCTTTTGTGCCATGCTTCTCTGGTCTGTGCGAGTCTCCTCCCGAGGCCGTCGATCTGCCAACGCTCCTTCTACCGTCTCTCGGCAACCATTCCGTTATGCTCTGCTCCACCTGCCATCACAACTTCACCAATATGAGGTTTACGATGGCAGAATCGCATTCAGGTTTATATACTCTTACTATAAAGGTATTCCGTTTGATGCCGGACGTAAAGCATAGCACCATCCCATTTCTTCCCGTGGGTGTCGTAAAAGGCGACTAAGGGACTTACTAGAGAATGGGCAGCAGCGTTCGATCGTTGCAATCGGCAACCCGCCTGCCAAGCGTGGCGATTATGGCAAATCCCCTCCTTTATGGGGGAGACGTCCACTGCTGGACATAGGTTTAGCAGTGGACGTCTTTCGGCTGAAATGATGATGATGAATGATGACTATAAAGGTGGACGTGTTATAAATAGCAGGGAAAACGAACGCTGGTAGAGAGTTAAACATTTTGGCTGTGCGCAAAATGATGGTTAGGGAGAAAAGCTTCAGTAATCCCAGATAATAGGTAATTCTCACCTTTAATTTCTCAGCAGAATGTAGGTACATAAGCTCTTGCATAACACTGATACACACGTCATCCGGTGACTATCCGATAACAAGTTTGGCTCATAGAACATCAAGATCTTAATCGGGATGTGTAGTTAAACAACAGTTTAGATTTATGAAAGATTCACAATCACTTTAACGAGAACATAATTATTATAGTTACGGCTTTGACACGGTACTAGCATGTTATTCTTAAAGTAATCAATTCGCGGAGTTTTAGGCACCTGTCCCACGGCCGCCGCCGACGAGGAAGGGACTAGCTGTCAACAATTTTCTCGCTCAAAAAACGTACAAAAGATTGTAGGTCGTGAGTAAGTGAAAGAGCTATAGGTTTGTATATTAAGGCGACGATAACCGACTTTTAATGATTTTATACTGAAGATCACGTCTAAACGGGTAGTGTTAATGATTTGAAAAAAATATATGATAAATTAAAGCATTTTCTCAATAATTTAATTTGTGAATATTTTAGATTATGTTTTTAATACATAGTGAAATTAATTTGTAAAGTTATGTGTAACGCGGATAAGAAACTGAGAATGGCGCAAAATCTACCAAGCGTATTTTTCTAAAACCTTCACCAATTTAAAGATAATTTAATTATTGATTTTTTAGTATACGCGTTTTATTAAAATACCTTTTGACATGTGTATAATAAATTAATAATGCGTCAAATTGGGGACAGTGCTCCTGGATGGGCGAGTCCTATTACTGGCTGAACGTACGAGGCGTTTCGTGAGCTCCGTACAGAACACGCAAGGTAACTACTCAAGGTCACTGGCATATATCTCCGTCTTAATAGTTCATCACTGACTGTTCACACCGGCGCCGGCAGTACACGTCTGTCGCAACTACAAGAGCTATCGAATAGATTAATCGCTCGTCGCTGTCGCGCGCTAGCTGCTCTTTGCTCGCCAACTTGTTTTAGTTGCTAGCTCTACTCGCCTCTCGTTAATCACCGGTGGCGGCGGGGGACAGGTGCCTGACTGTTTAATGAAGATGATAGAATAAAACGAACACTATACTATACTGTTTAGGGTTTACTTCTGTCAAGAAGAATACAAAATTCCAAATTTATTTAACGATTGTCAACAGATATCTTAAACTGTTCCTCCGTCCCAATTTCACATAAATTTCACTCGTTTACACCGATTCCGTTTCTGCAAAAAACGATCTCCAAAACTCACGGTAGCAAAAAACACTTTAATGCTTTAAAACTTCAGGTACATTTTACAGTACAATTCCCTGGTATATTATATCGTGCACTAAGAAAATACGCGTCAGATGAGGCATTATCTTGACACTGACTGACACTATCAGAATGAAGGCACTTCGTGTAGCGTGATCATCTGTGGTTTGAAATGTGTTAGTGTACCTACCTAGTGGTAGTAATTAATTATTTTAAAACTATAGTGCCTCGTTGTTCTGTAGTCGCAAACACTATTGTTGGGCAAGAGCTCCTGGGTTCCATTCCCAGTTCGGGCAGTGTCATTGGGTTTTTCCATTTGGGATTCGTTCCCAATTAAATGGGACTTAAACGGGACTGGCGAAATGTGGTGTACTATTAGTACTATATAGGTACAACTCTGCCTATGCCCAGGGCTGGGCAAAATACATAAATACAAATTACAAAATACAGTATCGCAAGTAATTAAAATACAAGTTATTAATATAAGTACAACTCTGCCTATGCCCAGGGCTGGGCAAAATACATGCTTTGCTTTAATTGAAATACAAATTACAAAATACAGTATCGCAAGTAATTAAAATACAAAATATCGGGCTGGGCAAAATACATGCTTTGCTATAATTGAAATACAAATTACAAAGTACCTACAGTATCGCAAGTAATTAAAATACAAAATATCTTTATGTAAGGTATTCGAAATATAAAATACAAAATACAGTATTTTAGCTACTTTTAATTGAAATACAAAATACAAATTACATATTAAAAAATAAGTAATCTAGACCAGCATGGGTTGGAAAGTAGAGAAAAACAAGATTAATTAATCAGTAAAATTAGAGTTTCCTTTCATGAACACTAGATTTTTAAATGTACTGTCAGACAAACAGCCTCTTGTTGGAGAGTGAATAAAACCTGCTAAAGAAAACAATTTTTCTACAGGTTCTGATGAGCACAAACTTGTGATAGATTGTATGAACACATTTTTTATATTTGGATAGCGCAAAATTAAAAGCTCTTTGCTTCTATCATTTAGGAAGCTGACCAATTCTAAAGGCTTCTACATACCGGGGCGACTTGTCGCGCGACGCGACACGACACAAAGGCACCGCTCGTCCCGCGACACGCGGGGCCTTTGTGCCGTGTCGCGCTGGTATGTAGAAGCCTTAACTCCATTTTAGATGTCTGTGGTTGATCAATGTCTCTGTTGTCAAAAGCAATAAAATCATCATCTTGTAAATGTATTTTAATGTTAAAATGTATTTTGAAGCCTCAAGTATATGAAATACTAATTAGAAAATACTTCGTCGTCAGGTATTTGAAATACAAATACCAAATACGTATTTGTATTTCAATTATTATTACGTATTTTAATTACAAGTAATTTAAATACTGCCCAACCCTGCCTATGCCCTTCGGAGATTACAGGCGTGACCTTATGTTATTCTATGTATATCTAGTAAATAATGTGAAGTCTTGTTTAATTTAACATAGAAATAGGCCAAGAAGTGGGTGTGCTTTTACAGCAGTGGTGGCCCATTGCAGTGGTTGCAGCTCCGACTTACAAGTCGGGCCAAGGAGGTCGCAGTTTTACAGATAGGCAGACATGTAATATATTTATTGCTCTGAAAATGATTAAGAAAAATATGGTGAGGAATATCCGTGAAGTAAAAATTCGAAGACATCTGTGACATTCAACAACCCACACTGGGCCCGCTTGGTAGATTAGGGTGGACTCACTCTCACAGAGAGGAGGCCTGTGTCCCAGCAGTGGGCACATTATGAACTGACTATGATAGGTTTAAAATATGATGTTGTTGTACCTATCGCGACAAAGGAATGAGAGAGCTGTAATACCAACTTTGCGTGATCTAGAAATTGTATTAAAGCCTTGAGAATTAACTGGTTATATCATTAATTTACTGCTTATTATCTGGTGATTTTTTTTACTCATTTATAGACGAATGAAGTGCCTAATGACAGATGATGGATCAATTATACTTGACTACTTGATTGCAGTTAATAAACTCAGTTTAGCGTGTAGCGTTGCTCGCGTGTATTTATGAATAATAAAAAAATACAAGGAAAGAACGGTCTCCTCACATTGACCAAGACCGTCCAACAATTAGTAGGTTTAAAAGCTATCTTAGCTGTCTCAGTTAATGTAGCAAACGATTTCCGAGTCAAATCAAATCAAATCAAAAATATTTTTATTTCACATAAGCCTACATGGGCACTTATGAAACGTCAGAAGCTAGGTGCACCGTTCCAATTGGTCGTTTCCTATGGAGAAGAGCCGGCAAGAAACTCCACGGTTACTCTTTAAAAAAAATAAAATTGGCTTTTACAATGTTTTCAAATTACAGTGTTAATAGGTATGAGAGGACAGCGTAGGCCCGTCAAAAGTACCTGGTACTTAATAAAATAGAAAATGTTCTACAGATCTACAGTCTATTAAGCATACAACGTCCTCACATTGACAAAAAAAACAATATAAAATATGATTAAAATAATAAAAGTTGGAACCTTGTTGAAATTTAAATTGTAGGTATAATAATGTCAAATAAGAAAAACATTATGTCAGTGAAGTTTGTAATAAAAGATACAATTAAATTTAAAAAGAACTTCGTAATTTGGGAGCAGTTAATAGACATTTACATAGTTTTGCCGGTAATGAGGTACCAAGGAAGCCACATGTACAGAAGGAATTAATGCCAAACTTCCTTGTCTTCAACGTAGTCCTTAATCTTATAATATGCTTTTTTGATAAGGCTACGTTTAATGTGCGTTTTGAATTTTTCATCACTAAGTTCTGTAACCGATTGTGGCAACTTGTTATAAAAGCGGATACTGCTTACAAGAAATGACTTGCTTGTTTTAGTTAATCTAAATTTGGGTATCACAATTTCATGTTTACTACGTGTATTTATATTATGGAAATCACTTCTTATTTTGAAAAATCCTAAGTTTTTGCGAACATATAAAATACTTTCTAAGATATAAAGAGAAGGCAGAGTTAGTACCTACATCAATTTCTTTGAATTTGTTTCTAAGGGACTCACGAGGATCCATTCCATAGATCGCGCGGATTGCCCTCTTTTGTAAAATGAAAATTGAATCTACGTCGGCTGCCGATCCCTACAGCAGAACGTCATAAGAAGTCGCCACGACTTTTAGTGGCCAGCTAGTTACTCCAATTTACAAAACTGGCCTAGATAACACTGACCTACTGAAGAGCAAAGCGATGAAAAGGAATAAGCATTGACAATTTATACCAAAGAAGTTATTCCAACAAGAAGTGTTGGTTACTATGGTAAGAATTTATTCCAACAAGAAATGTTGGTCTTTCGGCATCGAGATAGGCAGATGATATTGTTGCCATCGCGGGTAGACCCTGGATGAGGCTGTCACAGGAGTGTGGGGATTGGCACCAGAAAAGAAAGGCGTATGCCCAGCAGTGGGTGAAGTTGAGCTTAGATGATAATTATGATGATCTATCTATACAATCGACAAACAGAAATACAGAATAATTATACTAAAACATCACGCAACCTTAAAGTAAGGATATCGGAAGAACACACGGGTTTTCTGTCTAAAGACCCAAGTAAATATAGGATCCATAAAGATATCCTCACGTAAAGAACAAAAAAACAAAAGCTACTTACTACTGGCATGACTTGCACAGTTCGAGCAGCATCTTGAGTGGTTCACATAGTGTCTGCAGGTATCGATGTCGACGCTGGTCATAGAGGCACGTGCTATGATGTCACTCTTATAGAACGGTGCAGTCCTGGAACAAGAGAGGGATATGGTTAGAGAAGAATGTATAAGGGAAGTTGATGGGTGAGATTGTAGCGGCATCAACATCGACTGTTCAGTATATCACAACGGATGTGTCCGAGAGGGTAGGCAGAAATGTAGGTAGTATGTACCCACGTTTGGCTAATCCTATTTTAATCACATGTAATAGAGGATAATCTCGCTAGTGCCATTAACAAGACACAAATCCAAACTCTGGGTTCTAACAAAGAATTTCAATATGGAAAAACTCAATAAACGCTTCGCCCGACCTGTGGGATCGAACGCTATTATAATATCAAAAAAGGTTCAAAGGTAAGTCATCGCCAAAACTTTTGAAAATGTGCAAATACTTCCCATACCGGTTTGGTTAATGAGTGTAATTTGGTGATCACAGTGATATTTTATCATTGGACAGGCAGTGTGCCCAGTAGAATTTCCCATCGGAACATCTTCCATATAAATTTTCGTCCTCTACTCCCTCCCCCCCCCCTTCCCTCCTCTCCCTCTCTCTGGTCTCTCCTTTATAGGGGGCGAATTTTCAAAATTCCTTCCTTAGTGCTCACTTTCGCTATTTAAGGAACTCGTGTGCAAAATTTGATCCTTCTAGACCCTGTGGTTTAGGCTGGTGTGGTCTGTCGGTGAGTGAATGAATGAATTTACGTTTACTGACCGAGCGACCGTAGCGTCTCTGCTTCAAGTCCGGCAAAATTTTATTTCCTCTGTCAGTTTGCTGCTACTCCTCTACAGGTCGTATTTTACAACCGATCTGGACGAAACTTGGCATACAGATGTCACGACTCTATAGTTTTTTTTTTCGTCGGGGGTTTTTTTATTGGAGGGGTACTTCCTCCAAACGGGCAAAGAGGAAGTGTTATTGGTTCTTCAGTCGCGAACCTTAAAACTAGGTATTGTGTGCTAGCAATTTGGTAAATGAACCAGTAAGTACCATTGAGTTTGGGATCTTACGCCATTATCAAAATTTACGAAGACAATTTGATCGGTAGGTAACATAATTATCGGCACTACATGCTCGGGCCCAAACACAACATTAAAAATACCCCTTTTATTTTAATTTCTTGATTCAACCGAGTGATATTTTTCTTCCCCTCTCATATCGGCACGATCTATCCAAGAACAATCTCTATGAAAACTTCATGGAAATTTTTCTATCAGAATCGCTTTGCACTATTGCATCGCGCCTGTCTGCGGCAGCCTGCAGCCTGTAGCATAATAATGCTGATGCCGTGCCAACAAATGTAGCAAATCAGAATGGTAATCGCTGACTGTCCCGGGAGCGTCGTACGTGGGTACATTTACATATTACCAGTCGTTGTTGTTGTGTTCCCCCAACCACTTCCAACTGTGGTCTTAACAAAGGTATCCTCATTAAATTTACGTTCAGTAGATACACTGGCTACCTTATACTTTAACCCACTGTTACATCCTATTCCCTTAAGGTGTTCAACCTTGTTGATCACAGAAGTGTGTCAGTAAAGTCTCATTAGAATACAATAGCATAGTTATGGCGCGGTATTCAGAACAATCTGGTCGGCGTCTCGTTACAGAACATTATCTGCCACTTGGGACTAGATACATAAAATTAATGTAATCTGTTGATGTTGATGAATGCTGGAGATTTAGGACACCATTCAAATTCAAGTCATTTATTCAAATTAGGCTTAGACACAGAACTTCTCGAACGTCAAAATTCCATCAGACAGTCCCGCAAAATGCCCGCTCGTCACCATTTTCTACTGCTGGGAAGAAGAAGTGGCGCAACAAACTTCCCAGCAGCACAATATTATGCAAAATAATGTAATTAATTTAATTATTTGCCACATGGCAGCTAGCACACGGCTTGATATACCAACAAAAAACATTGAAAACTATCTCAAGCAGAAACATGTAGCTATATATAGCTGTAACTCGAAGTCACAGCTGTAAAACTAGGACCAACAAAGTAAAATAAATAAACAGGTAATTACTACTAACAATAACAAAACCATGGTGAGCAAGATGACCAGTCACCACAAGCACGTTCACGAGCATAACGCAAAGATCAGCCATCACCCCCATGCCATATTGAGGGAAGATGGAGGCAACCCGACCCCAGACGCTATCGCAAGTAGTGACGCATGACAAACTTGCTGCCGAGGTCGCTAGCTAACCACATATTGCAATACAACTCATAAAACATTGTAATGAGTTATTATTTTTGTTGAAAGATGACTGATTTTATTTGAAATGGCACCACAAACATAATTTTTGAAATTTTGTTTTGACATGTGTATTTTTTATTTTGGCACTTCTATTTTTTAAAGTAGCTCAATTTATTTATTCTGTATATTCAATGTTGCGATTAGTATCTAATTATAATAATGATCACACCGAATTGGGTTAATTATAACCCAATTAGGTGTGAAAATTGTATTAACAATGTACCTTTTATACCTGTAGGTACTCGTAACACCTTTTACGCGCTATTGAACGCAAATTAATATTTGATTTCATTTAAGATTATGTCATTAATACATGAAAATAAAATAAATTGACATTTAAGGTCAAATAAAATAAACACTTATTTAAACTCATAAACCTGTCAGTATGTAAGCTAATTCTGGAGAAAGAACCTAAACATTGTCTTGAGTTAAGTCACAGCGACCCACTTTTCTTATCGTTTAAGTAGTCGTTGATGCCTTTGAACAAAAGCTAGATTTTACTTTAAATAACGCAATAAAAGGCAAATCTAGCAATGAAGAGGGTTGCTTGTTATAAAAGGTTATACCAAGTCCAACCAATGAGTTATGAACTTTATGAAGCTGGTGAAATGGAGCACGTAATTTGTCCTTATTTCTGGTGTTAATATTGTGAATATCACGTCACACATTGCAGTGGGTGTCAAAATCTACGGTGGTTGATCGATAGTTATTCTTCCGTACCGATAATAGAAACGTTTGTTCCGAAATAATAAATAAATTTTAGTTAGTTTTAGGATTCTGAAGGTATTTTTATTTATTTATTTAACCATTTATAGACACACTCCCCCCCTCCCGTTACACCCGTTTACACTTATATTTATAAACATACAAGAAGAAAGGAACAGAAAAATACGTACAAAGGTGATGCTTATTTCGAAAGAAATCTCTTCCAGCATACCTGCGATAGGAAAGTCGATAAAGAGATGTAGACACCGTGTGTTATTTTTAACTTTATTTTGCAGAGATTATACCTACATTAACATTAACCGTCTCTTTTCCAACACCTCAAACATCTCCTACCTATCTATGTAATTAGGATTAATTAATATATTATTAAAATCACAACCCATTTATACAAAGTTACAAACAACACTCGACATCAGAATGATCACTATGTAAGTACTACCTTCCGTTCATATAATAATACATGTATATAATAATAGTAGCCTATTTAATACGTATATTTATATACAAAATGTAGCTACATGACCATTTTAGAGGCCATTATGAAACCCATATGATTTTATAATGGGCCACTTACGGGATCATCTCCAAAAGATCGGAAAGGCGTCAGGTCGTTGAGCTCCCTAAAATAGGATTCAGCTACTGCATTATTATCAGCCATTCTTGGTCAGTCGTCCGATTCAAGATAAAGATTAACATAACATATAACATCACACCTTGTTTCTCCATAGGGTAGGGCAGAGGTGTACCTAATAGTACACCCACATTCCGCCAGTTATGTTTCAGTCCCATGTTATATGGGGCGAGCCAATTGCCATCAACCGGGCAAAAATCCAGATTGCAGGCTGCTACTGAGAAAATTCATTCAGAAAAACACGTTTTCACAAAAAAACCAACCGACTTCCAAAAAAAACACTACATATTTAATTTCGGAAGTCGGTGGCAAAAAACTAAAATACAGATCCAAAGTCACCGACGTTTTTATTTTTCACTTTTTTGTGAGTCAGTTTGTAATTTATCTAAGTTATAATTGCCCAATGCCAACTGCTCACCTTTTACAAAATATTGCTTTTCCCAATGCTGAGGAGTTCTCCTGGTAAGAACCATCAGCTCCACTTCACCATATGCATTGTGACGAGCATATATTGCTTAGCAACCATATTAAAGTACCTAATCGAATCGCAACCCGTGATATACTTATTATTAAGTAGTTCAGGTGGCTATCTGTGGTCTTCATGATCAGTTCCAGTTCACCAAATGGTGTTTCCTGGGAGCAAATGCACCAGTTACTTATACTATACAAAGTACCTAAATCGCTATAGGTGTGCCAATAAAATTTGAGGATTTTCCTCCATTTCCATGGGATCCCCTCATCAGATTCTGACTTGGTTACAATGGAATTACCTCAAGAGCAGTATTCTTTTAAACAAAAACAGGAATATAGACGAAAATAAATAACCCCCTCTTTTTTGGAAGTCGTTTAATAACCCAATAACACTTTGCCGACAGTTATGAGTCCTGTGTTATAGAGGGCGAGCCTATTGCCAACAACCGAGTACACATTCGGACACCGTGTTGCTACTGAGAAATGCCTGATGGGAAAACCCAATAACACTTTGCCCGACCTGGGAATCGAACCTAGGACCTCATACTCATCAGTAACGCTTGCGACCATTAGACCAACGAGGATTTCTGATGAAGACTAACAAGAAGAATAACGCTATAAATATGTATTTTGATAACGGTTCATGAATGAAAATTTCTGATTTTGTGGAGGTACATAAAACTATGGATCATGAAATGAAAATCTGTCCAGATAGCATAATTATTATGTTCTAACAATGTAACAACGAATGTACTACGATGAAGTCAGAGACTCGCCATACAATAAAACAGTCGTGAGAAAACACTTGATGATAATAAACCTGGTGTTTTACAAATCTACTATCACAAAGTCAGAACGCATTTTCTCAAGAACCCAGTACAATATACGTTGTATCACACCTTCCATACACTCTAGAACAGATCATAATGTAGTTCTATATTTATAGCCATAATAACTTGTAGTTTATCTCATTACAATATGCATTGTGTGCCAACCTCAAGCCGTGACACACATTTGCAAGATAATCAGTTCACACACAGTAAGCTGTGATCTGGTGAAGAAAACAAGGTGTTAAGCCGCTCTAGTTTGATAGGAATTTTCCCAAGTTCCATACGCCGAGATTCTTTCTCAATCTGCCGAACGTTTTCCCAACTATGTTGCGGTCTAACCTAACTGGGTGCAGTTGAATACCTGTATTTTACATACTTTGAAACGCTGAAACATAACTGTTGAAATGTGGGTGTACTATAGATACACCAGCCTCTGTCTAACTCTTCGGGGAAGACAAGCGTAATGTTATGTTATGAAAAGTGTTTACAGTTGGAGAAGCTGCTGACGCTGTCGATGTAGCGGAGTTCTGGTCGAAGCTCATTCATCATCATCAGCCCATAGCAGTCCACTGCTGGACATAGGCCTCTCCAATTGCACGCCATTCAGCTCGATTCTTGGCAACTCTCATCCAGCTGCCATCAGCCACCCTGCGAAGATCGTCGCTCCACCTAGCCTGAGGGCGTCCTACCTTACGTTTGCCGATTCGCGGTCTCCACTCAAGAACACGTCTACCCCAACGGTCATCGGTTCTACGGCTAATATGGCCGGCCCATTGCCACTTCAGCTTGCTTATTCTGTGGGCTATGTCGACAACTTTGATTCGACGAAGCTCATTGAAACTTCAATACTATTGTAATTATCGACACGACAAGGAAGGAGTTGAAGATGCAAATTTACTATTTATTTAATTATTAGAATACTGTGTATTATGTACACCATAAAAATTACAGTTGAAGGAAGCATAAACAACAGGAACTTATTTATTAACTAGGTAGCAAGGGCGGCTTGCTACCTAATTAATAAATAAGGTCCTGTCTGATGGGTTTTACAAATATAAATTCATCCCTGAAGGGGTTTAATAGGGATGAAACCCTATTTAACCCCTTTAGGTATGAATTTTCAAATATCCTTCCTTAGTGGTCATATTCGTAATTTATGAAACTCCTGCGCAAAATTTCATGGCGTTAAGCTGCGCGTTGTCTGTCAGTGAATGAAGGTAGGTATTTTTAAGATTTTTATTAAGTAAATACAAGTTCCTGAGTAACAATTTAAGTAAAGCATGATACTCCTATCCTTCACTCGAAAAAAACAGCCGCTGTTTCAAAGCCACATAGATTAGGTACTATTCAACATAAATATAAGCAACATAATTTTTTTAAGTTTTTATTTCCTAAAAGGAATATTAATGGACACACTGCGCCATCTGTCTGTCAACTCAAAAGTAAAAACTACCGTTCAGCTTAATCAATGAGATTTACTACTGATAGAAGCCTAGGCAATTACAAATCCTGCTGACACCCATATTGGCATAGCGCTTAGATATTCAGACTTACATAAACCATTTGATAACCTGACACTTAAGATTGATGTTGTTGACAAAGAGATAGCGAGCTAAAAATATTAGCGCTATCGAACGTCAGAGATTAAGGTACCTGTCCCACCACCCACGAGGAAGTGACTAGCTATCAGCGATTTTCTCGCTCAAGAAACACAAAAGATTGTAGGTCCCGTGTAAGTAATAAGAAACACATGTAATTAACAGTTGATTGCTGACTGTTAAGACGCAGATATATGCCAGTGACCTTGAGTGGTTAGCTTGCGTGTTCAGTACTGAGCTCACGTAACGCGTCGTACGTTCAGCCAGTAATAGGACTCGCCCATCACGGAGCGCTGTCCCCAATTTGACGCATTACTAATTTATTATACACAAAAAAAGGTATTTTAATAAAACGCGTATACTAAAAGATAAATAATTAAATTATCTTTAAATTGGTAAAGGTTTCAGAAAAATACGCTTGGTAGATTTTGCGCCATTCTCAGTTTTTTATCCGCGTTAGAAATAACTTTACAAATTAGTTTCACTGTGTAATATAAACATAATCTAAAATATTCACATATTAAGTTATTGAAAAAATGCTCTAATTTAACATAATGTTTTTTTCAAATCATTATAACTACTCGTTTAAGGCTTCTACGTACCGGCGCGACTTGTCGCGCGACGCGACATGGCACAAAGGCCCCGCGTGTCGTGGGACGAGCGGTGCCTTTGTGTCGCGTCGCGTCGCGCGACAAGTCGCCCCGGTATATGTAGAAGCCTTTAGACGTGATCTTCAGTATAAAATCATTAAAAGTCGGTTATCGTCGCCTTAACACCACCGGCGAGTACTCGTTTGTCGCAATGACAAGAGCCATCAAAAATAGGTACTCGCTCGACGACGCTCGCATTGCGGGCAGAACACTCGCTCGGAGACTGACGCTCGGTACAGTCACGAGCACCAATATGTATACACTCAGCAACTTTTAAAAGTGATTTCCTCCAACTAAATTGATTGAAATGTTATTTTAATACGAACATAGTATTTTGGAACCCAAACTATTGTGTAATAGATCTTTTCTCAAACTTGCAATCGTTATCCCACGAGAAAATCGGTTTTGAATTCTGCTAAGCGTTTACATATTAGTGCTCATGACTGTACATACGAGCAATTACTCGCTGGTCTGCACCAACGAGAGTATGTATGAGCAGTGGTGGCCCAGTGAAAACGACCGCGATTTCCGAGTTGTACGTCGTAGGGTCGAACCCAGTCCTGTACTTTACTTTGTGTAAGTTATTTCATCACCACTGCTCTCAAAACGGTGAAGGAAAACATTGTGAGGAAACGGCATGTCCTAGAACCAAAAATTTTGAAGACATGTGACATCTACCAACCCGTACTGGGCCCGCTTGGTGGATTAAGGCCCAGTTCCTCTTACCGAGAGGAGGCTTTTGTCCCAGCAGTGGGAACATTATAAGCTGATTATGCTATGCACCAATGAGTAATTGCCCGCCGAATCGTTTTTAGTTGCTAGCTCCACTCGCTTCTCGTTAATCGCGCAGTGAGACAGGTGCTTTATACAAGATAGTAATGATAGATTACGCTAGGTGGAAAGATAGATTGACTTGTACACTCGTAAGGGAAACATTTAAAAAGGAGTGTACAGATGACGGTGTTATCGCTGATCTTAAAGCAACCATGTGTGTAGGCAAGTAGAGGATTGGACAAGGTATAAGATTTATCTTCTTCTGCCTCATTGATGAAGTGGTTGTTAGTGCTAGTGTGGCGCATGACATCCTAGGTTCGATTTTTAGGTCGAGAAAAGTGTTATTGGATTTTTCCATTAAAAATTTCTCAGTAACAGCCCCAAGTTTGGATATGTGCCCGGTAAATGGCAATAAGCTCGCCCCCTAAGTAACTAAAGAACGTATGAGGAACAGGGTGGAAAGTTTTTCGTCCTCCATAGAAAAGGGAGGATGACCAAACGGGTGTTGTGTCTGGTCGGCTACTGCCCAACATTTGATGTAGGGACGTTGTATATATTCTATTCGCGCGCTAAACTCTGCTTGCGCGATGCAGGTATTTGCGTGACATCAGTGTGATGCGTAGTTCTCATATGGCGTTGTAGAGGCCGCCACCTATTTCAAAGATGAAACTTTAATCTACTGTAAAAACAATTAAATTGTCAGTATTATGACTAAATCCACAACATTATAAACAGTAAGTAACCTATTTATGACTTAATTCATCTAAATAGCCTCATTGACAACGATGCACTGAAATCTTAATTGTTTTGTAGATCATTTATTATTGATGATAAGGTGGAAATAGCTTAATAGTTTGCGAACAATATTTAATTAATATAGATAATAGACAATATCATTACCTTGATATAGATTGTAGATAAGATCTGATAATGCACATAATAATAACACAGTAAGCAAATATAGCTTTTAAGATATTATATGTAAATTGGCATATTTGCCAATTTACATATAATTTTTTTTTTTTTTTCTATCTATTGATAGACGAATGAAAATAATACAATTATGGTCGATAACATAAAAGTTATATCAGATAGACAACGACGATGGCACAGTCAAGAATCCATACAAAAACAAAACGGAATACCTAAAATAATTTGATTTCTGGTTTATAATATTTTTTCTTCTAATAATAACACAAAAGGCAAGATACTTACAAATAAAATAAATTATGGCGTGTAACCTCTTCGTGTCCTTTCATAGTGAATCTATATAAATATATAAAAATGCGAAAGTGACTTAATTTGTTTGTTTGTTTAAACGGCTGAACGGATTTTGATGAAATTTGGCACATGGGTAGATCATGATCTGGATTATAACATAGAATACTTTTTATCGCGATATTCCCGCGGGATCGAGACTTATGCGGGTGAAACCGCGGGGTGCAGCAGGCTAGTACTACAATAATATTGATAAATCGCACAAAGCATTCAGTCGGAGTGCAAAGGGACAGTCACACAAAAACATACGATTGTCATGAGTCAGTGGTATTTTTAAAGATCGTGAATAAGAAGTCCTGAGTCCTTTGCGGTGCTGCCAAGAATTTCAAGTCTTATTCAGTGGTTATTAATTACTTAATGACATGGTTGAGACATGAGTAAGTCAACAACAATTTTATACACACCTTTATGATGAGGAACGGTACCGGCCTTTCGTGCTAGCTAGTCTTTTCATCATGACGAGAGCTATTTTTAACCGAATTCCAAAAAGGAGGAGGTTCTCAATTCGGCGGTATGTTTTTTTTTTGTATGTTTGTTACGCGATTATTCCGTCAATTATGGACCGATTTTGAAAATTATTTTTTGTTTGAAAGGCTCTACTCCCGAGGTGGTCCCATTGCTACCAAATCAGAATCTGATGATCCCATGGAAATCGAGGGAAACCCTCAAATTTTATAGGCACACCTATAGCGATTTGGGTATTTTTTATAGTAACTCGTGCATTTGCTCTCGGAAAGCACCATTTGGTGAAGTGGAACGGTTGATGGTGACCACAGATGGCCACTGGAACAATATAATAATGAATTATTGAACGGGTTACGATTAAGCAATTTATGCTCGTCACATGCTCTCTGCAGTTAACATTAGGCTATTGTAACTTAGATAAATTCAAAACTGACCCACTAACAAGTGAAAAATATTTTTTTTTTATAAACGTCTGTTATTATTTTTTTGTAAAAAGTTTTTGTATACAGAGTCGGAAATGTGTTGTCATATTTAAGGATACGGTACGGACATCAAACTAAAAAAAAATTTCCAAAATGTCCGTACATCTTGGAATGGAATTGGAAAATGAAAGAAACAAAATTATGTTTCTTCCATTTTCCAATTCCATTCCAAGAAGTTCTTTCCATTTGGTAGGAACTTGTTCTTTATAATAGTACTTTAGACAATAATCACATTACCAATGCAACATTCAATCTATCTCATGCTAAGCATGATGCTAAGAATATTTCACTATTATCAAATTGTAACGATACATGCTCATCAATAATTCAGCCGAAAAACGTCCACTGCTGAACATAGGCCTCCCGTAAAGGGGGTTTGTCATAATCGCCACGCTTGGCAGGTGGGTTGGCGATAGCAGTATGGTGTTAAAATGCATAGAGAACGCTGCTGCCCATTCTTTAGTAAGTCCCTTATTCGCCTTTTACGACACCCACGGGAACAAATACGATTCTTTACGTCCGGCACCAAACGGACTATTCATGTTCGACGTTCTCTTATTCCTACCGTATATTGTATCGCGCCCCTTTTTTCCTTGTTTTCCCTCATTATCACTTTTGATAACACATTTGCAACCAGACGGTTCGCCCTAACAAAATAGACATTCAACCTTGCCTTCTACATCATGAAATGAAACCTGAAACAATATTCCCCATATCGTAGTAACTTCAGAGCCATCACAATCAATCTCCCTACACTTAGTTAAGGAAGCACATAGCTCTTGTAACTGCCTCGCCAGATAAGTGGGGAAAGCGACGACAGCACAGAATTAATGTACCAGTTAGCTCACAGCTAGGTAGGTAGCCAGTGTAGCCGCTACTTTCCCGACGTGCTGGATATATATAGAAATACTTTGAAACATAAACAAGGCATCAGTGCATTTTGTTGAGAATAAATTTGATCTGGCGACACAGGTTTTGGTTTGTATCCTTCATTAACACCAATCATCCCCTTGGAATCTTATCCTGCTGTGTCGGCGCTGCTGGTGTCTACGTGACTAGAATTCGTGGTTAGAGCTTTAATTATTCAGGCTAGCATTCATTTAGGATTAGAGAGATTCGGGTGTCTGTAAATGGACTTTTTCATTTTTCGAAATGGAGTAGACCTAAGATATGTATTAAAGAGATATATTATACAAAAATTAATCTGCCATCTGCCCGCCTTTTCCCAACTTTGTTGGGGTTGGCTACCAGACTAACCGGATGCAGCTGAATACCAGTATTTTACATACATAAAGTAAAATTCTATAAGCCCAAAATCTTTTTTACAAAAATCACAACCGACATCCAAAAAAAACCCTACAAAGAGAAAAATAACTTAAAAATAACTCAGGTTGGATGAAATGGCGACAGGTCACAGGAACAACTTGCGACCCACGGATGCCCCTCTGATTAAAGGGGACAATTTACAAGTTCATGATAAGGCCTGTCGTACTGTATGGATCGGAATGCTGGGCCGTGCGTGAAGAAGACGGATGGAAAAAGAGTGCATGCAGCGGAGATGAGAATGTTGTGATGGATGTGTGTCGAGCATAATTATGTTTAACCTCCTCAGTTATTTTGAAATCGGTTAAAAAGTGCCTTTGATGTCGACCAACATACAGTGTAGGTAGTGTAAGGCTTTACACAACAGTTGGAAGGACAGTAATATATAGCACCCAAGTCAAAGGTAATCACTGCACGTTAACTTCAACTTTATTTCCCTTACAAAAGAAAAATATCTTGTCGAAATACCAGCAGTAATTCGCTTCAAATTGGTCCATTTCATCAATCAACGGTAATCAAATTAAAATGACATACATTCTTCCACTTAATTTTTTGCCTGCTTCTGAGTACTTCGTGTAATAATCACTCTACAAAACAATTGTAGGTATCATTAACATTTGTGCGACTGTCGTAAAGTACTGTGGTTATGTGTCGATGGCCTATACGAGAATTTTGAGTTTTATTTATGACTATCTGGGAAATCGTATGCGTCAGAGGAGAAAAAGTGGAAAAATATATAATTTCTTTGAGGACGGCTGCGACCAGACGATATGGTTTATAAAACGTTTACATAACATAACTTAATATAGCTGTAATCCTGGACGGTTTAGGCAGAGATGCACTTAAAGTACACCTACATTTCGTGAGTTTTGTTGAAGTCCCATGTAATAGGGGGCGAGCCCATTGCCATCAACCACGCTGCTACTAAGGAATTCCAGAAGGAAAAACCCAATAACACTGCCCGACCCGGGAATCGAACCCAGGACCTCATGCTCTAGACAACGAGGCAGTCTTAATAAACTTTAAACTGCATAAGATTTAGACCGAGTAAATTTATTAAAAAAAAGTCAGTTTTTATTTTATCCTATCTCGGTTTAATCCGTTTCTGTGCGATTTCAGTTGAGAAAACCTGCACTTCCTGACAGTTCACACTTCCCCAACACATCTTACGGGCTATAAATAAAAGTGTAAAGCTTACAGCCAGCCTAACACGCCACTTACAGCCAGCCTAACACGCCACTTACAGCCAGCCTAACACGCCACTTACAGCCAGCCTAACACGCCACTTACAGCCAGCCTAACACGCCACTTCCTCTCGGCCAAATGTCACCGACCGACCTTGAACACTGCTTACAGTCCATACAGTCAACCGCACGTACAAAGTACCAATTTCACTTTGAAAACGTCTATAATATTAAGTATTACGGCAGTTTTAGTGTGAATTTAACGTGCAGTTGACCGTACATGCATACGTAATTCACAACAATGTAGGGGCTCCGAGGAAATCCTGACTCATTGTGAAGGTAACGAAGTATCGATTATTCGGATCGGATTAATCGAGAGATAGAGAGAGATATTACACTGATATGGGTGTAACAATAATATTAATGTTTCTATGGCTCACGGAATACATATCTTCCAAGGTACATGTTGAATAGCACCATGAAGCATTAATCACCATGTTCATGAGCACTGTGTAGGTAATTAGCGATTTCGGACCTGAGGGCTTATTGCCCGTTCCGTGTGGTGCCGGACGTAAAGAATAGCACCATCCCATTTCTTCCCGTGGGTGTCGTAAAAGGCGACTAAGGGACTTACTAGAGAATGGGCAGCAGCATTCTCTATGCATTTAACACCACGATAGCCAACCCACCTGCCAAGCGTGGCGGTTATGGTAACCCCCGATTTTTGGGGGAGACCTGGATGTCCAGCAGTGGAAGTCTTTCAGCTGTAATTATGATGATGATTGCCCTTATTCGTAATGTCTTTCAGGAAGGTCAGGTGCGTAATACTCGCAACCGGCGTGCGTGTATGACCAGGGCCTGTTCGGTCGCAAAGTCTTAATAGGCTCTAGACGGCGAAAATTGCTTGACGTGATTGTGATTTTTCGTGCTTATCAAGCAATTTTGACTGTCTAGGGAGCCCATTAGGACTGCGACCGAATTCGGTCGTAAAGCGATCGCTATCTACATAAAGAAACTGGTTACCGATGCAGGCGAGCCTGTACGGGTCGGTACCAATCGGTGCAGGTATAATATTCCCGTGTTATCTTATGCGCTCAGTTATAAAGATACAGGTTTAAACTTGTCGGTACCGACTGCCTGTACCGAGCCATACGGGCTTATGATTGGTGGTTTGACCGGTACTTATCAGTACCGACCCGTACAGGCTCGCCTGCACCGGTAACCTGTATCCTTTATGTTGATACCCTTAGTCGAGACTGCAGGGCCACATGTTTGAACGTAGATGAAGCAAAAGGAGTATGTAAGGATCGTAGCAGGTGGCTATAGCGTTCTGCAGTTTCTGCCTACTACCATGCGAAGAAGGCATGAGGTTTATGTAAGTCCAGAGGGCCTAGACTAAAAGGCAACATACTTTTCTAACTTAACGATCATCGTTGCCGTTGATAAAAAGTCAATAAAATAATCCCTCTGATTTTATTTACTTACAAAGTACAAATGTTATTTTATTATTTTGTAATGCAATTATTTTATAAAATACCTACTACTGAAATGGTTAAACACCAATAACTTTTACAGTATGAAAGAATTTATATTTTGTAATTTGTAACTTATTTGCATGCTGGGATACATTATGCAAAACATGTATGCTCTTTATTGTCTTTTTAAAAAAACTTTATATACTATGTTTTATTTTAATTTTATTTATAAGTTTAATTCAGAACATAAATTCCATATAAAATTGTTAGTAAAGCTTAAAACTATGTTAGTACTTATACCTACTTGTTTAATTAAATCAATCTATTTATTTAACATTAAAAAGGACACCACCAGAGCTGTGTACCTTATTCCAGTGCCCCACAATAGGACACTCAACCCTTTCCGTTATCGTGTTTAGAAGGTTGTTTTGGAGCTGCCTCGCACACCCTGCCAGGGTTACGAGTCTGTCCGAAAGAGATATCGTGGTCCTGGCACACAGGCATTTGAAGGAACACGGTGGGTTTTAGTCAGTAAAAGTCTGACACTCCCTCCCGCTCCGCCCAGAGCGGGAGAAGTTATTTGATGATTTCCCACCCAAAAAAAAAAAAAAGCTGCCCCGCACACGACGCATCAAGGAGGCCAATCTCTTACGCACTTTTGCTCTAAAGCAGTCGGTGTTGGCCTCCGCAAACAACCCTGATGCACTACAGTGTCGCGGCAACCCCATCAACATCCTAAACCCATTATTGTTTTACGCAAATAAATATAATTTCTAGTTTTTCTATTTCTAATGGATTTTACGGGCGAACCCAAAAATATGTTTGACACTAAACGCTCACAGGCCTAATAACGATTGAACTTCTATTGTGTCTCGTTCAACCGAGTAATTTTGAATTAAAAAAAAAAAAAAAAAACTAGTTTTCCTTCAAGTTGGTAATTTGTAGATAGCCATCTTAGCAAACTCGTTAGGTACGAATGTTATATAGCAAACTTAAACCACGATGCAAGGAATATCTTATTCAAAGAGCCTTAATGTATTCCAACAGGGACTGCGCATTTTCATCACGTCTCTTTCGAGATTCCAAAAAGTTGATTATTCCTCCATTGTAGGGGAACCCTGATAGTGGGGATAACATTGTAGGGGAACCCTGATAGTGGGGATAACATTGTAGGGGAACCCTGATAGTGGGGATAACATTGTAGGGGAACCCTGATAGTGGGGATAACATTGTAGGGGAACCCTGATAGTGGGGATAACATTGTAGGGGAACCCTGATAGTGGGGATAACATTGTAGGGGAACCCTGATAGTGGGGATAACATTGTAGGGGAACCCTGATAGTGGGGATAACATTGTAGGGGAACCCTGATAGTGGGGATAACATTGTAGGGGAACCCTGATAGTGGGGATAACATTGTAGGGGAACCCTGATAGTGGGGATAACATTGTAGGGGAACCCTGATAGTGGGGATAACATTGTAGGGGAACCCTGATAGTGGGGATAACATTGTAGGGGAACCCTGATAGTGGGGATAACATTGTAGGGGAACCCTGATAGTGGGGATAACATTGTAGGGGAACCCTGATAGTGGGGATAACATTGTAGGGGAACCCTGATAGTGGGGATAACATTGTAGGGGAACCCTGATAGTGGGGATAACATTGTAGGGGAACCCTGATAGTGGGGATAACATTGTAGGGGAACCCTGATAGTGGGGATAACATTGTAGGGGAACCCTGATAGTGGGGATAACATTGTAGGGGAACCCTGATAGTGGGGATAACATTGTAGGGGAACCCTGATAGTGGGGATAACATTGTAGGGGAACCCTGATAGTGGGGATAACAGCTATTTGTTTTAATAAATGTATCTTTCTGATAATGTATGCACTTATCTTCTTATAGCTGGTATTTTTGGTGACTCATGAAAATAACAATATAAGACATGAATGACATCACGCCACGATTGCCTGGCCTTGGTCTAGTGGTCGCATGCAAGCGCTGCTGCTGAGCATAAGATCCCGGGTTTGATTCCCAGGTCAGGCAATGTGTTATTGAGTTTTCCATCTGGAACTTCGCAGTAGCAGCTCGGAGTAGTACTGATGGTCGCAACATAAGTACATAAAATAAAAAAAAACCAGCTGCGTGCGTGTTGAACCACGCACAATGAAGGGGTAGTTGCGATGAATTTTATCCCAAGAACAAACTTAACATTGTAGTTGAAAAACATGTTCATGTATGTATTTTTATGGTACATAATAAAGAGTATTCTATCTTCTTCTATCGAATTTTATATTAGTTAAAGTAAATTAAATAACATATTTTGATTGACAAGCCTCATTAGAGTCATTAGTCATAACCCTTCCAAGCAGATGATGTAAGTACTACAACCAGCTGTGTCTACTACATACATACAATAACATGGAACAATTGATTTATATTAATTGAGTTCAGTGTGATTGTATCTACCAATCCATCTGCCCAACCTTTTCCCAACTATTGTGGGATCAGCTTCTTGTCTAACGGGATGCAGCTGATCACCAGGATCTTACAAAGAGCGACTGCTAATCTAAATTCCACAACCCATGCAGTACCCCATGGTAAGACTGGTTTATAGTCTTTCGGGTTTCTGACTACCGATATGACTGTCAAAGATCTACGGTTATCAGCCAGGGCCAACGGTTAAACGTGCTTTCCGAGGCACGGAGGAGTCTCCTAACTCTAATACCGACGACGACAACGACGTCATTACGTCAGCGCCGGCTGTCGCTGAAAACCAGCGCTGGGGCTCTGTCTTGCATACGGTCGCAGTATAATGCTGAGCGATAGCCGTTTTGCGTGGATGTGACGCATGTTTCCCCCAACCTTTTCTTATTTTTGTGTTTATGTTCTTTTTTGCGTCATGTTTACCGCAAATAAACGTATTTTCTTTCTTTATTTCTTCTTTAATAACATCCTATTATAACATCATCCACATAGACCAAGTGGGAAAAATACGTATTTAGTGGGTCGGTTTGGAATTTATCTGAGTTAAAATAGCATTAGGCTATCAATTGCTCATTGTTGAGGAGTTCTCGTGGTAGTTCACCATCAGCTCCACTTATCTATGCATTGTGACGACCATAAATTGCTTACCAACCACAATAAAGTTATCGAATCCCAACCCATGAAATACTTATTGTTGAGTAGTGTCGGTGGCCATCTGTGGTTTATCATCAGTTCCACTTCACCAAATGGTGCTCCGGCAGCAAATGCACGCGTTACTATAAAAAATAGCCAAATCGCTATATGTGAGCCTCGTATTTTTTAAGTCGGTTAAAAAGAGTGTCCTTGGAGTTTCATGCCCATTCTTCTTCATAGAACTATATGCTTTGGAATAGGCAATTAGGTACTTGGCGACTCCTTGAAAATTAAAAAGTGCCTTTAAATGAAATAAATGCTTTGAGTTTGAGTTGATTTACTCTTTGACCGTAATTCGAACCAGACTGAAATTCCGGGCTGCTACTGAGAAATTTCTGATGAAAAACCCTAATAACACTTTGTCCGACCTGGGAATCGAACCCAGAACGTCATGTTCAGCAGTAGCGCGTGTGACCACTAGACCAACGAAGCAGTCAAATAGGTACATACAGTACATAATATAGTCAAGTACATAATAACCCGACAATATTTCCGTATGGCCACCGACCATGGGTGCGTATTATCTGGTACTATGGTCTGCTTTGAATGTCATGGCAATTTCGTCATTATGCTAATGTCAGCCTGTTATTATGTCCCACTGAATGTTATCAAAACATACTCGTGCCACGCCTGTTCTATGTAATATTATTGATGCGAAATTGAGCCTAGATGTTTGTTTCGTACGTTTTCATGGTCACGGTTTAAATTACTGAACAACTGATTGTGTTAAGGTACACAGGACAGGATACGCAGGAGATGTTATTAAGTGTCCCATGGTTAGATGGAACAGCACCACATTTACACTCCACCTGAACAGGTTTTCCTTGTTTCGGCCAACCTGGCTCTGCAGGTTAAGACTTCCAGGTTAGCCGTGGCAACTCGTGTCCAGGTGGGGATCTGCAGCAGGTGGAAAGAATGGTAGTGGTAAGGAAGCACTGTCTCGTCACGGCTTCTTCTTCTTCAGCTTCAGTCTTGAGTAACAAATAATCAATAAATCATAAGTACTTAGGAATGAAAATTATATCCAAGATAAGAATGCTTGGATACATGCTGGTCCTGCTCCATATGACAACCTAGAGTCTACACAAAATCAAACTGGTTGTTAATTGTTTTTTTTTAATTTTTTTTTTATCTTTATTAAGGAGTTTTGTCACAATACTGACTATGTCGCTCCATCATAGCCAAATTTTGAATTGTAATTATTTTAATTGAATTGAATAATTAAATAATTAATCTAAACAAAATACAACGCGTGCGATTATGTGTGTAATAGCGTGGCGATTATGCCCGGATGAGGCCTATGTCCAGCAGTGGACGTCTTTCACCTGAAATTAATTTTAAGACATTTTAAAAGAGTAACGGTGGAGTTTCTTGCCCATTCTTTTCCATACCGAAAGTTTTATTTTTTGGAAGGGGCAACTAGAATCACTTTTCCTGTTCAGGATAAAGCGGGAGGAAACGCCCGGGTGTCACCACTGTGTGGATCGCCCGGAGGACACGGTGGAGCATACGGTAGAGGTCTGCCCGGCTTGGGCGGATCACCGCCGTGTCCTCACGGAGGCGATCGGCGGCGGCGATCTCTCGCGTCCGGCCTGGTTCAGGCCATGGTTCGGAGCGAGAGTGCATGGGAGGCCGTCACCTCCTTCTGCGAAGCAGTAATGCTTGCGAAGGAGGAGGCGGAACGTGTGAGGGAGAGGCAAGGTTCGCGACCTCGCGCCCCTAGTCGCCGCAGGAGACGCCCCGGGCGTCGGGAGTCGCAAACCGATTTCCGGCCACCGTAGGCACGGGCCTGCGGACGGTGAGCGATGGGTAGCTCACCGTCCGATAAGGACCAGGCCCGGGTCGACGGCGCGTCGTATTCCACGCGCGCCTCAAAGAGATGTCAGCACCAACTGACGGGGTCCGATAGGGCCTTTTAGGCCGACAGGAATTTTTTTCTGAATATTTTGACTTTCAAAAGTAAAGGCACTTTTCAAAAAATTATATTATGTGCCTAAATAGGCAAATAAGCGGCAAATATATAGCGGACTTCCAAAAAGGAGTTTAAGTTCGGCTGTTTTGTTTTGTTGTTGTTTGTTTGTATCTTGACCGATTTTTTCGTCAATTGTGGACCGATTTTGAAAATCAATTTTGGGTTTGTCACCAAGTCAGAATCTGATGATGAGGATCCCATGGAAATCCTCAAATTTTATAGGCACACCTACTTATAGCAATTTGGGTACTTTTTATAGTAACTCGTGCATTTGCTCACGGAAAGCACCATTTGGTGAAGTGGAACTGATGATGAAGACCACAGTCTATGGCCACAGGAACTACTTAATAATAAGTATTTCATTTTAATATGGTTGCTAAGCAATTTATCCTCGTCACAGTGCATATGGGCAAGTGGAGCTGATGGTTTTTACCAGGAGCACTCCTCAGGAACAATGAACGCCTCTGCATCTATAAAAGCAATATTTTGTTAAAAGTGATGAGAACTTCACATTATGCTATTGTAACTATAAATTACAAACTGACCTACTAAAAACCTAAAACACAGATCCAAAGACACCGAATGTTGGAATTAAAGTTATTTTCACTTTGTAGTGTTTTTTTTTGGAAGTGATTGTTTTTTTATGCAAAACATTTTTTTGTTGAAATAAATTATTTGACTTTGATATTTTGTTATTAATTCGTTTCGAAGCTTTTAAAGGCTTCTACATACCGGCGCGACGCGACACAAAGGCACCGCTCGTCCCGCGACCCGCGGGGCCTTTGTGCCACGTCGTGTCGCGCGACAAGTCGTGCCGGTATGTAGAAGCTTTTAGTCATAAATCGATATAAAGATTATGGAACGATCATCGTCAATTATCTAAGGATTACTTGTTATTAAAATAATTTTGATAATCAATGGTTGGTATTTGACTTCTAAATCTATCAATAGCAATACCTACAAATGTTATCATAATCAATGATATTTTATATAAAAGGAAATAACATGTTTCTTTGGCATTAATTTATTTTTTTAAATATCGGTCATAATGTTGACATGTACCTAAGCTATTAGAAAGAAAACAGAAAGAAAGAAAGAAAAATTGTTTATGATTGTTTTGTTTATTATACGAGTACTACCCGAGCCCACTCCGTTGGGCGGTAAACATTTTTACTCTATGACACTCACAAATAACGTGGCTTTCTATGGGTAAAAGAATACCTACCCTACCTTCCTACCCTACCTACCTACCTACTTACCTACCCTACCTACCTACCTAAAAAAAAAACTTCACATAAACCATCTACTAAATAGTCCGAACAAAGCCTAAACCTTTTTTTTTTGATAGGTGAGCCCGTTCTTGAGTTATAAAATTACAACGTAAAGTGGCATCGATTGTTATAGATATAGATGTAGAGAAACATGAATATGCTTAAAATTTCCGTCTACGATAACTTTATATCGTGCACATGTTTCCACAATTTATGGAAGTATTATGGGGATGGGCCCGGTAGGAAATATTTCAGCGTGCATTTAGTTGTGGCATCCATATTCTCACGACTATATTTATCTATAACCACACATAATAATTATAAATTGAAGTGCGTATGGGTTAAATAATAACAGCCGCACGGGTCGATCGATCAGGTTAAGCTACGCTTGCCGCGGTTGGTCCTTGGATGGGTGACCATATTTAAATACCAAGACCCCTCCGTGCCTCGGAAAGCACGTTAAGCTGTTGGTCCCGGCTATCAATCGAAGATCTTTGACAGGTGGTTACGGGGCGTCAGAAGCCCAAAAGTCTGAAAACCAGCAGTTTTCTTACCAAAGGGTATCATATTACCCAGTAACTGGGTCGTGGAGGTCAGATAGGCAGTCGCTCCGTGTAAAATACTGTTATTCAGCTGCCTCCGGTTAGACTGGAAGCTGACCCCAACATTGCTGGGAAAAGGCGGGCAGATGATGATGAATTTATAAATGAAAGTCGCTCTTCGTGTCTGTCTGTGGATCGCGTCAAGGCTCGTGCAGACTGACGGCGGATTTTGATGCGGGTTTAACTATCATCTTCAGAATTTATTCCGAAAGGTTGTGTAATTAATACATTAATATTAAACTGACCTATAGGTTTTGATTTATTTGAGTGTATCAAAATACGTCGCATAAATCACCGTATTTTTTTAGTGCGTTGGCTTGGAAGCTTGATTAAGGGCCGATTTTTCAATCCTCAGATAAACAGACAGATAGGGTTTGTTCAGTACAACCTACATGACATATAATTGTTTGATTATTACTGGCCACTAGTTTGTCTTTGGCCTAAATTAGTTTATTTTTTATTTTTTGTTGTTCAAGTGTTTTCCTTGTAACGAGTACACACAAGCTCCCATTTAAACTAATTTAATAAATTAGTTATTTTTACAATTTTCAACAGCATTTTATTTCCAACAGGGTTTATTCCATAGATAGCAAAAAAATCAGTTGTTCAATCGTCAAATAAGCTTTATTCGTCGAATAATTCACATATCTGAGGAATAAATCTATCTGGCTCTTTGACGGCCAGATAACCGTTTATTCCATTGATAAACGACGCGGCGACGTTGACATAACTTAAGTTTAAGGTTAGTTTTCGTGCTTTACAAGTGTACTGGATATTTTAGATAATATTGACGACATGGCAATTAAGAAGGAAGCCATAATTTTATCACAATCATGACGTGCTTCGAGCCCTTTTATGTTCGAACAAATACTTTATAACCTTTTCTCCTGTTCTCTCTCTCCTGATCTCCTGTCTTTGGACAGAGGATTTGTTTTTCGTGGCTTTTTTATTCCCTCATATTTTAACTTTAAGGTGTTACAAGAACGATCAATTATTGAGATTCCACACGAGTTGAAAGAACTTTCAATTTTCTTCCATGCAGATTATTTATCTTTGTTTATAACAGTCAATCTTTTTATTTTCTAGTATTTGCTTGTAGGTCTCGACAAAACTCACAAATAGTTGAACCTCAGCATTATTAGAGTTCGCTGAACGCTCCCTTGTTTTGGTTAACTAAAAATCTATCAAAACTAAAAATCACAAATAAAAACACCACAAGCCAAACAAAGAACCTCCTAACGGACGTACCGTAATAAAAGTGACCTGACGGCAGACGCTGACGTTTGCTTGTTCACAGAAATAGTCCGTCCCGCTCTAACATTCAGTTATTCTGTATATTTGTTTCACCTCCGTGAAGTTAGCGCTTTAACAGATGAGATGATCGGTCAGAGAGTTATTCTTGGGTTAAATATTCATTGAAAAATTGACAACCACTTATCTGACGAATAAAGAGTCTAATAACTTTATTCTTTAGGTAGCTATTGTTACTTTTATCCGAGGATTGAAAAATCGGCCCTTAGAGCACAAAGGGATCCTAGACTTACGTATTTGATATTAATTTCAAATGGATACCTCCACGCGTTCTTGATAAAAAGGGTCTTGCATACAGACATACGTTCCTTACCTCAAAAGGACAAAACGGAACCCTTATAGGATCACTCGTTGTCCGTCTGTCTGTCAGTGTGTCAAGACCCTTTTTCTCAGGAACGCGTGGAGGTATCATGTTCAAATTAATATCAAATACGTAAATTAAGCCGTAATTAGGCCGTTTGGTGCCGGACGTAAAGAATAGCACCATCCCATTTCTTACCATGGGTGTCGTAAAAGGCTACTGAGGGACTTACTAGAGCACGGGCAGCAGCGTTCTCTATGCATTTTTAAAACCATACTGCGATCGCCAACCCGCCTGCCAAGCATGGCGATTATGGCAAATCCCCCCACCCCTTTTGGAGGGCTATGTCCAGCAGTGGACGTCTTTCGGCTGAAATGATAATTATGATGACGTAAATTAACGGTCCCTCAGATATCTAAAAAAATCAAGCTTCTAAGTCAACGCAATAAAAAAATACGGCGATTTATGCGACATATTTTGATACTCGCAAATAAATCAAAACCTATAGGGTACTTCCCGTTGACCTAGAATTATGAAATTTGTCAAGAAGCAAGGTCTCACAGCACAAGTAAAGGCTTCTCCATACCAGCGCGACTTGTCGCGCGACGCGACACGGCACAAAGGCCCCGCGTGTCGCGGGACGAGCGGTGCCTTTGTGTCGCGTCGCGTCGCGCGACAAGTCGCCCCGGTATGTAGAAGCCTTAAAGGAAAAAGTCCGAAAATTTTAAATTTTTAGTTTTATCACATAAAAAAATACTTTTTTGCGATTATAAACTGCAGATAGAGAATTGCCGTGGCGTATATCGATTTATGGGAGAACATGTTTTTCAACTACAATGTTAAGTTTCTTTTTGGGATAAATGCATCCATACTACGGAACCCATCATTGTGCGTGGTCCGACACGCACTTGGCCAGTTTTTTTTATTGGTATCAGAACACTTTTTCAAACAAAGCTCTTTGATATTCTGTGCGTTCTGTGTGTGTGTGTGTGTCTGTGTATATTTTGTGGGTGTTGTGTGTGTTTTGTGATTTCAACTTAATTACAAACAAAAGAAAGACCACAAAAAAAGAACCCAAAAGCCCAGTCTACGCGTTGATTTAGACTATTTTACCACACCGTAAGACAAGTAAAACGAGTTTTTTTAATGGAATAGGATCTAGCTTATTTCGGACTGGTTTTTCTACACAGAACAACTAGATGTACTAGTTTGACAAGTACGAAAAATAATATGTTATTTTACCTGTACAAAACAATATGATTTGACTATGATAGGTAATATTTTGGTAAGTAATCATTCTGGTTTGCACACTCCTATAGGTGATGTTGGTCCCTGGTTCGTTTCCTTACCAGCGTGCGTAGATAACCGAAGGGGAGTGGCGCGATGGGTTCAGGTCCCACTGGTGCCATGCTAGACCCACCAGGCCAGTTCGTCGGCTGCATCGTTCACTAAATTAACTGGCATTATACGTCATAAGTAGAGATCGGATATTCGAATGCATATTACCTAAAGTACGTTTTTTTCCCGGCAAAGAATACAAAGTATGGAAACGGCTTCTTAAAATATATCTTTATTCCGAAATCGCGGGGTTTCAGTAATAACAGTGTGTAGGTATACAATTTTAAGTATAACAAATATTTCTTATCTATTTATAACTAGGCAAGAATTTTGTGGTAAATATATCACGTTTAAAAAACACTTAATATTTCTTCAAAACCTTTTATTCTAAAACGAAATATATTTATTCGGGGATACACAGTACAAAAGAGTAGTTCCGCACTCCATACTAGTCAACTCTCAAACTTTAGGTGAATATGCATCCGAATATCCGATCTCTACTCATAAGTCAATGTATGTGTTACTTAATAAAAAATAATGTTTACCTACGAGTACCTAATCTAATAAGAAAAACAATTTTTTTGCATAAATAGTTACTACTACTTAATTACAATCTATGCAGGATTTGAACTTTTCGAGTTGGGTAAGATTGTAGGTATACCATTAGGCAGGAATGCTGATTTCAATTCGCAACAATGTTTTTTATACTTTTATGTTTGAGGAAAAACACGTTAATGATAATATTCCTTCGTTAGAGTAAATTTTAGAATAACGTCACATTTATTGTTACCTAATAAAAATTATCGTCTCATTGTTTACAAAATATCCAATTAAATCATAACTTTTAATGCTTCATGCATTAATATAATCATTGGAAACTAAAAAGAACTCAATGTCACGCCATTCTTATGAACTGTAACAATGGGAGTGCAATAATAAACTTCTTTAGTCACATTTAAAACGGTTCAGTGGTTTCTGAGAAAAGGTCGGACAAAAGGTACCAAGGTACATTCAGACTCAAATTGAAGTGCAATGACGTACAGCGGAGAAAATGGTGCAATGTCAAACAACACTGTCTTCAGGTTTGAAATACACAATTATTACATAATTGAAAGCCCGTAGATAATTATATGAGAACTGCTGGACTTACTCGTAAGGACCTCAATAACATTAGTGATGGAAAATTCAACACGCACATAAAACGTGTAATTATCAAAAAAGCATATTATATGATTAAAGACTACGTTGAAGACAAGGAAGTTTGGCATTAATTCCTTCTGTACATGTAGCTTGCCTGGTATCTCATTAACGGCAAAACTATGTAATTATGTCTATTAACTGCTCCCAAATTACGAAGTTATTTTTTAATTAAATTTTATCTTTTTTTACAAACTTCACTGACATAATGTTTTTCTTATTTGACATTATTATACCTACAATTTAAATTTCAACAAGGTTGTAACTTTTATTATTTTAATCATGTTTTATATTGTTTTTTTTTGTCAATGTGAGGACGTTGTAGGCTTAATAGACTGTAGATCTGTAGACCATTTTCTATTTTGTTAAGTACCTGGTACTTTTGACGGGCCTACGCTGTCCTCTCATACCTATTAACACTGTAATTTGAAAACATTGTAAAACCCATTTTTTTTTTTTTTAAGAGTGACCGTGGAGTTTCTTGCCGGCTCTTCTCCATAGGAGACGACCAATTGGAACCGTGCACCTAGCTTCTGACGTTTCATAAGTGCCTATGTAGGCTTATGTGAAATAAAAATATTTTTATTTTGATTGAATATCCTCCCAACCGAATTTCGGTCACAGCGGCCAATCTCAACGGAGCCAGTACGCAGGAGATATTACAGTGCACAAGCGTGTGCGCAGACACAGTTGCACTCCCTCTTCCCCTCTCATAGTCCGATGGGACGGCGATACGACACGACCGGAAAGAGATCAGGCGCAGGACCGACGGCTGTACGTGCTGTCCGAGGCACGAGGGTGTCACACCACTAACTTCCAAATTCCAGGCTATGAAATTTCTAATAGAAAACATAATAACACTTTGCCTGACCCGGGAATCGAACCCAGGACTCCACACTCAGCAGTCGCGCTTGGGACCACGACGCCAACGAGATAAACAATATTTAAGTTTGAATGGGATTTTTTACTAATGTTAGGGATCCATAAATAATCACCACGTTGAGTAAAATTAACGATCACCCAGGGTGCCTAAAATGGACGCTTTGGCAGAATCATATTATGATCTGCATATAATTCATGTATCATCATCCGTTTGGCAGCTGCTATTTGACATTACAAAACTCCATAGAAAACTGTCCAACAGACGAATTGCGGGATAAGGATTGTACGCAGATCATATTATGATTCTGCCAATGCGTCCCCGTTAGGTTAAGAATTCATTATTGTAATCGAGTGGGTACCATTTTGACATGAGTTCTAACATAGATGCTGTATTCGTTGGCTAACCGTGGTTAGTAATGTCAACGTAAGAAATATTCATTCATTGTTTTGTTACAATTAATTGTTAATTTGATATGTTCAGCATTCGCGTCAGATAGTTCACCCCACATTTGATACTTGATTGCCCCATATTTTGTTCCTTATTGGCCTCAAGTGTCTCTTTCAGTTGTTCTGATTTTGCCCATTTTTTGACGATAATTTTCATAATAAAAATCATTCAATGTTAGTGTGATCATTCTCAATAATTTAATATGTTAGTCACGAGAACTACAAAGTAATTTCTCACATTCATACTATTGACTAATTATTCGGATATTGTCATAACAATCTGCTAATTATTAAGTCAGGAAAACGGCACAACAGTCTATTATCTTTTGTCTATTCTTTTGTATAAAAAACACTAAAGAATAAACAAAAGATAATAATATGTTACTACAATAAATAATAAGTTTAGTAAATAATTATAGGCTATTAGTGTAGGTATTACTTTGATACAAGTAAAACGTAATATTTTTGTGTTTTAGGGTTCCGTACCTCAAAAAGAAAAGACGGAACTCTTACAGGATTACTCGTATGTCTGCAGTTTGTCCGTCTGTCACAGCCGATTTGCTCCAAATCTACTGGATCGATCTAGTTGAAATTTGGTCACATATATGTATGAATTTATGTGACCCAAACACGTACGTATGACGTAAATAAATGAATTTTGGATATGAGGGTCACTTTTGGGGGGCAAGTGAGTTTTGCTGTATGCCGTGTAAACTGTACCGTGTGTCAAATGTGTGTCTCAAATATACTTTTTTATAATTAAAAAATAAACATTTTTAAGTTATTTATCAAAATAGATGAAAATTGACCATTCCTACCTTATCTCCGAAACTGCTGAGCCTAAAAATTTGAAAAAAATACCGGAAATTGTTTTTTACTTATACAACCTGTTTTTTTTTATATCCCATAACTCTAGTGTTATATTCTGTAGGTAAAAATAATACTAAAACTCCTAGAATAGGTGGTCCAAAAATGCATCGTTTCGGAGATATCATCAATCATAATTAAATTAGGTCAAAAATTATCACCAGTATGACGAATCTTTACTTTTGCGAGGTTGCCAAACTTCGCAGTAGTGTAGTAAAATAAATAGTAAAATAAAATATGTAGGTATGTTGGTATCGGGGCTTCCCGGCGGCAGCTAGTGAAGGGACGAAAGAAAATGCGACGTTGTCATATTTCACGTAAGGGTGTTTTACATTAATAATCGTGACTTTGCCGAATTATTTTGTATGAAAAATGAAAAAAAAAAATAACGAAGGATTGGAACATAACTCATAGTTGATTCTTTGATATGGCCTCAATCATACCCTAGAGTTATGGGATATCAAAAAAAACACGTTGTAGATTACAGGAAAATCTATAGTCTATAATCTATAGTGTATTATCTTTAGACGCGTTACCTGCCCTCAATAATGGCAAAGTAAATGCCAGGCAATCGCCTGACATTTACTTATCCCAAATTATGTTCATGCGTTATCCGTCTTCCTCTTCAGGTTGTGGTTGCGGTTGAGAGTAAATGATAACTCTTAGTTTCTCAGGAATATAAAAATGGTTTATTGCAATTTGAGTTAGTATGTACAATGGGACTCGTTGGTTCTTTAAGTTTGAAAATGAAGCTATACAGAGCAAGGTCGATTCTAATGTGTATTCAGTATGAAAATGCAAAGTGTCAGACTGATTATATCAGCCTAAACCTAGGGTTTTGTGATGTGCGTTTTCCCCGAGTGATAGTTCCTTGGAATGAGACGGAAACTCTTGTGTGTCATGATCAAAGTTGAAGATCCATTTGCGAAGTGGGAAACAACCACTCTGTAGGACATTTGTTGTTTCCTTGGCTATGTGTTTTACGGCCTCAATACTGTCAGCACCGGTCACCAGATCGTCGACAAAAAATCATCCTGAATGATTGTGCGAATCAATGGCTCAGAACATTGTAATGCCAGCTGTTTTATGGCTTCTACATACCGGGGCGACTTGTCGCGCGACGCGACGCGACACAAAGGCACCGCCCGTCCCGCGACACGCGGGGCCTTTGTGCCATGTCGCGTCACGCGACAAGTCGCGCTGGTATGTAGAAGCCTTTAAACAACGTACGCTAGTAAACGGTGCGGATGCGGTACCGTACGTGACAGTATTGAGCCTGTAAATTTCTAATGGGTCCATGGGATTGTCACGCCATAGAATTAAAAGTAAATTTCGCTGATTCGAATCTTTCTGAATTTGGCGAAACATTTTTTCAACGTCTGCACATCCTACCCATTTATGTTGTCTAAACCGAAGCAAAATAGCAAACAAGTCACCCTGTATTGCTGGACCTACGCGCAGCGCGTAGGTCCAGCAATACAGGGTGACTTGTTACGAGTGGTTTTCGATGCAAGTGCAAAAACCATGACCGGCAAACCACTCAAGGACATACAGCGGCTGTATGTCGTTGAGTGATTTGCCGGTCGTGGTTTTTGCACTTGCATCGAAAACCACTCGTATTTTAGTGGTAGTACTGTGCTCGCGGAATACACCGTGGTGTGGTAAGACGTAGTGTGGTTTGTCGTAGGCATAGATGCGTGACATGTGACCCAATGCGATGTATTCATGTATGAATTGCATGTACAATTGTTTATAGGCCGGTGTGCGTTGCAGACGTTTCTCTAGTGCGTAGAAACGACGTCAGGCAATTGCCTGACATTTACAATAATAATTATTATTATTACGTACGCGCCAATGAACATGCAGAAGTTAGTGACGTAACTAAATATGTATGTTCATCTCTTTCTATCAACAGATATCGGCATAGGTCTTTCCTTTCTTCACGCGCTGTATGATTGTATGCAAGGAAGTGGCTACAATCGTGGCTTACGCTGTTTTTGAGTGCACTAATGTTCGTGTATGACGCGTCTATTTATAATACGTCATTGGGTAAATCTCTCAATATTGTGCATACAAACTTACATTTGCAGTTGTAATGTATGAGGAGAACATGTTTTTCAACTACAATGTTAAGTTTGTTCTTGGAATAAATTACCTTGGGATAAAAAACATGGTAGGTTACACGAGTTGAACTCGCACTTGTCCGGTTTTTAAAGATTTATAATAGGTTTGTCTGACCAGTTCCACTCAAAACAACCAAATTGACAAGTACCAAAAATAATGTGTTGATGTTGATTTACCTGTTGAACACACTGTTCTTCAAGCATTGGAATATGCGTATAGTGTGAAACAGCATAGTTTTAAGCACTACCTATTATTAAGAATAATCAAACAAATCAATGTAATCTGAATAAATAAATAAATTATTATTATTAAAAAAACTTTGCTGTCAAGTATTTCTTACCATGGTTTGTATTTTGAGAGAAAAGGAGAAATGAATACCGAAATATTTGAGACCAAACTTAGCGTCGTCTACATAACTAACTACTATACTAAGGCAGTTTTGAAGTCAACATTTAACCAATTACGAGAAAAAAATAGGTAGGTAGGATTTAATTATTACTGTAGGAAACTTTATAAACAACAAGCAAAACATGACCATGAATTTTTTCGACATCGAACTTCGTATTTCCAATGTACCTCCATTGTTACAACAACTACTCCCTTTAATCCATCTAAAAGTTGTCTTTAGAAGATCCACCCTATGTAAAATTTCAACATTTATACCTATCTGTATTTTTTATGGTGTACATTAAAGAGTATTCTATTCTATTCTACTGGTACAACCGAGAAAGTTTTTGAAATAACAACATAAATTATGCTGTAATTATGGTTATCAACACAGCAAATAGAATAGTGCAGTTTTAGAAAATACATACATACAATCATTTCTGCACTGTTTTAGCGACGCAGAAATGTTCAGGTTTCTGCTGGCATTTTGAGTTAACAACAAACTTAATGAATCGAAAATCAACTGAGGAAATTTGGGTGCAGACTGTACCTACTTTATGATCACCAGTCTGCCTAACCCTTTGGGGAATACAGGCCTGATGTTTGTTATAATAAACATACAACCTAGAAGTAACTAATATAAAAATGCCACAAAAATTTACCTCCAAACTAAGTTCCTTAAACTTTGAACACACACTTTAAACAAAATCTTTCTTCCTTTCCTTCCACTATCACTTCAACAATTTTGGTCACTTTGATCACAAACACGTGAAATACGTGCGTACGAGTACACTCGTTCAGTTTGATCGCAGCGCGTACGGGGAGTCTGTTTTGGTCGCAGCGGGTACATTGGCCCGGCGCGGTAGTGAAACTGCGGCGGTGAGCGTACTCTACCGCCGCGCGCCGCGACGTGATTCATTGACGATTAGCGGGTGGTGCGAGGCATGCGGGGTAGCGGGGAAACGTGGCTTGACAAAAACTTTTGCAAAAACGATGGGACCGATTCCCAGGTCAGGCAGTGTTAATGGCGTTTTTCATCTGGAATTACACAGTAACAGCCAGGAGTGTAATTTGTGCCCGGTTGATGGCAATAGGCTAGCCCAATGGGACTTAAACATAACTGGCGAAATGTGTGTGTACTATAATAATATGTACACCTCTACCTAACCCTTCGGGAATTACAGGCGTGTGTTATGTTTGTAAATTGATTGTTGTGGCATTTTTTTTGTAACGAATCAATAATAAGTCGATGGATAACAAAATTAAATTGTGTGATAATTTTGAAAAGTATCATGATTATGAGTAAAGAAAATAAAAATTAAATGTTTTATTTTAGTAGCTTTTTTTTTTATCAATGATAATTTATGGAGTTTACTTATTTTTTGACACAAAACAGTTTATGATAAATTACATAAATATTATTTTGCCATCAGCGATAGCAATTATCATGATTTTACTAAGTTCAACGTCACCCTCACTACATAAAGGATAAATATCAATGTAAAGAATATCAATCCGCATAACAAACGCGATTCTCTGTATAATTTACTCATTCTCACATTACATAAAATAGATAGGTGCAGAAGGTTAAGACAGGCGCACGCACACATACACGCGTACGTACGGAGATCTCAAACAAATGCCGGTCGCTAGTGCGCTTGAATTCGCTGCACGTGTAGCGTGTCATCCCCCTCCCCCCAGGTACTCACGGGCGACGGTTTTTTTATGGCGTTCTGGATTTTCAACTCTCGGTAATGAGGCGAGCATAAAAAATCCAACTAAGTACACCCAAGTGCGTCAAAAATAAAAATTGCCGGTCATGGAGACTGAGACAAAAATATTATATAGCATTATAAATAAACAAGTATAAAAATAATCAACTAACATACGAGGTCTAAATCCAAATCACACTAATATTATAAAGGCAAAAGTTTGTGAGTGAATATGATGTGTGTGTGTTTGTTACTTCTGAAAAATGCGTTGAATGTAAATTGTTCAAACAAAGTACAAAAATTGAAAGTTTATAACCTGGATTAACACATAGGATACTTTTTTTGAAGTCCACGCAGAAGAACAGAAGCCACTATTTTGTGTGTGTATGTGTATGTCACACATGGATTTTGGGTGTCTGTCACACAGTTAATACTAGCACAGACATCGTAACTCTATCTTTGAAATACTCAAAACTCTGTTCATGGTTGGCGGGGCGACGCATGCCCCATGGCGACGCGTCGCCACTATACAGTCTATATGTAGTAGTGCGTAAATAATTTCGATGTTTCACATCTGCCAGGCGTCCCGTGACGGTTCAGTTTTTTGTTTAGGATAGATGAATTGTATCCACGTATTTTGTTAATAAAAAAATGTATTATGTATTAATTTTAATATTTTCATCTTAAAATATTTCTGCATTTTTCATGATTCAATACTTACACTCAGTTGCAGAAACGATCTTTAAATTTTAAAGACTACATTAAACACTAATGTAGCATTAAATCATTGCACAAAACCATTTTTTATTTTATTTTAATGCTCCATTATAATTTAACTAATGAAATGTCAAACCTAATGAAACCGGCCATTTTAAACACTTTTACGTTGCACGTAACTTCATTAGCGCCCATTAGCAGGTGGTGAACTTTAAGTTTGACATTTCAGATTTTTTAATTTTAATGGGCCGAAAAGCATCCATTAAAGAGCAACATTAGTGTTTTCTACGGTACTTTAATGCATTTCTGTAATTGAAAGATGTCTTTAACCAGTCTTTCGTCATTATCTGATTCTTATTTAGTAGATTTACCTCGCCGTCGAATCCCAGACCGAGTGAATTTATTTTTAAAACATGATGGAGAAGAGTTTCGTGTAAGGTATAGAATTTCCAAGGAGGCAGTTCTTCAAATTTGTAACCTACTTGATTAAGATTTAGAACCAGTGACGCAAAGAAAAAAATCCATTAATGGCCTGACACAGCTCACACAGCTTTTAATATGTTTGAGATTTTTCGCCACTGGATCTTTCCAGCAAGTATTGGGTGATTTAAACAGTTTGTCGGAAACAGGTTGGGTCGGGTTGTTTGTCAGTTTGTTTATACAAAAAGTATCCCGTGAACTAGCAAAATTAAGCCACCTCTATATTAAAATGCCAGACCGGACAGAACTACGTAGAGTTGCAGAAGGTTTTTATGAAATTGATGGATTTTCACGTGTGGCAGAAGCTCTAGACTGCACAAATGTTAAAATTATTAGAATAAGGGGGATGCGCTAAGGTAGCCCGCGAAATTCAAATTTTATTACGATTTTTGTAATTTGCAGGTCAGTAACACGTTGTATGTTGATCTAATTATGATTCGCGGCCATAACTCTTAAGGCTTTACAGAATTATAATCATTAGAATATGAATCAGAAGTATAAAAATTGCAAAAAACGTTGGTAAATTTGAATTTCGCGGGCTACCTTAGCGCATCCCCTTAAACCAGATTATTTAAACTAGATTAAACCACAGAGTACACTGAATACACATAAATCAACTAAATTTACTTTATTTTATGCTAAAATTGTGGTGTACTTGTACGTACGGATAATAACAGAACGCAAATGTTCACTCTTTTCGTTCAATATGGTAATTTGTTCCTGGCAATATTATTTAAAGTCTTCTTTAACTAAAGTGGCATTAAAAATGTCTAATGCTATCAAAAATTTGTTTGTGCAACTTCATTAAAGTAATGAATTCATTAGCGATAATGCTGCTTTATGTAATGAAGTGTTAATGGTGAGCTTTCTGCAACTGAGTGTTAATGTATTGAATCATGAAATATGCAGAAATATTTAACGTAACGTAACGTAACGAGACCAATTACTTTTCTTATTTACCTCAAAGAAACGTGTTCTTTACACAATAGATACTACGTTAAATTCAATGTCAAGATACCTGTTACATTGAAGTAAGTAATTCGTCACAGAACTATTAAATTGATCTCGACCATGCAAACGTCTTTCACACCTACGTACTCTGCCAATTGGTCATTTACATGATTGTCTAACAATGCCAGTGGCATATCGAATGTCAAATTGTTTTGGTGCTAATATTACTTCAAGAGCAGATGATTTGGTTGGTTCTAATTTGACCTAAATTTGAAATTGTAACTGCTTTGATGCGAGGTAATTGTTACCGTTTTATGTTCGTTTTATCATCAATATGACGTGTAAAATCAATGGGTAACAATTAGTTTGTCTCAGTTTCAGTCTCATCCATCATGTTTCCTTGATTTCAAAAGGATTAACTTGCGAATACGTATGCATTAATCATGGGTCCATATTGGCTCAACTAAAGTTCTTTACCCGAAATTGTTCTTCCTAACGATTTGTAATCCGAATGATCACTCTTCCTAAAATTTTTCATCCTAAAGTTTTCATTCATACTATTTGTAGCTAGTATGAATGAAAACTTTAGGATGCTACCGGCGATGTTCATAACACTCATGTTTCCGAAAATTGTAATTAATAATATCATTAATGTAAATATATTTAAACTGCTACTGTTTTTTATCATAACGCTTTCATCCCTAAAACTATAACTATACATGAGATAATTATGTCTAAAAAACCAACTGTTTAGAATGATTTAAGGTCGTTTCACAGATTTTTGTCTTAAATGAATGAAATTCAGGTCAGAATGTCGTCTTGGGGGCACTATAAAAAAATACTTATAAAAATTTCGCGACCAATTTCGAGGTAGCGCTCGCCGGCCGCTGCCGCGGCACCGCTCGCTTCGCTCGCTCGGCTCGCGCGTAGTTGGTCACAGTTCTAACCTAACCTAACCTATGGATATCTTTGCAGGTACACACCGCTATAAATAAAATTAAAATATGACTTTGAATAATATTGTAAAAGATGGTTATGTTGAGAAAATATAGGAAAACAAATAAAAGTCTATTAGATGTTTATTGCTACTGACATTATGAAGTTAAATGCTTCGGAATTATGAACATTAGAGACAGAGTAGTTAGGAATTGTGATTGTTAGGATAAAAAATGTTAGGAAGAACATTTTCGGATTTCCAATTATCGGAGTTGAAAATTTAGGTGAACTTTGGCGCACCCATTAATCATGTTTATAATAGCTCCCGGCAAAATGGTTCAGCTGAACGGTGCGTCATGTTGGTGAACGGAAGCCATCAGTAGGGACTGGCCATTTCTTAAGCTGCCATGGCTTATTTTGATTTAATTAAAATTTTTAACTGTTTTTTTATCTCATTATTACGGACGCTTTGACCAGTCTTCGATGTATAATTTCAACATGAATGATGTTACAAATATTTTGTAACCATATTTTATTTTAAAAGAGTGTTCCTGGAGTTTTTTGCCCGTTCTTCTCCATAGCTGAATGAATAGAATAGAATGGGCAACTAGAGGGACCTGAGGGACCGACTCCTTGACAACTCAAGGGTGTCTATTATTGGTTCATTTGACATAAACGCTTTAAGTTGAATTGAAATAATATTATTCTGAGTTTTCTGACTAAGGTTTTTTTTTCGTATAACGAAATGATACGGTACTATAAACGAATATTAAACGATAAAATATAATTATCTAATAATTATTAGTACAGTAAACTATAGATACTTAAAAAGTAAACCCTAATATAATATCGTTCAGAAGACTTCCTCTCTCCTAGTATTTTCTGTGCCCAACAGGGTCCACAATGATCTCATTAAAATTTAAGTTACCACCTAATACGCATTGTGGAATGCAATAAACGATTGACTATTGAGTAGCCATTTGCGGTGCAAATAATTACTTCCACCTTGACTTGGCCTAAACTGTCCTACTAACGGTTATGGTGCTCATAAAATTACCATCATTTGTCTTAAGCCACCCGCTCCCGCTTATGCTTTGCATTCCCAATGTAATTTTATTAATAGTGACGTAACGATCGGCACTGGACACCGGTTTCTAATGACGTAGGAACCTATTCATTATAATTTGTGTATAGGATAGTCGTCAGTCAGTCGTCACCCAGGCTTAACCCATAAGAGTAATGGTTGAATCTGACGTAAAGATTTCTTCTGTGAAAGCTCTTCCTGCTGACGTCATTTTTTTATGTTTTTGTCATAAAACTAATTTATGGTGACTGCCTCGTTGGTCTAGTGGTCGCAAGCACTACTCACTAAGCATGAGGTCCTGGATTCGATTCCCAGCTCAAAGTTATATTAGATTTTCCGTTTTCGGAATTTCTCAGTAGCAGCTGGGAGTCTGGATTTGTGCCCAGTTGATGGCAACAGGCTCGTCCCCTATTAAATGGGACTTAAACAAATCTGGCGAAATAATTATGGATAATAATATACCTCTGCGTAACCCTTCAGGAAAACAAGGTGTGATGTTTATCTACTTCATCACCAAGAATGAGAGTAAACAAAGTAGGCTCTAATTACGTGTAACAAACGGAAAGAATTCGTAAAATAATGTTTTCTTTACATCTGCCAGACCCGGTGCCGGTCTGATAACTATGCTATTCAGATTCACCAGTCTACCAGGAAATTAGAATTTTAAGTTGTTCAAAATAAGGTCTAAAGTTGTATTGACTGGAAACTAACAATGACTAATTTCTCATGTCATTATTTTGAATCTTACTCAGATTCAAATAAAGTTTAAAATAAAGTTAGGTTTTTTTGTCCCTTAACATCTGTTGGTCAATTTAAGCCGATATGACTGATTGCAGATGATAATTGTATAGACATGCATAAGGATTGATATGGACGAACGACTTGGTCGTAAATTCATTCGAATCGCCGCAAAAAGTCGCAGTAAATGCAGAAGTTTAATTTTAGTCAGCTGTAATAATTATATTGAGAGGAATAAGGCTCAGTTCGGATTAGATACTTCGGATTAAATCGTCAACTACAATGTTCACCTAATTTACGGTGTATTATAAATAATACGATTCAAAAGGGAAAATTGCCATCACCTAATAATAGTACATGAATTGTCACGTCACACATAATAATGCTATTTCCATTCTGTTTATTGTGACGGCGTCTTGCATATTCTTTCCTCTAAGAGCTTTACAGGGTCAAAAGAAATAAGCTAGCGAAACTCCGCAAACATGATGGGTAAAATAAAAAGATTTGATGTGATTGTTTTTGGGGTTATCGTCATTTGTTAAAAAAAAAAAAAAAACATTTATTTTGTACCAAACACTTGTACACATTTTATAAACCTGCCAAACTGCGTGACAGTTTGTCGGCAGGATTAGCGCTCGTCTTAAAATATTTGGTTTACACAATAAAATAGTATACTTCTTCATCTAAGAAGGTAGATCCAGGTAGTTTTTAACTGGTTCAGTGATCGATTAATTACTGCCACATGTTGCGACCATTTCATTCAGCAGTTCAGCCTTTAATTTATTCCCCACTGTTCGCCTGCTAAATCAAAATCAAAATCAAAAATATTTTTATTTCACATAGGTAAGCCTACATGTGCACTTATGAAACGTCAGAAGCTAGGTGCACGGTTCCAATTGGTCGTTTCCTATGGAGAAGAGCCGGCAAGAAACTCCACGGTCACTCTTTAAAAAAAATTAAATTGGCTTTTACAATGTTTTCAAATTACAGTGTTAATAGGTATGAGAGGACAGCGTAGGCCCGTCAAAAGTACCAGGTACTTAACAAAATAGAAAATGGTCTACAGATCTACGGGTTTGAGATGTCTTTATTTCCCATAAGAAATTTCACTATAAATATTTATATCTAACTTAAAAAAAAACATTATTGATTCAAACGTACAGTGTTTGCAAGAAATTATAACATACAAAAATATTATAAAAGTGCAGGGTAATTGCTAATAATTTAACACCGCTAAAATGTAAGCATACACGGAACGCGCGCAACTAGATGTGGCATGAAATGTACTAAGGTGCGCTCATTTTATTAAACATAATATGTAATTTTAATTCTTTCTTAAATATTGACATGGATTTTGCATTTTTGATGTTATTTGGTAGTTTATTATACAAGGCAGCACCCTCGTACATCACATTTTTTTTGCCATAGTTGGTGCGTGGTGAGTATAATTGTAAGTCATTTGCATTTCTGAGCCTAATTTTGTGTATTTGATGTTTCTTTGTAAAATGTATTTGTGTGTGAATATTTTTATTAAGTATTTTTCTTATTAAGATGCAAGTATTATATGTATGTTTGTGATATGTTCATTAGCTTAGTTTCATTGTATATTTTTTGTGTTGATGTACTGTAATCATAATGGAAAAGTGTCTTTATTAACTTATTTTGTGCTATTTGTAGCGTTTCTACATTGGTTTTGGCCGCTGTGCCCCATACTTCTATGAGATAGTCCAGGTGAGGTTTTATAAGAGTGTTATATATATTGTAGCGTACTTGGCGTGGTATATCGTGGTGGTATATCTACAGTCTATTAAGCCTACAACGTCCTCACATTGACAAAAAACAATATAAAATATGATAAAAATAATAAAAATTGTAGGTATAATAATGTCAAATAAGAAAAACATTATGTCAGTGAAGTTTGTAAAAAAAAAAGATAAAATTAAATTAATAAATAACTTCGTAATTTGGGAGCTGTTAATAGACATTTACATAGTTTTGCCGTTAATGAGGTACCAGGAAGGCCACATGTATAGAAGGAATTAATGCCACACTTCCTTGTCTTCAACATAGTCCTTAATCTTAATACACCATTATCCCTTCTCAACCAGTGAGTACAGTGTATACGGGTCAAATACTTATTGGTTCTTTTGCCATAGTAATTTTTTACTGGTGTTCGCACGAATTTACGTTCTCTAACACTTCTAGTATTGTAAGTGTTTTGCACATGTACTTTGAATTGGTCGTTAGTGGTTGGTGTTAGTTATTGGTTGTTAGTGTTGTTACTTGAAGTACGAGTTGAAAAAATCGGTTTTCTTTTGTTTTATCGTGCTTAGATATTGATACATCACGTCTGCGGAGTTTTGCTAGCTATTTTAATTTGAACCTGTATTACACTGGGACACTCTGGCGGTCCAATCATGGTCACGCTGCCAAAAAAAAATATGATTGAGAAAATAATATTAACTGATAATAAATAACTTTCTTTAAAAGACCAGGCAGTCTACATATTCGAAAAGTGCTAAGCGCTAACACATCAGTAATAAAGTTGAATATCGCGTGCGCTCGATGATCGTGTTCGAGCACGAAACTAAATAGCGTAATTAATTTCATTTTTTTTTTTATAATTTAATTATTTAATAATTGATCTAGAGAAAAAATATCTGGTGGGTGGATAATAAACTATAATTTCTTGCTGTGCATATAAATTATTTTAGGCATAAAAGCCGAACAATCTTGTTTGTTTTTATGATTATCTTTAAAAAAGACATGATTTTCGAATAAAAAATGTATCGAGCGAAAATATTACAATGGAAAGAAAAAGATCCAATAAATCATTTATGCTTAAGTTTCATTTTGATTGTATGTGTGACTGTTTCAGAATATTCATGCAAATTAACATAAAAATAGGAGCCTCCTCTTAATAAATACAGTATCATCATTGTCGTTATATCTGAACTAAACCTAACTCCGATTGATACATGCATCGCCCTCAAGAGCGTTTTGTAAATAATTTCTATCGGCTATCGTAACGCGATGGCCTTTGATACACTTAATTTGGTGATCGTTTTGAAATGTAACCACTTAGAATTCATTTAGCATATAAGAAGGTAAGCAGGGATGTAAGACTCGCTAGTTTGACGACTTGGTTTGTGAGACTTGCCGCGGTCGGTTTGTGGATGGGTGAGCATCCATTACATAACGAGACCCCTCCGTGCCTCGGAAAGCCCGTTAACCTGCTTGTCCCAGCTGTCACTCGGATAAAGATAAATGACAGAAGAGAGAGAGAGATGGAGATCTTTGACAGTCGTTACGGGTAGTCAGAAGTCCAAAAGTCTTATAACCAGTATCACCAAGGGGTCTCGTGTTACCCAGTAAAAACAGTTTGTGGAGGTCAGATATGTAGTCGCGCCTTATAAATATTGCTAATCAGCTGTATCCGGTTAGACTGGAAGCCGACCCCAATACAGTTGGGAAAAAGCTGGCAGATAGATTGGAAAAGAAAGAAATAGAAAGAAAAAGAATTTTATTTGTCACAGAAAAACGTGCGTACGAAAACATATGTAATAAACTCGAAGGTAAACATTACACAAAACAGATCTAACTACATATTATAATCACGATCACAAACAAGCAAGCTGCACGTAGATAACTTTATATTTCAGCTGCAGGCTAGCATGGTGCTTTCTATTTCTACTCTTTTGTAGAATAGAAATCGCTTAATATCTACCGAAAATGTTGTACTGCCATGTCTACACGGAAACGTCCCTTTTGTCTACTCTTCCGTCGTAAAAACGCTTCTCTACGGTAGTCGTGCTAAACCTGCAGAAAACATACATAATTAACGTAAGCAAAGACGCATCTGCTGACTGCAGTGCATTTTACTTTTTGGAAAGCATGCCTAGGTCTCTTACCCTTTTAACCGATGATTTGGCAAAGGTCACCAAAGTAGCTAAACTTTGCGAAGACCTATTGCGTAGGTCTCTTACCCTTTTAACCGATGATTTGGCAAAGGTCGCAAAAGTAGCAATCCTTTGCGAAGACCTATTTACAGCACTGGACGTCTATTGGGTAAAATGATGATGATGATAATAATTATCATCCCCTCTTTTTTACTTTTACACTAAAATACCTCGAATTTAAACGATTTAGCTAGCAAACATAACATAAAATCACGGCTTTAATCCCCGAAGGGTTGGGTAGAGGTGTAGGTACTGTACCTTTAGTACATCCACATTTTGCCAGTTATCTTTAAGGCGACGATAACCGACTTTTAATGATTTTATACTGAAGATCACGTCTAAACGAGTAGTGTTAATGATTTCAAAAAAATATATGTGAAATTAGAGCATTTTCTCAATAATTTAATATGTGAATATTTTAGATTATGTTTATATTACATAGTGAAATTAATTTGTAAAGTTATATCTAACGCGGATAAAAAACTGAGAATGGCGCAAAATCTACCAAACGTATTTTTCTGAAATCGTCACCAATTTAAAGATAATTTAATTATTGATCTTTTAGTATACGCGTTTTATTAAAATATCTTTTGTTTTGTGTATATATATGTATAAATTAATAATGCGTCAAATTGGGGACAGCGCTCCTTGATGGGCGAGTCCTATTACTGGCTGAACGTACGACGCTTTGCGTGAGCTCAATACAGAACACACAAGCTAACCACTCACTCAGGTCACTGGCATATATCTGCGTCTTAAGTCCCATGCAATAGAGGGTCGTGTGGCGCCGGACGTAAAGAATAGCACCACCCCATTTCTTCCCGTGGGTGTCGTAAAAAGCAACTAAGGGGCTTACAAAAGAATGGGCTGCAGCGTTCTCTATGCATTTTAACACCATACTGCGATTGCTAAATCGAAATGATGGTGATGAATAGGGGGCGAGCCTATTACCATCAACCAGGTACAAACCGGCACTCCGGCCGGGCTGCTTCTGAGAAATTCCTAATGGTTCTTTTTTTTAAACTAATTAAAATAAACAGTTGCTAACAGAAACTATTTAAATTCACACTTGTTATCTGGGTCCAAAAAAAAGGACGAATGCAAACAAAAAAATACTCAATACCTACCAACTTTTTGTTCGCGAATATTTTTTGTAGTAGTATTGTATGAGCATTGTAATTGAGCAAGATCAAGGTTAGTAGGTACCATTGAGTGAGAACTATGTACGTTACGTACTGTAGTTCGTGCGACCTTATATAAATCATCAAAAAGTTCAGTGTCAATAACTGGGCGATTATTTATATATACTTTTAAGGTGTTAAACAAAGTAACTTTTAAATCCATTAAATCTGCGTAGAAAGTTTTAGTTGACTTGTTGAGCGTTCTTCATCTTCTGATGTCGCTGGTACGAAAATATTTCAAATCTTGTCTCAAAACTTCACCACTTCCAAGGCTTCGTCGTCGCGCGTCGGAGGCAACTTTGACTGCATGTTTTGGGGCACAGAGGTCGTGATAAGAGATGGAACATAGTCTGCGACACAGCTCCACGCCCTACGGCCGAACCCTCATAAATTGGGACTCTAGCCTAGAGCCTGGTTGAAGCCTAGAGTTGATAATCCAACAGCACGCATTGTTGCCAAGTATTGGTGAAAACGAGCACAAGACAAAGACCAAGTTACGCAAGTAATGCAACATAGAAGGACTAGGAGCCATGAACCTCGGGCTATGAACCTTTATATCTTGTAACTTTTATGGTGTACATAATAAAGAGTATTCTATTCTATTTTATTCTATGAGAAGAGAAAGGATGCCTACACTCGCAAACGATCTGATTGTGTTCCCTATCCGAAGGGATTGCCTCACGGTGCTGGTATGCGAGTAGCGTGGCGATTAACATGGTGCAATAGTAAGCTGTCAGTAGTAATGCATAGTGACTGCAGGGTAATTTATATCAATACTCAATATATTGATTGTATTCCACAATGGGAAATTGCTGTTTTACAGAGACACGACAGATCATTGTGGAATCTGTCGGGTACAGCAAAGTAGGAGAGAGGAAGAGGGCTTTAATTTGACTAATTAGTTGTTACATAATATAACATCACGCCTGTAATCCCCGAAGGGTCAGAGGTGTACCTACAGTACACACACATTTCGCCAGTTATGTTTCAGTCCCACGTAATAGGGGGCCTATAGCTATCAACCGAGCACGAATCCAGACTCCGGGCTGCTACTGAGCAATTTCCTGACGAACCAACCCAAAATAAAACTTTGCCCAACCTGGGAATCGAACCGAGGAACTCATGCTCAGCAGTAGTGCTTGCGACCACTACACCGACAAGGCAGTCGGCCATTGTAATTAGTTGCTATACTTTTTATATTATCGATAGTAATAAAATATTGCATAGATTTCTCCAATTTTTTGCAGAATTAGAACATTGTCTGGATGTTTGTCCGTAAAAGATTTGTCTCTTTAACTGGGTTATTGTACATTCGCCTATAAGTTCTTCACGGAAAAAAGTATTGCCACAGTTCTATTTTCATGAAGTAAATTCGTCACATATAATTTTGATTATTGTAAATTCGTTAAATTGTTTATTTTTGCACAAATAGCAGAAAAATAAAACACTAAGTAGAGTAAAAATGCTATTGATTTGTTTTTCATAATCACATACATTTTTGAAAATATATGTTCAGCCTCATTTTTAAGCTTATTAAGAAACTGAATCATTTTCGCTTTTGTTTTACCCATCTTGTTGTTCAAGCGTTTATGCCATGCTTTTGCTAGATTTATTATCCTATGACGAGCCCCATGTACATTCCAAATAAACTCTATAATAGTGTTTTCTAATCATGGGCTACAAAATAGTCGTTGAATTTTGTGACTGCTTCGTTCTGTGGAGCATCTTCCATGATGTGCAACCAAGCGTCTTCGATGTCCTGTTTCTTTATATGGCGTGATAGCATTTGCAGGAGCGCAAGAGAAAAGAAAGATGTATGGTTACTGTTAGTTCTCATTATTTTTCGTAGGTACAGACACCAGCAGGTCAACCTACCCGAAACTGTCAAATTTACCCAATCAACCTTGAACCTTATGCTTTAAAGATAAAGTTGAAAATCTTTTAAAGTTATTTGACAGATTGTAGTAGCTTGATGTGCTGGCGTCTGTACAACCAGTACTTTCATAATTTTTGAAATCATTCTATCTTTCATTTCGAGCGCTAAAAACCAATAACTTTGCTTGCTACCAGTATTTTATGCAAAAATGATGTACAACCTACCTAAAATGAAAACTTGTGACGAATTTACACATATTTTTAATGCAAGTGGCGAATACACTTTCAATGTATGGAGTGTACAAAAATGTGACGAATTTACTTTGTGGCGAATGTACAATAACCCCTTTAACTACAGAAGAAATCGTAGTTAATGAAAGGTTCCAGGATGTATAACTTTTACTTAATTAGACAGTAGCACTTTGTTCCGGACATACTAGATAACAACAGGCTCGTTTAAATGAAGTTTTAGTCAAAAAGATGTACATATAGGAATGGCTGTTAGGCTAACTTACACTAAGTCCAGTGTTGCTCATAGCGATGCTGAGGAAACCCATTAATATACTTGGCTTCTGTTGTATTATAACTTATAAATCCATAGATATAAGAAAGAAGTTTTTAATATTTCTATGTATAAATCAACTTAAGAGCGTTTACGACGTAAGTACGGCATTTCATACAAACTTTCAAGCTCTTGTTTTTCGAAATGAGTGAACCAATTTTAATGAAACTTCATACGCATAAGCAGGATACAAAGGTCTAAAAAGTTAGTTAAGATCATTTTCGAAATGTCTTATTTAAAAACAGATAACTGGATATCTCTGTTTCTATGGAAAAATCGGTCTAATTTGGCTGTAACACAATTTTTTGAAAATGTTCTTGACTAACTTTTTAGACCTTTGTATCCTGCTTATGCTTATGAAGTTTCATTAAAATCGGTTCAGTCATTTCGAACAATAAGGGCTTGAAAGTTTGTATGAAATGCCGTACGTCGTAAACGATCTTAAAGCTACGGGGTTTTCCCCAAAAGAGACCTTTTATTATATTATTGTCCCATTGTCATACAGAATTCTACCATAATTGCTGGATGTTTCTTCTCTAAGATTATCGAATGGGAAAACCCAATGCCATCCCAATGCGAACGAAAAAGCGGCCAAGTGGGCGACACGAAGGGTTCCGTTTAAAAAACACGTTAATTTATTGTATATGACCCAGTTACATTTTTAACTTGCTTGTTTTTTTTTGCTTTTGTTGTCTTTTTATTTTGTCTATTTTATTTTTATTAATCAAATCAAATCAAATCAAATCAAAAGTCATTTATTCAAACTAGACTGAGAATAAGACCTTTCTGAACGTCAAAATTACACAAGACAGTCCCCCCAAACGCCCGCCCTTCACCACTTCGTAGTGCTTTAGCTGGGAAGAAGATGTGGCGCAACAAACTGCCCAGCAGCACAGCTGGTGTCTGTTCAGTAAAAAAAACTTGATTCTATAAAATTTTATGTAAAATTAGTTGTTGTTATAGTGGCCAGGTTTAAAAAGATACATCCCAGTGACAGACGGACGGACAGCGAGCGGAGCCTTAGTAAGCCGGGTAGTAAGGTCTCTTTGTGTAAGGTACCCTAAAAACGATTGACTTGTAAAAAAAGGTCACACTTTCTACCTGCGAAGGGACCACCCCACGGTGTTCGTCATTCCATGAGATTGGTGTACTATTGCACCATAATAATGACTAAGGTGTTTATTATGTTTTCATAAATTATCTATTGCATCATGTTCCATTTTCGAGGAATATAATGATTGTGCGCTATTATAATTTCTAACGTGATAATAGTATCGTGGACTTTCACATCCATGCCCGTAAAATGTATGGAAATACTCGCAGTATTCGCTAATCAGTTCAATATTGTCACTTCTGATATTTAAAGGTATATACTCTTTTCTTGCTAACACTTTATTCTGCACAACTGCACTGTTTCACAACCAAACGAGAACTGACTCTGTACTACATTTTACAATTTAAAAATACTTTTCCCCCACTCAGAAATAACGATAACATCATAACCGTTATTTCTGTGTTGCCAAAGTAAAATAATACATTCAGTTGCCATAATGAAAATACATTTAAAAGTTTGTTACAACATTAATAATTTGTACTTTAACAGTGTTGCAACAGTGAGTATTATAATTCGGTATTAAAATAATACATTTTTTTTTTAATAAATCAAAGAAATCACGACACTCGGCTATCCGACGGCGTGCTAACTCCGAAGCACGCAATAATCACGCCAATATTTTTCGAGTTCACACCACACATACATGGCACACATGGAGTTATCCTTACTCGCTTAAGACCCTGCCCCAATTGTGACAACCTAGAACATTATATTAAAGCCTGCTTCGATAATTAATACATATTTATCCATATCCACCTCCTCACCTTACGTCTCTCTAAGCATGATCTTATTGGATCTCGTTAAGATTTACCATCTTATATCCGGCACGTAGTAAATTCTCTCATCAGTTTTACTTAAGGTTCACAATTTCTTGTTCTAGTTAGAGTTAACGTGGTATCTGATTAAAGACTACCAAGTAAAGAATTGCGACTAATTTCATCTTTATGTCTCTGTAATACGATTGATATTGTTTTGGCTAGATAGTATTTCTAAGTTTGTTCTTAATTTAATGTCCGTCTGTCCGTTACACATAATTGGTACAGATTGCGTGTAAGGCGAATATAATAAATTATTAAATCGTAAAGTACATAGCTCTATGTACTAGTGAGTGATTAGAACGTCTAGACAAGTTAATAAATTTGTATTTCTTGAGTTAATGCGAGAACTAGGTCTATTTATTAATACTTGGGTGTTATTGATGTTTGACGAAGTTAAGAGAGAATTTTATTAAGACAAATAGAATCTAAGAAATGTACCGCAAAATATAATTAACACTCGTCTTTCTTTTCCTGTCCAGTCAAATTACTTTTTATTTATAAAAGGAAACGCGCATGTCAACCTAGGCGAAAGTGTTCGTCCAGTCACTTGGGAGGAGCCACCTGACGAAGTTGACCAAATCTACTGGGGATGTCATCGTTTCGAAGCCGGCGATCCTTACAGAAGTAGAAAACTTTTACGGCCAATTATACGCATCGCACGCGTCTCGACCTGATCCCGAGAATGAAGATTTCAGAGCCACTTTAACCCGCCATTTCACGGAAGACCTGCCAGAAATCAGCCAAGACGAAATCGAAGCGGCTCTTAAACAGCTTAAAAATGGGAAAGCCCCAGGGGAGGATGGGATTACGACCGAGCTCCTGAAAGCGGGAGGAAGTCCTGTACTGAAAGAGCTTCGGGAGCTCTTCAGCTCTGTCTTGTTCTCTGGGAGAACTCCAGAAGCGTGGCGAAGGAGTGTGGTAGTTCTGTTTTTTAAAAAAGGTGATAAGACACTTTTGAAAAATTACAGACCTATTTCGCTCCTTAGCCACGTATATAAGTTGTTTTCGAGAGTCGTTACGAATCGTCTAACGAGAAGACTCGACGAGTTTCAGCCACCGACCGGAGCAGGCCGAGTTTCGAGGAGGATACAGTACCATAGACCACATCCACACAGTGCGACAAATTATACAAAAGTCCGAAGAGTATAATCGGCCCCTATGTCTTGCATTTGTGGACTATGAGAAGGCTTTTGACTATTATTAAATATTGTAATGGCAACATTTTATATTTTAATAGTGTAGTAAGTATTTTAAGGAATTTATATTGCAACCCACTTCTCGTTAAATGCTGGTGAAAGCAAAGTCTCCATCTTGTACGACGGAAAATAAAACAAGCAATAATACTATTACAACCTTTTATTTCGCTCCAATCCACTGCTTTAATTAACTTGAATAGGTTATGGGCCCAGGTGCCCGGAGCGAAATAACAAGGAATCATTGCGGTTGTCGCTGTGGTAAAACAGTTGTACTGCGGTCAAGCAGGCGTCAAAGATGGACGGCGAAGTCGACATGTTCGGGGCTTCAAGCAATCGCATGTTGCTGGAGAGTGCCAATAATTGGCACACCTGGAAATTTCAAGTAAAGGTTATATTGAAGGCGGTAAATGCTTTCAGCCTTGTGGATGGGACGTTCAAGTGCCCGGAAAGTGACGAAGCAAAAATCACCACGTGGAACAGGCTGGACGCAAAGGCCCAAGGAGTAATTGTTGCGAGGCTGGGCAATACAGCAATGCTTCAGGTCCAGAATTGTGAGTCCGCAAAAGAAATTTGGGACAAACTGAATACGATTTACGAGCAGAAATCTGATGTGTCACTGCACATTTTACAACAACGCTTCTTCGAAGAAAAATATTCGAGTTCTGAATCTGTATCAACATTTATTGCTAAAATAGAAGCAATCGTGTCACAGATACGTCAAGCGAAAGGTGAGATAGCTGAAAATATGCTGATAACAAAAATCATCAGTTCGCTGGGAGAAAAATTTCGTCATTTTGTTTCTGCATGGGACTCTGTGCCTGTTGAAAAACGAACCCTATCTGAGCTGACAGCCAGGCTTATAATAGAAGAGCAAAGAAATAAAATGTATGAGGAAGGCGACCAAAATAATTCTACGGCTTTCAAAACTGATACAAGAAAAGACTCAAGAAAGTGTTTTAACTGCGGTAAAGTAGGACACTATAAACGGGACTGCAAAGTGAAAAAGGATAAAAGAAAAATGGGAATTAAAACTGAAAATATTCCATTATGTGAACAATGTAAAAAACGGGGGCATACTATAAAGCAGTGTTGGTTCAATAAAAACAGTAACAAACAACCAGAGAAAGAAGATAAACAAAACGCGTTTGTTATGTCAGTGTATGGACTAACCTCAAAAAGTGAAAACAATCATCATTGGTTTTTGGATAGTGGTGCTTCTGAGCATATGTGCTTCACAATGGACAGTTTTACAAACTATAAAAAGTTGTTAGTACCGAAAGATGTTGTTATTGGCGATGGGACAATAATAAAAGCATTAGGGTATGGTGATATTGACCTTGAAGCATATGACAATGAACAATGGATTAAAACATCCGTAAAGAATGTGTTGCATGTGCCCAACCTCAAGACTAACTTATTTTCCATGAGTGCTGCCCTGGATAAAGGCTACAAACTTGCGTCAAATGCTGCTGAGTGTCAGTTTATCAAAAACAACAGTGTGCATGCTGTAGCAAAGAGACAAGGTAAAATGTACACAATGATATTCAGAAAACCAGATGCTGTAGCCATGGTTGGAAGAGTAATGTCAGATCTAAGGGAATGGCATGCCAAACTTGGTCACCAAGACATAAATCAAGTGAAAAACATCTTAATCAAGCATGATATAAAATTTGGAAAAAGTGAAGAAGAAACTTGTGTGTCATGTTTGAAAGGAAAGCAACACAAATTTTCCTTCCCATCAAGTACTCATAGAGCATCAAAACCAGGTGAGGTTATCCATATTGATATTGGAGGTCCAGTAGAAGAAACCTCACTAGGAGGGGCAAAGTTTTTTTTTCTCATCAAGGATGATTATTCCAAATACAGAAAGGTGTATTTTCTGAAAAATAAAAGTCAGTCTTTAGAATATTTGAAACAATATATAAAGGAAATAAAAGTAAACCCCGGTCACATAGTGAAATACACAAGAAGTGATAATGCAAAAGAATTTTGTAGTAAAGAAATGGAAAACTTGCTCAAATCTTATGGGATACAACACCAAAGAAGTGTGGCCTACACCCCACAACAGAACGGGTGTGTAGAGCGTGAAATGAGGACAGTGGTTGAGTCAGCACGAACAATTCTCCTAGAGAGCGGACTAAATAAGAACCTGTGGGCAGAAGCAATAAACACAGCTGTCTACGTTATCAATAGGACTGGTCCGAGTCGTGTGAAAAATAAAACACCATATGAACTTTGGTGGGACAAACAGTTTGACATTAACAATCTTCAAGTTTTTGGTAGTCAAGTATCTGTACATGTTCCTGAACAAAAACGGTTAAAGTTTGATAGCAAAGCTGAATTAGGCTATTTTATTGGATATGGAGAAAATACAAAAGGATACAGAATATACTTACCTGAAAGAAATGAAGTAGAGATCAAGCGAGATATAGTATTTATAAAACAGTCTGAAGAATACAAAGAGAAAGACAAAAGAAAAGAACAGGAATATCATAAAGTTTTTGACATTCAAGAAGACACAGAACAAGTTTCAGAAGAAGAGGACAGTCAGTATGAAGATACTGTAAACCCTGACACAATAGAAAGCGAAAATGAACAGAACTCTATTCACTCTTTTCATGAGCAGTCAATATTAGAAGAAGAGGTAGAAGAACTAAATGAAAATTCACAGGAATCTTCAGGACAGACAGAAGAGGTAATAGAAAGACCAAAAAGAGTAAGGAAAAAGCCAAGCTGGTTCAAGGAATATGTACAAGGAGAAGAGTCTGATGAAAATACTTTCCTGAGTTACTGCTGTGATGAACCTATCTCCTACCAAGAAGCTATGAAAAGACCTGATAAAAGTAAATGGGAAGAAGCCATAAAAAAGGAGCTGAAAACATTAGAGGAAAATAATACATGGGAGGAGGTCACAGAAGTTCCAGATGGAGAAAACATAGTAAGCAGCAAGTGGGTATTTAAAGTCAAGGAAACAGAAGGGAAATCAATCTATAAGGCTCGCTTAGTAGCCCGAGGATTCGAGCAGAAGTACTGTGATGACCAGACATACTCACCTGTTGCCAAGCTAACAACCTTCAAAGCCATGATGGCAGTGGCTACCCAGAAGAGACAACCAGTGCACCAGATGGATGTTACTGGGGCATTTCTCTATGGAGACATCAATGAAACGGTGTTCATGAGATTACCAGGTAATGAGATTTGTAAATTAAAGAAGTCAATCTATGGTCTAAAAAAATCTCCTAAATATTGGAATACTAAGTTCAATAACTTCATGATAAATGAAAAGTTTGTAAGATCAAAGAATGACCCATGTTTATATTTCAAAAATATTGATAATGATTACATTTATGTTCTATTATTTGTAGACGACTTGTTGTATTTTGGAAGTAATCAAAAACAAATAAATGATTTTAAAAATGTAATTTGTGAAACCTTTAAAATGAAGGATTTGGGTCTAGCCAGTAATTATTTGGGAATAAATATCAAACAGGATCTTAAAAATTGTATAACTTTAATTAATCAGAAAAGATATTTGCTAAAATTGTTAGATTCATATCAAATGTCAGATTGTAAAACTGTATGTACTCCAATAGAACAGAACTTTAATTTTGAATTGTTACAGAGAGATAAAAGTGAAAGTGTAAACATTGAAAAAGCTTGTAGAAGTTTAGTAGGCAGTCTTTTGTATGCTACTTGTACTAGACCAGATTTATCTGTTGCAGTAGGTTTTCTTAGCAGATATGTGCATTGTGCTAGTGCAACTTTATTTAAATGTCTTAAAAGAATATTAAGATACATAAAAGGTTCTATTGATTTGTCTCTCACATATAAATATAACAGTGAAAGCCAAAATGTGTGTAAATTACAAGGTTACAGTGATGCAGACTGGGCCGGTGATGTTGCAGACCGAAAGTCAACATCTGGTCAGATATTTTATATTTTTAACTGTCCAGTTTCTTGGTGCAGTAAGAAACAGTCTTGTGTATCATTGTCATCTTGTGAAGCTGAATATGTGGCTCTTAGTATGACTATAATGGAAGGATCTTTTTTGAAAAAGTTGCTGATAGATTTCGGATACAATAATATTGATTGTGAGATACTAGAAGACAATCAAAGTACAATCAATATAGCAAAGAATAATGACAGCAACAAAAGATTAAAACATATAGATATTAAGTATCAGTATATAATGGAAAACATATCAGCAGGTTTAGTAAAATTAAAATTCGTAAATACCAATAACAACATAGCTGATTTGTTTACCAAACCCCTAGGAAAAATACTTTTTGTTAAACTTAGGGATAAGATTTTGTTTTAAACATAAGTTTGTTAAAGTAGGTACATGCATAGGATAGTGTTGAGTTATAATAGATATCTTGTGTATGTAAAAATGTTACAGTTTAGTGTTCCTAAGTTTAGGGCTTTGCCTATATTTGCTCAAAGGTTATGTTTTATGTTATTAAGGGGGTGCATTACAGAAGTTATATTAAGGGGATTCATCTTAGGCTTAATGTTAAGGGGGTGTAGTTCAAAGAAATGTAAAATGTTTAAAAGTGTTAAGATAAAACTAAATGTAAAAAAAAAAATAAAAAATTAAGGGTTGCTTATAAACTAAAATATAATGTTGAGGGGGTGTATTAAATATTGTAATGGCAACATTTTATATTTTAATAGTGTAGTAAGTATTTTAAGGAATTTATATTGCAACCCACTTCTCGTTAAATGCTGGTGAAAGCAAAGTCTCCATCTTGTACGACGGAAAATAAAACAAGCAATAATACTATTACAACCTTTTATTTCGCTCCAATCCACTGCTTTAATTAACTTGAATAACTATCGAAACCTGGTCTGTTTTGGAGACTTTGCAGCGATGCCAAGTCGACTGGCGATACATCCAAGTGCTGAGATGTCTTTATGACAACGTGACTATGACCGTCCAAACTCAGGATCGGCGAACTGAGCATATCCCCCTGCGTCGAGGAGTGAGACAAGGGGACGTAATTTCCCTGAAATTGTTCTCTAACGCATTGGAGGATGTGTTGAAGACGCTAAACTGGGAAGGACGGGGCATCAACATCAACGGCGAGTACATCTCACACTTGAGATTTGCAGATGCCATCGTCATAATGGCTGAATCGCTGCATGACTTGCAGCAGATGCTGGACGGCCTAGTTGATTCTTCTGTACGCATTGGTCTCCGGATGAACTTGAATAAAACCAAGGTTATGTTCAACGAACACGTCACTCCGAGACCGATTGCTGTTCCTGGCGGTGCTCTCGAGGTTGTTCGAGAATACGTTTACCTCGGGCAAACTTTGCAATTTGGTAAAAACAACTTTGAGAGGGAGGTTAACAGAAGAATTCAGCTGGGCTGGGCAGCGTTTGGGAAGCTTCGACGAGTCTTCTCGTCGCGTATTCCACAGAGCCTAAAGACGAAGGTCTTCAATCAGTGCGTCCTACCTGTTATGACTTACGGAGCCGAAACGTGGACACTCACGGTACGGCTGGTCCATAAATTCAAGGTCGCTCAGCGAGCTATGGAACGGGCTAAGCTTGGAGTCTCTCTGAGGGATCGAATCCGGAACGAAATGATCCGGCAGAAAACCAAAGTTGTCGACATAGCCCACAGAATAAGCAAGCTGAAGTGGCAATGGGCCGGCCATATTAGCCGTAGAACCGATGACCGTTGGGGTAGACGTGTTCTTGAGTGGAGACCGCGAATTGGCAAACGTGAGGTAGGACGCCCTCAGGCTAGGTGGAGCGACGATCTTCGCAGGGTGGCTGGTGGCAGCTGGATGAGAGTTGCCGAGAATCGAGCTGAATGGCGTGCAATTGGAGAGGCCTATGTCCAGCAGTGGACTGCTTTGGGCTGATGATGATGAACCTAGGCGATGGTCGGCTGCTTTATCGGGCTATCCTGTGGATGCTTTAATAAATACTTATATAAAACGTATGAACTAAGTGACTACACGCTAAGGTCACCCCCTGTGGGGTACGGACCTCGGCTTAGGGCGTCGCTGGCGGAGGGCAGTAAAAGACAGGCTGGATCGTAATTTTCCTTATCGTAATTTTTGTGTTTTTCTCTTTCATTTCATTAGCCGTCATGATACTAGCCTTTCCCTTCTTAATCGACTTCCAAAATGGAGGTGGTTATAATTATGTTCGTCTGTATGTTGTTTTTAATGTATGTTCACCGATTTCTTCGTCAATTGTAGACTGCTTATCATGGTTACGTAGCATCAATTCTCCGCTACGGCATCATAATATGGGGCAACTCTGTTGATACTATTAAAGTATTCCGAGCCCAAAAAAAATGTATTCACTCAATAACTAAAGCCAAACATTACAAAGCTGTGTCCCACTTTTTAAAAAACTGAAAATATTACCACTCCCATCTTTATATTATATTCGAACTCTGTATCTTTGTACATAAAAACATGGCTTTATTTCAAGTACATAATGATGTTGTAATAAGAATAAGTCGAAATATCCACAAATTATGTGTAGCCCAACAAAGAATTAAACTATTTTCCAATAATGTTTACTGTATGGCAATTAGTATTTATAATAAATTACCTAATGTTTTTAAAAGTCTTAACTTCACTGCATTTAAAACGAAATTATTTAACTTCCTATTGCATAAGTGTTACTACTCAACAAATGAATTTTTAAATGAAAAATTTGATTCAAAATTTAAATTAGACGATGACTCGTCTTTGTGCTCTTATTAATTGAATGGAATTTCATTTCTACGACATTGTATTTTATAATAATTTTCCACATTGTATTTAATAATACTTAGAAGCCTGTATGTTTGCAGCGGCCTACTCGGGTACGAGATCGATTCATTCACATTGATATTACAGTTAAATTATTTGGACCAACTGTCGTGGCCAACTATACCTATTGTGGTAGTCAACAAGTCATTTAGGCCAATGTTAGCGAGTAACAGAACTCTTTTCAAAGATGACCAATTGAGAGCAACTGTATAGAATTCCACAATTTGGCACAAATACAAAACCAATTCTATGAGATATCGGTTCCGGTTTCTATGTGAATATCAGTAATAAAGGAACGAGACAGGCAGGTAGCCTGAAAACGGTACAAACAATGACGCATCTAGGTATACTTTTTCAGAAGGAATTTAAGCTGACCTCACATTGTGTAAGTTTTCCGTACAAGGAGTGATCAGAATCTTTTAATATCAATGCCTCGAAAAGCACGATAAGCCGTTGCTCCCGGCTGACATTCGTAGATCTTTGACAGTCATTACGGGTCGTCAGAATCTCGAAAGCCTGACAATCAGTTTTACCATGCGGTATCATGTTACCCAGTAACTGGATTGTGGAGGTCAGACAGGCAGTCGCTTTATGCCAGCATTTTACTCGTCGGCTTCCAGTTTAACCAGATGCAGCAGCATCTGGTTAAACTGGAAGCCAAGTCCGCCGTAGTTGGGATGATGATGGTAAGTGATGATGCGGTCGGCGCTGGTGCACGCTCCTCTAGAAGTAATCTATTCACTCGAGACTTACAATCTTTCAGGTTATAGCTACCGAGGAATGCAAATTCAGTCAGTGAGTCCCTCCTTAGCCATTCATCATTATCCCAATTTATTTGGGCTCGTTGCATCATTTTCTTTCCTATCTACTTCTCTATTAGTTGTCATCTCGGTAGTCATCCCTTTCTACCCATATCATCTTTCACCTAGTCCATCCATCGTTTCTTTGGTCTATCCAGCCATCAACATTCAAACTCAAAAGTTTTCATCACAATATTTTCCTCATTCCTCCTTAGCCATTCATCTACAAAAATCTTATAAATCTTTAATTCACTGAGAGACAACGCACAGCCTAAACAGCTAGTCCTAGAACCATAAAGTGTAGCACAACAGTTGCTTAGTGTACTCGGTGTGGTGAAAACTAAGGGTGTGATACAGAGTACAGACCATCACACTGAACAACTTTCTTTCTCGTATCGTAAATGAGCACTATGAACGGATTTTTCAAAATTCATACCCCAAAGGTTTTCAATTTTCAATTCATAACCCCTTTGGGGTATGAATTTTGAAAAATCCGTTAAGCCATAAGGGATGAATATTTGTCATTTTTGCGGATAGCTCATCGAGCATACGGCTTGCATATTATAAGCATCCCTTACCATGGCTTATCCAAGTTAAATACCGTATTTTCTATGCAGTCAATAAGTATGTAATTATTATTCTTATTCATTATCAAGTAACCCATTTCTTCTCGTGGGTGTCGTAAAAACCGCCTTCTCGTGGGTGTACTAAGGGACTAATTACTAGAGAATGGCCAGCAGCGTTCTCTATGCATTTTAACACCATACTGCGATCGCCAATCCGCCTGTCAAGCGTGGCGATTATGGCAAACCTCCCCCTTTGGGGGAGGCCTATGTCTAGCAGTAGACGTCTTTCGGCTGAAATGATGATGATGATCAAAATTAAAATCAAAATAGAGTCATAGTAACTATTAGGCATAATAATTCAATACAAATACAAGCAATTTCAAATCACATTACTGGTCATAAAAATTAAAACAAAACACAATAATTAAAATTTTCTAACCGGCATTGGAAGTGTTGAAACAGCAAGCCTGCCAGCCATGCCGGACATAAGGGCAGTCCAGCCTGTCGGCGATCTAGGTATTCTAATCTATTGCCTCGTTGGTCCAGTAGTCACAAGCGCTACTGCTGAGAATGAGGTCCTGGTGTCTATTCCCAGTTTGAGAAGTGTTATCAGGTTTTTTCATTAAGAATTTCTCAGTGGCAGCCCGGAGTCTGGATTTGTGCCCGGTTAATCAAATCAAAATCAAATCAAGAATATTTTTATTTCAAATAATGGGCACTTATGAAACGTCAGAAGCTAGGTGCACGGTTCCAATTCGTCCTTTCCTATGTAGAAGAGCCGGCAAGATACTCCACGGTTACTCTTTTTAAACAGCAATTGGCTTTTACAATGTTTTCAAATTACAGTGTTAATAGGTATGAGAGGACAGCGTAGGCCCGTCAAAAGTACCAGGTACTTAACAAAATAGAAAATGGTCTACAGATCTACAGTCTATTAACCCTACAACGTCCTCACATTAACAAAACAACAATATAAAATATGATTAAAATAAAATAAAAAATGTAGGTATAATAATGTCAATTAAGAAAAACAATATGTCAGTGAAGTTTGTAAAAAAAGATAAAATAAAATTAAAAAAAAAACATCGTAATTTGGGAGCAGTTAATAGAAATTTACATAGTTTTGCCGTTAATGGTAATAGACTCGCCCCTTGTTACATGGGACCTACATATAACTGGTGAAATGTGGGTATACCTCCTGCCTAACCCTTCGGGGAATAAGGGCATGATGTTAGGTTATGTCAATCTATTCAAAATTATCTTGTAACTTAACCAATTTGTATGCGAATCGCCTATCGGTGTAATAAGTACGCATTTCTTATTCACGATACGTCCCTATTGCTGCAAATTGCTTCTCAGCTGTTGTTATGTTGCGTGTGAGTGTTCCTTTTGTGTTTCGTAAATAATATTAAGATGTAGGTAACATAACATCACATCTGTATTCCACGAATTATTAGGTAGAAGCATGAGGTGTGCCTGTAGTACTCGTACACCCACATGTCGCCAGTATGTTTAAGTCCCATGTAATAGGGGGCGAGCCTATTGCGGCCACAAATCCAGACTACGGGCTGCTACTAAGTAATTCCTAATTGAAAAACCCAATGACACTTTGCGCGACAAAGGTATTGAACCCAGAACCTCATGCTCAGAACTAGCGCTTGCGACCGTATTTGATTTACCACCCTAAGTTTGTCACTGCATGAAACGTCAAGGTTTATTTTTGCTTTAAGACCATTATGACAGCTAGAAAGTTTCAGTCGACAATTTTGCGACATATTTCGATACTCGTAAATAAATCAAAACCTACAGGGTACTACCCATTGACCTAGAAGAAACAGGGTCTCACAGCACAAGTATAGGAAAAACTCCTAAAATTGTAAATTTGTAGTTTTATCACATAAAAAAATATGCGATTACAAACTTATATTTGCAGTTGGGAAATTGACCGTGGTGTATAACGATGTATGGGAGAACATGATTGTCAACTACAATGTTAAGTTGGTTTTTGGGATTCATTCATCCGAACTACGGAACCCTTAATTGTACGTAGTCTGACACGCACTTGGCCGGTTTTTCAATATGATCACAAGGTTTCAGATATACTGACCAATTCCGTTTTCAGTAATCATTTAGAAGCACGCTCAATAATGTAACAGCCGCACGGGTCGATCAAAGGCTACGCTTACAGCAGTCGGTTCATGGATGGGTGACCTTCGAGACCCCTCCGTGCCTCGGAAAGCACGTTAAGCCGTTGGTCCCGGCTGTCATTGGTAGATCTTTGACAGTCGATACGGGTAGTCAGAAGACCAAAAGTCTGACATCATGTTACCCAGTAACTGGGTTATGGAGATCAGATAGGCGATTGCCTATCTGACCTCTACAACCAGTAAGAACAACAAGTATTAGTATAAAATACTGGTATTACGCTGCATTCGGTTAGGTTAGAAGCCTTTTTTTTTTGTGTATTGTCAACGGGATGGAATTCCTCATAGATATCCTCCGTCCTAGGGCGGACGAAGAGGTCTGTCAGACTTCTACTGACTAAAACCACCCCGTGTTCCCTCGCACACTTGCACCGGAGGCTACGGGAGCACTTAAGTCTCGACTGGTGCCGGCCTGCCTCTTAGGGCTCCGTCTATTCATGCGGGGAAAGTGAGGTGTTTGACTCCCCCCGCGACACCTAAGACGGGCACGCGTCGTACATTACGCACCATCACCTCGGGTCTTATTTGATAGGGGGTGGCGGACATCCCCGGAAGAGAACATTATCTGCTCTCTGCCGATGCCTGCTGCGGGCTAGGAGAGCACTCGAAATCAGGCTAGGAGTGTACCCTAACACAGTTGGGAAAAGGCTAGGCAGATTGATTGATTTAGAGGCACGCGTTCAGAGATTTACAGTTATAATGATGAAGATTTATCATAATTGTAGTAAAACTCAATAATTGAATAACATAATGAACAATTATTTATGCTGATTCATTCAATACACGACATAATTTCAGCATTTTTTTATATTACCAAACACTTTTATTAAATTAGTCCAGGACAGCGGCCTTACATACATAACAGCGCAGCGCCAGTAACATTTACAGAACACATTAATAAATGATAGTTTGTAATAACAGGAAAAACTATTGCTTTGTAGGTACTAATATCACAGAGTAGCCAGACACAGTAGGTTGACTTTATTAATGTCGGAAAGCGTATACGGTATATAAAGATGCGGTAAGGAACATTATTGAACGTGTTCACACCAAATCATAAAGAAAGCATTAGACATTGCACTCACCAGCAGTCCTGAGCAGTCTCCCTTCGACTGTAATTATATGAAACAGCGCGCACTAGCGTTATTGTATAGCATTATCTATAGCGATTATAGTTCGAAGTTAGCGGTTTTTATACAAATTATTCGCGACCGCGTGTTAGCCATTAAACACGTCACAGTGAGGCGAGCGAGGAATCGTAATTTTAGCGTCCTAATGAGTATAAAATGTGGATGTGTTAGCTGCCCAAAGTTCTACTTATTTTTATTTTGTGTCGATCTACAGGGCATAAAAAGACCCACCACAAAGACCCACCACAAAGCCGTCATACCTGTGAAGCCCTGTGACATAACAAACGTCAAAACACCATCGGTCCCGCCTCCTTATCGTAATGGCCGACAGATTTATGACTTCCGCCGCTAATGTAAACAAAAAACGTTTTAAGTGGTTTGTAAGGGCTTAGCATCCTTTGTTTAAGCAGATTTGGCTTTGTGAATAGAGTGAGTGTAATTAACAATAAAAAAAATGGTTCTGGGAACAAGTATTGTATTTTAAAATTACCACTAATTACAGATAACAGCTGTATTGTTTAGGTCCAATGTTATGGCTATTTCTGATAAAACCATTCTATCAATTTACACTAAATTTTGCAAGTTACATTATGAATAGATAAGAAATCTATTAACAGCGTTTCTTTGAGAGTTCTATGTAACATTTTTGTAATAATAAAACACAAAGTTCATGGCACCTGAGGCCGGCTTCATAAATTATTTAAAACTTTGAAAATTCACCACTGAGTAACACCGAGTAGTTTCTTATCAAAATGTTTAATAAGATACTACATAAATCTTTATTGACTGATAGCTACCTATATCTTGTAAAAATATACCACCATAATTAATTAAAAAAAGATTTAATTGAAGTGGGGGGGGGCTGATTAATTGATTTATTTATGAATTAATTCAAAAATAAATAAAACATTTTGTTTTTGAATTTTAGCGAAAACTACACAAGTAGGAACTTTATTTTCATATTAATTTAACACATACTCATTCTTGTGGAAAGAAATATAGATAATTAACTTCAAAGTTGGACAATTTTGATGCAATTTTTGACATTTGATTTTTTGATACTTATCACAAGTATTTATGATATAATTAGTGCAAATATTCTCTAAAACTATGTATTATGCACTTATTTATGATTATTCATCTATTTGCAGTCGATAAAACACAAAACTAGTCCAAATACCGATAGAACGGATTTTTTTCGTAAATTTTCTTTGTTCAAAAATTCGAATTTTATGATGCGATTTCGTGCAATTATTATCTACAATTATGTAATAACAACATATAAATGAAAATGTATCCACTTACCCATCATTATTTCACTAAACACTGCACTTTTCACCTAAAAACACAAAACATCACAACACAACCACTGACAACTGACATAACTTTTAACATTTTATTTCAATGTTGCCACGGCGTAATTATGGATATAGATAAATATAATCGTAAGAATATAGGATGCCACAAATCAATATAGTCGTGAGAATTGATGCCACTACTAAATAATTTCTAGCTGGACCATATACGTATATAAAATGTTTGGAAATACTCGCACGTTATAAAGTTATCGTGCATGTAAATGTTAAGCGTATTCATATTATTTATTTATTATTATGTTTCTCTACATATAATAGCTTAGGCATATATATTATGTCTATGTTATAGTCAAAGTCCGATACACAGTCTCTTCGCGGAAGGACTGGTTTATCCTAGGTTTGGCCAAAGCCATCAGGCAATCCCCGAAATACATTTCAATTTCGCCCTTTGCCTGAAGTATTTTTAGTCAAACCTAACCTAACCTATTAGTCAAAGGCCGAAAATTTACATTTGTTTGGGCTTTGACTAAGTCATTCAGTCTGACCTGAGGATTGACCAGTCCAACCTAGGAGCGCCGGAGCTTCGGAGTTTGCCTATAACATCTACAATATGACCGATTATTAAAAAAATAAATTAATGCCAAAGAAACATGTTATTTCCTTTTATAAAAACATAATTGAATTGATAACAAGCAGTTGTGTGACTTGTGGCAAAAAGTCAGAATGATACAAAGAGGCTCATTTATCTAGAAAATGTGTGCATTATTGGAAGCACAATTTTTTTAAAAGTAAATAATTTAAAAAGTCGTACATCATTATAGCAGGTCAATAAATTTTAAAAGATCAGTCAAATATTTCCCTTATATCCCCAAGTAAGATGGTTTGACAACTTGAGACCGCCACCTTGTCTTGTCACTTTTCTCGACACCAACGGCACAACGGACCTACTTTACTTGTTTATGTCGTGGCTGTAAACGTACAGACGGAAGGAAATAGCAAATTAATTTGAAACAGTATGATTAGGTGTTTATTAGACGGCGTTTCCGTCGGTAAGCTATCAAGGTTCGTTTGATACTTGAGCTACAATATCACTTGTTTATAGACATTTTAACGGCTTTGACACATATTAAACGACAACGACAACGCATGACATATAAAACGATAATAATTGAATGGTTAAGGTGGCAACTAGATATAAAGGTCGTTTTAAGAAACATTTTAAGAGCGTTTACGACTTACGGCGTTTCATACAAACTTTCAAGCTCTTGTTTTTCGAAATGACTACAGCGATTTTAATGAAACTTCATACGCATAAGCAAGATACAAAGATCTAAAAAGTTACTTAAAAACATTTTAGAAAAATAGTGTTACAGCCAAATTAGACGGATTTTATATTTTCCTTAGAAACAGAAATTTCCAGTTATCTGTTTTTATATAAGACATTTTGAACTTTTTAGACCTTTGTATTCTGCTTATGCGTATGAAGTTTAATTAAAATCGGTTCAGTCATTTCGAAAAATAAGGGCTTGAAAGTTTGTATGAAATGCCGTACGTCGTAAACGCTCTTAACTTTCCATCTACACAAATTTCTACGTTGTTTGTCACCACAAAACACGTTCTTTGGACCATTAAGTCTTAATTATTATGCTTGAGAAGGTTTAGCAGTGGGATCTAACGAACATAATAAGCTAAATTATGATGCTTATAATTCTTAAAATAACCTTACTGAAAATCTGCCTAGCGTTACAGTTTATTTGGATGCAGCTGAATACTTATTTAACATGGAGCGACTGCCTATCTGTACTCCACAACCCAGTTATTGCCTTTGCCCAGTTATTTGGTCTGGCAGTTTGAGTGATTTATGCGGCCTACCCAAATGTCCTTACTTTGGTATTGTTCGTCAAATCGTTGAGCTCGTTAAGTTCTGAGTTAAGCTGCACGATTACTGACAAATGCGTACACTGACTGGATAGGTCCACTCAATATGTGTGGTTCTTTCCTCAAAAAACCATTTCAGACACCAATCTACATGGTCTTCACATGATCTGACCAAGATTATGTCTGGACTTTAAAAGAGACTGTGACCTCTGAGTTTGTTTCGGCCATTCTTCTCAGAGTAGTCAGATAGGAAACGCCGACATCATCTAGTGTTTAAAATATGATTGACGTGTAAAAGTGTTTGTACAAACCTACTTACAGAAATAAAATCATTTAATTTCACTTCAGTTCTTTTCATTGGGTAAAGGCTTCTACATACCGGGGCGACTTGTCGCGCGACGCGACACGACACAAAGGCACGGCTCGTCCCTCGACACGCGGGGCCTTTGTGCCGTGTCGCGTCGCGCGACAAGTCGCGCTGGTATGTAGAAGCCTTAATACGATACCTCTTGGTAAGACTGGCTGTCAGACTGAAGCACATTCTTTTGAGCATTAAGTCTTAATTATTATGCTTGAGAAGGTTTATCAGTGGGGTGTAACGGACATGCTTAATTAGGATGCTGGTAATTCTTAAAATAACCTTACTGAATAATAGCTTTTTAGGGCTCCGTACTTCAAAAGGAAAAAAACGGAATTCTTATAGGATCACTCTTGTGTCTGTTTGCCCGTCTATCACAGCCAATTTACTCGGAATCTACTGGACTGATCAAGTTGAAATTTGGTATACACATGAATTCCTGTGACAACACGGACGTGTAACGTCTTTTGAATATGAGGGTCACTTTTGGGGAGCAAATAAGAAAGTAAAAAAAAAAAAATTGCTTAAGTACTGTAACGTGTTACAATTGAAATGTCAAATGAAAGGGCGTGTTGTGAGAGTCTCAAATATATTATTTGTATAATTATAAAATAAACACTTTCAAAATTATTTAAGAAAATAGATGAAAATAAACCATTCCCCTTTATCTTTAGCCTAAAATTAAAAAAAAAAAAAATAAAATTGTTATTTACGTTTAATAGATTATAGGAAAACCTATACGAAGTATATGGTGTTAACATAACATGGTAAATCTCTCAATATTGTGCGTATGGGAGAACATGTTTTTCAACTATAATGTTAAGTTTGTTCTTGGGATAAATTCATCTCAACTACGAGTATATTGCAACCCGAACCCTTCATTGTGCGTGGTCCACTTACCTGTACTGCACACTTGGCTGGTTTTTCATCATTATCATCATTGTCCTGTTCTTATAGGTAACGTGTACCCAGTACCTGTGTTGTGGATGTCAGATAATCGGTCGCTCCATGTAATATACTAGCTGCATCCCGTTAGACTGGAAGCCGACACCAACAGAGTTAGAAAAAGGCGGGCAGATGATGAACAATCAACTCAGCCTATCGCAGCCCACTGCTGGACATAGGCCTCTCCCAGGCTGCGCCACAACACCCTGTCCTCCGCCTTCCGCATCCAGTCTGACCCAGCCACCTATCTGGTCGTCGGTCCATCTAGCTGGGGGGCGTCCCATACTACGCTGGCCGATACACGGTCTCCACTCCAGGACTCGTCTGCTCCATCGGCCATCGGTCCTTCGATAAACATAGCCAGCCTACTGCCACTTCAGTTTGCTTACTCTGCAAGCTATGTCGGTAACTCCGGTTCTTTTCCGGATAATTTCATTCCTGATTTTATCCTTCAAAGAGACTCCAAGTATAGCCCGCGCCATAGCGCGCTGGGCGACCTTGAATTTGTAGACCAGCCCGACTGTCTGTGTACACGTTTCGGCACCGTATGTCATGACGGGCAGCACGCACTGGTTAAAGAACTTAGTCTTTAAACATTGCGGGATAAGACTTGGCGCAGTTTTCCAAATGCCGCCCAGCCCAACTGGATCCTTCTGTCGGCTTCTTTGATGATGAACATTGTCCTGTTCTTGTTTTAATTTTATAAATTTGTATTCACATAGTTCACGTTTGTATTCATGTATCTCTATTAGCCGTCATCGCCGCGTTCACTTTCTTCCTGGCGCTATTGTCTTTCACACATGCCACGAATCTTTTCATTGTTTATTTCTTACAGCATCTACCTTCATATGTTTCCTTTTCTAGTTAAATTCTTCTCATTCCTTCGCATCACAGTCCATTGTCCATACCATGACAATCGGCTACTCTTCAGCTAATCTCTCACGGTGGCTACTAAAATGCTGGAGGTATAATAGCTTGTGCTGATTATGTCCTTAATTTATGAGTGAGCACTGACTAGACACCGGTTCACTCAAATCTGTGGGGTTCTTTCCTCAAAAGACCATCTCAGACATCAATCTGCATGTTTCTCAGAATATGGCGTGACTAAGATTATGGCTGAACTTTAAAAGATCGACCTTTGAGTTAGTTTCGATCTTTCTTCTCAGAGTAGTCAGTTAGGAAACACAGAACTCATTAATTTAGTTTTAAAACTTAAGTTATTTTTGACGTGTAAAACTGTTTATTTAACCAATTTACAGAAATAAACATAATTTATCATTTATTTGATTGCTCGTTTTGATTACTTTTAAGTAAGGTTTTTTTTGTTTAAAGTCATTATACTTTCAGTTGCATTTATTATTGCCAGTCAGTGTTGTAATCATTTAACTTGGACAATAGCAACTAAATGGAATTACTTCAATTCGTCAGAATAATCGCTGGTGACTTTGCGCAATTATTATTCTAAAACTAAATACATTAATAACAAGTTTACCGGTAGTACGAGTACTCGTGGGAACTCCTTTTCCTAAAGCTGTTCCTTCTATGTACTAGGTAAGTGCAACGCTAAAACTATAGCAACAATAACATTGTATGGAGGTATTCAAATATTAGGTAAATTTAGTTTTGCTAAAAGCACTGGCCGTCAGCTGGCTACCACGCTGATCATTATTTCAAGACCGTTATACAATATAATAGGTTAATATCTTGCTTGAAAATAAAGGTATTATAAAGCAGTTAATTTAAATAAGTATTAAAAATAAATAAAAAAACTTAGAAGTTTCTGAGAATCTTGCCCCAAAAGTTACTGCTGTCTGCTGCTGCTACAGCTGCAAAAATCACAATTGCTGCTGTAACCTGCTATTGAATTGGGAACAAAGCGCTCGATTCCGGCAGCTACACGACTGTGCCGACGCACGAGTACAGCGAGCTGGTGAAAGCAAAACGTTTAACAAAATGGTCCGCATTCACGTGTTCACTAACTACTTGTAGTGGCTACTACAAACTGTCTATCTTCACGCTTCTTCTTATCAAGGGGGCCAGCAGAACCGAGGGTTCAAATGATAAATGATTCAGTTTCAATAATGTTTTTAAAACTAGATGAGTTCGGTGAGTCCTACCCAACTACTCTGAGATGAAAGACTACTCTGAGATGAAAGACTACTCTGAGATGAAAGACTACTCTGAGAAGAAAGACCGAAATAAACTCAGGTCACCGTCTCTTTTGAAGTCCATACATAATCTTGGTCAGATCATGTGAGGACCATGTAGATTAGTGTCTGAACTGGCCTTTTGAGGAAAGAACCACACAGATTTGAGTGGACCTGTCCAATCAGTGCATGCATTTGTCAGTAATCGTATAACTCTACTCAGAACTTAGGAGCTCTACTCAAAAATGTGTAATGTTGCAATGTGACTTTGTTGATATCATCATATAATTACTGTTGTTATCGGCTTAAATATTATGTGGAGGAGCTCGTGGCTGAGTAATAGCAGCCGCACGGCTCGATCCATCACGTTAAGCTACGCTTGCCGGGGTTGGTCCGTGGATGGGTGACCATCTTTACGTACCGAGACTCCTCCTTACCTCGGAAAGCATGTCAAGCCGTTGGTCCCGGCTGTAATTCGTGGATCTTTGACAGAAGCCCAAAAGTCTGACAACCAGTCTTACCAAGGGGTATCGTATTACCCAGTAACTGAGTTGTAGTGGTCAGATAGGCAGTCGCTTCATGTAAAATACTGGTATTCAGCTGCATCTGGTTAGACTGGAAGCTGACCCCAATATAGTTGGGAAAAGGTTAAAGTCAAAGTCAAAATTATTGCAATTATTGTAATGCCTATTTGAAGCACATAGAAGGCACTTTTAACGTCAAAATGTACAACCTAGTTGACCCTTCCAAAAGGTAGCTGCTCTTGGTATGGAGAAGAATGGGCAAGAAACTCCACCTCTTTTAAAGGTTATGCAGATGATGATCGGCTAATATATTACACGTTTAACGTCCCGATTAAAGAATAGCTTATTTCCGGTCAGGAGGTTTAGATCCAATCATACAAAGAGATTGTATGATTATCCGAAACGATAAGGTTACTATAATAAGAATTATCTTATTCCATGATCATTAATTAAATTCATTTACGTCTTATCTAACTTACCTTTATAAAAAACAACCTTGAAATCTACCTTTGTATTTTTATAATAATGAGTTAATTATTTCATGTGTCAACTATACATACAACTACACAGAAAAGTATATTTATTTTGACCGAATAGGTAGGTACTGTTTGGCAACACTCCTTGTTATTGTCATTCCTCCTTAAGTTGTAATTTACATACAAACATAAACACACGCGTTATTCCCATGGGGGAGAAACTACAGAACGCCACCTGCTGTGATCCTTACATACTCCTTCAGCTTCGTTTACGTGCATACATCTGGTCATGTCATACAGGTATAATTTAATCCCAAGAATAGGCCATCCGTCGTTTATAATACATTTTCCGCCCGAGCTATTCAAATCTAGTAATTAATTTTAAAAAAAACAACAGAAAAATAATAATAACGTTTACCGGATTAAGATAATTAAGGCCACATGATTAACACCCCTCTAATTTTAATACAAATAGTAAACACAGATGTCGTTGATAAACGTAAAATAAATATTTACCTCAATCAGCAGCTGTATTTCCTTCCAGAAATTATATCACAACTTAAAGGCTTATCACTGATTATCACGTCAATTTGATTGATACATCACCGCTTGTATTAGTAACACTTTACACTGACAAAAATATATTTGATGATTAGAAAAAACTACTCCCGAACTCCCGGTCTCTATTCTAAATCGCAGTTTCTGAAAAAGACTAGGTACAAAAAAGAACTGTTATTTTTTAACAGAGATTTTTACGAACCGATTAAATTATTATTTTATTTTCACGTAAACGTTCTCGATTTTTATTTTGTTTCGCAAATGGTCACAATTCCCACGTGCGTGTGGCTCGCGTGTTATTCAATGACTGTCAGTTAGAGGCAAACTGGCAAAATTTTCGTGGGAATCAGTGAACGAGTCATCATTTCCTTACCATAATTATGTTCGTATTTACTTGTCCTATTATGGTATACAACATTTTCATAGTGACTGCAAGTTACTTATCAATGACGTTGATTAAAAGGGTTTTTTCCCGATCGTTAATTGGGGAAAACTAATTCAAATAGGTATTTTCATACGTTTTTAATCATTCAAATAGGTATTCGGTTATGAGTCGGTAGAAAAGTCAAAAGTCAATTTTTTTGTTTCAAATAGGCACTTAAGTTGCAGCGCAGATGACAGACTTTTTGTGCGAAGGAGTCTGCGGCACACACCAATGTGATTACATTTTCTTCGCTCACAAGCCTTCACTAATCACTTCTTCGCACAAAAAGTCTGTTGTCTGCGCTGCACCTAAGTAGCACTTTTGAACGTCAAAATTTACAAATAAAATAGAATTGATTCTAGTCGCCCCTTCCAAAAGGTAGCTTCGTATGGAGAAGAATGGGCAAGAAACTCCACCGTTACTCTTTTAAAATGTTTTACAATATTTTGTATAGGTACATCAATTATTTAATATGTGAAGACGATGCAACTCGAATAAAATTACTATACCACAATAGGTAAAAAAAAAAAAAAATGAAGCAATGACAGATAAATTAATTATGTGATAGATACATGGTGCTCACATATTTACAAAAATTTCAAAAAAAAATAATATATAAAACGTTTTCCTAAAAAAAAAATCAGTGTGTGAGTTTAAGGTGAATGTAAAATAAATGTCATAAAAATAATAAATTATACAGTTAAAATAGCAATCAGTTAAATTTTGTCTAGACTCTAGATTGTCCTATGGAGCTGGACCAGCATGTTTCCAAGCGTTCTTATCTTGGATATAATCCTCTAGTAGAAATTTGCATACTATAAAATCATTTTAAAAGGTTATGGTCTAGTCATAGATATAAGAATTTTATATTTCTATGGGTACAGCCGATTTTTCCGCTGAAAAAAAGACCGTTATTACCGATCGTTATTTCTCCTGATAAAGTTTATTCTGTTTTTATGTATGTATGTATAATGTTCGTGTTATGTATTCCATCCCGTAAGTTGAACCTGTCATTTTTCCTCTCTGCATCGCCCTAAGGTTGACTGACACAAAATGCATGAAGTCCGCCCCTGTACGGTATTTTTTAACCGAATTCCAAAAAAGAATGTTTTTTTTTTGTTGGCATAAAGTTTTAATAAATAAATAATATCCGAGTTAATTTTCCTTGTTTCGAATCTGACAATTTACATTACACAACATAGCTTATCATCACGCCCTGTGTCCCTGAAGGGTTAGGTAGCGGTGTACCTATATAGCTCACCCACATTTTGCCAGATATGTTTAAGTTCCACGTAATAGAGGGCGAGCTTATTGTCATTGCCCCTGAGTTTGTTTCGCCATTTCTTCTCAGGAGATAGGAAATGTCGGCTACATCTAGATTTTTTTTTTTTTATATGACGTGTAAAAGTGATTTTAATATCCTATTTACAGAATAAACGATTTCATTTCATTTCATTTCATGAACTGAAATATCCCATGTCCCGAGGCTCCCGGAACATGTTGTAACGGCTCCCACACTGAATTGATTCAAGAACCAACTGCACTGATTAAATATCTTCAAGCTATTTGAAACACATCACGCGTCATCTAATTAGCTGCTAGTGTATCTTATCATATAATAATAATGTTATAGCGGGCAGGCCTTTAACCATCAACTGGGCACAAAGCTCTCAAAACGGTGAAGGAAAACATTTTGAGGAAACAGGGCATGTCCTAGAACCAACAATTCGACGACATGTGACATCTACCAACCCGCACTGGGCCCGCGTGGTGGTGTAATCCACCCCACTCCCTCTCACCGAGAGGAGGCCAGTGTCCCAGCAGTGGGAACTCTATAGGCTGATTAAGTATTTACGGGCACAAAGCATGACTCCGGGCTGCTGCTGAGTAATTCCTAAATCCAAAACACTTCACCCGACTTAGGGATCGATCTCAGGAACCCATGCTTTGCAGTCGCGCTTGCGACCACTAGACCGACCGACGCTATCAAAATGGGAACTGCGTGGTGCCCTTATCGTTAAACCCAGGTGCACACGGACGCTTTTTTATCGCGCACTGGATTTTCAACTCTCGGTGTTGAGCCGAGCATTTAAAATCCAACAGAATACACCCCAGCACGTCAAAGTGCTAAACAACTAAAACTTAAATTCGCATACTTTTGGAGCCGATTTTCTTTATTAGATCTCCGTTAGAACTCCGTTAAAAAATTGTAGATGCTGATGCGGAGGTGGAGGTACGATTGCTTGTGGAGATGGAGGTATGATTGCTTGTGGAGGTGGAGGCGAAGTTCTCTTACAACCCTAGTCTACATACTGTACCTTCGTACATACTGTGAGAAAACTTGATCGAATCAACCGTGAACTTTACAACGACTATAGCCCAACGGATCAAGTATCGAAACTGCACTGTTATTCGAAAGGGCAGGAGTTCAAACCGGTAAAGTACATTAAGCGGAATGCGTCTCTGTAGCCCGCGAATGTATATTTGATGGGTATCAATTATTTTGTGAAAATATGACGATTTGTAGCAAATGCAATTTTGAGTGCGTTATTGATGTTTTCAAAGATTATACATACACACACATACATACATAAACTCACGCCTTCTTCCCATGGGGGTAGGCAGAAACTATAGAACGCCACTTGCTACGCTGCTTACATACTCCTTTTGTATTATAATTTAGTAATTATTTTATCACTATAGGCTTACACTAATTATTTTATCACTAGCTTTTACCCACGGCTTCACACGCGTGGTGGTCGGAAATTATCCTACGGCAACGTACTACCGGGACAAACAAATATCCTTCGGTTACTCCAGGTTATAAACTATCCGTGTGCAAAATTTCATAAAAATCCGTTCAGCCGTTTTTGCCTCATAGAGTAACAAACATACAAACATGCAAACTTTCACATTTATAATTTTATGAAGCTAGTATATTTAAGTCGTAAAATACGTATATGTATAAACTAAGTATATGTTAATGGTCCACCACTGACTACCTGCAGTATTGTCACTCCTGTTAATGGTACACCACTGACTACCTGCAGTATTGTCACTCCTGTTAATGGTACACCACTGACTACCTGCAGTATTGTCACTCCTGTTCTCTATAATGGTACACCACTGACTACCTGCAGTATTGTCACTCCTGTTAATGGTACACCACTGACTACCTGCAGTATTGTCACTCCTGTTAATGGTACACCACTGACTACCTGCAGTATTGTCACTCCTGTTCTCTATAATGGTACACCACTGACTACCTGCAGTATTGTCACTCCTGTTCTCTATAATGGTACACCACTGACTACCTGCAGTATTGTCACTCCTGTTCTCTATAATCCATCCAAAGGCTGTCTGTAAAAGATCGCTTTTAGCGATAAGACCGCCCTATGTAAAATTTAAACATTTATATCTGTAACTTTTATGGTGTACATAATAAAGAGTATTCTATTCTATTCTAAACTAAAATAATAACAGCCGCTCCAAATTTTTACAAAACTTCCCTACCTACTGTATACATACGTTTGTAGTTTTATCAATTTGGAAAAAAAACTAAGAAATTTTAAATTTCGCGGGCTACGTGGTACGAATCACCTTAATAAACAACATTATTATAAGATAAATTAAAAGTTCGTGACGGTTACTGACATAATTATAGTCATTGACAAGATTCAATTAAAGTGAAGTACTTTTTATTCGAAGTAAATTTAATACGTTTGACGCGTAATTATTATTTTTATGGGTGCCAGTCAGTAATCCTTTTAACCTTTCGAAATTTTTGGGGTAGTCATATTACTATCAATAGTTGATATTTACGTGATAAGAGTTTGACTTGACAAACAGACCGACAGACGGCAGCTACAACGTTGAACAGTTGCAACTGCCGTTTAAAGGCTCGTACACACTGGTGCGATATCGCGGGCGCAACGCGACACTAGGAGCACAATTTCTATGTCGCGCTCGCGATATCGCGCAAGTCTGTACGAGCCTTAATCGAGACTTGTCCGGCAAAATTAATTTTAAAAAATTACTTAGGTGTTTGAAAATGATATCAATAGTGGTTCAGAATTCACACTTGCACGCTTTATTATCAATATGGTGTCCAGACTCCTCGATTGTTTGTAATCGCCTGGCATCTTTGAGGAAGTTTTCCACTACTTTTTGGCGTCCTCTTAGTTAAGGTTAAGAGCGTTTACGACTTACGGCATTTCATACAAACTCCATCAAGCCCTTGTTTTTCGAAATGACTGAACCGATTTTACCGAAACTTCATACGCTTACGCAGGATACAAAGGTCTAAAAAGTTAGTTAAGAACATTTTCGAAAAATAGTGTTACAGCCAAATTAGACTGATTTTAAATTTTCCATAGAAACAGAAATTTCCAGTTACCTGTTTTTAATTATGACATTTCGAAAATGTTCTAACTTTTTAACCCCCCCTTTTTTTTTTTCTTTTTTACTTTTTTTTGGGGCTAAGTAATAACAGCCGTACGGGTCGATCGATCAGATGAAGTTACGCTTGCTGCCGTTGGTCCATCGATGGGAGTCCATCTTTACACACCGAGACCCCAAGCCCGACCCCAAAACTGGGTTGCGGAGGTCAGATAAAAGAAGTGTGTAACAGGAAGTGACAGCTTGAGCATGGAATAAGTAAGTACTTTATACATGGAATTAGTGTGCTCATGGAATTAGTACGTACTTTATAGATTGTAAGTAGAGGGGGTCGAATTTCGACCAGTGGGTGACCACTAGGAATTAATAATTAATTATTCGACCCGATACTTCGGTATTTAGCTTTAGTAAATTTTGAGGTTAATTAAGTCAGTTGCTTATTACCAAGGTGAGATGTCAGATGTTACACATAGCGACTACTGTTAAAAGCTCGCTCGTTTTTTTTTCGAAGAAAATGTGCCTCATTGTATATTGTGGTATTGGAAAATGTAGTGCGTAGTAATAAAATAGAGTACCTACCTATTTTATTTATATCTCTTTGAATCCAGAGTGAGAAATTATCTATTATTTTTATATGATCAGTTAATCACATACCAGAATCAATTAAAATCTTAAATGTTAATTTGTTTAAAAGGCATTTAAAAAACTTTCTCATAAGTAAATCGTATTATAATATATCAGAGTTCCTATCGGAAAAAATCTGTGGGACCTAAGTGTCGATGTTGTTGCAATTTTAATTGGTACTCATTTTGTTTTAAGTTTTAATATTCCTGACATGCTCTTTTGCAATAATATTTAAAATTAAAATGTAATTGGTTATTTGACTTTTTGATAAAATATTTTTTTTATTTTCTTATTTTTACTTATTTAAAGTGACGTGCTTGTAATGACATAGTTTATATTATATAACTTATTACATTTGATGTAATATTATGACATCTTCATCATCTTCTTGAAATAAATGTTAATAATAATAATTGTGCACTGAATGTTTATTATAAAAAATTATTGAATTCTAAAATTGAAATGTTTGTTAATTTGTAGGTATGTAATTTCGATTTTAAATTCTTGTATTGTTAAATAGTGTATGGCCGCCCTATTGGGTAGTTTTTTGAGTTACCATAACCGAACCATAAGACCTACTGTATCACCAAAAATCAGACTATTAAATACTTTGAAACTGAAGACATCCTTTCTGAAACCTCCAGAACATCAAATTAATAAACGTTTGATGGCAGATTAATTGCAACCTTGGAATTCTGTTCACTCCAGAAACTTGAATGAGCATGAAGAATGGACGTTATTCACGTCCATTCTTCACGCTCATTCAAGAGACATAAATTAGTAGTATTGGAAGTGATTCATCATTGCCAATTACCAATCGATCACTTGTTTTGTGTTGAAAACTAAATTAAGGCAAGTATCATACTGACCACAACTTACGAGTTGTTTGTAGGTCATGGGTTGAAACCTGGGCAGGCGCTTTACTTAGTGTTAATATTTAATATTAATATCACCACTGCTCTCAAAACGGTGAAGGAAAGCATCGTGAGGAAACCGGCATGTCCTAGAACCAAAAAATCGAAGACATGTAACATCTACCGACCCGCTCCCTCCCCCTTGAAGAGAGGAGGCTGGAGCCCCAGCAGTGGGAACATTATGGGCTGATTATGAAGATTCATCATTCATCATCATTTCTGCCGAGAGACTTCCACTGCTGGACATAGGCCTCTTCCAAAGATGACGGCACGGTTGGCGCAGTTAGTTAAGCGATTGACTGCTGCGCTGCGTGTCGCGGGTTAGATTCCCGCACGGAACAAATATGTTGTTTCGGGTCTGGCTGTTTGTGTATGTGAATTTAAATGTTTGTAAACGAACCCACAATACAGGAGACATTCCTAGTGTGGGGCAACGTTTAAAAAACGCCGGGGATTGCAGTCCCATCGTTTATACGCTCTCTAGACTACTCACCTCTCTAGATTATACTTTTCTTGTTATTTTAAGTTTCAAAGTTACTCCTTCATTTGAGAACATAATTGTCACCCTACCCAACATAGTTGTGTCTGCTACCTATCTACCGTGAGCGGTCAGCTCGTTTTTCAGCGAGTCACGTTTCATCTGCGTGTAGCGTGAAGGTTGCTAACAGTCTTTTGTTTTTGTCATTGTCACATCATATTAGAGTAGATACTTAATTTTGCTTTTTCAGGTTTACGTCAACAGGTTGTTTACCCGACTGCACGGCAGCAAAGACAGGGTTATGTTTTTCATGTGTATTTTTTATGTATAATCTTTGTATTTGAGGTTCTTTATACGATGATACGATGATTCCGTTTATACCTATATTTTAAATAAGCTTGAACCAGAATTCAGCCGCTTCGACAGCGCGTCGCAAAGAGGAGTTCCATAGTGCAGGTGTAATTGCCAAAGAGCACGACTAGAGATTTGGCGTCGTTTGTAATGTGGCTCCATATTCGCATTGTGGCTCATTGAAGCGCATCGGCCTCCTGACAATGGCTTATCTGCTGACAATCCGTTACGGGTAGTCAGAAGCCCGCAGCCTGATAACTAGTCTTCCAAAAGATGTATCTTGTTACCCAGTAACTGGGTTGTAAAGAGTAGATAAGTACCTAATCGCTCCATGGAAAATACATTTTGAAACTGATAGAAAAACATTCCTTTATTATAAACTTAATATTAGAACCACCTTCCTGAACGTTAATCCATATTGACAGTTGTCGCCTTCACCGACACTCACGTGACAAGAACGATCACTGTCACGCCACAGAGTAGAAAACAATGGAGTGATCATTAATCATAAAAAAGTGGTTTATGCGTGTAGTTAGCAGCGTTAACGAAATAAGTATCTGCAGCCTTGAATACTTCTGAAGAAGCCATCAAAATAAATCAGCTTTATGGTTCTTGCTCACTGAAGTACTTATTGGCAATGAATGGCCTACTGCCATCAGTCGATATGCAATGGTTACCCAAATTATGCTGGCTCGATGTCGTTAAAGCTGACAAAGTAGATCTTCCATCAAAAGTGTAATTTATAGCTTATGCTAAAATAATACTTTTATAAGTCGCGCGAGTTAAGGAACCCCAATCTACCAATATTAGCTTTGTCAGCTAATAAGTATTTACTAGATGTATTATTTCCAAATATTCCATTGCTGGATCAGCGTTCATAATTATCTAGGACATGCGTCATATCTGATCACGTTGTGCATGTACTACGTTAGCAATAAAGTTAGTATATAAGATCAATATTTTATTAGATTAAGATGAATTACTGTTTAGCTGTAACTCTGTCCGAATAAAGTTATTTTTTAAATACTTCCGTTGTCGCTTACTTAATTGGCGCAGCCGGTAGGATCTCTGTAATCAGTTTGCCGTGTATACAATTCTACGTGGAGCAGCCGACGTCCGTGTCTACGGTTTAGCAGAGATCGCCGAACAAATAAATTTATTAAGAAGCCATTTCGAGTTACGGAAGAGGACCAGCCACAGCAGTAGTCCAGGGAGCATGAAGCTAGCTGCGGAATTGTGAGTAAATCTTTTCACCTTCCTCTTAGCTCTTCCATTTATATCCCAACCTTGTAATAAGTCTATGTGTGTGTATTTTTAGGGATTGGACAACGCCGTAATAATATTTGCATAGATTTTAATTGTATTAATATTTTAGAGTAGTGATATTTTAGTAGCACATTAGTGAAACTTTTTTTTCCCTCTTTGTCTTTGTTACTTTCATAACTTTTTCACAATGGAAAACGTAACCCGTGTCCCACAGGAACTGGTTAGCATCATACCAATATTCAGTGGCGACGCTAGAACGTTACCTTTATATATAAAAAAATGTGAATACATTTTGTCTAAGTTCCAAGGAACCATAGCCCAAAATGAATATTTATTTCATGTGGTAACAAGTAGGTTATCAGGCGAAGCAGCTAGTTTAGTAGGCGAAAGAGATTCTATAGATACGTGGGATGAGCTGAAGAAGTTGTTAAACCAACACTTCGGTGATCCACGCACAGAGGATTGTTTAGCAATGGAGTTAGAAACTTGTAGAATAAATAAGGGCGAAAGTTATTTAGATTTTTGCCATAGAATACAGCAGATGAGAAGTGTTTTATTCGCTAAAATATCAGAAACTATCATTGATGACTCTCTGCGTAAAGCAAAGCAAATAATTTATAGTAACAGAGCAATGAATGTTTTCTTGTTTAATTTACCACCATTCCTAGTTAGATTAGTTCGTTTGCGCGACGTTACAACGTTAGAGGATGCGTTAAAAATAGTCTTAGAAGAACAAAACTTCCAGGCAGTCTATGATTATAAAACAAACGATAGGCGTAATTTTAGTAGAACTAACAGACCCAATTTGCCTAATTATCAAAATGCATCAGGATCTAATAATCAAAAGATTCGTATAGCGTATCAAGTACACATGTACCGAATAATGCTACAAACAGCACATCTACACCGAACAATTCGCATCAGTCCAGGCAGTATAGGCAGCATAATAATATTCAAAAGAATCACGATAGTTTTAATCGTACAAATAACAATAATTCGTCACCGCAGTCAAGTAGGTCATCTTTTCCGGTTGCACAACAGCAGAACCAACAGTTCGCGGCACATGCACCGGGCACGTCGAATTTTGCAGCGCAAGCATCTACGTCGGGTGCGAATACTGACGTCACCATGCGTACTGCGAGTTCGCGACGTGTTAATTACATAAACAATGTTAGTAATAATGCACAGAGTTCAAGTAATTCGTACAATGAGTGTCAGGCATTTTCTCCTGAAGATCCCGGGGCGGGAAATTTTTGTATAATGGCCTCTACCCTAGAGAACGAATAAAAATAAATTGCAATAAACGCTTAAATTTACCACATATAGTTATACCAGAATTAAAAGCAGTTTTTATGATAGATACGGGGAGTGTTAGGTCGTTTATAAGCCCTTATATAGCGAATAAATATTTTAAAAATTATTTACAGTATGAACCCTTCGAAGTTGTTAGCACTCACGCATCGAGCGTTCATAGTGAAACCGCAATTATTCCATTACCGGTTACCTTTGGAAATAAAGAGTTCCATAAGTTTTATGTCTACAGCGTTGACGATAGGTATGATGGATTAATAGGTAGTAATTTGCTGAAGCAATTACAGGCAAAGATTAATATGGAAAGTCAGATATTACATTTAAAAAATACTGAGATTCCCATGGTATATTCACCGCCTATGAGAGAGGTATATAATCTACCATCTCGTAGTGAACGTAGAGTAAGACTCCCGGTTAACTTATTGGACGGGGAAGCTGTGTTAGATTTTAAACAGTTTACGGAAGGGATTCGAATGCCCGCCGCATTAGTTACGTGTGTTAAAGGCTATGCAACAACTGTTATTCAGAATTACAGTCATCAAAATAGAAATTTAGTAGTTACAGGACCTTTTCAAGTAGAACCATACATACAGAACCCATCTGTTAGTGTTAATTTCATGGACGATAGTATAGAAGTGGACAGATTGCTAAGTAATAATTTAGAAAAATTACAGTTAGATCATATGAACTCAGAAGAACGTACTGTTATTGAGGGACTTTGTAGAGAATACAAAGACATATTTTATTGTGAAAATATTCCATTAACCTTCACAAATCAGGTTAAACATAGAATAAGAACAAAAAATGAAGACCCAATAAACATTAAGGCACATAGGTTACCCCCTATTCAAACGAAAGAAATCAAGAGTCAAGTTGAGAAAATGTTAAGGGATAACATTATCCAGGAATCGCATTCCCCCTTTTTTTTTTTTTTTTTTTTTGGTGGGAAATCATCAAATAACTTCTCCCGCTCTGGGCGGAGCGAGAGGGAGTGTCAGACTTTTACTGACTAAAACCCACCGTGTTCCTTCAGATGCCTGTGTGCCAGAGCCACGATATCCCTTTCGGACAGGCTCGTAACCCTGGCAGGCATTGGCCCTTTCGGACCCCGTCAATTGGTGCTGACGTCTCTTTGAGGCGCGCGTGGAACACAACGCGCCGTCGACCCGGGCCTGGTCCTTATCGGACGGCGAGCTACCCATCGCTCACCGTCCGCAAGCCCGCGCCTACGGTGGCCGGGAATCCGCTTGCGATTCCCGACGCCCAGGGCGTCTCCTGCGGCGACTTAGGGCGGAAGGGCGGGCACCCTGCCTCACCCTCATGCGCTCCGCCTCCTCCTTCGCGAGCATTACTGTTTCGCAGAAGGAGGTGACGGCCTCCCATGCACTCTCGCTCCGAACCATGGCCTGAACCAGGGCCGGACGCGAGAGATCGTCGCCGCCGATCGCCTCCGTGAGGACACGGCGGTGCTCCGCCCAAGCAGGGCAGACCTCCACCGTATGCTCCACCGTGTCCTCCGGGCGATCCACACAGTGGTGACACCCGGGCGTTTCCTCCCGCTTTATCCTGAACAGGAACCTCCCGAAACAACCGTGTCCGGTGAGGACCTGCGTCAGGCGGAAGGTGAGGACGCCGTGGCGCCTCTCTAGCCACTCCTCAAAGAGGGGACTTACCGCCGCAATTGTGGCGTGCCCAGCACTGGGTTGCGACAATCGCACTTTCCATGTCGCCATGAGATCCTGCCGGAGCTCCGTCCGCTGTGCCGCGATTTGTTGCGGCAGCGGAGTTTCACCCCGGCGTTTCGCCTCTTCGCGCCACACCCACATGTGCGCGAGGACTTTCGCCTCCAGATCCCATGGCGGCAGTCCGGCAAGGAGGCTCGCCGCCTCACGGGAGACCGTGCGGTAACCCCGTACCAGCCTGATGGCCATGACCCTTTGGGACGCGTTCAACCGCTGGGCTGGTCGCAGCCTCAGTGAACGCGCCCACACCGGTGCCCCGTAAAGGGCCATGGACCGCACGATCCCTGCGTAGAGCCTCCGGCAGGAGGCGTTTGGACCCCCCAGATTGGGCAGGAGCCGCTTCAAGGCAGCCCCGGCCCGCTCCAGTCTGGGAGCCAAACGTCGGAAGTGCTCGACGAAGTTCCACCGGCTGTCGAGGACGAGTCCCAGGTACTTCATCGTCACATCGACGCCGATGTGAACCCCTCCCGCCGTTATCTGGGAACCCGACAGTGGCGCGTTCCGAGGACCATAAAAACACATGGCCTCGGACTTGTGCAATGCCACCTCGAGTCCCAATTGCCGGATCCTATCGACGATTGTCGCAACCCCACGTTCCGCCAGTTCGGCCGCCGCCTGATGTGAACTCCCCTGTGCCAGGACCAGCGTGTCGTCAGCGTAGCAGACTACGCTGACGCCACTGGGGAGGTCAGCGCGCAGCACCCAGTCGTACCCGATGTCCCACAGATGCGGCCCCAAAACCGATCCCTGTGGGACACCGCACGACATCTCTCGCCGGTTCCACTCTCCTTGGTGACCGGGGTAGATGACGGCCCTGTCCGTCAAATAGGCCTCGACCACGCGACAGAGGTAGGTCGGCATCCGGTGATACCGAAGTGCCTCCCTGATGCAGCTCCAGGGCAGGGTGTTAAACGCATTGGCGATGTCAAGAGACACCGCCAAGACGACCCCACCCCGGGCCACAGCATCCCCCGTCGTGAGGGCTCGAACGCGCATGATGGCATCCACCGTAGAGCGCCCCTTGCGGAAACCAAACTGGCTCTCCGCCAAATCCGGCCCCACCCGTACCAGCCGCCCGACAAGGCGGTCTGCAATGACTCTTTCAAAAAGCTTGCCCACCTCGTCGAGCAGCACGATGGGCCGGTAAGCGGACGGAGAGTCCGCTGGGCGCCCCGGCTTCTTAATGAGGACCAGTTTCCCCGTCTTCCAACGAAGTGGGAACTGGCCCCTCTCCATGCATGCGCTTAGGAGCCCCCTTAGTCGAGGCCCGAGAGCCTCTGAGGCCAGAACCCAGGCTTTTCCAGGCAAGCCGTCGGGTCCTGGGGCGGTATTCTTGGCATTCAGCCTACGTACCGCCACTCTCAGATCTACCTCGGTCACCTCCGAAGCATCGTCGTCGTCGTCGGCGGTGTGGTCCGCATCGGGCACCGCAGGAGGCGGAGCCATGGGCGGGGGAGTATGTTCCCCTCGCGAAGGGAACAGAGCGCTCACCACGTCCTCCACGAGCTGGGGCCGGAGACTCTGCGTCAGCGGGGGAGCCCATGGGCGGAGTTTATCCCGCACCATATTATAGGGGCGTCCCCACGGGTCTCCGTCGATGATCTCCAGCGACTGCTCGCGGGAGAGTCCTCTGGCCCGCTGGATCTCCTCTTGGAGGGCGTTCTTCGCCGCTCTGTAACCCTCGTACAGCTCCGCCTGAATGGCTACCGTATCCGGAGGGCGGATACGAAGCCTGCGGTGCCTGGCATACCGGCGTCGCGCAGCAACGCACGCCTCGCGTAAAGCGGTCAGCTCGCGCGACCACCAGCACACCTGGCGCCGGGCACGTCCGGGCTGGACCCGGGGCATTGCCACGTCGCAAATGTTGGACATGGCCTCCCGGAACCACTCCGCCTCGTCGTTGATGTCGGCAGGCCTGTCCGATGATGACACCCAGGCCTGCACGATCGAGGCTTCCAGGAGGAGCTCCCGGTCCAGCTGCTTCAGCGCCCACCGCGGACCACTCGGGGCCTGTCGGACAGGCGCGCTCGAGGTCGGGGCGGAGACATCAAACCGGATGTACCGGTGATCGGAGTATGTCTCCACCCTCTCCATGACGCGCCAGTCGATGACACGCGGCGACAGAGCGGGGCTTGCGAACGAGATGTCCACCACTGATTCACCCCGCATCCGCACACACGTGGGGACAGAACCCCGGTTTAGGACGACCAGGCCTGTCTCCAGAGCCCAGTCCTCCACCATCCTGCCCCGTGTGTCCGTATACCGGGAACCCCAAGCCACGTTTTTGGCATTGAAGTCCCCGAGGACGAACACGGGGAGGGGATGGTACCCGACGACGACGACTCTCAGCTCCCGAAGGGAGTTGTGGAACTCGGCGAGAGTTCGGTTCGGGGAGAAGTATACTCCTACCACGACAATCTCCCCGAACCGTGCTGCTACGCAACCCTGTCCCCTCTTGACGGCCTCGAGGGACAGGGTACCGGCGGCGGCCGACGAAATTAGGGTCACTGAGCCGCTCAGATCCTCCACCCAGTCATCCCTGGGCGGAACATAGTACGGCTCAGCGACCACGGCGATATTAATCGACCACTGCACCATGCTCTGGAGCAACAGATCCTGAGCGGCGGCGCAGTGGTTGATGTTCGCCTGGAGGAGGCGCAATGGGGCCATTTATTGGCAATCCATTTGAGCTTCCTCCCGGGCCCCCTGAGATGGCCCTGCCGCGGTGTTAGCGGCGACGACGACGGTAGAGGCGGCAACGGCGGCTGCAATGGTGGCGGCTGCGGCGGTGACTACGGTTGTTGAGGGCTTGCCCCTTCCCTTGGGTTTGGGGGGGGGAGCGCAGGCCTTACCTCCAGCCCGGTGATCGGCCGGCTTGCCAGCCGCCGCACATGCAAAACAGTGCGGCGTGGCATCACAAGAGGCGGCCTTGTGACCGGGCTGACCACAGCGGAAGCAGTGGTCGCTGCGGTCCACCTCTGAGGTGCAGCATACTCCCACGTGGTGACCCACCCGGCAGCGGAAGCACCTCAGAGGTCTGGGTTCCAGCAGTTTCACCTGCGCGGACACCCAGCCCACCCGGAGCCTTTGGCCCTCCCCGGCTATCTTTTGGGCCACCGACACGGGGCAGCTCACCGTGATGGTTTGCATGCCCGTGGTGTCAGGACGGATGGTGCCTGCCCGCACCTGCTCGGCAGAGCACCCCCCAGTCCTTACCACGGCGGCCACAACGTCTTCCGCCGTCACGCAGTCGTCCAGGCCCAGGATGCGCATTTCAGCGGACTTAGTTGGCCTGGACACTCGGACCTCCTCCGCATCGAGGGACGCCCTAAGTCTTTCGGCTAGGGCGTCAGCGGTCGGGCCGCTGGCTGCGCCGGGGATCTCGAGCATCCGGGCCCCCGTCGCCGTCACCTTCATTCTGAAGCTCTCGGTGACGCCGATCTCCTCGAGGTTGACCGCCTTCCACGCCTTGGTGAGCACTTCGCGGTACGACACGCCCCTCTTTTCCGCTTCCGGCTGTAGTGTTATCACTACAGCTGCGGACTTCGGGGCGCGGAGCCTACCTGCGGCGCTACGCTTCTTGCGTTGCTGCCGCCTTTCCTTCTTTTTGGCAGCCCTTGCTGCCTTTCCTGCCTTCCTGCTCTCCCCAGCTACCTGCCATTCGGCATCGGCCGTAGAGGATTTTGTAAGCGGAGGCGGGGGCGACCCTCCTGCCGCGATGGCGGGGGCCCTCGCCTTCTGCGCAGCCGTCCCGCCCTTCTTGGGCTTGGGCGGCACCTCTTTCGCCGGAGGCGCGGGTTTGGCCGCAGCCTTGGCCGCAGGCTTAGCTGCAGGCTTAGCCGCAGGCTTAGCTGCAGGCTTAGCCGCGGGCGTGGCCGAGGCAGCCACTGTGGCGGCAAAAGTGGCCGGCCTGCTCGCCGCTAGCGGTGGGCGAAGGACAATTCCCTCCAGTACGGAGAACCGGCTGCTGAGTGCAGCCAGCTCCTGCCGCACCAGGGTCAGAACCCGGTCCTCCGCCGGCAAGGGCAGGCCCTGCCCCTGCTGCGCTCCCCCCTGGGGCACCTCCCGGGGTCCAGCTCCTCGAAGCTGGGCCAGGTCCGCTCGGAGCTCCTCATTCTCCTTTCGGAGAAGCTCCATGGCGGCTGTTAAGCGGCCGATCTCATCTGACGAAGGCCCGACTTGAAGGGCTTTCGCTGCCGTCAAAATGGAGGCCGTGGCAGTGGGTACGATCTTGTCTTTGGAGGATTGAATCCTCTTCAAGGCCACACCCCTGATCGCGGCTACCACGACCTCCTCGAAGCTACTGGCCGCTCCCTTCACCTTGGAGCTGCCAGCGGCTTCCGGCTCACCGCCCGAGGACTCGGAGAGGGCCGCCTTGCGGCTGGTCTCTCCGAGTTGAACCTCCTGTTCCATCGGTTCTTGGGTGGTGAGCCCTCTGCCTACCCCCCGTTTCCGAGCTCCGCCCCGGCTGCTGATTTTTTTGCGAGCCGTGTTTGGTCCATCTTCAGAGGACGACCCCTGGCCGTCCCCTGGTTTGGAGCGCTTGAAGAATTTACTCTTCCCTGCAGCCCCCTCATCAACGCGCGCCAGGCTCTTAAAAGAGCCCTTCGCGCCCTTCGCGCCAGATGCGGCGTCGGACTCCGACTCCGCATCACTCCACTCCTCTCCTACGTCTTCTGGTTTTTGTTTTTGGTTTTTAATATTTTCCATACTTATTCCCACGAGTGTGGGGGATCTAAAAAGTCATTCCTAGGGTTACCCCCTGTGCCTAGGTAAGTGTGACATTTGTAACCCAACCCAGGGATTCCACTGGTCCCTGGCTGGGGGTGCGCTAACGACTGATGCGCCACCTATAACTACAAGTTACAGATGACACTACTCCTCAGCCATTCGTACCCTCGCCGCGCACCAAAACTTGGTATTAGAGGAATTTTTTATAGAGGTTTACATCCTCGCGATCCGGGCGACCAAGCCAAGATCCTCGTCCCGTTCCGAGTCACAAAACATGACCGTGATCTCTTTCCGGATTACGATTTCGACGCTGCTAGCTCGTTGGCAGGGTGAGTGCACAACGAGCACCGCCCCTGCTTCTCCTAAATGGAGAAACGTCCTCCTGTTTTGGCCAATATTGGGCCCGTCCTTCGCGGACTATCCCGTCCCCGACTAACCTAACTTACCCTAACCTAATTATATGTACATTTTTATTTTAACTCTAAACTTATAATATTTAACCTATCTTAATTATATTTACATAATATATATACAATATATATAAATATCTATCCTAACTTAACCTAACCAGTGGGCTCATCCACCGCGGACTGTACCGTCCGCCTTCCCATTCTGCGTCCGCTCGACCTCCCTCTGTTAACAGAGGGGGGAGTGGACGACCGCCGATTGGCCTCACGAGACCCAAGAGCCCTAGGCTCTCCCCCCCACGCAGAAATCCGCCGCAGTCAATACCCTCTCCGACATGGAGAGACTATTGGCCGCGCCCAGGGTGCACCGGCCCGACGACTGCTCTTTCCCCCGAACGTGTTCGCAAGGAACGAGCAGCAGTCAGGCACACGAGGAGATTTTCTGCACGCATCCCAATCGCATTCCCCCTGGAGTGCTCCCGTACATTTGGTGCCAAAAAAGTTAGACGCGTCAGGCCAACAAAAATGGAGGATGGTAGTTGACTATAGACGGCTCAATGAAATTACAATTAATGACAAATACCCCTTGCCCAACATTAACGATTTATTTGACATGCTAGGTAAAAGTACCTACTTTACAACCCTTGATTTAGCTAGCGGGTACCATCAATTAGAGGTTCAGGAGCAGGATAGAGCTAAAACCGCATTTAGCACACCTTCAGGTCATTATGAATTTAACAGAATGCCGTTTGGGTTAAAGACAGCACCTGCAACCTTTCAGCGAGCGATGGATAACGTCCTTCGAGGCCTTCAAGGCTTACATTGCCTAGTATACCTAGATGACGTCATAATTTTTTCAAAAAGTTTGCCTGAACATGTAGAAAAACTTAGAGCAGTTTTTGATCGCTTCCGTAAAACAAATTTGAAAGTTCAATTAGATAAGTCACATTTTCTTAGAAAGGAAGTACTTTATTTAGGGCATACACTATTACGAGTGAGGGTTTGAAGCCAAATAATGATAAAATAGATGCTGTTCTTAGGTATCCCATACCAGAAACGGTTACACAGATTAAAAGCTTTTTAGGACTTATCGGATATTACAGGAAATTCATCAAAGATTTTGCCAAAATAACTAGACCATTAACAGCTTGCTTAAAGAAAGGTCGCAAAATTGTTATTAATGAAGAATATAAAGAATGCTTTGAGACATGTAAAAAGCTTTTAACAAACGCACCTTTGTTACAGTTTCCTTCCTGACTTTAGTAAAACTTTTATTTTAACCACTGATGCATCCAATTTTGCAATCGGGGCTGTATTGTCACAGGGAACAATAGGCTCAGATAAGCCTATAGCACATGCTAGTAGAACTTTGAGTGACACAGAAGTAAGATATAGCACTATCGAGAAAGAACTATTAGCCATAATATGGGCAGTTAAGCACTTTCGACCGTATTTGTATGGTAATAAGTTTACTATATTTACAGACCATAGACCATTAGCATGGCTGTATTCATTGAAAGAGCCCAATAGTAAACTCACGCGATGGCGGTTAAGGTTAGAAGAGTACGATTTCGAAATAAAATATAAGAAGGGCCCTCAAAACACGAATGCAGACGCTTTATCTAGGATTAAGATTAATGCAATTGATGACGATTTAGATTCAATGTTTGTAAATGTAGGAGATAGGGGAGAACGAATACAAAAAATAATAAAAAACGAATTGCAAGGCCTCGAAGCTCCAATAGAAACGATAGAACTTTCGGATTCTGATGATGTGGTCACTGCCAATTCAGTTTCAAATAGAGAACACGAAGGCATTCCTATTTCAAACGAAGCTATCGATACTAATTCAAAACAGATTCTAGTTCATTCATGGTTTAAAAATAACTTAGTCGTAAAAGATATTTCTAATAATAAACAAAAAATTCTTGAAGTTCACTTACCGACAAATAACGATAAATTAGTTAATGACTTTTTAAAAGAGTATATAGATCCAAAACATAAGTATTATATATACTTTGAACACCCATCTTTTAGAAAAACTTTTTCAAACACGGTAATTAAGTTATTTAAAAAGGATTCAGTTAAGTTAACAGAATGTACAGAAAGAGTTATAAACTTGACAGAATCTGAAGAAGATCAAAAAGAAGTTATTTTGAAATACCACGACGGGAAAACGTGTCATAGAGGTATTAAAGAAACTTTAACCAAACTTAAAAGACATTATTGGTGGGCAAACATGAAAGAGACAGTTACGGCAATCATAAACGCTTGCGAAACATGTAAACGCATGAAATATGACAGAAAGCCGATCAAACCTCACATTCAGTTAACACAAACGCAGGATAGCCCTTTTCAGGAAGCTTTTATGGATTTATTATTTATAGAGGGAAAATATTATTTAACTATAGTAGATGCGTTTAGTAAGATAGCACAAGCCATAGAGGTACCAAATAGGAGTACACCAGAGGTAGTTAGGGCATTGATTAAGTACTTTAGCATGTATGGTCTGCCTAGGAAAATTAGTTGTGATTCCGGTACAGACTTCAACAATGCTTTGATTAAAGAAATGTTAAGTTTGTACAAAATTGAACTTCATATTGGGACTCCAAACAATCCCAGTTCAATGGCAATAGTGGAAAGGTTTCATTCCACCATTATTGAGATTTACCGTATAGCGAAATACGATAAAAGCGATTTAGATGCAGCATCTGTTATGACTTATGCCATCATGGCTTATAACAACACCATTCATTCAGCAACAGATTTTACACCATTTGAACTAGTATTTGGTCACACTTATTCAGATAATGTATTTAACGTGGATAGAGAAAAGAATTTAACTCAGAAACTATTGTTAGATCATAGAAAACGCCTTAAAATACTTTATGAATTCATAACAGAAAAATTAGAATCTGACAAAATTAAAGTGATTAATAAAAAATGTGGTGAAACGATACCTGTACTTGAGCCAGACGATAGTATTTATATGAAAGATACTAGGATTAGAAAAGCTAAAGAAAAACCGCGATATGAAAAAGCTAAAGTAATTGGTGAAGTTGAAAGAAATATAGTGCCAGTAGAAGTAAAGAAAAGGAAAACTAGAGTAGCGTTAAAAAATGTAAAACGTCCTCCACAGATTGTGCCTGGTACTTCTGGTACTAGTGGTGCCAACATTCACGCTAGACCTCGAAAACCTCGGTCAGAATCCGGGGATAGCAGCGATAAAGCGGAGAGTAGCAGTGAAGAGGAATAGTTATTGGACAATATATAAAACTGTAGATCTAGAATCATTAGGCTTACAAATAGATAATAATATTCGGGATTTTAGTAATTTAAAAATAAAAATTAAGGAAAGTAGAGTTAGTAACGAAACCTTAGGAATAGAAAGTCAAATAGAATATCTAATTGAACTAACTAAGGGTAGATTTTTTCAAATCTTACCTTTTCATTATAGGAATAAACGAGCTTTATTCAATCCATTAGGCTCACTTGTGAAAGCTATTTCTGGAAATTTAGATGAAGGTGATGCAATTAAATACGATAGAGAAATTCAAATGATACAGAACAAAGAGCATGTAGTCGAACGTAAAGTGTCATCAATGCAAAAAGCTTTTGATAAATTAGTAAATGATTCTGAAATAATAAATTCAAATATTAAAAATTTGGGTTTACATACCAATGAAATGGAAAAATTTGTTGAACATGAGTTCAGGTTTAACAAACTTTTCCACATATTGAATACTATGTATCAAATTTTAAGTAACTTTCGAACTTGTTACGAAAACATACAAGAGATTGAGACGGCAATAGCCTTTAGCAAATTAAATACATTGCACCAATCCATTATAAATAGTACAGAATTACATAATACGTTAGAAGTCATTGCTAAACATGCTAGAACAATATATCCAGTAAGCAAACGTAATTTAATAAAACTAGAACGTAATATCATACTTAAATCATACATAAATAACAACCAGTTAGTTTTTGTTTTAGAAGTTCCCCTAATAGATAACGAAACATATAATTATTACAAGGTTATACCCATTCCTATATTCCATTCTCCAAATACCTTTACCATTATACCAAAATACCCTTACCTGATGGTGAACAGATTGAAATACATGCCCGTGGTAAGCCCATGTGCTGAGATTGAAAATGGAAAATTTCTATGCGCTGAAACTAACTTAGCCCAGTATCCAACTGAGACCTGCATTGAACAAATAATGTTGATGAAGAACAACTACAAAAACTGCATACAGAACCACATTGAAATAGAGAAAACTAAAATACAAAAAGTAACCGACAACCAATGGTTGGTTTACTCAGAGGAAAATCTCATCATTACCGAGAATTGCAATACAGAAATTTTGAAATACACTGTTCTGGGGACCTACATCGTGACGCCTGGCCAACAATGCGAGACACAAATAGGCGAAGTCATCGTTGCCGCTACCACAAACAGTACAGTTTCTAGTCTCCAGCTGCCATTGATCCAGATGCCAGAGCTACAACAGGACATCCAGAGAAGGTCAAAGAAAGTGGATCTAAGAAATGTAGACTTCAGTGATGTGAAAGAAGTGTTACAAAGTGCAAAATTTAGTGAAATAGACGATACGACCCAAACAGTGACAATAGAAATTAGTATATGGACCATCTTCGAGTATATGATTATTATAATTGCAGTAGTTATCTTTATAATGTATAAATTTCAGTTTATAAACTTCTGTCGAAATTCTCCGAAACCGTCTGCGACATCTTCGGATAATTTCTCTCTTAGGGAGGGAGGAGTTAAGGAACCCCAATCTACCAATATTAGCTTTGTCAGCTAATAAGTATTTACTAGATGTATTATTTCCAAATATTCCATTGCTGGATCAGCGTTCATAATTATCTAGGACATGCGTCATATCTGATCACGTTGTGCATGTACTACGTTAGCAATAAAGTTAGTATATAAGATCAATATTTTATTAGATTAAGATGAATTACTGTTTAGCTGTAACTCTGTCCGAATAAAGTTATTTTTTAAATACTTCCGTTGTCGCTTACTTAATTCACGCGACTTCATACGTGTGGATTTCATACTTTACCCTACGAAGTTCAACACCCTCCACCCATTTAATCAAAGAGTATTCATATCATAAAATTGACTACCTTTCACCTCGTCAGGGGTAAAATTTCGAAAACCCACGTTATTCCTAATTTTTAGTTTTAAATATAAATAATGAGTTTTGACTTAATCGGACCGGGCCTTAAAATTCTTCCATACAAACTTTGACACTCCCCATCCCCCTTTAGAAAAACCAAAAAATTACAAACTGCCTAATTTACTTAGATAAATATTCGTGCCAAGTTTCAAGTTAACTCAAGGAATAAGATTTTTCATACACTAAAATCCCCCCTTTCCATCTCCTTAAACGTTGAGTTTCCAGAAACCCCTTCTTTGTGCTCTCCTACATTATAAAAGGATTACCTATGTGCAAAATTTCACGTTCCTAGTCCCAGTAGTTTCGACTCAGTCAGTACAAGTAATTTTATACAATGTATACATAAAAGATAGATAAAGTCACGACAGTTATAAACTCATCATGCAATACTCCAGACATACTGACTAAATCTTCTGCAATTCGTCCGCGAACACATCACAGTCAGTCAGTATAATACGAAAACAATTTTTTATACAAAATGGTAGAACCTGAAGATCGCCCAACCTTTCTAATCACTTCATTTATTTACTACTCTGTGTTACCAAACCCAGTTAAGTAACACTTCCAAGTTAGAAGGTCGCAATTTACTAACACAACTACTGATATCAACCATCAACTTGAATTCGTCAAGTTACATTGATAATAATACAATTATGAGAACTATAGAGATTAAAGTTTGTATTGAGGAGTGAGGGCGGAAATGGTCAATGCTATCGGGGTTTCTGTGAATGATTACAAGCCGTATGCGATGGGATTTTTCATCTGCAATGACTTCAAACAACTTCCACACAAACATTCATGCCCTTCAGGGGTTGAATTTCCCAAAATCCTTCCTAAGTGTTCACATTCGTTCTAGAAGGGACTTTTATGCAAAATTTCTCGTTTTTATAGTTAGATCCAGCGGTTTAAGCTTTGCGTTTTATTTCGTACAATTTTTATTTCATCTCTACTGTGTATCGTATGTTGGAATAGCCAATAACTTCTATATTCTTTCATATCAGCAGGAACTATTAGATATAACTTTATCTCACAGCGTGGGTTGTGAAATTAACAGCAGCATGTAATTTCAATCGAACCTCAATTAATTCCCATTTTGCTTTCCTAAAGCTATTATTAAACACTCTAATATAATGATATAGCACCTCTTTTTATACATCTTATATAATTAGTTTTTTCTCTTTATATCTTAGAAAGTATTTTATATGTTCGCAAAAACTTAGGACTTTTAAAATAAGAAGTGATTTCCATAATATAAATACACGTAGTAAACATGAAATTGTGATGCCCAAATTTAGATTAACTAAAACAAGCAAGTCATTTTTCTTGTAAACAGTATCCGCTTTTATAACAAGTTGCCACAATCGATTACAGAACTTAATGATGGAAAATTCAAAACGCACATCAAACGTGCCCTTATCAAAAAAGCATATTATAAGATTAAGGACTACGTTGAAGACAAGGAAGTTTGGCATTAATTCCTTCTGCACATGTGGCTTCCCTGGTACCTCATTAACGGCAAGAATATATTTTTTTACAAACTTCACTGACATAATGTTTTTCTTATTTGACAATATTATACCTACAATTTTAATTTCAACAAGGTTCTAACTTTTATTATTTTAATCATATTTTATATTGTTTTTTGTTGGCTTAATTTTGTAGATCTGTAGACCATTTTCTATTTTGTTAAGTACCTGGTACTTTTGACGGGCCTACGCTGTCCTCTCATACCTATTAACACTGTAATTTGAAAACATTGTAAAAGCCAATTTTTTTTAAACGAGTAACCGTGGAGTTTCTTGCCGGCTCTTCTCCATAAGAAACGACCAATTGGAACCGTGCACCTAGCTTCTAACGTTTCATAAGTGCCCATGTAGGCTTATGAGAAATAAAAATAATTTTGATTTTGAGGTCCTAAAAATATTAAATAGCCAAGTACAACCATTGTTACTAATGGTCGCCCATTTTTAACCGACTTCCAAAAAGGAAGGAGGAGGTTATATGTTCGGCTGTATATTTTTTTTTTGATGTAGCGCTCGCTCGGCTTCCGCGTGGTTGGTCACAGTTATATCCTTTTTTTTTTCTCCGGGTTGGAAAATCCCCATGAATGTCCTCCACCCTGGGGCAGTCGACATTCTCACATTCACAAATTAAAAAAGAATCTATTTAGAATATTATTCTAGTTTTAATTAATATTGTAGGAAGAATATTAGAAGATCAATAAGTTCCCGTTAATAGCCCTGAGTGTGCTGGACGTAACTTGCATACTAGTCGTCACACGTATTTTTAGGGTTCCGTACCAAAATGGTAAAAAAGAACCCTTATGGTGAGACTAAGTCTGTTTGTCTAACACACCTGGATATCTCAAGAACTACTAATGCTATCAACTTGAAAAGTAGAATAGTTTTAGATGACGTTTGCCCAACTATTTTGCAAACAAGAAAGAAATTTAAAAAAAAAATTGCTAGGGGCTACAAGGGCATGGGCATTGGGGCTACAAGGGCATGTGGGGTATCATATGAAAGAACGCTGTTTGCACATTCTCAATCATTTTTTTTTTAGGCTGCATAGTTTCCAACTTTTGCTGAAAAATGTAAAAAAAAATACCGTTCCCACCCCTAATCTAAATTTTGTAAAAAAAAGATGGAGAGAGAGGTGTGTAAAAATCAGAAATGAAGTTTATGTAAATATTACAGGAAAAATAAAACGATATCTCAAAATAGCACAGTCTTTCAGAAATCATTAACATCATATATACGTACGGAACCCTCGGTGCGCGAGTCCGACTCGCTCTTGACCGGTTTTTTCAGTTATTTGATTGCACCCAAAAAAGAGTCGAGACACCCGGGTTTGAACCGGGGACCACTCGATCTGCAGTCGAATGCTCTACCGCTGAGCTATATCTCCTGTATACTCTGTACTAGAAACTGCGGTCACGAATTAGTTTAAATTGTATACTATGCCTATCCCTCTCGAAGAGAGGAGGCCTGTGTCCCAGCAGTGGGAACATTATATGTTTATACTATGCAAGAGGTAAACCGATGAAGGACCTTGCATGAATAGTCTAGGCAAGTGTTGCTGCGCAGATCGTTTACGGGGTAATTACGTATCAATTATATAATTATATTATAACCATTTTCGAATGTTTTTGACCGTTTAGGGTTAATAATGAAGATTGCGCAATGATTGAAGAAAAGTTCGAGCGAGTTGTAATTTTAATTGCACCATTTATTTTAATTGCACCGTGTAAGATTAGTATTGCGCAGGTATTGCTCACTCGAAAACATTGAAGATTATGAGTCGTCAATGTTATTGCGTGAAGTTAATAGATCATTTTGAGTGTCTAGAGGCATGAGAAACAGGGTGTAAAGTTCACTCATCCTCTATTGAAAAGGGATGATCCTCCGACCAGACGGGTGTTGTGTCTGGTGGGCAACTGCCCGACGGTTGATATCGGGACGTTGTATGTATATGTTACTCGCGCGGCAAACTTTGCTTGCGCGATGCAGGATTTTGCGTGACGTCAGTGTGCCGCGTAGTTTGCATGCGGCGATGTTGATGCCGCTACAAGTGCAAGGGCTGATTCAATCATATTGCGCTATATAATTATTGCGCAAACTTATTGTTTGTGTAGGTGCCGTGTGGTGGCGGACGATAAGAATAGCACCGCCCTATTTCTTCCCATGAGTGTCGTAAAAGGCGACTAAGGGACTTACTAGAAAATGGGCGGACGCGTTCTCTATGAATTAAATAAATTTTAAACACCATACTGCGATCGCCAACCCGCCCGCCAAGCGTTGCGATTATGGCAAACCCCCTCTTTGGGAATGCCTATGTCCTGCAGTGGACGTCTTTCGGTGCCGCCTAGCACATAAAATGGCAATCAATCGCAGTGCCTTTAATGTTGACAGTTGAGTTACATTCATTGCGTTAATTACGTTGCTGAGCAGACATTTTTTAAACCTATGAAGTAGAATGGATGTCAAAATGAAAAGCATTGCGATCGATCGTAGTTTTATATCAAGCTTTCTAGCCGTTTTCCAAGTTTGTTGGGTTTGGCTTCTAGTCTAACCGGATGCAGTTGAACCTTTCAGATCCTGTGACATAACAAACGTCAAAACGCTCAAGTACCGATCCTTATCGTAATGGCCGACAGATTTATGACTTCCGTCGCCAATGTAAACAAAAAAATGTTTCAAGTGATTTCTAAGAGCTTAGCATCCTTTGTTTAAACAGATTTGGCTTTGTGTATAAAATTACTGTAATAAACAAATAACACAATGGACATAGAAAGGGTATTGTATTATTAATAATAAACTGATTACAGATAACAGCTGTAATTGTTTTGGTCTTATGTTATGGCTATTTCTGATAAAACTATTATGAATAGATAAGAAATCTAACAACAGCGTTTCTTTGAGAGTTCTATGTAACATTGTTGTAAAAATAAATCACAAAGTTCATGGCACTTGAGGTCGTCCTCATGATATCTTTGAAACTTGGAAAATTTACATCGGAGTAACACCGAGTAGTTTCTTATACAAAAATGTTACTAAGATACTACATAAACCTTTATTGACTGATAGCTACTTATATCTTGTAAAAATATACCACCATAATTAATTAATAAAAGATTTTCTTGAAGAAAGAGGGGGGTTAATAGATTTATTTATTAATTAATTAATTAAAAAATAAATAAAATATTTTGTTTTTGAATATTAGTGAAAAATACACAAGTGGGAACTATATTTTCATATTAATTTAACACTTACTCATTCTTGTGGAAAGAAATAAAGATATTTAACATCAAAAACAATTTTAATGCAATTTTTGACATATGATATTTTGAAACTTTTCACAAGTATTTAGTGCAAATATTATCTAAAACGATGTTTCAAGCACTTATTTATGATTATTATTGATTATTTGCAGTCGATAAAACACAAAATTAGTCCAAATTCGGACGATAGAACGGATCTTTGTCGAAACTTTTCTTTGTTCAAAAATTTGAATTTTATGATGCAATTTCGTGCAATTATTATCTACAATGATGTATTAACAACAGATAAATGAAAATGTATCCACTTACCCATGTATAATACACTTTTATAAGCACTTTTCACAAATTTAATTTTCACAACACAAACACGACCACAGAAAAGTAAACTGACATTCAATATTTTTTTTAAATGTTGTCATGCTATATTTTACGTTCGGATACGTTCAGTTTACGAGAATATCTACCAGACCATCGACTAAAACCGCCACAAACAATACTAAATCTTATTCTTTAGAAAAAATTGGGCTTTTAATAGCGTGTAGTCGCCGCCGCCGCAGGGCGGCGGTCGGGCCTGATGGTATTGGCAACGCCGCCGCCGCAGGGCGTCGTTCGGGCGTGACCGGTGAATACCAGTATTTTACACGGAGCGACTACCTATCTGACCTCCACGACCCAGTCACTGGGTAGATCCAGTAAGGCCCCTTGGTAAGTCTGGTAGTCAGACTTTCGGGCTTCTGATTACTTACATGTAACGACTGTCAAAGATCTACAAATGACTTATATAATTGCATATCACAAATCAAATCAAAAATATTTTTATTTCACATAAGCCTACATGGGCACTTATGAAACGTCAGAAGCTGGGTGCACGGTTCCAATTGGTCGTTTCCTAAGGAGAAGAGCCGGCAAGAAACACCACGGTTAATCTTTAAAAAATAAATTGGCACAGGTGTGAATACTATGTACAATAGAGCTACCATTTACCGGGTAATATATCTTTCATTGTGCCCTGGCGGCCCATGTGCCCTGGCGGCTGAGAGTATTTCATGCTCACTCAGATGTCTCGCTGATGGTGGCATGTGTGTGGGATCATTAAGCTCCCTTCAAAATGGTTGAGCTGAATGGTGCTGATCCATGCGTCATGTTCGTGACGCTGTCAGTTGGGACTGGTCATCTCTTAGCTGCCACGGCTTATTTTTAATTGTTTTAATAGTTTTGAATTGTTTTTTATCTTTTTATCACGGACGCTTCTGACGTTTTGCATCGTTCTCACATGTTTAACTTCAATATGAATGATGTAACCAATATTTTGTATCAATATTTTAATTTAAAAGAGTGTCCGTGGAGTTTCTTGTCTGTTCTTCTCCATAGGAACCTACTACGAGTATTTGGAATGGGCAACTAGCTTCATATTTGAAACTGACCGACTTCTTGATAATTCAAAAGTGCCTGCCAATATTTGAAATACATGCTTTGAGTTTGAGTTTGGGTTTGACAACCGGGACCAACGGCTTAACGTGCTTTCCGAGACATGGAGCAGTCTCCGTATGTAAAGATGGTCACCCATCCACGGACCAACCTCGGCAAGCGTAGCTTAACCTGATGTATCGACCCGTGTGGCTTTATTACTTAGCCATGAGCTCCATCCTTTTTAGGGTTCCGTACCCAAACCACTCGATCTGCAGTCAAATGCTCTACCACTGAGCTATATTTCGTGTGTACTACTCTACACAAGAAGCTGCGGGTCACTAATGCTTCGGTGATTTACTTTTTAAGACCTTACTTTGAAATCTTGGGTCTTATCTCAAATCAGGCAAGATGTTATTTATATTCTTCCAAAAGGAATTCCTCAGTAGCAGCCCGTAGTCTGGATTTGTGCCTAGTTGATGGGAATACACAGAAAGGTCATGTGCGTAGTAAGTACTCGCAACCGGCGTGCGTGTATAACAGCACGGTAATTCGGTAATTGATAATGACGACGACGCAACTGCAATAAGTAACCATTCACACTTAACCACTGCTTGCCTAAATTGTGTCGCTGCGCTGTGGTGCCGTAGTGGTACGTGTGAGCCCTTTAAGATCATGACAAAATATCGATGCACAATCACAGTCTAGTTTTAGGTAACTTCGCTGTTTAATCAAATCAAAATTCATTTTTGGCTGAGAATCATCACTTTTTAACGTCAAAATTACATAAGACAGTCCCCCAAAACGCCCGCCCTTCACCACTTCGTAGCTTCTTCTTAGCTGGAAAGAAGTGGTGCAACAAACTGCCCAGCAGCACAGCTGTCTGTTCAGTTAGAAGGACTTGATGTTTCTTCTGATGTAAGTCAAACAAATACATATTTATAATATCTGTTTCCATTTCTATAAGCTTCCTTTTTTTCTTGGCTCCAATCACTGGGCCCGTATAAGGCTAACACATCATTAGTGACTTGGCTCGCATTGCTAGAGCGCCAAACACATTGCAATGCCGGTTTTATTGAAACTTATTACAGAAGCATATGGTGTTGATAATGTGTAGTTGCTGTGATTAAATAAGACAGGGTCATGTTCATGTTCATGTTATAGGGTTTGGTTTCCGCACTTAGTCCTTCATGTGGACCATTGTACGTGGGCCATGGCGGCCGCCTGTTATTTTTTTATTCCAACCAGCCCACCTCCCTCCAGAAGCTGATTAGGTCTCCCGGTCTGCATAGAACATCTGTGAAGGATCTGGGTGACCCGAGGGTTTCCGTTCTGATCTGAGTGACGCCTGTGCAGTCAAAGAGCACACATAAGACAGGGTCTTTAATGCTGCGGCCACATTGTCGCGCTAAGGCAAACTACACTTCGCGCGCATCGTGTAACGTAAATAAATGAAAATTTATATTGTTTACGTAAGAGTTTATACAGTACCAACACATATAATATTATGCACAGACAAGAAGAACGGAACAGAAAATACGTACAAAGGTGATGCTTTACTTCTAAAGAAAGCTCTTCCAGCATACCTTTTCTTTGGGTTGCAAATTATCCCTGCGATGGGAAAGTAAACAGAGATGTTAGACAACGTGTGTAAGAGTAGAAGATTAAACAAAATACTTACATAAAACCAAAAAACAAAATTGGGTTCAGAGTAAAACCACCGAATTATCAGTAACTACACAACAACTCAAAGGGAACGTCTAGTCGCCGCCGGGGATAGAGCGGGACTCTCTTGAGGCGCTACCATTGAGTGGTGCGCTACATTTAATAGTATATCACATGTCAACCTTTTTTATATAAGTAGTAAAAAAAAAAAATACATACGTATGCAACTATGACGAAGTGGAAATATGTTGATCTTTCACTCTTTTTATAAAACTGCATCAGTTTGGCAGTTCCTAATGTCAGGCGGAAGTGATTTTCACAACCGCACCGCGTGCACAGAGAAGGAGTAGGAGTTAAAGTCGGTAGAGTGGGGGAGGGGGGGGGGGTTAAGGAGATTTCTAAGACGCGACTGCAAGGTGTATTAAAAGGACGCGGGCGTAGGAAAAGCGTTCCCGCAGATAGGATGGCGTTCTAGGGCTGTGAAGGATGTTAAATAGCGGACACTATATCCGAGAGTTCCTGCGAAGTCAAATAGGGAGCAACTTGAGTAACTTGCGAAAATTAGAAACATGATCATACTTTTTAAGGTTAAAAACAAAACTAATGCAGATATTTTACAAACGCTCATGAATGTTGTTTAAGGCGCAACTAGTCGATACTTTTTCCATACAAATTTCGGGGGGTTTTACTCCACTGTTACACATTGTACATCTAAAGTAAAACATGATATCGTTTTGTCTTATTATTAATTTTGTCTGTACAGAAGCAGAATAGTAAAAAACAAAGGCATTAAAAAGTTATGAGCCAACAAAGATTAGTTTTTCCTGCTAATTTTAACGCAACTTTGGGCGTAAATAAGTAATAAAAGAAGTATAATATCTCAAAAACAAAGCTCGTTCCGTCAAAGCTCAATTGTCGAAGATTATAATAAACTTTATTCGTAATTGATTTATGCAGTAGTTTTTTCATAAAACCCCACCTTCCAAAGGAGTTTTCGTATATTTTTACGCGCGAATTAAGTAAGCGACAACGGAAGTATTTAAAAAATAACTTTATTCGGACAGAGTTACAGCTAAACAGTAATTAATCTTAATCTAATAAAATATTGATCTTATATACTAACTTTATTGCTAACGTAGTACATGCACAACGTGATAAGATATGACGCATGTCCTAGATAATTATGAACGCTGATCCAGCAATGGAATATTTGGAAATAATATATCTAGTAAATACTTATTACCTGACAAAGCTAATATTGGTAGATTGGGGTTCCTTAACTCGCGCGGTTTAGTATGAATCGTCGTGCACTGTGTTTGTGTGCGTGCGACTAGACGTTATGCGTGTAGACTAGCTTCTAACTGCTCATCACTGGTGCTATCTCTGTCGGACACGATGCTAGGTGAGACAGCGTGCTTTTTGGCCGCGCCCGCCAGTGAGTTCGAGCCCACGACTAGTTGGCTCTTAAGGGTCACTTTTGGGGCATAAATTAGAAAGAAAACAGTTTTGCAAACTGTACCGTGTTATATATTAAATGAAAGGGCTTGTTGTGAGGGTTTCAAACATATTTTTATCATTTCAAAGTAAATAGTTTTACAGATTTAAGAAAATAAATGAAAATTAACCACTTCCCTCATCTTCGAAACTACTGAGCCTAAATTCTGAAAAAATACAGAAAATAGTTCTTTACTTATAAATTACAGGAAAACCTATAGGAATTCTATGATGTTAAAATAAAATGGTAAATTTCTCAATATTGTGCGTACAAACTTACATTGCAGCTGGAATGTATAAGAGAACATGTTTTTCAACTACAATGTTAAGTTTGTTCTTGGAATAAAAACATGTTAGATAACAAATTCATTGTACGGAACCCTCACCACGCAAGTTCAACTCGCTGTTGTTTATTATTAAACCATAGATTCCTATACACTACCGACCGCTTTTGAAGCGCCTGTTATTCTTGTCACAGTAAAGAAACATTCCAGCATTTTGTTCATATAATAACAGTAGATAGTATATTGTCGATTCCGAATACGTATAGTATATAATTATATAAACCACCTGATAATAGGAGAATATAAATAGTAATATCTGATTTCATGATTCATCCATTAATATCATAATTATTCTGTCGTCAAGACGACGGCAAATGTATACCTACTTGTGATCATTTGTGGAAGCATATTGCTTTCCAGCCGCCATTGCCAGCGTGATGTCGCTTATTTTTGTGATCATTTGTGGAAGCATATTGCTTTCCAGCCGCCATTGCCAGCGTGATGTCGCTTATTTTTGTGATCATTTGTGGAAGCATATTGCTTTCCAGCCGCCATTGCCAGCGTGATGTCGCTTATTTTTGTGATCATTTGTGGAAGCATATTGCTTTCCAGCCGCCATTGCCAGCGTGATGTCGCTTATTTTTGCTCACAAAAAGTTATCACATTCTTCTGAATTCAAATGGGTAGGCAGATATTTATAAGAAAATTGGGGGAGGCGCATATTAATTAATAGTCTGTTGAGGTAGATCTATAGATCCGGTTGTTACATAACTGGATAAAGAGAAAATTGGTCATGGCTACAGCTTATGTTGTATTTCGGGACAGCGTTTTAAACGACTTCATCATCATCAATTTTCCCGAAAGACGTCCTGCTGACTGCTGGACATAGGCCCAAACACGGGAAATTCGACCGGTTTTGCTCCCCGCATCCAGCGGATTTCTGCGGCCTTCTCAAGGTCGGTCCAGTTTGAGGATGACGACGACTTAATAAAATCTAAACTTGAATTCCAAATTACCAGCCCTAAATACTTGGGTAATAACCACAACAATTACTTTTAAAATCTTCCTATACAATACATACCTACCTCGCTATACAAAAGCTCTGGGACCGTGTGAATGCAAAAGAATTGAATGGAAGACTTCTATATTAATAGCTCTTGGAAAATTAATAGGAAGGGAATAATCGTGACATCCTGAACGCCTTCCTAGATACTACTCACTAAACGTGGTCTGTTTGAGTAGTGTTGCATTTCGATAAATTGTAAATAGCGCCATCTACAGCCAATTTTAGGAATTAAAAGCTAAATAACGGCTATTGTTCGTTATTTTCAGCTGTGGGTTATTGGCACATAATGATTTATTATAAATACTACTGAATATTTATAAGCCTGTTGTTGTCCTATTACAGGGAAGAGGAATCTTCTAATACACAGAATGCACGAGCATTGATCACCACGCTTGCTCAAGACGAGTTAGCGATGTCAGACTTATATTGTCCAGGTTTCGTAGCAATGTTTTTCCTTCACTGATGTCAAGTAATTTCCGAAATAAACTCTTTGTGAAATATAAATTACTAGCAGCTGCCTGCGACTTTGTCCACGTGAAAATACTTGTTTTAACATAAATTATAACCATACACACGGCAATATTGTAGAATTTTTGAAATTGGACCAGTAGTAGGTACCGAAGATTCCCTACATTCAAACTCACAAATTTTAGCTCTTTATGATATTTGTATAGAAAGATGGCTCTGCAATCACTAATCCAGCTTCAGTAGTCCTTTTAGAATAAATGGTTAATGGTTTAAATAAAATCCAAACATTCCTTATTCTAAATTAAATTTATATTTAACGTATAGAGGTACATCAAAAATATATACATATTAAATTAACTTGACTGTTGATCAAACGTCTTTGTCCAATCACAAAATGACAAATGTTTGATCAAACAGCAAATACTTTGATCAATCGAATATTGTTTCAATAACTCCATCGTTATTTGAAACAATCAAACATCAATTTTCGTGATCTTTTTACCAATCACACTCAGTCTTGCGTCCTCTATGAAGACGGAATATTTTTGGTAAAAATCTATAAAATACAATAACTTAAATCGTTGCAAAAGTATCATTTTGGTCCTTGGTCTTATCTTCTTATAACTAGAAATAAAAATTGAACACAAAATACTATTTTATTTTTAGTTTTAAGGTCTATCTACACATAACAGGGCCGTGCCCAGGACTTGATAGAATGACAGGGCCTTATCAAACACAAACCAGGCCCTGAAGCTCCGTCGCCGGCTCGGACACGGACGTGTGTGAACAAATTCATAATTATAAAATGAACACACCCATATTATTTTTGAGCCCCTTACGGAGCACGGTCTAACCACGTTCCGGGTACGGTCCTGATATAATCGTGTGGATAGACATTTAAAGACCAAAAACGACTTACGTTATTACAATAACGGTAGCAGTTATTTACTGTTACTCATCGTTATTTTAGAGTAACCATCGTTTTTTGCAACGATCACCTCGTTTAACATTACTTTATTACCAAAGCGTCTTTATGTCAAGACATATTTAAATCCTTCTTCTCTAAAACATTTCACAACATTCCTTTCATCACATCACGAAAACTTTCAGACTAGTAAACTGTAAATGCATAGCCTTGACCTGCCAGTTAAACTGGAAGACAGATACATTAAATAATGATAACATGGTCATCACGAGCTGGCCGTGACGGCTCTCGGTACATTCACGATGGTTTCATCGGCTGTTCTGGAAACAGCTGTACCGGTATCGTTACTTCTGGTCTCGGTACTGCCGGAGGATGCCTGCGCTAGCGCTGTGGTTATCGGTGCTGTGATTGGCTGGACTTGGTAGTTGGGGTAGTGGACTCCCACGACCTCATCGTAGCTGGGCGGAGCCATGCATTCTGAAATTGAGATAAAAGAAAACATTAGTTACGTGACAATAGTAGGTACAAATGATGTGATAGGGCTTGACTCTTATGTGGATTATGTATTTTAGGTGTTTATCCCAATGTATTTGTGTGGTGAGCACAACATGTCTTTTTTTCCAAATGTCTCTATCAATCGTCATCTCGGTAATCACTCTGTTTCTAGCCTATCACACAGTCCATCCATCGTGTTCCCCTACTTTACATCCACATTCATACTCAAAACTTTCCTCACGATATTATTTTCCTCATTCCTCTGCATCACATCCCATACCGATTTCCACATAACTTTTCAGTCCCCGATGCCACTTTTACACTTCCTAATCGAGAAAATCTACTCCCTGCGATGGTCTTTTAACTCCTCTTGCTACAAATTGAAACTTTTTTTTAAATTTTCGTTTTATTATGTAATCCTGAATAATGCTTCTGAAAACTTTTGCTTATAATTTACAGCTAACTGCTCCAGTGCAGAAGGAAATGTAATTTTTTTCCCAACCAAGTATTCAAATTTAATACTTTGTCCAGTTTTAAATGACTGTACTGAACAAATTATGTACTACACGAGTTTAGCAAGTAACTTTAAAAGTTGGCGCATTTAATAAGAATTCCAAAATGGTATAAAAGTTGCAAGATTATTTGTTAAATTATGTAAATAACAATTGTTTTTTAAAGAAACTTGGTTGTAAATAAATTTTCCTTACCTTCTAAAACTACTCGTTTTTTTTGTGTACCCCAATGCTTTCAGTTTTCAGAAGCATTATTCAGGATTACATAATAAAACGAAAATTTAAAAAAAGTTTAAATTTGTGGAGATAAAAGACCGTCACAGGGAGTAGATTTTCTCGATTTTTTTATAATGCCCATAATTTTTTAAAACATAGCAAATATTTATATTTATATTTTTATATTAACTAATATGACTTATCCTATCACCCGATTCCGGGTCAGTGGGTCATCTTAGGGTTGTCGACTTCTGTAACACCCTGTATAAATATAATACTCATTTATTATCATTACGTTCATGCTATGACAGGATACCTTTTGGCCTCGTATAGGACTTTCTGTTTTTAATTTTCATTTCACTTTTGTTTTATAAGTACTTATAGATTATTTTTAATATATCTATGAGCGTGTTTAGTTTAATTTGTGATCTTCCTGTGCGAGTCCCAATAAATACTTTTTCTTTCTTTATTTCATTCTTTCTTTCTTTAAAGGGATGTATTATTAAATTTTATTTTGTTATTGTCGAAAAAATATCTAGGTACTTGAATGTATCCGATTTGTAGCTAGCTGTTACATATTATTATCATAAATTAGTTGAGCACTTTAACACACGTTGTGTCTTCACGTGATAAAGGTACTTATGTACCTACTTGTTCATGATCGAAGTATGGATATTATTCATTTCCTGTTGATTTAACACCGGTATTGATGATAGATTGTTTTATATGGACATTACTGCTGCACTTTACCTCATTGTCTTGTAGAGGAATATTATTGATTAAACCTTATAATTTTTACACTATGTTTAACTGAACTCGTAATTACTTTATCACTTTTGACAACAACTCTAATTAAATTGAAACTTCACTAAGGTTGGAACCTTGGAACTATCCAACTGTCGCATTGACAAAATAGATCTTCTCATTGTATGACGTGCAAGTGACTTGACGTGAGTATCGCGCGAGTCTGTACGAGCCCTGATTCCGTGAGAATATAGGGATAAAAAGTACCCTATAACCTAACCTAGGTTATTGTCTACTCATGTGCCTTTTATCTAAATCGTCAAGAAACGGCCGAACATTCGGCCGATGCTTCGGAGTAGAACCCCTGGTAGGTCACTTTGGACCAGTAACGCTACCGAGCACGACAGTGATATTAATTATACCTGAATAGGTCTTTAATCTGTATCTAGGGATTTGATTTCCAGAGTAGGCACAAAAGAGGTATTGCATTGGTAGAACATAGAGATCTCGCGAAAATGTATATTTTAAGACCTTTTATGTACTATGTTCACAAATAAAGTTTGATTTGATTTGATTTGATTTGAGGTGATTAAGAGTGCAGTGGTGCGGAATTGTATGTGATTGTGTCAGTTCGAAAAAACAGCATGACCTTTTTTTGTTCGCTATACGGTGAATAGACTTGCTTAAAAATAAAAATAAACTGCATAACGTTCGTTTTTCGATTGTGCATGAGAGACTTATAAAGATGTGTGTACTCACCATATTTTGGCGGGGGTGGAAAATTGGAAGGGCTGACGAATATAGACGGCTCCTGCTGCGCCAGTGACGGACGAGCTCGAGACCCCACATACATTCGCCTCTGCTGCGGACTGCGCGTTTTTTGCCCTGGAATAGATACAAATAAACAAATAAGTCACGTGGTACTGGTCAGGTCACATCTGTCACATTTCGGAAGAGCAATGAGCAAAACCACTACACGGTGGATCCCAGGTGGCTGGAACAACTATCCGGTAGCGTCAGAAAGAGATAGCGGGATGAACTGGCTTGAATAAATGAATTATATTGCTATATTTTTACACCACCTAGGTACTCTTTAATGTCAAATTATATGTCTTGCAAACCTAACCTAAAACATGTCATTATAAACAGGTTTTAATATTGTACTGAATTTCACTATAACCTGCTGGCTAATAATGTGATTTTAACTAAACACAACAAAAATTTCGTATGATTTTTTTTACAAAAACGAAAATCGAATTACTTTCAATTAGCTCGCCGAAGGTGTGAAAAGTACAGTATTCTCCTTGGAGTTAAAGCCTTGGGCGAGCTTGAATCCACCGCTGCACTCAGGATGATAATATAGCGCACGTGACATAAGACAATCCTTTATTCCCTTATCGAGTAATCTACTATTCCGTAGTTACGTAGTAAGACTTTAAATTAAGTAGTTCTGTTGTTATTGTCATCTTAATTTATTGAATACTTTAAGCACAAAATGTACAGAGGCGGACATAGGCTTTTTCTACCAGTCAGATAATGTAAAATCCGGACACATTGCCTCGTTGGTCTATTTGTTGCAAGCGCTACTGCTGAGTAAGAGGTCCTGGGTTGAAATCCCAGGTCAGGCAAAATGTTAGTTTTTCCATCAGGAATTTCACAGTAGCAGCCCGGAGTCTGGTTTTGTGCTCATTTGGTGGCAATAGGCTCGCCCCCTATTACATAGGACTTAAACATAACTGGCGAAATGTGGGTGTACGATATTTAAAACCTCTGCCGAACCCTTCGGGAAAAACAGGCGTCGTGATGTGTAAGAGTAGGTAGATACATAAAATTCGCGCCTCTTTTTTTGTTCGTGACAAAACATTGCCTGATATTTTTGATCCCGATGATAAAAGTGATATACGATATCGAGTGAAAAGATTACCTACTGATTAGTGCAGGTACATACAAATACACCAGTTGAAGCTTAAAATACAGTTTTTGATCGAAAATTGTATTTTGTATGACAAGAAATTAAGAACTCATTCTACGAATCAAATCTTACGTAAACAATGGTAATTTTAGGGTTCTGTAGTCAAAAAGGAACCCTTATAGTTTTGCCGTGTCCGTCATTATATCTGTCTCCGGCTTAGCTCAGAAACTCGTAGTACTAGAAAGCTGTAATTTGGCATGGTTGTACACTGTACATATTAATCACACCGAGTAAATGGTTTATTAAAATCTTGAAAAAATAAATATTTTTCATTAGATATGAAAAATATTAATGGGAGAACAAATGTTTTCCAACGACAATGTTAATTTAGTTTTTAGGATAAATTCATCCCAACTACGGAACTTTTCGTTGTGCGTGGTCCGACACGCACTTGACCGGTTTGTAATTCCTTATTTGATTAAGCGTAGGTGCAAGTACTCATGAACTAATGTTAACCACGAGATTGACACTACGCGTTATATTTAAATTCAATAATTATTAGGTTGTTACTAGAACCGTGTTGATAAATGCTTTACAAGAAAACAACATTTAGAAATACTTGAATAAAGTCAGCCTTTTTTATTATAAAAGAAGTATTAATTTGCAAACCAAGTACCTAATATTTACAGTTTTATAACTAACAAGAGACCTCAATTTGAATAATTCATGTTCTGAAAGACAATACTCGCTCAAAAAAACTGCACCTACTCCAATGAACAAACATAAAATATTACAATGATGACGGTGTAAAATAGGTTTGGAACCAATAAAGGAATATGATGCCATAACAACCATGATCTTACATAGAATCAATAAGGAAAATCACAATATACAACGCGTACCTATAATAAGGACCCTGATACACGTGACCATGAAGATTATAATCAAGAATACGGTCGTTGTACTCAGAGCAGACCACACGATGTCAGCAAAAGAACTGTTATAATTCTGAACGGGTAAGAACTCTTCACTATTCTCGTCCCCAATAGATTCGATCGCAGTAAAATTGAGAGATTCCATTTTTGAGAACAAAAAATAACAGTCCCAAATCACAGTTTACTTGAGGTAGTACTACACTATCGCCATTTAACGGTGACAGTTGTAAGAGATTTTAAATCAACGCGTTTATCGAATTCAAACAATTTAATCCAATTAATCTGAGAGTACATTAACAGCTTTATATGCATTTGCAGTCTATTGATAACTATTTGATTGAAAAACACTACAATATAACAATATTATTCACTTTTCACTGCAAATTATCACTCACGACCGGTATATAAATTCGAATGACAGCGAAATTAACATAATCGATACGATATAAAATATTATCAAAATAGATTTTATCTTGGATTATCAGTGAAATATTTATGGTTATATACCCCCTATGTTTTTATTATCGGAGACTTAGTGTTAGATGTTATTTCTGAGGCGGTCTTGAAGTAACTAACGAGCAAGTGATGACGGTATCTTATTGATTACTGATTCGATTTTAATTGCCGATGCAATTTACTCGATATTTGCTGCGTTGTATCTTTGTTTATGTAATAAGTAGGTATTGAGGAGGTACAATTGCGGAAGGTGTACGTTACGGGGGTTTTCACAAAGGTATTAGCAAAGAGATGCGGACGACATTGTTGCCATCAAAAAATTTTGGATGAAGAATTGACACAGAAACTACGGAAAGATAAGTTATTGGAAGAAGATATGATTATAGAAGTGTGGTTTTGGTTCAATATGATTGCGACATGAATAATATTTATAAAAAAAATCTATTTAAAATATTTTCTGACGAAAACACGATGATATAATTCTGCTAAATATGATAGAATGAACAGCAACGTGTTATACCTATTGCATGAAAGAAATGTAGAGAATTTCGTCGCCATTAATTAACTAAGAAAAAATCCAAACTGTAGACGTATCTACTTCATAAAAAAAGATAATTAAGCTGAATAATCCCATTGACGTTAAAAGATATTTAAAATGTTTATGTATACTTATTTTATGTGAGTGTCGTAAACGTTTGATTACCAATTGACGTATAATGTCCTTAGTGACAGGATTTGGAGTGTGTAAATGTATTATTATCGCTGATTGGCGCGCATTGATATAACTATTGTCATCTAGAGAGGTACTTGAATGAAATCTTGCATAGAAATTCCTCTAGATAATAGTGCCGATCGATTTATTGCTGCTAAAGACGTTAATACTAAATTATGCAATGATACGACCGTAAATTTGTTATCACCTTATGATACTTTGACTATGGATTCGTTATGAACCATTTTTGAATTTAGCTCATTAATGTTTTTGACATTCCGATACGTTAAAATTGTCAGTATGAAACTACGCACAAACAAATATCAATACAAGAAAATAAGACAAAGTGGGATTAGGATGGCAATGCTATCAACAAAACACAATCTAATCTACACGCCCTTTTATACAAGCTTAGTAAAGAAAGGACAATACGACTTAATATTAAAGTAAAGAAATTACTCATAGCGATAATCCTTAGACAGAAGAACATGAAGAGCCAGGTCAGCAACATTCCAATCAGGATGATCATGTACCAGAAAGCCATCTGGCTCAAACTGCCTGGGTCATGTGCTTCCTTCTGCTCATTACTATAGTCTTCAGACGAATCGCCTGTTTCGAAGAAATTCACATTCGGGTAATATGGTGCCATTTTTTAGTCAGTTGGAAAGAGTATTGTCCCAAATGTTTTCTACGATTTTTGGTCAGTTTACTTGATAAATGTTCATAGAAAATTCTATTCATGTGATCAAAAAATGTCTTTAGACCACAATTTTACTTCAGGAGGAGGAGGATATCAGGAGTCAGTAGATAGAAAACTCCAGAATCTTCTAAATTGCTTGTAAAACAAACGTTTAGAGTTCCCAAAGATTGCACACTACTCTAAACACTCACAACTAATTTGAATCACCAAATTATTGGAATGATTTAACACTAAACACTATTATTCTCACAGATCCACAATAATTAATATTTTTCGACACATTTTAAAACGGTATTCATGGCTTTTCGTAAGCTCACCATCGTACTAGAGTTACAACTGTATCGAGTTATCTACTGATAAGGGATATCATCTCTGATATGTCAACACTATCGAAAAGGTTAAGCAATATTTTCAAGAGTCTCTGTTTTAGATTAAATTCTGTATTAAAGCTATCAGTATGTCTAGGCCTAAATAACTGGAAGATGATGAATTCAGAAGCATACATACAAATGGTTGCTTTTCTTTTATCAAAACCTAATCTTGAAAGAATTGCTGCACCAAAACAAATTATATTGGTATATGGGAAGACGATGATGATGATCTATAAAAGGAAAATTTGTAGAAAGTTGTAATATCTTTTGAGTGAACTCAATTATATGAATACTATCCATAGGGTTAAAAAAATAATTAAAAGAGCAAATTTGACACACACAGAAAGGAGGAAAAGTTCTTTAATGATTTGGACAAAGATAATCAAATAAAAGTAATTACCAAATTGACCCATCTTCACGCACATTATGACGAAGCTCATGATCATTATAGTGAACAACACCGATATGTACACGATATGGTATATTGACACACTGCTTGTGCTTGCTTGCACTGCTTCTTCCATGGTCGGTGCCATTTTTTTATTTCTAAGTTCTTTGCTTAGTTATTTTAATTGTTACTTTTGTAGTTTAGTTTTTTTTTATCTTGACAATTTATTTCTCTTTCCTATTGTTATCTTGTCGTTTATTATCTTCGGTGGTTAATTCACTTTTAACTCAAGGATTAAGTAATAGTAATTATCACAATGAAAATATTAAATAACTTCAGGAGTTCAATGAATTTAAATGTTAATAGAAACTCAGTAATCCTTTATTCCGAATTGTGTTACTAGCAACAGGTTTGTGACCGGTAATTACGATCTTGTTAATGAAAACAAAACGAATTATTTCAGATGCAATTCCACAATCAAACAATTATTTTATACACAATAGTTATTGTTTTCGCCATTATTTGAGATTTATTTATCTGCATTATTTCACAAATTGCACTACTATTCTTTGAATAACCGAAAGAAACTGTATTCTATAAATTTTTGCTTCAGACGCATAATTTCGAATGACTGATGATCTATAGATATTTACCCTTATCATTTCATTTATTACCTACAGGGAACTTGAACCTTACTACATTGTGATAGAGACTATGTAAATGTTTCTTTCAAGGAGACTTTGTTTTTCCTACTTATCTTTAGAGTTATCATCGATTTAAAAATACGTGTCGATGTTTCTAGATTTATGAGCCTTGATAATGTCCAAAGTCTGTAGGTATATAGGGGATTTAATATTTACACTGTGGTAAATGTATCAATAAAGTATATATTATAATTATTACATAAGTATATTCTATTGTTATATGGTTAATCAGCAAAAACTTGGGCTCAATACAATAGCCTAGTAGTGGTCACGACACTTACTCACTTACTTACGACATTTACTCAATTACTGCATACATAGTAATGTCGTCACTAGGTAGGATCCTACCCATAGAAAAACTTAATGTTAACACAAAGCAGAAGAATGAAGTTGAAGTATTTAAAATAAAACAAGTCTTTGTTTTATTTTAAATACTTCAACTACATTCCGATTATCCCCGTCGAATGTCTATTCGACGTGGTTAACGCCCATAAGTGTAAAGGCATGTGTTGCATTATAGATTAAAAGAAAGATCAAAGACTCACCAAACAATCTCACAAATTTTAAAATCACAATTAGAATTGCAATTCCAAGTACCACATAAAAATACGTATAATTTACAGCCATTTTATTTCACAAAGCTGTGTACACGATATATTTCAACCCATTACTGACTAATTATATTTACTTACGATAAAAAGAATGACGATAAATCGATAATCTTATCAGTAAAGATATTCTTGACTTTTCTATAATAATATCTTCATTATGCTTTGTTTTAGATCTTTAACCTAAAGCATCGTAGATCCTAGAACGCAGTGCCGAGAACGGAAACTAAATGTTAAAAATATCTATTTGAGTTGTTTCAGGATTTGGGATGAAACGCATGAGACTAAGAGATTGATTAATAAAAATGTTGATAGAAGAAGGGAGAGAGCCAGATCCGAGAAAAGATGAAGATATGTTAGATAAGAATGAAGGAAAATGCAGTGAACGACTAAGTGACAGCTGGAACGGGATAATGGAAGATATAAAAATATTGCGTTGATTTCAAATAAATACCCAGCATGAGACTAAGGTAGCTAAAAGAAGAAGATGAAGTTTCACACAATAAAATTATCAGCTTTATATTTACTTAATAAAAATACAAAAAATCATTCACTCACAGACAACGCACAACTTAAAGCACTGGGTTTAGAAGCATGAAATTTTGTACAAGAGCTCCTTATATAGCAAAATGAGCACTAACAACTAGTGATTTTTTTGAAAATATACAATCTAATGGGTCAGTCGTAGATAAGACCAATCATAGGAAAACATAAGACAGAAAATATACTCACTTTTTATTCTGATCACAATCACAATAATAACTATAACGTAAAAGATGAGCATCCAAAAGAATGCCCAGAAATATTCATTGTTAATGATAACCATTGTCTAAGTCTTAAAATAATTGTCACAATCCTTACACAAACTGAGGTACTTTAAATAAATCAACAGGATAGTCAGCAATTATATACTAAAGATAAATAATAATTGGATGATGAAATTGATACAGAATTTCTATTACATAATCAATGACTACATTGATTTTGTTGGTTTCCGGGAATTCTCTCGTGCAAAATATTATGACTGTAAATGACATTTTACAAGAAATCTTATCATACACTACTGCAAGGCTGATGGCACTCACAAAATAACTAGAGAAGTTCCGGCCGGTCGTGTACATAAATATAAATAGTATATGGGAAAGGCCAACACAACATAAAAAAGGAAAACCGGCCAAGTGCCTGTCGGACCACGAAAAATGAAGGGTTTCGTTTTTGGGAAGAATTTATCCCAAGAACGAAAAACATGTTCCCTCATACATTCCAACTGCAAATGTAAGTTTGTACGCACAATTTTGAGTGATTTACCATGTTATTTTAAGATCACGGACTTCTTATAGGGTTTCCTGTAATCTATAAGTAAAGAACTATTTTCTGTATTTTTTTCAAAATTTTAGGCTCAGTAGTTTTGCAGATAAGGGTCACTTTTCATCTATTTTTAACCGACTTCCAAAAAGGAGGAGGTTCTCAATTCGGCTGTATGTTTTTTTTTTTTTGTATGTTTGTTACGCGATTACTCCGTCAATTATGAACCGATTTTGAAAATTCTTTTTTTGTTTGAAAGGGTATACTCCCGAGGTGGTCCCATTGCCACCAAATCAGAATCTGATGAGGGGATCTCATGGAAATCGAGGGAAACCCTCAAATTTTATATGCAAACCTATAGCGATTTGGGTATTTTTTATAGTCACTCGTGCATTTGCTCTCCGAAAGCACCATTTGGTGAAGTGGAACTGATGATGGAGACCACAGATGGCCACCGGAACAATATAATAATGAGTACCTATTTAACGGGTTGCGATTAAGCAATTTATGCTCGTCACTATGCATATGGTGAGTGGCAGTTCTCCTGGTTCTTACCAGGAGAACTCCTCAACAATCAACGTCCCGGCATCGGGAAAAGCAATATTTTGTAAAAGGTGATAAGCAGTTAACATTAGGCTATTGTAACTTAGATAAATTCAAAACTGACCCACTAAAAAGTGAAAAATAAAAAACTTTTTACAAAAAAATATTAACCGACTACCAAAAATAACACTACAAAGTGAAAAATAACTTTAATTTCGGAAGTCGGTGGCAAAAAACTCAAATACAGATCCAAAGACACCGAATTCCGAAATTAAAGTTATTTTTCACTTTGTAGTGTTATTTTTGGTAGTCGGTTAATATTTTTTTGTAAAAAGTTTTTCTTAAATAACTTCAAAAGTATTTATTTCAAAATTATAAAAAATATATATACGAAATCCTTAAACAAGTCCTTTCATTTGATATGTCACACGGTAACGTTAGAAAAACTTGTTTTTTTAATTTTCCGACTCGCGCTCCCTATAAATGTGACCTCCATATTCAAAATTTTATTTACGTAACACGTCCATGTTTGTGTCACAGAAGTTCATATATGTGTAGGTACCAAATTTCAACTTAATCATTCCAGTAGATTCGAAGCAAATCAGCTGTGACAGACGGACAGCCAGACAGACACACGAGTGATCCTGTAAGGGTTCCGTTTTTCCTTTTGAGGTACGGAACCCTATAAACTTACGTGATGTACAGCACAACCCAAAATATAATAATAAACTGAGGATTAAAACTATCCAAAAAAATGTCCAACCGTAGCTCAACATTTTAGACAGAAAGAAAATTTAAGTTAATTTGCCACTGACTAATACATATATAACTTTCATATCAATCAATCACACACAATACCCAACTTGAAAAGCTGACGAATCACTGAAGATAGTGGGAACTGGAAATGTTAATATTGAATATACTTTTCATATTATTATTAAAATATAATTATTATTAAAATAGTCTTATCAACAAATGCCGATAAATTATGAACAACTACCTCTCAAAGCGATGGCAGATGGAATGAGTAGCTGATGTCATTATATTGAATAGGATATAGGATAGGAATGGGGAATGAGAGCAATGATGAGCAGGAAAATCCGTTCTGTAAGTGAAGTGACAATTTAAGTGTACCTATAGTTAAAACCGTGAATGTTTAAAACAATACTTGTTCGATTGTGCTACCACTTAAATCCTTTGACAGGAGTCTACCATGTTGTACAAAGCGATGAATCTCCTAGCGCATATGTCAAATAGTAAAATTTAAAATTATAGAGTTATGGTCCGCCACTCTACTCAACAAGTAGCCTTTAGACTTTTAGAGCAACAATTTGTTTTTGGCTTCGATAGCCTCAACATTTACATATGCAATAAGTAACTAAAATACTCGTCGGTCTAGTGGTCGCAAACGCTACTGCTGATCATGAGGACCGTTCGATTCCCAAGTCGGGCAAACTGCTATTGGGTTTTTCCATTAAGAATTTCTCAGTAGCAGCCCGGAGTCTGGATTTGTGCCCGGTTGGCAATAGGCTCGCCCCCTATTAGATGGGACTTAAACATAACTGGCGAAATGTGGGTGTGGTACAGGTGCACCTCTGCCTAACCCTTCGGGGACCAGGCGTGATGTTATGTAAAAAAAATATTTATTTAAGGGATTCAATGCTGTTTTCTGACTATGGGAATTTGTTTTGTTTTACATGACTGATTAACTCTGGAAGTGTAGTCAGAAAATCATTATCATTCAGGAATTGGAATATGTTGAACATGAAAAAAAATTTATTTAAGTACTTAATTTAAAGTTTATTCGCTAAACATTCCAATCAAGCTTCTTAAAACCAATGTCGTGAGCGTATTCCTTGAAGCGCTGTCGGCTAATGTTCAGAGTTTCAGACCGTCCTTACGGATGAGAGCGTGTCTGTTGGAGCAGGCGTGGCACGAGCGTGAGCTCTGACCGTAGTGGCCGTATCTGCGAGGATTAGAATAACAAATGTTAGCGTGACCCATTGTGCAAACTTTTTAGTTCTGCGCTAACACCGCAGTAAGGTCATTTGCACGTCTGTAGGTCTCATAAATTCAAATATATTAGCATTTTATTGAACATACCTTATTTCTGAAAAATAAGATGGCTGCCATTCATTGTTGGGTTAGGAGTATTTATAAAAGAGCAGATAGAGATATAGATAAAAATGGGAATATGCTCGGAATATCGGTAACCGTTCTCCAAACATACTGCTTAATATGACGGAAAGCTGTATGGGCTGATGACATTGCCAACCTAGGAAAACAAATCGGAGAAGAAAGCAGTGGAACAATGGGTTCGTCCCTGAGGGCCCCGATCCCGCAGGTACAAGTTCCGGAGGGCCACGATTGAAATACAATCTTGAATTTATGCATGCCTAATACTTTTTCTTATGTTACTGCTCAGAAATTGTGCTCAACGTGTCGTGAACAGAAGACCGTCTTGTATGCATGCAACGTACCTACTTGGTACCGGGATAAAAAGTATCATATGTGTTAATTCCGTTATTAAACTATCTGTTGTGCCATTTTTTTTCCAAATCCGTTGGGCCGTTTTTGCGTGAAAGAGTAACAAACATCTATCCATACTCACAAACCTTCGCGTATAATATAAAGTAGGATGTAATACAATATTATATTATAGTCTGCTGGAGTAATCGCAGGTTTTAATTATCACAATGTTTGGTTTGTCAATTATAATTTATTATGGTAAAAACAATGCAAAGTTTAGTTTTACCAGGATTTGAAATAATTTTTGTTCTCTTTAATTATACAAATACAGTTTTTAAAATATTATTTTGTAATATTGTAAAATGTAATTTTATAGCTGCGCACATTTTGTTAAATTATAATTAATGAAATTATGTTTCTATGATTCATAAAATGATGAAATATAATTACTTTCGTAGGTAAGGAGTCCACGTATTTTCCATTTTGGAACCTCTATATGGCAGAAACCAAACAAACATATTCATACATTGAAGTATTTACTTTGTATGTTGACGGTACAAGTAAAAAAAATAGAAAAAATAAGAAAGAAAAATATGATTAATTTATCGAAATTGTGGCCCTCCGGGACGTGTACTTGCGGAATTGGGGATGAAACCAGTATAACAATGGCGAGTATTAAATTATTATTATTTACATCTGTACATTACAACATTCAGGAGTAGATAATATACGGAAAAGGTACCTAACATAATTATAGGTTTTTATGACAAATTAATAATGAAGTCACAAACTATCTGAGAAAATAAAGATTTGGTGTCAAAGTAACTCTCATATCTGCGTAAACATTCCAGAGACAAAGCTGATGAAATATATATGTGCCTGTAATTACACAAACTATTTGATATTGACGTAACAGAAATAGGTGTGGTGGTAGGTACTCTCCCTGACGAGCACTTTACAAAGAGCCCTTCCACTGTGAAGCACCTTATTGTGGATAAGGTGTTTATGTCTAAAAGCAATCAAGGAAAAGACTTAATGATTATACCTTAGGTACAGTACCAATGATTAACTTACGTGAACAATATTTCTGCATCCAGCAACAGCCCATAATTAATAATTTGATGAAAATAAGGATCGCCACGATTATCCTGCAGTCATTAGTCATTTTTATAACCAACACAAATACTGATAGAAGATATATTTTAATAATATTAAGAATTTATCGATTAATATGAACAACTAACTCACAAAACGATGGGAAACAGAATAAATGATGAAGGCTATAAGTTAAAACTACGGATCGTATGAGTAATATTACAATATCCGGGAGTTGATAAGGAATAGTTATAATAGTAATACTTCTCGCTCGCGCTGACCTCCTCGCGCGGCCTTCTGCTATGATATCTGGAACACTATTTTTATCATACGCCCGATGGCTGCTACGTACGGCATAGGTAAATTCAGTGGTGAGGACAAAACCTATTCTTCGACAAAATGGGCTGCCAACATCAAGGATAAAGCTGAAATATTTGGTTGGACCACCCAGCAGAAGCTTATCATCGCTCGACGGTCGCTCGTGGGTACAGCGGAATTGTGGCTTAAATCTGAGAAAATGTATAAGTCTTATGATGAATTGAAGACAACTGTTCTCAAAAAGATTCCGGGCGCACTAAATTCAAAAGAAATGCATGAATTCATGGCAAGCCGACAGAAAAAAAAAGACGAGTAAAAGGGAAAGATTTTTCGATTACATTGCTATACAATACATAATAGACGGCATAGCTGATTACATTGCTATTTTGGTTCCGGTGCTTTATGGTAGACGCCATAATTTTACATAAATTGCTCCTAGCTATAATTACAGTAGGTAAGTTACATTAAGCAATATTTATAACTTTTGTTATTTTATTTAAACATTTACTGACTTGGTCTGGCTGTTTTTGTATGTGAGTTGAAATGTTTGTAAACGCACCCACAGTACAGGAGAAATTCCTAGTGTGGGGCAACGTTTAAAAAAAAACTGTAGGTAAGTACCAATACTAAATAGATAAATAAATAAATTTATTTATTTTCTCTCACAATGATTTTGTAGCAGTTTTGAACTATAAAATTCACATTGTTGCTTCTAATAGGTGACAACAGTTTTGATTTTGATGAGTTTCATTGAGATCATTTTTTGAAGACTATTTTGGAATAGAATAAGAACATTCAAACATCCGTATACAGGTCGTTTGTTCATTTATTTAATTAGCTATTCGTTATTGGTTGTTCATACTCATCATAACTTTTAGAAAATAGATTTTATTAACTTCTTGACCTTGATGATCATAAAGGCTTCTACATACCAGCGCGACTTGTCGCGCGACGCGACACGGCACAAAGGCCCTGCGTGTCGCGGGACGAGCGGTGCCTTTGTGTCGCGTCGCGTCGCGCGACAAGTCGCCCCGGTATGTAGAAGCCTTAAATCCATTTAAGTTATTACTATGATACGTGGTATGGTATTTTGCCTGCCTGTTTATATGATGCCACTAAGTGGGGCCTGGTGACCTGTAATACAGGTTTTTTCTAAACTTTTCTTACTTCAGGCAACCAGCTCACAATGTATTTTCACAATCATGCACTAAGGAAATTGGCATTTGCATATAATTTACCTACAAAGCGGGTTTACGTAATTAATAAAAATATTGATTGACGTAGTTTCGGTCAACGCCATCTAGTGACAAGTTAATGTAACCTAGTGACAAGTGTTAATAACATTTTATAAACAATGATGTTAACTACGACTTACATAGTCTTAAAACCGTAAATATCAATGATAAACCAACCACCACTGTAACAAAGATGATAATATCCTCGGTCCTCGCCCGAAAAATAAAACGTCATGATTTTTTATGAAAATAATAATCTTATTGAAAAACACAAAGCACAAGGCAGACAGTGAGAGTCGAATAAATGAGAAAATAATTAAATTGAAAGTAATTTATTAAAAAGATCCGTATGTTATCAAATTATCTTAATCTAATCAGGACATATTTTCACGTAGTTCAGAGATGAGTCAACTAAGGTTTCACTTAGATTTAGAACAGCTCCATCTAGCTTTAGCTGATATGACTTGTTAATAATGGTCATTATTGGCATTTTCAACAATAAAAATCATTCCAATCCAACAGTGTTATATGATTTCAGCTTTACTGACTAAATGAAGTCCGGGTACAGAAGAAAAAAAAAAACTGAGTGCACGGCTTGCTTGACTTGACGGGAACACTACAGTGCCGCCAGATTAGTGAAAACATGGTCTTCTGCATGGTAAAAAAATAAAAATAAATCGCACACTATAATTATTTTTCTAATAACGCAATACATTTTTTTAGAGATCTACGTTTTGGAATAGGCAAATAGCTTCAACTTTTTGAATAACTGACCGACTCTTTGACAATTCAAAAGTGCCTGTAATAGGTTTAATTGAAATACATGTTTTGAGTTTGAGTTACATAATATATCCATGATCAGTAATTATTTTTATAAGTAATCGAAAATGTAACTTACTTGATTTAATTATATATAGGGCAAACACAAGTGAACCCAAAATAAGAACGGCCCCAACTACAGTGCTAGTGTAAGACGTCATGTTTTATTTCAAATGGACAAACTGTCACTCTTAACAGTCAATAAAAAACTACACAGAAAGTAGGATTCTTTTCTATAAATATAAAGCTTTTAATCGATAAACGATGAACTGTTTATCAATGTACTATCTTATCCATCCGAGGCTTGCAAGTGACGTCACCGAGAAATGGACTACCATTTATGACCAAGTGGTATCAGGTCTAAAGGGAAATCAAGCTGTAACTTTGCCCCACCCCACCCCCTTAAGACGTCTAGATAAAAAAAAATTATGTTACAATGAGGCTTTGGTTCCCCAAAGCCTCATTGTAACATAATATTTTTTTCGTACCACTTGCTCAAAAAAGTGACATTCTATGCCACAAAAAGCGAACATAACAATAGTCATTTTTAATCTGTTAAAAACAGGGAAAGAAAATTGTACTGAATTTCATTCATCCTCTAGGGGGAGAATGTGATTTAAATTTGGAATACTTACCGAAATTTATATTGAACTACATCTGTGTTTACACCATTGAGTTTGTATATAAAGCATTATACATCTTTTTGAAAAAGGAATACGCATTTATTATGCAGTTATGATTATTAAATAAAATTACGAAAACCAACGAGGCCATATGAGCTTGATGTCTTTGCTTTTCCGACAAAAAAATATTAGTCTAGGAATTTGCCGCGTTTTTGTTTTCTTCAAATACATAAACGTTAAGTTTATTTTAATGCTTATCTCATATTATTATTGTGTTAATTTTTTCGCAAATGGTACGAAAAGTAGAGTATTTTCCTCGGTGATAAAGCTGTCTTAGTCTTGGGTGCACTTAAAATCCCTCGCTACACTCAGGACTCGTCTTAATTCCCTCACTTCGCTCGTGATTAAAGTTTTTAACACCCTCGCTATGCTCGGGAGTAAACCTTGAGTCCTTCGTTACGCTCGCGATTTAAATCGTCATCCGCGACAGAAGACACTGCTTTATCCCCTTGGTTAATAATTTACTAATTTTCCTCGGTGATAAAGCTGTCTTAGTCTTGGGTGAACTTAAATCGTCATCTGTGACAGAAGACACTGCTTTATCCTCTTGGTTAATAATCTACTATTTATCTATCAGAATAAACAAAACTGTCCCTGTACATCAATACTCTTACGAAATTTGTAAAAAAAACAGATAACTTACTTTCTAACACTGGATATCTGCATAAATCACAATCGTAGTGAGTTCGCTAACACTCCGTATCCAAACTCAACCTCTTTCCTTACCGTTTACACCTCACGTTTACGGCTCAAATTATGTTTACCTAGGCATACATTATAATAAGAAATAAACAAAACACCAAACGCATACAGAACCTAGGACAAAATAATAAACAAAACTTACGTCGCAATCGATAATACACAATCATTGTCAAAGCAACAGAAAAAAGACTCCAGAACACGGTCTGAAATATATAATAGTCAGTGTGCATGTTTTATTTAAAATATTTCTAGAACACTGGTAACGTCACTGTTAATGTACTCGATAGGATACTTATATTGAATGCATATTCGATAAGACCAAAAAATAAGACCTTATCAGTATATTATTATCTTATCACAGATAAATAATTGACTCTCATTAATTCAAAGCTAGGTTTAGAAGGCTCTATGCATTTATTGATGGCAACTCCATCTAGCGTTGGTAGCCAGAACTAAGTAATGCTATGCATTGTGGGTCACGCGTCACGTCGTCTTGTGACAGTGCAATGACAGGTTTGGAAACATCACGATTTAAATAAATAAAGTCGACCTCATCATGTTTTAAAAATATGATTGACGTGTAAAAGTTTTTGTAGAAACCTACATAGAGAAATAAAATAATTTATCACATATAAGCGTAAACACGTTTAGAGTGTCCAAACATGCAAAAATAGTACACAATTAGACAAAGCACTAAAAAAACTGAAAACTGCATGTAATTATTTTAAATTAACCCATATAAAGTCAAAATATTCTCTTACTCAACTTACTGATGGATTTACAAACGGCAACAAATAGAAAGAGAAATATTGAAATAACCATTAGCATCAACCGGAATATATCAAAAGTATGCATTTTTCAAAGGAGAATAATTCACTATGTGTGAAACTATTAATCACGTATGCACTGACGAAATACCGTACCGAGAACTGAACGATAATGTTAATAATTAATGTGATAACTGTCCAAATCTTATCATCTACCTTGTTTTACTATATATCGACATTATATCGATCGACAGGATCGATTGTTTTAGAATTCCGGACAATCAGGGTTCGTTAGAAAATCATGACAAAGATTTGAAAAAAGCTTACGCAAATGTCCGTAGGCTGAGGCGAATCCAAAGAGAAAAGAAACCATGGTGTTAATATAAACGATTCGAAATACAGTTTTATAGAAAATAATATCGATATTCACATTCAAAGTAAAATAAGGTTCTGAATCTATGTAGGATTCAGTCAGTATTAAATGAAGATAAACACATAATTTATTTTGTGATAGGAAGTTCCAAAATCTTATCATTAAATTTTAAGCAATTAAAGAAATTAAATTTAAAGATTATCCTGTTTGTGTTAGGTTGAAATCCTACTGTCGAGTTAGCAGAGGTTACTTTTCACACAACCAAAGAACTAGCATTGATTACTAAATGCTCGCTTACCCAATAAACGCGTCTAAAAATCTAGAACATACGTGATTCAAAAAATATTCTTTGTTATCAAATAGGTACCAAATTTAAAATAAAAACTTACTCCATTTTCTGTATGCAGTTATTCCAATTATGAGGACGATGAATAACACCCAAAAAACTAGTACAAACACTTGGTACCATATCGTAGAATTACTGGGATACATTATTAAATAAATTCACAGCCACAGCAAATGGCACCGTAATAATAATGCGACTAATAATTATCAATATAAAATAAAGATAATTAAATCATTATTTCTATTATCAATGAAGCGAAATCTTATCTCTTAAAACTTTAAGTGATTAGAAACAAAAGATTGGGGTCTCCCATTGTTGCTCATTTTCTACACAATAATGAATATAACAAAACATCACGCCTGTAATCCCCAAAGGGTTAGGCAGAGGTGTATGTATAGTCCACCCATTTTTTGCCAGTTAAGTCCCATGTAATAGGAGGCGAGCCTACTGCCATCAACCGGGCACAAATCCAGACTTCGGGCTGCTACTGAGAAATTCCTGGTGGAAAAACCCAATAACACTTTGCCCGACCTGGGAATCGAACCCTGGTTCTCGTGCACGGCAGTAGCGCTTGTGACCACTAGACCAACGAGGCGGGAATTAATATAAGTACATAATATATATTAATATATTGGTGGTCAATTACTTACTAGTCAAAAGCCCAGAAAATGTTAACATAAGAATGAAAATCGAGACCCAAAATAAAAATCCAAACCAAATATACTCCATTATTATAATCACTATCACTGGCGAACAACCGATATATTTAAAAGTCAGGGTAGATTTAACTTTGAGATTTATGATATAATATTTCCCTATAGTGAAGGGTCAAATCTTATCAATAAACTTTCAGCGATTATTTGAAATTCGCACCGCCCCGGGTTGTTTCCTACGGTTTAATGATGCTAAGTTTTACGACGAATGATATGATTGGTTGTTGATAATTTGATCAACCAATCGTTTTATCTATATATGTATAATGTTATCTTATCATTTAAAACTTTAAGTGATTTCAAATATAAACTCTCCACTGTGATCCGTTAGAATTAAAATTAAGATACACTAAGGATACTTACACTTGCTCACAATTCCACAAACTGTTATCTGCAGAACGTACACGACCACGAGCAAAAAAATATACCAAAGAACAAGCATTTTAAAAGAAAATACAGCCGGGGTTTCGGCCGTTGGATCAGGCATAGTGGCAGATAGACTATGGTCGAGATAAGGGGAAACAAGAGAAATAAACTCTTAAGTGGATCGTCAACACTGTTAATTGTTTCAGAGACAATTACAAGGGAAAAGGACTGTGTGACTAAACACTACAGGAAATACTGAGCAGTTAATAGGCCAGTAAGTGTCGCAACCACGTCTTAACAATCACTGTCGCTCCATGCTCTCCATGGTTCATGTCAACCCCTAGATTCCGCACAGTGCGGAACAAAGGCGCTTGTGTGTCATTGTTAAATAAGTGCATATTCATCATAACATATCCAACATACCTATATCCTATTTAGTGTATATAGACACTATCTCTAGCTCCGGGACTTTAAAGGTATCTACGAGTATATACAATATAATATATTTTATTTTGATGTCTAATCATCTACCGGCGACGCATGCCGCGTGGCGATTCACCACTCACTCCGCGCGCGCGGTCCCTCCGCTACGCGACCATGACCTTTTTTTCGATGTTTAATTGTTTGTTTATTTGATTTTGATTTTGATGTTTCACATCTGCCAGGCGTCCCGTGACGGCTCACAATTTTTGTTTCTCATTAGATTAGTACCTATCAAATATGGTTTTTATTTAGTGATGTGACGTGGCGCAGAATTGTCCCACTCCTTTCAAAATGACAAGCCAACTCAGCAATGAATAACTAGAAATTATGCAATCAAGGATTTAGAAATTCAGGACAAAACAAAAATGATTGTGAAATTGCTTACTTCAAATGGTAACCAAAGCGATACGTAAAAAAGTAAAAAAACAGAAAAATAAAGAAATATGTTCAAACTTACTTATAGACTTGTAAACACCTAATGCAATACAAAGGATGATAAACACAACCCAAACTATGAACATAGTGTGCCTGTAATGCATATTGAATGAGAACACAATTGAATTCGACTGACACTAGCAAACAACGTGATTCTTTGAATATCATCCATTAAAAAGGATTATGTAGCTATAATTGTGATAAGTTACGTATCGCATATTTATCTATACGTACTTAATTTAGGCGATGACACGTGAAATTTAAGGCTCAATCATAGTTCGATGTCGTATTGCATGGACGGAAAGTACTTCATTAGTAAATGGGGACAAAGGCTAGCCAGCTACCGAGCTACCTTAAACAAAATCAATAGGTAGTTGATTGTTCCACCGAGCGCAAAGTGAGTTATTAATGCAGGAGTGTTATGTTGGTGCCCGAGCGCAAGCAAGGGCAATAAATTAGCACGAGTGCATTAATTGATTGATTCCTTTTTCGGCACATTCTTTTTTGGACATATTCACACTTTAGAAATGTGCGTAATCTACTTTTCTTTCAACTACCAATCTACCTACTGTGATAAATTATACCTACTGTTATTAAAAACTCAAGTGAAAACAAAGTTTTTCACCAAGTCGGTTTTATTCAGCCAAATTTTATTTTCAGCCAGTATGTTTTTGATCTAATGCATACATTTTATATTAAACTTAATGGGAGACATTAAACCTCTGTGGTAAATTTATATCTAAATAAAAAATAAAAACAGTGCAACAATGAGATTTCATACAACATTTCTGCACTGTTTTGGTTCTAAGCAAAAATACGTGCTTTGTGATCGATTTTGTAGTGATTAACGACTACGTAGTTCAAAGAAAAATAAATAACACTTTTTCAGTCAATGTATGAGCTAATGCGAGAAAACATATTAGATTATAATAGATTGAAATAAACAAAGATATAGTTGAAGTTTACAAAAAACTTACGCCATTTTCTATATGATGAAGAAATTAGTATAATGAGCAAAACCGTCAGCCAACACAATATCACAATCATGGTCTTAAAAGGTAATTGTGTAGACGCAGAATCGACAATAACTATCACAGTACAACAAAATACTGATTGTTGGTACCTATTTAAGCTCAAGCACAGAAATGGAAAGATAAAATTATAATGAATGATAACGGCTTATAACACGTAGGTACATAGAATCTTATCTATACATTAATTTGTGCACGATTATGATATTTAACACCACACACAGACCTTTTCAGGGTTCCGTACCTCAAAAGGAAAATACGGAACCCTTAAAGGATCACTCGTGTTCGCGTTCTCTCTATCTATCTGTCCGTCTGTCACAGCCAATTTGCTCCGAATCTACAAGACCGATTATGTTGAAACTTGGTACACATATGAATATCTGTGACCCAAACACGGACGTGTAGCGTTAATAAATTATTTTGAATATGGAGGTCACTATTGGGGGTAAATTAGAAAATTAAAAAAAAAGTTGTTCAAACGATACCGTGTTACATACCAAATGAAAGGGCTTGTTGTAAGAATTTCAGGCATATTTTTAATAATTATAAAGTTATTTAAGAAAATATATGAAAATTGACCATTATCATCTCGGAAACTACTGAACCTAAAATGTTGAAAAAAAATACAGAAAATTGTTCTTTACTTATACATTACAGGACCTATAAGAAGTTAAGTTTGTTCTTGGGATTAATTCGTCCCAAGAACGGAACATGTGCATTGTGCATGTTCATGGTCCAACAGTCCGACACGCACTTGGCCAGTTTTTTGTTGATGGTATTAGTTTAAGAAGTTATTATTGATGCAAGGTTTATTCCTGAGGACGATGCACAAACAAAAAAAAAACAAACAATGCAACCATGGAATAGATAAAGAAGGATTTCAGAATTGCTTTCGTTTGTCAGGTAAACAATTTTAATAAAATAACTCCATTTATCTACGGGCTTAACAGAACGAAGATATGGAGGAAAGCTTTTGCTTACTAAGATACTGAATACTTACACAAATAATTTCTGTACACGGAAAGCAGCATCATAAGTATAATGAACGTTACCAGTATTAGAAACAAAACCATTTCAAGTATTGGAATAAGAACAAATAGATTAAAAAATTAAATAAACAATCTTCTTCTGCACTAATACGGACACTGACGCATAACGGATGGACGGACGGATTTTAATTATTTTAATCGTGATTATAAGCGTAATCTTATCGGCTTATTATCTATGCGATTCATTTTTGTAGTGGCCAATCCAGTTCATGGGAAACTCTAAAGGCATCATAGCCTGACGGCCTATTTGGTGTAGTGTGCGGTCCTATGTAAGTTCATTTCCTAGGTCAGGCAAGCTTTATTGGGATTTTTCATTAGTAAAGCTCGGTAGCAGCCCAGAATTTGGATTTTTCCCCGGTTATTGGCAATAAATAAGCTCACGTCCTATTTATTACATGGAACTTTATTATTATTTGTTCAGAGTTTAATTCTAATTGTTAAAAAATCTCTTTTGACAAATTTATTTTACGGAAAAGTCAGAATAAATATTTTTTCAATTATTCAATCACGAATAATATTCGAATTTCAGTACAGAATCTAATGAGACAATACGCGTCATGTAGCTTAAAGATAACTTTAATCATAAAAACACAACATAGATGGCGTTGATTTAAGTTTTGAATCAGAAAAGTGCCTTCATACGGCATCGATTGAAACTTGTATAAATTGAACATTATTTCTATTAATCTCTTCAAAATGGTTTCCCTGGTAAAGTTTTGTTTTTGGTAAACATTAAATTATAAATAAGATCGAACCAATACTTTTACTCATGAGCCGCGGCGGCGGCGCACGGTGGATCGAAAATCGGCTGTAGAAGACATAGGATCTCGATTTCTTAAATGTTATTTTTTTTGCTGGAAATGACTTCTGCTGATCATTACTGTTCTATAAAATGTCATATGAAGTAATTGTGTGCACAAATGGAAGAGTTATAATTTTTATAAGAAAAAAATGTATGGAGCTGACATGAAAAATGAGGATATCTCTGGAATCGCAAGGTTGGCCGTTATATCCTTGCACACTGTTATAGTACTATTTATTTGTGAATTTTTGACATACTTAATATTGCGGCAAACTTGCGTTTTTTTTTTTAAAAATCGTCAAAATAAAAAAATAAAAAATGTTTATGATATGTACATTTTAATGCTTAAATATGGCTATACCAAGTGTAACTTACAATATTTTTTATGCTTAGACCAAAAAATTCTAAGAAATCACAAAGTCGTATTACCTACTTATTTGAAATGACATGGTAATTATGAATTACATAATATGTAATCTTGTCTAATGCCTCAAGTCCACATTAGCTAATGATTAATAAAACTTAATACCTATATACCTGTTAAAAGGATACGTACCATAATGAGGGTAATTAGATAAACGTGATCATTAGTCAATAACAATAAATGGTAAACTATTGTATGATTAAAAATAAAAGCAAATTATAAAAAAAAATATTAACTTAACCTAACCTAACATAAACAATAAAAGTTAACTTATTTTATACTTCGTCACCATCAGAATCCACTTCAGAATCAGGCTCTACAATAGATATAACTTCTAAGAACTCTGTCGGAGCTTCCTGATCCTGAAGTTTCAGTAGTTCTACTGTTTCCTTAAAGTATGTCTGCCTCTTGTGGGCATTTAATTTTGGTCTTGTGTAAGAAATTAGAGGATCAGAAGAGACGATAAGCATATTGAGGATATCCTCGTTTGATGCTTGTCTACTCTTTTTCCTCGAATGGTGTTCTCTGAACCTCCTAAAGTCTTTGTTTCCGGCCTCTGAAGCTTTTTCCGAAAGACTTCCAATTGGTACAATAGCATTTTCTGCAATTATGTCCCCTCCGTGAATCAACAATTTGTGGACGGTTGATGACATGTAGTACCAATCGTACAGTTCCACGTATTTTTCAGCGGTTGTTCTAGCGTATTCTTTAAATTTCGGCACGTCTACAATCTCTCCAGATGATAGCTTGCAGAATCACAGCAAATTGCGTATTAGGTCTTCATCTAATCCAGTGATCGCTGCAGTTTTATCAGGAAATTCCAAAAAACCGCCTTGCTGTGTTCCCGTCGTTAGTTGTGCCTGATCCTTGCTTAACGATGTCAATCAAAAGGTTGAGATCATCTTTGAATCGATCTTGAATGAGTTTTTTTCGTGAATGCAATAACTCTTGATGACCTTCTCCTCTTGCAGACCACTTTTTGAAGTCGAGACGATACGCTATGTGTAGAAGACATTCACACAAACATTCACACATTAATGCGGGCATGAAGTGATGATAATCCGAACTCATACACACCAGAAGAAATGGTTTTTGACGCAATGACATCTAACTTATTCATTTCTGTAGGCTTAGCCAAACACAGGTAGCAGGCCGCATTTGACTTAGCTTCAAACAGATATGTACAAATTTTGCCGTCAATCATCGTCATCATTAATTTGTGACTAATTTCATGTCCTTGAGATTTTTTGAGGGAACGAGAGCTTCAATTTCGTTATCCATTGCAGTTTTTTCATTTATGACAACGTCTTTGGTTTCTTTCACAAAACTAAACTGGACTGGACGGCAATACCTAGGTGAGCAGGGTTTTGGATTCACCCATACGGTATCACCGTCAGCTGTCAACTTTAATGGAACCAAAGAGGTCATAAATATGCTGGAATCATCTTGACCACTCTCTATGTTTTGCTTATATCTACTTTGGTTAGATGCACCGTCAAATCCCCACTTTGATATTAATATCAATTGTTTATCTTGTATCGCATCAGGACTACGAATAGTTTCAAAAATTCTATTCACTGTTAAATCTAGTAACGCTTGTAGTGCAATCTTAGCAGATGAATCCGTTACAGTCACAAATCTTCGGAGGGTAGCACTGTAGCTTAGCTTTTTGCACTTTATAGTAAGACGGATATATCTCCTTTGAACCTTCTCGAATAGTCGTTTCCCTTAATGTGATATATTGCCATTTCGATAGTTTTAATGAAAGTAGCAAACCCAGTGCTTTTTCTGGTGAAAATATTGTTGAAGGAGCTGGTTTGTTCAACATTTCCTTGATTTTTGCTGCTGCTTCTGGATTTTGGAGCATATGTTCAATAACAGATGCAATATCCTCACGACCATCTCCTTTCAAAAGTGCTGCAGCTGAATAAGCTACTTCATTAGGGTCATCGCCTATATGTTCATCAGATCGTCTCTTCTTCTGCTTGTTACTTAGATCTTCAAACGGCTTTCGAGATCTTTTTGTCATCGTTGAAGTTGATTTCATTGTTGAAGTTGATGGTACAGGTTCAGTAGAAATATTTTCACTTGTTGATTCTTGAATGAGCAAATTGGTTTGCACGCAGTTTGGCCAGTCAATATTTGCCTCAAGCCAATTACTGTAATCACGTCTAAAAACTTCACTTTTCCTGTGGGATCGTAACCATCTCTTTTGAACTGCCCGTGTAAATCTTCGACAAAATTCTTTCACGGTAACACTGTCTTCATCTGAAAGGCTAGAGCCCAGTCGAATAACAAGTGTGTTGAACAATATTTAATGATCGAAAGACGAAGCATCCTGATTGCTCAGAATAACAAACAAATCCAAATTTGTAATAATGCTTTCCATTATTCACGATCACTGAGTAAAAAGACACGGTAGGATAGATGTTAGTGTTAGATATGCTCTAAATGAACTGAAGTTGTGAATCCAATGGTTGACTATTTATTGTTATTGACTAATGATGGTATCACATTTATCTAATTACTTTCATTAAGTTAATCCTGCACTAATTCGGTATGTAAAGTAAAAATTTACCTATGCCGATTCCAAAACCATTTCGAGATTTTAAGCTTCTAAGACTTATTTTTCTATTAATAGGTCTTAAAATTATAAGAAAAGTCAAGTGATTTTAAGTATTTTTGTGAAAATAAATACGATTATTTTCACAAAAATACTTAAAATCACTTGAATTTTATTTGACCTCTAATTGACGTCACAAAGCAGTCTGAATTGGAAATTTCAGTGCCTATTGTAATTAAATTGTTCTTTATGTGTCAAGTGTCATGCCAACGTCAAATTTACATGAAGCACTTATTATTATTCTATTCAGATAGGTAAATATGTAAATAGTGTAGTTTTTCATCAGCGGCGGACAGTACAAGTCAAATCACATCGATGTATCACCTCAGGAAAACTTAACTTACGTTAAAATGATCTTCACAATAAAACAGTCGCCGCCCAGACTTGTACTAAACATTTACTTCCTCGCACCATTTCCTTTTTAAGGTTTCTTTTACTAACAATCAATTCGTGTCGGCTATTTGTTGTGGTGACTTGACGGTATGAAGAACTTAGCAGAAGTAGTCTTTGAATCCATTCATTTTATTAATATGCCATAACTTTAAACTAAAGTACGGAAATCGCTAAAGTATGAAATGTAAACAAATTAATTGTCAAATTTGACAGATTGACTTTACTGAATTTTGGTTTTAAATAAGTGTTAAACGTGGCAAAGATCCTAATCTATTCAGCTACTAGTGACGTCAGTACGAACAATAATTTAAAAAAATATATAAAAATAACTACAGCTTGTAAAAACAAAAAGATGAAATTATGTGTTTCAAATACTCTCTATCATTAAAATAAAAATATAAAAAACATACCTGAAAAATACTTTACATACCTAATTGCTAAATTAGCGAGTACCCCAAATTATTTTGGTACGTATCCTTTTAACTAGGTATATAGGTATTAAATTTTATTAATCATTAGCTAATGTAGACTTGAGGCATTAGACAAGATTACGTATTACGTAATTCATAATTACCATGTCATTTCAAATGAAAATCACAAAGTACGTAATACGACTTTGTGATTTCTTAGAACGTTTTGGTCTAAGCATAAAAAATATTGTAAATTACACTTGGTATAGCCATATTTAAGCATTAAAATGTATCATATACTTTTTTCTTTTTTTTAATTTTGAAGATTTAAAAAAATAAAAATCGCAAGTGATGCCGCGATATTAAGTATGTAAAAAATTCACAAATAAATAGTACTATAACAGTGTGCAAGAATATAACGGCCAACCTTGCGATTCCGGAGATATCCTCATTTTTGATGTCAGCTCCATACATTTTTTTCTTATAAAAATTATAACTCTTCCATTTGTGCACACAATTACTTCATATGACATTTTATAGAACAGTAATGATCAGCAGAAGTCATTTCCAGCAAAAAAAATAACATTTACGAAATCGAGATCCTATGTCTTCTACAGCCGATTTTCGATCCACTGTGCGGCGGCAGCATGAGGACGTTCTTAAAATCCGTACCATTAAAACAATCCAGTCATTATTGTATTTGTACTTGTTATATCAATGAAGTGTTATATTTAGAATAGCTTTAATTTGATAGGAAAACTGTATAAGAAACTTAGATTGATGAAGTTGTCAAAAAGTGTAGTCCAATAGAATATTGGTATGTATATAAACGTAGTTTCACTAAAGAAAATAGATGTTTATTTGCTAAGTATAGCCAAATCTCGTATCACAGTGTATATGACTCTACAGACCCAAACAGTGCCTACAATTAATTCCATGATATATTCAGCCTGATATATGACTTATACTTTCCTATTCAAAAAATTCGCATTAATAATATTTCAAGACCTAAATGGCTATCAAAAGGAATAAGAATGTGTAGTAAGCGTAAACGCGAACTTCTCTGGAACTATAGGAGAAACTCAAACAGCGACAATAAAATGAAGTTTAAAGCTTACGCTAAAAAATAAAAAACAATCATTTCGCTAACAAAAATGTCCCAGAACAATTATTTTATAAATACGGCTGTTAATAAATCCAAAGCAACGTGGAAAGTAATTAATGACGCTAAATATAACTATCCTAATGAGGGCATTGACAAACTAATAATCAATGACGAGGTACTTACTGATCCTAAGACTATGGCAAATACATTTAATGACCATTTTGCTGACATTGTTAAAAATACAAATAATAATTTTTCTCCTGACTCAACACTATCGTATTCTTCTAACTTGACATTTAACTCTAAATCAATATTCATGCCCCCAACAATTCCTACAGACATTCTTAAAATTATAACTTCTTTGCGGAATACAAATATCGCAGGTTATGACGGTATTACTACAAAGATCGTTAAGGATGTAGCAACTTTGATTGATACTCCTTTAAGTTATATTACCAACTTGTGCATAGAACACGGTATTTTTCCAGACAAATTAAAATTGTCAATAGTAAAACCAGTACATAAAAAAACGAAAAATCTTCCATCAAAAACTACAGGCCAATTGCTTTAATAACCATTTTCTCTAAAATATTCGAAAGAAACATGTATAATTGCCTCTACCCATTTTTCTAAAGTAATAATATATTTACCCCATGTCAATACGGTTTTAGGAAAAATAAATCAGTTAATACAGCACTGTATAACTTTTTACACAAAGTCCTTCTAAATATGGACAGTAGGTCACCAGCCATAGCGCTGTGCATGGACATGTCAAAAGCATTTCGGGTTTGAGATGTCTTTATTTCCCATAAGAAATTTCACTTACATGAGAAATATTTATATTAACCGACATTTGACCGAGTCAACCATAAAATACTCTTGGATAAATTATATGAATCTGGCGTAAGAGGTAACGTATACAAATTGATTGAATCATATCTCAGTGACAGAAAACAGATTGTAGAATTAAAAAAAGTTTCCTTAACTACCAGAACTGAAGAAACGGTTGTTTTTGAGGTTAGAAATATTCTTTCTGGTTTCCCTCAGGGTAGCATTCTAGGCCCACCATTTTTTCTAATTTATATAAATGACATGTCGAGAGTTACAATGCACCATATGACTTTATTTGCTGACGATAGTACTATACTGTTTACGGGTAATGATAGAACGAATATAAAAATTGACTTAAATAGCACCCTAACAACAATTGTAAAATGGCTTGATGAAAATGACCTAAGAATAAACATAGAAAAAACAAAAATCATGAATTTTAAACAGCGTGTACAACCTGATACCAATTTAAATATATGTTACTCTCAAACCAGCATAGAAGAAATTGATGTAACCAAATTTCTGGGTCTCTATATTGATAGCAAAGTAAATTGGAAGTCACATATAGAGCAAGTATGCAAAAGACTTAGTCAGAGCTCTTATGCTCTTTACAGATTAAGGAATACCGTCAATCAGTCTGCATTACTAACTGCTAATCATGGATATGTTGCTTCAATCATACGTTACGCCATCATATTCTGGGGACAACTCTGTAGAAAAAGAGCGTGCTTTTATATCTCAAAAACGTTGTATTAGATCTATGTGCAATATAAACCAAGTGGATTCATGCAGACCACATTTTACAAATTTAAAAATATTAACTCTCCCTTGTGTATAAATACGAAACTGTAATGTTCATAAAAGCAAATTCAAACTTGTTTGAATTTTGCGCTAGGGCCAGACAGAAATACAAGCTGCGCACCGTAGCCAGTAAAACAAAGCTTATGCATCTTTTCTATGGGCCCACGTATCTATAATAATCTTCCACCTTTTCTCAGAACTTCGAGCGAAATAAATACATAAAAAAAAAATAAGAGAATTATTGATAAATAAATGTTATTACTCTATAAGAGAATTTCTAAATGACAATACATTGAAACCCACTATTTTGTAAAAATGACTAATTTGTAATTTGACATAAGTATATTATAATGTATTATATGTCTACTAATGTATTGCATGATAATTTGAGGTCCAGCTCCACAACCACAACTAATTGATTAACATTTGAAAATACTGGTGGAGCTGCTGAAGATTTCAAAAACTATCTTTGCATTGTATAAATTCAATCTCTTAGTATTATATAATTGCATAGCACATGTGTGAGCACTATGTACTTACTATAAAGCTACCATTTACTGAGTACTTCTTTCATTGACTTGAATGTGCTCTGGCGGCTGAGAGTATGTCATGCTCACTGTAATGTCTCGCTGATGGTGGCGGGTGTGTTGGATCATTTAGCTCCCTTCAAAATGGTGGAGTTGAATGGTGCTAATCCATGCGTCATGTTCGTGAACGGGCGCCATCAGTAGGGACTGGTCATCTCTTTGCGGCCTTGGCTTATTTTAATTTAATTTTTGAATTGTTTTTTTTTTTTAATATTTTTGTTACGGACGCTTTTGACGTTTTGCATCGTTCTCACATGTTTAATTTCAACACGAATGATGTAACCAATATTCTGTAACCATATGTTAATTTAAAAGAGTGTCCGTGGAGTTTCTTGCCCGTTCTTCTCCATAGGTATCTACTAAGCTTTGGAATGGGCAACTAGCTTCATCTTTATGACTGAACGACCCCTTGACAATTCAAAAGTGCCTGTAATTGGTTTATTTGAAATAAATGCTTTGAGTTTGAGTTTGAGTTTTGATGTATTGTATTTGATCTATGTACCGAATTTATATTATGAATTTTGTATGCCTCAATGGCGAGACATAGCAGACTTACCTGTAACTAACACACCTATGATCCACAATAAATTATTTGAATTTGAATTTGAAAGTTGGTATAAAAACTTACCTAAATGATGTCTGTACACAAAAGTCACCATCATAATCATAATCACGATTACCATTATTAGAAACAAATACATTTTTGATATTATGTAATTTTAGTACACAAAGATTTAAAATTAAATAAACAGCCTCTTTCTACGTACTGACAACTTTATTGAATTGATAGAGTAGATCAAGAACTGAGCGAAATAGTAAACGGATTTTTTTTTATAATACTTTAGAGGTACGCAAAGTCTTATCTATTATGAATTATCTAGGCGATTCAATCTACACAGTGGCCAATTAGACTGCCTTATTTTAATTATGATCTCCACTTGAACAAAAATGTATAATCTACATCTCTCTTCGTGGGGACTCAAATTATCGTGGGCTTTGTTGGTCTAGTGTGCGTTTCTCAGTTCAATTCTCAGGACAGGTAAACGTTATTAGGAGTTTTCATTCGAAACGTCTCGGTAGCAGTAGTTTGGATTGTGCTGACATGATTTTAATACGTAAATTGAAAAACAACATTATCTTTTGATAGATTACAGGAAAGACGAATTTTATCATTTGTTTTCACATTCACACAAATACCAAAAGTGTGACGTTGCATAATAACAACAGTGAGTGACATGCGTCATTTAAGTAGCTATTAGATAATTTTAATCATGAACACAGAACATAGATGGCGTTGATTTAAATGTTGAACTAGGAAAGCGGCATCTAGCGGCACTGGTTGGAAAACCTTAACAAAGTATTTCCTGGTTGAAAAAAAATAAGTCTTGACTTTGGTAAACAAGATATTTATCACTGGAAACTTTCCTTTAATTACTTGAAAACGATTTAACCTTTGGAGAGGCCTATGTCCAGCAGTGGACGTCTTTCGGCTGCAATGATGATGACGATTTACCCTATGAAGCTTTACATATTAAATTACAATTTAGATTAGATAGATAGACTTTTTTTCTATGCTAATACGACTTCCTGTCTTGCACTAAACTAGCCTCGACACGTGGCGAGAAAACGAATGCAATTAAAGACTTACCACAAAAATTCACCAGAACCGCGTAAATAATCCAAAACAATGCTATATTAATCACCATAAAGATCAAAGCCGCAGTTAAATCCGCCATTTTGCCAGGTTTGATACGAACCAACTTTTAAAGCAATAATGTACCTACTAAATGATTCGGCTGCTCCACCGTCAGTATACGTTGAGGTACCTATACGATAGGAATACGATAAACTATCTGTTGATAACGGCGTTAATTACCGGTTTGTGTTTTGCCTTTTTATAGAAAACTCGGCGCGCCCCACGGTTTCACCCGCGCAAGTCTCGATCCCGTAGGAATATCGGGATTAAAAGCATCCTAATCCAGATCATGGTCTATCCGTGTGTCAAATTTCATCCAATTCTGTTTCTTTTGTTTTTTTTAATTAGCATGTGTTTGCTCTTGACCTTAGTCTAGGGCAGAGGTGACAGAAACAAAGTCGACGATGGAGTGAGCTTGCCCAGAAGATTCACTCTAACTTTGAAGAGATTAGGGTTGTATGCGTTTGGAAACACAGACGCAGGTAGAGTTCCACCCATTTGCTGTGCGCATTACAAAATTCATTTGGAAACGCTTAGCGTGAATTGATGGAATAGCAACAATGAAGGGATGGTAACCTGCAGTGCGTCTAGATGTCCGACAATAGAAGAGGGCCGGTGGAATGAGGTCGTGGAGTTCTTGGGCACACTCACCGAAGTACAATCTGTAGAAGACCGACAAGCAGACAACCTTGCGGCTGTTCAGCCGTTTTAGCGTGAAAGCGTGAAAGCGTAACAAACAAACTCACTTCCGCATTAAAAATATTAGTAAGGATTATATGTACTTAAATGAAAAATTTACATAATATACCTACATGGCAAATTTACGCCTGCTGGTCGTTTCTGAAAATATCTCACCGTAAAAACTGAAGTCAATCCAAGTTACCAATCAATCTGCCCGACTTCCCCAACTATGTTGGGGTCAGCTTCCAGTCTAACCGGATGTAGTTGAATACCAGTATTTTACATGGAGCGACTGCCTATCTGATCCCCACAACCTAGTTACTGGGTAATACGATACCCCTTGGTAAGACTGGTTGTCAGACTTTCTGGCTTCTGCCGACCCGTAACGACGATAAATTGAATTGAATAGAAATTTAATTGAAATTGAATTGAATTGAATTGACTGTCACCGAAGTACAATCGCGAAAAAAAAATCAGCTGTTCCCTACATTTTAACGAATTATTCGAACATAAAATGTAGGTAACAGCTGGTTATTTTTCGTGATTTCAGTTTTGGTCCCATAGTAAAAGTTGTTCATAATGATGAGTACAATGACCCCTTATGAGGTTATTGACGTTTTAAAAATAACCGTGTATATATATTTTCATTTATAGGAGTTCGGAAACCCCATATCTTTTTCAGAATTGACAATGCTTATTTGAGCACCCTATTTAATGTCAAACGTATTGACAGCTCCTATTAGTATCCCTATAGTGTAGGTACTCCGGAATAGCTATGAAATATCATAGCTTGCAATCAACAGATTGTGTTATCAAAACTATTAGCAGTAGCAGTCTTAAGATACCAACATCTTAATCTGACACCACTGCTTGGCAGAGATTTCTGAAAATGGTAAAAAATTTGGTTTTTTAAAGCAGTGTATCTCTTAAACCGTAAATATTTTTTCCAAAACAAAAACAATACCTATGATATTTTCAAGTCTTTTATGCATACGATGATGGAACTCAAAAAATAATTAAACATAATTTAATACATCAAAAAAATCTTCAAAGACAACTCTTAATTATTTTTAATAGCAGTTTATCCCTTTGTTAACAGTTATAATTATAATAAAAGTATACCATAAAATTGCAAATGCCAAACTGCATCCGGTGATGGTGATACATTTTTATTAATCATTTAATATCTCATTTTATACGATTTTATTTGCATTTTTCCGCCATACGATGTGTCGTCGCGCATCTCTTTCTTTTGTATGCAATCTGACAGTGACAGCGGTTTACCTGTTGTCGGCGTCTTAACCCTTCAGGATTACAGGCGCGACGATGTGTTTGTGTAAATAAATTCCTATTGATGGCTGACTGTACTAGCCCAGAATATGAAGCCTTCAATATGGAATGTCATGAATATAGCAATGTTATAATAGTTGTTATGAAAAGCCTAGATTACGGTCGTATTGTCGCCCATTGTCTGAGATGAATGAGTGAGTAATCAATGATGTAGTTATGTATGAATATCATCTTTATCACCTTTTGTCATTGTCATTGATTTGCATTATCAGTCAGTGCCTTTCTTGTAAGATTAATTGTGTTATTGATTTTATAGCTGCCTAGCTTTTGCCCGTGGCCCGCGTGGAGGTGGGAAATTATACCACAGAAACGTGTTACGTGCCTAGGAAGTCCCTTAGTCGCCTTTTACGACACCCATGGAAAGAAATAGGGGAGTGCTATTCTTCCGGCACCACACAGACATCTCACCTAGTACTTACTAATTCCACGAATACACTAATTCCACGAATTGTATATCTGAATTTAATTTTTGTATTGTATGTTATTTGAATGCTTATTTTATTCATTTTTTTATAATTCTATGCTAATTAATGTTATTGGACCTGTGCCGTTTTAATGAACTATAAATAAATAATAAATAATTCCATGCTTTTATAAAGTACTTACTATTTCCATGCTATTAAAAAGTACTTTATGTTACCATGCTCAAGCTTTCACTTCCTGTTACAAACTTCCGTCTATTTTCACGAAACCCCATCCACAGAAAGCCAGAAAGATGTTACACATCAACAACTAACATGACATCACGCCTGTATTTCCCGTAGGGTTCGGCAGAGGTGTAATATTACGCTCCGCCTACGCCCATATTTAATTTACAAAAGTAAATAGATTACATTGAGTATCTAAACTATGTATAAATAATTCATAATAACATGGAGTTTTGGGAAAAGTTCGGCATTGTGTGAGTATCTTACTGAAACATTGTGTGAGTATCTTACTGAAACATTGTGTGAGTATCTTACTGAAACATTGTGTGAGTATCTTACTGAAACATTGTGTGAGTAACTTACTGAAACATTGTGTGAGTATCTTACTGAAACATTGTGTGAGTATCTTACTGAAACATTGTGTGAGTATCTTACTGAAACATTGTGTGAGTATCTTACTGAAACTGAAACGTCGTGTATTTACCACTCGGCGGATACTATTATATATTATAACATTACGCCTGTATTTGTGGAAAGGATAGGCAGAGGTGTACCTATATTAACACCCACCTTTTGCCAGTTATGTTCAAGTCCCATGTCATAGGGGGCGAGCCTGTTTCCATCAATCGGGCATATCCAGACTCCGGGCTGCTACTGAGAAATTCCTGATAGAAAAACCCGATAACACTTTGCTCGGCCCGGGAATCGAACCCAGGACCTTATGCTCAGCAGCAGTGCTTGCGATCACAAGACCAACGAGGTAGTCTCGAGTAATAAATGCCTAGTGAATACGTACGATAACTATCTGGTGTAACAAGGTTTATATCTAGCCCCAGGTTTAATTTAAATTATCGTTTTTTTTATTTTTTTAACTTCGAACGTTATTTCGTCTGAGATAAAGTTCTTAATATAAAGTTAACAACTTAGACTCGGGTTTAAAATCAGTTTTTTTATTAAGAACTTTATCTCAGACGGAATCAGGTTCGCAATAAAAAAATTACACGATGGTTTAAACCTGGCTCTAAATACAAACCTTGTTTTGCAATAAGGCCGATTATGGCTAAATATGAATAATATCAATAGATCATCATCATCCGCCTATTCCCAACTATGTTGGGGTCGGCTTCCAGTCTAACCGGAGGCAGCTGAACACCAGTATTTTAATTGGAGCGACTGCCTATCTGACCTCCACAACCCAGTTACTGGGTAATACGATTCCCCTTGGTATATCAATAGGTATTGCTGATAAAAGATTACCTAGCATTTTTAACTGAACGCGCAATTAATACGTGACAAAATAATGATGAGGATGACGATGGTAAATTCAAACATCGTTCAATCATAAATATTTTGCGCTCTATCAGAATTTTAGAATGACGATCTTCGTAAAATAATCTCTTCCTTACTAAATTTCATAGAAATCCAGTGAGGTCTTAATACACGGGTTATCAGACTATACAATAACCACGCAACACGGAAACTAGCAATCTGTGCCTTAAGCAAATAAGAAAAAGACAATACAATATTATCTATGGTAAATTCAAAACAATACAATATTATCAATGGTAAATTCAAAACAATACAATATTATCTATGGTAAATCCAAAACCTGCAAACACACTATGAAAAAGATTAATGCAAAATAAAATATTAAAAGAAAACTTACGTCTCTTAACACAATTCCCGAAACAGAACCACAGCCAAAACAAATAGATGAACATAAAAAGCAGTATACCAATAAAAATACTTCCTAATAAATCCATCGTGTTTACTGTATGTACCGATCAACACTGTTCAAAAAACAACGAATCTTATCTTATCACTCACATCGCGAAAGTAGGACTTAACATCAGTTAGTATTAGGTATTTGTTTAAAAAGTAGGTGATATTAAAATAATATCTTGATTTTCTTTCATATTTTTTTTGTGAACGGTTGCGCGGGTCGGATGTCGGGAATAAACTGGCAATTCGTAATAGGGACTGACTGCCTATGCGGTTTTCCACAGTGACTGTGTCGGAAAATACAAACTAGGTATGTGCTTGGAAATGTGTTATGTTCGTCATAAGGGAAACTATCAAATTGCAACTCATTTGTATATTACTGTCCTTGAAAAGATGGAACACCTTGACACTTTCAGTGTCCATGATTTAATTAATAAATAAAACAAATATAATCGGATTTGTACAAGATACCGAAATGACTAAAAGATATCTTGAATGACATTTACTGACAGTTTACACATAGCTATAAAAACATTTTTATAAGTAAAACAATAATTGGAAAATAACCAAAAACCAAATCAAAACCTATCGGCCAATTAGCTTTTGCCCGCGGTTTTGCCCACGTTTAGGTGGGAGAACGACAAAAAAAAGAAGCGTACTACCGGAATATACCTATAGAATCCTATGTCCTAATCCAGTGTGCCAAATTACATCCAAATCCGTTAATTTATAATCGTATGATTGTAATGTTTAATAACCTACTCTATAAGGACATCCAAGATAATAAGTATGCATATTTTTTGACATCAACTGTGGATTAACAAAATGGAACAGTGTGTTCGTTTGACGAGCTGGGAAGCACTCTGTTAGATTCTCAATGCTCGGCTCACCTTCTAGAGTTAAGATTCCAGTGTTCCATAAAAAATCGCCCGTGTGTACCTGGGCTAAAGTTATGATTAAAGAACAAAACAAGACCGGTCGATGTAAGGACGCTTGGGGGAGGCCTATATCGAGCAGTGGACGCCTTTTGATCAATATTGTGGTGATGATAATGATCAAAAATCAAAATTTATAAGTATGATTATAAGACACTATAGTATCACTTATACTCACATAGCCACAGGATGAAATGTATACCATACATTAACATTATAACTAATATTAATCCAAATAACGGCACAACTGCTATCGTGAAGATAATCAAAGCAGTTTTCAGCATTGCTATAAAATAAATTACCAAAGTTCTCGTATGTATAAAGCTACTTTGTCACTATTAACGATTGGACTCGGGTTTCAAAATGATGAAACAATTATTAAAAGTGTTATCAGCATTTTACATGATAATTATAACAAATGATAAGTCAGATGTGAAGAGAAAAAAAAAAAAAAAAAAAAAAAACGGTATTTGCGAGATACTGAACTAATGACCATGACAGATAAAATTGAACGACACGACATTACATTGACAGTTGACTGTCAACGGTTAGTTTTATTTGTAAACAAACAAGCAATGGACATTGTACAATTATATTCAAAATTTATTCTTATAACAATAATAAAAAGATACTCACGAAGCCACACGAAGAAAGTAACACAGTACATAAACATTACAAAAAGTAGTAATAATGCAACAGCCGGCAATGTCATTAAAATCATTATTATACCAATTTCTTCCATGACTAAAAACAATAATTGACTACGTATGCTACTTTGCAACTATTAACGATTGGACTCGGCTTTTGTAATGATAAAATGGTCGTTGAAAATAATTTAATACTTATCAGTAATTATGATATCAGTAAGTACTAAGGACCATTTATTCGAGTTAAATTATCAATTGTCTAGGTATTTTTATTTTATTTTTTTGTGTCAGGTTTTTATTTATCTAAATTTGTATCTGGCTAGACGATCAACGAACTCAAACGGTCCTGGCTGTCATTCGTAGATCTTTGACAGTCGATATGGGAAGTCAGAAGCCCAAAAGTCTGACAACCAGTCCTAACAAAGGGTATCTTCTTACTCAGTACCCGTAAACTAGTAAGTAAACTTCAATATTTAATTTTGAAAGTATACATAATAATGAGGGACACTGAGGCACTTTCTAGCGGACGAATACTATACTATACATATTAAATACTAACATTAGTTTGATCTATGAATTTAGGTTATCAGCTATTATTATTGTTGGGAAATCCTCAAATTACAATGTGAGTGTAACCGTAAACAATTTCAACGTTCTTCGACATAAAATCAAATAACTCAGAAACGGGAACGTCCTAATAGATAATAGCAACAACATCTATTATATTATACATAATAATTATTATTATTATAATAAGTATAAATATTTGTACTACAAACTTTGCAACTTTTGTCTCGACCAATCATTCCGTGTCGACAATCGACACAATTACTACACAGTGGAATACCACACTCCTAGAATTTGACTCTCTACGATAAGAACTACAGTTGCACTTTAATGTCATGTAAGAAATATAAAACTTATCGACATCACGACTTGCATGGCGGAATACAATTTGTTTATGACAGTAAGTTTTATATTACTTAACTATCTCTGAAAACAAAAATAAAAGTCTTTTATTTAAAGAACGACTGCAAATTTTACTATTACAGAAATGTTATTATTCAAAGATAAAGATGAAGCAACGATGCGGGTTAAACGAAGATGTAGTGACAGAAATTGAAAAGGGTAGACCTATGCTAGTTTGGTGATGTTGAGAGGATGAATAAAAGGTGACTAACCAATGGTAATTAAAAGGCAGATGTCAGTGGAAACGCCACGAGGGGATGCCCTAGGGGGACATAGTGACCTTATTGGTGATGTTCTTCAGAAAGGTCAGGTGCGTAGTACACGCAACCGACGTGCGTGTATGACCCGATATATGAACCTAAACGAAGCAAAAGGAGTACGTAAGAATCGTAACAGGTGGCAATCTCTAAAGGTTCTGCAATTTCTGCTATTTGCTGCATCTGCTATGTGAAGAAGGCATGAGTGTTTGTATGTTATGTATGTTACTGCCACTGGCAAAGATAAACATCCTGCTTAGGTTGTATTGAAATAAATCTTGTTTCAAGCTTGGTTAGGTATGCAATATTTGACAGACACCACGTGATATGACCTGAGCAGTGATTTTGATCCATATGCGATGCAGCTATTACTGTCCTACAAAGTGAACGTAGTACCAATGTTGAAGATCCTGCTGTCTTTCTTCTTGGCGTAGGTAATTTTCTAATGGCTTTTATAACACAAGAAGTATTTTGCCATAGCAGGTTTATTAAAGGTCTCTAGTCTAAACGAATGCGTTTGATCAATATCAAACGAAACACCTGCCAGCTGACCTTCACAGCCCAAATAATAAAGGATACTTATAAGGCACAACATATTCGTATGGCGGCTGTGACCGATGTCTTAAGAGTACTTTTAGAGGTAACAACAACAATTGATGGTTAAAGAGCGATCACCTTCGTTACTAAGACGAACTTTCGGAGGACAATGGTATTGTTTTTGTTCGAATTAAGGAAATAACTGGACACAAATTACATTAAGACTTCTAAGTAGTGTAAGGAGAGTATTTATTTTCCTTAACAAACACTAAATTGCAACCCATTTCAAAATCAATTTGGATGTCTATCTATTCAATCGTGATACTCACAGACAGACATGAGATACTTTCGTGTATTTATTTATAATATTTAAGGATGTAGACCTACGAATCTACCCACTTTAATAACTTTAGACTGTACCGAGCTAACAAAGAAGGCAGGAAAGAAATTATCCAATTGACCTGCATGTCAACCAAGCCACCGAACTATGTATCATTGTACCGGTCACCCAGCATAACAAGACCTGTCAGTGGCGCCACTTGCTATGATAAATTTCAATGATCCGTCAAATGCAGTACATTTAAATGTAGTTCCATATTTTGTCGCAGTACTTGGTGTACTGGTCATTTAGTGCTCTGTGTATGGCTTCATACAGTTATTATGTCACTTGTGATGAATGACTTGGTTGCAAATGTAATTGATTGTGTGTCTCGTTCATTATAGATTTGACGTTTAGGTATTTGATCAAATAAGTATATAACATACTTGAAAGTATGGTTACGACTTGTTCATCCTCAATAAAAAAAGAAAGGAAATGAAATTGAAGAATTGTAGTGAGTGATCGAGTTTTTTACAGTTTCTTTAACAATTCGTTAAATTAGGATGCAAAGTTATTGATTACATTAATTAGATTGGTGAATTGGTCTTAATTATTAATCATAATTATTATATTAAGAATGTCAAGCATTTATCAAATTATAACAGAAAATCAAATCAAATTATTTATTTGCTTAATACAGGTGCATGCATAAACAGATGTTACAAATAAATATAAAGTACACTGTATCATTACCTAACAAGGTGTGCAAATATTTATATTATTGGCTAAATAATTATTAAAATAACATTACAAAATTATTATACTTACTCAAAAAAGAAATAAAACAATAATAATAATAAATTCAAACACTGCAAAAGTCGGTTTAAAAATAAAAATTGTCAGATGAATTATACATGTCTCATCATAACTTAACAATCAAATAAACTAAATAAAAATAAAAATAATATAATTAAACAGATGTCGATTTAAATTATTAAATCATGTCACACTATTTGTGTTGTCATATTATTCAGAGTCAATAAATTATTCTTACTTTAAAAAGCTATCTATATTTTTATCCTGTAAGTACTCCTTGACACTATAATAACATTTATTCATCAGGAATTTGTGCAGCTTCGCCGAAAATCTTTAAAGTGTACACTTTACTCACAGAATAAAATTATTTGTCTAACGAATAACGATTGATTTGCAGTTCCATAGATGATTTTGGTAGTTTATTATTATATGCTTATAACCTTTGAAAAGCAAGTTAACAAAAACTTAACGTATCAATCCCTTATTAAATTAACCCTTCATTCGCTTAATTTGATTGGACAATCTATTAAATAAATATGGTTATGATGTAGAGAGACCCAATAAGTGAAGCTGCCATATGAATGGCGAATTGTAATATCAGTATACCACTGTTTCCCCAAACAAACAAACAAACAAACAAACATGCATACATACATAACATCACGCTTGTATTCCCCGAACGGTTGGGCAAAGAAGAACCTCAGTATACTGACATTTCACCAGTTATGTAATAGGGGGCGAGCCTATTGCCATCAACCGGGCACCAATCCAGACTCCGGGCTGCTGCAGAGTAAAGCCAGATGGAAAAACCCAACAACACTTTTCCCAACCTAGAAATCGAACCTAGGACCTCATGCTAGCGCTTGCGACCACTAGCATACGAGTCAGTCAGGTTTTTTTTTTCCCAAATTGAAATAACTGTGAAATTCATATTTTCTTACGTTTTTTTGCAATTTTCAGGTCAGTGTCAGGTTCAAAATAATTATGATTCGCGACCATAACATATTTGTATTTACAGAATTATAATCATTAGAATAATAATACTCTTAGTTTAGATTTGTTTCCTAAGAACATAATTATCTCATAAGGAAAAGTTCTTATGGAACAAAACTAACTTGAATGAATTTCGCGGGCTACCACTGCGGATTTTCCATAAACAAATGCAATACAATTAGTAATTGCGAAGTAACCTACACTAAAAATATAAATAGGGATTTTCTATTGCTCACAAGAAGAATTCGTCCACCATCGTTGACGAATTAGGTTACTTCGTAGAGTAGCACGTCTACGTAATGTAAGTATTTATCAAAGTAAATGAACGTCATCCTTAGAGGACACAATAAGCTTGAGTGTAATTACGTGTCGAGTAACGTGTGGGATGCCCCGCAGATGACATCCTATCCTATCTATTGGTACTATTACTTATTCTGTGCTATTGGTCAGGTATACTTTATTCAATTCTACTCTATAGAATCATTGATTCTATAGAATAGAATCCATTCCATTCTATTTATATTTTCCGTAGGTAGGTAGTGTAGGTTACTTCGCAATTACTAATTGTATTGCGTTTGTTTGGGATGCCCCGCAGACGACATCCTATCCTATCTATTGGTACTATTACTTATTCTGTGCTATTGGTCAGGTGTACTTTATTCAATTCTATTCTATAGAATCAGGTTATTCTAAGTTAGCGCTGCTGGCGATTTTGTTGCGCCACTTCTTCTCAATTATAGTACTAGGATGTGGTGAAGGGCGGGACGTTTGATGGGCATTTTGGTGGACTGTTTCATGTAATTTTTACGTTCAAAAACCGGCAAAGTGCATGTCGGACCACGCACAATAAAGGATTCCGTCTTTGGGATGAATTTATCCCAAGAACAAACATATTGTAGTAGAAAAACATGTTCCGCCTCACATTCCAACTACAAGTGTAAGTTGGTCGACTATTACTCGTTATATCTATGTATATATTATATTACTGCCGTGATTGTTGATGTTGTTATCCAAAAACAACCATTTAGCTGGCGTGTGGGGGGGGGGGGACATTTGACTCTAACAAAAATGGGCACTTTAAAGCTTAATATTACGCAAATGGATCGAATTGATTGAATCGCAAAAATAGCTTCACAAAACCGCAATATTTTTGAATAGCCTATCCAACGATACCATGGAATAGACGACAAAAATATATCATCCCCACTTTACGTGCAAGGGAGGTAACACTGCAATTTTTTTTTCAATATTGTGTGTTACCACTCTGTCGGTGTGAATTATATATAATCATCCAAACTACACCTTACTTGGACTAAACAAACTACACCTTACTTGGACTAAACAAACTACACCTTACTTGGACTAAACAAACTACACCTTACTTGGACTAAACAAACTACACCTTACTTGGACTAAACAAACTACACCTTACTTGGACTAAACAAACTACACCTTACTTGGACTAAACAAACTACACCTTACTTGGACTAAACAAACTACACCTTACTTGGACTAAACAAACTACACCTTACTTGGACTAAACAAACTACACCTTACTTGGACTAAACAAACTACACCTTACTTGGACTAAACAAACTACACCTTACTTGGACTAAACAAACTACACCTTACTTGGACTAAACAAACTACACCTTACTTGGACTAAACAAACTACACCTTACTTGGACTAAACAAACTACACCTTACTTGGACTAAACAAACTACACCTTACTTGGACTAAACAAACTACACCTTACTTGGACTAAACAAACTACACCTTACTTGGACTAAACAAACTACACCTTACTTGGACTAAACAAACTACACCTTACTTGGACTAAACAAACTACACCTTACTTGGACTAAACAAACTACACCTTACTTGGACTAAACAAACTACACCTTACTTGGACTAAACAAACTACACCTTACTTGGACTAAACAAACTACACCTTACTTGGACTAAACAAACTACACCTTACTTGGACTAAACAAACTACACCTTACTTGGACTAAACAAACTACACCTTACTTGGACTAAACAAACTACACCTTACTTGGACTAAACAAACTACACCTTACTTGGACTAAACAAACTACACCTTACTTGGACTAAACAAACTACACCTTACTTGGACTAAACAAACTACACCTTACTTGGACTAAACAAACTACACCTTACTTGGACTAAACAAACTACACCTTACTTGGACTAAACAAACTACACCTTACTTGGACTAAACAAACTACACCTTACTTGGACTAAACAAACTACACCTTACTTGGACTAAACAAACTACACCTTACTTGGACTAAACAAACTACACCTTACTTGGACTAAACAAACTACACCTTACTTGGACTAAACAAACTACACCTTACTTGGACTAAACAAACTACACCTTACTTGGACTAAACAAACTACACCTTACTTGGACTAAACAAACTACACCTTACTTGGACTAAACAAACTACACCTTACTTGGACTAAACAAACTACACCTTACTTGGACTAAACAAAAATATTAACAAAAATATGTATGTTTAGGTTCAGGTATTTATTATGGGCCTGAAAATAAATTCATTTATTATTATTATTACTAAGAGTCTCTTAGCTAAGCCGCGGACAGACAGACAGACTGACGGACATGGCGAAACTATAAGTGTTCCTTCTTGACTACGGAACACTTATAAGTGCTGATTGGCAGCCTAATTTGAATAAATGACTTTTGGTTTTGATTTTAATGTGGACAGCGGTGACCGAGGTGTAAGTTGTATGAGTTGGAGGCATTTTTAGAAAAAACTTTAGCGTCAGTGGTCTAAAGCCCTAATCATCATCAGTCCTACAGTGTAATCAAACACAAAATTGGCTAGCAGTTTGTCAAACTCATGTTGATTGGCTGACGGAATTGATGACTAGCTACAGCCAATCAAATCACTAACTATAATTACTTGAAATCGAATCGCTGTGTTATTTTAAAAGTAGCTGACTATGATGCAATTAATAGAACACCACTTAACATTAATTATTGTACCTGAGAGGATTTTCACGTAATTCTAATCTGAAGGATCACTTAAACATGTCTATTATTAGTTAAGTAGGTAATACTCACTGCAGTACATCATCCAATATCTGAGGCACACGAATGAAAGCACTAGAAAAGCGAATATGCTAGGAAAAGCTATCACTAATATTGTAGAATTCATTTCTTGAGGATTTTAATAACACACGTTACATTACAATATCACAAGTGTTTTAAAAGTTTATTTTTTATTTTTAATATTTCGATAACCTAACTTGATCAAAAAGTCTGTATAGATTTTAATGTATTTTAAAGCTAATTTAAAACTCTTTTAAAAAAATAGCATTTTTTTAAGTTTTGCGAAACTTGTGGATTTACTTTAAACTTTCTTAGCAACAAATGAACCTCGGTGCTAATTGTTAGTAGGTGGTAACAATCACGGTTAGCCGTCTATTGTAGTTTATCGGGTAGAAGAGGGGCAAATATTAAAACCTTTTGTATACTTACAAAGAGATAGTGATAATCTTATCGCGGTCTATCGGGAAATGGGAAAGGTGTGAAGTGGCTTTGTGACGTCAGTCAGGTGATAGGGTGGACAAGGACGGGATCGGTCCACGAATGAATGAAAGATTTTCAGATGGCATTGGCCTCAAATGACCAAATTGTAAAAGAGGAGGTAACTAACCTTGACTCTGGTTCCCGTACATAATGGTACTTAATTCAAGCCAGGACCTTGGCTGGGACGGTTTCAGCTGGTTCAATACGTTACGTCATAGCAGGAATAAAGGAGTACTTAGATATTTGAGACGGCCCATAATAGTGACAAATCTGTCAATAGAATCACAGAGGTAAAAAAAACAAAATATCTATTTTTATTGGATTGTCTGCGAGAAACAATAAATCTTATTTACAATACCTAACGCCATCCATGCAAAACAGTCTAAACCATTTAGTGCGCCGGCTATCAATCGAGAACTCTGATAAAGCAGTCTGTAACATACTAGTACTGCCACTTGCCACTAGATGGCGCTAACATTCACAATAGTCAGCATTAAGGCCTGAAACTGCGTTAAGCGGGCGCCCGCGACGGGCAACCGTCGCGTGTCTACGCGCGTGGACACGCGGGTGGGCTCCGTGGGAACGCGACGGTCCCCGTCGCGGAGATCGGATTATTTTATTTACGCAGTGGTGCTAGTTCAATTTACCTTCAGTCTGTCTGTCTGTCCGCCTGTCACCAGGCTGTATCTCATGAACCGTGATAGTTAGACAGATGAAATTTTCACACATGATGTATTTCTGTTGCCGCTATAGCAAAAAATACAAAAAAATAGAATAAAATAAATATTTAAGGGGGCTCCCATACAACAAACGTGATATTTTTGCTTGTTTTTGCTCTTTTCTTTATAATATTGAAAACGGCAACAGGTAGACGCTTGAAATATTCACAGAATATTTAGTATAATATTCACTTTAAAAATAAATAATTAAATTAAAATAAAACATATAATTAAGGGGGCTCCCATACAACAAAGGTGATTTTTTGCCATTTTTATAGATAATGGTACGGAACCCCTCGTGCGCGAGTACGACTCGCACTTAGCCGATTTTTCCATATTGAACTCTCAATCTAAGTACATAATCACCTACGATAAAAATGTGTTCTCAGAATGCCTGTTTTACATTAATCATGTTACCGGTCCGCTGGCGGGCACCGCGCGTGCCCCCGCAACGGATTCCGTCGCACGGAGGCGGACCTCGTTGCGTGGGTGCGGGGCGCGCCACCCCGTGACGGACGTCCGCGCGGGTCCCCGCGACGGAGCACTTTTATATGAAACCGCGCGGGTGCCCGCTTAACGCAGTTTCAGGCCTAACACCCATCTGATGCAAAATGTTATTTTTCACCCCCTATGGGCCAGGATTATTTTAGTAGGAAGAAAGGTAAAAAGTTTTTTGACTATATCAGTGGGAGATAATAACATAAAGTACATCAAAAATACCTAACAAAACTTGTGCTGTTTGGACACACAAGGTTTCCAAACAGCCAAAAGCGCGTCTATTTGGTATGAGCATGCAATTAAAACCAAATTTTAATAGCATAAAAGATTGCCCTGAGCTGATTGAGCTGAAACAGTTTCCTTGTTCTATTAAATTTTTCGTAAAGAGATAGGTATAGTATTTATACCAATAGAACAGAATTGTTAAAAAGAAAATCTTCAAAAAAGAAAGTCAGTTTGGGGATTTTTATCAGAATATTGCATTTTCATGACATCTTCAGTATTTTGTAGTTTTCATAATAAACTTTTAGAGGTGTGCCTTTATGACGAACCAATGTAAACAATGTTGTGTGTGTAATATATTTATGTCCTAGCAATGTAACGAAAACATAAATATGACTGTGCTCATCATTACAGCAGTCAAATTGGGATTACATTACAAAACTGGCCAAGTGCGTGTCGGACGACGCACAATGAAGAGTTCCGTAGTTGGGATGAATTAATCCCAAGAACAAACTTAACATTGTAGTTGGAAAACATGATCCCCATACATTCCAACTGCAAATGTAAGTTTGTACGCACAATATTGAGTGATTTACCATGTTATTTGATCACAGACTAAATTTTCCTGCAATCTTTAAGTAAAGAACTATTTCCGTATTTTTATCAAAATTTTGGGCTCAGTAGTTTCGGAGATAATGGTTATTTTTCATCTATTATCTTAAATAATTTCAAAAGTATGTATTTAAAAAATTAAAAAAAATATATATATAAAATCCTTAAAACAAGCCCTTTATTTTCATTTTGATATACGATCAGTGTTTCCCCGAAGATAACATAAGATATTTATTTTTTGTAAAAACATGAGTAAATAAACAATCGAATTGCATGGTGTTAAAATAATATTTGGGAACAGGATCTACTGTTTTGCTCTTTAAGGCGTACAAAATTTTATTTTTGTTGAATTTATACATAACAAAATAAACAACATAATTTAACCTACTGTCGCGCAGTGCGGTTAAAAACATAATCTATAAAAAGTTTAAAACTAAAAAGTGTTTTGAAATCGAAGAAATGTCATAATGGTAGGAACTAACTTGTACGATCATTCAAAAATTCTGTTAGGCTATAATAACATTTGACTATCAAGTATTTTTGTAGATGTCGTTTAAATAGCGTTGTGGGTATTTGTTATTGATATTTGTTTATTTTATTGTGTTTGCTGTAAAAATGTTATACTTAGACCTATTAGAATGTGCTTACGCGTACGACGTAGCCGTAGCTCGCGCGGAGGCTAGGCGGCTGAATTTATTGGCGAGGAAGAGTGATCCGGCTTTCGATCTCAGTGATCGAAAGTTTGTAAAAATATAACGGCTGTCCAAAGAAATGTCTTTGGACAGGCGTTATATGTTTACAATTTTATTAGCTCCCGAGTAATGACTCGGGAGCTGATTTCCGAATTCACTCCTCACAAAGAGAGAGTGTAAGAAATGCTCCTCATAAAGACGAGAAGAGTTAGGTTAGGTTTTTTTAATCCACTCAACTATGATACTAAACTTCCATTACCATTATAAGTATTTTTCTTTTAGGTTTTGGTTGCACTAGCATTGTTTGCTTCTGGGTCTTATCAGACTCTTGTATGAGATAACCGGAAACACTGCGTTTCTCAGGCCAGTGTTTCCAAAGCAATCCGGCAGGTGGTAATGACTTTAAACAAGCCCTCTATTTAAAAAAAATATGTTTCTTTTCCCTTTCAACGACAAGAAAGGGAACAAGATTAAAGAGAGAGATTTATCAATGAACATTTTGAAGCAAAATATTGATTGAAATTGTTTTTTAGGTTTTACAGGCGTTATACAATGACGGGACTGCTGGCCTGTGTCGATGGGACCCATGTTTTTTTTTTCCCCGCACTAGGAATTTCTCCTGTATTGTGGGTGCGTCTACAAACATTTAAACTCACGTACACAAACAGCCAGACCCGGAACAACTACCGAATGTAGCCATAGTGTGCCCTCAGCATAATGAAGAGAGATTCATGAATAGAAAAGGGTACCACTCTCTAAATGTTTTCTAGCTGTTGAAATCCACTATACAACTGGCACAAAATTCTTTCATTAGATTCCTCGTCATTTATATCAATAAAAACACTTGCTTCTGAGTTGCTTAAAGAAAACAAACAATAAAACATCGATCGAGCAAGCATCTGTCAAAACTGTCACTGTCAAACGCAGTAGAGCTAACCCATAAATCTTCGAATCGACTGTCGGTTATACTTAAAAAGCACATTACTTTATCAATACCAGAGTCACTGTTTTTTCAAAATTTTATATTTGCTTACAGCCCAATTGCGTTCCAGCTTTGTTTCATCTTTGTTAACACGTGAACTTTATCGCGATACCAAATTACGCACCGATTGGGCTGGTACTGGAACCCAAGCAGAGATGAAACGCTCACGTATTAAACATATTTCAAATTACCGCAATCGAGGGGCTGACCAAGGTAATGTCTGGACTTTAAAAGACCTCTGAGTTTGTTTCGGTATTTATTCTCAGAGTAGTCAGGACACACGGCACTTCCTTAGTTTGAAAACATAAGTTATTTTTGATGAGCAAATGTGTCTTTTTAAATCAATTTACAGGAATAAATATAATTTATCATCATCGATATATTTATAATAAAACCATTCACTGAAATGGAAGAATAGGCAGGTATATCTAGTACTTCCCTGGACGAGCTCTTTCAGAAGAAGCTCTAATAAAATAAAATCTTATGTAATCTGTACTTGACATACGTCAATACAATTAAACTGTTAATTCTGACACAAACCTACATGAAATTCGACCCATCCGTGGTAAAAATAAAGTATGATATAACACTCACGTGAATAATATTCAAACATATAGGCGACGACACCGAGCACTACTACACACAAGATAATTAAAAAAATGTCCACCATTGTTTTTAAATAAATTATATTTTAAAATAATAGTAATTATATTTAATGAGACAAAAACACTTTATAAACAATACAATTACAGTGGTCGAGTGTAGAAGTTAAAATAATTAGATATTTTATGTAAACCATCGATCGATTAGATTACTTTTGAGACCCAATTTCGGTAATCTATCTCATAAAAATATGTTTTATTTATTTACAATCTTGGTACGTGACCCACTGTAGACATTATCAGATAAAACTATTTAAAGTTTGAATCATTTACATTAGTAACAGATACATTAGTATTGATTTTACATCATGTTATTGGGATATTATATCCGGTTTGTAAACTTACGTACCTATACACGATAAAAACGGAACTCATTTTAATTCTTATTTTTTTTTTATGCTTTAATTTTCAAAGGGATCATAATCGTTATCGAAATCTATGTTTTCTACATATTTAAAGGCTCACGCAGACAGGCGCGACGCGACACTAGTAGCGCAATTTCTTAATGGAAAGTGTCGCGCTGCCTGTTGCGCCTGCGATATCGCGCCAGTCTGCACGACCTTTAAATTGGAGTCGTGGTTCACAGTGTTCACACGACACCGATTAAATACATAGAAATTTATATCGATTGATATGTATCAATCTGCCAAACTTTTTCACAACTACTTACGTTAGGGCCGGCTTCCAGTTTAACTGGATGCAGCTGAGTACCAGTATATTACATGGAGCGATTGACTATGGGACATCCACAACTCAGTTACTGGGTAACACGATACCCCTTGGTTAGACTGGTTGTCAGACTTTCGGGCTTCTGACTACCCGTAACAACTGTCAAAGATCTACAAAAAATTACAGCCGGAAGCAACGGCTTTTCGAGCCACGTCGGGGTTTGTTCGGAACGCTTACCAAGGTCGGTCCGTGAAGATAAACCATGGGGCTGTTATTGTTTAGCTACGAGCGAGCCTACATATATATGTATATTATATCTACTAAACAAGCTGTGACTACTGCTCCATCTCTTTAAGTTTCCGAAGTGAAAACCAATTTTATTCCCCCGAAATCAAACTATCGTCCTGCAAATATTCATGAAAAGGTTTTCAGCATTTTAGGCATAAAATGCAGCAAACATACAGAGAGACTCACTTTCCCACATTTACATAATCAAATTAGTGTGTAGAGCTGTGGACAGAAACCTTGTAAAACAACACTGAATCAAAATAATGAATGAATATTACGAAACTTAATTACTTGTGTTTCCGTTCTGTTGTAATCGGCAGTTAAATGTTAATGGTATGGTTTGATTGCTGGCATTTTATACAGCGAGGTTACTCTGGTCACGTATCAGTGACAGACTATATAATGTACTAGAGTCTGTTAATACACTAAGTCTGCCCTGAATGTCAAAAAGATGACTTATGTAAATAAACAAATAGCACACATCTTACACACATAAACACACCATAAAAATAGATTACATCTTCCACCCTTCGGATCAAAATGCTTTACCATAGTCCAAATTACATGGCAGTAAAAATGTTCAACAAATTACCGGAACAAATAAAAGAAGAAACCAATATGATAGCTAGATAAATAATTACATATTTTAATATAGTCATAAAAAAGCACACATACATACTCTTATTTAGGTGTTCGAGCCTACGCTCGACCCACTGTGAGATTACCCCCTTGAACTTTGCGCGTTTGCAGTGTGTATCCACCCTCAGTTTCCCTTACATTTCCGATGTGACAGGCGTGTTTAGCTATACGACATCGCCAGTTAGCTAGTCGTATCAGTACGTCTTTGATCTTTGCAGTGAGCAGTGTGTTAGAAAAATAATTTATCATATTTCTAGTACCTACACTACATTTAAAATGGCTCTTCACGAAGTAAATGAGGTAAGAACATTCTTATTATTAAGTGAATGTGATAAAAGTGATTAAAATATCATCGATAGGATGTGCACTTGTTGCGAATGCCCGCTCCCAGGACGGCAGACTCGCTATTATATGTGCAACGGGGTAAGCCCCCAATTATACCCTCAGCTTGAGGGATTGATAATGCATACCGACCAAGACGTCGGCTGCACGGTCAGCAAAACATTCACGAAACGTCGACTGAACAGCCGACACTTAGATCAAGAATCGGCTGCGCAGCCTACGAGACGTCGGCTGAGCAGCCAACATCATTCTTTGATACGGCAGTCGTTCAGTTGCATAAAGCATGCTGTGAACTGTATTCTAAAGCTATCTTGTCGCCCACAGATCTTGGAACGCACTACCATAAGCGAACTCGCCAACTGAGAACCCCCTCCTGATGAAGAAACAGTATACACCCGATTTGTCAACAAGATTGATGAGATATACCCAGAAGACTGGAGATCCTGGGTTGTAAACTGCGTCGACTACGGGGACCTCTTCGGGAGTAAGATATCGTCGGATGATGAGTGTCGACTTCGTTTTGCAATGCCGACGGTAAAGCTTGCTCGTAGTACCCCAACATCCCTAAGTGAGCGAAAGTATAAGGCTATAAAGAGGAAGCTGATTTACTGGCCTATAGGTCGCGCCCTAATTTACGCGCCTCTCGCCACAATGAAAATGATCCACCCAATAGACGCCTTTAACGGGTTTCACGAATTTTTACCAGCAATCAAACCTCAGTTAATCTCACAAACTGAAGCGTCCAGACTTCTTAAGGCCCGTGCTCAAAGGTCAATTTCACCCTCATCATAGTTTCACCCAGAGTTATAGCCGAAAGCCGGCCGAAGGCGGCTTTTGGCCGAAAGGTGTCGTATATCGACGTTTCCGAGGACGGTTACGCGACTCCACGCAGCGAAACACGACGCCGACAACGTGTGTTTAGTTATAGTTTAATTTGGTTAATGTTACTATAGTAAAAATATGTATGTTTAGGTTAAGGTATTTATCTATGGGCCTGCGTAGCCTGAAATAAATGGATTATTATTATAGCAAAAGACCTCATAGCCCGAAGTTGGACCAAAATCCCAGCATAGAGAGACTGGAAACTCTTATGAAGCAAACTGAAATTCTACAGCAGTTCCTGCAAACTACTACTAAGTCTCATCCTCACCAGAATCCATTGGTGGATGAGCCAGAATCTTCAAACGATAGTGAAGACGGTGGTTGGGCTGCACCACCATTAACGTTAGATTAAAGGGACCTACATCAAAATCTCTCGACTTGTGTGACAACTACGGCAGGGCAAACAAGTACCTCTGATAGTGCAGAAGAACAACATTTCAATAACTTCAATCCTGAAACCAAAGAATCAGAGGCAAAAGTTGGTGATGCAGACGAACCTCTCGCGAAGCAAGGTATTCAAATTCAGAGATTAAATAGCGAGAAGTAGAAGAATATCCGATATGCAGATGTTCAAAAACAATTTAACGCAACCCCGGTTTTTACTGCCTTAAAGGTTAATAGCATTCTCGCAAGTACAACACCTCCTTATGGCAAATGATTACGTTGTTAGAAAATATGGATCAATGTTTCGCTGCAGTCTCCCATGGCCTCCTCCAACAGAGGCAATGTTTCATGGAAATTTTCAAAAATGCTTCTCTAGAAGTGAAATCTCACATTAGCAAGAATTTTCTGGGACTAGAATCCGATTTCTGGAAAACATCTGATGCACTCCTTCAATATACATGCGGAAAAAGAGCGGAGATATTACAGCATAGGCGAAGTGTTTATAAACCCGTCAATAAGACTTTAAATGAACTATTACACTCAATTCAGCCTTCAGCAACTCACCTTTTTTCGGAACCTTAATTGTCGGACTTAATCAAGGAGCAAGGAGGCCCTACCAAGTTTTTTCCTGCAATACAAAAAAACCATACAAACTCCTATAAATCCAGGCCTTTTAAGCCACCAGGACAAAGACACGAACCGGAGATGAGGCCAGAAGATCTAACTATAGACAAGAAAGATTCTCAGGCCGATTCTCAGGAAAGCTCCTTTCTACAACACCTATTACCGCGAAAGCGAAGAAAACTAAATTTAGAGGAAGAAAATACTAATTTCATGGCTGGACAGGTAAAGAATAAATTGGTAGTTTGGGAAGAACTAGGCTCCTCAAAAAATCTCCTGGCTACAGAATTCCTTTCACATGCACCCCACTATTAAAAGTGTTCAATGCCGATATTTGTACTCGACTAGTGCCTAAGTCCTCTACCGACATGACGCTAGAAGTCGAAAAAATTTTAGAGTGGGGTGCAATTGAAATATGTAAAAGTCCTTCCGGAGTCTTATCCCCCATGTTTTTAAGAAAGAAATCTGACGGCTCGAACCGGCCAATATTTAATCTAAAGCTGTTGAATAAATATCTGAATCCCCCTAAATTTCGCCTAATAAACCACTACAAAATTCCACTCTGTTTAGATGAATCAGATTATATGGTCAAAATAGACCTTTCGCAGGCCTATTTTCACATTCCCATTGTAGAATCTCACCGTTTTAGCCTTCTATTATAATAGAACAATATTTCAAATGACTTGTCTGCCTTTTGGCCTTGCAACAGCCCCCTACATATTTGCGAAGATAACTAACATTTTCAGGGAAAGAGGAATCAGAGTGGTAGTCTACTTAGACGATTTTATGATGATGCATCACGATCCTGCCATCCTTCTGCAACAGAGCAAACTGGTTCAGTAATATCTAACAAAAATGGACTGGTGCATACATTTTCAGAAATCAGTTCTCATCCCTTGTCAAAAAGTGAGACCTTGGAGTTCTGTGGAATACAAAAGCAAATATAAAACGGCTGTGGAACCCCAAAATTTTAAAAATAGTACAATTGATTCAAGGAACCCTACGAAATCAAACGTGGTCTTGGTGGACAGCCAAAGTCTTATTAGGGAATCTAAACTTCGCAAACTTTGTGATCCCACTCGGGAGGTTACATTCTCGTCGCATCCAAATAGAAGCCAACCGGCTTCCAAGAGAACACAAACAGACAAAATTCCCTCTCCCAAAAATATTTGCTCAGAAGCTTCAATGATGGCTTCGCAACATACGACAACCATCACCAATCCATCAATAGTCTGCTACAATGCCGACCGACGCTGCCCGGACCGGATGGGGTGCAACAATCAACAATCAAAAACTACTAGGCCGGTGGGAAATTTCTCATAAATCTTGGCATAGCAACAGAAAATAGCTCTGGGCTGTTTTGGAGGCACTCCAAAGAACCGGAGTCCGAATGAATAATCAAACCGTTATGATTCAGTCAGACAACGTCAGTCGTCGCTTATATCACCAAGGAAGGCGGCACCAAGTCCCCAAAGCTCTTGGAAATCCCCGAAGAAATCCTACAGTTGGCCAAACGGCCTCGGATAGACTTGGTAGCCCGTGATCTTCCCGGAAGATACAATGCGATGTCCGACAGCCTGTCAAGAGCAAAGACAATGCCGGAGTTGACGCTGAGCGAGTCAATCCTTCGGTCAGTATTCCGAAAGTGGGGAAGCCCGACAGTCGACCTCTTTGCAAGCGCCCGCTCAGCAATCATGAACAACTATGTGAGCGAGGATGCCAGAGACCCCAATTGTCTATTTGTGGATGCATTCAGCCGGCAATGAAATTTCAAGCTGGGGTGGTTTTTTCCCCTCCCATGTATTATTATACCACGCGTTCTACAACATCTCAAGAAGTGCTCAGGAACTTAATATCTGGTGACGCCACGATGGAAGCGAACATTTTAGTCGTGTGCGTTTTAATGGAAATTATGGCTAACACATATACTTATTCATGTTGTGGACGTATTTGTGACACAATGGAGGGAGTTAATACTAACATGGATAGAAAGTGTTAACTAAGTATTCTGTGCGTGCAAACAAGTCGTTACATTCTTAATGGTGTTACAAATAATTATGGACTGTCAATGTGTTTGTGCTTAAGGGGGATGCGCTAAAGTAGCCCCCGAAATTCAAATTTTCTCAAGTTTTTTGAAATTTACAGACCGTCTGTGTCAGGTTGTATGTTGATTAAAATATGATTGGTGAACAAATATGGCTTTACAGAAAGAAAGAAAGAAGAGTTGTATTGCTGATTCTAATGATTATAATTCTGTAAAGCCATATTTGTTACGTCCGTGAATCTTATTTAGATCAACATACAACCTGTTACTGACCTGCAAATTACAAAAAAAACGTAAGAAAATTTGAATTTCGCGGATAGGGGACACTTTAGCAACGGAAGCTCTATACATATATGATAGTAATATATTTATTTCTGTAAATTGGTTCAGAAAAACACTTTTACACCTCAAAATTAAATTATGTTTTAAAACTAGATGAGTTCGATGTTGCCTGACTGACTACTCTGAGAAGAAAACCCGAATAAAATCAGGTCACTGCAGTCTCTTTGTCTCTTTTACTGTCCTCAAAAGCTAGGTAAGATAATTAACTAATTACTGGTAAACATTTAACTACAATTAATGATAAAGTACTGTTTACTCTTGGGTTACCATTATTTGCTACGTATTCTAGTTGCCAAAGCAAATGAAGCTTAGGTTAGGTTTTCCCTGGACTTGTAATTAATTGAAAGACATTTTTAGATTATTCTAGAGTGTCATGAAGATTTTGAGAATAGCTTAGGTATGTGCTTAAGAGGCCGATTGATTAAAACAAGAGTTATGGGAAAAATAAGTTTTCTATAGAAATTTTAAATTCCTCATATCTCGTCTTCATATCATTGTCCTTTCAAAATATATATTTGGGAACATAGATATTCTGTAATCCAATCGAAATAAATACCCATTACCTTAAGAATATGTTTGATTTACAAATTATTTTGGTATTACGTTTGTATGAAGTACGCATGCTACGCGCGCCGGCCCCTTAATGTGTGACCTCCTTTCTGCGGTAAGATGGAAGGACGGTATAAAAAAATGTCGTTATGAACACCTGAATGACGGCTACGACGGGATATTGGAAACTGAACACAATGAAGACTCGGCTCGACATCGCGGGCGCAACAGGCAGCGCGCCGCGCTGTGCCACACTTTCCAAGTTTTCATAGAAATTGTGCTACTAATGCCGCGTTGCGCCTGTCTGCGGGAACCTTGATTTGGGAATACAAACAGATGCTTTTTTTTTGGGTGGGAAATTATCAAATAACCTCTCCCGCTCTGGGCTGAGCGGGAGGGCGTGTCAGACTTATACTGGCTAAAACCCACCCGTGTTCCTTACTTTGCCTGTGTGCCCGGGCCACGATATCCCTTTCGGACAAACTCGCAACCCTGGCAGGCATTGGCTCTAACGGACCCCGCCAGTTGGCACTGACATCTCTATTGAGGCGTGCGTGAAACACCACGTGCCGTCGACCCGGGCCTGGTCCTTGTCAGACGGCGAGCTACCCATCGCTCACCGTTTGCAGGCCCGCGCCTACGGTGGCCGGAAATCTGATTGCGACTCCCGACGCCCGGGGCGTCTCCTGCGGCGACTAAGGGCGTGAGGTCGTGAACCCTGCCTTACCCTCATGCGTTCCGCCTCCTCCTTCGCGAGCATTACTGCTTCGCAGAAGGAGGTGACGGCCTCCCATGCACTCTCGCTCCGAACCATGGCCTGAACCAGGGCCGGACGCGAGAGACCGCTGCCTCCGATCGCCCCCGTGAGGACACGGCGGTGCTTCGCCCAAGCCGGGCATACCTCCACCGTATTCTCCACCGTGTCCTCCGGGCGATCCACACAGTGGTGACACCCGGGCGTTTCCTCCCGCTGTATCTTGAACAGGAACCCCCCGAAACAACCGTGTCCAGTGAGAACCTGCGTCAGGCGGAAGGTGAGGACGCCGTGGCGCCTCTCTAGCCACTCCTCAAAGAGGGGACTTATCGCCACAAATGCCCAAATACAAACAGATGCTAAGCCATGATGGATACGTAACCGTGTGGCGAAATGTAGGTAGGTATACCTCTGCCTAGCCCTTCCGGGATTACAGGCGTGAAGTGACGTGACTCATCAATATTTATTTCATAGGTGACAGTTTTGTTTATGAAAATGTTTGTAGCTTCACTCATGTACATGTTTAAAAAAAAACATTATTAGAACTCATTTCGTGAGCTGGCAAATTTACAATGTAATAAAGTCTCCTGCCTTGTTTAAAACTAAGTAGGTACTCAGACATTTTTGTAAACGATTATGCCAGACACGTTCCTTTTCAAATGTTAATAAATTGTAACAAAAAACTCACCGTTTCGGTACTTCATCAGATAATAAAGAAGTAACAGCGTCAACAAGTATGCTAAGTAGCAGAAAATAGGCGCCATCACAACACAGATCAACCCAACCATGTCATGCAGCATGTTACGAATTAGAAACGACAAGACCGAAGTTGACCAATCACAAAGAAGGCTAAAAATCACTGGGCACACTATACGGACTTACGCAGTCACCTTCGTTTGAAAAACAAGAGAGAACATTCAAAATGGTGGATATATTTTGGTGACAGTTTGTCGCACAAAACGAGGACTTTTACAGCTTTTTCTTGTAAATAAACGCAATTGGTTAGGATTTATAATATTTTACCACGATTTATTGAATATTGCCATAATATCGGTTAATTTTCTAAGAATTTCCATAATTCGAAACTTATTTTGCGGCCTCGGAATACGCGAATGTCTGAAACACTGAAGATAAGCGTATCTTTGATTGTTTTAGCAAAAGTACATAAAATATTAAAATGTTATGTTACACAAGATAGTCGTTGAAGGTTAATGTCTTGTAATCGTTTATCATTTCCATGTTCATCAAGTTTAAGGTTACTTTTCATAATTAATCTTTACCTAAATTTATTTGAAGAGATTCGGATGCTTCCTGAAATTAATGAAATCTTTTAGGAAACATCTGAAGGGTCAGAATGTGCTTGGGATAGAGATTTAGACATGCATCGGTAAGATCAACCCAAAATTCAACCAATTGCCGCATGTGCACTTCAACATCTGCCCGCCTTTTCTCAATATGCTTTGCATATTGCATTGAACAACCCGTGTTATTAAAAGCCTAAAAATCTGCTTCTAAAAGGAGATGGGCTGGTTGAAATAATCAATGACAGCCGCCATGGGCCACGCACAATGGTCCACGTCCATGAAGGACTAAATGCGGTAACCAAACTCTCTAACATAGAAACCTAAAAAGCACGCCCTACAAATCGAAAACATTGTTCACCTCATAAACCAAAACTTTTCCTTTTACCTCTAAATGTTATTTAAACACAATGTGACGACGCTATGGAGGAAGTTATCTATATATATAAAAGAGAAGTCCACTCACTGACCACTCATCACGAAATCTCGGAAACTACTGGGCCGTGAGGTCTAAAATTTGGCACAAGCACTCTCTATGGGGTGCAGGCGCGCACTAAGAAAGGATTTTTATAAATTCGCACCTTAAGCGGTTGAAAAGGGGTCTCAAAGTTTGTATGAAAGTCCTATGTTTTTAAAGTTAGAGACATGAATGTTGGCCCGATTATTCCTTTCGACTTCTAGGTGCTCACTAAGAAAGGATTTTACGAAATTCGGCGCTTCAGGGTGAAAATAAGGGTTTTTAATGTTTGTATGAAAAATGTACCAAATCCAGTTAAGATCCAAATTGAATCTTACGGCGACGAGTTATTTCATACTTTACATTGAATTTAGAATTCGGAGGCCGATAAAGATCTATATTGAATTTTACGACAACGCGTTAATGCATATTTTACATTGAAATAAGAATTTTTGGAAGTTTCTTGAGGTTTATATTTAGTTTTTTTTCTAGGTGGCCAGTATGTTTCAGTGCAGGCGTGATAACGATCTAAAGTTTTTATGCCAGTTCTAGGTGGCCAGTATTTTTCAGTATGCAGGCATCTGCTAAACGATAATGAAATGAGGTTCTAATTGGTATTCAGGTAATTTGAACGTTGCATTTATAGCATTAAAGTCGAGAATGCCAAGGGGAAAACTTCACAATGTTTAACCTTAATCGCGGCTTGCAAGCCGATCGTATCAAAAAACGAAGTCATGTATCAATCACAGAATACAAACCTAAGCGATACACGTTCAAGCTATAGTTACCGAAAATTCTGTTCTGCGATATTTTGTTATTACTTACTACTAATTTGCTTTGAAATATTTTTCATCGTCGTTGTTTGGTTTTCGTTTTGGTTTGTTTCGCTTCCTAATTTTAAATTGGAGGATAATAATTGTGTTTTTACCTATTGCCGGGTTGGAATTTTGTTATTTCTATTTCTTTGCGAATTACTTATTGTGTAGGTATTTTACACTGTGGTATTACTATAATAGTTTTTAGTATTAGTCGTTCTTACTAGAAAAAGTGTCCTTGAATACCTACGTTCGTATTTTAATTTTATTGCTTAGTATCTTTGGTTTAGGCTGGTGTTGTAAGGGTTGGAAAAAGGCGTGAGAACTATTCCCATCTTAAATGGATGTCAGCACCAACTTACGGGGTCCGAAAGGGCCAATGCCTGCCAGGGTTATGAGCCTGTCCGAAAGGGATATCGTGGCCCTGGCACACACAGGCATTTGAAGGAACATGGGTGGGTTTTAGTCAGTAAAAGTCTGACACGCATCAAAATGACCTTCATTGAAATTTCCTGAGAATCAGATTATTTTTACTCCCTGTTGTGCGTTCCCAAAACCAGCAATAAAAATACCATCTTGAAACACCTGGAACTCAAATGGGAATAGTTCTCCTGCTGCCATGAGTTCACAGGTGGTTCCGTAGGTGCCATTACAAGACATTTCAGCGACGTATTCATGCTCTGACCGATCCTGGGTGAAAGGTTGGAATATTTCCCAGTTTTTAGACACGTGGCGCACAATGTTGTCTCCAATTTGAGAAGACAATGACATGGCCACGTTACTGTTCACCAAATAGGAGAGAGATGAAAATAAGCATGCGCCATCGCCAGGGATATTTACTATTTGCCAAAAAAATTGCATGCCACAATTGTGGCGATAAGTCCCCTCTATGAGGAGTGGCTAGAGAGGCGCCACGGCTTCCTCACCTTCCGCCTGACGCACGTCCTCACCGGACACGGTTGTTTCGGGAGGTTCCTATTCAGAATAAAGCGGGAGGAAACGCCCGGGTGTCACCACTGTGTGGATCGCCTGGAGGACACGGTGGAGCATACGGTTGAGGTCTGCCCTGCTTGGGCGGAGCACCCCTATGTCCTCACGGAGGCGATCGGCGGCGGCGATCTCTCGCATCTGGCCGTGGTTCAGGCCATGGTCCGGAGCGAGAGTGCACGGAAGGCCGTCACCTCCTTCTGCAAAGCAGTAATGCATGCGAAGGAGGAGGCGGAACGCGTGAGGCAGGGTTCGCGCCCTCACGCCCTTAGTCACCGCAGGGGTCGCCCCGGGCGTCGGGAATCGCAGGCCAATTCCCGGCCACCGTGGGCGCGGGCTTGCGGACGGTGAGCGTTGGGTAGCTCGCCGTCCGATAAGGACCAGGCCCGGGTCGACGGCGCGTTGTGTTCCACGCGCGCCTCAAAGAGATGTCAGCACCAATTGACGGGGTCCGAAAGGGCTAATGCCTGCCAGGGTTACGAGCCTGTCCGAAAGGGATATCGTGGCTCTGGCACACAGGCATTTGACTCAGCGGTAAATGTGCAGTTGAATTCACAATCCCAGTCCCAATTCACTGCTATTGATTTTGTCGAGAAGTCGCTTGCTTTAGATAGTGAGTATACGGAATGCGAGTCATTTTTTTTAAGGATATTGCTAAACCGTTGCTTCATCTACTTATATTAATATTTTATAGTTTGTGAGGTTGTAGGGGTAATCTCTGGATCTACTGAACCGATTTTGAAAAATCGTTATTATTTTGTGAGTGTCATAACATAAGGCCATAATTTAATCCGAAAAATTAAAAGACGGTAAAATGTTTACCGCCCAACGAAGTGGGCACGGGTCAGCTAGTATAATAGTATATAACTAATACAGTACATAATAATGTTATCTTTGTACATAGACATAGAAGATGAGTTTTATAACAATGTAGGTAAAACAGTAGCAAGTATATCTTCCTTGATGATGTCTTGTAGGAAGTCAAAGATTTCGGCATATTTCTAACTTGAATCACATCTTACAATATAAAAAATACATTTCGCTTTTATTATAATGGTGCCTCTAAGGGGAATTCAAACACATAATTGGCTTTTAAATGTATACTAACAGCAATGTCTGAGATGAACATTTGTGTCAGATGGATTGACAAACTCACGGTTCCGTATTCTTCTTTTGAACTAAACTAGCTGACCCGAAATACTTTGTCCTATCCTTGAAACGTGAGTTAAGGTCTTGAGTTCTTACAAAAATCCCATAGGAAAAACAACCTTCAGTTTTCCCGAATTTAAAATTTTTCCGGGAATCTTTTCCAACTTTTCTTTCCATAAAAATGTAATTCGGACAAAAAAAAACTGAATTCGGTCCAGCCGTTCTCAAGTCAAGCGATTCCCAACGAACAGCATTTCATTTTATTTATATATAATAGAAAGATAACAGAGATCAGGAAAGCTCCACACCGATTCTAATCTGAGAGCTCAATGTCCAAAGTTAAGAGTCCATCAACATCGTGATGGACTTTGTCCCTACCACTTATTTCGGTTCACATACACAATTCAGTTGCCATGCGATCATAAACTATAATAATATGAGTAGGTACGATGCTAATCACTAGATCATAAAAACCCTATGAATGCTACTCCGAAGCTCATAAAAACGTAATGGATGCTCTGATTGGTGCATCCGTCCACCGCTCTACACAACGAATGGAATCAGATAATACGTTGTCGGACTACTCGTACTGTATGACCTTGTTGATATTGCAAGGTCTGGGCTGCAGCAGGTTAAATTATTTTTAGCTTTCTGACTAAGGTACATTAGTGATTTCAACACCAGCCTATTTTTGTCCCACCGCAGGGCAATGAACTCTTCTCACACACAGAGGCACGAGCATTGATCACTACGCTTGCTCCACACGGGTTGGCGATTTCAGACACACTTAAGGCTTCTACATACCAGCGCGACTTGTCGCGCGACGCGACACGGCACAAAGGCCCCGCGTGTCGCGGGACGAGCGGTGCCTTTGTGTCGCGTCGCGTCGCGCGACAAGTCGCCCCGGTATGTAGAAGCCTTTACTCACACCCACTATCACATTCACATTCGCCTCCGCACCATCTCCTACATACATAACATAACACACACATTCGAGCGCACCTTTTTTTTTTTTTTTAACTATAAAAAATGTTGTTTCCATTTCTTTCTTTTATTTTTATTTGTATAAGTTTATATTATACCTTGAACAGGCGCAATAAAGGCTTCTACATACCGGGGTGACTTGTCGCGCGACGCGACGCGACACAAAGGCACCGCTCGTCCCGCGACACGCGGGGCCTTTGTGCCACGTCGCGTCGCGCGACAAGTCGCGCCGGTATGTAGAAGCCTTAACTTAATAGCAATTATATAACTGGGGACGGGCGGAGCATCCTAACACAAGCAAACTACTTGCTTAAAAGGATTCTCCCCATTGTAAATATAGAATAAGATATTTAAGTTGATGCAATAAACATTTTTATTTTATTTTTTAGTTAATATAACTATAGTTTAGGTTTCCTCACGATGTTTTTCTTCACCGATGTGAGTACCTAATGGCTAAGATAAACTTAGAAAGTACATTAGGAATGGAAAAGGTCACATTGGTACCTGCCCGGATTTGAACCTGTTGGTTCACCTTGTGTATAAGAGGCGAGGCCTTAACCGCTGGACCATCACGAATACAATATCCATTATCATGCTCACTTAAATGTCTCATTGATGGTGGCACATGTGTTGGATCATTCGGTTCCATACAAAAAGGTTGAGCTGAATGGTGCTAATCCATGCGTCATGTTCGTGAACGGGCGCCATCAGTTGAGACTGGTCATCTCTTAACTGCCAGGGCTTATTTGTAATCTTGTAACCTTATATTTTGAATTGTTTTTTTTTTATATTGACTAACTGACCGACTCTTTTTTACAATTCAAAAGTGCCTGTAATTTTTAGTTGAAAAAAATGCTTTGAGTTTGAGTTTTAGTTTGAATTAGTAATTGCAGGAAGATAATACTAAGTTAAGGCGACGATAACCGACTTTTAATGATTTTATACTGAAGATCACGTCTAAACGAGTAGTGTTAATGATTTGAAAAAAAAATATGTTAAATAAGAGCATTTTCTCAATAACGTAATATGTGAATATTTAAGATTATGCTTATATTACATAGTGAAATTAATTTGTAAAGTTATGTCTAACGCGGATAAAATACTAAGCATGGCGCAAAATCTACCAAGCGTATTTTTCTGAAACCTTCACCAATTTGAAGATAATTTAATTATTGATATTTTAGTATACGCGTTTTATTAAAATACCATTTGTTTTGTGTATAATAAATTAATCATGCGTCAAATTGGGGACAGCGCTCCTTGATATGCGATACCTATTACTGGCTGAACGTACGACGCATTGCGTGAGCTCAGTACAGAACACGCAAGCTAACCACTCAAGGTCACTGGCATATATCTGCGTCTTAAGTGGTTTAGCATTCTATATAATAGTGACCGGAATTAAAATGATTATGGTGTAAAGAAAACTGTGAGAGAAAACTTGTATCAGAAACACAAAGTAAGCGAACTAAGCGATCGCAGTCAGCTGGTGGACGACAATGCTTGTTTCCTACTGAACAAGGAAAGGCTTATTTGTACTGAACTGGTTATTTATTTCATAGGGTCGTGGCTAAATAATAACAGTCACACAGGTCGATCTACAAGGGTAAGCAATGCTTGCCCAGGGGCCCAAGTCTGCTATTTTTATAAATTCAGTCATTCCAACACAATCCCATTGACATTCCATTGTCATTTTGCTAAAAGTTCGTAATCTGCTAAATTCATAATGGTGGATCATTGGTCGGTCAATGTTATCGTGATAGAATTGTGTTATTATAATGGCATTGTCGTATTGCCATTATTATAAAACCCATTAATAGAAATGTCATTCATTTGTCATTATGTACGAGATTACCAATAAATGCAATTTCTTTCAATGTAGTGTCAGTGGCCGACCATTGGAAAGTCATAATGATGTCATTATAATAGTAGATTACCAAACTTGTCAAAATCAACAATTATGAAATCAATGATCGACCATTCTGACACTATTGTAATAGCAGACTTGAGGCCCAGGTCCATGGATGGGTGAACATCCATTACATATCGAGACTCCTCCGTGCCTTGGAAAGCACGTTAAGCCGTTGGCTGTAATTGGAAGATCTTTGACAGTCGTTACGGGCAGTCATAAGCCCAAAAAACTGACAACCAGTCTTACTAAGAGGTATAGTGTAATCCAGTAACTGGGTTGTGGAAGTCAGATAGGCAGTCACTCCATGTAAAATTCCGGTTAGACTAGAAGCCGTCCTCAACGTAGTTAGGCAAGGCTAGGAAGATTGATTGGTTATTTTATACTGAAACTGATGTTAATATTAGAAACGCTAATATTGCACAGTTGGGTGGCAAACGGATCAATACTGATAGATAAGCAAAACAAACACTGTTCACTTTCCCATAGAGATAGCAAATAATGTGGACAGAAATGAATGCATTTCATCATCTCGAGCTACTAATAGCTCAAATCATAATCTCACACTTTCTGGACGATGCTTTACGTTTTCTAGTTTCCTGGGGCCCAAGTCTGCTATTTTTATAAATTCAGTCATTCCAACACGATCCCATTGTCATGCCATTGTCATTTTTCTAAAAGTTCGTAATCTGCTAAATTCATAATGGTCGATCATTAGTCGGTCAATGTTCTCGTAATAGAATTGTGTTATTATAATGGCATTGTCGTATTGCCATTATTATAAAACCCATTAGTAGAAATGTCATTCATTTGTCAATAAATACGAGATTACCAATAAATGCATTTCTTTCAATGTAGTGTCAGTGTCCGACCATTGGAAAGTCATAATGACGCCATTATAATAGTAGATTACCAAACTTGTCAAAATCAACAATTATGAAATCAATGATCGACCATTCTGACACTATTGTAATAGCAGACTTGAGGCCCAGGTCCATGGATGGGTGAACATCCATTACATATCGAGACTCCTCCGTGCCTTGGAAAGCACGTTAAGCCGTTGGCTGTAATTGGAAGATCTTTGACAGTCGTTACGGGCAGTCATAAGCCCAAAAAACTGACAACCAGTCTTACTAAGAGGTATAGTGTAATCCAGTAACTGGGTTGTGGAAGTCAGATAGGCAGTCACTCCATGTAAAATTCCGGTTAGACTAGAAGCCGTCCTTAACGTAGTTAGGCAAGGCTAGGAAGATTGATTGGTTATTTTATACTGAAACTGATGTTAATATTAGAAACGCTAATATTGCACAGTTGGGTGGCAAACGGATCAATACTGATAGATAAGCAAAACAAACACTGTTCACTTTCCCATAGAGATAGCAAATAATGTGGACAGAAATGAATGCATTTCATCATCTCGAGCTACTAATAGCTCAAATCATAATCTCACACTTTCTGGACGATGCTTTACGTTTTCTAGTTTCCTGGGGCCCAAGTCTGCTATTTTTATAAATTCAGTCATTCCAACACGATCCCATTGTCATGCCATTGTCATTTTTCTAAAAGTTCGTAATCTGCTAAATTCATAATGGTCGATCATTAGTCGGTCAATGTTCTCGTAATAGAATTGTGTTATTATAATGGCATTGTCGTATTGCCATTATTATAAAACCCATTAGTAGAAATGTCATTCATTTGTCAATAAATACGAGATTACCAATAAATGCATTTCTTTCAATGTAGTGTCAGTGTCCGACCATTGGAAAGTCATAATGACGCCATTATAATAGTAGATTACCAAACTTGTCAAAATCAACAATTATGAAATCAATGATCGACCATTCTGACACTATTGTAATAGCAGACTTGAGGAATTGGTCCTTTGCTCCAAATCCCGTGTAGAGACTAAAATGTGAAAATTTTCTGCCTATTTTACACTATTATATTATTTATTTAAACTTCTCGCACACAAGGTACGAAGGCAGACTTAATACCTTGAGGCGACGATAACCAACTTTTAATAATTTTATACTGACGATCACGTCTAAACTAGTAGTGTTAATGATTTGAAAAAAATATATGTTAAAATATATGTTAAGTTAAATTGGAACATTTTCTCAATAACTTAATATGTGAATACCACTCAAGGTTAGTGGCATATATCTGAGTCTGAAGCATTCTGTACCAGTCAACCAAGGGTAGTGAAGAGATAAGATGGCAGGTGTTCTGATTGAGAAGACATAATATTAATAAAAAAAACGTAATTATATTAATCTCTATAACTTTCGAACCGAATTTGCTCCCAGTGATTCCTTTCAATAACAGTAAAACTCAAACAGGCCAGAAAAATTATTTCTCAACCCGCTTAGCTCAAGTCGTAAACAACCGTATGTTGCAATCCCATTTACATATTGCGACAGAGGAGTTTATGGCGACGATAAGATATCCCGTATCAATTCAGGACAGCAGACTATCAAACGCTAGCGACAAAATAATAATTATCTTTGTTCCTAACTTAAACGAAAAAGAAAATTATTGCAAGACAATTTTATTTAAAAAACATGATATTTAACTTGTATGTTATTATGGGATAATACGCTCCAAGGACAAAATTGTATATGACAATAATGCACAATTACCCAGTAACTGGGTTGTGGAAGACAGATAGGCAGTCGCTCTATGTAAAATACTGATACCTATTCAGCTGAATCTGGTTAGACTGGAACCTGACCCCAACATAGGGCTACGCAGATAATAATAAATAACGTACAATTAGTGCATATTAGAATGAATATTAATAAAGAGTAAAAAAAAACAAAAAATACTTACATTTCCAAGTTATTTTTGTAGCAGGTATACACCAAGCATATCAGGATAATAAACGATATCGTCAACGGTAACGCAACTAGTTTGAACCAAACACTCCTCACCACGTTCGTTTGAGCGAGAGTATCGATGTCAGTTGAATTTGTTTCCATTTTTGAAACAAAAAAAAACTTACTTTCAAAATTATAAACTCGACTTTTTTTTTTGGAAAATATTAAATTTGAAAAAAGAAACGGAGTCCTTAGACCGGTAGTGGGACAATACAGTCTGATTCTTATTTATAATTATTAAATTAGATTTTAAAAAAAAATACTTCTTCGCTAAAATAACGTTTAGAAAATATTTTGTTATTTTAGGTTAACATGCAAGGTAAGGTTATTACGGTTGCCATTACTTTACATAACTAACGGCTGTTATCTAGTCATTATCGGCTATTATCTGCGAAAGTTTGATTTGAATATTTTGAACTAACCATTGTTGACGGGTTCACTCGGTTTCTCGTGACATTGCAATTTGTAATATCTAATGCCGTTTTGGGAGGCGTGAATGTCTGGCTGACTATGTCATTTTTAAGACTATCGCCGTCATCAGGATATGGTCTGGACACATGATTAGAGGGAAGGACAAATGGAGCAAAATAGTTACACAGTGGTACCCAAAAAACGGCCAAAGAAAGAGAGGTAGACCACAGAAAAGGTGGGACGATGACATCAGACAGGTCACTGGAACGACATGGGGCAGAGTGCCCAGAGAGAGGCAGGAATGGAGAAGGTTGGAGGAGGCCTTTGCGGACTGGCAATCGGACATACCAAACGTAACTAAACGCCAAATACGAGACTGAAGACTACACTCTATGTTTGTCCGACTGAAAGGCTAATAATAAATAATCTCCGTCATCACAGCATTCGTTAAAATATCACGCCTTATTCCCCTGAACAGTTAGGCAGAGCAGCACCATCTTATCATCTCATCTTATCTTATCTTACTTATTTACTACACCCACATTTCGCCAATCATGTTTAAGTCCCATGTAATAGGGGGCGAGCCTGATATCAACAAGGCACAAATTCAGGCTCTGGACTGAGACAATGACACAAATTCTGTAAAGTGAATTCCCTACACTTTTAGTCGAAATTAGGACATTAAATTAAATTCAGCGTTCATAAAGTCATCATTTTTTTTTAAAACGCTTAGTGCGAATTGGTGGAATAGCAACCAGGAAGGGATGGTAACCTGCAGTGCGTCTAGATGTCCGATAATAGAAGGGGGCCGGTGGAATGAGGTCGTGGAGTTCTTGGGCACACTCACCGAAGTACAATCTGTAGAAGACCGACAAGCAGGCAACTTTGCGGCGATGGTCCAAGCTGTGAAGATTGGCATCCACCAGTCATTATGTAAAGGTTTTGTGTACCTAGTTTAAAATAGTAGTAATGAATAAACAAAGATTTTTAAATTATCATTTACAAGACAAAGACTTATTTCAAATTAATCCGCGGATCGAAGGACCAGTGGAATGTCTTGTAATTCGTAAGAAATAAATAAAAGTTGAGGAAATACAAACACTGGTCCTTTGGTCCGCGGTTGGTATTTAATTTGTTTATGAGACATTAGCTAACATGAAAACCGTGTTACTACTCGTTGTGATAATGTGGGCAAATAGTAGTTATCTCTGTATCACTGTTAACGGGTTTTTGTTAAGTAATAAGGGGGTTTGCCCTTTTGTTTATGTACCTACAACGTATCTACTTGTCCTGGTTTCGATTCTCGGGTCGGGCTAAGTGTTATTAGGTTTTTCCATCTGGAATTTTTCAGTAGCAGCCGGAGTCTGTATTTGTGCCCGGTTGGTGACAATAGGCTCGCCCCCTTTTACATAGGACTTAAACATAACTGGCGAAATGTGGCTGTATCTACATTAATGTATCTACATTAAGTAAATCTCTGCCTAACCCTTAGAGGAATACGGCGTGATGTTATGTACCTATCTACTTATCTTTTTATCCTCCTAAAAACTGTCTTTCTAGGCATTTTATTTCATTTCATTTATTCATTTGGTGAACATAGGGTAAAAAATTATACAGATGTTTAAAATTACATTTTGATACATACTACGTCCCGCCAGAAGGCATACAAAATTGTTTGCGTAATCAAATGTCACATTTTAACAAAATGAAAATGTAAAATAAAATAAGTTCAAGTTTTAACTTGCGAAGATTTGGCTCTGCTGTTTCATTCATTATAAATTGATATTGCCTTTGTTCATCTATCATAGACTTCTTTCGCACTATACATTATTAGAGAAAGTAGGAAATAAAGTTGTAACCTTTGATTATAAATAAACACAAGAACAGTAAAAACGAAAACAAGAACCTCTTCATTTTATATCGCAGATAAAAGCAAACCCGGTCATTGAAGAAACACAACAACAAGGTTTAGATTTAAACAAATCCACTCATTACGCTTCAGATACTACTTGTATCAAAAGGACCGGTTTCGAGAGGGACTTACTCAAATTACTGATAAATAGCCAGCGTGACTCTGTCACATGATTCTGCTTCACTTTTATATCTTAAAGATCATAATCTTCTTCTTCTATAAATAGCGAAAGTAGTCTGTTGGTCCTCTCTTGCACGTCGAATCGCCAGCCGCCCGCGCCGAGGCTGAGTGCGCCGTCGCATTAATAGTAACCCCAGATAATAATCATGATTTAAACTTTGATCCAGCCTGTCCCCAATTTGCTGTTCCCCCCAACGACGCCCTAAGCTGAGGTCCGTACCCCACAGGGGGTGCCCTTAGTGTGCAGTCGTTTAGTTTATAATATTTATTTACGCCCTGGCTGGAGGCTTTAAGCTCATACCTTAAGGCTTTAAGCTCATACCTTAAGGCATCTACAGGAAAGCTCGGTTAAGTAGTCACGGCCTCTCAAGACCAACTACGAGATGCCATACACAAAAAAAAAGTTGGTCCTTCGGTACACGTTATTTTTATAACTTTTCTAAAAGGCATTGTCACCCTATTAAGCAAAAAATCTATAGCTACGGCTGTTTTTACAGCGTTTTTAACGTTTTATACATCGCTACTTATAAAATGTATTATTTTAGGCCATTTATTTCCTTTATTTTATTTCCATTTTTTTTAACGAATGTCATGACCTAGATCTAGATCAACGGAGCCAGCGTCATCTAAGTCAGAGAAATAAACTGGGGTGGAAAACAAAGGGAAAAGTGACAAACGGGTCAACATCAGCGCTGTGCTGTGGATCCCCACAGCACAGCATCATGCTGGGTGGAAGCCTTCTTCTCACAGTCACAACGACGCCGCGACGTGCAGCTGCCGATTTTTTCTGTTCTGTAAATAGATGTATTTTGTTTTATTTTTTCGTTATTATTCCAGTTATGTATCTTTTTGTATGCACGTGTTTCTGTGACAAAAAACTAATTTTCTCTCTTTCCTTCGAAAATCCCGAGCAAATCCAAGGAACTATTAGTTATACAAATACGCTAACGCCTTTCTCCTTCCTTAATGTCAACTTTATCTAAGATCCGAAAATCTCGATGTATTCTAAAATACATATAAAGGTAGTGTATGTACTCCATTTTCTTTTATCTTGACTTCCAATCGTTGTGCCGATCGGTTATTGACGGCTAAGTAGAAGGCCGCCTGATTTATCAATGATCATGAAATGTAACGTCAGATTCCGCGGTAATTGGATAATTATTTTGAAGGATTGCATGTCCAATTGTACTGGAAAATACTTTTTGTTTCTGCTGCATTTTGCAACAGCTAAATTTTCTAGCACCGTTTAAACTGATTTAGGCTGCAACGATGTACACAAGCTCTTTGCACAGCGAATTTAGAGCCCTCATCCCCGATGATTGTCTAAAATACTTTAACAAAGGCTTTCCAAAAACATAAAATAGAAGACATAACTACATGAATAAACTCTTTAAAAAAAAAGAGTGTGCGGTCATGACGAACGACAACTGTGCTGCTGGGCAGTTTGTTGCGCCACTTCTTCTTCCCAGCTAAAGCACTAGGAAGTGGTGAAAGGCGGGCGTTTTTGGGGACTGTCTCATGTAATTTTGACGTTCGAAAGGTGATGATTCTCAGCCTAGTTTGAATAAATTACTTTCGATTTTGTTTGATTAGACACAATAGAAGTGAATACGCACGACTGGACCCCATTAGACTCTATTCAGCGTCACCGACCAACTGGAGCCAAGTATAGGTACCCGATTCAGCGTCACTGACCCGAGTGTGACGGTTCAGTTTCGTCCACTGTTCAAAAAGAGCGCCTAAACAAGTTTTCCCTTCAAAAATCTATACCTAATGTATTTTGTAGTATTACAATAACTGCAAGATCACGAGAAACTGTTTGCATTGCATAAGTATCTATCAGTCAGTCACGACCTGATGGATTTGCATTAGAATGTATGTAGGTATAGGTAACTTAAGTTACTTTCATATTGAAGAAACTTGGGACCATTTCTACGCACACAAACCCATGTTTAAAGGCTTCTATATACCGGGGCGACTTGTCGCGCGACAAGTCGCGCCGGTATGTAGAAGGCTTAAAGCTAGTATGTTACATTAGCGGTATCATTTGAAATGCTAGTCTCGATCTCGAACCGCGGAACTAAGAGATGACCTTTATATATTATATTATGTATGTATAGCTTTTTCCCGCGGCTTCGCCCGCGTAGATGTCGTAAAATATCCCACGGGAACGTAGTACCAGGATTAAAATGAGTAAATGTTATGTGCCTTTCCAGGTTACAGTACTTTTGACGAATTTGAACAAAAAACGGTTATTGTGACTTAATTATAATAGTTAGAGGCTTCTACATACCGGGGCGACTTATCGCGCGACGCGACGCGACACAAAGGCACCGTTCGTTCCGCGACACGCGGGGCCTTTGTGCCGCGTCGCGTCGCGCGACAAGTCGCGCCGGTATGTAGAAGCCTTATATAGCCTAGAGGACGTTTTTGTGTATTACAAATGAGTATTACTAACAAGTAGTACTAAGTATCATCAATAGTTTATGCAGCGCACGCCAAATAATGACTTTTATAAGCAAGCTTTTGATACCTTGGATTATATTATTGTAAATTTCGTACGGATCTCTATATTTTAAGAAAATAAAATACAGCCCATGTTACTTGCTGATAATGTAGCTTTCTATAGGTGAAATAATTTTTAAAGTCAATTAAGTAGTTTTTGAGTTAATCCATTACAAAAAAACAAACAAAAAATCTAATCTTTTCTCTTTATAATGTTATTATAGATTCTAAGTATAGCTAGAACATAAGTATCAACACACAATGGTATGTCAAGTGCCTAGATAATGACAACTACAAATTGGATAGATAAATAGGATGCTGATAAATATCTTACATCTAAGGTCGTGATGGCCCAGTGGCTAAGGCCTCGCCTCTCATACACGAGGTTGTGGGTTCAAATCCTGGCAAGTACCAATGTGACCTTTTCAATTCATATGTTAGTACTTTCTAAGTATATCTTGGACATTACTGACATCGGTGAAGGAAAATATCGTAAGGAAACCTGGACTTGGAGTTAACATAAGTGTGAAATCGCCAACCCGCCCTGAGCAAGCGTGGTGATCAATGCGTGGTCTTCTTTATACGAGAAGAGGAATTTGACGAGAAGAGGAATTTGCCCTACAGGGAGATATTAGATAATAAGCTGTTATCCTAATCCTAACTTTAGTATTATACCTAAATGCGATTATGATAGTTTTTATCCCGGCAGTCCGTTCCCGTGGGATAATATCCGACCTGCACGCAGGCAATAGCTAGTACTTATCTAAAGAGGTCGTTACTGTAATAAGACCCGTTTGTTCTGTGAGGTACCTACGTACTGTGTGGACAAGGACAAAAGTGAACGTAGAGTCTAACTTAAATTAAATTCTAACATTAATATTACTGTAGAGGTTTGGCTTGGGTGGCTTTGGCAACAAAAGAATTGTCATGGGGTCGGTCAGTCAAAAAGAGGAAGATATTCGCCCATCCAAAGCGTAGTAGGTTTCTACGGAGAAAATTTGGTAAGAGACTCCACGGACACTCTCTTATATTTTTAGATCTGTGTTAATATTATTTTTAGGGTTCTGTAGTCAACAAGGAACCCTTATAGTTTCGCCATGTCTGTCTGTCTGTCGGGTTTAGCTCACAGACTCTTAGTACATACTAGAAATGGTTGTACGTTGTTTTCTAGAAAATAGTTTCATAGAATTTCGTTTCACATAAAAAATTTCTCATATTATCATTTCATAGAATAATCAATACGCAGAATACTTACTTTGAAGAAATTTAAATCAATGATTTTTGTTACAAATAAAATTTTATGTTTTAATATTCATTGCATAGAACAACAAATCAAATATTTGTAGAATTGTCTGATTGTAGTGTAGTGTTGACTGCTTATCAGACCTCCACAATTACTGGGTAACACGATACCCCTTGGTAAGACTGCTTGTCAGACTTTTGGACTTATGACGACCCGTAACGACTGTCAAAGATCCATGAATGACAGCCGGGACCAACGGCTTAACGTGCTTTCCTAGGCACGGAGGAGTCTATCAGTTAGTTACCCATCCACGGACCAACCCGGGCAAGTGTAGCTTAACCTGATGGATCGACCCGTGGCTGTTATTACGTAAAACTCTCCTACTTACACTGTGACTAAGCGTACTATTTTTACCTAACGTGTCCGTTTCAAAATCTTGTTTTTCATTCGTCAAGGTAAAAGTTGTTATCTTGGATCAAAAGACCAGCCCATCAAACTATTATCTCAGATATATTGACATCTCTGCTGCACTTGACAATTTTACGCTTTGCAGTTTTGGCCTATATTTAAATCCTCTGTGCGTCGAATCTCTCATCCATCTTGAGGTTATTCTTCATTTGACATTTGTTTTTCGGCTGCAGGTTATGTTGCATGTCTAGTTTACTTCAGATTCACACCCTACATGGATGCATGTCTAGTTTAATTCAGATTCACAGCCTTATTTGTCCTCCTAACTACATTATAAATGTGAAAGTAAATTTGTTTGTTTGTAACGCTTTCACGCTAAAACGGCGCAGGGCGGAAGGGATTTGTATGGAATTTGGCACATGGATAGAACAAGATCTGGGATATGACATAAGATATTTTGTATCCGGGTAGTTCATTCCTGTGGGATAACTTCTGACATGAACGCGGGCGAAGCTGCGGGCAAAAGCTAGCTCGTCTATTATATATAAGTCAACACTTTTTTTTTTACTTATTCTATTGTGTAACTTTTCTTTAATTTAGCTTATAAACGAGTTGGTGTTCTTATACTGTAAGCTTATTTTGTATTTTAAATAAATAAATAAATCATCATAATTTCAACTGAAAGACGCTACTGCTGGACTTAGGCCTCCCCCAAGCGTCGCCACGTCGCGCGTCGATGGGTTCTGTGCGTCTCGCAGCCAGCGGATTTCTGCGGCCTTCACATGGTCATCGGTCCACCTTGTGAGAGTTTTCAATATAGAGCTCCAAAATACTGGCATTGGCATACAAGTTTTAAGTGCTTATACCTGTATTTTCAAAGCTTAGTAAAAAAGCGATTCTTACATACATAAACTCACACCTTCCCATTTGAACCCAAAACCTCTTGCATGAGGGGCAAGACCTTAACCAACGACCGACACGAACTTAGATGTAAGATCTTTATCAGCATCCTATTTGTCTATCTAATTTGTAGGCTAATTGGTAGGTTATCGGCACTTGACATATCATTGTGTGGCGACACGTTCTAGCTACACTTATACTTACATATACTCACGTCTTCTTCCCACGGGGGTAGGCAGAAACTACCGAACGCCACCTGCTATGATCCTTAAATACTCCTTGTAAATACATTTAGTTAGTCGCCTTTCATTCATCCTGTCAACATGACCAAACCATCTAAAGTAAATAAATCAGCCAGTGTTGGCCCACTCCAGCGAAAAGGCCTCCCTTTCCTGTTTCCACTCAACAAGATCCTTTTTTTTTTTTGTTTTTGTTCACGGGGTGGAAAATCCTCATGGATGTCCTCCGCCCTGGGGCGGGCGGAGGACATCCATGAGGATTTCCAGATCAGGGTCTGTCAGACTCTTACTGACTAAAAACCACCCCAGTGTTCCTCTCCCACACTTGCACCGGGGATCTTGGGATCTATTATTACTTCCGCAATCCCCGGCTAGTGCCGGCCCGCCTCTGCGGGCCACCTCAAGTCTGGGGGGGGTGAGGTGTTTGACCCCCCCCCCGCGACGTCTGAAATGGCGCGCGTGGAACACTATGCGCCGCCACCTCGGGTCCAGTGTGATAGGGGGCGGCGGACGTCCCCAAGTCCGCCGTCCCTGGACCCAACTCAACAAGACCCTGCGCCGACATGGACCAATTCCGCCTATAGGCGTCAAGTTCATCCCGCGCCATCTACGCCTGGGTCTGCCGCGATGCCGTTGAACGTTTTCAGGGACCCATGTTGCCGACAAACCATATAAGCATACTCTTTTAAATTTTCACAAAAAGCGATTCTTAATGACTTCTTAAACAAACTAAGATTAATTTTCATCGTCTATCACTACACCACTCGACGAGATCTTCACTAAGGACCAAAGTAAGACTTCGATAAAAAATCGAGTATTTTATCTTTATTGATCTCGGTGATATAAAAATAGTTCAGTATCATTTCTCAACTGCATGTTAAAGTCACGAGACACTTATGACTAATAGCTATCTTGTATTCATAGGTACGTGCGTAAATCATCTGAAATCTGTAAACTGGATAATAATAACTTCGAGAGGCGCGGGAGGTTGCTATTTGCGGCAACTAAAAATATCTTAAGTGTTTTTGAAAATAGGTTCTGGCTTTTTTTTGCATATGGGGAAATTATACTATCAAAATATATCCAGAACCATAATATACAGCGTGCATCAGAAATATGTCGTCAGGTCCCACATTTGGGGGTTTAGGTTGAAGTTTTGTATGGGACAGCAGATTATTTTATCACTATTACGATGTTGGTCCCATGGAGAAAGGTGTTCAGTTTGATGGTCTGTGCCACACTCAACTCAAACTCAAAGCATTTATTTCAATTAAACCATTTACAGGCACTTTTGAATTGTCAAGAAGTCGGTCAGTTACAAATATGTAGCTAGTTCCCATTCCAAATAGTAGGTTCCTACACCCTTAAATATGACGCTACAGCCCATTCTCTAGTAAGTCCCTTAGTCGCGTTTTACGACACCCACGGGAAGAAATAGGATTCTGGGATGCTACTGAGAAATTCCAGATAGAAAAACCTAATAACAGGACGTCATGCTCAGCAGTAGAGCTTGCGACTACTAGAGTTACGAGGTAGAGCGAGCTCTATGATCTTTTTTTTATATTTAGTCCCCAACAGGGAAGCTCTTGGCCTTAATCGCACCTGATGGTAAGTGATAATAAGGCCGAAGGTGAAAGCGGGCTTCACCCGGAATCCTCAACCACAGAGGAACCTGGCTATTTTAGCTCGAACTGCCGAAACACAACAAATGCTGTTAACATTGTTGTATTGTTATGGCAATATAAATATGATAATGATAATATCCCCGTATAATCTGTTGTCCATAATGACACTATGATCTTAAAGGCTTCTACATACCAGCGCGACTTGTCGCGCGACGCGACACGGCACAAAGGCCCCGCGTGTTGCGGGACGAGCGGTGCCTTTGTGTCGCGTCGCGTCGCGCGACAAGTCGCCCCGGTATGTAGAAGCCTTAACGTTGATGTAAATAGCTATTGTTTATTATAACATAACATTATCAATGCTAGACCTATAATGTTTTATGTGTGAAGGTAACCATAAATTCTCGATATCCTTATTATGGCACCAGCAAGTATAATCTTGGAGGTAGTTTGAAGGGATCATTATAGTAAGGAACTATTTTGAGCCATTTCAACTAAATGACTATGAAGCTATATCATCATCATCATTTCAGCCGAAAGACGTCCACTGCTGGACATAGGCCTCCCCCAAAGGGGGCGTTTGCCATACTCGCCACGCTTGGCATGCGGGTTGCGAACGCAGTATGGTGTTAAAATGCATAGAGAACGCTGCTGCCCATTCTCTAGTAAGTCCCTTAGTCGCCTTTTACGACACCCACGGAAAGAAATAGGGGAGTGCTATTCTCCGGCACCGCACAATCATCACTGTATCATACAGAAGCTATAATATCATTTATCCATATTAATATTAGCAACGCGAAAGTAACTCTGTCTGTCTGTTACCCTTTAACGCCTTAACGGCTGAACGGATTTCGATGAAATTGGTAGACCATGGCCTGAGTAAGGATTTAAGATACTTTTTATCCCGGTTGTACGTGTCAGTGGCATTATTTCCGACCTCCACGCGGGTGAACCAGCGCGTAAAAGCTAGTAACTACATATTTTTTGCTTCAGTAAAATTCATCTGAAAGAGATGACGAGATGACCTGAACGCGTGCCGTGAGGGTTGAAGAGTTCCTGGAAGGACTTGGGGGAGGCATTTGCCCAGCAGTGGCACGACATAGGCCAGAAACAAAAAAAAAACTCATTATAATACTCGTCTTTAAGATTGTCTCTCTAGAATAGCCTCCTATCCTCAGCGGTCATTTATAAATATGCTAAAGACATAGACATCTTGTAGACAAAGCCTATTTTAACGCCCATGAAGCCAAAAATCTCAAGTTTGTTATCCTATCGGTCAACTTGACCGACGATGGACATGGAATATTAAGATAAGCACAAATGCTTCACATTATTGCTATTATTGAATATATTCTAGACTTGCTAATCTCCTACTATTGTTCTGTTATCAGACATTGCCCTACTATACATGTGGGGTAGGACAATATCATTTATGCGTGTGTTATCTTTGCCTGTTCTTAAAACTTTGCGTATGAAAACGCTTGCATAGATAGCATCATAGCAGCATTATGGCCATCTAGGTGGTCTGGACCCATGTTAGATTTAATCTAAACTTGAGTTAAGTGACTGGTCTTTCGGTCCACGTTTCGTTATACTGCAGTTTGATTTTGCTTATATTCTTTTATATATTCCTTTAAATATTGGACTGAAACTTAACCTACTTGAACATTACTTTCCTTTTACTACTGTCAAATACCTATTGTAATAATAACACCAACCTATTATTGTCCCACTGCTGGGGAAAGTCCTCTTCTCATAGAAGGCACGAGCATTGTTCACCACGCTTGCTCACGTTGGGTGGCGATTTCAAACTTATATTACCCATTCATAGGTGCAGGTTTCCTCACGATGTTTATCCTTAAATGTCTTCTATCATAGAAGATATATTCAAAATCAAAATAAAGTAGTTTATTGAAACTATTCTGAGAATCAGCACTATTAAAACGTCAAAATTACATAAGACAGTCCCCTAAAAACGCCCGCCCTTCACCACTTTCGCTGGGAAGAAGATGTGGCGCAACAAACGCCCCAGCAGCACAGCAGAAAATAATTTACATTCTAGTACGAGTATACCATAGTATGTAAAATAATTTACATTACGCAACACAAAACATCAAATTAAATTATTTGCCATAATTACGTTAGCTAGCACACGCCACTAAACAAACAAAAAAAAATCTTCAAAAACCAAAAATAAAAGAATAAATAAAAACAAAAAATTAAAACGTAAACAGAACGTAGGTACCTAAATAAAAGCCTGGGAGCGTAATGGGCGTGCAAGCTTACATAAAGCTATAACTATAACAAATATAACTATAACTCGAAGTCACGAATGATAAACTAGCACCCTCGAAGTCAAATGAATGCCGTTAGTCCCTCAATTGAAACCTGAACGAACAGGTTTATATGATATCAAAGGTGTGTCGGGATACAATTTAAGATTCTCGACTAACTCGCAAAACCAGTTCGAATATCAACGAGATATATTTAGACTTTTTTCTATATTAAGCTGACATTGAATCTACATATAATGAAAAACACGTTTGAGTTTGTTTGAGGAAATAATATAATTTACAAGTTTTACTTAGTTTGTTTTAGTTTTACTGATAACAATGTTTGAATACTTAATTATTGAAGAGGTTCTGGTCAGCGACCGTAAAAGATTTCAAACTTATTCCATAGAATACAGTGTGTAAAAAAACCTATCACAATGCATCAAAGCATCAAACTAAATAACATAGAGCAACATAATTGCTGGGAAATGTCTTGTATTTATGGTGTGAAAAATTGCTGTTTACTTGATCGCGCAACGGAACGCTTGCAAAATATTGTGCGTATACATAAATAAAAAAACTTTATACTTTTTTACTTTACTTTATATGGGACGATATCCGTGGGTGTATGCAACAGTTCAGGAGTTGTAGGAGTTATTATAACATTTAAAACTTGGTTTGTACCGATTTAATTAACTATAAATAAATCGTCGGTTTCGTGGTCGTAAGCGCTGAGTGTGGGGTCCTGGATTCGATTCCCAGGTCGGGAAAAGTGTTGTTGGGTTTTTCCATTAGGATTTCTCAGTAACAGCCCAGAGTTTGGAAGTTGGCGGTGTGACACCCTCGTGCCTCGGAAAGCACAATTAGCCGTTGGTCCTGGCCTGAACTCTCTCGGGCCGTGACGGAAGAGGGAGTACCTACACCAGTCTGCGAATACACTTGTTCACTATAATATCTTCAGCATCCATGGCTATTCTTCTTTTTATTTTAAAAGAGTAACCGTGGAACCTATGTTTTACAAATAAATAATTCTGATTCTGATTCTGGAGTTTGTTGCCGGCTCTTCTCCAGATGAAACGACTAATTGGAACCGTGCACCTAGCTTCTTACGTTTCATAACTGCCCAAGTAGGTTTATGTGAAATAAAATATTTTGATTTTGAGTCTCCTTTGAGATTGGCTGCCATGGTTGAAATTCGGTCTATTGCTAACCAAACTTAGTGATTTATTAAAGAAAATATGTAGTTACCTATTCCCCGCGACTGTGTGACGGGGCCCAATGCAACTACGTGATAATAAAAGTTAAATTATTCCTACCTTTCTTGGCTAATTCGATGATAAAGCGAGGTTGTTGACATTATAGCCTCATAGAAACTAGAATGCATGCTTTACAATAAATACTTTAGGTAAATATTGTTTATTTATTTACTTAGTTTGTTTTTCATGGTTTGGTCATGTCTAACAAAAGGTATTTACAAGGCAGATGTGAGTGGAAACGCCGGGAGGCGACGTACTAGAAGGACATAATTATAGTGACTCTATTGGTGATGTTCTTTAGAAAGGTCAGGTGCGTAGTGTAGGCACTCCGACCTGCGCGTATGACCTACTCCGAACATAAATCCGAAGTAACGCCCGAATGTTCAGCCGCTGCTTGACTACGGCTAACTATGGCTGACTACGGTTAAAGAAAAAAAAAACGACAGTAACAAAGACAGGGATAAGCCAAAGTCAAAATGTGACTTTAAGTCGGGTAAGGATTCAAAGTGAAAAAAGGAAACTATGGAACTTATAAAACGGCCGAATATTTGACCGATACTTGGGAGTTATAGACCCCCAGATGTATAATCGTAAACGAGGCAAATGGAGTATTAGCAGGTGGTGTTCTGTAGAAGTATTAGCAGGTGGCGTTCTGTAGAAGTATTAGCAGGTGGCGTTCTGTAGAAGTATTAGCAGGTGGCGTTCTGTAGAAGTATTAGCAGGTGGCGTTCTGTAGAAGTATTAGCAGGTGGCGTTCTGTAGAAGTATTAGCAGGTGGCGTTCTGTAGAAGTATTAGCAGGTGGCGTTCTGTAGAAGTATTAGCAGGTGGCGTTCTGTAGAAGTATTAGCAGGTGGCGTTCTGTAGAAGGCGTGAGTTGTAGTAGTGTAGATGTATGTTTCATAATTGACGATGTTTGTTTCTTTGTTTATCAATAACGTAACTTTGCTTTTGTTTTAAATCCAAAGTCACCTGTATGATCTCAGATAATGGTTCACTAACCTACTTTTACTAATCTATACATTAGTATATTACCTACTTCCATTGTTTTAATTATTTGCATTAATTTTATGTCGCAAAGGCCTTTGCGACATAAAATAATGCGATGAACAAATGATGCACTCGTGCTTGCGTGCGTGTTTTATAAAACTGTGCCTATAACTTTAGTTTACTTGTGTATCAGTAAAAAAAAAAAAAAAAAAACAAATAAGCTACTCTGATTACAGCTTCATAGTAAAAAAATTGATAAGACGATACGACGAAATGGTTACTAAAGTTCTTACATTGGTCTCGGGGTTCTGGTTGGTGCTTATTTGGTTGGTTGGTTGGTATGTCTTACTGACAGACAACTATGCGTTGTTTGTCAGTAAGACATGACGCATAACCGGCTGATTCTCCAAGCATGAAATGTTTGCACAAGAGTTCCTTACCTATACAATGAGTAAACTGAATTAATGCACATTATGAAAGTGGTTTGTTCAGAATCGTTTATTAAAAAATTTCTGACAATTTTACTATACCTAGGTAACATTTTATCCTAAAAAATAATGAAAACAACGTAAATAAAATTACAGTCACACTTCCGCGGTACAGTTAAAACAAACCAAAAAGGTCGAAGCACCTACTCGTAGTACGCTAGACACACGTGTCGGACTGAGTGCGTATGTATGTAGATCTGTAATTTGACCCCAATTTTCTCCCACAATGAATAAGTGAATGAACAAATAAGCAATGTTTGATACATAATAGTAAAAATTTAGTATTATTTAATATGATGTATATTCTAATTTGAGTATTTAGTGGTATGCGTTCATTCCGGGACGTTGTATAACGAAAGTAGCACTAAGGACTTTTGAAAATTCTGTACCTAAAGGGGTTAAAATAGGTGATGAAAGTTCGTATGAAAGTTCATCATTTTGCCGATGAGAAATCCCGCAAATACAAATACAAATACAAATATTTTTATTTGTTGAACATAGGTAGGTTAGGTACAGATGTTGTAATTTTTAAAGAACGCTATGTCTAGCCGTCATTGGCGTACAAATATTATCTTAGTACTAACATGCTGATTATAACAAATTATCAAACGATTATCACACATTATTAAATAATTCAAATTCAAATTATCGATACAATAAAAACATTCCAATATAGTATAATAATAATTAATTCTAGTAAGAATTGTCAAATCAATCAATAATAAATCATACTAATAAAAAAATAAAAAATATAATTATAATGTGTCAGTTAAGTATTCGTTCACCGTATAATATGTTTTGTCATAAAATATTTTCTGTAAAGCCTTTTTAAAATCGTTTATGTTGCCTATGTCTTTAATTCGTGTAGGGATCTTATTATAGATTCTAGGTGCCATTCCTAAAAAACTTTTTGTGTATAGAGCAGTACTATGTGGCTTAGCGCATATCTCTCTGTTGCGTCGTTTAGATTTCAATGTTTCAAATAGATGGAAGTTAGATTTGACAAATACTGCTGTCTCAAAAATGTACATACAAGGCAATGTTAAAAGTTTAAATTTTTTGAAATATGTAATACAGCTTTCAGTTGGTTTAAGTTTAAACACAGCACGGACACATTTTTTTTGGGCCTTAAACGCAATTTCTTTGTCAGTGGAATTTCCCCAATATATTATTCCAAAACGTAATGTAGATGTGACATACGCCTTGTAAGAAATTAGAGCAACGGACTCATTTACTATTTTTGCTAGATTGTAGAGCGCATATGAGTACTGGTTTAGCTTCTTACAAACAGTTTCTATGTGACATTTCCAGTTTAAATGAATATCCAAGTGAAGTCCCAGAAATCTAGCACTGCTTGTTTCAGCTATTATTTGATCTGCATAAGCTATGTTTAAGTTAAGTTTTTTTGTTCTTTGATAAAATGTCATAAGCTTTGCCTTATCTATGTTTATTTTCAATTTATTTAGAAGTAACCAATTTATTATGCAAAGGATGGACTTGTTTATGTCATCTTCATAAGTTTCTATATTTTTACATGGAACAATAAGTGTACTGTCATCGGCAAACAAAACAGTTTGATGCTCAGTGCATTTTGGCAAATCGTTAACATAAATGAGAAAGAACAAGGGCCCAAGGACAGTTCCTTGGGGTACACCACATGCTGTAACTCTAATTGGTGACATATAAGTAACTTCCATCTTTGATTTAGAACAAATTCTATTTAAAACAGTGGCTTGCTTACGACCAGTGAGATATGTTTTGATTAGATTTAATATGTTTCCCCTGACGCCGTATCGTTCTAGCTTACCTAGTAATATTTCGTGATTTACATGATCGAATGCTTTCGACATGTCCATAAGTACTGCTGCAATTGGATTTTTTTTGTCAACATTACTAACAATTTCTGCAAATAATTCATGGACAGCTTTATTAATGTTTCGGTTTTTCCGAAAGCCATATTGTTCTTTAGCCAGCATACTGTTTACTTCAAAGAATGAGTTTATAGATCTATAAATCACTTTTTCAAAAATCTTTGACATTACCGGTATCAAAGCTATTGGACGGTAATTTGAAATAGCAGCTTTATCGCCTTTCTTATGCAGAGGTTTAATTATGGTAATTTTTAGCAAATTAGGAAAGTGGCCATGTTCTATGCATAGATTAATAATATGACTCAAAACAGGTGCAATTATATGCGACACAGATTTTAAAATGTTAGTAGTTATTCCATCATAACCCACGCTATTTGTGTTCTTTAATGAATTTATAATATTAAATATTTCCAACGAATTTGTAGGTGTCATAAATAAAGTTTTGGGATAATGATTTACGCTAGATATAGCATTACTAGTATTATAGTCAGTTTCAGGATGAATTGAGTCTATAAAGTAATCATTGAATGCCGTAGCCATTTCTTTAGGGTCAGTTATTAGTTTATCACCATTCAGTATTTTTTTTACGGATTCAGAGGGTAAGTTTGATTTACATCTATTAATTATTTTCCACGTAGCTTTAGTTTTATTCTCAGCACTAGGGCACGTGGCCACGCAGGGCACGTGGATTGTAGGTTTAAAGAATACTTATGCAATTACTTGCGAAATAACTATAAAAGCTAAAGAAAATCCAGTGCACACATTTTGATAACCTACATAGTTTTTCTAAATCAAATCAGTGAGCGCAATAATTTATTTAGGCAAAAGTTAAACTTTGCACTTTTAAAAAACATATCTAAGACTCAAACAAGTTTGCGGGACAGATTGATGATAAGGATGATGCCAGTACAGGCACCGATAGAAAAGAGAAAGGCTAAGATAAATGTTATGATATTACTGCAATGCATACATTAAATGAATTGACAGCAGCTAGACGCAGTACTTTCTTAAGAGGAGACGAGACTTGAAATATTCTTCGTACGGTTTTGATTTAAGATGACGATCAGACTCTACGAATGATTCTCACAACTCTCAATGCCATTTTATAAAAGTTCACACATCTGTTTGGAATTCATTCATAATTTTTGACACCTGCAATATTTATGATTTTTATTTATGATTTTTTTTTTTTTTTTTTTTTGTCTGTCATACAAAAGATATCGTAATTTTTGTAATAGTCTTCTCAAAAAGGTTAAAATCAACTACGATAAAACTGCACTGGATAAGGCTGGAACAAATAGTAAAAAGATCTGGAAATATATTAAACATGTAACTTTTTCCTCAAAACAAAATGAGTCATCTTCAAGTTTATTACGAGCGCACTCGTCACAGCTGACGTCTGCTAACATAGCAAATAATTTCTTTGTTAATGTTGGTAAGTGTCTGGCGGAAAAAAATAACCGGGATCAATCTCCTTATTTAATGAACTTTTCTACCACGGGTAACTCCACTCTATCATCTTTTGCCTTACTAGATACTGATGAGACAGAAGTAGAAAATATAATCATGTCATTGAGAGATGAATGCGCAGTTGGTTGGGATGAAATATCAAATAAAATTATTAAACATTTCAGAAATATTTTAGTACCTCCACTGACTTACATTTTTCGTATGTGTTTATCCTTGGGCATTTTCCCTGAGTGTCTCAAAAAAGCAGTTATCATCCCTGTTCATAAATCAGGCAGTAAAGAACAAGTAACAAATTATAGACCTATTTCTCTATTGCCTTGTATGTCCAAAATATTGGAAAAAATTATAAATAAAAGGTTGTTCAAATACCTAGAGGACAAATCAATTTTATCGGATCGACAGTTTGGTTTTAGACCTAAAATTTCAACTGCCGATGCCGTACATCATCTAACTGATTTTCTAGCACAAAAACTTGACAAGGGTAACCATACAGTAGGTATTTTCCTGGACCTTGCCAAAGCTTTTGACACAGTATGTATCCCTACTCTATTGCGCAAGCTTGAGACAGTAGGTATAAGAGGTATTCAGCTCAAACTTTTCAAAAGTTACCTAGAAGACCGTACTCAATGCGTTAAGATTGGCAATGTCCTCAGCGCAGACCAAAAAAACACGTCTTTTGGTGTTCCCCAAGGAAGTGTATTAGGACCCACTATGTTTTTGATATACATAAACGACCTTTGTAATCTTAAACTACAGCACGGTACAGTAATATCTTACGCTGATGACACTGCTCTTCTTTTTGCGGCTGAATCGGAGCATGAAGTTCACAAGCTTGCGCAAAACGGCTTCAATATTGTAAATAAATGGCTTCAACATAACACATTAACCCTAAATACGGATAAAACAAACTATATAAAGTTTTCCATGCGCAAACCAACTTCCGATTACTCCTCGACGCTATATGCTCATTGTTGCACAGTCCCCGCAGAATGCCCGTTAAAGTGTCCTAATATTAATAAGACTAACCAAATAAAATACCTAGGTGTTATATTAGACGAGACCCTTACTTTCAAACAACATATAGAAGTCTTAAATAATAGAGTTCGTAAGCTCATATTTGTATTTAAGCAGCTGCGACATATTGCGGATCCAAAAATAATTAAGCAAGTTTACTTTGCTCTATGTCAGTCAATTTTGTCATACTGCATTACCTCATGGGGTGGAGCAGGTAAAACTTTATTAATACAAGTCGAAAGAGCTCAAAGAGCGATTCTCAAGGTGTCTACGTGCCGCCCTTTCCTTTTTCCCACTAACCAGCTCTATAAAAATTGTGAAGTACTAACAGTCAGGCAGTTATTCATAATGAGCATTGTACTAAAACAACACGCAGCCCTCCGCTTCAGCACTGAACTTATTAAAAAGAGACGGAAAGATATAGTTTGTCCCACAAAAAGCACAAAACATGCTTTTACAGCCAAATTTTTTGTTTTTCTGGGACCACTACTCTATAACAGACTTAATGCAAAAGCAAAAATTTATTCCCAAAATTTTGTAAATTGCAAGAAAACTCTGAAGGAAACATTACAAAATTTGTCCTATGAAGATACAGAGAAGTTATTAGTTGTACTTAAATAAATATTAATTGCACTTTTTATTATGATTAGTTAGCTTAAATTAATATACTAAGTTTTTAGCAGGTAAGATTTTTATACTGTTTACACCTCTTTTACATACCTATTAGTTGACTAATTTACCTTTTGTATATGATGTGATTACTGTGATTATTTAGATATAATGTTTTACCTTTTCTCGCCTGAAACACAGGATGTCCTAGTTCAGGCATGTAACACTTGTGAACTATTACATAGAATTACGAAAAATGTTTTTACTGTACTACATTATTTTTTTGAATAAACTTATTATTATTATTATGAAACCTCGGACGCTGTTTTAAACCTATAATCAAGATAAAAACGACATTAAGATGATAAAATACAAAATGCAGCCTTATCTGTTAGACAGACTGCACCGGAAAATGTTTGTAAAGATGAGATCTACAGATCAGATTATGATAAGAATACTTATTATGTTGTCGATCGCTGTAGATATCAGTAGCGAAGCTATAATTTTTGTTAGAGGTAAGCCGAAGAAAAAGTTGTTCAGTTCTCATAAACTCTAGATAACGTCAAAATTAATTAACTCAAACTGTTAGTACTTCCTTTATTTTTGCAGCTATGGTATGGTATTAGTTGTTCAGTGAAAAAACATTGGCAGTTTTTGGAATATCTTTAATCTTATATGATGTTTTAAACTGGTATTAAATGTTTGTAATGCGATGTGATACACACAGGTGTAAGAAGACCCCTGCCAGGGTTGTGAGTTTGTCCGAAAGTGATATAGTGGCACTGGCCCACAGGCAGCTGAAGGAACACGGACGTTTTTAGTCAGTAGGAGTCTGACACGCCCTCCTGCCCCGCCTAGAGCGGGAGAAGTTATTTGATAATTTCCAAACCAAAAAAAAAAAAAAGTTGTAAGAAGACTGGTGGTTCCGAAGGGAAGCCAATAGAAATCGGGTTGTATGGAGGCTGCGCCTCTGGTAGATGTACATTCTAAATACAATAAAGGGCCTTCCAGGGGTCCTCACTCCCTTAGAGTCGACCCGAATAATAAAAGGCGTAAAAACGTCGATGTAGAGTCAGACAGAAAAGTGTCGATTTAACAGAAAGTGTAAAATTTAAATAATGTTTAGATAGATAAATCAATAATTAAACAAGTGAGTACTTATCCTTTTTAGGGTTCCGTACCAAAGTGGTAAAAAGGAACCCTTATGGTGAGACTAAGTCTGTCTGTCTGTCTGTCACACCTGGATATCTCAAGAACTGCTAATGAAACTTGAAATTTAGAATAGTTTTTGGTGACGTTTGCCCAACTATTTTGCAAGCAAGAAAGAAACTAAAAAAATATACCTTTTTTGCAAAAGGGACTGAAAGGGGGTCTTAAAAATTTGAAGTGGGGCATGTGGGGGGTATCATATGAAAGAACGTGGTTTGCACATTCTCAAACATTTTTTTTTTAAGCAGCATAGTCTCCGACTTGTGATGAAAAATGTAAAAAAAATACCCGCCCGCCTTATGAAGTTTGAAGAGATAAAAATCTGAAATTATTCTATATGATAGAAACCTAAGTAAAGATTACAGGAAAAATAAAACAATGTCTCTAAATAGCACAGTTTTTCAGAAATCATCAACATCATAAATATTCGTACGGAACCCTCGGTGCGCGAGTCCGACTCGCTCTTGACCGGTTTTTTAATACAGTATACGCTTTGTACTTTGTAGTACAAATCACAGATTATTGTTAATATAATTACAGTCTTTTATGTAGTGGCACACTAGACGTAGAGGCTATCTATAGAAAGCTAAATTTTTGAATCGAAATCCCTTATTATCAGGATAAATTATTTATGTTAACAAAATATTAAATATTCTATGTATAATATATTAATATCACTTTGCCTGACTATACAAATGGCACTGAATTGGTAGTAAAACATCTGGTATTATTCTTCGGGTTGAGTCTAAGCGGGTCGAGTGGGCGCGGACCCCTTCAGGGGGCGATTGATACATAAGTATGTAGGGTAGAAACTGTTCAGTGTCTACTGAACAGTTGCCCCTTCTACTAAACATGCTGAATAACAAAGGCCCTTGCACGAACTCGCAATGCAAACGTAGCGTAATTCAAACATTTTTTTAATGATTAATATATGCCCTATAGAATTAGTATCAATCATAGATATATGAATAAAGTTTTTAAACTAAGAAATATGCGAAACAAGTTCCCAATATGTAGAAGTTTAATATTTTAGATTTTAAAACCATTCCTGGTTTACGCTACGCTTACTCCGCGCGTTCCTGCTAAGCCCACTGGGCTTTTCTGTTATACCTTTTGTCGATACGAAAGAAAAATAATCCTATAATCACCACAAATATAGGAAAAACACTATACGAGTGGTTGGGAGGTAGTCATTGCCGACGTAGACACAAATACTCGTAGAATAGTAAATAAAAGATTAGTTTTAGAATCTTCCTGTGTCCTCAATGCCGAATATTTGGCGGGTCTTTACGTTTTTAGCGTTGTGTAATTAGCTGAGTCGTGAGTAAATATTAACGTTCTCTTAATTCTTATCTTCGTGGTTATGATGACGTTATTTATATGAGGTTCTTTGGCTATTATGTAAAGAGTTTTAACGTAAGTAATAGCTTTGGTGTTTTTCTCCGCATTTGGATCAGTGTTAAAGTACGTCATTCATACTTTTGGTTGACGCTAAAACTCACTTCAGACGTTATTTTGGCGGTATTATCTTCCTGACCCATACAAGAATAGCTCATGATTATGGTAATAGCATTAGCCAGACAGCAAATATTATTTATTTGATTACATGCGTGCTTACGTAAGCCTGAACATTAACTAAAATAGATAATTGGCTAGAAACGGGGTGGCTACCGAATATATGAGAACTATGGAAGAAAGAGACCTGTTGCGCTGACCGCAAATAAATTGATAAGGGATGATAATGAGCTACTTACTTTGACTAGAGCGTAGCTGTTAAGACGCAGATATATGCCAGTGACCTTGAGTGGTTAGCTTGCGTGTTCTGCATTGAGCTCACGCAACGCGTCCTACGTTCAGCCAGTAATAGGACTCGCCTATCAAGGAGCGCTGTCCCCAATTTGATGCATTATTAATTTTTTATACACAAAACAAAAGGTATTTTAATAAAACACGTATACTAAAAGATCAATAATTCAATTATCTTTAAGTTGGTGAAGGTTTCAGAAATATACGCTTTGGTAGATTTAGCGCCATTCTCAGCTTTTTATCCGCGTTAGACATATCTTTACAAATTAATTTCACTACGTAATATAAATATAATCTAAAATATTCACATATGAAGTTATTGAGAAAATGCTCTAATTTAAATTTATTTTTTTCAAATCATTAACACTACTCTGATCTTCATGATCTTCAGTATAAAATCATTAAAAGTTGGTTATCGTCGCCTTAAATCGAAGCGAAGAAGGGATTAAAGTACCTAATTAAGTGCCTTTAAAGTAAATTAAAGTAACTAAGTTATATAAGGTTTTATACTGAAGCCGTAGACCTAACTCAAACCAACCAACATAACACCACGCCAGTTATCCCCTAAAGATTAGGCAGAGCCGAGGTGTACCTACCTGCAGTACACTCATAATTCGCCAATTATGTTTAAGTCTCATGTAATAGGGGATGAGCTTATTGAAATCGACCGGGTACAAATCCAGTCTCTGGGCTGCTACTAAGAAATCATTTTCAAGCTACAAATCACAAAATACAAAAGATCTCTCATAATTTCAACAACATGCATGGTTGCGCAGTCCTTGCCTCACGCAGTGCTCACTTATCTTACAATTTGCGCAAACGTCTCACGATCTGCAGCAAATATTGTTCGAACTGACGCGTGACGTCAACTGTTTAGCTAGTAAATGAAATACGTACTTAGTGCATTAGAACTAGAAGTACTCGTAGTCGTGACGACACGACTGTTTGCGAGAATAAGTAGAGACGTTGCTAGATTGTGCGGGTCGCAGGACCAATTTTTGTAGGAGTGTTGAGTGACACCAGGACCATAAAATTAACACAATAGAATGTTACATGAATATAGAGTAAATGTCAAGAGTTCATGTCTTTTTATTGTAATGATGATAACAACAATAGTAAATAACGTTTTAATAGATGTTCGGAGAACAGTCATGAATGATACAATTATTCATTACTATAAGTACCTACCTAGTACTATGAATGATATACTATATGAATACTGATGAGAGTGAAGTGCAGCACTATTTATAAAACCACTTAAGGCGCTGACAAGAGGCAAATGATAAAAGTAGGCTTGTCTTAAACAAAAAAACCGGCCAAGTACGTGTCGGACCACGCACAATGAAGGGTTCCGTAGTTAGGATGAATTCATCCCAAAAAGAAACTTAACATTGTAGTTGAAAAACATGCTCTCCCATACATCTATATACGTTACGGTCAATTCTTCAACTGCAAATTTAAGTTGGTCGACGATCACTCGTTAACTTGTAAACCCGACTTAGCTGTGATAGTTTTCCTTTTAATTTCGTTATATAAACTACTGCCATGATTTTTTTCACATATCCAAAACCAACCATTTAGCGGGCAAGGGGGGGAGACACTTGACTCTAACAAAAAATAGCACTTTAAAGCTTAATATTACGCAAACCGATCTCAGAATTGAAAAATGTTTCTCACAGACCCACAATATTTTTGAACGGCCTATCCAACGATACCCCACACCTATTAGACGAGAAAAAAAAATATCATCCCCGTTTTACGTGCAAGGGAGGTACCCTAAAAAAAAATGTTTTTAATGGTTTTATTTTACTACTTTTTTGGCGTGATTAATATGTACACCCATGCCAAATTACAGCTTTCTAGGACTTAGCGTCTCTGAGCTACGCCGTGGACAGACGGACGGACGGACAGACAGACAGACAGACGGACATGGCGAAACTATAAGGGATCCTTGTTTACTACGGAACCCTAAAAATTGCCAAATCTATATAGTTTGTGGTAGCGGAAAAAATATATGTTATTCTTGAACATACTTCTCAGAACTTGGTTGTTACCAAAATACGTTTAGAAAAAAAAAACGCGATAAAAATTAACGGTAAACTAACCCTTTACTTTGAGTTTCAATCCAAAATATCTGTATTAAATATTCAAACTCAAACTCAAACTCAAAGCATTTATTTCAATTAAACCATTGACAGGCACTTTTGAATTGTCAAGAAGTCAGTCAGTTACAAATATGAAGCTAGTTGCCCATTCCAAATAGTAGGTTCCTATGGAGAAGAACGGGCAAGAAACTCCACGGACACTCTTTTAAATTAAAATATTGGTACAAAATATTGGTTACATCATTCATATTGAAGTTAAACATGTGAGAACGATGCAATACGTCAAAAGCGTCCGTGATAAAAAGATATCAATTCAAAACTAAAATAATTAAAAATAAGCCGTGGCAGCTAAGAGATGACCAGTCCCAACTGACAGCGCCCGTTCACGAACATGACGCATGGATCAGCACCATTCAGCTCAACCATTTTGAAGGGAGCTAAATGATCCAACACACACGCCACCATCAGCGAGACATCTGAGTGAGCATGACATACTCTCAGCCGCCAGGGCACATTTAAGTCAATGAAAGACATAATTACCCGGTAAATGGTAGCTCTATTGTACACAGTACTCACACCTGTGATATGCAATTATATAATACAAAGGAGATTCGAGTTTATACAATGAAAAGATAGTCTTCCAATCTTCATCAGCTCCAACAGTATTTTCAAATGTTAATAAATTAGTTGTGGTTGTGGAGCTGGACCAGCATTGAGCCAAGCATTTCTATCAGCGGTGTAATCCCCCAACCTATATATAATATGCCTGCTTGCATAGTGTGCGTTTTATACAATATTTGAATTTCGTCTCATTCAGTTGAAGTATGACGGGAGGGATTTTATTATAACATTTTAAACAGTACCCCATGAAAGATGAGTCTACTTTTGCCAGTCTGAAACCTGGTTGAGCTAAAAGATCCCTACTTCTAGTACTATAATTATGTCTTTCGCCTCTTTTACTAAAAAGATGTAAATTTTTTCTTACGTACATGATGTTTTCATAGATATATTGACAAGGCACCGTCATGATGTTAATATCCTTAAACAGTTCCCTAAGAGAATCGCGCCTGCGGAGATTATATATGGCTCTGATGGCTTTTTTCTGCAGAATAAAAATAGACTCGATGTCTGCAGCCCGTCCCCAAAGTAAAATACCGTAAGACATGATACTATGAAAGTAACTAAAATAGACTAGCCTCGCGGTATCTACATCAGTAAATTGACGGATTTTTCTGACAGCATATGCTGCTGAACTTAGCCGTCCTGTAAGAGATGTTAAATGAGGACCCCATTGAAGCCTAGAGTCGAGCGTGATCCCCAGGAAAACAGTTTTATCGACGAATTCTAGTTTCTCTTGATTCAATACTATCTCATAATCACTACTTTTTACATTTGGTAAAGAAAATCGTATGCACTTCGTTTTTTTTCCATTTAATACTAAATTATTGGCAGTGAACCAATTTTGGACCTGCAGTAAGGCGTTATTTACGTCGTCAAAATTTGTAGCACGTCTATCTACCTTAAAAATCAAAGAAGTATCGTCAGCAAATAACACCATTTGTGGTTGATTATTTAATAAATGGAGTAGATCATTAATATACACTAAAAAGAGGAAAGGACCCAATATCGAGCCTTGATTAACTTACGGTTGGCATTTAATTAATAACAAGAACGTCATAATTGTATGCAGAACTTGGTTGTTTTTTATTTTCGATTACTCAACTCATTTTTGAGTAATTATATAATTGCTTCATATTTTGCTATAAATTACAAGCGTTGTGTCATCGCGCTTCTCTTTCTTTTGTATGCAGTCTGACAGTGACAGCGGTTTACCTGTTGTCAGCGTCTTATGTATTTAATTAAGGCAGAAAACTTACTTGGTTGGTCCTTCCGATCTTCATACTCGTACGTGTTATAGTTACAAAGAACCAACATTTAAATAAAGAAGTCGTAATAATAAATAAAACTAGTACTGTCGACCGTACCAAATCTAATGTGGGATAAGAATGTTAGTTTCTGTTTGTCATGCCCAAATTCAAACGGAATTTTGTTACATTATGCAAATATCGTGGACAGCTTTGTAAGAATCTCACAGAGGACAGAAAGAGACTTCTCTATGTCCTCCGTGGTGACAAAATGTTAGTAATTAGACAGGAGAGTAAAAAAACCTGTAGATATTTGTTTACACCTATGTAGGTAATAGTCTTAAAGTGCATGCATCGTTTTTGATATATCAAGGTCTTTTATGAAACTGAACATACAACATAACATCAAGCCTGTTATTTCCGAAGGGTTAGGCAGAGATGTACCTATGTAGCTATTAGTCTTTAAGTGCATGCATCGTTTTTGATATATCAAGGTCTTTTATGAAACTAAACATACAACATAACATTATGCCTGTTATTTCCGAAAGGTTAGGCAGAAATGTACCTAATAGTACTCCAACATTTTTTAGCAGTTATGTTTAAGTCCCATGTAATAGGGGACGAGCCTATTGCCATCAACCGGGCACAAATCCTAACTCTGGGCTGCTACTGAGAAATTCTAAATGAATAATCCCGACCCGGGATTCGATTCGCTCCATGTAAAATACTGGTGTTCAGCTTCATCCGGTTAGGTTGGAAGCTAACCCCAACATCGTTGGGAAAACACAGTCAGATTGTAGATTGCTTGTATTGATAGATCTCAAATTTCCATTGTTCGTGCCTGGCCCTCTTTTTCATGGAACTCAATATTGCCTTCGTCGAACTATCTATACCTACTTAGTATTGGTAGGTACAGTTTAACCTACATTTTGTCACGATTTGTAAGTAATTGTAAGGTAACACAATATCTAGGTGATGGTTGCACGACCTGACCACAGAGCCGCAAACTTACCCGCTGTCGGATTGGCTTTTTAGGGTTCTGTAGTCAACAAAGAACCCACCACTATAGTTCCACCATGTCCGTCCGTCTGTCTGTCTGTCCCTGGCTTAGGTCAGAGACCCTTAGTACTTACTAGAAAGGTGTAATTTGGCATGGGTAATACATAATTTAATTACGCCGACAAAGTGGTAAAATAAAATCTTGATAAAAAAAAGTGTGTGGCCTCCCTCGTGTGTAAAATGGGGACGATATTTTTTTTCTTGTCTATCTATCCCATATTGTGGGATATCGTTAAATATGCCGTTCAAAAATATTGCAGGGTTGTGGAAACCCTTTTTCGATCCATACAACAAAACTTAACGCTTTAGCACCGCCAGCTAAATGGTTGTTTTTGGATATGTAAAAAAAATTAAGGTAGTAGTTTAAATAACAAAATTAAAAGGAAACTACTCGTATCACAGCTTTACAAGTTAACGAGTAATAGTCGACCAACTTACATTTGCAGTTGAGAATTAACCGTGAAGTATATCGATGTATGGGAAAACATGTTTTTCAACTAAGTACTATGTTTTATTTATTTTATTAAAACTTTATGCACAAGTAAAAAATATACTGTACAAAGGCGGACTTAATGCCAGTCAACCTTAGGGTGATGCAGAGACAAAACATGGTAGGTGCAACATAGGGGATAGATAGCAACAATATTAAGTTGATTTTTGGGATAAATTCATTCCAACTACGGAACCCTTCATTGTGCGTGGTCCAACACGCAACTACCCGGTTAAAAAAAAAAAATTAATGCATGGAATCCTTGGATAAGTAAGTTAGGCACATGGATTTTATTTTATAGATTCAAGTTTTATATGTGAACAGACAGCTGTGCTGCTGGGGAGTTTGTTGCGCCACTTCTTCTTTCCAGCTAAAGCACTAGGAAGTGGTGAAGGGTGGGCGTTTTTGGGGGACTGTCTTATGTAATTTTTGTCGTTCGAAAAGTGTTGATTCTCACCCTAGTTTGAATAAATGACTTTTGATTTTGATTTTGGTGCAAAGTATTTTAACCAAATTGACACTTTTATTTTAATTTGTTACCTTCTGTGTCAATATGACCTTATCAGTCAGTCAACATGGTTGAAATTAGGGAAAACTGTCAGGAGTAGTTTGACCGTTTGGGCCAAATTACCTGTTCCATGACTATTTTTAATGATATTAAATAGCTTCATATATTTGGTGATGCGAACTTTTTAATAAACCGACTTAAATGCCACATAACACGTGATGATTTTTTTTTTCATATTTTTTCATAATAAAAATATGTAGTTAAAATTAAAAACCTAATAAATGCGAAAGAAACGAGACATTTTATTAAATAATACGAATGTTATAAAATTTACATAACGGTCACATGTTTGGGAGTTGTCAGGACAGGATTTTATTTAGATATTTAAAAAATGAAAATTCAAATTAAGAACTCAAAAGCATGTAAGTTCTAGACGCATATTAAAAATATCACAACACACATGACATCACTATTTTAGAATTGGAAATTGATATTAGAATGAGTCTCATAAAAGTATATTTCTAAAGATTAGATTTGAACAGGCTCAAATCAAATGAGATTTATTCAAACTGGCCAGCTCAGCATTTTGCAAACGTCAAAATTACATAAGACAGTCCCCCAAAACGCCCGCCCTTCACGACTTTCTAGTGCTTTAGCTGGGAAGAAGTGGCGCATCAAACTCCCAAGCAGCACAGCTGTCTGTTCGATTTATTCTGTCTTTTTGCGATGCATTTTGCTAACATCAATAGATCGTCTTTATAATTGACCATAGATGATCTTTTCTTTACCAACCTTGCCTACAGTTCTGTTCACAAAATCTGTTCATGTAAAAAGGACCAAAAAAGAATGAACTCTTTCTTTTGAACTCTTTCAAAAAACAAACCATGTAAAATGCATAGAAATGCATTTTACCAATAATTTCCGTTGCATAGGTACATTATAGCAAGTATTACAGTTAACCTAAAATAATATGGAGCAGTGACAGTGACCTCCCGGCAACTCATGCATGCTGGAACCCATACAAATGTACTAAGTACTTAGACTACTGAGTATGGAGGCCTCGCCTGTCAGCTCACGAGGGGACGGTAGGCCGCACGCCAGGAACAACAAAACCATTATACGATGGCCTCTTATTGTATTGAACCTCCGTACTAAGCCAGGCCAGCTCAAGGTCAAAGTGTTACTACTGACTTGCAGCCGGCTGTAAACAATAGGAATGAGACTGGAATATCAAGTAACACTCTCGATATCTCTAAGGCTTCTGTAGGCCCAGCACGAACGCGCGAAGTAAAAGTACCTTTGTAACGTAAATTCAAACGATTTTTGAAAATACACAACATTGATTTAGATTTTTTGTTTTTTTTGCATAAAGACTTCATTCACAAGAATTAGGTGGATGCTTTTATTATGGTGTGTCGAGATGTCAAAATGGATTGGATGGAATGGATGGATTAGTGGAATGGATTGGGATGTCAAATCCATTTCACAATCATGAACAACTTTTACTATGGGACCAACGTTGAAATCGCGAAAAAAAAATCAGCTGTTCCCTACATTTAAGTTCGCTGAACTCGTCAAAATGTAGGGAACAGCTGATATTTTTTTCGCGATTTCAACTTTGGTCCCATAGTAAAAGTTGTTCATAATGATGAATACAATGACCCCTTAAGAGGTTAAGTATAAACAAAAACTAATGTTGTATGTGACATTTTGTTGTGTTTGATGAAGCTGAATGAAAAATAAAACCGGCCAAGTGCGAGTCGGCCTCGCCCACGAAGGGTTCCGTACCATTATCTATAAAAATGGCAAAACAATCACGTTTGTTGTATGGGAGCCCCCTTAAATATTTATTTTATTCTGTTTTTAGTTTTACATTTTATTTGTTGCAATAGCGGCAACAGAAATACATCATCTGTGAAAATTTCAACTGTTTAGCTATCACGGTCCATGAGATACAGCCTGGTGACAGACAGACGGCGGAGCCATAGTAATAGGGTTTCCGTTTTACCCTTTGGGTACGGAACCCTAAAAAAGAAAACGGAGTAGAAATATTGTCGTTTAAAATTATAATTTTAACTGGTCCTTATGAGATATTAAATTTGCTTTATATCGCTGGGTTGTAGAGGTCAGATAGACAGTCACTCCATGGAAAATACTGGTATTAGCATCCGGTTAGACTGGAAGCCGACCCTAACATAGTTGGGAAAAGGCGGGCAGAATTGTTTGCTTTACATTTTACTAATAATTTTATAGAATTTTGTTAAAGGTTCTATTACTATTCTACCTTTTACATCTAAAATGGTAAGAATATGGTCACATTTGAGTCGCGTACCAACAAACATTGCATCTACAAGTAACGATGTACATTACCGTGTTTCAATGACTAGTCAACATTTTGAATAGGAACTTTTTGTGCGTCTGAACTCATCAAACATTGGCTTGTGGCAATAATTCGGTTTTGAATGTCACGAACTACTAAACAGTGTCCTCTAAAATAGCCAAGGTCAATGTTTGTTCGATTTTGAGTTCGAAAAACCTATAATTTAGAATACATTCTTTGTATGGTGTACCACGTAAAATAACTTAACATCAGAATCAAAATATTTTAATTCACATGCCTACATGGGCACTTATTATCGCGGGCCTCGAACGCTCACTTGCGCCTTTCTTTACACTTTAAGGCCGTCAAAATAAGGTTTATTATTCAGTAACACAAATCAAAACTGAGTTCTACTTTAGTTATCATCTCACAACACTATACAGGTTCAATTTAAATAACCTAGCAAAACTTCACAGACGTGATGGGTGTATCCCTCTATATTTTACCCTATATATTTTAATGCACATCATTTTGTACACTATTTCAAGCTAACAAATATTTTAACTTAATTAATGAGCTGGGTTGGATCGAGATGGCTCTGGAAAAAGATGCCTGAATGAATTTGGGGGAGTTCCAGTGGGCATCCATGGTCTTTACCAAATGGTGCTTTCCGAGAGCAAAATAATGCACGAGTTAGACAAAATCCAGTGGTTGCTATTTTAATTGTATAATTTGTTATTTTTCTGACATTGATTTTACATTCCATGATTACCTAAACTCACAAACTGACTTGTTATTTTAAAAATCAATCCTATTTTTTTTTGTCAATTTTGACGTTCAAAAGTGCCTCCTATGTGCCTATTTGAAAATAATTTGACTTTGACTTTGTTACTATAAGTTTCCCTCGATTTCCATGGGATCCCCTCATCAGATTCTGAGTTGGTGACAATGGGACCACCTCGAGAGTATACCCTTTTAAAAAAGAATAGAATAGAAGAATTTTCAAAATCGGTCCACAGTTCACGGAGAAATCAGTGAACTAACATAAAAAAAAACATACAGACGAACATTTATATCCTTCTCCTTGTTGGAAGTCGGTTAAAAATTACTAATGTATGAGAATGTCGTCATCCTTGGGAAGGTACACCTACCTTAAAGGCGCGCTGCTCTGCCCACGAGAGACCTACGCAAATGTATTAGGAACAGTAGAATAACCTATTTGGTATACAGGCAGGGAACTTGCAAATCTATACAACATGTCCCAGAATTACCGCACAACCTCTTAAGGGGTTATACTCATCATTTTGAACAACTTTTACTATAGGACCAAACCTGAAATCGCGAAAAAAAATCAGCTGTTCCCTACATTTGACGAGTCACTTACTCGTCAAAATGTAGGGGACAGCTGATTTTTTTTTCATGACATGTTGTAGATACATAATTATTATAAATTAAAGTTGCTTGTCGTGTCTGTCTGTGACCGCATCGTTCTTCTATATTAAGCAACGAATACGGTTTTCACTATAATTTAAAGAATTTATTCCGGAAGGTGTATAATATATGTATATTATAATTATAAGATAAGATAAGATAATATATTTATTTGCATAAACATGTGTACACATACAATAGTAGAGATATGCTTATGCATGCAGATATGCTTATGCATGCAGATATGCTTATGCATGCAGGATTACAAAGAAACAAATAAGTTCAGACATGTTTGCCAATTATGAAGGCGTACAAATGTAATAGTTAAGATTATTAATAATTGATTTCAAGTCAATATCAATAAATTAAAGTGAATTCAGCATAAAAATGTCAACAGTAAATAAAAAATAATTCACAAAAACATAAAAAATCTATGTAAAAAAAATTGAAAAATGCTTCAGTCAGATTTTGCTATAATATATATAATTTGTATAATATATTAATAGATATTATCCTTATTTATTAAAAGACATCTTGAAGATTTGAAAATCGTATGAAGCAGCGGGGTAATTGCGTGACACACACAAACTGACAATAACTTGATCGCAACGGGTTTCAGTTTGACAGTTCACCCACGTTCATTGGGTTATTTACGTTGTTGAGCACATGAATTTTTCTATCTTATGAAGTATTAGCAATATCCTTCAAAACCCTCGGTTTAGGATTGAAAGTGTGTTACGCAGTTAGGATGCTGGTACTAGTACATTTATAAATAACTAGTGCTTAACCCCTGATTCGACATAAATATTAATGCGAAAAAATAAAATTTAATTCGGACCTTGATCCATATAATTTTAGGTATACATAGTACTTAAAAGCTTTGTTAGTAACAAATGTAACTCGAATTTTTATTTAATTCATAAACATGTTGCACTCATCTGACGCACCGGGTACAGGCACATGTGCCATCGTGAAAGTTCCCGGTCGACCAGTTTTCAACCTTATTACTATGGGCATAAGGGCGAAAAGTGGTCGACCGGGAACGTTCGCGGTGGTACATGCACCCAATGCGCCATAATGGTGCAACACGGCTTATCACTGATGACCTTCAGGATGTCATTGACGCTCCCACGCACAAACATTCCTGATGCACTGCAGTAAAGTGGAAGCCGCAGCGACATTCTGAAGTCATTACTATATTGAACTCGCTAATTGATACCACCTAAATCTTGTGGATTAAATGCTCTAGAAATTATGGTAAAAACCATATGGCCAAATCCTTTCAGCAGTTTAGAAGATCTAAGCGGTCACACTAACAGACACGAAAACCGACTTTGTTTTTAACTGACTTCCAAACAGGAGGAGGTTATAAAATATAATGACGTAAAGGTTACATAGTGCTCCTGATGTTACTGTTACAACTTTGGAGTATTTAGATGGACAAAAAGAATAACATACGTTTTATTAAACGTAAAAATAAAATAATTTTAAGGTAAATAAATGTGTGCGCGTGTGTGAATGTCCGTGTTGGTGTGTGTGTTTGTGTGTGTGTCTGTGTTTGCTTGTCCATGTTGTTTATGGACTATATGTTCGTCTGTATTATTCCATGAATATCGAGGGAAATCCTCAAATATAGGCACGCCTATATTGATTTTGGTATTTTGTATAGTATAACTCGTGCATTTGCACTCGAGAAGCACGGTTACAGGTACAGTTACGGGTAGTCAGAAGCCCAAAAGTCTGACAATCTGTCTTACCAATGGGTATCGTGTTACCCAGTAACTGGGTTGTGGAGGTCAGATAGGCAGGCGCTTCATGTAAAATACTGGTATTCAGCTGCATCCGGTTAGACTCCAACATAGTTGGGAAATGGTTAAGCAGATTAATTAATGGAAATATAGAGGTATGAGGAACAGGTTCACCCATCCTCTATAGAAAAGGGAGGATCCTCCGACCAGACGGATGTTGCGTCTGGTGGGCGACTGCCCGACGGTTCATGTCACGATGCAGGATTTGTGTGACGTTAGGTCTTTAATGCGTAGTTTGCATGTGGCGTTGTAGATGAGATGATGCTACAGATGATACTATATATATTTTTTAATAATAATAATTGTTATTTATATGTATAGAAACGAATCGCAAGCACTACTGGCAACATTACGTGATCTAACCACACTTCTGGCGCGCTTCTACAGAGTCGTGATGTTTTGACCCGATGGGCGAGGACGACATTCAGGATTCAGGGTCTGGTCGCATCGGAGTTAAGACGTCGCGGAACTGTACTCGATTCGTTATGCTCAGTTATTGTGGTAATTATAATTTGTAGTGATTGAGTGAATTTGTGATTTCAATAAACGCTGTGTATCGCACCCAGTGTGTTTTCATTGCACGAAACCCATTTTCTACCCACATGATGTCCGAATCTAACGGAGTGAATCCTGACGATCCGACATTATATTACAATACCAAATAGCTTGTTCAACTGTACATACTACACTCTGTGCACCTCGGCTCGGCCACTCCTAGTACAATCACTTGTATTTAACCTAATTGGAAGGCCCGAAAATACATCAATATTAGTTAGTTAACTAAGCTAATTAGTTAGTTAACTAAGCTAATTAGTATCTCTTCCTTTCTAGCTCATAGTTTTCAGGTTTCACTGGTGTGAAATAAGTCTTTATATTTGTGAAACCTTCAGGCGTATTAAAGAGCGCCGACTAAAAAAAGGAGGTCTCATGTCGACAAGTAATATTTTTTTTCAAGTGTTAAGCAAAAGAGCAAAATAGGCAGCTGATTTCTGAATTGAGAATTTGAATTTGAGATCTTCTTGAGTTCTACTTTAGCAGTACTTAAGGTGATTCCTTCAATACAGCGAAATATCATCATCATCATTTCAGCCGAAAGACGTCCACTGCTGGACATAGGCCTCCCCCAAGCACCGCCACTTCGACCGGTTCTGTGCTTCCCGCATCCAGCGGATACCTGCGGCCTTCACAAGGTCATCGGCGAAATGCGAAATATAGCGAAATTATATAGCGAAATTCAAATTTTCTTACGTTTTTGCGAAGACATTCACAAGCTTGAAAGACGGATCATATATCGCCTTATTGGCGATTTTTAGAAAGGTCAGGTGCGTAGTACTTGCAACCGGCGGCGTGCGTGTATGACCAGATGTATGAACGTAGGCGAAGCAAAAGGAGTATGTAAGGGGCGGGACACAGAAAAGACGTAAGACGAGGTCGCGTCGCAGACGTATGTGCCTGTGACCGCGTCTCGTCTGCGCCCTGTCTTTTCTGTGTATTTTGTGTCGCGACGCTTCTATACATTTTGTATGAACATTTATTGAAGGGGCGCTGCGTCTGCGACGCGTCCTGGTCTTACGTCTTTTAGGAGCGTAGCAGGTGGCGTTCTGTACTCTCTGCCTACCCCCATGGGAAGAAGGCGTGAGTTTGCGCGTATGTATCAAAACATTTTCACTGGCGAAGCTGCGGTCACGGCTGATATAATATGTTTGTTTGTAGTACAAGTTTACCTTGCTATAACAAAAATATTTTGTTTGTCTTGTCATCTGTGACGAACTGATGACTTCCAATAGACATGGTAATGGGGTCAGGGCCTGACGAACCTTAGAATAATAATATATTGGTATTTTAAACTGTGAAGAATGTTGGTGAAGGTAACCTCAATAAATTAAAATATTTAAAAACAATAATTATGAATATGGAACATTTTAACTTGTTATCGTCATATCGGTCTGCTACTGAAATTGGTCTGCCTTTTAGACAAGTATAACATAACATCACGCCTGTATTCCCCGAAGGGTTAGGCAGGGGTGTTCTTATAGTACACGCACTTTTCGCCAGGTATGTCTAAGTCCCATGTATTAGGGGGCTAATTCTAGATGGAAAAGCCGAATAACACTTTGACCGATCCAGGAATCGAACCCATCACCTCATCCTGCACTTAAACTCACGCCTTCTTCCCATGGAGGTAGGCAGAAACTACGGAGCCATGGAGGTAGGCAAGGCCACGTCCTACGAGCCTTAAATACTCCTTTTGCTTCGTTTTCGTTAATCTGGTCATACACCTAACCTCGACCTTTCTGAAGAACATCACTAATAAGGTCACTATATGTCCGGGGTCCCGGCGTTTCCATTCACATCTGTCTTGTGAATACCTTAGCAGTATGACATGGACAAAAAATCATAAGAAGCCCCGGAGCCTGGCACAAGATTTTCGTGACTTCTAAAACTCATTACTCAAGCACGATGTAATAATCCATCATCTCCCATAACATCCTTACGTTTTTGATCATTAATCAAGAGTTAACGTTATTATTTAAGTCTATATTTTGTAATGTTTAGATGAATATCTACGAGTGAATAAATAAATAAGAATACGTACGTACCATGGATTCACAAATTAAAACTAAACTTTATCACTCAACGTTCAATCACCCCAAACCACAAGATTTTGTCCAGACGGTCATCGGCACAGATGGACTGACAGGCAGACATGACAATGTAGTAAATCATGTGAAAATTGTTATTGTCCAGTACACAAAGATAGAGTTTGACAAGTTGACATTATATTTTTGATGTAGGTATGTACACTGTACGTTGAAAAATATGTATTAGTCAGACGAAAAATAGTAGATGACGGTATGCGGAACAAAGGACGATCTTTTTAGAAAACACCTAGTTTTATTTTTAAGAAATCAAAATAAAAATAAACATTTATTCAAACTAGGTTGTGAATCAGCACTTTTCGAACGCTAAAATTACATTAGACAGTCCCCCAAAACGCCCGCCCTTCTCCACTTCCTTATTGCTTTAGCCGGGAAGAAGTGGCGCAACAAACTGCCCATACCGTGATAGAAACTGCTGACAAACAGTTTATGCATTCTGAGATGAACAATTGTAATATATTCTACAAATTTATATTTTAGAGAGTAATAAAATTGTGCTAGACGACAGACAGCCTCATAAACATTGCATAAACTCCGTTGGTTTAGGTAGTTACTCGTAAATAAAGGTAAACAAAAAAACCACGTGACGAGAGAGCTGACGTCACCGAATCTTCATTTTTAACCGACTACTCTTCATTTTTAACCGACTTCCAAAAAGGAGGAGGTTATATGTTCGGCTGTTGTTTTTTTATTTAGCAATTTTTATTTCGTTGGCGCTTAGAAAACCTGTCTTTTTGGGCTCTTTATAATACATAGACAGATTACAAAATATTATTATAATTATTACTATAAATGTAACTAAAAAATTGTGCTCAAGCAATTACATCTATTAGGAGTAGTTTAAGAATAAATGATAAAGTTTAACATACTGTAATAGAAGTCGGTTAAAAAGAGGAAACTATCGTAAAAATCAAAATTAATAATTTATTTATAAGTTACAACGTATTTTCGTAACAAAAAAGTGTCATCTACATAACACATAATCAGCCTATAATGTTCCCACTGCTGGGACACAGGCCTCCTGTTTTCGAGAGGGAGTGGGCCGTAATCCACCACGCGGGCCCAGTGCGGGTTGGTAGATGTCACACGTCTTCGATTTTTTGGTTCTAGGACATACCGGTTTCCTCACGATGTTTTGCTTCACCGTTTTGAGAGCAGTGGTGATGAAATAATTTACACAAAGTAAAGCGCCTGCCTGGGTTCGAACCCACGACCTACAAGTGTCATCTATAAAAACCCTTTATAAGATTTGTTTACAGTTATTTATTTACTTAAACCAATGGAGATAAAGGTGAAATGGAGCATTGCGTACGCTATAAAATAATTAAATAACTATTGGTTTATGCTGTTTGTATTATGTATCTAGAGCCACTATTTAACAATAACCTTAGAGTCTTTAGAACAACTTCACTGTTATAATGTTATCAGATTTAATTCTCAATAAATATTTTATTTGTTTTGCTCCTACACTTATACACACACATGCATAAAACACACCTTCCCATGGGGGTAGGCAGAAAGTACAGAATGCCACCTGCTACGATCCTTATAAACTCCTGGTCATACACGAATGCCAGTTACGAGTACTACACACCTGACCTTTCTGAAGAACATCACCAAAAAGGTCGATCACTTTCAATACTTTTATTGCATTCCACATGTAGATATTCTTATGTGGTAAACTTATAATTAGATCATATATGGACCCTGTCGGGCACAGCAAAATAAGTGAGTTAGGACACTTAGGAGAGAGGAAGCATTTGTTATTATACAAACATTACTTAGCAAAACAATAATATTAAAATTAAGATGTATGTATTTTGCAAGATAAACTAATTATTTATTTTATATAAAATATAAACAGGTTAAGAGATGTAGGTACTATTAGTTAATAAAAACAAGTAAAATTTCAAGTTATGACTTGATATGTCTATCACTTAGATACTCGTTTATCCAGTAGTAGCTTTTATTTAGCAAAAATACTCTAAGTTTTTTCAAAAATATATTAATTTTCTCTTCTTTTTTTATTGTTGCGGGTATTTTATTATATAATATTAATAACTTCATGTTCTTCTAGTATACAATGTGCCGCTACAGTGGCGACATTCATTTAACACAGGGGTAGGGCTAGTGGCCAGTAATCATAAAAATTATAATAAGATAAAATAGTTCGTACATTGAAAAATTAAAATTTTCATACAAACTAAATAATATTAATAAAGCTCTCTCTTTCCTTCGATTCGCCTACTCTTTGCACGTTAAGGCTTCTACATACCGGGGCAACTTGTCGCGCGACGCGACGCGACTCAAAGGCACCGCTCGTTCCACGACACGTGGAGCCTTTGTGCCGCGTCGCGTCGCACGACAAGTCGCGCCGGTATGTAGAAGCCTTTATTCGTTTTAATTTCATTGATGCGATTTTATGATCCATGACCCCGGCAAATGACCTCTGCGCTGCCGTTCCGTAGGTACAAGTTGCTCCAAAATGCCATTTTAGAAAATTGTTAATAAATCAATAAATAATAACGTCTAATAAAATTAAAATATCATCATAAATAGAATACGCGAAACCGTATATTTGTGTATTAAATTAATGTCGCCATTAAGGGCTCGTGCAGACTGGCGCGATACGACACTAGTAGCACAATTTCTTTGTCGCTGCCTGTCGCACCTGCGACATCGCACCAGTCTGTACGAGTCTTAAAGCGGCACGCTGTATAACTTATTTGAGATATAGAAACAGTTTATAGGCTCCTACAGACTCGCGCGAAATCCCGGGCGCGACCGGTAGTGACATAGAAATCGTGCTACTAGTGTCACGTCGCACCCACGATATCGCGCCAGTCTGCACGAGCCTTTATACGGCTGCAAAGTTGTTCCAAACTGTTTACTACCGAAAGCAATTAATTTCTATTTATATGCTGGAATGTCTTTACTTCAAGGCATAGATTAGTCTATGTATAGATTGTCCTATAACTTGAATAGTTAATGTTGAATTAGGGTTCCAATAGGAACAGCTGCACGGTTCGATCGAGGGTTAAGCTACGCTATAGCCACATTTCATTCGTTGATAAGTGACTATCCATTACATTTCGAGACCTCTCCGTGCCTCGGAAAGCGCGTTCAGGGCGTTGTTGGGGCTGCCGCGCTGGTGCAGTGCGTCGGGCATGTTTGCGGACGCACACGTTGATGGCTTCCACGCCGTGCTCCGCAAGCGTTGCGCTGCGGCGCTCGGCAGGTTGCGCGCCAGCACCAACAGCATCCTGGCTGTTATTGCGGATAGGCTGGACACGCGTTACGTCCAGCACTGGGTTAATATCCACATTAGGAAATAAGTAATTATAATGTACTAACACTAGTTTCATAAGTTGTACTCTACTAACATTCTATGGATTATGTCTGAATTAAAAAGTTTTTATTTTATTTTTATTTTATTTTATTTATTTATTATAAAGCACGTTAAGCCGTTGGTCCCGGCTCTCATTCGTAGATCTTTGACAGTCGTTAAGGGTCGTCAGAAGCCCAAAAGTCTAACAACCAGTTTTACCAAGGGGTCAAACTCAAACTCAAAGCATTTATTTCAATTAAACCATTCACAGGCACTTTTGAATTGTCAAGAAGTCGGTCAGTTACAAATATGAAGCTAGTTGCCCATTCCAAATAGTAGGTTCCTATGGAGAAGAACGGGCAAGAAACTCCAAGGACACTTTTAAATTAATACAAAATTGATACAAAGTATTGGTTACATCATTCATATTGAAATTATACATGTGAGAACGATGCAAAACGTCAGAAGCGTCCGTGATAAAAAGATTAAAAACAAAAAAAAAACAATTCAAAACTAAAATAATTAAAAATAAGCAGAGTTATCATGCCACCCAGTAACTGGGCTGTGGAGGTCACATTAAACAGTCGCATCATGTAAAATACTGGTATTCAACAACATCCTGTTAGACTGGAAGCCCAACTTTGGGAAACTTTGATTGAGATAATGTTGAATTAACATAATAATATGTAGTCTTGAGTTTAGCAGTTCTCGTCGGTTATCAAATAAAATCATACCGTGATTCACGTCCGTATTTTTATTTCATCAATCAATTTTTTTTCCCTCTATAAAAAAAAAACATTTTTTCGAGCCATATGTAACATTTGTCTGCCTCGTTGTCTAGTGGTTGCAAGAACTACTGCTGAGCATGAGGTCCTGGGTTCGATTGCCGGGTCGGACAAACTGTTAATGGTTTTTTTCACCTGAAAAGTCTGGTTGATGGCAATAGGCCGCCAAATGTGGGTGTGCTATAGGTACTCGTCTGCCTAACCCTTCGGGGAACACAGGCGTGATGTTGTTGTGTGTTCTTTTTAGGGATTAAGAGCCATATGTAACATTATTTCAGTTGTAAAAAGACCACATTTTAATCACCACCTATCAAAAATCAAAATATTTTATTTCACATAAGCCTACATGGGCACTTAAGAAACGTCAGAAGCTAGGTGCACGGTTCCAATTGGTTGTTTCCTATGGAGAACCGCCGGCAAGAAACTCCACGATTGTTAAATCGCACAGAATATCCGACTAACTGCACTACACGTATTCATTAGCACTGAACAGCATAGCAACATGTTATGCCATGTTTTACAACATATTTCTACAATTTCTGTCAGCTATGCAGACGATAGTTTTCAACATTAAGCAATAAAAAATTGAGGCCTCGCCGAGCCACTTAGCTTGTTAACGGAGGCTCTATTCCGTTAATACCAAGGACGGCAGTTATACCATTAAATTATGGAGCTAAATTATACGAAGGGCCTGGTGTTGTCTAAAATAATTGGGAGCTATACAAAGAAAAAATGCCGGAATCTTTTTATGGAAAATTTCACTCACAAACAAATTAATACAAAAAGGCCGCGGGCGTAGCACTCACGAACGGAAACATGGATGAATGAATGAGAAGTTTGTTGCAATTGTACCATTTATAGAATGGAATACTCTCTATAATGTAGGTACATCATATGAATTATAGATGTACCTAAATGTAGAAATTTTACATAGGGTGAAACAATGGGTGGGTTTTTGCTAAAAGCGATCTTTTAAATCTTTTATTAGATATAGCGCTCGATGGTTTCTGCCCCTCAATGGGAAAAGCCTTAAGTACGTTTTAATTGTGCACTTCCTTAATATAAAAAAAACTAGCTGCAACCCGCGACATAAAGTATACCCTATGACACTCGGTAGTACTGTAGCTTAATCAGTGTAACAATTTTCGGAATCGGATCGTTAGTTCCGAACATGACCCCCTACATACAAAACATACAAAACCACAAAATGTACCTCTTTGTACCTCTCTTTTCGCACTCATACACACCTCCTCACGACATATGACAGCGCGTCTATAATTAATGATTAAGTACTTTGTTTTTATTTATATTTTTGATTTATATCACTCATTTCCTACTAAAATGTATAATGTCGAATCTATTCAATAGCTTATACTGAAATTTGTAACTAATGGAAGAGTGGTACTTCCTAACACAAGTATTATATATTTCTTACTTAAATGGAAATTTCCTAAATACCTACTTAATGTAAACATATTTTTAAGATAATAAAATAAATATTTTGTATTTTTTTTAAATAATAATTATCAGTTAATCTAACTAAAACATAGACTGGTCATCCAGAGGTCAAGAGGTCGAACACAATAATTATAATTATGAAGACACCAGTCTACGAAAACGGTCTATAAACGGGTTCTTCGAAAGAGCGGGTTGTAATGAATGCAGTCGATACCTGCCTGTAGCAGTCAGGAATGTGGGTAAAGCAAAAAGAGAGAGGCCAGGCGGTGGGTGGGTGCAGGGTAAGTACTATTGGTTGATCAAAACAATATACGAGCTGTCCAAATGTCATCCAGTTAAATATCTTATTGAGGAACTTAAATTTAATACAATCTAGAGAAGATGAAAAAATTAAATTCAATTTATTTGAAATAATAACGAGAGCAAGGAACGAGACATTAGACCATAAAGAATTATCCTACAAACTCTTTCAACTACGATGAAATGGCTCATTTGCATGCAAAGTATTAAACCTAGCGATCAAGAGTCGGGTCCGTGAGCCCCTGATCTTTATTAAAAATACTAGCTGCGCCCCGCGGTTTCACCCGCGTAAATCTCGATCCCGTAAGAATATCAGGATAATAAGTATCCTATATCCTACTCCAGGTCATGGTCTACCCATGCGCCAAATTTCATCAATACCCGTTAACTAATGTTGGCCTCGTGCAACTCACGAGATAGAGATAGTTATGAACGCAGCTTAATTTTTAGTCCTGTAATACGCACAACTGCATTTTGTAAAATTTCGCTTATAATTGTTTACTTTTAACCGACTTCCAAAAAGGAGGAGGTTATACCTAATATCCTTAATCCGTTGATAACGTAGATTTAGTATTGAGGTTAGTTAACCGGAACGTGAACTAAAACATTTACAATGGTTATCTTCGAACTGTATTTGATAAGAAGTAATTATTAAAATTTGATTGATTTGTGATCTTAAGGTGAACTCCGCGAACTTTATGAAATAAGCAAGAATTTGCAACAAGTGAAGTTGTGCAACTAAAACTTTTATCTTGCTTTCAGATAAAAATGTTCAACTAATAAATTAATTATTCTGCTAATAAATTATTCAAACATTATGTTTACTCTAAACTCGTTAAAAATTATAGAAACACGTTAATTTTGTAAATTAAAATTTAAACTCACCGAAACTTTTGTAAAGGGTCCATGATATCCTTAGGACGATGATTAAAACTAGAATGAACATAGGCAATAGACCTATTAGTCTTTTGTCAGCCACGTAAGATGGAAACTCCTCCCCTTTAGGCTCCGCTTGCTGGTTCTCCATTTTAAATAAAAATTCTTCTTCACTTAATTCACACAAAAACTAACAAAATTTGTTAAAAATATCACTCTTATTTTCTAAAAAAGTATTGTCCAGTCTATTTTATTATTTATTCAATTAAACATACAATTTAAAAATCGAACACATTTTCCACGACCACTTCCAATTATTTTTTAAAAATCCGAACACTGAATACACAAAAAAAAATATCCAACCCAAACGTTTTTCAAAAAAGTGTTTCTTTTTTTGTTAGTTTAATAGAAAATAAAGCGTATTGTAGAATGTTACGCTAGTGCGCACGTTTGCTTCGCGTCGTTCCTACAGTAAACAGAAAAGCCGCCGAGCCCCGCCATCTACTACACACACACTATCTACAGTTCATTGATAAAACAGCCGTGACTTTGCCGCAAGAAACCGCCTATTATTAAACACTAGGTTTATTAAGAGATTATTTTTGAGTTGTTTGCAATATTATTATCTCTAGATCTAATAATAGGCGTCATTATCGATTGGTGCAAGGAGAAATATAATGTTTATAGCTTCTAATGCTGTATTATTAAAAGTTATTATTTGTGTTATCTTATATGTTAATAATAATAAATGATCAGTAAGCCAATTATGTCAGTTGGTACCTGTTATGCCACTTTAAGTTTATGAAATTAGGTCAATGACTCTCATCATATATTTAAAATGGTTTATGGGTTTTACTTATATTATCATTTACAAGTATTTAGTATGTAGGACTGTAGGTACCTGATTTAAACATTCCGTATATTTAGAATAAACGCTCTAAAGAAACAAAGGTACATTTATTTCATTTCAACTGGCACTAAAATTAAATTACATAATCCATTCCATAAACTATCAATATCTTGAATGTTTCCAGTTACTTTCTTCTATACAATAGAATTGCTGCGAGCGATAAGATAAGAAACGTGGAAACGGAATTTCGTGATTGGAAACGTATCTTAATCAGCATTCACGAATGACTAATTTACATAGACAAGCAGCCATATTAAGGCTTCTACATACCAGCGCGACTTGTCGCGCGACGCGACACGGCACAAAGGCTTCGCGTGTTGCGGGACGAGCGGTGCCTTTGTGTCGCGTCGCGTCGCGCGACGCTGGCTGATTTTGGCGGTCCTTTCTCGCTTTTCTCCGTGCTTCGGTAAGCACGTGGCGTCGTTGGTCGTGCGCTTGATCTCTCGCCGGTCGTGTTGGACTGCCGCGCCCGCTGCCGCGCCCGCTGCCGCGCCCGCTGCCGCGCTCCGTCCCATTGACAGTGAGAGTCAAGGAACACAGAGTGCAACTGTGTTTCAGACAACCCGAGGTGCATCGATGATACCCACCGTAGAGGTCTTAAGACTGAGATATATGCCAGTGACCTTGAGTGGTTAGCTTGCGTGTTCTGTACTGAGCTCACGCAACGCGTCGTACGTTCAGCCAGTAATAGGACTCGCCCATCAAGGAGCGCTGTCCCCAATTTGACGCATTATTAATTTATTATAGACAAAACAAAAGATATTTTAATAAAACGCGTATACTAAAAGATCAATAATTAAATTATCTTTAAATTGGTGAAGGTTTCAGAAAAATACGCTTGGTAGATTTTGCGCCATTCTCAGTTTTTTATCCGCGTTAGACATTACTTTACAAATTAATTTCACTATGTAATATAAACATAATCTAAAATATTCACATATTAAATTATTGAGAATATGTTCTAGTTTAACTTTTTTTTTTCAAATCATTAACACTACTCGTTTAGACGTTATCTTCAGTATAAAATCATTAAAATTCGGTTATCGCCGCCTTAAAATACATTGCACGTCTTATAAAGTTATCGCTCTATCATTTATAAATTTCTCTCCATTATTTATTCCGACAATCTCGTTCAAAACTACGGAAAGATGACTATAATGATTGTATTCCGTGTATACGAGAGTAATTTACAATGATTGTACTAAATACAAATAGGTACAAGAATGGTGAGAAAATAAACCGGTTATATCTACGTCATAGTTTGGTATTTCTATCCGGATTAAGTATTAAAAATATTATACAAAACACTTTTTCAAAAAAAACAACCGACTTCCAAAAAAACACTACAAAGTGAAAAATAACTTTAATTTCGGAAGTCGCGGTGTCTTTGGATCTGTATTTTAGTTTTTTGCCACCGACTTCCGAAAATAAAGTTATTTTTTACTTTACTTTTTGTTAGTTTTGTTGTAAGTACCTCTTCCTTTTTTGAAGTCGGTCAAAAAAAAATTATGACTTTTTGGCAATCGAACATAATTTCCAACTCATCTAGCTGTTACAACATAGTCTTGCATATTCAGTGGACGGCAGTGATGCCCTGCCTAGAGTGACCGTGTTACTTCGCAAGCAAACCAGGTTTCTCTAATAGGAAAGCCAAATTTTTCTAACCTCTAGACCGACGATTCCATTAGCCAAAAGCACATTTATATTTCGATATACTTAAAAGATAGAGTGATCTGTTTCAACCTTTTGTCTCTCTTTCTCTTAAATTTTGTTCAACGACGTGGTGGGGTCAGCTTTGCTTATATTTTCTCCCCCCACTTCGCCCAGTTATGCACTTTTTCGTAGAACACCTTGCTTTCTGCGAGATCTTTCTGGACCAAAAGACCAGAAAAAATACTTGCTAAAATATTCATTCCTTAAACAATGTTGTTGTCATCAAATCAAAAACGACAATTGGACACAACAAAGACGCTATCATTTATCTTGGTGTCACATCAAGTAAATGAGGCAAGGAGGTTAGTTAGGCGGTGACGTCACTATAGACAATGATAGCAGAATCGGTGATTATTAAGTCATTTGTCCAAGGTTTGCGGTTCGATGCAGAGGTCACACAAAACTCAGTCTGGGTAATATTTTTTGTGACTGGGTTGTAGTAAGATCTTGTTCTTGCCGCCGCCTATACCCAAGTAATAATATGAATGACCAGAGGCATCGCAGATGCCACTATTACCGATGACACTAACCCTCCTCCAGGAGAGCAGAAGGCTATTAGTAACATTGCCAAAAATAAATACAGACCGCCGTCCTTCCGTCCTCACCGCGCTGCCGAGGCCCGTCACGACGCACGCGTCCATGTCCGCCCCGACCATTGTTCGAGATCGCCGCTGAGCTTTAAATTTCCCTCCACGACGCCCGAAACCGAAGTCCGTACCCCACAGGGGGCACCCCCTTAGCGTGCAGTCCCTTCGTTTATAACTTTATGCCCTGGCTAGAGGCCTTAATTGTAGCTCAGATAAAAAAAATGTCTCATGTGGCTGTAAATCAGACCAGAAACCATACTCTTTAAACCAACAGCACGATGCTTGCGGACGCTGCTTAATGAGATTCCATTCGACTCAAAGAAGAATAGAATTTATTTTATATAGAATGTAATATAATGTAAAAAAATACTGCTGCGTTAGTCTAGAGGTCGCAACTGCTACTGCTGGGCATGAGGTTCTATTCCCAGGTCGGGCAAAGTGCAATTGGGTTTTTCTATCAAGAATTTCTCAGTAGCAGCCCGGAGTCTGCATTTGTGCCCGGTAGATAGCAATAGGCTTGCCCACTATCACACACGTGTTACTTAAACACAACTGGTGAAATGTGGGTGAACTAAAGGTACACCTCTGCCGAACCCTTCCGGGGTTACGTGCGTGATGTTATGTTATTTCGAATTATTATGTATCTACAGTCTGAGTCAACTGGCAGCCACGGCATAAGTTCTGAAATTCTTATTGACCTCATTATGACTGTCAGCTACAGCTGACATGGATTGTGGTGACAGCTTGTGGAAATTGTAACTGTATCCGATAAACTAAGATAAACATGTCACCTTTTCTTGTAGATTATGTGTAGCTTGGCAAACAGTCCGACGACCTGGTGAGGTCACAGAACACCAACATCACGAGATTAGCCGATGCGGACTACCAACCTTTCAGGAAAAATAGTAGTCTTGTGTGCTGTACGCTGGACTTAAATCCCCGAATGAGCCATTTCAGTTCGTACCAACTAACTATGTTCAATTTGTCATCCACTCAATGCAAATTGAATTTTATTCCCGAAAGGGATAGGCAGAGGCCTGTCGGGTAATTGCGAAACACACTTGTTATGCCAATGCAATACTTTGTAACTGACTTCCAAAAAGGAGGAGGTTGTTTATGTTCGTCTGTGTGTTTGTATTTTTTTCTTTTTAGGGATCCGTACCTCAAAAGGAAAAAAGGAACCCTTATAGGATCACTCGTGTGTCTGTCTGTCTGTTTGTCCGTCTGTTACAGCTGATTTGCTCCAAATCTACAGGACCGATTAAGTTGACATTTGGTACACATATAAACTTCTGTGACCCAAACACGGACGTGTTGCGTAAATAAATAAATTTTGAATATGGAGGTCACTTTTGGGGGGAAATTAGAAAATTTAAAAAAAAAAGTTTTGCTGACTGTCCCGTGTGACATATCAAATGAAAGGGTTTGTTTTAAGGATTTTAAACATATTATTTTTATAATTTTAAAATATATACTTTTGAAATTATTTAAGAAAATAGAAAAATTACCATTCGCCCCCCCCCCCCCCCTTATCTCCGAAACTACTGATCCTAAAATATTGATAAAAATACAGAAAATAGTTCTTTACTTATTGATTACAGGAAAACCTATAAGAAGTCTGTGGTCTTAAAATAACATGGTAAATCTATATTATATAAAATTCAAAGTCCTGACTGACTCACTGGCTGACTGATATATCAACGAACAGCCTAAACCGCTGGTCCTAGAGACATGAAATTTGGAGGGTGTGTTCTTTGTAAAGAGTAGGTATCCATTCAGAAAGGGTTTTTTTTTTAATTCCACCCCTAAGAGGGTGAAATAGGGGATGGAAGTTTATATGAAAGTCCGTCAGTTTTGAAGTTAGGATCTTCAAATTTGGTATATAGGCTGATGATTGAAAATTAATTTATATGTGTTTCACCTTTTTTGATAATTCTACCCCCGAATGGGTTAAAAGGGGGGATGATGTTGTGTATGAAAAGTCCTTAACTTTCGAAGTAAAATCACTAAATTTACTATCTAGGCTTATGGTTGGAAGCTAACGCAACGGTGTTGTTCGAATTTCAACCCCTAAGGGGTGAAAAGGTGGATTTTTTTTCTTTTTAATGAAATAGAATAGAAGAGTATTCTAATACTCGTTATTATGTACACCATAAAAGTTACAGATAAAAATGTTTAAATTTTACATAGGGTGACACAATGGGCGGTCTTATCGATAAAAGCTATCTTTTACAGACAACCTTTGAATTTTGTGAGTTAGAAAATGAAAGTTCTGTTTAAGTTAAAATCACAAATATTTCGGCTTATGGTTGGAAACTATGCATCCGCTAAGAAGGGATTTTTCGAAATTCGACCTTTAAGGGGTGAAAAGGGGGGATAAATCTTATTCCTGGAGTAAATAAACCTGAAACTTGGCACGAATACAAAACCTAAGTAAATTATAAAGTGTGTCATTTTTTGTTTTTTTTTTAAACTACCACTTAAAGAGGGATTTGCGGATGTCAAAGTTTGTATGAAAGAGTTTTAACGCGCGGTCCGATTAACTCGAAACTCAGTATTTATACTGTAAACCAAAAATAAAGAATAAAATTTATCAGTTTTTCGAAAATTGACCCTTGACAGGGTGAAAAGGGGTAGTCAATTTTACAAGGGAGGATTCTACTGTGTGGCTTGATTAACTCCAAATTATGACGTGGGCATCAGCAAGAAGGGGTTTTTGGGAGTTCGACCTTTAAAGGGGTGAAAAGGGGGATTTTATTTGTATGAAAAATCTTATTCCTTGAGTTAACAAACCTGAAACTTGGCAAGAATACTAACCTAAGTAAAATATAAAGATTATCATTTTTTGTTTTTTTAAACTACCCCCTAAAGGGGGATTGGGGGATATCAAAGTTTTTATGGAATAATTTTAACGCGCGGTCCGATTAACTTGAAACTCAGTATCTTTACTGAAAACAAAAAATAAAGAATAACTTGTATCAGGTTTTTTTGAAAATCTGCCCCTAATAATGGGGTGAAAAGGGATAGTCAATATATAAGGGAGGATTTTACTGCTTGGCTTGATTAACTTGAAAATTGGTATAAATAACCTATAAATCCAATAATAGAAACGTCAAAACGATGTTTGAACAATTTACCCTTTTGAGTGCGTAAAAAGGGGCTATATAGTTTGTATGAACAGAATCTTATTACTTTTGATATATAAACTTGAAATTTGGCCCGCGTTCTTATTTACATAACTACACGCCTGCAATCCCCAAAGTGTAAGGTAAAGGTGTACCTAAATTTAGTACACCCACATTTCACCTGTTTTGTTTAAGTCCCATGTAATAGGGGCGAGTCTATTGCCATCACCCGGGTATAAATCCAGACTTCGGGCTGCTACTGAGAAATTCCTAATGGAAAATCCAATAACACTTTACCCGACCTGGGAATCAAACCCACCCCTAATGCTCAGCAGTCGCACTTGTGACCACTAGGCTAACGATGCAGTCATTACTTAAATAACAAAGTTTGTCATAATTTTTGCGTTTTTCAAAACTACCCCTCAAAGGGATTTTAGGGAATCAGGGATTTTTTGGGTTTTTGGAGATTTCAGTTTGTATTTAAGAATCTTAACGCGCGGTTCGATTGAAGGCTTCTACATACCAGCGCGACTTGTCGCGCGACGCGACACGGCACAAAGGCCCCGCGCGTCGCGGGACGAGCGGTGCCTTTGTGTCGCGTCGCGTCGCGCGACAAGTCGCCCCGGTATGTAGAAGCCTTAACTCGAACCTCAGTGCTCATACATTTGACAGAAAAAAAAAGAAAATAAATTTAGTTTTCATGAATCGGAAAAAGAGGTAGGTAATTAAGTTTTCGGGAGAATTTTACTGCGTACCTTTAACTCAATCGTTGGTATACATGAATTATTATTTAAGAACGAAAACGTAGAAAAAATAAACAATACAAAATTTCTCTTAAATAGACTTAGACATGAAATGGAGGACACGTTTATTCAAAACGAAGTTAGTATTTATACGCTATCTATATCCTCCGTAAAGTTGTAAATCAAACTGCACTCCTATCTGCTTACCACGCTTACGTTGCAGTTGGTTCCAACTAAGATAACTGTGTGTCAGTTTGTAATTTATCTAAGTTACAATAGCCTAAAAAGTAAAATTAAAAAACATTTACAAAAAAAAAAACTGAATTCCCAAAAAACACTACAAAGTGAAATATAACTTTAATTAGGGAAGTCGGTGGCAAAAAACTAAAATAAAGATCCAAAGACACCGACTTCTGAAATTAAAGTTATTTTTCTTTGTAGTGTTTTTTTGACTGTTAAATTCAACAATATTCATTGCATTTGTCGAGCAGACGAATTATGTATATTTTCAAACATTTGAAGCAAAGGATTTCGGATTTACTCAATACCTTCAGATTGTGATTGAAAATGTGTCAAGGCTTCTACATACCAGCGCGACTTGTCGCGCGACGCGACGCGACTCAAAGGCACCGCTCGTCGCAAAACACGCGGAGCCTTTGTGTCGTGTCGCGTCGCGCGACAAGTCGCGCCGGTATGTAGAAGCCTTTATGCAATTGGGGTGCTGCTCTGTTAAGGCTTCTACATACCAGCGCGACTTGTCGCGCGACGCGACGCGACACGGCACAAAGGCCCCGCGTGTCGCGGGACGAGCGGTGCCTTTGTGTCGCGTCGCGTCGCGCGACAATTCGCCCCGGTATGTAGAAGCCTTTATAAGACCAATGTGATACGGAGGGCATTACATTACTGGGCGCAAACATTTCTTTCCGTGACTCAATTACACTTTCGGTTACCCAGCTGTGGCGCTAGTAACTATACCAACGAACAAATGAGTAATAATCTAATAATAGACATAGGTCAATAACACGTAGCCTTATCTATCTCTACGGAGAGAATCTGACATAGATTGACAAACTGATTTTGATATTTAGATAGATAGGACATTTATTCAGTGCACACAATAGACATAGCACAACACACAATAGCACATTTAATAGATAACAAATTACAGGAATGAACATAATAATATATTATGATAAATGATAAATGATTTTATTTCTGTAAGTAGGTTTGTACAAACACTTTTACACGTCAATCATATTTTAAAAACTAGATGAGGTCGGCGTTTCCTATCTGACTACTCTGAGAAGAAAGGCCGAAACAAACTCAGAGGTCATAGTCTCTTTTAAAGTCCAAACATAATCTTGGTCAGATCATGTAGATTGGTGTCTGAAATGGTCTTTTGAGGAAAGAACCACACAGGTTGAGTGGACCTGACCAGTCAGTGCACGCATTTGTCAGTAATCGTGCAGCTCTACTCAGAATTTAAGGAGCTCAACGATGCGACGATCAATACCAAAGAAAGGACATTTGGGTAGGCCACTTATATGACTCAAACTGCCAGACCATGATTAACACTAACTGAGAATAAAAGAAAGGGAAAAAAAATATTATGCAATAACCCACATAGTCTTCACATTCACAATAATTAAAATAATATAATACTTTACAAGTAAATATTCCTGTCATTGTGTATAAAATAATAATTAAATGTCACTGTTTATAAAATAATAAAGTTAGCAAAAACAAAAAAAAACAATAAAAATAAACTACCTCAATATGTACAAAAATTGGAGCAGCTCAATCCCAAGCCTTTTTGTCCTCAATATAATCTTTAACAGTATAAAGGCTTTCTGGCACAACTTACGTTTAATGAATGATTTGAATTTATTAAGGCTTAGATCTTGAACGTGGCTTGGAAGTTTATTATAAAAACGTATACATTGACATCGAAACGAGCCACCTATTTTCTTGAGCCTTGTTGTAGGTACAACAAGTTTGTGTTTGTTCCTAGTATTGTGTATATGTATACAACATGTCCCAGAATTAATGCACATTTTCTTAAGGGGTCATTGTACTCATCACTATGAACAACTTTCACTATGGGACCAAACCTGAAATCGCGAAAACAAATCAGTCGTTCCCTACAATGTTCTCATCACTCGTCAAAATGTAGGGAACAGCAGATATTTTTTCCGCAATTTCAGGTTTGGTCCCATAGTAAAAGTTGTTCATAGTGATGAGTACAATGACCACTTAAGAGGTTGTGCATTAATTCTGGGACATGTATAAAAACAAGGTGCCAATAAACAAAAAATAACTTAAATAATTTGACCTGGATCCATGCAGTGATTACTAGAATTTCTAGCGAGATTGGAGAGTTTGAGATACTGAGATTGTAAAGTATGCAGGGATGACAGTCTTCGTGAATCTGTGATTTAAGATAACGGCTGATGTCGGCTTTCTGAGACACATACTGTGATTATATCGATACCAAACACATTCAATTGTTTACTTAACAATATACGGGACATAGCAAACAAAATCGTAATTCGATACATTTATCCTGGTGGGCAAAAGTCGCTCAGTCTAGTGTAGTACGCCTGCATGGAAGTCGCTTTCGTGTACACTAAAAGATAATTATTTTCGTTGTGCAATATGGTATTGCAAATCACGTAGTGACAAAACGACTAGACTTAACCACGGTTTATTTTCGTTAGTATTTTGTAATTTACAGATTAATTATAAATTTAAATATTAATTGTTAGATTAAATAAATAATTTTCTTAGATGAGGTAATCAAAGGTTGATGTCGGTAAAAGTGTAACGTGTCAAACTTAGGTATTATGTAACTTTGCTATATTACGCTAGATGTCGTCACTGAGACATGGGATCACAACTTTTCTATGACATTACTTCTGATACCGATTGCCATTTTTATAGATAATGGTGCGTAGCCCTTCGAGCGCGGGTCCGACTCGCACTTGGCCGGTTTTTTTGTAATGTTTTGTTAATGTGAGAACGTTGTAGGCTTAATAGACTGTAGCTTTGTAAACCATTTTCTATTTTGTTAAGTACTTGGTACTTGTTGACGGGCCTACACTGTCCTCCCATACCACTGTAACATTGTAAAAGCCCATTATTTTTAAAAGAGTAACCGTGGAGTTTCTTGCCGGCTCTTCTCCGTATAAAACAACCAATTGGAACCGTGCACCTAGCTGCTGACGTTTCATAAGTGCCCATGTAGGTATAAGTGAAATAACTTATTTTGATTTTGATAGCCCCTTTATAGAATCAATCTTAAATCTCTTTGATCGATACCTAGTATAAAATAAAGTAGTTTTTCATGGCTGTCTGGGTGACCGTTTGGTTCTTTTAAACTACGCAATGGATTTTGATGCAGTTTTCACTTTTCACCTTCATTTAGAAATTTAATTCGGATGGTTTATGTGTATAATAAATATTAATACATTAACTTAGTACTAGGGAAGAATGGCACAAAAGGGATGGGGTCTATATATAGGTAGATACCAGTGGGTGCAACAGAGCTGCCGATGATGATGATGCTGATTTAACTCAAATAATTATATCCGTGACCCAACAGCTGGCTTTTATCTTGGCAAGAGGCTAGGCATTGCCATACAACGTCGCAATGCCGCCAGCCTCTTAGGTACATTACCAGTCGACAGCGATACGGTGGATTTTTTAGACGCAATAGTTTAGTTTGTTAATAGTTTTAGTTAGGTTAGGAATTAATTAACAATGTTACATTTTAACACCGGTACATCAATATCCGTGAAGTTTTCATAGAAATTGTTCCACCGGAGTCTCGTCGCGCCTGTCAGCGGGAGCCTTAAATATAATGAGTTAGATAAAACACAGAAATCGCGATGTTCAGACGTGTTGCCACATTAAATAGTACATTGTACCCGTGCGTACCTACCTATACGGGGTGCGCTAAACTATTAATCAAGTTACAATCTACTAAGTAAACTCATCTATACAGCGTGTTACGGAAAGGGTATATACATATCAAAGGCACGGATTCTTTTGGTGATGACAAACTATATGGCAACGTTTTGGTGATAACAAACTACATGGCAACGTTTTTTGTATACCTATACCTACATAATTATAAAGTTAGAAACATCTAACTAATTTAAATCAAATGTTTCCAATTGAATTCTACACATCACTAGACCAAGACAGCTGATCGGTGTCAATAAACTACACACAAAGAAACAAGTCTGTAAAAGATTTGTGTCTCCTGGTACTATTTGCAAAATGGGTTCCGCATGTTAGTTTTATTCCACAAAATATCAAACACTTGAACACAAATGAGTTAAGTACTACAAAAACCTTATTTTAACTTGGGGAATTGTTTTTGTTTTTTAGTAAAAAAAAGGACCGCCGCGCGCCGAGTATGTAACTAATAGTACAGTAGGAGTATCATTAAATCATACTTTAAATATCAGATAATAGGCACTACTAAACGCTATAGCACAAATTTTCTATGAATTAAATGACTACACTCAACAGTTATCCAAGAAAATTCAATAAATTTTCTAACTCAGCAATAATAAAAAAAATCCTGTAAATTTCCTTCATCATAATCATCGTTTTTTGTGTTTTTGACACTGTAACTAAATGGCTGACAAAACCGTGAATTGCAATAATAGGAAACTACAAAAGTACTCAATACAAATAAAAAGGTTTCATTTATTTGAAAATGAACCCTAGAAAACTTTCTTACGTAACTTATGTTTGTCCTGGTACAAATAATGCCATAGGGTTCAGTACTTAATTTTGTTTTAGTAATGTTCATTGATTAACTACTTATTCAATAAAATCTTACTAGCGGTGTAAATAAAATAACATAAAAAAGAAATGTATCCAAACACGTCACTTTGTTTACAGTTGTCCCGTTGTCCGTTCGTCGATAATTACATTTTCCGTAATCAGCGAATGTCTCAAATATGCAAGAGAAGTTATTTAAAGTACTAGGACTTCATGAGTAACGGAAATTATTGCACATTAATAATACGCAACCCTAGTTTCTGTACTTTTACAATCATGTAGGATAACAAAGATTACCCACACATTGATGTTTAGGGTCAATGAGGCAATTTAGTAAAAATCAGAAAAATAAGCTAAGCTTATTTTTCTGATTTTTACTAAATTGCCTCGAAATTATGTTTTCGTTTTGATATCCGGCCTAAACAAAGTGCTTATGTTTTATGCTCAAAATATTTGTTTATTTTCTGATTATCCGAAATATCCAAGTACCTGAGCAAAGTTTAGCAACTAAGACTTAACTTGTTCATCTCAAAATAAACTACTTAATTTTCAAATGGATCAATAAAAATATCAATTTCGTGTAACGCAGGAAAGATGCCTCTTCTGACGTGTTTGGCGTCGTAAAGTCGGTAAATTTACTTAATTTTAAAGAAAAAAATTACGAAAGCAATAATTAGGACAGCTACCCTAGTACTAGGACAGTAGGCTAGGATAACCGATTTTTTGCGTGTGTTTTTAGTCGCTCTCTGTCCGTATCGGTGTGAAGTTGTGTATCAGATCAGTGAATTCAGTGATCGGTGTGGAATTGTCGTGAAAATGTTGCCACGCGCCGTAATAGCGAATACTATGAGATGATGTTGTGTCATGTGTGTTGGAGTATCGTTAGCGATTCATCGACGGAAGACCAGTTGCTGGCGGGCATGTTTCAACCGGATGGTACAACGTCTGTACTCTATCCTGGGGTTCATTCCATGAGCCTGCATCGAAAGGTCGGCCAAGCAGGAGGGATTTGAAAACGCTGTGCTAGAATATTTTGAACGTAATCCACGCACTAGCACAAGGCGAGCTAGATTAGTGCTCGGCACTGTGAACCTTGTTTATCAAACATATTCTTCTTAATTTTTACGTAATTATTACGTTTTCCTTAAAATCATAGGTAAAGGGGCCGCACCGCACGCGGCGCGGCGCGGCGGCGGCGCGTCACTTTCTTACGATTCGCAGATCAAGGGAAAGCCGCCATTTTTATGAAAAACGTATTATTTTCTTCAGTGATTGTATGATGGTGATTTAGGTGTAATTTAATTTAAGAAAATCGTCTACGTTGCTGTACCTATCACAACAAAGTTTAATTTATGTTTCATACCTACACAAAAAGCGGTCAGAACTGCGGCATGCGTGTACCAGGCCCACAGACTTTCAGAAGAGATAGGTAGGTACTGAGTTCGTTTGATCCCGCCGCCCGCGCCGCGTGGCGTGCGGCACAGAGCTGTGCGCAAGTGTGTGTGCGTGTGTACTAATGACCCTCGTAGTGCGGTGACACGTTTGTTATGATTTAAATTTAAAATATCTATGAAAAAAAACAAAATATTAAGCATTTTCAAAGTTATTACTTTTGAGCTGAAATTTTGTACAGAGCTTCTGAACCAGATGCACTATTCACCCCGTTTGTATGGTTATACCCTTTCCGTAACACGCTGTATATTACCTGTCATCGCTCGCTGTTTTTCGGTACGGTCAATAAAGTGTTATGAAAAGATCTACTTGTGTGTAAGGACTGAAGCCAATTAACCCAGCTACTTAATTTATTGCCGGAAGCGCTCATGGGTTACCCTTATTATAAAGTGAAAAAAATACATAGTATTGCTGCAGGACGATGAATCGACAAAGATCATTATAAAATTCCAGCGTGTATTAGCTCACGTCTGCAATGACCTAGAGGTAGGAAGGAATGGATGTCTTACGAAACACCTATACAGCAGAGTGCTCTGTTGGGTAATGTTAGTACCTACTGTCATATTTGAGACGAGATGCCCCCCCCGCACGATTCGTTCGACGCGCTCGAAAGATACATGAGTAGGTAATACAACAGAGTCGTAAGGTCAAGTTCATATCGCAGTTTAACTTTGCTAAGGGTTGCATGCAAATATGAACATTATTTGGATAGCTTTAACGTTCATATTCGTACAAACAAATATTAACTAATCGACGTCAAAATAAGGATCATATTCGTATGAAACGCTAAACACCAAATACTGGTATTAGCTGCACCCGGTTTGACATAGTTGGAAAATGGCCAGGCAGATTGATTGATTTGCATGAAACGCTTAGCAAAGTAAAGTCAAGGTGCGATTTGAAAATATTACCCCAAGACTTATGGTGGCATTTCGACTCAAGGCTTCTACATACCGGCGCAACTCACGCGTCGCGCGACACGCGGGGCCTTTACATTTTAATATTCCTTTACATTAAAAAAATTTACATTTAAATATTCATTTATATTATATTAAAATAGCATTTATGTATTAGAAATTATTTAATTTATTTGTGAACTAGCTTCTGCCCGCGACTTCGTTCGCGTGGAAGTCGTAAGACATCACAATATACAAATAACAGTCATATTTTTATAAAAAACTGCCTCGTTGGTCTTTTGGACGCAAGCGCTACTGTTGGGCAAGAGGTCCTGGGTTTGATTCCCGGGTCAGGCAAAGTGATAATGGGTTTTCCGTCTGGAATTTCTCAGTTAAAGTCCCCAGTCTGAATTTGTGCCCGGCTAGTGGCAATAGGCTCGCCCCCTATTACATGGGAACGAAACATACCTGGCGAAATTTATTGTGGGTGTACTATAGGTAGGTACACCTCTCCCTAACTCTTTGGGGAATACAGCGGTATTGCTATGTTATTTTTATAAAATATAAATACTTATTTGTGAATAATATATATTCTATTTTGGTTCTTCTTTAATTATTTCTGGTAATTTATTCTATATTTTAGTTGACATGACTAGTGTACTTGTTGAGTGTATTTTTAACTTAGAAGTTTAACCTATTTTTATGGCGTAATGTATATTTTGACTGTATATTTTCTCTTGTTGTGTAAAAGTGTTAGTGATTTCGAACGAATTTGCATAATTGTAGAATTTATAAGCAGGGGAGGGTAAGTATTTTATGTTCTTGGAAAATGTATGAAGGAACATGACGTGTTCGTTCTTAGGATAAATTATTAATCCCAACTACGGGACAATTCATTGTGCGTGGTCCGACACCCACTTGACCGGTTTTTTTAAGATACAAGCAATCCCGTAACGTCTTAACCCTCACTTAATGTAGGGTTAGTTTCTCGTCAACAAGAGTCCGATATAAACTGTGTTCCGAAGGCCATCAGGCTAGAATTGTAAGCCTACCATTACTGAAAAACAAAATGCATAGAAAAATAATCTCTAGAACTCAAAACTAAGTACAACAGACTTTTTACTACATAGGTAATAATTGGCATTGCATTCGTGTCTAGCTTCGGTCAGGAAACGGACACCAAGTATTTCACCACAACCGAACCAAGCAGCATTACTAGACCATGTTAGATATTCTATTGACATGTTCAGTGTTACGCAAGCTGAGGCCCGGAGTAGATAAATACTTTTCAGAGACCGAGCTTTAGGCCGTATCCTAAACAAAAGAGATAGCGCGAGTTTGCAATCGTCGCGCTTTTTTATATGAATATGACATGGTCGCGCGAACAGTTTAGTCGCGTTTGTACGTCAACATTCATACAAACGATCGAGTCGATCGCGAACTCGCGCGACGATCGCTTTGGGTCAGGTCGATATGACATGGTGGCGCGAACAGTTTAGTCGCGTTTGTACGTCAACATTCATACAAACGATCGCGTCGATCGCGAACTCGCGCGACGATCGCTTTGGGTCAGGTCGCAGGGTTTGGTTAAATTGCTGGTGCGAGAAAAAAATCAATGGCTGCGTAAATGAAAATTGTAACTCGTCTGATATAGTTTCGCTTTACGCTATTTTGCTACACTATTTTGAACGTGCGACTTAAAAGTAACGTAAATTCGAATGATTTTTTAATCGAAACTACAATATCCGACTATTCAATCGTGTATGGTTGCATAATTTTATTATAATCATTGTAAGCGACGCAAATCAGATTTAGTACTTTTTGTAGCGGACTTGGTAACTATAAGGTCAAATACTTTATGTTTTCTTTTTTGCCCTCAAAGTGATCGCCACTTTTTTATGTTGGCTATCTGTCATCGTCAATAGAAAGGCATCGCTCGTCGCGCGACACGCGGGGCCTTTGTGTCGCGTCGCGTGTCGCGCCAGTTTGTAGAAGCCTTTAGTGATCTGAATGAACACGATTATTATGTTCATGGTCATAAAAGGCTCAAAGTGTAAGAAAACATGGGAATTTACAATGTAAACAAATAAACAACTTTATTATAGCACTAATAACAGAGAAATAATCATTCACTTTTTGTATTGACGATGACAGATAGCCAACATAAAAAAGTGGCGATCACTTTGAGGGCAAAAAAGAAAACATAAAGTATTTGACCTTATAGTTACCAAGTCCGCTACAAAAAGTACTAAATCTGATTTGCGTCGCTTACAATGATTATAATAAAATTATGCAACCATACACGGTTGAATAGTCGGATATTGTAGTTTCGATTAAAAAATCATTCGAATTTACGTTATTTTTAAGTCGCACGTTCAAAATAGTGTAGCAAAATAGCGTAAAGCGAAACTATATCAGACGAGTTACAATTTTCATTTACGCAGCCATTGATTTTTTTCTCGCACCAGCAATTTAACCAAACCCTGCGACCTGACCCAAAGCGATCGTCGCGCGAGTTCGCGATCGACGCGATCGTTTGTATGAATGTTGACGTACAAACGCGACTAAACTGTTCGCGCCACCATGTCATATCGACCTGACCCAAAGCGATCGTCGCGCGAGTTCGCAATCGACTCGATCGTTTGTATGAATGTTGACGTACAAACGCGACTAAACTGTTTGCGCGACCATGTCATATTCATATAAAAAAGCGCGACGATTGCGAACTCGCGCTATCTCTTTTGTTTAGGATACGGCCTAAAGCTCGGTCTCTGAAAAGTATTTATCTACTCCGGGCCTCAGCTTGCGTAACACTGAACATGTCAATAGAATATCTAACATGGTCTAGTAATGCTGCTTGGTTCGGTTGTGGTGAAATACTTGGTGTCCGTTTCCTGACCGAAGCTAGACACGAATGCAATGCCAATTATTACCTATGTAGTAAAAAGTCTGTTGTACTTAGTTTTGAGTTCTAGAGATTATTTTTCTATGCATTTTGTTTTTCAGTAATGGTAGGCTTACAATTCTAGCCTGATGGCCTTCGGAACACAGTTTATATCGGACTCTTGTTGACGAGAAACTAACCCTACATTAAGTGAGGGTTAAGACGTTACGGGATTGCTTGTATCTTAAAAAAACCGGTCAAGTGGGTGTCGGACCACGCACAATGAATTGTCCCGTAGTTGGGATTAATAATTTACCCTAAGAACGAACACGTCATGTTCCTTCATACATTTTCCAAGAACATAAAATACTTACCCTCCCCTGCTTATAAATTCTACAATTATGCAAATTCGTTCGAAATCACTAACACTTTTACACAACAAGAGAAAATATACAGTCAAAATATACATTACGCCATAAAAATAGGTTAAACTTCTAAGTTAAAAATACACTCAACAAGTACACTAGTCATGTCAACTAAAATATAGAATAAATTACCAGAAATAATTAAAGAAGAACCAAAATAGAATATATATTATTCACAAATAAGTATTTATATTTTATAAAAATAACATAGCAATACCGCTGTATTCCCCAAAGGGTTAGGGAGAGGTGTACCTACCTATATGACACCCACAATAAATTTCGCCAGGTATGTTTCGTTCCCATGTAATAGGGGGCGAGCCTATTGCCACTAGCCGGGCACAAATTCAGACTGGGGACTTTAACTGAGAAATTCCAGACGGAAAACCCATTATCACTTTGCCTGACCCGGGAATCAAACCCAGGACCTCTTGCCCAACAGTAGCGCTTGCGTCCAAAAGACCAACGAGGCAGTTTTTATAAAAATATGACTGTTATTTGTATATTGTGATGTCTTACGACTTCCACGCGAACGAAGTCGCGGGCAGAAGCTAGTTCACAAATAAATTAAATAATTTCTAATACATAAATGCTATTTTAATATAATATAAATGAATATTTAAATGTAAATTTTTTTAATTACATAAATTCTTATAGAATAATTACAATATTTATTATAACAACTAAGTAGTGAAATAAAAGTTCTCTTCCTCTCTCCTACTTCTGCTGTGCTCGACAGGCCCACAATGATCATATTTTGTAAAACCTACCACCAAAATTCACATGTGGAAGCAATAAATATATTGAGTATTGAGTACATTCCGACTGCAAATGTAAGTTGGTTTAAACAATATTAAGCAATTTATCATGTTATTTTATAAGATCACTAGCTGTGCCGCGTAAGTCTCGATCCCGTCCGTCCGTCCGTTTTATCGGGATAAAAATTATCCTTTATCCTACTCCAAAATGTTATCAAAATTGGTCCAGCCGTTTGAGCGTGAAGTAACAAACATACACACACATACTCACAAACTTTCGCCTTTATAACATTAGTGTGATGTGATCGTGTGAAGTGTGATCAAGTCCTTTCGTTTGATATTATGTCATACGTTAGCTACAGTTTGATATTATGTCATACGTTAGCTACAGTTTGATATTATGGCATACGTTAGCTACAGTTTGATATTATGTCATACGTTAGCTACAGTTTGATATTATGTCATACGTTAGCTACAGTTTGATATTTTGTCATACGTTAGCTACAGTTTGATATTATGGCATACGTTAGCTACAGTTTGATATTATGTCATACGTTAGCTACAGTTTGATATTATGGCATACGTTAGCTACAGTTTGATATTATGTCATACGTTAGCTACAGTTTGATATGATGTCATACGTTAGCTACAGTTTGATATTATGTCATACGTTAGCTACAGTTTGATATTATGTCATACGTTAGCTACAGTTTGATATTATGTCATACGTTAGCTACAGTTTGATATTATGTCATACGTTAGCTACAGTTTGATATTATGTCATACGTTAGCTACAGTTTGATATTATGTCATACGTTAGCTACAGTTTGATATTATGTCATACGTTAGCTACAGTTTGATATTATGTCATACGTTAGCTACAGTTTGATATTATGTCATACGTTAGCTACAGTTTGATATTATGTCATACGTTAGCTACAGTTTCATATTATGTCATACGTTAGCTACAGTTTGATATTATGTCATACGTCACCTACAGTTTGATATTATGTCATACGTTAGCTACAGTTTGATATTATGTCATACGTTAGCTACAGTTTGATATTATGTCATACGTTAGCTACAGTTTGATATTATGTCATACGTTAGCTACAGTTTGATATTATGTCATACGTTAGCTACAGTTTGATATTATGTCATACGTTAGCTACAGTTTGATATTATGTCATACGTTAGCTACAGTTTGATATTATGTCATACGTTAGCTACAGTTTGATATTATGTCATACGTTAGCTACAGTTTGATATTATGTCATACGTTAGCTACAGTTTGATATTATGTCATACGTTAGCTACAGTTTGATATTATGTCATACGTTAGCTACAGTTTGATATTATGTCATACGTCACCTACAGTTTGATATTATGTCATACGTTAGCTACAGTTTGATATTATGTCATACGTTAGCTACAGTTTGATATTATGTCATACGTTAGCTACAGTTTGATATTATGTCATACGTTAGCTACAGTTTGATATTATGTCATACGTTAGCTACAGTTTGATATTATGTCATACGTTAGCTACAGTTTGATATTATGTCATACGTTAGCTACAGTTTGATATTATGTCATACGTCACCTACAGTTTGATATTATGTCATACGTTAGCTACAGTTTGATATTATGTCATACGTCACCTACAGTTTGCAAAACTTTTTTTTATGTTTCTAATTTGCCCCCAAAAGTGCCTAAATATGCATATTCAAAATACATTTAATTGAATTACACGTCCGTGTTTGAGTCACATAAGTTCATAGGTGTACCAAACAACTTAAGCGGTCCAGTAGATTCGAAGCAAATCGGCTATGACAGACGGACATACAGACAGACACACGAGTGATGCTATAAGGGTTCCATTTTTTTTCTTTTGAGGTACAAAACCCTAAAAAGCCCGATGGACACCGCTGACCATCGAGCTTGAACTCTGAACGCTAAAATATCACCATATCTTATGAATCAGTGCCTCTGCGCCAAGGTAGGTCTATAGATAATAGGCCCAAAGTGCCTTCATGGGAGGAGGTGCGGTCGTGGGATTGGCCACATTTGGTGATGGGGCCCGCCATGCCTAGCGCCCCCGACACACTCATGGTAGTGGAAGGAACAGTGGGTTTTTATTCGGTAGGAGACCGACATAACAATGCGAGAATTTTCCTACGAAAACAAAAGACGTAGTTATCTATAGCAATTTCTTTGGCGTTGAGTGCCAATAGTGCAATTAACGCCAAAAAAAATTGAAGCAACTCTTGTAAACTGTAACTCACGCGATATTAATGTGCAACGCTTTGTATCAGAGGACTCAGCTGGTCAGCATTGATGAGTCTTGACACATATCGCGTGAAGGCTTCTACATACCGGGGCGACTTGTCATCTTGAATGGGCAAGAAACTCCACCTGTACTCTTTTAAAATCTAGTACAATATTTTTATAGGTACATTAATTATATAATTATATGTGAAGACGATGCATGCACCTAGAATAAAATTACTATACCACAATAGGTAATAAAAAGAGTTAAGAATGAAGCAATGACAGATAAATTAACCTATATCACTATACATATCTGAACCTATTATATATTTAAATGCATATCTTAACCTAACCTTTTTTTTTGTTCCGGGGTGGAAAATCCTCATGGATCGGGTGGAAGGGTCTGTCAGACTCTTACTGACTAAAAACAACCCCGGTGTTCCCTTTCCCACACTTGCACCGGGGTTCATGGGATCTTCTGCGACTTCCTCGATCCCCGGGCAGAAAACCTAACATATCTCAAATTCCTTGATTATATAATAAATTCAATGGGATTTATGAATCCGGGGAATCGCCGGGAAAACACCACCAGAATTATGCACGCGATGGGATGCATGTCCGATAAGTATTTATTACTTATTAAAAATAATAATGTGAAGGTAAAACTTAAATTACCTAGTCAACGGATATTGCAAGTAATTAAATAAGTTACTGAAGGTTCTCCTGGCTCAATGAATAAAGATTTTTAACAAAACGTTGAATAAACATCAGAACGATATTTAATTGTTTCATAATAATTATTGTTTTGTAAACAAAACTTGTCAACGGTGACATGAATATGACCAGCAGCGCCATCTAGTATAGTTTGTGCACATTATTTAGCTTTTGCTACTAGACACTAGATGACAGTAAAACTGTAAAAGCATTACATTATAAGTATGCTATTAACCACTAGATGGCGCTGTCCTAAATTTTGATGATGGCATTACCTGCAGACAAAATAATAAATAATTATACATTATTATTATTTGTAAAACTTATCTCCGCTACCATGTTACATAAAAAGGGATCCCTCAAGGTAACCCGCTAAATTTAAATTTTCTTAATCTTTTTGCTAGCAGCGTTGTTTTACTTAATAATTGTCAATAAAATCATCAAGCTCTGGAAATTATAATACTTATATTTTGTCGATAATCGTCACATTTTCGCGAAATAGTCTTATTTACCTCAAACACTAAGATACGGGGATATTTAAGAGAGGTTGCTTAAAGTTAAGAGACGTATAATCGTCAATAAGGTATGGATATGCAGACGCTGATCATTACATAAATATCTGTATGAAACGTGTTTATAAAAATAAGGGAGATAGTCTGCTTTTGAGCTAAAATTGAACGTAAGTTTAGGGCCAGTGTGCCATTCGCCTTCCTATTTTTAACAGACTTCCAAAAATAACACTAGAAAGTGAAAAATAACTTTAATTTCGGAAGTCGGTGGCAAAAACTAAAATACAAGTAGTTTTTTTTTTTATTAAGGTTTTTATTAAGTAAATGTTATGCAACTTTTCGTTTAATCCGGACAGCTACTATGACGTTCATCCCTTTACAAACATGTCCACGATCATGATATTTTTATTAAATATTTATTACAGCCAGTCTTACGTCAAAAATAATTATTTCGTAAAATAAATAAGTCCGTGCTTACTCCCGGATCTCACCGAGAGAGGCCTGTATCCCAGCAGTCGGCACATTCTAGGCTGATTATGTGAGTCAGTGCTTGTCCCTACGGATCAGTAATCAGTAATGTGAATTCTTTGTTTCTAAAAAAACATACATAAAGATAAAAAAAACAGAAACACGATGTATCAGTGTTTATGTATCAGTGTTTATGTATCAGTGTTTATGAACGAGACTTTCTTCACGTAGGTTCTTCAAATGCCCTCCGATTCAAAATATGACTCATTTTTTGGGTTCCGCACCTCAAAAGGTAAAAACGGAACCCTTATAGGATCACTCGTTTGTCTGTCTGTCTGTCCGTCTGCCACAGGCCCACATCCGCTTTGCTCCGTATCTACTGGATTGATTAAGTTTAAATTTGGTATACATATGAATTTCTGTGACAAAAACACGGAAATGTAACGTAAATAAATAAATTTTGAGTACAAACCAGAAAAAAAAAACAAACGTCACACATTAAATGAAAGGGCTTACTATGGGGGACTAATAAATGAAGGGTGTGGTGACTGTGTACAGACGGCTACACATCAAGCTATACATTTCCAGTATAAGCTGATCTTGTATTGTGTAGGATTTCCGTACAATGAGAGGTCACCTTATACTGGAAATGTATAGCTTGATGTGTAGCCGTGTGTACCACCCACGATTTGCTGATGACGTTTGTACGTAAACATTATGATATTAGACAATCTTATCACTATTATCATCGAGCTAAACCACAATTTTATTATGATGACCGACTGAGATTAATTTAACGAAAACGCTTTTTACAGTACCTACCCAGTTGTAAATGGCACTTGGGGTTTTGCTATTATGTATTCGAGTTTAATACTATTATACAAACTTGAAATATTCACGTACACTACATGCACAAATACAACTTCAAAATCTAGGTGCACGGTTCCAATTGGACGTTGTCTATGAAGAAGACCGGGCAAGAAACTCCACGGTTACTCTTTTAAAAATAATTGGCTTTTACAATGTTTTCAAATTAAAGTGTTAATAGGTATGGGAGGACAGAGTAGGTAGTGTAACGATATAATACATCTCTGCTTAAGGGACCGGCGTAGCATGCGTAGTTCATACAAATGTAATACCAAAATAATTTGTAAATCAAACATATTCTTAAGGTATTGTGTAAGTATTTATTTCGATTGGATTACAGAGTATCTATTCCCAAATATATATTTTGAAAGGACAATGATATGAAGACGAGATAGGTATAAGGAATTTAATTGTTTTATAGAAAACTTATTTTTCTCATAACTCTTGTTTAAATCAGTGTCTATTCAAAATATATATTTGGGAACCTAGATATTCTGTATTCCAATCGGAATAAAGAAACACTTACCTTAAGAATATGTTTGATTTACAAATTATTTTGGTATTACGTTTGTATGAACTACGCATCCATCGCCTCTTAACCCTTCGGATAATACAACCGTGTTGTTATATTTGTGAAACGCAATTTTTGTGTGATCTTTTCGTCGATTTCTAGGACTGGTGATAGTATTTATTATTATATAACATAAAGCACCAAGGAAATGCTGGTCATCATTTTAATAGACAGCTGTAGAAGCCCCTTACTGTTTCGGCCACTGCGAGGTACGATTTGTTTAATATTATAGTACTTGCACATCGTTACATTCGTACAAGAGACAGAGGTGAATTTGCAGAGATTTCACGAGATGCACCATCAGTCCTTGCAAATTGATTATTCTTAGTGTCCGACCGAAACAGAATTTTCAGCCGAAACCGAAACCGAAACCGAACCTTCGGTCTTGGTCCCAGTTTCGGCCGAAACCGAAACTTATTTGAATTTTTATAGCATGTTAAATCTATTGTATTTTTACGCATCTATAGACAGTCAAAACGTGTAAAAAAATAAAATGTAACAATTAAAGTATGAAAAAAAAATAGTTCTTTATTTGTAAAATTAACAATTAATAAAAAAAAAATCGTTCAAGAGCGAGTCGGACTCGCGCACCGAGGGTTCCGTACGAATATATGATGTTGAGACCTATGCAAGGAATATATTGATAAGTTTTGTTACTACCTTGGCAACCTATCTTTCTCGGAGATTTTCCTAGAAACAGACGTTAATAAGGCGTTTAAACTGTTCCATGACGAGGTCTGCCTTTATTTTGACTTGTGTTTTCCTCAAATAAAAATCAAAATGAATCAAAACTCCTATAACCCAAAATGGATTACAAAGGGCCTAAAAAATCTTTTGTGACAAAACGAAAACTACAATATGAATACTATAAAAATAAAAATAGTCAAAACAAACGAAAATACGAAACATATGGTAAAATTTTGAGAAAATGTGTAATAAGTACTCAAAATAGTAATAATAAAAAATATATAGAAAAAGCCGAAAACAAATTTAAAGCCACATGGAGAATAGTTAACGAAAGACTCAAAGAAACCAACCAAACGAATGAAATCAGAGAAATTTCGAACGTGAATCAAATGCTTTTAAATGGCGACGAAATTGCCACATATTTCAATAATTACTACATAAATGTTGTAAACCCGGTAATTAATGACCACCCTGCAGACCAAACAATAACTGGAAGAACGTTAGCCAGCTCTATTTACCTGGAACCAGTGGATTCGGTAGAAGTATATAGAATTGCAATGGAATTACGGAATACAAATTCAGCTGGGTATGATCATATTACAACAAAAATATTAAAACGAACCATATTTTCTATATTAAAACCATTGACTCATTTAATAAATCTGTCTATGGAAAACGGTATTTTTCCTGAAGCACTTAAATTCTCCGTATTTAAACCACTGCATAAAAAGGGTCCGAAATCTGAAGCAGGAAACTACAGGCCAATCACATTGATTCCGATTATCTCCAAGATATTCTCCAAGTAATGAGTACAAGGCTGGTAAAGTTTTTTGATAAAAATTATATAATATGTCAACAATAGAACGGTTTTATTAAAAATAAATCTACTACTTTGGCAAGTTTTAAATTAATAAAAGAAATCCTTAGTGCAATAGATACAAAAAAGATTCCAATAGCTGTATTTCTGGACATGAGTAAAGCCTTTGACATGATATCTCTTGACAAACGATTAAATAAACTAGAAAATTACGGTATAAGAGGCCCAGCCGACAATTGGTTTGATAGCTACCTAAGGGGTCGAAAGCAATGCACGGAGATCGTGAAAATGTGCCGTAAGACTAACACCTACGTAACGTATAGATCTAAGTACCTAGTTAACAAATGTGGCGTACCTCAAGGGACTGCGATTTCGCCGATACTATTTTTAGCATACATTAATGAATTACCGAACGCAACAGACCAATACACTATACTGTTCGCAGACGATACCACTATTCTGACTAAAGAGGCTACTGTTGAGCAAGCAATAAATGTCACAAATAAAGCTCTAAACGATGTACATGACTGGTTAACCCTAAATTATTTACAAATAAACTCAAATAAAACTAAATTTATGACATTTTGCACAAATAATAATAACAAAAAAAAATAACCGACACACTTGACACACAAATAAAATATAATAATGACAGAATTGAAAAAGTAAATACTATAAAATTCTTAGGAATACATTTTGATAATTACTGCAACTGGAAATCACATGTAGACATTGTGTTTAAGAAATTAAATAAATTTATATACGCGCTACGGAAAATAAAACAGTTAACGAATGTAGAAACAGCTCTAATTGTGTACCACAGCCACGTGTGCTCTGTACTGAGATATGGGATAATCGTCTGGGGAAACTCCACGGACTCGCAAAGAGCATTTATAGTTCAGAAGAAATGCCTCAGATCGATCTATAACCTTAAATGGACCGATTCCTGCCGACCCGTGTTTACTAACAAAAAACTGCTTACACTCACATCCTTATACATTCTAGAAATGTGTAAGTTTGTTAGAAATCACCCTTCGCGTTTTAAAAAGGATGAAAAAGCTCCTTTAAAAAGAAAGGTAGCACAAAAGCCTCTGATAGTCCCTCGAAATCGACTAAAACTTTGCGACACGAACTGCTACAGTATGGCGGTTAAGCTATACAACAAGCTACCGGAAAGACTGAGAAAACTAAATGAATTAGAATTCAGTAGAGCTTTATTTAATTGGCTGTGCGACAGATGTTTTTATTCCATAGATGACTATGAATTTGAAATCCTTTTGACATAGTGATTATTTTATTATTTTTTATTATTGTTAATGTTAATTTTCTTGTTTGTGTTAATAATGTAAGAAGACAAAAAAAATATTTAATTGTATACTGTAATTGACATAGTGATTATTTTATTATTTTTTATTTTATATTATTGTTAATGTTAATATTATTTTTTGTGTTATTAATGTAGGAAGATCAAATTTTTTTTTATTTTTTTTTTAAAGCTTTGACTATGTATATGAAGGCAGAGGGTCCAACATCTTAAATGAAAGTAAGAGATATAGCAGAAGTCAGCCTTTATTTCCACAACTTATTAATTCACTGTAATAATAGTTTAATTCAGACTATAGTATCTAAGCGCTACAACATGTGCACCGGGCCGAGCCTGCGACAAGAATGATCCCCTACTTGCTGCGCGCTCGCTTATGTAGAGCGGCTCGAGTAGTGGGGAGAGTGGGGAGGACTAAGTGACACATTGCAGTGCGTAACTCGGCCCGTTGCACGTGCTGTTTACAATGGTGACGCCGACATATACTTAAAAATTTGCACGACTAGAAAGTCGAATATAGTGAAACCATATAAAAACTGTGCTATTTAGAGACATCGTTTTATTTTTCCTGTAATCTTTACATAAGTTTCTATCATATAGAATAATTTGAGATTTTTATCTCTGCAAACTTCGGAGATAAGGGGGGGAACGGTATTTTTTTTTTACATTTTTCATCAAAAGTCGAAAACTATGCTGCCTAAAAAAAAAATTGTTTTGAGAATGTGCAAACAGCGTTCTTTCATATGATACCCCACATGCCCAAGTAGCCTCACTTAAAATTTTTAAGACCCCCTTCAGTCCCTTTTGCAAAAAAGATATTTTTTTTTAAATTTCTTTCTTGCTTGCAGAATAGTTGAACAAACGTCATCTAAATCTATTCTAAATTTCAAGTTGATAGCATTAGTAGTTCTTGAGATATCCAGGTGTGACAGACAGACAGACAGACAGACTTAGTCTCACCATAAGGGTTCTTTTTTACCATTTTGGTACGGAACCCTAAAAACACAATCAACATATTTGTCAAACTTTTTAAATAATCAACATTAATTACTTAATATGTTTACAATAGTCTTAATGATGAGATAACTTGTGTTGTTATTTTCTAATCCGAGTTAAATACTAGTAACTTAGTATCTATAGAATTACCATTATAATTAATTATCAGTGATAATTAATATTTATCAGTCTCAATAAAGATGAGTATATTTTGTACGACAATCAAGTACTTTTACAGTAATATTATTTTAGTGTTATGTATAATTTAAAAAAAGGTTTCCAATTAGTATTCGTAAAAGAGCCTCATATTTTTTAGTAATCGTAAGTAAAAAGTCTTATATTTTAAGCTAAGAAAAGTAGTTTTGCAACATTTTCACCAAGCAGGTTACTCCGATGATCTGCGTATATTTGTCCAGCGGCACTAAACAGCTGTTCGCTTGGAACACTGGTAGGCGGAGCGGAAAGATACTTTAAGACAGCTTTTCTCAGGATTGGATATGGGATGCTGTTCCAATAACTATATATGTCGGCGTTGCGTGTCAATAATGGCTACGACAAATAAGACATCGGTATCGCATTTACTTGGCGGTTCAAATAGGGGTACAAAATTTAATCCAACAACAAGTACAAACAAATATAGTAATGTTTGAATCAAACATCACAGGTATCTTCACACATCTCTCAAATCATCACGATCGCGCCGGCTAGCGAACTCAACTGGCAATCACGTTCACTCATTCGAAGTTAGCCGAATGATGCGCGACAATTCACGAACACCTAGTTTCGGCGGGGCCGAAGGTTTGGCCAATTATTGGCCGAAACCGAAACTGTGGCCGAAACTAGATTTTTGGGCCGATACTAGCCGAAACCGAAACCGAACCTTCGGTCGGTCCTTTCTATACAACACAGACAGAACTATTCTCAAATCGATCGAGCTGACAAGAAACAAGACGAAACTTACTTCAATACGAACCAAAACAAATGGCTTATACCTATAACACAAAATACATTGCTTGCTCAGTATAACACAGTAAACCACTCACCAAACATCCGATAGCAATGCAGACACACACAAGTCAAAAGGTAGAAAATGATGATCACAAAGAACGGTAGAAGCAGCACGATGTACTCCATGTCTTAAACAACGGGTCGCGTCGCGTCAACTGAACTTGTTGGAGGTATTATCAACGGCAGATAATGTATCAGTTGAAATTGATCGCTAAATGTAATTAGTCAGATACGCAGTGGCAATGTGGGAAGGATTTGGGAAAGACCTACTCATAGTGTCATGCATGGCATCCTCAATAATGAGTTTATGGTATGATTGGAATAACTGAAAACCTGTTAAGGGGCAGTGTTGGCCCACTGGAAATGGCGAAGATTGGAAGCCAGCCAAACAGGCACTTTACTTTGTACAAATTATTTCATCACCATTGCTCTCAAAACGGCGAAGGAGAAAACATCGTAAGGAAACTGTCATGACCTAGAGTAAAAAAATCAAAGACATGTGACATCCGCTAAACCACACCGGGGCCGCGTGGTGGATTACGGCCCGCTCCGTCTCACAGAGACAAAGCCTGTGTCCCAGCAGTGGAAACATCCTAGGCCGATTAAGTTTACGCTTATGCTCTTAAGGGGTCATTGTACTCGTCATCATTTGAACAACTTTTAATATTGGTAAAAGTTTTAAGGATGTTTTGAATCGGCTACTTCATGTACACACGGCTACACATCAAGCTATACATGTCCAATATACGCTGACCTCTCATTGTACAGAAATCCTACACAATGCGTGATCAGCTTATACTAGAAATGTATAGCTTGATGTGTGCCGTCAGCACGTATTAGTTTGTCTAGAATGCGAGTGAAATTGCCGGCAACAACAGCTAATAATATCATATTTTATAGGTGCCCGGCTGCAATCCTTTACTTTAATTTACTGCTGGGTTTTTTCCTGGTTTCAATCTCCAAATCGGCTGTGCAAGTTTTTTTTTTAACCTCTATAGTTGGTCATCTTAAATACAATGTTCAAGCTAACATTAAAGTGTATACATAATTATACTTAAGTAAAAGTATATAAAAAAGGGGAAGAGCTTATTGGGCATAAAAAAATAAAAAAGTTTGGCCGCATCGCTGGCAATGGGAAAAGTGCCCAAAAGACTGGCAGCATTGGAATGTTTTATTATTTATTGTTAATTAAGACGGTAACACTAATTACATTAATTAACATAGATAAAACAAAAATATGTCAAATACTAACATAGAATAAAGGACACCCTAGCATACTTTCTCTCACAAAACATCAGACATACATGCATAATTCTATTCCATTCATCAGCAAGCAGATCACATTCAGGATTGGTGGTCAGGAGGGTTAAGCATCCTTAACGTACGACACACAGGAGACTCAGCTCTGGCGACAGTTTTAGATGACGGCGGCGCGAACAGCATTGCCCCACACTAGGAATTTCTCCTGTATTGTGGGTGCGTTTACAAACATTTAAACTCACGTATAAACAGCCAGACCCGGAACAACTACTAGTAGGTCATACAAATATTTGTTCCGTGCGGGAATCGTTCCCGTGACACGCAGCGCAGCAGACTGCGCCAACCGTGCCATCACAGATTACGTCGACAGCTTTGGCGATGTCCGATGTATTTGTCAGGAACAAATAGCCGACAGAAAAGATCGTGGAGTTCGGGACCATAAAGGCATCCTCCAAGAGTTTTGCAGGCTACTGTGAGCTTTAGAAAGCCTCGTCTGACCTCCGAGTTGAAACCCAAAACTCCTAGGAGGTAATTAGTGGTACATGAAAGGAAAGAAGTGAAACGTCTTTTTGTACAGAAATCTCAGGAAGATTTTCTGTACCTTTTCTGTTTGAGTCGCTGTGGGGTGCCGGATACAGGCACCAGCCTCAAGTTTACTACGAACCAAAGTGGTGTACAGAAGCTTAATTACATTTGGGTTGTGAAAATCGCGGGCATTTCGCAAAACAAAACCCAAACACCTAAAAGATTCCTTGGCAAGAGTGGAGACATGATCTCTAAAACATTGGATGGTTATGCTGATTCTTTGGCCTAAACATAGGCCAGGTCTCTGCTCTCGAGAAGAGTTGACTAACCGCTTGGCGATGTCCCGAAATACTCGATGAGCACTCGGACCCTACACGGCCCTAGTGTTTCAACCCCAAACGGCTCAAACATAAAGCTTCCAATAAGGTTGTTATATTTGCGCCTTTTGATGTTGTCTTGTTTAATTGGTTCTCAATTGCTTTTCAAGATAATCCTTCGAACCACAATATTGACAGTGTGCTTTTGCCTAATATTATATATTGAGTCTGCCCAGACATTCCATTTTTTTCAACGTCATCATTATTATAAATGTAGCCGCTACAAGCGTCTGCCTGTTAAGATTATTAAATAATCTTATTCGCAACAATTGTAACTAATGAATTATTCCAATTTATCATAATAATAATTACTTGAGCCGCCATCTATTAGCTCCTTTGTGAATTAGAAACATCTTGTATTGTTTTAAGATTAATTATTAAATTAATTATGATGTTCTCGTTAAAACTATAGTTAAAATTAAAAGAGAACATTGAATGACTTTTGGGTTGAAGTCCAATTTAACAATTCTACATTTGACATAGTAAGTTGTGTTTATGATTTCGAATCACCCAATATCGTAGAAGATGGCGGCGATTACATTTGAGTGGTCAATACCTTAATGTTTTAATTTAATACGAGAACTAAATCAGTTTCAATAATAATTTAGAAACTATAAAGTAACTAGATTATTTTACACACACATTTTTTAAGAAAACTTGTTGTTTGATTTAAATCATTTATCTAAAGGAAACATTGTCAATCTAAATGGTAAAAAGTAGTGAAGTTACTAATTAATCTTTCATCTAAAACCGCCTTTGCATTTGTGAATATAAGCATTGTATAATGATAAAAGAATTAACTGATAAGCATCTTAATATTGTTTGTTAGTTTTATTCAGATAATTGAGTAATAAGATATAGGAAATACGACTGCTGCGCGGGCGGCAAGCCGGCAGCCATTGCCATAGGAGTGTGTCTTGTAAGCACGCAAATTGTAATCTATCTGAGTTTATGTATTATGAACTATTCTGTGATTGTATTTGTCGAACAAGAAACCTCTGTAACGAAACGATTTTGATTTAAAAGAGTGTCCATGGAGTTTCTTGCCCGTTCTTCTCCATATGGACTTACTTCGCTTTGGAATGCGACTAGCTTCGCATAGTAACTCAAACTGAACGACTCCATGTTAAATGATAATTCAAAGGTGCCTGTAAATGTTCTAATTGAAATAAATGCTTTGAGTTTGAGTTAAGTGTTGTGTGTAATTGAAATCCAACTACCTATCTACCATCAGTGAAGCACTAAGTACACCAGACACTGGTCACATAAACGGCATTGGGTTCCTCGCCGTGTTATAAAGATTGTACTATATAGAAAGATACTGCGTTGTAATCAATACAATAATAAAACAGTCAATGACCCCACGCGGCCAACAGAACAATAAAAAATGAGTACCTACATTTCAAAGTCCATAATTATTAGACGAGGCCTATTTTTGCTCCGACCCTTGCTCGAGCTAGCCCGCACCACCGAGCCTGTAGCTTTAATTCATCTCTAATGAATCACGACCCAATCAACCTGTCCCTTGTTGACATCACCCAGCGACGCCCGAAGCCGAGGTCTATACCCCACAGGGGGTGCCCTTAGACTATAATCGTTTATTTTATAAGTTTAATGCCCAATGGAGCCTCCAGTCTGGTATGGTTAATGACTTAAGGCATCAACAAGATAACCCGGTTAAGCAGCCGACAACCTCCTAGGTTGATCTGCGAGATGCAATAAAAAAAATCCAGCCAAGTGCGTGTCGGACCACGTTCAATGAAGAGTTCCGTAATGGGGATGAATTTATCCTAAGAACAAACTTAACATTGTAGTTGAAAAACATGTTCCCTCATACATTCCAACTGCAAATGAAAGTTTGTACGCACGTTGTGGAGAGATTTACTATTGTATTTTAACATTTTAGGTCTCCTTTTTTCATTTTCTATAAAGAAATATAATAATAGGTTGGGGAAAAAGTCTTTTCGCATTATAGTATGTATGAACTTGTAATAAAATCTCTCTCTCGTATTTGTATCTGGCTGGTTTTGGTATCACTGAAAGTTTAAATTTTAAAGAACATAATTCCAAATTCAAATTAGGAAAATGTGAAATTTTCATTTGTTTTTCGTACTGTCAAGATGAGTGAATCTAATGAAGAAATTCGATACATTTTAAAATTTTACTACAATAAAGGTAAAAATGTACAGCAAGCCACGAAAAAAAATGCGATGTTTATGGACCTAGTGCACGTGTCTGTAAGAGTAGCACAAATTTGGTTTAAGCGTTTTCAATCCGGAAGTTTTGATGTCAAAGATGCACGTCGCTCTGGTCGCCCTATTACGGATAAAATGGATGGCATTTTTGAAAAAGTGGAGCAAGATTGGCATATCAGTAGTTACGACTTAGCTGAAGAACTGGGAATTGACCACAAAACAGTTTTAGCACATTTGAAAAAATCTGGGTACACAAAAAAGCTCGATATTTGGGTACCTCACGAGCTCACTGAAAGAAACCTAATGAACCGTGTACTCATTTGTGATTCTTTATTACGACGTAATGAAACCGAACCATTTTTGAAGAAGCTGATAACTGGTGATGAAAAGTGGATCACGTACGATAAGAAAGTGCGAAAAAGGTCGTGGTCAAAGGCCGGTCAGGCTTCACAAACTGTGGCGAAACCCGGGTTAACTCGCAACAAGGTGATGCTGTGTGTATGGTGGGATTGGAAGGGCATTATTCATTATGAGCTGTTACCACCACGCGGGACCATCTATTCTGAACTCTACTGCGAACAACTGATGAGATTAAAGCAAGAAGTTGAGAGAAAGCGGGAATTCATCAACAGAAGGGGTGTGGTTTTTCATCATGATAACGCTAGACCTCACACATCTTTAGCCACTCAGCAAAAATTAAGAGAGTTTGGCTGGGAGGTGTTAATGCATCCGCCGTATAGTCCTGACCTTGCACCTTTAGATTTCCACCTGTTTCGGTCTCTTCAGAATTCTTTAGGCAGTGTCAGGTTAACATCACGAGAGGACTGCCAAAACCACTTGTCGCGGTATTTTGATCAAAAGTCCCAAAATTTCTATAGCAATGGGATCATGTCCCTACCTACAAGATGGCAAAAATTTATCGAACAGAATGGTACCTACATACTTTAGTTAAATGTAAATAAACTATATTAAAAAAAAATTGAATTTTCTTAACAAATGCAAAGAAACTTTTTCCCTAACCTATTATTTATCTTAAATCCGTAACGACAAATATCTTTAGAGATAAAGAAATAGAAGTAACAGCTGAATAAGATATGCATAACCTATAAAATCGAAGTGTTTCAATATATCGAGTAGTTTAAGTATTGGAAACTGTCACACATGCTATGGAAATGAATAGAATAGAATATTATTGTTGCTACTGGTATACAAAAGTGGCTTTGAGTCTGCAGCGAGCCCCTTGGGTGTCTGTCATTCATGCTAAGAAAATTGAGTAAAATTACTCTAAAAAATTAGAAAGACTTACTAAAGACTCTGAAGATATATCGCCCAACCATCACATCACAAATTTGCAGGTATATGAACACTAACAAAAGTACAGTCACCAAGAAACACACAAACACTATCTCTTTTACAGTCAAAAACATTTTAGATCAAAGGACACTTTCTATCACATATAATTTTAGATCGAAGTACAATTTTTGTCATATATAACTTTAGATCGAGGAGCACTAAAAAAATAATCATCAATAATCACTAATCACTATCATAAACTATTTTAAATTTAGAATCAAATTCGATCGTGTGTTGTTTCGTGTTCGTTAGTTGTAAACTGGCGCTGATCTTGTATCTTCTAGAGATAGTGATTGCGACACAGTGTCATTGATTGATGACACTGTGTTGGTTGTCTTGTGTGTTTTTGAGTAAAGTTCGGTATCTGCATGTTTGCCGGAAAATAGAGTAACTGTGCTGTTTTTTTATTTGTTTTGGGATCAAATAGTGTAGTGTGCGTAGTGGCAAGGAGTGTAAAGCAGGTTCTGTAATGATTATAACTGAAGACATCGCTACATTCTATGAGAGATTATTTGACTATGTGAATCGGGTGAAATTTATGGCCCATTCGTCTAGAGAATATACTACTGCATAATATTGTGCCTCTAAAATCATAGAATGAAGAATACTAGATAATTGAAAACCTTCTAAGGGTGAAATGGACAACGAGATATTATAATGCTTAGAATATTCAAATTAAAGTTGTAACTAATAATGTCAATTGAAATAGAAAAAAAAAATATCTTCTGTGCCAAAACATATTATATATTGAAAAACAATTTACACAGCTGACTGACTAACCATAATCTTCCTCTGACAACTTCACATGAAACTAAATCTTGTGCCCTACATCATAAAATACTTTTCGCTTTATCAATTAGGATTAACAAAGTGGTACAGATAATCTGATAAGCCTACTCGTATCATGTTTTACCAACACTGATTACCAATACAGCAGGACCTTTCATACCTCCTTGTATGTTGGAATTTGTAGAACAAAATGGGATGAGTAATGTTGGTTGAGCGATTATTTAATATTGAATGGATAGCAAGGTCATTTCGTTAATCTGTTGTTAGACTGCAGTTAGGTTTATTTTTAGATTGTTTGTGCATTACAATGAATCATATATGTTTGCCTCGTTGGTCTAGTGATCGGAAGCGCTACTGCTGAGCATGAGGTCCTGGGTTCTATTCCCGAGTCAGGCAAAGTGTTATTGCGTTTTTCCTTCTGGAATTTCACAGTAGCAGCCCGGAGCCTGAATTTTTGAACGGTTTATGCCAGTAGGCTCGCCCATTTCATTGCACTTAAACTACTAGCGAAATGTGGGTGTACTAATAGGTACCTACCTACACTTCTGCCTTTCCCTTCGAGGATTACAGGCGTGATGTTATGTTATATTTTTTGGCGACTGCTAATGTGGTTTTTCGTCTAAACCTTACCAGAGGACACCCATGAATAAAAAAAAAACATTATTGCATAAGTGGTTCTTGGGTTATAAGCAACATAACAGACAGACAGTCAGAAAGACTACGTTTTAATATGTGAGAATATAAGGATGTGTCAATGTTGAATGTTACCACCTCCAAAAATGCTACCTATCCATTATTTTGTTCCACAAAAACTTCTTGAAACTGGTTCCTGTCTCCCATGCTTTGAACCACCGAGTATGTAGTGCATGAAGTTTTAGATAAGACCAGATTTCTTTATTATTTTGTTTAAAAAAGAGTAGGTACACAAGATATTATGTCAGCCTAGAAAGCACTGCAACAAACATTTGTAAAAATTATCGAATACGTTCTTACTCACCGATTTATTGTATAACTAGGTAGAGTTCGATACATGCGTATGGGACCTCGAGTCTAAAATGACCAGGATGCCGTGCCGGCGATGAAAATAAGACAGATTTCAGAGATGTGTTGCGCATACACTCAAACGATCTGTTGTGATTATTGAGGAGCAAGATTGAACAAAACTGTTCCGTAGTATGCGATTGTGTTTCATGACAATTAGACGTGATTGAACTGGTTGTAGTTTTGGTGACTGTTATGTGGTACAACTGGTTGAAGGGACGGTACTGTTCGGTCCATGCCGCCTGAATGGCGATGGTCGAAAGTATTGGACCGGACCAGGTTGTTGACGAATGGCGTGATGTTACGCAGTTGACGTTGATCGAAATATGTCCATGAGTCGAGATGGTCGTAGTGATGCATTATGCTTTTAGTGACTGATGTAATGGTGTCCAAGGGTGCCACGACGGGAATTTGGGGAATCATCTTGATCATTAGGATGGACGAGTGGATAAATGAGTGATTGAGACTTGCTCTATTCCAGAACTGCTTTAGTGACTGAACGCCCGAAGAAAGTCGTATGTCAGGTTGGCCGTGACAGCGCAGCAAGTGGCGCTTCCCCGTTTTTTGATGAAGTTACTGGAATCACCGAAAACGTCGGATAAGAGTGACACTTACTGCTGACAGTCACTCTAGCAGAGCATCGCATCGATGTTTGCGTAGCGGCTGTCTTCTGGTGATAGCCAGGATATCGGGGCAGCTGCTGTCGTATCACGTCCACAACGAACTGCTATATTCCGGCACAATCCTGATTATATTCAAGCTGCTGAACCACTAATACTATGACCACTTCTGGTAAAGGGCGATCTTCGAGCGATCTTCATTTACTCCGTATTCCAAACATGACTGCTTCACACGCCAACTCAATGCCACCAAACTAATTATGTTTCGGGAAGTTTTTCTGATAATCAACAAGTCCTCCAGACATCCTGGAGCGTGTGAAATTTTTCTCTCCGTTTTTGTACAAATAACTTGGTTTTCGATGCCAGGGAGACCTTTTTAGAATGAATCTTACATAAGCAGTGTGCATCTTCTGGCTTCCCACCAGATACTATGGATTACCACGTTTTCCTTATTATATCCAAAAGTAAATAATATAACCTCTTTCTTATTGGAATTAGTTTTGGTTAAAAATTGTTCTCATTTAGTAGTTTCAATAGTAACATGTTACGGATACCTAAGCCTTTTACGATCTTTAAATTTCCCTCAAGCTTCTGTATAAATTATTGCCCATTTTGATCTTCTTCATGCCTTCATTATAAATTCATTGTTCAATACTGTCAACCAGCCTCTTCAAAGTTCCACTTAAGCTTGAAAACAAACAACAATATAATAAAACAAAAAGCGTGCAGATATTGCAAATGATGACAGTATTCCCATATCAGTTTATAAAAAACGCAATTTCAAACAGATAAGTCTGCAAGGCACCATATTCCCATATAAAGCAACATAAACTAATACTATGCATGTGTTTTCTTATAGTATCATCACGGCATCCAATCTGCAGTTATTGAATGATCAGCATAACGCGTCGACAGCGCCTGAGGCATCACCGTACATCGTACATTGCTGGTTTCCACCTGTCCTTCTCTTTAATATAATTAACACCTGCAATGAATGCGAAACAAACAAAAAGTCTCGAACGATGTTGTGTTGATAGTGGTTTGCATATTAAATGGGTGTAGTCTTGTTAGTGACTTTGGTTTTGATACATTTTTAACCGCCTTTTCGTCTGTATGTATTTTTTTTTCTTTTTAGTATTTCGGCAGAAAACTAAAATACAGATCCAAAAGCACCGACTTCCGAAATTGAAGTTATTTTTCTCTTTGTATGTAGTGTTTTGTTTTAAGAAGACGGTTGTTTTTTTTAGTTTTTTTTTTTGTTTTTTATTTAAATTCGATTATTGTTTAAATGTAAAGATCTTCTTGCCTTGAAGTGCATATTAAACCGTTGCTCCCGGTTGTAATAGTCATCTACATAATGTCAAATAATTAGTTATTACGTACATAAACTCACGCCCTCTTCCCATGGGGGTAGGCTGAAACTACAGAACACCACCTACTACGATCCTTACATACTCCTTTTGCTTCGTTTATTGACGTTCATACATCTGGTCATACACGCACGCCGCAGTTGTGAGTACTACGCACTATTACTTTCACTAACTTTTGCCCGCGGGTTCACCCGCGTTGTATATGCCATGGCAACGTACCTACCGGGATTAAAAGGAAGCGAAGCGATGATGGCATACCGAATAGGCCTTGCGCCGCGTCGTGAACCATAATTATTTTATTACTCGTAATTTTGAATCTGTGATATCTTTTACACATAACATAACATCACGCTTGATTCCCCGAAGGGTTGGGCAGAGGTGTACCTACCTGTAGTACACCCACATTTTGCCAGTTATGTTTAAGTCCCATGTAATAGAGGGCGAGCCTATTGACATCAAACGGGCACAAATCCAGACTCCGGGCTGCTACTGAGAAATCCCAAATACAAAACCCAATATCACTTTGCCCGACCCGGGAATCGAACCCAGGATCACAACCTCATGATCAGCAGTAGCGCTTGCGACCACTAGACCAACGAGGCAGTCGGCAGTGATATCTTTTAAAATATTTATTAATTTAAATGATATGATGTGCAGGCATATTTTAATCTAAATTAAATGTCCAATTTAATTAACATATTTTATTGGATAAGGATTAATATAATACCGGTTAAAACCGCTTCGGAAATAACAATGAAATTTTTATCAAATTCAGAAAGATAAAAATGCTAACTGTGGGTCATCCTTAGAAGATCGCAGGCTTTTTTGTTGAACTGTTTAAGTTATATAATCCTGTAGAACATACATTTTATTTATCTCGTACGGTTTACCTGGCTCACGCCAGTAAATGTCTCAGTCGAGAGATAATTTTTCCGCCACCTTCAACATTAATCGTCATTTTTCAGCAAGATTACACAAACCCTTAATAAATTATACACTTAAACCTACCTCATGAATCACATTGTCCATTGGTGAAAACCGTTTGAAAATCCGTTCAGTAGTTTTTGAGTTTATCGCGTTCAGACAGACAGACAGACAGACGCGGCGGGGGGCCTTGGTTTTATACAGCCTTTCTTAAGTTAGGTATATGAACATTCAAATTTAATCTTTTGGTAAGTAATAAAGAATTACGTGTTTCAGCGTTTTTGTAAAATCATCCCCCAAGGGGTAAAATATCCCCTATTTTACCCCTTGGGGGGTGATTTTACAAAAACGCTGAAACACGTAATTCGGGTAAAATAGGGGATAATTTTGAAAATTTACATGTAATATTGATATTTTTGTGTACTTCTTTTTAAGAGATTTAAAATATTGGAAATATAGTCATAGTCCGTAGATTGAGATAACATTGAGTCTTCATTAAAATCGGTCTCCTCGGTAAAAAGTTATTACAATTTAACGGTGTCTATGTTAATAAAAATACTATGTGGGTACGTAAAAATATAAACCAGTTGTCACTCGGAATCACAGTTTCATTAATCGCTTCTCGCTATTATATTCCATAAATACAACTAACGGCTGAACGGATTTGGATGAAAAGCATGGGTTCGGACGTTGGATATTGTTTATTCCGGTAGTACTTTCCCCTGGGATAATTTCCGACTTCGACGCTAGCAAAGTCGCGGGCAAAATCTAGTATATAATTTAACAACTAAGTTGTCAAATTGTATTCACTTCCGTCATAAAAGAAGTATCTCTATGTCGCCAAAATGTTGTAAGTATCGAATTCTCCAACATCAACGTGAGTGCCAGTTTCCGTCGGTCGCACCACTTGCCCGGGGCGCGCATTTCTCGTTACGAGTACATCTCTCTCACATTCCGTGTTACCGCGTCGCCAGGACTGTTAATGTTGATTGCCTAATTACACAATAATGTCGTCTGCTGTTCAGAAGGAATTATGAAGAAGAGCTCTTAATAAGAACTCTTTGCAAAGAGGGACTGGGACTATATACCAAGACCCCTCCGTGCCCCGGAAAGCACGTTAAGCGGTTGGTCCAGGCTGTTATTTGTAGATCTTTGTCAGTTGTTACGGGTCGTCAGAATCCCGAAAGTTTGACAACCAGTCTTACCAAGGGGTATCGTGTTACCCAGTAACTGGGTTTGCAGGTCAGATAGGCAGTAGTTCCATGTAAAATACTGGTATTCAGCTGCATCCGGTTAGACTGGAAGCCGACCCCAATATAGTTGGGAAAAAGCTGGCAGATGATGAAGAACTCTTTGCAAAGGACCTCGTCAAGTACTACCACCATACCTGCCTCTTCTTACTATCTATATAGTACTTACTAATTCCATGAGTACACTACTCCCATACTATTATAAAGCAGGTACTTACTTATTCCATGGCCAAGCTGTCACTTCTGTCACTTATCTATCTTCAAGTCATGAGGCCCTGGAAAGAAAAGTAGATTACGCACCTTGCTAAAGTGAGTAATTAATGCACTCGCGTTAATTTAGTGCCCTCGCTTGCGCTCGATGCAACAATCTACTATTAATTGTCCACCGTGGCGGGGCTATTAGGGAGTATCACAAAAATACAAGATACTTTTTTATGAAGCTACATAATTCCGACAGAGGCGTAGAATAACTGATGCAGGGGCCACACCAACGGGAAACAGCAATGCCCAACATCGCAGTAAACACCGCGGTAATTATTCCGATAATTATCGCGATAAATTGAGTGGCCACCCTTGAACGGTCAACGGCAATAATTGGCGATCAAATTAGCGATAAAATTGGCGCCAATGTGCCCCTTGAATTTTAAGATTTTTTATATTTGTTAGGATGGGCTCTATAATATCCCATTAGGGCTTCCTTTTTCTTTTTTATTTCTTCAATTGTTGATGGAAATGGTAATAATTGTAGTATTACTCGTAGTTAATAGACAACTCCATAATACGGCTAAACAAACACGTGCGATCCCGTCGCGCTCTCGGTGCGCAATGACAAACGTAAGGTAAGTGTGGCCGCTTCAATTCAACTTTGGCAATAATTCTTGCGGTAAATGTCTTTGATGTGCAAAAATAACGTCACCCGAGTTATCGCCTAACGTCAATCGGCAATGTGAATGCCGTTGTAAAATTATCACCTTACAGCTACGGTTCACGCCGAACATCGCGATAAACAACGGCGTTTTCCGTCGGTGTGGCCCCAGCATGAAAAACTACTGGGACGAAATTATCAAGATGCTCTTGGCATATAAAATTTTATCAAAATACCTGTCAACTTAATAATAATTAAATGGAGAATACGTGAATGTAATTTGTGGAGATAAAATAAAAATTATTTATTTTATTATATTCTTCGACTCGTCCAAGGCATTTGATTTTGATTCATGATAAATCCATCAGAAAATTGTATCACATGATTGAAGATCAGGGACAAAGCTCTCGACCTTCTGACTTCTTATGTTCTTGTGTTGTGTTCTTGTTATGTTTTTCAGATGAACAACATAATTAGCAGGGTACAAAAGACCAGTTATAACCATGAGTGTTCCGCAGAGTTCAATTCTAGGTCGTTTATTGTTGCTAATTTATATTATCATTTACTTAAATGACTAAAATCGGTTAGATTACAATTGACAGCCTCGTTAGTCTAGTGGTTGCAAGCACGTCTGCTAAATGTGGGGTCCTGGGTTCGGTTCCCAGGTCAGTCGGTGTAATTGAATTTATCGGTGGCAGTCCGGAGTCTGGTTTTCTGTTGCAGGTTGATGACAATAGGCTCGCTCCTTTAAGGAATTTAGGCGTAAGGTTATGTTATGTTATGTGGTAAATGCTAATAGGAAGACATAGTAATGCAGCAACGATAATTTTTAATAAAATAAAACGAAAGTCTGAATAGAGTTTTATACCTTTAAATGAATGTTAGACTTTACTAAAATCTGTGATTTCCGCGATAATACATGTCATAATTATATGCGGTTGTAAACATACTTAGTTACTTAAAAAACTCATTTATGTAGATATTAATAAGATAAACAATAATTAATAAGCGAAATATCTCAGACACAATTAAAAACTTGTAATAGAAAGACAATATAATGATTACAATTTTATGAATGTTTTTATAGCAAACTAATGTATAATAACCTAATTACCCATAAAATAGCAAACACAAATCAGAAACTCTGAGAATTAGAGAATTTATAATTAAACTAATTATTAAAAAAAACCGGCCAAGTGCCCACGCACAATGAAGGGTTCCATAGTTGAAACGACTTTATCCCAAAAACATTGTAGTTGAAAAACATGTTCTTTCATACATCGATATACGCCACGGCCAATTTGACAACTGAACATGTAAGTTTCTAATCGCAGTTTTATTTTATGTGATAAAACTACAAACTAACGATTTTCGGAGTTTTTCCTTTACTTGTGCTATAAGAGCATGCTTCATGCCGAAATTCATAATTCTAGGTCAACGGAACGTACCCTATAGGTTTTGATTTATTTGCGGGTATCAAAATTTGTCGCATAAATCACCATATTTTTTTATTGCGTTGTCTTAAAAGCTTGATTTTTTTTAGAGCTCCAAGGGATCGTTGACGTACGAATTTGATATTAATTTCAACTTGATAGCTTTACGCGTTCCTGAAAAAAGGGTCTTGTCAGACTGACAGACAGACAGACGGACAACGCTTATATGAGTTCCGTTTTATCCTTTTGAGGCACGGAAACCTAAAAGTAGTAAGTTTATACTATTAATACGCATAAAGGCTTCTACATACCGGGGCGACTTGTCGCGCGACGCGACGCGACACAAAGGCACCGCTCGTCCCGCGACACGCGGGGCCTTTGTGCCGTGTCGCGTCGCGCGACAAGTCGCGCTGGTATGTAGAAGCCTTAAAGGCTTCTACACACTGGCGCGACTTGTCACGCGACGCGACTTTGCGATATATATCCGTAGAACTATTTTTATGAAGTCGCGCGAATTAAGTAAGCGACAACGGAAGTATTTAAAAAAATAACTTTATTCGGACAGAGTTACAGCTAAACAGTAATTTATTTTAATCTAATAAAATATTGATCTTATATACTAACTTTATTGCTAACGTAGTACATGCACAACGTGATCAGATATGACGCATGTCCTAGATAATTATGAACGCTGATCCAGCAATGGAATATTTGGAAATAATACATCTAGTAAATACTTATTAGCTGACAAAGCTAATATTGGTAGATTGGGGTTCCTTAACTCCTCCCTCCCTAAGAGAGAAATTATCCGAAGATGTCGCAGACGGTTTCGGAGAATTTCGACAGAAGTTTATAAACTGAAATTTATACATTATAAAGATAACTACTGCAATTATAATAATCATATACTCGAAGATGGTCCATATACTAATTTCTATTGTCACTGTTTGGGTCGTATCGTCTATTTCACTAAATTTTGTACTTTGTAACACTTTTTTCACATCACTGAAGTCTACATTTCTTAGATCCACTTTCTTTGACCTTCTCTGGATGTCCTGTTGTAGCTCTGGCATCTGGATCAATGGCAGCTGGAGACTAGAAACTGTACTGTTTGTGGTAGAGGCAACGATGACTTCGCCTATTTGTGTCTCGCATTGTTGGCCAGGCGTCACGATGTAGGTCCCCAGAACAGTGTATTATATAATTATTCTATATAATATATAGAATATAATATATATAATTCTCGGTAATGATGAGATTTTCCTCTGAGTAAACCAACCATTGGTTGTCGGTTACTTTTTGTATTTTAGTTTTCTCTATTTCAATGTGGTTCTGTATGCAGTTTTTGTAGTTGTTCTTCATCAACATTATTTGTTCAATGCAGGTCTCAGTTGGATACTGGGCTAAGTTAGTTTCAGCGCATAGAAATTTTCCATTTTCAATCTCAGCACATGGGCTTACCACGGGCATGTATTTCAATCTGTTCACCATCAGGTAAGGGTATTTTGGTATAATGGTAAAGGTATTTGGAGAATGGAATATAGGAATGGGTATAACCTTGTAATAATTATATGTTTCGTTATCTATTAGGGGAACTTCTAAAACAAAAACTAACTTGTTGTTATTTATGTATGATTTAAGTATGATATTACGTTCTAATTTTATTAAATTACGTTTGCTTACTGGATATATTGTTCTAGCATGTTTAGCAATGACTTCTAACGTATTATGTAATTCTGTACTATTTATAATGGATTGGTGCAATGTATTTAATTTGCTAAAGGCTATTGCCGTCTCAATCTCTTGTATGTTTTCGTAACAAGTTCGAAAGTTACTTAAAATTTGATACATAGTATTCAATATGTGGAAAAGTTTGTTAAACCTGAACTCATGTTCAACAAATTTTTCCATTTCATTGGCAAATTTTTAATATTTGAATTTATTATTTCAGAATCATTTACTAATTTATCAAAAGCTTTTTGCATTGATGACACTTTACGTTCGACTACATGCTCTTTGTTCTGTATCATTTGAATTTCTCTATCGTATTTAATTGCATCATCTTCATCTAAATTTCCAGAAATAGCTTTCACAAGTGAGCCTAATGGATTGAATAAAGCTCGTTTATTCCTATAATGAAAAGGTAAGATTTGAAAAAATCTACCCTTAGTTAGTTCAATTAGATATTCTATTTGACTTTCTATTCCTAAGGTTTCGTTACTAACTCTACTTTCCTTCATTTTTATTTTTAAATTACTAAAATCCCGAATATTATTATCTATTTGTAAGCCTAATGATTCTAGATCTACAGTTTTATATATTGTCCAATAACTATTCCTCTTCACTGCTACTCTCCGCTTTATCGCTGCTATCCCCGGATTCTGACCGAGGTTTTCGAGGTCCAGCGTAAATGTTGGCACCACTAGTACCAGAAGTACCAGGCACAATCTGTGGAGGACGTTTTACATTTTTTAACGCTACTCTAGTTTTCCTTTTCTTTACTTCTACTGGCACTATATTTCTTTCAACTTCACCAATTACTTTAGCTTTTTCATATCGCGGTTTTTCTTTAGCTTTTCTAATCCTAGTATCTTTCATATAAATACTATCGTCTGGCTCAAGTACAGGTATCGTTTCACCACATGTTTTATTAATCACTTTAATTTTGTCAGATTCTAATTTTTCTGTTATGAATTCATAAAGTATTTTAAGGCGTTTTCTATGATCTAACAATAGTTTCTGAGTTAAATTCTTTTCTCTATCCACGTTAAATACATTATCTGAATAAGTGTGACCAAATACTAGTTCAAATGGTGTAAAATCTGTTGCTGAATGAATGGTGTTGTTATAAGCCATGATGGCATAAGTCATAACAGATGCTGCATCTAAATCGCTTTTATCGTATTTCGCTATACGGTATATCTCAATAATGGTGGAATGAAACCTTTCCACTATTGCCATTGAACTGGGATTGTTTGGAGTCCTAATATGAAGTTCAATTTTGTACAAACTTAACATTTCTTTAATCAAAGCATGGTTGAATTCTGTACCGGAATCACAACTAATTTTCCTAGGCAGACCATACATGCTAAAGTACTTAATCAATGCCCTAACTACCTCTGGTGTACTCCTATTTGGTACCTCTATGGCTTGTGCTATCTTACTAAACGCATCTACTATAGTTAAATAATATTTTCCCTCTATAAATAATAAATCCATAAAAGCTTCCTGAAAAAGGCTATCCTGCGTTTTTGTTAACTGAATGTGAGGTTTGATCGGCTTTCTGTCATATTTCATGCGTTTACATGTTTCGCAAGCGCTTTTGATTGCCGTAACTGTCTCTTTCATGTTTGCCCACCAATAATGTCTTTTAAGTTTGGTTAAAGTTTCTTTAATACCTCTATGACACGTTTTCCCGTCGTGGTATTTCAAAATAACTTCTTTTTGATCTTCTTCAGATTCTGTCAAGTTTATAACTCTTTCTGTACATTCTGTTAACTTAACTGAATCCTTTTTAAATAACTTAATTACCGTGTTTGAAAAAGTTTTTCTAAAAGATGGGTGTTCAAAGTATATATAATACTTATGTTTTGGATCTATATACTCTTTTAAAAAGTCATTAACTAATTTATCGTTATTTGTCGGTAAGTGAACTTCAAGAATTTTTTGTTTATTATTAGAAATATCTTTTACGACTAAGTTATTTTTAAACCATGAATGAACTAGAATCTGTTTTGGTTTAGTATCGATAGCTTCGTTTGAAATAGGAATGCCTTCGTGTTCTCTATTTGAAACTGAATTGGCAGTGACCACATCATCAGAATCCGAAAGTTCTATCGTTTCTATTGGAGCTTCGAGGCCTTGCAATTCGTTTTTTATTATTTTTTGTATTCGTTCTCCCCTGTCTCCTACATTTACAAATATTGAATCTAAATCGTCATCAATTGCATTAATCTTAATCCTAGATAATGCGTCTGCATTCGTGTTTTGAGGGCCCTTCTTATATTTTATTTCGAAATCGTACTCTTCTAACCTTAACCGCCATTGCGCCATTACTATTGGGCTCTTTCAATGAATACAGCCATGCTAATGGTCTATGGTCTCTAAATATAGTAAACTTATTACCATACAAATACGGTCGAAAGTGCTTAACTGCCCATATTATGGCTAATAGTTCTTTCTCGATAGTGCTATATCTTACGTCTGTGTCACTCAAAGTTCTACTAGCATATGCTACAGGCTTATCTGAGCCTATTGTTCCCTGTGACAATACAGCCCCGATTGCAAAATTGAAGGTTATTATATATATAACCTTCTATAAATATATATATATATTTGTGAAGGTTAATGGAATATTTTCACAATAAAATATGTCTTTGTACTCTCTACAAAGTCCCTCAATAACAGTACGTTCTTCTGAGTTCATAAGATCTAACTGTAATTTTTCTAAATTATTACTTAGCAATCTGTCCACTTCTATACTATCGTCCATGAAATTAACACTAACAGATGGGTTCTGTATGTATGGTTCTACTTGAAAAGGTCCTGTAACTACTAAATTTCTATTTTGATGACTGTAATTCTGAATAACAGTTGTTGCATAACCTTTAACACACGTAACTAATGCGGCGGGCATTCGAATCCCTTCCGTAAACTGTTTAAAATCTAACACAGCTTCCCCGTCCAATAAGTTAACCGGGAGTCTTACTCTAAGTTCACTACGAGATGGTAGATTATATACCTCTCTCATAGGCGGTGAATATACGATGGGAATCTCAGTATTTTTTAAATGTAATATCTGACTTTCCATATTAATCTTTGCCTGTAATTGCTTCAGCAAATTACTACCTATTAATCCATCATACCTATCGTCAACGCTGTAGACATAAAACTTATGGAACTCTTTATTTCCAAAGGTAATGGAATAATTGCGGTTTCACTATGAACGCTCGATGCGTGAGTGCTAACAACTTCGAAGGGTTCATACTGTAAATAATTTTTAAAATATTTATTCGCTATATAAGGGCTTATAAACGACCTAACACTCCCCGTATCTGTCATAAAAACTGCTTTTAATTCTGGTATAACTATATGTGGTAAATTTAAGCGTTTATTGCAATTTATTTTTATTCGTTCCGGGATCTTCAGGAGAAAATTCCTGACACTCATTGTACGAATTACTTGAACTCGGTGCATTATTACTAACATTGTTTATGTAATTAACACGTCGCGAACTCGCAGTACGCATGGTGACGTCAGTATTCGCACCCGACGTAGATGCTTGCGCTGCAAAATTCGACGTGCCCGGTGCATGTGCCGCGAACTGTTGGTTCTGCTGTTGTGCAACCGGAAAAGATGACCTACTTGACTGCGGTGACGAATTATTGTTATTTGTACGATTAAAACTATCGTGATTCTTTTGAATATTATTATGCTGCCTATACTGCCTGGACTGATGCGAATTGTTCGGTGTAGATGTGCTGTTTGTAGCATTATTCGGTACATGTGTACTTGATACGCTATACGAATCTTTTGATTATTAGATCCTGATGCATTTTGATAATTAGGCAAATTGGGTCTGTTAGTTCTACTAAAATTACGCCTATCGTTTGTTTTATAATCATAGACTGCCTGGAAGTTTTGTTCTTCTAAGACTATTTTTAACGCATCCTCTAACGTTGTAACGTCGCGCAAACGAACTAATCTAACTAGGAATGGTGGTAAATTAAACAAGAAAACATTCATTGCTCTGTTACTATAAATTATTTGCTTTGCTTTACGCAGAGAGTCATCAATGATAGTTTCTGATATTTTAGCGAATAAAACACTTCTCATCTGCTGTATTCTATGGCAAAAATCTAAATAACTTTCGCCCTTATTTATTCTACAAGTTTCTAACTCCATTGCTAAACAATCCTCTGTGCGTGGATCACCGAAGTGTTGGTTTAACAACTTCTTCAGCTCATCCCACGTATCTATAGAGTCTCTTTCGCCTACTAAACTAGCTGCTTCGCCTGATAACCTACTTGTTACCACATGAAATAAATATTCATTTTGGGCTATGGTTCCTTGGAACTTAGACAAAATGTATTCACATTTTTTTATATACATATAAAGGTAACGTTCTAGCGTCGCCACTGAATATTGGTATGATGCTAACCAGTTCCTGTGGGACACGGGTTACGTTTTCCATTGTCAAAAAGTTATGAAAGTAACAAAGACAAAGAGGGAAAAAAAGTGTCACTAATGTGCTACTAAAATATCACTACTCTAAAATATTAATACAATTAAAATCTATGCAAATATTATTACGGCGTTGTCCAATCCCTAAAAATACACACACATAGACTTATTACAAGGTTGGGATATAAATGGAAGAGCTGAGAGGAAGGTGAAAAGATTTACTCACAATTCCGCAGCTAGCTTCATGCTCCCTGGACTACTGCTGTGGCTGGTCCTCTTCCGTAACTCGAAGTGGCTTCTTAATAAATTTATTTGTTCGGCGATCTCTGCTAAACCGTAGATACGGACGTCGGCTGCTCCACGTAGAATTGTATACACGGCAAACTGACTACAGAGATCCTACCGGCTGCGCCAATTAAGTAAGCGACAACGGAAGTATTTAAAAAAATAACTTTATTCGGACAGAGTTACAGCTAAACAGTAATTTATTTTAATCTAATAAAATATTGATCTTATATACTAACTTTATTGCTAACGTAGTACATGCACAACGTGATCAGATATGACGCATGTCCTAGATAATTATGAACGCTGATCCAGCAATGGAATATTTGTAAATAATATATCTAGTAAATACTTATTAGCTGACAAAGCTAATATTGGTAGATTGGGGTTCCTTAACTCGCGCGACACTACACACAGGAGCGACTTGTCCTTGCGCCGCGATATCGCCGCGATATCGCATGGCTAGCGCGACGCAACACAAGAGAGATAATTATTACTACATTTAAAATTTTATAGGACCTTTCAAATGTCAATCATCCTAATTTACACCTTATTGCAATAACATAAGAGTTACATTGCAATGACTTAGGTACTTGGTTTTGCCGGCTGGTCGGCATGCTCAAAGGAATAATCTTTTAAATTCAAGTAGCGCGACTAGTCGCGCGACGCGACTTGTCGCGCTACTTGGATTTCGCTAGCTTGCGGCATCTAATTTATTCCTTTGAGCATGCCGACTAGCCGCCAAAACAAAGTACCTAAGTCATTGCAATGTAACTCTTATCTCTTTGCAATAAGGTATAAATTAGGATGATTGACATTTGCAAGTCTTATAAAACTTGAAATGTACTCTTGTGTCGCGCGGCGCGTCGCGCGACGAGTCGCGCCAGTATGAAAGGGGTTGCGTGTCGCAATATCGCAGAATCGCCACGCGACGCGTCGCGCGGCAAGTCGCGCTAGTGTGTAGAAGCCTTTATACTATTACTCAGTGTTCTCACAAAACCGCAAACATTCTGACAATATCACCTTTCATTCAGCAGCAAACAAGTGCTAGGTTGGACATTCAAATTTATTATTACCCTCTTCAAAATACTACATACTACACAGGGTGAAAAAAGTTTTATATTGTTGCCTTTACCCCGCGGTCGTGACTAAACGCTCAAGCGACACGCGTCTTGCGACACTGCGGACAACACAAATGAAAGAAGTTGTTTAGAGCATGCCATCAGGGGCATCAGGGCCTCAAGTCTGCTATTACAATAGTGTCAGCATGGTCGATCATTGATTTCATAATTGTTGATTTTGACAAGTTTGGTAATATACTATTATAATGGCGTCATTATGACTTTCCAATGTTCGGCCACTACTACATTGAAAGAAATTGCATTTATTGGTAATCTCGTACATAATGACAAATGAATGACATTTCTACTAATGGGTTTTATAATAATGGCAATACGACAATGCCATTATAATAACACAATTATATTTCTGTTTAGTTTATTCTACCACCTATTTTTATTATTATATTATTTTTCTTTATCTATGATCCCATTAATTGTTTGCTGCACCGTACGACGTCATACGTCGGCGCCGCGCGCCGGCTGTCGCTGAAAACCAGCACTGGGGCTCTGTCTTGCATAGGGTCGCAGTATAATGCTGAGCGATAGCCGTTTTGCGTGGATGTGACGCATGTTTCCCCCAAACTTTTCTTATTTTTGTGTTTATGTTCTTTGTTGCGTCATGTTTACCGCAAATAAACGTATTTTCTTTCTTTCTTTCTATATTACGAGAACATTGACCGACCAATGATCGACCATTATGAATTTAGCAGATTACGAACTTTTAGCAAAATGACAATGGCATGACAATGGGATCGTGTTGGAATGACTGAATTTATAAAAATAGCAGAATTGGGCCCCAGTCACAGTGACGCGACCTGCGAAGTGACGGACGCAAATAGGTGGACGCGCGCCTCGCTTGAGGCCGTGAACGGGGCATAACTAATAAATGAAGACCCTCAGACAAGCGCTGACCAGCCAGCATACCATCACCACAGCTCCTGACGCCCCCTCACTGCGCGCTGCACTCTGAGTCTCCTGCACGTCCCCCACGTCAGCCACTAGACTCAATTCGACTTCTTTTAACATCCTATCCGCCCAATCCACCATTCCCCAATAATACCTCGGCCTTTTCTTTACCCTTGATTTTGCCCTTCTTCTGACAGGCTTTATGGTGTTTATCATTTCTGTTGTAATTTCTGTTATAATTTCTGTTATCGTCATAGTGGTTGTCATTTCTGTTAGCTCTGTAGTGGTTGTAGTTATTTGTGGTGTTGTTGGTAACAGACACCCAACACTGTGGTTCACAGGTTTGGCAAACATTTCAAACTTCAATATAGCCCGTGTAGTGAATTTGAATTTAATATACAAATCATAATTCATTACTTTTCTAGGTAAGAGATCGCTGTCTTTGATTTGGCCACGTTCTAAGAGCTGTTCATCGTCTTTCAATTTTCTTTCATGGACAGGAAAGTATTTGAATAGTTCTTCGGGTGTTTCCCGAGATGAGTTTTCACTCATCTCTGTGTTTTCTTTGAGATTGATTTGTTCTTTGAATGAAAGCATAGCATCTGAACGTGCCATACAATCTACCTGTGAGAAAATTAAACAAAATGTTAGACTAACTAATAGACTATTAATTTTGTATGTTTTATTTGATATGTAAGTGAATAGTTTTTATGAATTATACTATAGTTAAATTATTATGTGCCAATTTTCCAAGAAATACAAATTATCTTTGTGCTTTGCCGTTCTTTCTTTTTGAGTCATCATTTCAGCTGAAAAGGCGTCCACTGCTGGACATAGGCTTCCCCTAAAGGGGGGGTTTGCCATTATCGCCACGCTTGGCAGGCGGGTTGGCGATCGCAGTATGGTGTTAAATGTCGCCTTTTACGCCACCCATGGGAAGAAATGGGATGGTGCTATTCTTTACGTCCGGCACCAAATGGTCTTTTTGAGTACATAAATTAAATTACACAAATTACTTTAAATATGATCAGTATTTTTTTGTAAGTGGCAATAGGAATAGTTGCTACGAGTAAAAGTGACTTCCGAATGTTGCTGGTGGGTTATATTATGATGCTTGAAATAAGTAGGTATGGTACGATCTTCTGATACTTACGGTAAGACGAACACAGGAACACGTCGCGTGTGCTGCGTCGTACAATGATAACTGAAAACAAACATGTATTATAGAGGGTCACATTCAATTAGCTTGCGATACTCTACAGATGTGATGGGTATTTATTCTGCGGCACCAACCTGACTCACTCAACGCTATATCATAATGAGTGTAAAAATACCCCAATGAAACCGAAAATTACTTGTTCTTTCCGTTATTACGACTCGCAGGCATATATATTTTACGTTAAACCAACGGCCGCGTGCCCCGATACAGCCTCACCCGATTTTTTAAATGTTTTTATTAAGTAAACAAGGTTTAAAAATGTTATAATTACCTTTAAATACTCCCACGACCCCCCCCCCCCTCCCCTGGTACCGTTGCATGCTCGCAAAATGTTTTACGTGCGTTACGTTGTGCACTACCAAAAATAATTGAAAATGTGGTTTTGTTACACTCTGTAATTATGTATAAATGTTCAGAAGTGTAGCATGACTGCCCAACCTTATATGTTGCAGTTCCTCTCATCCCAGGCTCTGCTTTCAGTTCGAAGTATTCATTATACATTAGGATCGAGGGCTTCGAGCAGGCATCTTTGTGTTCTTCCCAAGTGTTGTCGACTGAAACATAACATTACGCCTGTATTCCTTGAAGCAGTAGGCAGAGGTATGTGTGCACAAAGTACACCCGTACACCCATAGTGTGCCCGTAGAAAGGATAGCTGCTGTTAAGACGGAGATATATGCCAGTAACTTTGAGTAGTTAGCTTGCGTGTTCTGTACTGAGCTCACGCAACGCGTAGTACGTTCAGCCAGTAATAGGACTCGCGAAAACGCGTATATTAAATGATCATTATTTAAATTATCATTAAATTGGTGAAGGTTTTAGAAAAAAACGCTTGGTAGTTTTTGCGCCATTCTCAGTATATTATCCGCGTTAGACATAATTTTACAAATTAATTTCGCTTTGTAATATAAACATAATCTAAAATATTCACATATTAAGTTATTGAGAAAATGCTCTAATTTTTCATATTTTTTTTTTAAATCAATTTCACTACTCGTTTAGACGTGATCTTCAGTATAAAATCATTAAATGTCGGTTGTCGCCCCCTTAACTTCCTATTTTCATTAGCCGTCCCCCGACGCGAGACGCTTGGATAAAACATATTACCTACAACTTATATTAAACGTAAAAGGCCGATACATTTTTTTTTTTACTTTTTACATGTTTTTGGCTGTCGGTGATTTTTTTAATTTAACTTTTATTTCCTGTTTTTTAAACTCTTTAAATAATATTACTAGTCATCATTCATCATTTCAGCCGAAAGACGTCCACTGCTGGACATAGGCCTCCCACAAAAGGGGGGGGGGGGGATTTGCCACAATCGCCACGCTTGGCAGGCGGGTTGGCGATCGCAGTATGGTTTTAAAAATGCATAGAGAACGCTGCTTTCCATTCTCTAGTAAGTCCCATAATCGCCTTTTACGACACCCACGGGAAGAAATGGGATGGTGCTGTTCTTTACGTCCGGCACCTAACGGAACATATTACTAGTAGACAACCGAAAATGCGGTCGAATTTTGTCGATTGTTGAACTTCGACATTAAATAAAAATGTTTACATTTAGAGTAACTTGCAGATTATTATGACCGCTTGAGTTTGTGTTAGCATGGTGCTATGACAGCTAACGCATAACACAAGTAAACACATCTAAATTCCTAGGTTTAACAATTGAGAACAAATTAGATTGACAAATACACAGAAGCTAACCAATAGAAATAGTAAGTCTGCCTAGCCCTATCTAAACTTACCTCATTGATGAGTTTGGACGCGTTAGTGACCGCATATCATGGTTTGATGAGTTTGGACGCTTTAGTCACCGCATATCATGGTTTGATGAGTTTGGACGCTTTAGTCACCGCATATCATGGTTTGGTGGGTTCAGTTATGAGATATATATTATGGTATTATTTTTTGGAGGAGTTCAACCAATAGGGAAATATTCTTATAAGTACAGAAAAAGTGTATCAGGACAATGTTTGGATTACAGGTTATAGATACATGTGAATAAAATATTTATAAAATTTTAAATATTGACTATTCCATCCATAAACATGGGTACTGGTAACTCGACGTATACTATGACGGTTAAAATACTACAAATTAAGCTACTAAGTTCAGTACTTTATGATTTAGAGTAGATTTTTTAGGGTTCCGTACCTCAAAAGGAAAAAAGGAACCCTTATAGGATCACTCGTGTATCTGTATGTCTGTCTGTCCATCTGTCACAGCTGATTTGCTCCGAATCTACTGGACCGATTAAGTTGAAATTTGGTACTAATATGAACTTCTGTGACCCAAACACTGACGTGTTTCGTAAATAAACTAATTTTGAATATGGAGGTCACTTTTGGGGGCTAATTGGAAAGTTTAAAAAAAAGTTTTACTGACTGTACCGTGTGACATGTCATAAGAAAAGGGTTTTTTTAAGGATTTCATATATATTTTTTTTCATCATCATCATTTCAGTCGAAAGACGTCTACTGCTGGACATAGGCCTGCCCCAAGCACCGCCACTTCGACCGGTTCTGTGCTTCCTGCATCCAGCGGATACCTGCATCACAAGGTCATCGGCCCACCTTGTAGGAGGCCTATTTTTTATAATTTTAAAATACTTACTTTTGAAATTATTTAAGAAAATAGATGAAACATGATCATCCCCCCCCCCCCCCCCCTTATCTCCGAAACACACAAAGTGAGCTAAAAATAAAATTTTGATAAATCTACAGAAAATAGTTCTTTACTTAAAGATTACAGGAAAACCTATAAGACGTCTGTTATCTTAAAATAACATGGTATATCACTCAATATTCTGCGTACAAACTTACATTTGCAGTTGGAATGTTTATGGGATCATGTTTTTCAACTAAAATTTTAAATTTGTTCTTGGGATAAATTCATCCCAACTACGGAACCCTTGATTGTGCGTGGTCCGACACGCACTTGGTCGGTTTTTAAAATATTATTGACGTGTAAAAGTGTTTGTACAAACACATACGGAAATAAAATCATTTATCATATTAGTTATCTCTTCCGGGGATTCTTAGCACCCCTTGCCTCACCGCACCGTTGCCTTGACCGCTACCGTAGCAAAGGGTAGGTGGGCCGCCGGGGATTGCGGAAGTAATAATAGATCCCAAGATCCCCGGTGCAAGTGTGGGAGGGGAACACTGGGGTGGTTTTTAGTCAGTAAGAGTCTGACAGACTCCACCGCCCGCCCCAGGGCGGAGGACATCCATGAGGATTATCCACCCCGTGAATAAATAAAAAAAAAGGGTAGGTGGACCACCGGTAGCTATAATAGGGGCTGGCTTTAGTTACTTATGAAGATAACATAAGCATAATATATAAAAAATGCCATGACATGATGTTTAATAGTCGGCATGACTGTACATTGGCAAGGGGGCAAACTAGTAGAAATTTAAATTCCCGTTGCCCCACCACTCAGCTTATGGGGCATTTTTGGGAGGGTTAAGTGGAATCGTCATTGCACCTACCGCTGTTTGTCTCTGCATCTGTTAGAAAATGTGGTATAACTTCTGACATCCACACGGGCGAAGCCGCGGACAAAGCTAGTAAATAATAACCCTTTTCAACTGCACACCCATTTTGTTATTATTCACTATTCTTTAATAACACTGAGTACTTACAAGGTATGATCAGTAAAGTGTTCTTGTCATCCATGGTAGGCTCAATGAGGTGGAACATCAGGGTATCCACATTGAACGGATACTGCTCGAAGTCATGATGATTTAACACGCCGTGACGACGAGAACCTTTCATTCTGAAATAATAGATGACGATTATTATTTAATAATATAATGATTTTGAAGAGCAATTTGCACATATTTCGGGTAGAGTATTGGGGCTTACGTCTGACGAGAGATTTTCGGCTATTTGTAAAAATAACATAAAAAATCGTTTCCCGCATTGCTTACAAATGTGACTTTAATATGAGATGAGACCTTTCATGCCTACAAAATGTATATGTTATTTAGAGTTTAAGATGCTAAATAAAAGAGAATAAAAATAAAAAAAACAATGTCATTTTGGAAATAATGTACGACCAAAACAAAATAATGTACCATGTTCCACAATATTTATTAGTTGTCTGTTATATTGTGATATAAAGCACAAAACTTACGTATACATTTCATGTATTGGAATATTTGGAATTAACTTGATGGCATTCTCCTTGCGCCTGTAGCCAGCCTCGTCATAGACTTCGTCCGGACTGGTGACGGACTTGATCCAGGAGAAGTACGGGAACAAGTCGATGAAGCGAGCAGGGGCCGTGCAGCCGGAGCCATGGATGCCGAAGCCAATCTGATGATTAGACGCAGTTAAATAAACAATATAAAAAAACATGCCTGTATTCCTTAGGGGACTCCCTTTACCGGGAGTGTTGGCTTGTAATGTCAGACGAAGCTTTCGTGGTGCGGTACGGCCCACTCTATTTACTCTAGCATTAAAGTGGATGGTGTGATGATATTCATGAGCGGTTACCTTGATAATGTTGATTGTATAAAAATGATTTATTAAATATGTCAGTAATTACTGGCACTTGTCGTTTGATTCACGTTCTGCATAACTTGACGAAAGGGATGTACAGTACATTTATAAATTTCGCCAAATCCCTTGACTGTCATAGGGATTGAGCGTATTGGCAGCTAGTTGTTAATAAAACATAATAGCATGCTTGTATTTTTAGAAAGGATATACTTGTCAGAGCATACAGGGCCTATTGTCATCAGGCGGCCACAAATCCAGACTATGTTGCTGCTGATTAAGATCCTCTATCCTTATGATAGAATCCAATAATACTGGGATCGACCGCAGGATCCGATGACATAAACATGAACAGAGGATATCAGGACACATTTTGTGGCATAGGACACAATACATACCAGGTTGTAGTAGCCAGTCGTGTTAGATACGAGCACCATTCCGTTCTCCCAAACACACTGTGTGACACTGTTTGGTGCGTATCCACATAGATATGCAGAGGGGATGAGTTGTTGGGATGGCACCTGAAAACAGAAGCATTGTAACAAACATTACGTCATCAGAGTAAAAGATAATGGACAAATATTAGATTTTATGGAAGAAGAAGGGACGCTGCACCGACCCCAGGAGAATTGGGAAAAAGCAGGACGATGATGGTAATTATGAAAATAAGTGGAATCTGTCCAGCTGTTACGATAAGTTTATTGCCACAGTATAAAAGGGGAAAATAAGGCAAAATGAAAAAGAGGAAGACAGAGAAAGATTGTATAAAAGTAGTCACCTAGACGGTGAGCCGCTTTTGTCTATAAATGGAGTGTAGCAGCCTATTTTTGTAACACAATTACAATGGCAATGCCTTTCATTTTGACGATTCAGCAATATTCGTTGTCGAGCGGATGAAAATTCAAACTTATGAAGCAATGGATTATAAATTTCCTTCAAGACCCTTTGGATGGTGATTGCAAGTGTGTTACACAATTGGGGTCCTAGACTCTCTCAATAGTTTAGAGAAAACATGCGGTATCTCTTTTTAAACACATATGAAAGTGCATTTAGCTCTGTGCAAGCAACATCAAAACCATGATAGATGCACAATGTCCCTGCTTAGTATACTCAAAATTGCATACCACTGTTCTATTATAAAATTCTTCGCATACTTTTATATGTAAATGTTGTATTTTGTAAATAACTTTCTCCAAAAATTGATTATCTGCAAAAAATAATTATTGTGGTTACAAAAGGTTGAAAATAATTTTGTCAAGTATGGGTAGTCAGAAGCTCAAAAGTCTGACAACCACTCTTCCCTTGGTAAGAGTTGTTGTCAGACTTTTGGGCTTCTGGTATCGTGGTATCGTGATACCCTGTAACTGTATTGCGAAGCTCAGATTTACAGTCGCTCCGTGTAAAATACTGGAATTCAGCTGCATCCGGTTAGACTGGAAGCTGGCCCCAACAAGTTGGGATAAGGCTACGTAGAATGATTGAATTAGTCAAGTATGGATGCCTGAAGAAGGACGGCGCTGAGGTTGGGCCAGAAAGAGGTGGCAAGATGATCAGGGCACGTACCGTGAGGGCTGGTTTGTAGTGGCGCGGGAAAAGAATTCCTGAAAGGTCTTGGAGGAGGCCTTAGCCCAGTGGTGGGGTAGTACAGGCTATAGGCAGAATATAGCAAAAAATTATGTGTCAAGAACGATCTATTAAGTAATTGACAAGATAATTAATTAATTACCTACCGTCTGTAAAACCAGTGAGGTAGAGATATCTAGAACCACTGAATGTGTCGGCGGTGGGCAGGCAAATAGGAGTCAACGGAACTGAAATTATTATTAATATAGTTAGCGTGTTTGTTTTTAAATCTGATACTGTGCTTTATTGGCAAACTTCCTGAAAAACAGTACATAACTAAAAGTAAGTAAAAGTCAGGGAAACGGATTACTGACCAAATTGACATTCAAGTTTACTTAAATTATCTGTATTTAATTATTCTTTTCATTCTTTATTATTATCATCTACCTAGAGCAGTCCTCTGCTGGACTCAAGCCTCTCCAATTCGAACCTCGTCTATTCTCATGCTGTCTTCATTGATGGCTCATCAATGAAGACTATTTATATTCTATACTAGCTTCTGCCCGTTTAGTATACTGTGGTGCCTTACGACTTCCACGTGAACGAAGTTGCGGGCAGAAGCTAAATTACTTAAATTTAATAAGGATGTTTTCGAGTTGTACAATTTTACGATTACTAGCTAGCGAAGGGGGGTGTTCATTATCTTATTCAATTGACTCACAGTGGTTAACTTCGTCGAGGTTCAGCTCGATAATGGCGATGGTGTTGAGGGTGGAGTACTCGTACTCAGGGTGAGTGATGTAGGACTCCGGCTTGGCGAACCACGGAGTGTCTCGAGCCGCTAGGAACATGGCCTTAGAATTCGTTCTAAAAAAAGAAATAAAGATGGTTTATTTGTCACAGACCACTACTAGGAAGCATGATAAACAATTAGAATAAAATAAAATAAATAATTACTGTCTCAAGTATTACAGCTAGTATCAAGTATTAGGTAGTCAGTAGAAACATACACATAACTATAATACCAGAGAAATTTCAAGGGTCAGCCGAAAGGTTAGGTCTGCTAGAAGTTTGCCAAGCGCCGGTTTTTAGCTAAAACATTTGCCTACGGCTTACAAAAAATAAATGTACGCGATATTATTATGTTTTTGTTCGACTGGACAGTTTATTTGTTGCGAATGTAGATGATTTCAATCTTTAGTAGTCAGTATCTAATGTTTTGTTTTATTACAGTTTCATAACATTGCCTACTCACTTGAAGATATTATGTGGTATCCTGAGCACGTCATCTGCGTTAGCAAGTGCGTATTTGACTCTGATGAGAACGATCCCAGACGTGCCTATACGAAGCTTGTCCCATTCATCTGTGAATATTGTGTGTGATTATTGGAAATGTAAAATTTATTAAATAAATATTGAATATATTAGAATACTCTTCTTCTCTGTCTCCTTCTCTTTTTCTCGTATATAGGTATACAAAATGCCCCGGAATTAACGCACACCACAAAACACCCAATATAATTTTTACTAATAGGAACGTATGAAACAGTGTTTATTAATTAAATTAGCTAAACTGATTGTGGGAGAAATTTGTGGTCAAATTACAAACCTTCTCACGCACACAGTCGCACACGTACAAAGCTCTAGCGTAGTTAGGTTCTGCGTCCATTTTGGTTTGTTTAGACTGTACAGCGGAAGTGTAACTCATTTATGTGCTTAAAAAATGACATAATATATTCAAAACCGGCCAAGTGCGAGCCGGACTCGCGCACGAAGGGTTTCGTACCATCATCTTTAAAAAGGTAAATTGCGGTTTACGATTTATGACGTTTTAAAAAAAATTACTTACTAGATCTCGTTCAAACTAATATTCGGTGGAAGTTTACATGGTAATGTACATCATATATTTATTTTTAGTTTTATCATTCTCTTATTTTAGAAGTTACAAAGTGGTAATATGTGTGTGTCCCCCGGACACACATATTACCACTTTGGAAGTGTCTCTCGCGCAAACTATTCGTTTTATAAAAAAAATATATTAGAAACCTCAATATAATTTTTGAAGACCTATCCATAGGATACCCCACACGTATGGGTTTGATGAAAAAAAAATTTTGAGTTTCTGTTCGAAGTATGGAGAACCCTCAAAATTTATTGTTTTTTTTCTATTTTTGTGTGAAAATCTTAATGCGGTTCACAGAATACATCTACTTACCAAGTTTCAACAGTACAGTTCTTATAGTTTCGGAAAAAGGTGGCTGTGACATACGGACGGACAGACAGACAGACAGACATGACGAATCCATAAGGGTTCCGTTTTTTGCCATTTGGCAACGGAACCCTAAAAATGACAGAAATCGATTCAGTAAAGGATTCTGAAGAAACAATTTTCATAGTGTGCATTATAATTCAGTTACACATTGTATATTTAATATATGTAATTACAAATGTCAAACGGCCACGTTTCTAAGGACAATTTTGGACCCCCTCCCTGGAATCGTGTGCAGTCAGCACCAACCCACTCTGTAGATTATGGTCTACACTCTCACAGAGAGACGGCCTGTGTCCCAGCATCAGCAGTGGGAACGTGAAAGGCTGATTATGCTTATGCACCAGTAAACGCTTGATAGGTCGAAACAAGACGCGGATACTAACTTAGATGCACGTGGAGTACTCCGAGCCAGCTGAAGTCGGCGCTCTGTCCGAGGTTCCCCTCCCGCAACCGCGCCGCGCTCACCCGGTCGCAGTTCTCCGCTGACAAATGGCCTTAAAAAGTATAAATCTATTCGGGATCACACAATGAAGGTTCTGAACCGTGCACCTAGCTTCTGACGTTTCATATATAAGTGCCCATGTAGGCTTATGTGACATAAAAATATTTTTTATTTGATTTGAACTAAACTATACTGAGCAGTTTGTGAAACGGTCACTGGTCTGCCGTAATTACTGTATACTACCTTAGGTCCTAAACTATAAATCTAAATGACATAGTAACATGCAATAAAATGATCTGAAATAATAATAAAACACACTGATAACATCACATCACACAGGTCGTTGCGATTAACACAGGATAAATTTATCCCGGTAGTACATTTCCGTTGGATAATTATCGACCTCCACGCGGGCGAAGCCGCGAGCAAAAGCTAGTATAGAATAAACAACCCACCTATAAGAAGAGCCAATTTAAAAAACAGAAGCGTTTGTCCCTCCATTATGGCAGGAATAATCTCCAGTATCACTTTCAGACACAAAACTATGCCTATCCACAGGTTTATGCCGACCGACCACAAGCCACTCACTTTTATTATACTCGTATGTCTAATATCGATGACTTTCAATATAAAACTGTTGTGACAAACAACTAACATTGCACACAGACATGAAAGTAAATAACACACGGAGTGTTCATTCATGGAGTTAAAGCAATTGATTGGAAACAATCACGCCTGCTTTAAAAAAACCGACCTAGTGCGTGTCGGCCCACGCACAATGAAGGGTTCCGTAGTTAGGATGCATTTATCCTAAAAACAAACTTAACATTGTAGTTGAAAAACATGTTCTCCCATACATCGATAAACGTCAATTCTCCATCTGCAAATATAAGTTTGTAATCGCAAAAAACAATTTTTTTATGTGGTAAAACTACAAATTTAAAATTTTAGGACTTTACCTATACTTGTGTTGTGAGACCTTCCTTCTTGCCAAATTTTATGATTCTAGGTCAACGGAAAGTACCTTAAAGGTGACGACCATGGACCATGGACTAACGTATTTGATATTAATTTCAATTTGATGCCTACACGCGTTCCTGAGAAAAGGGTCTTGACAGACTGACAGACAGACAGACAGACGGACAACGAAGTGATCCTATAGGGTTCCGTTTTTTCCTCTTGAGGTACGGAACCCTAAAAAACCAGCAAAATGCGATGAGACATAAATTTAAAGAGTAAATTTAAAAAAAATGTCTCATCGCATTTTGATGGTTTTTGGATTGCCAAGAATTACAAAAACTCAAATGAGTTATAAATATAATTATATATTAACTATTTATTTTATTTAAAAAAAAAATTGGGTTCCGAGGTCAACAAGGAACCCGTATAGTTTCGCCATGTCCATCTGTCTGTCCCCAGCTTAGCTCAGAGACTCCTAGTACTAGAAAGCAGTTATATGACATGGGTGTACTTACATATTAATCACGTCGACAAAGTGGTTTAATTAATCCTTAAAAAATAATTGTTTTTAGGTTAGCACCTCCCTTGATGTTTTTTTTTCTCGTCTATCCCATGATGTGGGGTATCGTTGGATGGGCCGTTCAAAAGTATTGCAGATCTGAGAAAACCATTTTTTGATTCAGGGATCCATTTGGTAATATTTAAGCTTTAAAGTGCTATTTTTCATGGCAGCAGTGTATATGTAATAACGAAATAAAAGGGACAACTATTACAGCTAAAGGCTTCTACATACCAGCGCGACTTGTCGCGCGACGCGACACGGCACAAAGGCCCCGCGTGTTGCGGGACGAGCGGTGCCTTTTTGTCGCGTCGCGTCGCGCGACAAGTCGCCCCGGTATGTAGAAAGCCTTAAGTAGGCTTCCCACCAACTTACCTTAATAAATTACGTACTTAAACCTTCCTCATGTATCACTCCGTTTATAAGTGAAAACCGTTTCAAAATCCGTTCAACAGTTTTTGAATTTATCGTGTTCAGACAGACACACAGACAGACGCGGCGGGGACTTTGTTTTATAATATGTATAGATAAACTCAGACCGTCTTATTGAAAAACAAGATTTATATTTTGACATGGCGCTAGTTTTGGTAATGAGAACGTAACTCTGATTGAAATACCGTTCTTTATACAAAACTGAAAACTTAGTTCGGCACTAAGTTGTCAGTTTTGTATTAGGAACTTTACCGTAGACGGAATAAAGTTCGAAATTCAATAATGGCTCCATGGTTTAAACTTGGGTCTGAAGATAATCCTTGTTTTGTAATAAGGCCCAGAGAGTACATAATATGAACTTAAAAAGTCACATTGGTACTTGCTCGGATTCGAACCCACAACCTCGTGCATGAGAAGTGAGGCTTTAACCAATGGGCCATCTCGACATTACCGTCACGTACACTCGGAATAATGACCACCCCATGTGCTTCTTAATCTGTTTAAAAAAGTATGTTTGTTATAGTTATTAAATAGTACGCAGTAAACATCCCGCGGTCACTATGGCCTCGAGCAGCGTGCCGGTATTATCGTGCGAATAGATTACATTTTTGGAAAGAAACAGGAAATATTTAAGTGTAAAGAAATTATATTTTCTCAAACATGCTTGTAAATTCGAGCATTATTTTGACATACTTCTTCGAGATAAATCGAAAATGCTGTACTGATCAGATACATGCGAGCAGGCGGCCGGCAATGTTAGTATGGAAATCCATATCTAGTGGCCTAATAAATTGCTATGAAAACTCATATCTGTCGAGTAATTTAAAAATGGAACGAACTTTTTACTTCCATACATGGCAACCAAGAAAGTTTCAAACTGGTTTGCAAATAAAACCACGCCGACAAAGTGGTAAAATATTTTTATTTATGGTACTTACCACATGTATATCCGCCAAATTACAGCTGTCTAGTACTAAGAGTCTCTGAGCTAAGCTGGAGACAGACAGAGAGACGGACATGGCAAAACTATGTGGGTTCCTTATTGACTACGGAACCTTAAGAACAGTAACTTGCGTATAACATAAAGAAGATATTGTATATTCAATAGATTCAATAAAAAAATATTGCAACTTTTACAACTAGTGATGTGATTACGCCTACTGTTATTAACGACTCTGAGATGCGACAGCGATCAATGGCGGAAATTGTACAGGCGAATGGTGATTTTAAAAAGGATAAGCCGAATGATAGTTGGACACTTGTACAGAAGAAGCGTTTACATAATCGGTTTGTTACAAAAATCTTTGAATAATAATCTTATTATATATGATTGTATTTTAAGGAACACGATTTAAAATAAAATGCTGAAAATGGGTTGCTGGTCACTCTTTTAGCAATTGTTTTTAAGATCAGTTTTTGCGATTTGCCCTTCGAATTTCGTACATAATGATACACTTATAAAAAAATTGTACCTTTACGGTGCGAGGGACAGGGCGGGCTCTCGACCTTCTGATTTCTTATCTGAACAGCAGAATTCAAAGGGTGTGTTGATGATGATGGTGATGTTAATGCCAAGACACCTGCAGGATCTGAGGTCACCATAGGCATTCCGCAGGGTTCCGTTTTAGGTCATTTCTTGTTTCTAATCTATATCAATGACTTACCTTATAACGTAAGGTCTATTCACAAGAGTGTATTGTTTGCAAATGATACTTCCTAAGTCGAGCAGTATTATTGTGGTATTATATTGGAAAAGCGTAAGATGTAGCCAGGAGTCTGGATTCACCAGGTAGATGGCAGTAGGCTCTTCCCCGATTATATGAGGTTTAAGCTCTGGCCACAACAAAGTGAATCCCGCGCGGGATTTGTTTTGGTTTGGTCAGAGCTTTAAACAAATCTGAAATGTGGTTGTATTTCTGCAGATCGTTTTAGGGAGTAGAGGCGTAATGATATGAAATGGTATTTTTTAATAAAATGAAATAAAAGTTTGATTTGCTTATAAACTTTATTAAAGCTGATTAATAATTAAAATCCAACAAACCGATAATAATTATAACTATACGTATAATATAATTATGTACTTTGTAAAATTAAGTAAAAAATCTGTAATATTTCTAAACTGGAAAACTTGTATAATAACATCTGTACCCCTACCCATGTTGGCAAAAAATAAATGATTTGATTTGATTTGATTTTGATTTGGAAATCTATATCAAATGGTTTACAGTACAACGTGTAATAGATTCGTTTCTGATTTGTACATACTGATACATCTCAACGGGTCACCTGTACTCACCATTTATTTATATGGCCGTATGTATATATTATATCCCTTTAATACACTTACATGTGGGAATTTAAATGAAGTAGCCTGTTGTCTAAATGCAGCTTTTTCTATTATATTATCTGTATTTAACAGAACACATAAAGCAGGAGTGAGCTCGTTTTAAAGGATAGAAAGAGATATATAAAAGTACTCGGTGACAGAGAATAAGGAGACTAAGATGAAATAAAGAAGTGTATTTAATTATAGTTAACTTTTAATTAAAATAGGTTAAACGAGTTTTACACTTTCATTTCGGTCTGCACCCTACATATCTCGTCCGGGATAGACTGGGAAATAAGATTACACAGAAGTTGAAAAGGGAAAAGCAAAAGACGACGCGGACCTGAACAAGATGACAAGGTGGATTTTTTTGGAACACGTGCAACACGACTGCTAAAGAAGAATAAGATGGATGGGAAAGGGCAATACGGTATGATCTCTGAACAATATTGTTCTGAGGGTATGATGATCTACTCTTTGTCAAAGTGGTCACAGGATATTGAAGACAGTGAAAAGTGAACAGACCCACTGAAAAGTGAAAAAAAAAAAGAATTTTACAAAAAAAAAAACTACGTGAAAAGTTACTTTAATTTCGAAAGTCGCAAAAAACTAAAAAACAAATAAAATTAATATTTCAATATGTAGTGTTTTTTTTTGGTTTTTCATTTTTACTTTCGTGTTGTTGGGGTTTTTAGCTGTTTAAGCTGAATCTGGTCTGTAAAATTTTATCTTTTGACAGTGACAGGCGCTATAGAGTATTCATATTTATTTATCATTATTATTATTTATTTATTTAGTACCTACAGCAAATTCCGGTAATAGTACATGATTTAATAATAACAATTTAACTAAATATTGTAATTATTATGAATTAAAAAAAAACTTCTGTCACTCAGTCTTCTCCTAAAACCGCAAACATTCTGACAATATTGTCTTCCATTCAGCAGCAAACAAATCCATTCGTAGGTTAGACAATCCAATTTATATTACCTACTTTGAATGGAAAGTTAGAAGGGGCCGTTGAAGTTAATCAATTTTATAAAATGAAAACATTCCCTTTTATTTTGCCTCACCCCGATTTAATACCGACAAAAATCCTAGAACACCTGCTGTACAAATCTCACCGTAAAAACTTTGGCGAAGTAAGCTGTCATTCCACCTAATGCTAGGGATATACACTATTGACAGCTCACTTTGCCTAAGTTTTCAAGGAGAGATTTTTACAGAATAGATCGCCTGTATTTTATGGCGCCACTCGAAAGGATAAATCTTAAGGATTAAAACTCTACAAATCGTTAGGAACATCATAAAATCTAACATTACCCATATTCATATTATATTCAATAGGCCAAGGGGCGCCTTTGTTATTACAGATAGAAAACATGCATTATTTAGTTAGATTTCATGATCTTCTTTCAATATAACAAATATCACAACAAAACCTCTTGGAATATTTTTTTTCTTCTTTTATTTACAATCGGCTGTTTAGCCAGGTGTGATACATTATGTGTGTGTGCAATCTGTGAAAACTAAAAAAATCCAAGTTTACATTAAAACCTCGTCTATACGAGAAAAGTTTCTCGACGATCGCGAATATCAGGGGGCATTTGTATTATTAGGTGAGCGTTATAATGTAGCCTTTACTAATGAATAAAGAATGCTCTCCTCAGACAAGCCCAAAGCAGCCAGCATGCCACTACCACAGCTCCTGGTGCCCCCTTACTGCGTGCTGCACTCTCAGTCTCTTGCACGTTCTTCACGTCAGCTATTAGACTCACCTCGGCTTCTTTCAACATACTATCCGCCCAATTAACTATTCCCCAATGAGATTTTGCCGTTGTTTGTACCCTTGAGTTTGCCCTTCTGCGAGAATTTTTAGTTGTTGTTGTTGCTTCCGATGTTTTTGTCGGTGTTATTGTTGTTGCTTCCATTGTTTGTGTCGTTGTTGTTATTGGTTTTGTAGTCGGCCATACACGATCGGGGTGCAAAGGTCCCGGTTCCGCAAAAACTTCAAACCTTAATATAGCCCGGTCAGTGAATTCAAATTGAATATATAAATCAAAATTTAATACTTTTTTAAAAGAGATATCGTCATCGTTGATAAATGCAGGTTTCAATAGCCCGAGATTGGGTTCCCATTTTCCACTTTGTTTTGGTTTCACTGTTCTTTTTATTCCAACATATGATTTAAATAATTCTTCGGGTGTTTTGTATGTGTTATGTCTATTCAACTGTGTCCCTTCTTTATAGTTAATCTCTTCTTTGAACGAGAGAACAGCTTCTGAATGGTTGTCACTATTTACCTGAGAAAGAATTATATTTTTTTTTCTAATTGACATAATTTTACTTTTAAATAAAACATTTAATTTGAATTTATACCAATTTTGTACTTTTTTCTGTAGATGCCATAGAAAAAAAATATAGTTTTGTAGCTTTTCATATTGTACGTTTTATTAATATTAGGTATTACAGAGGTAAATAATTTTATGAATTTAATTTATTGTTTTTCATTTACACTCTGCATCTACTCTATCGTTTATATCCTTGTCTGGTATGATTGAATGTCCTCCCAGGAATGAAGGAAGTCTTTCGAAATAATCAAAACCTTTGCCATTCTTTCTTCATATATTATTTTTATGTGTAATTTATTTTATGATTTTGGTCATTCCCTTTGCTGGGCATAGGGCTCCCTTAAAATCAGTGTGATATATGTTTTTATACGTTATAAGTTATAAGATAATTCGGTGGTTGAAATAAATAAGTAGGTACGGATAACATACAAACGGTCGTTCTTCTGATACTTACAGTGATACGAACACAGGCACATACCGTGTTCACCAAGTCGTACAATGATAACTGAAACCAAAAATAAACATATTAAACAAAAATAATACCTATAGGTAATATTAAAATGACCTTGTGAAGGCCGCTGGAATCGACTGGATGCGGGAAGCACAAAAACGGTCGAAGTAGCGGTGCTTGGGGTAGCCTATGTCCAGCAGTGGACGTCTTTCGGCTAAAATTAAAGAATGAATGAATGAAAATATTAAAATCGCTCACAATGACATAGAGAGAGAGAGAATAGAGAGGGAGAGGGGGGGAGAGTATTCTATTCTATTATATTCTAATGATTCTGGGTCTCACAAGAAGACTAAAAAACAAACGACAATTGAGAGAGTTATACGCATGGAGATAACGTAAAAGATCTAAACAGAGATGTTATTGTAAGGAGACCAGATTGCTCGTAGAACGGATAGTCCATGTTTTATTTTATTTAACTGACGAGTGATGGCCCACCTTATGCTTAAACCTCTATTATGAAACTTCTCTTTACAAAGCCGAAGAAGTTATCGTAAACTACTATTAAATAGACCAGAGGAAATAATAGCAGATTCTAGACTTAAAAATAAATATGATTTAACAAAAGGTCGTTTGAAAAAATGTTGCCAGTTAAATGTATTATAGTGTCGGCCCTCTATTTACATGGACATAAGCAAGGCGTTTGATGAAGTGGAGTTCATAACTTGAAGCATACGGTACAAGGGAAAATCTTAATCTGATAATAATCTTACGTAACAGATAACATCAGTTATGAACATGTTCAAATCAATAACTGAAACTATATTTAACTGAGAATCGAGAAAGGTTCGCTTCGATGTCCCTCAGGGTTGGGTATTGGGACTATTACTTTTTCTTAACTACATGCAAAAAGTTGTAAATTATCCAGTCGTTTTAATTGCTGATCACTATACCTTGATATGTATAAAATATTAACCTTACATAACTAAACATTAGTCTCACTGGCGATACGAACACCACGCATTCGTTGTTCAGGTATATACCCGGTACTCTCACGCCCCGCCGCGCTCTGTAATTTCCTAATTCAGTGTTTTAGTGACCCGTGCGCATGCATTGTGTCCCGAAATTAAAATTAATAAAATTGTAAAGCTTCGCACGAGCGGGATTTCAACTGTAGTGGAGCCTTTCTTTTTGTTCTTTTGCCGTAGTCAGCCATAGTTAGCCGTAATCAAGCAACGGCCGAACATTCGGCCGATACTTCGGATTTATATTCGGAGTAGACCCCCAGGTCTTTGCTCAGCAAAATGCTGTGACTTCAAACCAAACCTATCATCAACAGCGCTGATTTTCAGCAAAAACTCTATCCGTCTTATTACAAAAAAATGCTTAAGTACTGTTTTATACCAAGACCACAAGGTCTAGGATTGTTACGGTATTCAAGTTAATATCAGGCTCAAAACGAGTTCTTATAACAAAACGAAGACTTTTCAAGGATCAGTTAGTACCAAAGAAGGTTCATGGTTCCACAGATAAACACAAAAATGGCATTCTTTCATTCGTTCATTCTGCATCTATTTGAAGCAACGTTTCTTTCTTTAAATATTGATATTTTATTAACACTTGAAATGCATAAATAATTATGTTGATAAACTTCATTTTATAACTACGTTTTATTTAGTCATGGTGGCAAACCTAGTAATTATCCTAGTACTTAATTTAGATCTTGTTTTGGAATAAGACGGTATGGAATTACGTAATGACGTCCCCCTGTGTGACATAATAAAGGTAAGTACAAATTTTCTACAGAAATAAGTGTGATTCTGATTATAGGTAGTACGTACTAATAAATAATTAAAATATATATCTGTAATAAAAAAAATATAAACAAGACCTTAATACAATGAAAAAAAAATATCCTTTGTAATAATACACTAACAATACTCTATAATTAAATAATTAAGTTTTCATTGATACACCATAATCTCAGATGCACCATGGCGGCCAGTTGCAAATGGCATTCATCATCAGAAAGTACACCTTAAGCCAGACATTGACTCCAGCACGAAGAATGAACAATACTAAAGGAGCCGATAATACTATCGATCAGATGTAATCTGCCATGAGCTGCAATTGCAAAACAAATAGATGGCCTCAATGCATGTTTTATGATATTATTATGCTGACCTTATCCATTATCAATGGGTATGTCATTTACGTATCTAACATGGTACGGCAATGCCAAAAACTGCTGAAACGGAGAGCATTCGTGCAAAAAGTTTCCAACGACCTGATTGAGCTGTGGTTGCGGGAACGGTAAAATACTGTAACTTTGAAAAATAATATCAAACCAGTATCAAAGACATTCTGAAAATTTAAATGTTGTGGCTCGTACTTCTCAAGCGCAAACAAACAAACGAAAAAATTGCGCAGTGAGCCCATACCAGAAGCACATGATGACCAAGTGTCATGCCACTTCCTTGCTTAGCTTAGCTATTTGTGGTGAATATGCCTTTCCTATCTGCTTAGACTGCCAGGATTAATGTTGTAGCGGCATCAACATCGCCACATACGAACTACGCGTCACACTAATGTCACGAAAAATCCTACATCGCGCAAGCAGAGTTTACCGCGCGACTAGCATATATACAACGTCCCGACATCAACCGTCGGGCAGTTGCCCACCAGACACAACACCCGTCTGGTCGGAGGATCCTCCCTTTTCTATGGAGGATGAGTGAACTTTACACCCTGTTCCTCATACATCAAAAATGTTTTAATCATCACTAATATTATAAAGGCGAAAGTTTGTGAGTGTGTGTGTGTGTGTGTGTTTGTTACTACTTCACGCTCAAACGGCAGGACCAATTTTGATACAATTTTGTATGGAGGTAGCTGACACCCTATTTTTTTTTGGGTGGGTAATTATCAAAGAACTTCTCCCGCTCTTGGCGGAGCGAGATGGCTAGTCAGACTTTTACTGACTAAAACCCACCCGTATTCCTTAATTTGCCTGTGTGCCAGGGCCTCGATATCTCTTTCGGACAAACTCGCAACCCTGGCAGGCATTAGTCCTAACGGACCCTGTCAGCTGGTGCTGACAGCTCTTTGAAGCGCGCGTGGAATAAACGCGCCGTCAAAAAAATTAATTACACACTTGTGTTGACCGATCAACTATTTTCGGGTGAGCCCGTATCTTCGTTGAAGGACTTAGAGAGTAGATCCTTAGCTTCAAATAGTTTTTACGACTTGCCATAACATTGAGATTTCTTTATTAACTGGTACTTTTATTTAAGCAGTCACACAGACACACACGGACAACGACTTTGGTATATTCTATTTATAGATTTGTATACCACTGTATAGTGGCAGAAATAGGTATGGTATGGTAGTGAGCTCCCCGGAAAGAGGTGCTTCACAAAAAGCTCTAATATTACAGATTTCAAATCATCATCATCTTCATAATCATCATCATCATCTCCCGCCTTTTGCCAACTATGTTGGGGTTGGCTTCCAGTCTAATCGGATGCAGCTGAATACTAGTACTTTAAATGGAGCGACTGCCTATCTGACCTCCAGAACCCAGTTACTGCGTAATACGATATCCTTTGGTAAGACTGATTGTCAGACTTTCGGGCGTCTGACAACCCGTAACGACTGTCAAAGATCCACGAATGACAGCCGGGACCAACGGCTTAACGTGCAGATTTTAAATAAGGATCCGAAACTGGACCAAAACTGGGATCTGCGCAGGACCGATCGTTGGTGATGGAGCTATGTCCTTGTCCAGCAGTGGATGACTTTCGGCTGAATGATGATTATGAGCTATCATCACGAAATCTATCCGTTCAATTTTCTCCATAAACCATGTTTTTACGTTATAACAGACGACTGACCTACCTTATAAGTAACAACTCCCTTCGTTCCGCTGACTGCTTTCAGCTCGAAGTGTTCTTTATACAGTAGGCTCTTGGGCAACTTGCAGGCCTGCTCGTATTGTTCCCATGTGTCGTTGACTGAAAACATAACATAACAGCACGCCCGTTAATTCCTCGGACAAGGCAGAGGTGTGCCCAATACCCATAGCATCCATTTAGCAACGTCACTTGGCACAATTTGTAATTATCTGAATTGATCTTTAGCTGCATTAAGGGAACCATTACTATTTTGTCAGTGAATATAAATTTTCGTCAAAAAATAGGGCCACGAGATTTTTTACTCAAAAACCTCACTTTTAAATGCATTGCATTGGATTTAACAGGTTTATGACATCTCCCCTTTACGTGAGTACAAGCAAGACAAGCAAGCCCGTCACATTCTCAAGTTTGTTCTTTAAAATAAGGATTTAGCGTGTGTCATACTAAACATCACAAAAGATTAGTTTATTTACTTATAAGAACTTACATACCTTGTATTATTCCGGGAGCTATTCGCTATATAGAATATTAAAAAAATATATAACAGTGTTACGAAGAACAAAACATTTAATATTCTGATAGAGTAAATTGCAGGTAAACTTAAGAAAGAGTCAGGCACATACTGGCCAAATATAATTATGTCTAATACAGCAGTGTAAACCCTCTGATGAAAAGTAATTTGGGCGGCCGCACCGCAACGCAAAAATCTTCTACATCACTTTCGTACGTTTGTATGAACCATCGCATACTGCAGGCGGGCTTTTTTGTTGTACAATGCGATGCGTTGCGGCTTTAGTTAAGCGGCTGAAATAATTATTCTGTACGACGTTAGATATTAAAAACACGGTACATCTCATCCTCTCTTCATTGTTGTGCCACTATCCTGTACTAAACATTCATTGCATCTGCATTCTGTACATCAAACTTAGTAACATTAAGCAAAAACTATATTATATACACGCAAATCATTGTACTTTTATGTGCATGCAACTGTAAGGGAGTTATGGGGGTATTTATAGTTATTTTATCATAATTATTTAAAAGTTGTTTTCGTGAAAAAAAGTTGGAACGTATGGTCCAGTAAAACAAATGATGACAATGACGGACATGACAAGTGACTTTCGGCTTGGCTAAGCGTATTTTTACATCCGATATTCTTCTCTAATAATGCCGAGTACTTACAGGGAATAACAAGTATAGCGTTATCGTGTGTGGGCCAAATCATGTGGTGCTTCAATGCATCCGCGTTGAACGGATACCGTTGGAACTCATGTTCATACACACTAGAAGACGCACGACGAGAACCGTTCACTCTGGAACAATCACAGAAATATAAAAAAACAGGAGAAGTGGCAAAGGAGCGTGTCTGTTACCGCGCGACATGATCAAAATGTTCATGTCACAGGCCAGTTGTCGTTTCTTCAAAGTAGTGCGCTTGTGACTGCGATTGTGACAACATTTAAGAACGCCGAGTTGTTGTAGTTTCTTGTACAAACCGAAGCCAAACTAATCACTTTATAAATCATGGAATCACTTACTTTAAATAAGTAAATCTATTTTACTATAATTTTCTTTAAAATCATGAAAAATAACAAATCGCAAAATATTTCTTTCTTTTACCACGTTACTTTTGTTTTCATAAAAAACAGCCATGTACTATTTTTGCAGTAAATACATTGCTTCTTAACCATTATCTAAGTATGTCGCTAAGTGACTGAACAATCAATGTAAAAATCACAAAACGATACTTTATTTATGCGGATGGATCGCGTAGTACGGCCGCTGTATCTTGCGACAAGTGCAGATCCACTAACGTAGCCTACGACAACAATATCGATTGCCTAATTAATATATTGCTATTAATATAGTTTATTCTTCAATTTGTTAACAGTTTTAACCCGATTGGAAGACTACGTGGAAATAATGTTTTTACTCATTTTGTTTTCTCCTATTGTTATTTTTTTTAATTTATTTCATAATATTTTATTAACTACATTATTATTATTTATTTATATTATATTATTACAGAAAGGTCAGGTGCGTAGTACTCGCAACCGGCCGGCGTGTATGACTAGATGTATCGTATCGTAAACGAAGGAAAAGTAGTATGTTAGGAGCGTAGCAGGTGGCGTTCTATAGTTACTGCTTATCTCCATGGGAAGAAGGCGTGAGTTTATATGTATGTATATTATATTAGTATCAAATATCGTTTATTATTTATTTAATTTTTAAGACACTACAAAAATTTTTATACAATAGTAAATGGAAGAATCGATAACTTTCCGATTTAAGTCAATCACTAGCGTACATGTAAAAAAAAAACGGAAACAATGTGTCTGTCCGCGACTTCACTCAGAGACTCTTAGCACTAGACAGCTGTAATTTGGCATGGGTATAGTATACATATTAATCATGCCGGCAAAATAAAACCTTGCCTAAAAATATGAATACAACCAACCAAAACACCAACAAAACACCATGAAACAATAAATGAAATTAATCCATTTTATGATTTTCAATATGATTCATAATATTACCCTATTATGATTCTGCCAAAACGGTCTTTTAAACCAACATTCTCATCCTAACTTTCGTTATACGAGTAGTCTTAACAATTTTTCATTTTAATTAGTCAAATACCAACAAAATCAATCGATTAATCTGCCCGCCTTTTCCTAACTATGTTGGGGTCGGCTTCCAGTCTAACCAACAAAATCAATATTAATAATAAAAGACAACAAACAATAATAATAATAGCAAGAACACTTACGTGAACAGTTGATGTATTGGGATGAACTCATCATCCCCCTTGCGCCTGTAGCCACCGTCGTCGTAGACCTCGTCCGGACTGGTGACTGACTTGATCCAGGAGAAGTACGGGAACAAGTCGATGAAACGAGCGGGGGCAGCGCAGCCGGGGCCGTGGACGCCGAAGCCAATCTGATGATAACACGTAGTTAAATAAACAACGTCAAACAAAACACGCCTGTATTCCCTGAAGGGGAAGACAGGCTTTACATGAGGATAACAGGAGGCTATACACACCAGATGGAAATATCCAGTCACGTTGGACACAAGCGCCATCCCATTGTCCCAGACACACTGCGTCACGTTGCTCGGCGCATATCCACACAAGTATGCAGAGGGGATGCGTTTCTGGGATGACAACTGAAAACAAAAGCAGTGTAAATGATATACTGACATCAAGAGAGTAAAAAAAAACATATTAAGGAAGCGGTTTAAAAGTGTATTGGTGTTGAGGTCACTTTTATACCTAAATAAATAGAAAATATGAGAAAAAATTAAGAAAAGTAGTTTTTTCTGCTCAAACACGCTGCAAAAAAGAATACAAAATACACACTCCAATACAAAATAGCCAAAAATATACTTGTACAAAAGGTATATTAAAGAATTACCCGGATCCCCTTTCTAATAAAACCGGCCAAGTGCATGTCGGACCACGCACAATGAAGGGTTCAGTAGTTGGAATAAATTTATCCCAAGGACTACCTTAGCGTTGTAGTTGAACAACATGTTCACCCATACATTCCAACTGGAAATGTAAGTTGGTCGACTATAACTCAGTAACTTGTTAAGCCTACTTAGATGGGATACTTTTCCTTTCTTTTTCATATTTTTCAGAAAACAGCCATTTAGCTGGCACACTGGGCGACACTTGACTCCAACAAAAATGAATACTTTAATATTAACATTTCGCAAAGGAATCGTCCGAACTAAGGTCCCTGAATCGAAAAATGGTTATTCCTATTATTATTAAGTTTCATCCAATGTCGCAGCATTGGAGACTCCCATCTATCTGCGAATAAACTCAAGATAGTGTTGGTACTGCCGCGGAGACGAGCAAGCAGAGAAGCGCTTCTTTTACGTTTGATGGCCGCAAAACCATCTATATCGTACCGCAAACATTCTTGTCGCGCTACATCGCCACGGCAGCCTCAACAGTATCCTTAGTGCGTTATTATACTTGACACGTAGATCGCTCTAAGCATGCAAACTATAACTAGTCCACGGCTGCGCGGCTGTTAATAACACACCCGCAATATTTTTGAACGGCCTATCCAACGACACCCGACACCATGGGATAGATAGAGAGATATCATCCCCACTTTACGTGCAACGGATTTTTTTTTCAGATTTTATTTTACCACTATGTCGGCGTAAATAATATCCAATAATATATATAATAATATCCATATACCCATGCCAACTTTCAGCTTTCTAGTGCTAAGAGTCTCTGAGCTAAGCCGCAGATAGACACACGGACAAACGGACCTAGTGAAACTATAAGGGTTCCTTGTTGAAGGAACCATAAAAACCTAGCTAAAATGCACACAAATGACTCGGTGCTGACATCGAAATCTTTGTAGCGCAATTTTCCCGATAATTTAAATTTTTAACCGACTTCCAAATAGGGGAGGTTATCAATTCAAATATTTATATTTTTTTTATGGTTTTTTTTATGCTCGGGCATAACTCCGTCATATAGACGGATTTGCAACATTCTTTTTTTGTTCTCCAAGGAAAAGAAAGGGTAGGTATGCTCTCCAGGTGGTCCCATTGTCAGTAAGTCAGATTCTGATGAGGGGAATCCCATGGAAATCGAGGGAATTCCTCAAATTGTATATCAGTTCCTGTTCTTCTAATTCTTAGCAGGATAACTCCTCAACAATTAACGCCCCTGCATCGGGAAAAGCAATTATTTGTAAAAGGTGATGAGGATTTGACATAAGACTATTGTAACTTAGATAAATTACAAAGCGACCCACTAAAAAGTGAAAAATTAAAAACTATTTACAAAAAAAATAACGTTGAAAAAAGTGTAATAAAATAAAAAAAAATTACCCCTGCTCTGTTATAAAATTCTTCGCATGCTTTTTTATCCAAATACTGTATGTTGTAAATTACTTTCTCCATTTTTCGATTTTCTGCAAAATAATGTAGCTTATATAAGTCGTTTGGTGTGCTTTGCAAAAGACGAAAATAAAAGAGAACATTCAAAAAGACTTAATATATATTGTTGGTAAAATTCGCACGATTTTGATCACAGATCGCGATCGAGATTGACCATCTATAATGGGTTTCTAAGTAATTAATAAAGGAAAATATATAATAATACAATTTAATATACTTACCGTCCGTAAAACCAGTCAGGTAGAGATATTTAGAAGTGTTGAATGTTTCACCAGTTGGGATGCAAATCGGATTCAACGGAACTGTAATTAACATTATAATCAAGACGGTTGTTCAGAAGACTTTGATACTGTCAATAGCTTCTTTAAACTGTGTCGACAGTGTCAACTCGTCAAGTTTGCCTTATAGAACCTTTTAGTATAGAATGCAGGTATGAGTTGAAAGGAACTGATACCTACTGAAATTTAGTTAAAAGCTAATAACATTTTGATCACGCTAGGAATAATGAAAAAGTACATTTAAACACTTCTGGTTTTGTTCTTTCAGAAACTAAATGTGATATAGACTCTCAAACACAGTAAAGTGTATTTTGATCAGCAAATGAGTTGGGCAGCCCGGAATTTTGTAGCAAAATTTAGATACTATGCGCTTTATTGATGAGGAGCTATCGCTCTCCAACAAAGATATCGTATAACAAAACAAAAAGGAACAAAATACATATGACTCACAGTCGTCAGTATCATCATATTTCAGCTCAACGACGGCGATGGTGTTGAGGGTGGAGTACTCGTACTCAGGGTGAGTGACGTAGGACTCCGGCTTGGCGAACCACGGAGTGTCTCGAGCCGCTAGGAACATGGCTTTGCTGTCCGATCTGTTGCAGACGACGATGGTAGAATAGTAAAGGATTGACAGAGCATGAATATTTGGGATCTATTTTTAACACACTTTTTTATTATTGGCTTCACTTGGAGCAAACAATGTAATCAAATCTTGGACCTTAATTTAACCTACTTCTAACTGTCTAGTTTGGGGTCATACGATTTGTTTTGATGAGTCCAATATATTGCAATTGATGTCAAGGGTCTGATGATGGAGTCACGAGGTAGATAATAGAACTCTTCAGAGGCTACTAGTAAACCTCTCGATTTTGGTCTTATATGATTTGCTTTGACGAGTCCAATAGATTGGGTTTGGTAACTAGGATCATGAATGGAGCCAGGAGATAGATAATGGAATTCTTCAGTGGCTACTAGTAAATTAGATTAGGTTTGGTAACTAGGATCATGAATGGAGCCAGGAGATAGATAATGGAATTCTTCAGTGGCTACTAGTAAATTAGATTAGGTTTGGTAACTAGGATCATGAATGGAGCCAGGAGATAGATAATGGAATTCTTCAGTGGCTACTAGTAAACCCTTCGAGTCTCGGGGGTCATATGATTCGTTTTGATGAGTCCGATAGAATGTTCTTGGTGTTGAAGATCTGATGATGGAGCCACGAGGTGGATAGTGAAACTTCTCAGTGTCCACTAGTAAACCACTCGAGTTTGGGTTTGCTTGAGCTAGTTTTAGTGCTGTGGGGCTTGAAATAACCCAAGCCAAGCTGAGAAACGTGCCGAGGACTGAATTGGTATGAGGGTGGTCAAAAATTTCATATCTCAAGTGTCACCTCTGGGCATCAGACGAAACCTTGATAATAATGTGTGCGGAATATTTGTAAATATGAAATATTATAACTTATTTAACATAAGCTTTAAGAAAAAATCCTAATCGCTCCGTAAAAAATGTACCCGTAATAAATAAATGTTAATGTTATTTTAAGACTAATAAAAAGTAAAACATAAAAATATAACATAACATAACATCACGCCTGTAATCCCCGAAGGATTAAGGCTTCTACATACTGGCGCGACTAGTCGCGCGACGCGACACCGGTAGAACAATTTCCTTGAATTTTTTATAGAAATTGTTCTACCGGTGACGCGCCAGTATGTAAACGCCTTGATGTAGAGGTGCACCTATAGTACACCCACATTTTGCCAGTTACGTTTAAGTCCCATGCAATAGAGGCCGAGCCTATTGCCATCAACCGGGCACGAATCCAGACTCTGGGCTGCTACTGAGAAATTCCTGATGGAAAATCCTAATAACACTGCCCGACCTGGGAATCGAACCTAGGACTTCATACTCAGCAGTAGCGGCTGCGACCACTAGACCAGCAAGGCAGTCACATAAAAACGTGTAGCTTATTAAAAACTAAAAAAACACGCTTTTAGCACGCATTAAAAAATAGAAAATAATTCAATTGACTTGTATTATTAGTTACGTTATAAGTACCTATGAATTTTACCTTTGCCAAAATTTTAACTTCATTGTAGAGAAAACGCAAACAAATTATTTTAAACAATACGTGGTGGATGAAAGGTACCCTAAGGTTATTAGTAAGCTTGTCACTTCTGATATACCCAATGATTAATTCTAAAAGGAAATTAATTAAAAGTACACACAACCAAAAAACGTAAAGCACTTTTTGGTTTAAAAAATATGTATATGTTTGTGTTTACTCTACAATGAAGACATACACAATTAGCCAACATTATAGATCAACAATGAAGACATACACAATTAGCCAACATTATAGATCAACAATGAAGACATACACAATTAGCCAACATTATAGATCTACAATGAAGACATACACAATTAGCCAACATTATAGATCTACAATGAAGACATACACAATTAGCCAACATTATAGATCTACAATGAAGACATACACAATTAGCCAACATTATAGATCTACAATGAAGACATACACAATTAGCCAACATTATAGATCTACAATGAAGACATACACAATTAGCCAACATTATAGATCTACAACGAAGACATACACAATTAGCCAACATTATAGATCTACAATGAAGACATACACAATTAGCCAACATTATAGATCTACAATGAAGACATACACAATTAGCCAACATTATAGATCTACAATGAAGACATACACAATTAGCCAACATTATAGATCTACAATGAAGACATACACAATTAGCCAACATTATAGATCTACAATGAAGACATACACAATTAGCCAACATTATAGATCTACAATGAAGACATACACAATTAGCCAACATTATAGATCTACAATGAAGACATACACAATTAGCCAACATTATAGATCCTACAGACGTCCGTTCGAGTATGTTGCATCTACGTATACCTTCAATTTCGGGGACATAAAGAATGCCACAGTCACTGATACTGCGTCTAACGGGGCCGACTACAGAAGAAATGTGATGTAAAGGAAGATCTATCAAATCCAAAAAAAGGATTGTGAATTCTTTCATTAGTATGAATGTAAAAATGTCTTAAAGTTGTCTTGTACCTACGAGAATATGAAGTTAGCTTAACAGCAGTTGGGGAATATACTGTTACCGTCACATAATGTCAGGTTATCGATATTATCAGTAATGGCCTTACGCCTAAGGATCAAAGTGGCGAGTAAAATTATAAAGAATACGAGGGTTGGGAATATGATACTCACTTGAAAACTTGTTGTGGTATCCTGACCAAGTCGTCTGCGTTAGCGAGTGCATATTGGATCTTGATGAGAACAATTCCAGTCATGGCTATACGAATCTTGTCCTCATCATCTGTGAATGTATCGATTTTTTTTAACTTTACTTTAGTAAGTTCACAAAATTAATTGGAGATCGGGTAGTATACTGACGTAGATGCACGTGCAGTACTCCGAGCCAGTTGAAGTCGGCTGTCTGTCCGAGGTTCCCCTCGCGCACCTGCGCAGTGGTCGCCCGGTCGCAGTGCTCCGCTGACGAACGCCCTGAAAAACAACGTCATTACCCCTTACATAATCAGCCTATAATGTTCCCACTGTTGGGACAGGCCTCCTCTCCTCGAGAGGGAGTGGGCTGTTATTTACCACGCGGGCCCAGTTTTGTAATTCTTGACGTTAATAGTGCCTTTGTGCCTATTTGAAATAAATAATTTGACTTTGATTTTGAAAAATATAGAACAACCAACTCACCAATGAACAGAATCACCAAGTTGACGAAAAGAAGCCCTTGTCCCTCCATTGTTTCAGAAATTATCGTTTCAAAATAATAAGTTACACGTTCCCGACATAAGACGATGGCTAATCACAGGTTTATACCGAGCGTGTAATTGCTACAAGCCATTTCTAATTACGAACGCATTCACTAAAACTGCCGTTATTTACTACGGATAATTATGACAAACAATTGAAATTGTTCATAAACATAGAGTAGTTTTCAAATGGAGTGTTTATTTGAACGCGTGATAGACTGGCAAAGAAGATAAGCCCTTGCGTTAAAGATAGATCTAATGGCGCTTCCTAAAAAAACTTTTTACAAAAAAAAAACAATTGACTTAAAAACTACAAAGTGAAAAATAACTTTAATTTCGGACGTTGGGAGCAAAAAACTAAAATACAGATCAAAAGACACCGACTTCCAAAATTAAAGTTATTTTTCACTGTTTTTTTTTTTGGAAGACGATTGTTTTTTTTTTTTAATAAAAGTATTTTATTTTGTACTTTTAGTGGGTCAGTTAGTAAATTGAATTTAACAATAGCATAATGTAATTTGCTCATCACCTTTTGAAAAATATTTGAAAAAAAAGAAAGAAAGAAAAAGTATTTATTGTGACTCGCACATGAAGGAGATCACAAATTCAAATAAAATACACTCATAGAAACAAAAAACAAAACAAAAAGACAACAAATTAAAATAAAAACAGAAAGTCCTGTACGAGGCCAAAAGGCTCCTATCTCAGTATGTCAAAGTCAAAGCCAAATTGTTTATTTCAAATAGGCAATAAAGGCACTTTTGAACGTCAATATTTACAAAAAAAATTGAATTGATTCTAGTCGCCCCTTCCAAAAGGTAGTTTCGTATGGAGAAGAATGGGCAAGAAACTCCACCGGTAATCTTTTAAAATATTTTTATAGGTATATTAATTATATAATTATATGTGAAAACGATGCACCTAGAATAAAATTACTATACCACAATAGGTAATAAAAAGAGTTAAGAATGAAGCAATGACAGATAAATTAATTATGTGATAGATACATGGTGCTCACATATTTACAAAAAAAAAAAAAATATATATACGATTTCCTAAAAAATAACAATATCAGTGTGAGTTAAGGTAATCACAGAATTTAAAATAAATGTCATAAAAATAATAAATTATACAATTAAAATAGCAACCTGTTTGATTTTGTCTAGACTCTAGATTGTCCTATGGAGCAGGACCAGCATGTTTCCAAGCATTCTTATCTTGTATATAATCCTCTAATTTGTAATATGCTTGTTTACAAAGTGTTCTTTTAATATGAGTTTTAAATTTTCTTTTATTTAGTTGCAATATATCACAAGGTATTTTGTTCTAACATTTAACACAGTACCCCATATAAGATGTATGTATTTTAGATAACCTGAAAAATGCTTGATCTATTTTGTCTTTATTTCTAGTACTAAAATTATGTCTATCACTTATTTTATTAAAAAGATGTAGATTTTTCCTTACATACTTAATATTTTCATAAATGAATTGGCAAGGTACCGTCATAATAATAATATTTTTAAATAGTTCCCTAAGAGATTCGCGGCGACTTAGATTATAAATTGCTTTGACAGCTCTCTTTTGCAAAATAAAGATGGACTCAATGTCAGCAGCCCGACCCCATAAAATGCCGTACGACATAATGCTGTGGAAGTAGCTAAAATAGACCAAACGCGCGGTTTCTACATCTATTAACTGTCTTATTTTTCTAACAGCATAAGCCGCTTAGCCCGCGGTGGCACTTAAAAATAAGTGTCGGCAAAGGCTTTTTCCGACTTCTTCACAAGCGTTTTCTTGCCTGATGTTCTTCTTCTTGATTACTATCAGAACAACTATTCAAACTTTGTGCATATTGATAAAATAGAATTGCCAGACGTAGAATCAGAAATTCTGCTGTAGGTCCAGACAACATTCCTGCATACATCTCAAAGGGATGTAAACAATTCATTAAAACACCTGTACTTCACATTTTTAATTTAGCGCTCTCCAGGGGTCAGTATCCACATCGTTGGAAGGTTTCACGAGTTCAACCTATACCTAAAACTAAGGAAATTTCTCATGTAGAAAACTATCGGCCTATAGCCATTCTGTCATCACTTCCTAAATTGTTTGAATCCATATTACACAAGTTGATTAGTTACCAGATTCAACCATTTATTTCAGCACGGCTATCGATCGAACCGTTTTATTAGTACAAACCTTTTAACGCTTGTGGATCTCATATCACAGCACTTGGATAAGGGCATACAGGTTGGTGTTGTCTATTTCGACTTCAAAAAAGCCATTGATCGCGTAGATAATGACGTGTTACTGGTCAAACTTAGTAACATCGAATGTTCATCAAAACTACTTAAATTTTTGGCAATTTACACGCGGGACCGTCAGCAATATATTAGACATGGTTGCTTCATTTCAAACCCATATCACACTCGGTCTGGCGTTGGTCAAGGGACCATTTAGGGACCTTTATTATTCGGAATTATGGTGAATGATTTTGAGAAGGTTCTTAAACACACCAGGTGCTTGCTCTACGCTGATGATCTCAAGTTAATATAATATATGGTGTTGAGGATATGGACGATAAATTAATCCTTCAGGAGGACATTGACTCAGTGTTCCAATGGAGCATTGAAAACAAGTTCTTATTCAATACTGCTAAATTAAGTGTTATGTCCTTTAGTCGTGCTCAAAACCCTCGGCATGTGCAATACTTCCTTGGAACAGAACCGATTGCCCGTGTTAATTCGGTAAGGGATCTAGCAGTTATAATTGACCCGCAACTAACCTTCCACGAACATATGCGTTCTCTCGCTACTGATTCGTACCGAAGACTAGGTTTCACTATTCGGAATATGCGAGAATTTAACAACCCTCTGGCCATTAAATTAGTTAATATGGCGTTAGTGAGATGTAAACTTGAGTCAGCTTCAATTATTTGGAACTCTTATAAAAGTACTTACGCTTTGCTTCTTGAGAAGGTCCAAAAAATATTCCTTAGATTTTTATTTAAGAAACTGTTCGGGTATTATCCATTTCTTTATCCTACAAAATGTTTGCTAGAAATGCTGAAATTTAACTCTCTTGAACATAGGTGTAATTACTTTTTACTCATGTTCGCTTGTCGTGTCCTTCGTGGGGAGTCTGATTGCCCAGAACTAGTAGCTCAGCTTGTGAGACTTATTGTTTCTCCTGTACTCAAATACCAACTTAGACCACGACGATACGGATTGTTGGCCGTTCCGTCAGCACGCACAGTTTCGCATTCTAACTCACTCTTGGTTCGTGCGCTCGCAATGCTGAATGCTCTACTGGCATCGACACAGGAGTGTGATTTGTTTGCCTCGAGATCGATAGACGTATGTCATGCATGCGCGAGATGGATGGACGAAAGATGAGGTGCCAATATTATTTGATTGTTATTTGTTAGTTTTACCCGTTTTGTTAGTTATTTTTGTATTATTTCTTATTGTTATACCATGTTAAAAATATAAATAAATAAATAAAAAAATTATTCAAAAATATAAGATCCATATTGTAAATATATCAGTTTTTATTGAAATATAATGTGCAATAACTTGTATCTGGGTCTGTAATGTTGTGCATGTGTTTTTACCAAATAAAAAAAATCATCACGTAGGTGCGCTCACAAAACAATATCACTCCACATTCTACTTATTCTGCATTAAAAGGACAAACAAACGGTATTTGTTTATTGTAGACAATAGTCAATAGGTAACATCCTCCGGCCTCTAATCCGTTTGCCTGCCCTGGTGGCAGTTGGCCATGTTGGTGTATTGGCTATGTTGGCGTATTAGGTGAATGGTCACTATTTCCTGCGCAAAAGGAAGCATATTTGAAGCTGAACAATAGGTTAGGTATAAGATTTATGCAAAAGGAAGAGGCATAAGATTGCATGAGATTTGCACTGCCTCACTGCCTCATTGATCTAAGTCATAAGTCGCGCGACTACTGAGAGTGGTCAAGACGCAGGTCGAACAAAATATTATTAGGTTTTTCCAAATAGAATTTCTTAGCTCGCGAAATGATAAGTTCCATACACCTCTGTCTAACCTTTCGGGGAATGCAGGCGTGAAGTTTGAACACTACCTGCCAACTAAGAAGCTCCAATTACCCGACCTGGTAATCGAATCCTTACCATTTCGAACCTTGTTCGACGTTCAGTACCAATACTAAGTTGGTGGGAACTGCTCAGTCACCAGCATAACTTGTGCTCTGTTAGTTCCACAGCGGAGTCTACTGGTAGATCAACTTAGTTTGGTAGAGTGTGATCCTAAGTAATGTAATGCACGACAGACTACAGACTTACAGAGTACGGAAAGGTTAACTTACCTACTAAGTTTACACGAAGATGCGATGGCGTATTCCTTTTGGGATCCGAAATAGCTCATTTATTCGTATTTCTCCGGCTCAACACTAACATTATTTTATAGCTATGGAATAATACCAAACATTTTATTTGTTCGCTATCATGCAATAGTGGTAACATAACCCTCTCTTTTTAGGGTTCCGTAGTAAACAAGGAACCCTTATAGTTTCGCCATGTCCGTCTGTCTGTCTGAAAGCTGTAATTTGGCATGGGTATACATATATTAATCTTGGCGAAAAAATGGTAAAATAAAATTATGAAAAACATTTTTTTTTAGGGTACCTCCCTTACACGTGAAATGGGGATGATATTTTTTTTTCTCGTCTATTCCATGGTGTGGGGTATCGTTGGATAGGCCGTTCAAAAATATTGTGGGTTTGGCAGAACCATTTTTCAATTAAGGGATCCGTTTGCGTAATATTAAGCTTTAAAGTGCTATTTTTTGTTAGAGTCAAGTGTCCCCCCCCCCCTGCCAGCTAAATGGTTGGTTTTAGATATGTGAAAAAATTCATGGCAATAGTATATATAATATAACGAAATTAAAAGGAAAACTATCACAGCTAAGTAGGCTTCACAAGTTATCGAGTAATAGTCGACCAACTTAAATTTGCAGTTGGAGAATTGACCGTAACGTATATCGATGTATGGGTAGCATGTTTTTAAACTACAATGTTAAGTTTGTTTTTGGGATACATTCATCCCAACTACGGAACCCTTCATTGTGCGTGGTCCGACATGCACTTGGCCGGTTTTTTTGCTTTCAAATGTAGCTTATGATCACTTACGGCCAAAGACATTTTTACTTTGTAGCAATCGATCTGGCGTGACTATGAATGATAGGATCAAAAATGAGGTGATAAGGCAACGGAGCAGTTTAAAAGAAGATTTAGTGACACAAATTGAAAAGATTATGCTTAGATTTGTTTATTTTATTTATTTATTATAGTATTACCACATACATTTGTTTTTACAGATAAGAACCCAATACAACAATGTAGTCATAATCTCCACACTCAGAGCCGTCATCCAAAAAAACAATCAGACACCATCACCACCAACAAAAACGAACTCTTTTTAAACTGTCCTATTTTGACGACAGGGTCCAAATTTATACCTGCCGATTATCGTGGATGGTTAACTAACGAGTCTCAAGTAACGACTGAGTACCGGCACAAGTCACCCAGAAGACAATATGTTAAGTGTCACCCTCTGGAATTCCGCCAAAGAGCAAGTCATCATTTCAGCCGAAAGACTGCTGGACATAGGCCTCCCCCAAGCACCTCCACTTCGACCGGTTCTGTGCTTCCCGCATCCAGCGGATACCTGCAGCCTTCACAAGGTCATCGGTCCACCTTGTGGGAGGCCTTCCAACGCTACGTCTTCCGGTACGCAGTCGCCACTCCAGAACCTTTCAGCCACATCGGCCATCACTTCTGCGAGCAACTAAAGATATCCAATAGATGGTTTGGTCATGTTGAGAGGATGAGTGAAAGGCGACTAATAAAAGGTATTTATAAAGCAGAGGTGAATGAAAACCGGGAGGGGACGCCCTAGGAGGACAAATAGTGACCTAATTGGTGATGTTCTTCAGAAAGGTCAGGTGCGTAGCTCGCAACCGCGTGTGTGTATGACCAGAGGTATGAACGTAGGCGAAGCAAAAGGAGTATATTGTAAGGAGCGTAGCAGGTGACGTTCTACAGTTTCTGCCTACCCCCATGGGAAGAAGGCATTTTTTTTTTTTTTTACTTTAACATAGAACAGCCAAAGGCCAATTACATTAGTTAAAGACACAACACATTATATTAGTACAAAAACAAAAGAATACAGCTACTCGACAGTCATACGCTCGTCTCACAATACTCCAGACATGTTGACAAGATCTTCTTCCACTCATCCGCGAACACGTCACAGTGAGGCTTAGCGTCCAAGAGAGCGTTGAGCGTAGAGAGTGTGCGAGGGACAGGAGACTGGGCTCGAGCGACGGTTTGACTCCAAGGCACGGCGAACAATCTGTGCCTTCTGCTACGGTTATAGTTCATCGGAGCAAAAAGATGGGACAGTTCGTCATGCAATTCAGGAGCATCTGTTTTTCTGGGCATGAGTTTATTTAAGTCAAAATTAAATTAATTGACATAAGATTTGATAACACATACATATTTTTGACCTTATGTTTATGCTAAATCATTCAAGAATTCTGAATGATATAAGTAGCTAAAAGATATAAGTAGCTAAATGATATAAGTAGATAAAAGATATAAGTAGTAAATGATATAAGTAGCTAAATTATATAAGTAGCTCAATACTCAATACTTTATTGCATTCCATAATGTGTACATAAAACAGTTGGTATGTTAAAACATACAAGAAAAAAGATATAAGTAGCTAAATGATATAATTAGCTAAATGATATAAGTAGCTAAAAGATATAAGTAGCTAAATGATATAAGTAGCTAAAAGATATAAGTAGCTAAATGATATAAGTAGCTAAATGATATAAGTAGCTAAATTATATAAGTAGCTAAATGCTATCAACACCTTCAGTGCCAAACAATTTTATAGAGTGCAAGGTAGTGTGTCTCAGTGCGTAGTAGTTACCTAGCAGGTGGCGTTCTGTAGTTTCTGCATCCCCCCATGGGGAAAAGACTTGAGTTTATGTATTTCTATAAGTTAGTCTCAAGTGGAACCAGCCAGTCCCGGATGAATCTACAAGTACATGTTGGTAGTCGTGGCGACACTGTAGCCTGTAGTCTTGTAGTGATACCTGAGAACTACACAGATTAGACTCCACTATACCTGTGTTACAGGGGTCCTTGCAGGTGACGTGCACGGCAGGTCAAGGAGACAGTCTACAGGGGCACCGCGCACGGCACTAAATCGCATGGCACTTCACTTTTCGTCTAATATTGACCAAATAAAAAAATCACACAAATACGTTTATTTTTACACACACGTACGATATACATATACAATAACATTTATATTGTGTGTCTCTCTGTGTCCTGCTACTGTAACATTAAATGAAAGTAAAGATTTAACAGTAGTGAATATTCTTACCCTAACATCATTGTACAACTACGAAACTAATATATTTGTCAAAACACACATCTCGCAATACAAAATAGCTTCCAAAAGCTACTATAGAAAATTACGCGACAAAAATAAGTTAGAGCTCAAAGTCAAAGTCAAAGTCAAATTTTTTATTTCAAATAGGCACATAAAAGGCACTTTTGAACGTCAATATTTACAAAAAAATTGAATTGATTCTAGTCGCCCCTTCCAAAAGGTAGTTTCGTATGGAGAAGAATGTCCAAGAAACTCCACCGGTACTCTTTTAAAATCTAGTACAATATTTTTATAGGTACATTAATTATATAAATTATATGTGAAGACGATGCACCTAGAATAAAATTACTATACCACAATAGGTAATAAAAGAGTTAAGAATGAAGCAATGACAGATAAATTAATTATGTGATAGATACATGGTGCTCACATATTTACAAAAATTGTAAAAAATATATAGGTACGATTTCCTAAAAAATAACAATATCAGTGTGAGTTAAGGTAATCACAGAATTTAAAATAAATGTCATAAAAATAATAAATTATACAATAAAAATAGCAACCTGTTTGATTTTGTCTAGACTCTAGATTGTCCCATGGAGCAGGACCAGCATGTTTCCAAGTATTCTTATCTCTCGAAATAACACATGGCAGAACAGCCCTAATGGATAAAAGTACTTTCTGTATGGCCACAAAAATATTTAACAAGCTGCCTGATACATTCAAATCATTAAATCTGGACAAATTCAAAAGTGTACTTATGAAAATTTTAATCGATAAATGTTATTACTCAATAAAGGACTATTTGGATGACAGTTCTATAATCCCTCCTTCAGTGACCTATATTTAATTGATTTATTACTTATATTGACACTCTTGTATTAATTTGATTAAGACAATTATCCTATTTTTATTTTTATTTATTTTGACATTTCTGTTTTATTTAAACATTTTTTTGTTGACTTTTTGAAATATTTTATATATTTACAGGGGAATATTATGTTGATTTATCCTCTATAGCTATTTCTATAATTTTAAGTGATATTTTGAAATAATTAAAACTCATGCTAACATTTGTACGCCTAATGGCAAAGCATAAATTTTACGAAAATTTAACATCTCACACACCCGTGTATCTGTAACCTATGTTTACAAATAAATAATCTGAATCTGAATCTTATTATTTTGCCAGAATATAACAGAAATGTATTATATTTATATAAAAGCACATGTGTATAAGTCTTTTTATGGTGAATCCGCAGCTATAGTCCGCAGCTATAGTCCGCGAAATTCAAATTTTCTTACGTTTATTCAATTTGCCGGTCAGGTTCGGGTTGTTTCGGGGTCAGGTTTTATCTTGATCAAAATATGATTAGCGACTATAACAGATATGTATTTACAAAATTATTATCATTAGAATCATTAATACATCTCTTTAAGTTAGATTTGTTCCCCGATGTCATGATTTCATGAAAAAGTCATTCATCGGAACAAATCTAACTTAGAGAGATGAATTAATGATTCTAATGATTATAATTCTGTAAATACAAATATTTGCCTGGAAAAGGCCGCTAAGTTGTAAGTACCTACATTATAAAATAACACCAAAATGTACACTGAGTTTGCAAATAAATCTTTGACTTTGATAGATATCTGATATAGTCGCGAATCATATTTTGATCAAGATACAACCTGACACTGAACCTGCAAAATGCAAAAAAATAAAAATTGCTACAGCTGCGGATTCATCTCAAGTAATATTACTATTTACCTAAATATAGTCATAATATTTATATTGCATAGTTAATTTCAGATTTGTCACCTGCACCTACTAATTAAACATAAGAAGACCTGCCATACGAGTGTACGGTTAATAATTAGTAAAGACCGCCCGTTGTGTCACCCTATGTAAAATTTAAACATTTATATCTGTAACTTTTATGGTGTACATAATGAAGAGTATTCTATTCTAAAGCCCCAGCAGGCTAAAGATGATGAAAATAGATGAACAGTCGGCCTTTGAAAACCTTGACCACACTTGGAACTTTGGTGATGCTTATGGCTACGTCAAAAGCACAAGTGCTAAAGTTGAATGTGATAAAGTATTATTTATTTAGGGGTAGGCAGAAACTACAGGATACCACCTACTACGCTCCTAACATACTACTTTTGCTTCGCTTACGTTCATAATATACTTGTCGCACGCACGCGCTGTGCGCACGCGCCGCGCGCCGGTTGCGAGTACTACGCACTTGACCTTTCTGAAGAGTGTTTTTATTCTAATTAAATCCTAACTAATATTATAAATGCGAAACTGAGTGTGTTTGTTGGTTACGCTTTCACGCTAAAACAGCTGAACAGGTTTGTATGAAATTTGACACATGGGTAGACCATGACCTGGGTTAGGACATTGGATTGAGACGTATGCGAGTGAAACCACGGGGCGCATCTAGTCACAATATAAAATTAAATTAAAGTTGAAAAGTGATCATCGTTATCGTGAAGTGATTGGACATTAAGATCTCCAACCACTTCACGATAACGATGATAGGGATTAGAGAGGGATCCAACAGAGAGTGAGAACGCGTACTAGTTTCTGTTATTAATTAATTAATAACTAATACTAACTACCACTTACTAAGCTAATTATTAAATATTTATTTTGTTTTTGCTTTAAATTAATTTGAATTTGAATTTATGTCTGAGAATCGACTTTTGCAGTGGATTAATCATAGGCTGGTAATAAAAATGTTTCAAGGGTCCAACTTGAACTGTTGTGTCATTGTTCTCCCGATAGTTCTAACGCGTGTGGTCCACAGTTGTAGGTGGAAACTCCTTGGAACAAAACATTGCAAAAAATGTGGGCGTATTCTCTTAACCCTTGCAAAATCTCTAAAAATACAAATGTTCCTTAACACTCATAGAACACGTTAAATATTTATTACAGAAGCGAGCTCAAGTAATTAGCGTCCCCGCGCCGCCATATTTGGTGGTCATAATTACCGCGACACAGCACCGGAGACAATCGCCAGTAAATCAACTGCGCTCATTTACATCGCCTCTTTCTTTACCTTTTTATCATGCACTATGGTTTTGTGTGAAAATTGCATATTTTTTTTTGTTTTATTGAGTGTTTGAGTGCTTTAGTGATAATTATGAGCTTCCTTGCCTTTAGGCATTGTGTAAGATTTGCACAGTTCTTATAACAACTTAAGCCTGGAATTGTTTTGGCATCATATAATACTCAACATGTTACAGTTAGATCATTAATGTTGAAAATTTTAATAAAGATGAAAATAATATTAACATTACCTACTTAAATTATGTAATGACAGCTCGAAAAGATGACAACCTGACACTGCCGACCTGTGAGAAAGAATACTTTTGTAATCTACATAACCTCTTAAAATAATTACAATGGAATGTAAAATACTGATGGAATGTAAGAATGTAAAATCTACACTGACAGCCTGATCTTTGTTTATATACAACAGTAATTAAGTAATAACATTTCAATAAGAATAATAGCAAAACGATAATTTTATTGGTTACAATAACCAGAATTACTAAACGATAATGTTATTGTTTACAATAAATAATAATGTTTGATTGTGTGGTGTATCTACTTATTTATTACTGTATCATAGACTCAGTCGATTTGTAGTGGTTGTGGAGAAAACTTGAGACAATTATACTTTACAGTTAGGTGTAAAATGCATTTGATTTGGATCATTGTCATGTTACTGGGTAAGTTATTTTATTACAAACCGTGTGCCTGATGGGATTTCGTCGACAAAAATTACGAACTGCCATTCAAACTCCTCCTGATTAAATTATTTAGATGTGAAAATAAAAGGAGAGACCCTTACAGTAGTCGCATGACGTGTAACATCGCACATCTCACATTGGTCATAAGCTGAGCAGCGACAAAAATTACCCTCAAAATTAAAGAAAAAAAACCGACCAAGTGCGTGTTGGACCACGCACAATGAAGGGTTCCGTAGTTGGATAAATTTATCCCAAAAAACTTTTCCTAACTTAATTACCTAGTAAATAATTGCAATAGCAATGCCCTTATTACAGAGGTTCCGCTGATCCACGCTACACAGCAAACCGTTCCACCAGGAAGTGGATACAATCATTCTCAGTGCCCTGGGTTGGCGTGCTCAGCCATCGAGAGAGTAAGGACTAACATATTGAGCATGTCTTACGGCCGAACTCAATAACTTATTTTCTGTTAAAGACAGATCGCTATTGATGATAGACAGTATAATTATATCTATGCTTGGATGGCGTTTCACAATCATTGCTATAGGCTATCTATGTAACGAAAACAATAAGTAGGTTTCTCTACTTCGCCCGCCCGTGCGTTCCATTACAACCAACATCACTTTAAAAAAAACCGGCCAAGTGCATGTCGGACCACGCACAATGAAGGGTTCCGTGGTTGGGATGAATTTATCCCAAAAACAAACTTAACATTGTAGTTGAAAAACATGCTCTCCCATACATCGATATACGTTACGGTCAATTCTCCAACTGCAAATTTAAGTTGGTCGACTATTACTCGTTAACTTGTGAAGCCTACTTAGCTGTGATAGTTTTCCTTTTAATTTCGTTATATATACTATTGCCATGAATTTTTTCACATATCCAAAACCAACCATTTAGCTGACAGGGGGGGGGGACACTTGACTCTAACAAAAACTAGCACTTTAAAGCTTAATATTACCCAAACGGATCCCTTAATTGAAAAATGGTTTTGCCAAACCCACAATATTTTTGAACGGCCTATCCAACGATACCCCACACCATGAAATAGACGAGAAAAAAAAATATCATCCCCATTTCACGTGTAAGGGAGGTACCCTAAAAAAAAATGTTTTTCATAATTTTATTTTACCATTTTTTTGGCATGATTAATATGTATACCCATGCCAAATTACAGCTTTCTAGGACTAAGCGTCTCTGAGCTAAGGTGGCGACAGACGGACGGACGGACAGACAGACAGACAGACAGACAGACGGACATGGCGAAACTATAAGGGTTCCTTGTTTACTACGGAACCCTAAAAACAACATGTGTAATTAGGGTTATATTAAAACTTCTTTGTTTCTTAGTTCTAACTAAATAAGTTACTGGTTATATAATTCTGTAGAGCCATATTTGTTATGGCCGTGAATCAAAATACAACCTGTTACTGACCTGCAAATTGCAAAAAACGTAATAAAATTTGAATTTCGCGGGCTACCTTAGCGCATTAATGTTTTTTTTTTTTAACTTAAATTCATGTTGGAATGGTGCTTGCACGGGGGGTGTTAGTAAGGTGAAGGTTAAATTTCTGTTATTTTTTGCCTAAGGCGCACCGTTTTCGAGATATTTCAATTTCAATTTTTTTTTATTACTTTAAATAAAAAAAAACATCTATGATCATTATCGCAAGTACTAAAGAGTTCATTTTAGCTTGGCTACTATACGTTTATCCCTACAATTCGGGGAATAGCCAAATCTGCCATCTGTAGTACTGTCCTGTCAAACAAATCGTATATTGGGAAGCATACTTTGGCATTTTCATACAAAGAGATATCTGTTGTATGCGATACCCCCTTCCATCAGTAGATAGTGTGGGCCGGTATGATTCATAGATTATTGGGACGTTAAAACCATCAATAGATATATTTTTATATCTCCAGTAGGCCGAAACTAGTGATATATAGGTTATTGGGTTCGGCCGTTAATGTACAATTACCGTACAAAAACGTTGATCACTCTTGGACTTTGTCACATTTAATGTGCTTGTCAAACTATCATTATCACTTGTACAAGGTGGGGCAAAAGTAATGGCATAATGTGACCAACACTTGTTTCTAAGTCGTGTGTATAATAAACAAAATTATACACACGACTTAGAAACTAGTGTTGGTGGTAAAGAGGCCGGCAGCCCATCTGGTATTCAGTGGTCACCACCATCTTTAAACATCAGCAGAACCAGAGGTATGGCAGATGCATTGCACATCAACGCAAATCAACTCAGCCTATCGCAATTCACTGCTGGACATAGGCCTCTCCCAGGCTGCGCCACAACACCCTGTCCTTCGCCTTCCGCATCCAGTCTGACCCAGCCATCTTCTTAAGGTCGTCGGTCCATCTAGCTGGGGGACGTCCCACACTATGGAAACATGGCCACTATTTCCAGCCCACACGTAGTTGTGCTACAATCAAAAATGTCAACTGAACAACACTTCATCACGATCAGCCTATGCCTGTCTACTGCTGGACATAGGACTCTCCAATAGCACGCCATTTAAATTGTTAAATCACATCCAAAAATAATTCGTTATGTGTTATTATATTGAAGATACTGCACAGGAGCGCTCATACAATTTTGGTGTACAATCATCTTCAAAATCGTTGATCACTTTTAGACTTTGTCACATTAAACATTTGTTACTATCTATCTTGTCAAATGTCATTAAGTATTACAGTAGTTTAATCTCACGAAGCGACGCGCGCTTTACTTGTGGTTACCAAGTGTACAAACACGCTGTGAATGTGTGCCGGAAGTCGAGTAGCGTCAACACATAACACTCACACGCACACACTGACATACACACACTTTCGACTTTGCCATTGTCTCGGACAGTACCGAGAGTTCCTGGGCTTACACGCACATTCACAGCGTGTTTGTGTCCACCTGTTGCCATTATCAATACAGACCAAAAACGAGCAAAAAAATCACGTTTGTTGTATGGGAGCCCCCTTATTATTTATTTTATTCTCTTTTTTAGTATTTGCTGTTATAGCGGCAACAGAAATACATCATCTGTGAAAATTTCAACTGTCTAACTAGCACGGTTCATGACATAGAGCCTGGTGACAGACGGACAGACACACAGATAGACAGACAGACAGAAGGCGGAGCCTTAGTAATAGGGTTCCCGTTTTACCCTTAGGGTACGGAACCCTAAAAATGTAAGGTAAGATGATTTTTTTTGCCTGAATACCAATAGCTTGTTCGATTGCACTTCTCTAGAAGTTAGTGCAACTGTGACAGTGACGCTGTGTGTTTCCAGCTTGGTATGAGCGAGCTCAGGCTGGGTTGTGCGCTGCCAGCACGCGTCATCGACTTCGCGCGCTACGTGCCCCGGGTGCAGCAGCGGACTGCCGAGCAGCGCCGCGACACACGTGTCCACGTTCACCCGGCGCGGCGCAGCACATGTGACGCGTGACGCGTGACGCGTGACCACATATCACCTCCCGCCTTATCCCAACTATGTTAGGGTCGGCTTCCAGTCTAATTGGATGTAGTTGTTTTTTTTTTTAATAACATACGTTTTTAATTTTAATAACATACGTTTAAAGTTCCATTTCATTCGTTTGATTTGAAATCCACTGGTACTTTTTTTTTGTGGAACTGTCGTGTGTCTCTTTTTCTTTGACATTGATATTGTATTACTTAGTTTTAGTTACGTGTTGAGTAGTTTAAGTAAGATTATAATAATGTGACTGATTTTACAGATAAGTTTATAAGAATATTTCAAATCCAATAATAATCGAGTTGTTATGTCTAATTTGAACAAAATATTATATTAAAATCAATACACAGGATTTGAAGAACAACAATGCAACAACAAATGCATTATTTTATTTTTCAAATTAAGTAATAAAATTGCAAACGGTTTCGAACTTATACTCCGGAACCCTAAACCTTTAGGCCATCACCATAGACTATATTATGATATACCTGTACCTACCTAGGTCCCTATATACCGTACGCTAGCCCCTCGACTCCTGCGCATCCGTTTCCACTTACCGATACGCATCTCGGCTAGGGCCCGCCACATCGGCGCTGTCTAGATCGCTAACTAAATTGCTCATTGTAGCTCGGCCACATACGAGTTAAGAGCAATACTAATGTACTTGCGGCTTTAAATGTTAAAGAATATTTTCTATTGTGGAGAAGTCCACCGTCAGCGCCATTACTGATGCGACTACTCTTGTTTTTGCAGCTTGCTGTATTTTGTCAATCAATCAATCAATTCAGCCTATCGCAGTCCACTGCTGGACATAGGCCTCTCCCAGGCCGCGCCACAACACCCGGTCCTCCGCCTTCCGCATCCAGTCTGACCCAGCCATCTTCTTAAGGTCGTCGGTTCATCTAGCAGGGGGTGTTCCACACTACGCTTGCCGATACGCGGTCTCCACTCCAGGACTCGTCTGCTCCATCGGCCATCGGTCCTTCGACAAACATGGCCAGCCCACTGCCACTTCAGTTTGCTCTATTTTCATATGAAATACAAAATAGAGCACGCACTAATATGTAAGAAAATGCATAAACGAAATAAAAATTGAGATTAATAATTGAGGCAGTCTACGTCATTGTATTTTCGTGTGACGTCTAAGTGCATACTTATCATACAACAGTATCATCGACCAGCACCACGCAGTGACCGCGCGCTTCCCATGGTTGGGCGTCATTACCAGACATAACGCTGTCAGTGCTAACCTCCGCTGTTTATGTGGGAATGGCGCCCACTCGGGCTAACTTTACAACACATTATATGATCATGGGCGCAGCGGGCAGTTGACTGCCATAGTCTGTTTTAGAGTACCGTTAACGACGGACGTCATCTGTCTTATGTCACAAAACTGTATCTTTGCTTACAACTTGAAAAGGTAGCTAGTAGAAATTTTTAAAGGACACGTCTTTCTATGGCAAATAAAAAGAAGGCAAACTGTAAAAGTTGTGATGCTATGGAACCCCCAGAGCGCGAGTCTCTCTCGCACTTGACCGGTTATTTGTTTACGTCACGAGTTAGTTTTTAAAAACTATATGAGGTCGGCGTTTCCTATCTGACTACTCTGAGAAGAAAGGCCGAAATAAATTCAGAGGCCACAGTCTCTTTTAAACTCCAGACAGTCTTGGTCTGATATGAAGAGGACCTCCATGGTCCTCATAGTATCTCTCGAGACGGGTTAGTGTCTGAAACAGTCTTTTGAGGCTGAGCCACCGTGATTTGAGTGGACCTGTGCAGTCAGTGCACGCATTTGAGTGGACCTGTGCAGTCAGTGCACGCATTTGAGTGGACCTGTGCAGTCAGTGCACGCATTTGTCAGTAATCGTAGAGCTCAACTCGTGTAGCAGAACTTATTGGAAAACCATTGGTTGTTTTTTTTAAATAACTCATTTGTGACGTATTTTCTTTCTTTCTTACTTTCTTTGGTTTTGCAGGTAGGGAAAGCCAAGTCAAACTGTTGTGATTGCAATAAATTAACGCGTAAATTAGTTTCTAATCGAAGTCATAATTTTATTCACCTCATAAAAACTTTATCGAAAAATACATTCTTTTGTCAAATACAAATCAATATCGAAATAATTCAACTTAAACTACCTTCATAAATTGAGTCAACAATAACCTCCTTTTTTTGAAGTCGGTAAAAAGTTAACCCTCAACAAATAATCGAAAACTCATTACAAATCCGAAACCGATAAAATCTATTGTAGCGTAAAATTAACGAATTATGATGTCATACATCAACCATAGAACGCTGGCTATTAAATAATCGTTAAAAAGCGGCCAAGTGCGAGTCGGACTCGCACACGATGGGTTCCGTACCGTAATAAGATCGAGCAAAACACGTTCCTTGTAAACCTTTAAACATGGACTCCCTTTAACGTTTAACTTTATTTCATGTTTATTATTGTTTTAATGACTATAATTATAGTAGTATACACAACCGCAATAGGTTGACACTTGAAACGTTCACAGATCGTTTAGTGTCCACCTATTAGGGTTCAATAGATATAGCCCTGTAACAGACGGACGGACAGCGGAGCCTTAGTAATAGGGTCCCGTTGGCACCCTTTGTGTACAGAACCCTAATGAGAGGCGGCTCCGTTGGACCCCGCGGGGGAACGAGATGATAACTTAAAGAAATGGGTCGTTATTGTCACATTATTCAAAGCCGTCGCCGGAGGAAGTATTAAGTGTCACACGGCGAGCACGATAGTTGGGAGAACGGGTTGGTGTCCATTGACGCACGATATTATTGAATGTTATATTGTGGTTATTTAAAGTAGTGGTGTTGTAGAGACATTTTGTAAATTGACGATACCTATGCGCCATTTGAAATAAGATTAGTTTGCGGTCTTAACAGGCGTAGCAAGCGACTGACTTCGCGGCAGGCCCAACAGCAGATGACGGGGTGAAATGGACTACAGGCGTCAGGTCGCTGCAGACGTACACAAGTGGAACAATAACGTCTTTGCCTTACAGTGGGCTTAATAATTCATTTTCATACGTAAACACACGCCTTATTCCCTTATGAGTAGACAAACTACAGAACACCACCTGCTACGATTCTTACATTTTCCATTTGCATCGTTAACGTTCATACACCTGGTCATACATCACACTCACGCCCGTTGTGTATACTACGCTCCTGATCTTTCTGAAGAACATCACCCAGTAGGTCACTATGTTTCCTTCTAGTGCGTCCCCTCCCGGCGTTACCACTCACATCTGCCTTGTAAATACCTTTTGTTAGTCTCCTTTCACTCATCCTCTCAAACAAACCATCATCATCCGCCTGTCATTTCTCAACTATGTTGGGGTCGGCTCCCACATGGAGCGACTGCCTATCTGACCTTCACAACCCAGTTACTGGGTAAAACGATACTCTTTAGTAAGACTGGTGGTCAGACTTTCGGGCTTCTCGACGATGACTGTCAAAGATCCACGTATGACAGCAGTGACCAACAGCTTAAAGTGCTTTCCGAGGCACGGAAGGGTCTTGGTATAAAGACCTATCCACGGAACAACTAAGGCAAGTGTAGCTTAACCTGATCGATCGACCTGTGCGGTACCCAAGCCCCTCGTACCCCTAAGCATCATCATCATCACGATCATTTTAGCCGAACGACGTCCACTGCTGGATATAGGCCTCCCCCAAGCACCGCCACTTCAAGCGGTTTTGTGCTTCCCGCATCCAGCGGATACCTGCGGCTTTCACAAGTTCATCGGTCCACCTTGTAGGAGGCTTTCCAACGCTACGTCTTCCGGTACGCGATCGCCACTCCAGAACCTTTCGGGCCCCATCGGCCATCAGTTCTGCGAGCAATGTGCCCTGCCCACTGCCACTTAAGCTTGGCAATTCTTCGGGCTATGTCGTTACCTTGGTTCGCCTGCGGATCTCTTAATTTCTGATTCGATCACGTAGGGAAACTCCAAGCATAGCCCTCTCCATTGCCCTTTGGGTAACTTTTAGCCTTCTGATAAGGCCCATTGTGAGCAACCACGTTTCAGTGCCAAAACGCACTGGTCAAAGATTTTCGTCTTGAGACACCCGTAAGCATACTTACTCAATAATATTATTATACAATTATCTAGGTAATGTAGCAATATTCTATCGTGATACACAAGACATCATGTGACGTCCGTCAACGCGAACAGCTCCAGGATAACAATGGTACATACAAACTCCTTGTAGACCACACGGGATCCTCCGCCCCTTATAATTATATCTCGCTTATTCAAATAAAGCATTATTTGATCCTAATGAATGGACCTCGATAATATTATTGAGCTTTATGTTATTTAATGGGTTTTTTTTTAATAGGTTTTATTTATTGAAAGCATTCATTGACGTGTAGGCGTGGCGTCTTGTAGTCTTAGGTTCAAAACTTTAACTCGAAAATGGTTTTTAGGGTTCTGTAGCATAAAAGGAAAAAACGGAACCCTTACGAGTATATGATCACTCGTGTGTCTGTCTGTCCGGCTGTAACAGCCAATTTGCTCGGAATCTACGAACCGATTAAGTTGAAGGTACACATATGAGTTTCTGTGACACAAACACGGACGAATATCGAAAATAAATGAATTTTAAATATGGGGGTCACTTTAAGGGGGTAAAATTGAAAATAAAAAAATAAAGTTTTGCTAACTGTACCGTGTGTCATATCAACTAAAAGAGCTTGTTGTAAGGATTTCAGATACATATTTTATATAATTTTAAAATAAACGCTTTTATTATTTTTTAAGAAAATAGATGAAAATTGACCATTCCCTTATCTCCGAAACTACTGAGCCAAAATTTTGTTTAGGCGGCATTAGATACACGCAGTTTAACTTATTGTCGTCTGCACCAAGTACAAGCACATATCGAATAGTTTATGATAATGTTAAGGTATAAAGTTAGGCGCATCACTTATTGAATTAAAGCTAAAATATTGAACGCGCTTTATGTCAGGATTACAAGGCGCCGTCATATTTCAGCGCCAGGCACACGGCAATGACAATAAAAACAAAAGAATACGAGCATAATGTTGCGATGGCATTCAACGACATAAAAGTTTGTGTAGAGATAATCATATGAAATTGAAAATATAGAAGTAAATATCAGCTGTGTCTGCAGTGCACACAAAGTAAATGTTATTATAATCCAAGCCTTTTTACGAAGTATGTCCTAATGACAAGTAATTACCCACTAATATCTAATACCCTGAGAGCAGTGGTGGCTCAGTGATAACAGCCCTTTTTTTTTTGGTGGGAAATTATCAAATAACTTCTCCCGCTCTGGGTGGAGCGGGAGGGCGTGTCAGACTTTTACTGATTAAAACCCACCCGTATTCCTTCATTTGCCTGTGTGCCAGGGCCACGATATCCCTTTCGGACAAACTCGCAACCCTGGCAGGCATTGGCTCTAACGGACCCCGTCAGTTGGTGCTGACAACTCTTTGAGGCGCGCGTGGAATACAACGCGCCGTCGTCGACCCGGGCCTGGTCCTTATCGGACGGTGAGCTACCCGCCACTCACCCACTCACCGTCCGCAAGCCCGCGCCTACGGTGGCCGGAAATCAGCTTGCGACGACTAGGGGCGCGAGGGCGCGAACCTTGCCTCTCCCTCACGCGTTCCACCTCCTCCTTCGCAAGCATTACTGCTTCGCAGAAGGAGGTGACGGCCTCCCATGCACTCTCGCTCCGAACCATGGCCTGAACTAGGGCCGGACGCGAGAGAAGTGATAACGGCCCTAAGTTGGAGGTCGTAAATTCGAACCCAGGCAGGGCCTCACGGTGAAGGAAAAACACCGTGAGGAAACCGGCATGTCCTAGAACCGTAAATTCGAAGACATGTTACATCTACAACCCGCACTGGGCCCGCGTGGTGGATTACAGCCGACTCTCTCACAGAGAGGAGGCGTGTGTCCCAGCAGTGGGAACGTTATAGGCTGGTTATGCTTATGGTTATTCCCATGTTGCGCTTCTAAAAATATTATTGAACACTCTAATATAATGAATACTCTTTGTGAACCTAAAATATTTTTTTATTTTGTTGTCCTAAAAATATTAATTATCCAAGTAATTGCGAGCGACCTGGATCTGCGCGGTTGGTCTCAGTTCTAACCTTACCTAACCCGTTTGGTCTGGGGTACCTAGCTAGTAGCTAGCCTAGGCCTAGGCTGAGAGAAAAGGCCAGAAAGTTAAAAAGAAGCTCATTTATTAAAAAAGGTGCATCATTAGAAGCCTAAAAAGATATTAGAGGTTCGTTAATTTTAAAAAGTGTGGTTCCATTCAAAATCAAAGATTTATTTGCAGATAAATATGGTTACAAAAGTTCTTACAGTGGTAGTAGGTATTCATAGTCATAATGACATGCAAACTATAACATAATTATTATAATGACAGTAAATATTTCCCTGTCCAAATAGCTTCAATTTTCATAGTTTTTTGATAAGGCTCAATAATTGAGTAATTTTCATGCGCTTTGCCTTCTCATCATAACTTCTGGAAAATACCAAAATCTTTATCTAAATCCATAGGCGGTCGATGATAATTCGACTAACACATTTTTTTTGTTAGCTTACGCTTTCCCTTTGCTGAGAAGGCCCCACAAATCCTTCCAGGCATCCTCTCCAGAGACACCTCGACCCAACCTTTGCGGTACGTGTCTACGTCTAGGTCGTCGCGCTACCTCTTCCAGGGCCGGCCATTATTAACATTTCTGGTACTTAAATGGAGAGCTATAAAAATTTGTGTAAAAGCGCCGCGATGTCCTTAAATACTCGTAAATAAGGTTAGTTATCACTATCGATGACAATTTGTCGGTTATAAAATGTCAATCGTGCCGCTTTTGATTTTTACGAGAATAAGACGATTATAAGTTCATAAATTAAACTGGTACTTATTATAAGTTCATAAATTAAACTGGTACTTATTATAAGTTCATAAATTAAACTGGTACTTATTCTGTTTTCCTTTTAAAACGTGTAGCAAATAGGCTTCCGAACATTCGTATGTGCATACTTCATGTACCGAAAACGACTGCCTCATTGATCTACTGGTGGCAAGCGCTGCTGCTGAACATGAGGGCCTGGATCTGATTCCCAGGTCAGGCAAAGTATTTTTGGGTTTTTAGGATTCCGTAGTAAACAAGGAACCCTTATAGTTTAATTATGTCCGTCTGTCTGTCTCTCCCCGGCTTAGCTCAGAGACTCTTAGTACTAGAAAGCTGTAATTTGGCATGGGTGTACATATAAATCATGCCGACCAAGTTGTAAATTGAAATCTTGTACCTCCCGTACACGTAAATACTTACTTTTCTTGTCTATCCCATGATGTGGGGTATCGTTGTATAGGCCGTTCAAAAATATTGAGGTGAGGTGTATGTGAAGGCTATTTTTCGATTCAAGGAGCCGTTTGCGTAATATTAAGCTTTAAAGTGCTTATTTTTGTTACGAGTCAAGTTCCCCCCCCCCTGCCTGCTAAATGTTGGATATATAAAAAAAATCAGGACAGTTATACTACTACATAATACTTAATTAACAAAATTAAAAGAAAAACTATTACAACTAAGTAGGCTTTGCAAGTTAAAGGCTTCTACATACCGGCGCGACTTGTCGCGCGACGCGACACGGCACAAAGGCCCCGCGTGTCGCAGGACGAGCGGTGCCTTTGTGTCGTGTCGCGTCGCGCGACTAGTCGCGCCGGTATGTAGAAGCCTTAACGAGTCGACCAACTTACATTTACAGTTGGAGAATCAACTGTTACGTATATCGATGTATGGGAGAACATGTTTTTGAACTACTTTAGGATAAATTCATCCCAACTACGGAACCCTTCATTGTGCGTGGTCCGACACGCACTTGGCCGGTCTTTTTCTATCTGGAATTTCTCAGTAGCGGCCCGGAGTATGGATTTGTGCCCGGTTGATGGCAATAGACTCGCTCCCTGTTACAAGACATAACTGGCAAAATGTGGGTGAATAGGCTGCACTTCTGCTTAACCCTTCAGGGAATAAAATCATGATGTTATGTTATGCCATTATAAACTTAATAAAAACGAGCTTGCTTCTCATACAATGGCTTTCTATTCACAGCATTTAACCATAATCATTTAACCATAATCAATACTCACTGTTAGTAAACCTGTGGATTAATTATTGATGTGTAACATCGTTCCTCTCGCTGTCTGTGGGAGTGATTCCTGAAAAGGGACGGAAGTGTGTAACAGGAAGTGACAGCTTGAGCATGGAATTAGTAGGTACTTTATAATAGCATGGAATTAGTAAGTACTATATTGATTGTAAGTAGAGGCTGTCGAATGTCGACCAGTGGGCGACCACTAGTAATTAATAAATAATTTGAATAAATATTTCAGTATTTACCTCTTTAAATTTTGACGTTAAATTCTGTGTCTGCTCCTGTTCGCGACGAAGCGTCACATATATAGTTGTATATAGGGAATTTGCATATTAACTTAAATTCACATAGAAATAGTTAGATAGTTTGGGTTTGCGACGAAACGTCACATATGTAGCTATATAGATGTATCTAATTTCATATTAACTTAGATTCACATAGAAATAGTTATATTGTTTGGGTTTGCGACGAAACGTCACATATGTAGCTATATAGGGAAACTTGAATATTAACTTAAATTCAAATAGAAAATAGCCATAGTGTTATGTAAGGAACATAGCTTAGCGAGTTTAGTATGTGAAACCGTAAGTACGACCATTTCGACCTCAATTAGCTGGGCTATATAGTTATATGTTATAGTTTTTTTGGTGTATCCAGGTAGCCTAGGTCAAGACCTAGCCCTGGACCTAACTTTCAGGTATCTAATCCAATAAATAGATCCAGTTAATTGAGCTTGAATGTCGTAACTTTGTGATGTAATTAATTTTGTGATGTGTAATTTTTTGAGTTTAACAGGTGACTTTTCAGGGCGCGTCACGCCCTGAAAAATACACATGTATCGTTTTAAATATTAGATTGTTGTAGGTCTATGTACTGGCCTGAGGTATCTGTAATCAAAATAGAAATCGGTCTAATAGTTTCCGAGAAAAACGATTAGAAAACCAATTTAAATTAATAATGCTAATATTTTTTCATGTTCCCACTGAAAAATTCCTTCAGTGGGAATGGATATAGTAGGTCATGGGGAATTTTACAGGGATTCCAACGATGTATAACATGCCTTATATATGTGTTTATATTAGGTGATATTATGTAATCAAGTAACATGTACATAATGAAAATATGAATAAATTAACGTTGAATCAGGAAGTAATTAGCGGCCCTCGTTACGGTAAAGTAGGCTCGTACTTAATCAAACGTGATAAAAATTTAATTCGTAGTCATCGGCAAGGAATATTTTACATTTTTAAATAACTTCAGTGTGTCCCTAATTCGCTTCCTGAGGGTGCAACCAAACTATGGTGTTTTAATCAGGTAATATACCCCAAGGGTTCCAGGACCCTTCTCCTTTGGCAATGGTACAGTTGAAAACACAGCAGGTGTACAGTTAAAAACAGTATCAGGTGTTGAGAAATAAACGTTTTGAAGATAGCAGGCTGCTCGAAGATATCTGGAACTATAGGTGCAGGACGTCAGCGCCGTCTGGACTGGGAGGCCTACACACACACCGGGATAACACCCTGGATAGGCATTACACCCTCCCTACACCTACACCGCGTCCGACGATCACGCCCGTCCGGCACAGCTCCGTTACTTATTCCCGCGGTGAGATGCCAGATGTTACACATCATGTGCGACTACTGTAAGGCTCGCCTCTATTTCTTTTTTCTGTTTGTTTGAACGCGCTAATCTCGCGACCTACCACTCGATTTTGAAAAAAGCTTTTTGCATTTGATAGCCTAGGTATTGAGAAAGGTTATAGGTTATTTAAGATCATGCTATAACCCTAAGGAGCCAGAAAGAAAGCGAAAACGAAGTAATAGCGCGGGCGGGCGATGCGATGCGACGGGGTGGGACGGGGTAACAAGAAATTTCACGTAACGAAACTAGTACAATATAAAGCTAAACGAATTAACATTCACCAGGACCTTTTTGTTACAATTCCAAAATGATCCTGTTACCGACACCTTTTCTACGTGAATGCAACCTTTTTTTATGAAATACAAAGTGAGTCCATTATAAGAGGCCTCGCGGGCTCATAAACATGTCATCGAGCGATTGTGCCGGGTCCCGCAGGCCGGCGCGGCGCTGGAGGGTTAGCCTATCGACTATTTATTTTGATTTACGGTTTCATGTTGTTTGTAGTGCGTTTAATGTTGGTTTACGTAGATTAGTTGAATGTATGTGTTTTAGGATAATTTGTAATTTATGGTAGTTTTACTGTTATTTAATTGGTTGTTACATCAGAGCGCAAAAGAAATCGTTTTAAAATTCTTGTAATGTACTATGCTAATCAATCTAAGAATTAGTCAAAAATCTTCAAAATACGTGCCTTAAATATTTACAACTTAATAAAAAAGCTAAATACCTACAGCTGAGCATGAGGTCTTGGGTTCGATTCCCGGGTCGGGCAAAGTTTTATTGGGTTTTTCCATCTACATCATCATCATCTTTATCTTTCATTTTACTTTTATTCTCGATTAGTTTGTTGTTTTCTTTAATTATTTTGACTATCACATTTTTTTTTATTTGAAGCTAACCTTACTATTTGTTAAACTTAGTATCTAAATTGTTACCAATACTGAGCATGTTTATAAAATAAATGTTTAAATTGTAAGGCCCCAAACTAGGTAAGTCTGTGTATTGGTTCCCAAGACACAGACTTGCCTAGTTTGGGGCCAATGTTAAAACTTTTGTAATCTTTTTAGCAATAAAGTTTTTTTTTATTATAATTTCTCAGTAGTAGGCTGGAGTCGAGATTTGTGCCCGGTTGATGGCAATGGACTTACATATAACTGGCGACATGTGGGTGTACACCTCTGCCTCACTCTTCGGGGAATACAAGCAAGATGTTGACCTATCTATAATGATCTACGAAACTCTAAAGATTTTAACATTTTGAGATTTAGCTCAGAAATGTTAGTGAACTTTAAGCTATTTTAGACTTAACAAACTGCTTTCTTGTAGAATAGTTTCGTACAATTGAAACCGGACTCCTCTACATTTGTACCATTTAGCAGCGTCATCGTTCAAACGTGTTCACTTATATGTGAAACTATAACTAACTATCACTAACAGACGTGGACGCTTTCGCACATCAATCATATTGTTTCTCGCACTGCTTGATGGATGCGAGACTTTGAGTGGGAAGCTTCGCAGTTAACTTGTACATAGATAGGAATGACTCGTCATTCATTTAGGGCAAATTTTCAACAGTCAAATTTTTTTTTTTTTTTAACTTTGCCCCACTCTAGGAATTTCTCCTGTATTGTGGGTGCGTTTACAAACATTTAAATTCACATACACAAACAGCCAGACCCGAAACAACTACTTGTAGGTCATACAAATATTTGGTCCGTGCGGGAATCGAACCCGCGACACGCAGCGCAGCAGTCAATCGCTTAAATAACTGCGCCAACCGTGCCGTCATTTATGTTGCTCTTTGGAAGATTACAGCAACACTACTACTACGAGTACTACCATACACCCCCACCCCCACCCTAATATTAGGTACTATTTTAATTCCGTTTACTTTACTCGTAAAACATAATTAAAAATCTTCACTTGTCTTATAGACTGTTTCTATAAGACAAGTGAAGACTTTTAATAAAAGAAGAAGAGAACATCAAAGAAGAAGAGAACATCAAAGCTAACATAAATGTAAAAATAACAAGCGACTTCCAAAACAAAACACTACTTACAAAGTAAAAAATAACTTTAATTTCGGAAGTCGGTGTCTTTGGATCTGTATTTTACTTTTTGCCACCGACTTCCTGAGGAGTTCTCCTGGTACCCTGGTACGAACCAGGAGAAGTTCCACTCACCATATTATGCATTTTGACGAGCATAGATTGCTTAGCAACCATAATAGAGTACCTAATCGAATCGCAACCCGTGAACTACTTATTATGTAGTTCCGATGGCCATTTATGTGGCGGTCGACAATTGTGGGAGAAATCGGTGAATACACATTTAAAAAAACAAACATACAGATGAACGTATTATTATAACCTCCTCCTTTTTTGAAGTCGGTTAAAAATAAATATCGTGATATTACCATTATAGAAACTAACCCTAAAAAGCTAAGTAATACAGATTGCTGTTTGACGGCATATGTATAGGAAAATATGTCAGATTGTTATACTTATTCATCAGATAAAAGGTAATCTGACTATTGAACAATCGATCCTTATTTATAGTACTAACATTATATGGATGTATATTCTGAAATAAAATATTTGAATTTTAATTTTAATAGTAGAAAATATTAGGTATGTAAAGTATTTTTCAGGTATGTTTTTAATATTTTTATTTTAATGATAAGAGTATTTAAAACACATAATTTCATCTTTTTGTTTTTACAAGCTGTAGTTATTTTTATAAATTTTTTTAAAATATTGTTCGTACTGCCGTCTCTAGTAGCTGAATAACTTAGGATCTTTGCCACGTTTAACACTTATTTAAAACCAAAATTCAGTAAAGTCAAACTGTCAAATTTGACAATTAATTTGTTTACATTTCATACTTTAGCGATTTCCGTACTTTAGTTTAAAGTTATGGCATATTAATAAAATGAATGGATTCAAAGACTACTCCTGCTAAGTTCTTCATACCGTCAAGTATAAACACCACAACAAATAGCCGACACAAATTGATTGTTAGTAAAAGAAACCTTAAAAAGGAAATGGTGCGAGGAAGTAAATGTTTAGTACAAGTCTGGGCGGCGACTGTTTTATTGTGAAGATCATTTTATTTTTATTTATTTATTTATTTATTTGCTAACATGTAAAACACTGGTTAGTAGGCATGCATTAAAATTTCATGACACAGTATTGAGACATGCACCCTGTAAGGGCATTGCAAATTGTATAATATATCGAATTGTTATTATTAAATTTAATTACATACTTTTCTGATTCTGATTGATTGATTCTAATTATTGAAATTTATTACATTATACTAATCATTAACCAATCATTTATTACTAACAATTCGTTCATTCATTTAAGTCATATATTATATGTCACACATTTACGTCAAGCTTAATAGTACAAGGTCGATCGATTCACAATTTGTCAGTTTTAAATTCCTCAACGGTATAGTAGCCTTTCTTTAATAATAGAGATTTCAACTGTTTCGAAAAAATTGAGTCATTTGGTAGGGATTTCAAACTTTCCGGTAGCTTATTAAATATGTTAGCTAATCGTGAATATGGACTTTTCCCGATAACTTTTAAGTTTGTGATGGGTAGTATTAATCTATTCTTGTTCCGTCGGTTATAGTTTTCATTTAGCTCGATATTAGATTTGAAGAGGTGCCTATTTTTCCTAACGAATATACAACTTTGCAGTATGTATATTGCTGGTAATGTGAGAATTTTTTGTTTAACAAAGTGTGGCCTACAACTCTCTCGTTGATCTAGGTTCATTAATATTCTAATACATTTTTTTTGCTGAATGAAGAGGTCCATAAAATCAGTACTTTCTCCCCACAGAATAATACCATAATTTAGCCAGGAGTAGGCATACGCATAATAGGCAGTTAAGGCGGTTTTATAGTCTGTGTTGCATTTCAGTATGCTTAGAGCATAAATAAATTGGGACAATTTTGCTCTGGTACTCTCTACATGTTTCTTCCAATTAAGGTTTGAATCTAATGTTAGGCCTAAAAGTGTAAATTCGTTTATTTCTTGTAATTTAATTTGTTGTCTTATTATATTTAGGTTTATTGGGGTTCTTTGGTATGTTCTGAATTGACATATTTTAGTTTTAGATAAGTTTATTTCTAAGTTATGTTCGTTTAACCATTGCTCCGTTTCTGTGAAAGTTTTTAAAATAGCTAAATGGTCAACATTGGCGGGCGTTTTAAATAATAAAGAAACGTCGTCAGCGAACAAAATACACGGCGAACTTATCTTTTTTGGCAAGTCATTTATGTATAATATAAATAAGGTACCTCCTATAACACTTCCTTGGGGTATTGAATTATTAATGGTAGCCATATCTGATCCCATGCTGTACCATTCCTGGTTAACGCTATCAAAATATTCTAGTTCTACGAATTGTACTCTGTCTTGTAGATATGATTTAAACCAATTAAAAGCTTGCCCTCTGATACCCGATCCGTAAAGTTTTTGTAATAAAATTGTATGTGACACCTTGTCATAAGCCTTCGTCATATCTAGGAATAGTCCAATAGCGTACTTTCGTTCGTTAATGCAACTATAAATTTCCTGTACGTAGTTGTATACCGCTAAAGTAGTTGAGCATTTTTTCCTAAAACCAAATTGGTTTTTATCTAAAATATTAAACTTTTCTAAAAATATATTAACACGATTCGCCATTGTTGTTTCGAAAATTTTTGAGATAGTGGGTAATAGTGCAATTGGCCTATAATTACTAGGATTTTCTGAATTTCCCCCTTTTTTCGCTATTGGGCGTATTTTTGCAATTTTAAGTTTTTCTGGGAAACGTTTAACGTAAGTTAAGTTTTCCTGAGGCGATACATCGATGTGATTCGACTTGTACTCTGTCCACCGCTGGTGAAAAACTACGCTATTTACATAACTGAATAGAATAATATTATGTGCTTCATGTAAATTTGACGTTGGCATGACACTTGACACAATCATAAAGAACAACTTAGTTACAAGAGGCACTGAAAGTTTCCAATTCAGGCTGCTTTGTGACGTCATTTAGAGGTCAAATAAAAGTCAAGTGATTTTAAGTATTTTTGTGAAAATAAATACGATCTTATAATTTTAAGACCTATTAATAGAAAAATAAGTCTAAGAAGCTTAAAATTTCAAAATGGTTTTGGAATCGGCATAGGTTAATTTTTACTTTACATACCGAATTGATTAAACTTCACCCGATAAATAAAACAGGGATTACAAGACACTAAAAAAAAATTACTTCACTTGAACAAATGCTTGTAAGTACCAATAGTGTAACATAAATTACATGCTTAATACGTCATTATAGCTCATAACAATTGCAAGATTTACGATCCGACCCGAAGAGTCCCGAAGACACCCGATCGTGACCGATTATTACACGATCGTTGCCGTCAATTTGTCATCATCAAGTTGTACCAAGCCTTGTTCAAATTGCTTGATAAAGGCTTCTACATACCGGGGCGACTTGTCGCGCGACGCGACGCGACACAAAGGCACCGCTCGTCCCGCGACACGCGGGGCCTTTGTGCCGTGTCGCGTCGCGCGACAAGTCGCGCTGGTATGAAGAAGCCTTAAATGCTTACATACTTCCATTACACGTCGACCGATCTAGTTACCAATAGATTATCGCACTACCTTTTGATAAACTTTTAACCAAAATTATTTAGATTTGATGTGCATCCTATCATTATCGTGTAGGCTTTTATTAACAACAAAGTTTTGCAAAATCCACACCGTGTGGATCGCGTTTCTATACAAAAATGCACCAATAATAACTGCTAATACCAGAGGTGCGGCACCACACTATACGCAAATTTCACACCACCCACCTGTAATTGATTGTAGCCCACCGGTTATTATTCAGGCGGTGATAACTCTTGATAAATGACGACTGTAATTGTGTATAATGCTTGAGTGAGTATCGTGTTCAATAGCTTTACTTAAATATTTATGGTTTCAGAGCGATTTCGCGATCGTTTTCCCCTATATTTGCATTGAAGAGAGATATATCGCAGTTGTCGCGTTATTTTGACTATTTCTCGGCTTTGTAACATAATGTTAGATTTATGGCGGCCTGTGCGCAAATAACTCAGTTTATTATGTTGGTCAGTTTGTCTGCGCGCAGTTAAGTTATAGTAAAGTTAAGTGTTTCTTGTTTATTGGATCACATTTGGTTTCTTTATCGAGTCGTAACGTAACTGTGGGCCGTGGAAACTTATTACGTAACATTGGTTCAAAGCATTTATTGAAATAAAATCATTTATAAACACTAGTGACTTTGTCAAAGAGTCGGTCGGTTATTCAAAAAGTTACAGCTAAATCTTCCCGTACTGAAAACCAGATTCATAAAATAACTAGTTCTGCGAACAGTAGACCTAGCGAGCACAATTTTTTTACTAACTTTTTTTAACTATTAAATATACCATGTTTTTTGTTCTTAAAAACATGGTATATTTTTTGTAGGGGTAAATTTTTGGGTAATTGGCAGAGGTAACGCTGCAGCCTAGTTGTGTGATGAGAAGGTGGTCCCAGGTGCTCCATCAATCCCTTTCAAGTAGTTTAAGGGCCGATTCCACTGGCAGAAATCTAAAAGTAAGCAATTTATTGCATTTTGAGGAGCTATTCTGCTCATGACGCCGAAGATCCTTATCAGATCTTTACCACATTTCTATGAACCAATTTAAAGTTACTACCTTTCAAATAAAAAAGGACCAATGAAATCGAATCTCATAAGGCGCACATATCCAGTAGCCCAATATTTACCCTCTTTTGGAAGAAGTGCCCAATCAAAATCCCCAACGACAAAAAAAAAGTCTTAAAACCTGTATATTTATACCATTTAGTTTCGTCTAGATCAGTTGTAAAATATGACATATAGAAGTGTAGCAACAACCTGTCAGAGGAAAGCAAATGTTGCGAGTTGAAGCAGAGACACTTCGCTCGCTCGACCAAAACAAAACTTTTTAATCAAATCAAGTTATTATAAATTCACTGGTTACTTACACCTGTCGCGTTGAAATTATAGGTAAATGTGAGAACAATGTGAAATGTTCTGTAGAGCTGCCGTGATGAAATATTAGCACTATAACCTTCGGTTTTGACCCTCACATCTTTACTTTTTACTTTTTTGCTCAGACACTTTTAATCAAAGCAATGGATTCAATCATTAAACAGATTTCTATGTGCGTATCCAAAATAACATATTTTCCAACGCCACATTAAGATAATACCTATTAACCACATAAACATAAAGACAAACCATGGACTGCAACAAGTGATCCAATATGAAACAGATCAGCAATCGTAGAAACAGGTGTCGACTAAGTGGTGTCGAGTGTGGAGGCGACTTCCGTCCGCGCGGGCGGCCCCTGCAGCAGTGCCTGACAAATTGTGTGGAAAGCAACGAACTCCATTCAATATAATATCGTCACTTAACGTTATTAAGTAATTCCGTATTATTTATCATACTAATAAGTGTCGCCTTGCACCACAGTGGCTGGTATCCCGCCGCTTGGAAGTAGTCTGGTTTAGAAAAGCCTTTTGTGATTTTAGAAGAAGTGATGATGGGGTTTTTCCATCGACTGTGTTGCCCAAAGTGCCCGTACTGCTACTGCGCTGTCACCGTCAACTTGTAACCATAACAAGCTGTTGAATTGTACCTGTAATCTTTACTATACCTACCTAATATTAACATTGACAGAACTCTTTAGAAAACAAGTTACTTACATAAATCTATACAAATAAATAAAATTGAAGTGCCTGTTTGTAATATTAAAATAACAGCTTTTAACTAAATGCAAGTATATACGGTATCTGCTTATAACAAAACTTCATTTTTTTTTATTTGTCTGTTTGTTCCGGCTAATCTCTGAAAAAGCTGGACCGATTTTGATGGGGCTTTCTCTGGCAGATAGCTGATGTTATATGTAGTAACTTAGGTGGACGAGGCGGCAACAGCTAGTCTTAATAATCTAAGCTACTTAACCCACAGCTCCCGAGATTGATAATTACGAAATAAGATTCAAAGTCAAAAACGGAAACTATGGAAGTTGTAAAACGGCCGAACGCTTAACGCTTCGGATTAGACCACAAGATTCCACGTTCGTCTCGTGGCGAATTGAACAATCGCCTCAAGCTAACTTAATAAGACAGTTCGAACCATAACAGAGGCCGGTTCATAATCTGATTACATTACATTTGTAATGGACGCAGAGAAAATGAGGTAATATGTTTGAAAAATAAATAAAACAGTGTTTAATAATTTGTGGATAATAATAAGTCTAGTATGGCCAGCAGTGTATAGATGTGTGGAGTGAATACTTTTACCAGAGGTCAACAGAAAAGGGAATTTGGTACAAGACCATCCAACCACAGCTCCCGGGGTATAATTTTATTGGACTGATCTAAATTTGCTTAGCAGAAGAGATTTAGTTATAGCACTACGAATTCGGCGGTCACATTCCATCAAAAAAGTTTGGTTTCCTCATGAAAAAGGCTACATCACCCAACTGTGAAGAATGTGGAGTAGCCGAACATGTGCAACATGTTTTGATGGAGTGTGTGCGAAATGAAGCTTTGCGATTTAATTTAGGTACTTGGTCCAACAAATAAGTACAATATTGGAGAGTGTAATGTTATCCTGGCTGGTCCTATATCGGAACAAGCTAGGATACTGTACAAACTAGCATTTTTTTGTTTTAAAGTATTGACGTTAGAATGACAAAGTGTTTTTAGGTTAAGTTGATTGTGATGATGTTACAGGGTGACGCTATTGCTCAGCGATAAAACCCTTAAAATAAACTAAAAAGTCTAGTTTGGCCATTTAAGATTTATATTTATGTATTTGTTCTTTTGCTCTCATGAACATCATACATTTTCATTAATTTTTTACAATAAATTGCCGTCGGTTTTTGTACATGAACCCTGTCAGGAGTGTCAGGGCACTACAAAACATAAATGTTGGTTTGCTGTTGAGTTACATTCATTAGTACTTTAATTGACTGCACGGTTAGCGCAGTGGTTAGCCGATTGACTGCTGCGCTGCGTGTCGCGGGTTCGATTCCCGCACGGAACAAATATTTGTATGACGTGCAAGTAGTTGTTCCGGGTCTGGCTGTTTGTGTATGTGAGTTTAAATGTTTGTAAACGCACCCACAATACAGGAGTAATTCCTAGTGTGGGGGCAACGTTTAAAAAAAAATAAATTGTAAAATTAACATAAGTTGAGTCAAAACACAACACAATAAATTTCAGAAAAAATATTAAAGTCTAGATGTTGTTGTATGTTGTCAAATAACACAAATTTGAGCTAGGTAGGTAATATAATATTGACCAATTCAATCCTGAACGAGACTCATCATGAGTGACTGAATCTTCTCATTCCGAGAACGTCCCCATCAAAAAAACAGCCTCTCATTATAGTACTCCTTGTTTTGCTCTCCCTACCTACTACCACCTGTGTCATTCGGGAGTCGTGACGTAAGATGAGATCTTTGTCAATGATACTACTAAGAGTCAATATTATGAAACTCGTCACACTAGGCGTCATCTACAATGATACTACTAAGAGTCAATATTATGAAACTCGTCACACTAGGCGTCATCTACAATGATACTACTAAGAGTCAATATTATGAAACTCGTCACACTAGGCGTCATCTACAATTCAATAAAATTGGATCGAATGATATCTTAATGGTGTATCAACTACTCACTTACCTTTATCTGTGCAAAATATTGACTAGTGAATAATACCTATGCGTGACTAGGAAGGATTAGCTAGCAGGGTAAGGACTTGTTTCACCACCTCCGAATTATAGACACACACCAGTTAAATAAAAAAAATAGATCAGAATGTTCATGAAATTAACTGACTGATATTGTAACTAGTACTTATCCGGAGATGCTGAAACAGACTGTAGACACTACTGCTATCAGTTCTTTTTTATTTCTTATTTCTCAAGAGTAATAACCTCACTAAAGCTGGTAGCTCATCTTCGTCCCGAAAACCTAATCCCACTAGAGCTTTCGATAGTAATCCGTTCGTCGGATCGGGATAACTCGGGTAGGGTCGAGTCCTACTCACAAACAACAATGTGTTGAAATCGATAGTGTATTACCTATTGTTAGTACAGCGAGTCAGTGAGGCGAGCCAGTTTCACTACGATGCGATGCTATACATTATATTTACTATTACTAACACTGCTTCACTGTACGAATGTTGGGAGTCACGTGTACAGACGGCAAAATTGATTGCTTTGCATGCTAGTAGAGTATTGAATGGTCTTCGTTGGTATAATGAATTTTGTTGTGATAGTTTAATAGACCGAAAGTGCGCTTGGGGGTTCGATTCTCGTGAGTATCGTATTTTGATATGCTACTGCTGAGCATTAGGCACTGGTTTCGATTCCCGGGTTGGGCAAAGTGTTATTGGCTTTCTCCAACAGGAATTTCTAAGTAGTAGGCTGGAGTCTGGGTTTATACATGGGACTTAAATATAACTGGCGAAATGTGGGTGTACTAGGTATAAGTGCATCTATGCCCAATACTTCGGGGAAACTAGGCGTGATGTTATGTTATAAATATGAAATCTCAGTATTATACTGTGGCGGCATTTACATCGCAACACACTGACGTCACGCAAAATCCTGCATCGCGCAAGCAGAGTTTACCACGCGACTAGCATATATACGACGGCCCGACAGCAGTCGTCGGGCAGTTGGCCACCAGACACAACACTCGTCTGGTCGGAGGATCCTCCCTTTCCTATGGAGTATGAGTGATCTATACACCCTGTTTCTCATACCTCTAAAATACAAAGTCACATTGATGTTTCAAGTACCTACATACTGTTTTTTTTTTTTTGTTATGCAAAGTTTTCTATGGAAAATTAAAATGGCAAAAAAGTTTATAATGATGACTTTTGAAGCACAAAACTAGTTTCCTATTTCATGCCACATAACATTCCTCATAATCAACTTGCTTATTAATCCTTTTTGCTGTTTGTACATTTGCTTGCCCACGACTTTGTTCGCGTTGTATACGTAATTTACAAACCTGTTATTGTATCTTGAGCTAAAATCTTCTTTCTTATATCTAATGGTTAAAACTGATATGGTGATAGGATGTGAGGCAGCAAGCACTTTAATAAAAATACGAGTATTAAATAATGTAGGTACTAAAGTGCCTATTAATAATGCATTTATGGTTTTCGAGTAATAACTTTATTCTAACTACAAAAAGCATGGTTGAAGAATAAAGATCGAAACTTATTGAAATTCCACAAAGAAAGCAGCAGGTAGTTGCTTCACACACTGACTATTGAAATGCCTTTCATTTGGACAATCCGACAATATTCATTGCGTTATTTTGGAGCAGATGACTTTTCAAACATTATGAAGCAGTTTTTTTCTTTATTTTTTCTTTGAAACGCAATTGGGGTGCTGTGTGCTGTGCTCAAAAGTGACTGAAAATGTATTTAACAATAACTCGTTTGCTCCTCCTATTATTTAACAATAAGTGTGCTCTCGTTTGCTCCTCCTATTATTTAACAATAAGTGTGCTCTCGTTTGCTCCTCCTATTACTTAACAATAAGTGTGCTCTCATTTGCTCCTCCTATTATTTAACAATAAAAGTGCTCTCGTTTGCTCCTACTATTATTTAACAATAAGTGTGATCTCGTTTGCTCCTCCTATTATTTAACAATAAGTGTGCTCTCGTTTGCTCCTCGTATTATTTAGCAATAAGTGTGATCGCGTTTGCTCCTCCTATTATTTAACAATAAGTGTGCTCTCGTTTGCGCCTCCTATTGTTCGCAGGTTGAACTAGGAATTGATTAAGGTTGGGATTGTATTTTTAACGTTCGAAAATTATATATTTAGAGCTTAATTTGAATGAACTAATAATTTAAGTTTCAATTTTGATTTTAAATGGATCATTTTGACCAAGGAAACCTTCAAACATAGACAATGTCTGTAGTTATTAACATAATCTAACCATGTAATGCTGATATAACTTGGATCTGTCGAGCCGATCGTAAAGTTTATACATTTACATTATAATAACGTCGCCGGCTCCAACAAATATAATAACTTTGACTGTCGCCCTCAGCTAATTAAATAAGGCTATTATTTATTACCTCTAATGTAGCTTAGTCGCCAGTCTGTTGTACGGGAATAATGAACATGGCTGCAAACTGACTAGACAAAAGTATTATTGGACTTATCGTAGATTAATTTCTATATCAATCTGCCAGCTTTTTCCCAACTATGTTGGTGTCGGCTTGCAGTCTAACCGGATGCAGCTAAATACCAGTATCTATCTATCTGACCCCCACAACCCAGTTACTGGATAACACGATACCCCTTGGTAAGACTGGTTGTCAGACTTTTGGGTTTCTGACTACCCGTAACGACTGTCAAACATCTACGAATGACAGCCGGGGCCATAATGTACTTCCCGAGGCACGGAGGGGTCTCGATATGTAATGGACCACCCATCCACGAACTGACCGAGGCAAGCGTAGCTTAACTTTCGATCGACTTACAGCTAGATTCATTTCTGATAAAGTTATTTTGGAACTTTTTCATTACATGATTGGTTGGTAAGTAATCATCGCCGCCTGTTCTCTTCTGCAATAACAAAGAGTCAGGTAGATGCGGTGCATTTCCAGGAAACGGCTGAAACGTCCAACCAGTGCCCCAAGTCTGCTATTAAAATAGTGTCAGAATGGTCGATCATTGATTATATAATTGTTAATTTTGACAAGTTTGGTAATCTGCTATTATAATGATATAATAGTATAATGAAAATAATATAATGAAAATAAATGTATCATTATGACTTTCCAATGGTCGGCCACTGACACTACAGTGAATGAAATTGCATTTATTGGTAATCTCATACATAATGACAAATGAATGACATTTCTACTAATGGGTTTTATAATAAATTGCCATTATAGGTAATAACACAATTCTATTACGAGAACATTGACGGACCAATGATCAACCATTATGAATTTAGCAGATGATTGATGATTTACGAACTTTTAGCAAAATGACAATGGGATCGTATTGGAATGACTGAATTTATAAAATAGCAGAATTGGGGCCCTGAACACAGGGCGGTACACATGTGTAATTGTGTATATTGTGTATGGTGGTGGTACAGTCCGTACTCTGCATTACCTGACCGCTCTTACAATGAAGAAGAGGGGTCGGGTCATGAGGCAAGGTTCGCGCCCTCACGCCCCTAGTCGCCGCAGGAGACGCCCCGGGCGTCGGAAGTCGCAAGCCGACTTCCAGCCACCGTAGGCGCGGGCTTGCGGACGGTGAGCGATGGGTAGCTCGCTGTCCGATAAGGACGGCGCGTTGTGTTCCACGCGCGCCTGAAAGAGATGTCAGCACCAACTAACGGGGTCCGTTAGGACCAATGCCTGCCAGGGTTGCGAGTTTGTCCGAAAGGGATATCGTGGCCCTGGTACACAGGCAACGGAAGGAACACGGGTGGGTTTTAGTCAGTAAAAGTCTGACACGCCCTCCCGCTCCAACCAGAGCGGGAGAAGTTATTTGATAATTTCCCACACAAAAAAAAAAAAAAAAATGGGTCGAGTCATGCAGGTCACTGACTGTACTAACCCGGATGAGCTCCTACCAAGATAAACCTGCTGCAGTGCCTGTATTTTCCAAAGGGGAGGATGATCCTGTATTTTCCAAGGATATGATCGTGTAATGCATCCATGAAATAGAGGGTTAATTTAAAATTGTTTTCGATTGTAATGTATCTATATCATAAGTAAGTCATCTCATCATCTGTCAGTCACCACGAATAGCGGGAAAAGATTGTTGTGGTAGTGAGCCAGTGTAATGATATAATCAACTTAAATACGGGATTAACAGGATTCTACAACGATGTTTAAAACAAAATGAATAATCATTTTAACATGTGGTTTTAATAAAAAGCGATCTCGATATGACATTTTCCCATGACTATTAAACGAGTTTACTATCCGAATGTTAATCTTAATAATTAACGCAATAAATATTAAAGAAACTATTGCTCATTATTAATTAAAATTATTCCGACGATAATGATGATTATTCTACGGGTGTGAACTGTGCAGTCGTGAATAAACATTTCACACAATTATTATAATTATATTATTATACATTATTATTATATAAACAGTTTCTATTTATTTAAACAGCCAGACATTTGTAAATAAATGAATATTAATTATAAGATAGTAGAAAATTAATAATAATGTTTTGTTTATCTGGTTTGTTTATAACATAATTTAGGTTTATTTTGTTAAGGCAGTTTCATGTGCCAACGTATCAGGGAAACGTGCAACCTAACCAACCAACCTAATTATGTTTATCCGTATTAAATGTATTTTTACCAATGTTATTGTGGACCGATTTTTTTTTTTGTTTGAAAGGTTATAGCCCCCATGCATCGACACTTGGATTAAAATATTACCTACAACTTATATAATATTGAACTTAAAGATCCCAATACATATTATTTTTTAACTTTTTAGTTGTTTTGGTTTATGTCAGGGGCTTTATATTTTTTTTCTACGGCGCGGTTTATACACCGCCGTACCGTAAGGCTGCGTTCGGACGACACGCGCATAACCCGCGCTGACCACGCGCACGCCCCGCACACGCGTTGTGCCCGCCTTGCACCCGCGGGGCGGGCGCGGGTCGACTTCGATATAATTATGTAATTTGAGATCTATTGATGTATCATAAGACTCAAATTATGTACAACAAATTCCAAAACGTCGTCTGAACGCAGCCTAAAGAAACCGTGCCGTGAACAAAGGGCCTTTAGAGTGTGAATTTTCACTTATTTACTCAAGGCTTGACGACTTCTAGATTGTAGCTAATGGGAACACTTACACAAACACATCGCTGCTTGCCCTTACTGTCCCATCTCAAAAATTCACATAGTATAAGTACTTAATATAGTATCCCAATTATGGTGTGGTTAGCTGAAGCTTTATATCTATGTGCATCGCAATATAATCAAGAAAATAATTCATTTAAACCGAGTAAAACCACGGAATCTGTTAATGCCATATTATACGTAAATGAGATCTGTTGGTAGTTCTGTGGTGACAGGTAAATAATGACAGTTTGGCGCTGAGGCAGTTGCATAAGCATACGTCGGTATAAAGTAGCGATGTGGACATGAGCGGAGCGATAAGAGGAGCAGGCAGCGGACGAATTTATGCTCATAAGTCATAATAAAATATGCCGAGATGAAGAGAAAAAATAACAATGTTGTACCGAGACCCAATCAAACTCAAACTCTACTCAAGCATTTATTTCAAATAAACCAATTACAGCCACATTCGAATTGTCAAGGGGTCGGTCAGTCAGAGAGATGAAGCTAGTTGCCCATTCCGAAGCGAAGTAGGTTCCTATGGAGAAGAACGGACAAGAAACTCCACGGCCAGAATAAATTGGGATAAGAGCAGGAGAATGATGATGACGATGAAGTCGTAACATGTCTCTGTTGCTCTACGTGTCGCCAGTTATTTAAAAAAACTATTTTCTAAAGTTTGGAAAGAAAAAGAGGACGCCTTTCCACTGCGTACAAGTGTGGCGGCATCTACATCCGGCATGCGAACTTCGCATCACACTGACGCGTGCCGTCACGAAAAAATACTACATCGCGCAAGCAGAGTTTATCGCGCTACTAGCATAATATACAATGTGCACAGTTGCCCACCAGACACAACACCGGTCTGGTCGGAGGATCCTCCCTCTTCTATGAAGTGAACTTTACACCCTATTCCTCAAACCTCTATAAAATAATAGGCTTTTTTTAAGTTTATGTTGGCAGGGTCTGCTGAGGAGCCGGTCGGTCGCCGCACGCACCGCCACACATTGATCGGCCAATTGTTTGGTGGCCGCGGTACAAGAATGGAACCACAGCCCCTGCAGGTGCAAGTCCTACCACATGCCGTTATCTAATTGATAACGTGTGTGTAATGTGATTGTGTTTATTACGTTAACTATGTGTGTATTTATTAAAAGTTGTATATCTGGACATTTAAATATTTCATTTAATTAAAAATGACAAGAAAACGACTTGCTACTTTTTATAGGAGTGACAAAAAAAAAGTATTCCTACAGTATTATTTTTAACAAATTGTAATTGACAAATTGTTTCCGAGAAAATCAACTGTGATAGACTGACATGAAAAGGGTAAAGTTTGTCAATTTTTAAGTTTTTTTATTGATATATCAAATCGCTAATCGTATATTCTGACCACAAACCTTTACAATTCGTGTTAGATTAAAATTCAGTTACTTGTAGCAATCAATCAAAGTCTAACAGGTCAACGACCTTTCGACTTACATTACTTTCAAGGCTAAACACCTTTTAAAACTAAAACGTAACTCGCCAAACGTAACGTTAACTTTTAACCTCAACGCAGACAGTAATGCGATTAACCTTTTTAGTAGGACGGTGACAAACGTGCGACTTGTCGTGTTTAGTTATAAATTGCCTGCCTTTAAAGTCGATGGATTAACTTGACTACTTATGTCTTTATTTTACGTCTGCGATTTTTAATAGTACGTGACAGTTTTTAATTGACTTCCAAAAAGGAGTACGTTATATGTTCATATGTATGTTTTTAGGGTTCCGTACCAAAGTGGTAAAAATGAACCCTTATGGTGAGACCAAGTCTGTCTGTCTGTCTGTCTGTCTGTCACACATGGATATCCCAAGAACTACTAATGCTATCAACTTGAAATTTAGAATAGTTTTAGATGACGTTTGCTCAACTATTTTGCACGCAAGAAAGAAATTTAAAAAAAAATATCTTTTTTGCAAAAGGGTCTTTAAAATTTAAAGTGAAGCTACTAGGGCATGTGGGGTATCATATGAACGAACGCTGTTTACACATTCTCAAAGCAATTTTTTTTTAGGCAGCATAGTTTTCGACTTTTGATAAAAATGTAAAAAATATACCGTTCCCCCCCCCTTATCTCCGAAGTTTGCAGAAATAAAAATCTGAAATTATTCTATATGATAAAAAACTTATGTAAAGATTACAGGAAAAATAAAACGATGTCTTTCAGAAATCATCAACATCATATATTCGTACGGAACCCTCGGTGCGCGAGTCGGACTCGCTCTTGACCGGTTTTTTTTAATGTATGTTCACCGATTTCTCCGTCAATTGTGGACCAATTTTGAAAATGATTTTTCTGTTTGAAAGTGTGTGTGTAGGGTATGCTCTCAAGGTGGTCCCGATGGGACCACCTTGAGAGCATACCTACACTTTCAAACAGAAAAGTCAGAATCTGATGAGGGGATCCGGTGGAAATCAAGTAAAATTGCTCTCGGATGGAAAGCACCATTTGGTTAAGTGAAACTTGATGATGAAGACCACAGATGGCCACCGGAAGTACTTAATAAGCAATTCTTCAATCCTCAAAGCCCTTAACTGTTAATGGTATTGGGAATTGGGATGAAATTAACACTTTCCGGGACAGACCGCCTCTTGACGTTATGTCGGTATATCGTTACGTGACAGTACGGCTAAGGGCGGTGAACTTTATTTCATGTAATTTGGCAAACCGTCGATAGCCGTTGCTTGCCCATAGTATTCCTAAGAAGCACATGATCTAGTGTCACATCACGCGACTTCATTTGTTCGTGGGTGTCACGGCAAACTCATTTCGAGTAATTTTTCAACACAGTGCTTACGCACCAAAATAACACATTCACACCGCCGACAGGCGTAGACTGAGCCATACAAGTACAATGATGTTGATATTTAGTGTCACGGCGTGAAAATTAAAAATAATCTTTTTTTGGTACTACGGCTGTAGGCGGTATGATAAAATGTATGGGATTTTGAAGTGTCATATCATGACATTTGCAAATAGTCAAGTGTCCTGGAACGTGTTAAGCTTCTCAAAATTCTCAATTTGCATCTAAATTCTAAACCACTGCCTCTCATGCAGCATGTCCTCTTCCTAACCTCACAAAAAGTCCACATTCTATTAATAAAAAGTGTTCACCTTTTAACGGCGAATTAGCTGAGTGTCGCGTCGAAAGCTATAAACATGTCGGAGTTCATATCTGAGGCAGTAAAGTGGCTGACGGATCGCTACCGGAGCGGTGTGGCGCCCCTGACGCATGGGCTGCAGGGGTGGCAAACATTGGGGATTAAGGCTTTTTGTCATAAGGGACTATGTCTATCTATGTTGTAGTTATTAAATTAAATAAAAACTAAAGGCAGTAGGTAGATGTTTACGGTAACTTTAATCATTTATTTATTTATCCCTCTTATAGTTATCATTATCATTTATAATCGGCAACGGCACGGTTGGCGCAGTGGTTAAGCGATTGACAGCTGCGCTGCGTGTCGCGGGTTTGATTCCCGCACGGAACAAATATTTGTATGACCTACAAGTAGTTGTTCCGGGTCTGGCTGTTTGTACGTGAGTTTAAATGTTTGTAAACGCACCCACAATACAGAAGAAATTACTAGTGTGGAGCAAAGTTTAAACAAAAAAATCATCAGCCATGAAAGTGGAGGAAGTTATTTCAGAATTTAGTTTGAATATTATTTAGGTACAAGTTCTTAAGACACAGGCATGGACAGTTTATGACACAGGAGAAGTGAACAACAAGCGGAATTCTAATTTATTTTAACAGCCCTTTAGTTCTGTAAATGAAATGCACAGTATAAGCATACATTAAAAGAGGCTCTATCACCAACTTCTACCAAATCAACCTCGCTAACTGCTTATATTTACACTACAGCAAGCTAACTGCTTATATTTACACTACAGCAAGCTAACTGCTTATATTTACACTACAGCAAGCTAACTGCTTATATTTACACTACAGCAAGCTAACTGCTTATATTTACACTACAGCAAGCTAACTGCTTATATTTACACTACAGCAAGCTAACTGCTTATATTTACACTACAGCAAGCTAACTGCTTATATTTACACTACAGCAAGCTAACTGCTTATATTTACACTACAGCAAGCTAACTGCTTATATTTACACTACAGCAAGCTAACTGCTTATATTTACACTACAGCAAGCTAACTGCTTATATTTACACTACAGCAAGCTAACTGCTTATATTTACACTACAGCAAGCTAACTGCTTATATTTACACTACAGCAAGCTAACTGCTTATATTTACACTACAGCAAGCTAACTGCTTATATTTACACTACAGCAAGCTAACTGCTTATATTTACACTACAGCAAGCTAACTGCTTATATTTACACTACAGCAAGCTAACTGCTTATATTTACACTACAGCAAGCTAACTGCTTATATTTACACTACAGCAAGCTAACTGCTTATATTTACACTACAGCAAGCTAACTGCTTATATTTACACTACAGCAAGCTAACTGCTTATATTTACACTACAGCAAGCTAACTGCTTATATTTACACTACAGCAAGCTAACTGCTTATATTTACACTACAGCAAGCTAACTGCTTATATTTACACTACAGCAAGCTAACTGCTTATATTTACACTACAGCAAGCTAACTGCTTATATTTACACTACAGCAAGCTAACTGCTTATATTTACACTACAGCAAGCTAACTGCTTATATTTACACTACAGCAAGCTAACTGCTTATATTTACACTACAGCAAGCTAACTGCTTATATTTACACTACAGCAAGCTATTTTTGCTACTTTTAGCTATTCTATAAGTTATTCTATTTTCAATAAATCATTAGCTTTTGTGAGAAAAAATAAATCAATTAACAAACTCAAACAAACAAACAAATATACCTATAATACACATAATTTAAGTAAAATATATTAATATCGACCACATTTTATATTTTAATCTGATAAAATCATAATAAAATTGACGAAACAGATATTTATAGAGATTTTGGTGAATCATTCATTTCGCACACCGATTCACATTACCATTATTATAATTATTGTTATTACCAAGTCCAAATAATCTTCGCTGGCTCTTTTACAAAAACCGACTTACTTACTGTCACAACATGTTCCCAAAACAAGTTGACAAGTGCCTTGCCATACGCAGACGCATTAAAATTGCTAATTGTACACCAATACAATTTTAGTTGTAAAACCTCCTTGATTTACCACCGAGCCATAACGATCACTTAATTCTTATACCTTTAATATTTTATTTATAACAATTCAATCATAATTTTTCGTTTCCTTATAAATATTTACCAGTTTGACATTTAAAACTTTTACTATGTATCTTTAATTAATTTGTAGTTTAGTATTTGATGGCTGCAATCCATCAAAATAAAATCGTAAATAGTATGAATAGTTATAAATAGTTATAAAATATGTTTAATGTAATAAGTTGAGCTTGACTACCGGAATCAAGACAAGATATCACAGCCAGAGGTCAAAGCACCAAAGTTCTTTACGTCTGGGTTACTCAAATATTGTTAAATAGTATTTATTTAGTTGTATGTTTTTTATTGGTGATGTTCTTCGTGACGTGATATTTCGTGTGATCGTGTTTGGCGTGCGTATATTACGGATGTATGAACGTAAATGAAGCAAAAGGACTATGTAAGGAGCGTAGCAGGTGGCTTCTATAGTTTCTGCCTACCCCCATGGGAAGAAAGCGTGAGCTAATGTATGTGTGTAGTATTGAGAACTGTTTATCTTTTAAACATCACTCTCTTCGGTGATAGAAAATCATCGTGCGAAAAGCAGCACCCTATGGCATAACAGTTTCAATCACAATTCGATCGTTTTGAACGATATTCTAACCCATTGCTTTATATGTTTAATAAATTCGTCTGCTCAATAACGTAAATAACGCAATGAACGTGGCTGAACTGTCAAAATGAAAGAAAATGCGAATAATTGTTATTATATGTGTGTAATAAAAGTGTGAAATCGCCCCCGTGTTGAGCAAGCGTCGTGATCAATGCTCGCGCCTTCTGTGTGTGAGAAGAGTACTTTGTCCTGCGGTGGGTCACTAACAGCTGGTGTTATAGTACTTAGAAATGGTTTGACTTAGAAAAGAAGCAGTAAGATCACACTATCATTGACGATATCACATTAAACAGAGGCAAAAAAAAATTAATTTGAAAATATCAGCAATAATTGAAATCATCAACAATCATTCAGTACATAAGTATTTTTTTTAAGTTCACTGTGGCGCGGCCAGGGAGTATCACACAATAAAACTATACGGGACTATGGTTATCTCTGTTCAGCACAGCCCTATCTTCAGTTGCATCGATGATATCTGTCACTAACTCGTCCCTTTGTTGGGACAGCACTATTAGTTAACTAACTAATTGGACCAAACGTTTACTTGTCTCGATAACTGGCGTGAAACGAAAGGGACAGTTTTTTGTTCAGCCGACAAATTCTTTAAACTTGTCCCTTTTAAAACAAATAAATTGTGTTTGCGTTGAGTTAGAAGGGCGTAAAAGACGTTAACGTTTTGTTCTAGCACAATTAGTAAACTGTGTCAAAACGATTACGATCTATGAGTCATAACTTCCGAGATGTTTCTTTTTTTTAACTTGTTTATAGACTGCTTCGTTAGTCTAGTGGTCGCAAGCGCTATTGCTGTGCACGAAGTCCTGGGTTCGATTCCCAGGTCGGGCAAAGTGTTATTGGGATTTTCCATTGAGAATTTCTCAGTAGCAGCCGGAGTCTGGATTTGTGCCCGGTTGATGGCAATAGGCTCGCCCCCTTTTATATGGGACTTAAACATAACTGGCGAAATAAAATAAATAAATGTGATATGTGAGCTTCTTATAAAATACAAGAACACTAAAAAGATAATACTAATAAAAATTAAAGATCAAATTCGAAAAGTATTTGAATCAAATAGCTAAAGTAACCCGCCATTACAGTATAGATATATTACATTGTAAAGAATAAATAAATGTGACTTACGTCCCTACGGCCTTGTATGGGAACCTTCCTAACACGTTTTGGATAAAAGTTTAAGATAACAACCTGAGGGATACAGATGCATTGTTCGACTAATATTCGGTCTTTATAAAACGTTATCTTTTTCTTTCACACCCTATTAATCTCTTCGGCTAATGTGGTACTTTTATTGCGGCAATACTTGTTTGCCTTGTACTGGGTTCATAGTGCGTCTTATTGAATAATGTATCGTTTAGGTAAACACGACTAGATTGATACCTCATTGCCAGGACCTATTTGATTATTCCTTCGATACGGTCCTTCAATAATAATTGGCTCAGTAATAACAAATAACAGCCGCACAGGTCGACCGTTCAGGTTAAGCTACGCTTGCCGCGGTTAGTTCGTGGATGGGTTATCTTTACAAACGAACCCCCAAGACCAGACCAAGACCTCTCCGTGCTTCGGAAAGCACATTAAGCTGTTGGTCACGGCTGTCATTCATAGATTTTTGAGACTGACAGTCGTTACGGTGAGGGACCATTTTGGTTACCCATTAAGGGTTTTGGTTACCCATAGAAAAACCCTATCGAAAACCCTTTCAACGGAAAGGGTTTTCGATTGGGTTTTGCTAAGCAGTTAATCAAAAACCCATACGGTGAGGGACCATTTTGGTTACCCATTGAAAGGGTTTTGGTTACCCATAGAAAAACCCTATCGAAAACCCTTTCAACGGAAAGGGTTTTCGATTGGGTTTTGCTAAGCAGTTAATCAAAAACCCATGCGGTGTGGATAATTTTGAATGGCTTAAATTAAGCCGTTCAAAAGGGTTACCCACACCGTATGGGTTTTTGTAATTATGAAAATTTAAATTAAGCCGTTTATAAGGGTTACCCTTATCGTATGGGTTTTTGTTTAACCGCTTAGAAAAACCCTATCGGTTTTTCTAAAATGGTAACCAAAATGGTCCCTGGGTAGAATAGAGATAGAATTGGTACTGCTACGCGTGCTGGGCGGATATCGAAATAACATAGTATTATGATTTTTTCATGTTACTGGGTTTCAAGTAGGTATAAAACCCATTGAAATGGGTTATCATGTAATCCTTTCACTGGGTTTCAAGTATAAAACCCATTCAATGGGTTATCATGTAACCCTTTCACTGGGTTTCAAGTATAAAACCCATTAAATGGGTTATCATGTAACCCTTTCAATGGGTTTCTAGTATACAACCCTTTCAATGGGTTACACCATGATAAAGGTAACCCATTGAATGGGTTACCCTTTCGAACGGCTTAACCCTTAACCGGGGTTGTACGGTCCCTGGGTACGGATAGTCAGAATTTCAGAAGCCCGAAAGTCTGACAACCAGTCTTACCAAGGGGTATCGTTTTACCCAGTAACTGTGTTGTAGAGGTCAGATAGGTAGTCTCTCCATGTAAAATACTGGTATTCAGCTGCATCCGATTAGACTGAAAACTGACCCCAACTTAAGGCTCTTACACACTCGCGCGATATCGCGGGCGTGACAGGCACCGACAAAGACAATTTTTTTGTCGGTACCTACCGCGCCCGCGATATCGCGTGAGTGTGTAAAAGCCTATAGTTAGGATAAGGTCAGGCAGATGATGACGGTCCTTTAATAATTCTCCTTCGTCACCATCATCATCATCGGCTCCTTGTTCCACCCACTGCTGAGCATAGGCCTCCTCCCTTTTGAGCCATGCTTACCTGGTCTGTGCGAGTCTCATCCAGGTTTTCGCGGTGATCTTCTGTAGGTCGTCCACCTACCTGGCTACTAGTCTGTCAACACTCCTTCTACCGTTTCTCGGCAACCATTCCGTTAGGGCTCTGCTACACCTGCCATCACCACGTCCAGCCAAGTGTCCTGCCCGGCTCCATGTCCGAGCCGCTACCCATATCTAGGCTTCGTAATCTCCTTATTTACTTGAAATTGAATATTATGTAGATTCTTAAGTAACTTTAGTATATTATTCACAAAAAAACAATAAAAATCTAAATAATTATGAATTCACTGAAAAACAATAACGGACCTCCCGCAGAGGACAAAACAGCTGTATGCACAGTTGAAAAATTGCCAACTACATTAAAGTGTGCAACGGGGAATATTTTTTTTTTTTTAATCCGGCCAAGTGCATGTCGGACCACGCACAATGAAGGGTTTCTTAGTGGTGATTCATTATCCTGAGAACAAACTTAACATTTTAGTTGAAAAACATGTTCCGTCATACATTCCAACTGCAAATTTAAGTTTGTACGCACAATATTGAGAGATTTACTATATTATTTTAAGATCATTGATTTCTCATAGGTTTTCCTGTAGTCTATACCTAAGTAAAGAACTATTTTCTGTATTTTTTTCAAAATTTCAGGCTCATTAGTTTCGGAGATAAGGGGGGGGAATGGTAAATTTTCATCTATTTTCGTAAATAATTTTAAAAGTATTTATTTTAAAATTATAAAAAAAATATATATATTTGAAATTCTTACCACAAGCCCTTTCATTTGTCGCACGGTACAGTTTGCAAAACTTTTTTTTTAAATTTCTTATTTGCCCCCCAAAAGTGACCCCCATGTTCAAAATTCATTTATTTACTTACACGTTCATGTTTGGGTCACAGAAGTCCACATGTGTACCAAATTTCAACTTAATCGGTTCAGTAGATTCGGAGAAAATCGGCTGTGACAGACGGACAGACAGACAGACAGACACACGAGTGATCCTATAAGGGTTCCGGTTTTTCCTTTTGAGGTACGGACCCCTAAAAACATTTATTTTCAAGTAACATGGACTCATAGCGTTAGTAACAATTTACTTACAAACTATTGTATGGTAGAAATATTTACAAAACATAAACAACAAAAACAACAAGTTCCAAGTTCTTAAACAACTGCGTTCCTATTAGCAGGCACATGCAGCTTAAAAAGTAAATGATATGCAATCCAGTTTGCTAACAATGACAACCAGGAGACTGTTGAAGCTGGCACGCTTTCTGGCAACAGAGATGCTGTACGCTTGCATCTGATCGCAGCGACGCCCCGTCAGCCTTTTGAGTGAGGCTAGTCCAAAGACTACATGAGTAAAACACTTGAGGATAGGCCTTAAAAAGTGTTATTTTAACCGCACCCGAGCAGTGCGTGAGACACAGTATAAAGCTACTCAATGTGTGCGAGTCGTACGCTGCGACTCATGGGCTAGTTTATAATAGCAATAAGACAGAATTCATGGTCTTCAGGTCTGGCACCAGGTGTCCCACTACTATCCCTCCTCTTCTAATGAAAGGTCACCAAATAAACAGGGTATATAAATTTAAATACCTGGGCCATCTGGTTACTGATGACCTCAAGGATGATATGGATCTAGAGGGAACGCAGAGCATTGTCAGTTAGGGCAAATATGTTGGCCCGCAGATTTTCTCCATGTACAGACGGAATTAAAATAACCCTTTTTAAGGCATACTGCACATCACTGTACTCGGGAGCCCTGTGGTTCACATATACCCAAAAAGCTTACAATGCTCTGCGTATCCAATACAATAACGCATTCAGGGTATTGTTGCGATTGCCGCGCTTCTGTAGTGCCTCGGCAATGTTTGCAGACGCACGCACGGACGGCTTTGATGCACTGTGGCGTAAGATATCTGGCTCGCTACTCCTTAGGCTGCGTGGTAGTCCCAACACTATCCTGCAATCGATAGCCGCCCGGGCAGACAGCCCGCTAGTGTGGGCGGTAGCAAACCGCACCCGATCTGTTTTAGTTATTAAGTACTAACATAGACTAAGCTTTTTTGTTACTAACACTATAATAGACCCCATGTAGTCTGGAAAATAAAAGATAATAATTGTTATTATTATTTCTTATAGGTATCTATGGTGACCTGCGGATTAACATATCTATCTCAGTGCTAATGCTCTACGCTCCCGGTCTACATCTAGATTCTCCTTCAAATCCTCCGCTACAACATGCCCTAGATATTTAAACTGAAGAACACGGTTCAAGAACCACTATTTAAAGTGACAGTTGGGTAGCTCTCTGCGCCTTTATAACAACAACACAGCAGCAGCGCAGCAGCGCGTTAGAAAATGGTCAAATTCCGTAGATTTTCTATAAAAAGGCCGGTCAATTTAAGTTGTAGCCAATTTGCTTTACAATCTATTTCCGAGACTGTACAAAACGGAACAAAAAACATTACAAAATGTAACCAGTCGTCCTCAAACATAATATATGATTATCCCACATTATAACATGCTTCCCATGGCGTGCACAGACAGACAGACGGACGCAATGACACAGTAATGACGCGGTAATGAGCGAGCGACGCCGCGGGGCATAACCATGCCTTTTAGGGTTCCTTATACAATCGACGATACACATAAATGCGTTCCGATATTTATGTGTGTCGGCCACTCGGCCCTTGCTAAGCCTAGGAATGAGGAAAATGTGGTAAGGAAAGGTTTGAATATAAATGTTGATGACTATAAAAGTAGGAAAAGTAAGTAAATTAGTTATACGATGGAAAATGTTGATAAACATTTAATTTGTTAAAACTTAAAAACATTACACCAAAAGTATATTGAAGAAGATACGACGTGTGGTTCTTGAGATATTGAAAGAACCGCAGAAATAACTTCATTTGTCACAGTTTCTAAGTTTTGTGAAGTACTATAAAATACAAATTAATTTTTACTGCCGATAAATTATAATCAATATTGTGCTTGCTTAAATATTCATCCCGACTACGGAACCGAACCGTTTACTGTTTTTGCTCTAACTAGAAAACAGTAATATTTTTAATCATCGACTAGCTCAGGGGACAATTCCCCTATTTTTAAGAATATTCGCAATGTCATTCTCAATTTGTCCAAAATACAATAAATTTTACACCTTTGACGAGTTTTTGTTATTGATTGTCGCTGAGATGAGATTGCTTGGATTTAAACCTTTTTTTGAAGTTCTAGAATTGCCCTTCTAATTTTCTCTTTCTTGTATTTAAACCGAAAAATAACAAATAAAAGGTCAGATATCATATAAGGAACCTTTGGTCCACCAGTCCGACTCGCACTTGTCTTGTTTTTGTAAACCCATGTCAATTAGATCTCATTATAGGTATCTACTCTTGATGTAAAATAAATGCATGCGTGGGCGCAGTTTATTTACGTAGTAAATTATTTAAATGTATAGGAAATAGTTTATTAGACTGTGCCTCAGGCATTGGCTGTCATCAGATCTGAAATAAAAGGTTTCTTATTAAACTGGCGTTGATACAACGACAGAGTCGTTGTCGAATTGAAACCAAGCCTTTGTAGGGCTTATTCTCCAGAGCTTATTCTCCAGAGCTTATTCTCCAGAGCTTTTTAGGAAAACAATAGCCAGTCAAGGTTGGTAGCAAAATTATTATTTGTATACACCACTATTGAATTATATTTATTATTTAAATGGCCTCGTTGGTCCAGACTAACATTAGAATGTCACAATGCACTGGAGCGGGTGACGGTGTGCAACCGTAACACAGTGACACTACAATGGATAAAAGGACAAAGCGAATCACTAGGCAACGACGCAGCTGACGAACTAGCTAGGAGAGCATCCAGCGCGTCAGTCTGTGGACCTGAACCTATCGTACCCATCCCCTTTAACCAACTACGCAGGTGGCTACAGGAGTTCACCCACACACAAGCGGAGAACTGGTGGACCTCAACACCGGGCTGCAATGTTAGCATGTTATATATGTTATCCCTGGATACCATGCTAACATTAGATGGCGGGCTAACCAGGCATTTACTACGCCTGGACAGGAACGGCCTGCGCCTGGTGACGGGGACCATCACGGGACACTACTCACTAAACAAACACTTCCACACAATAGGAATAACGGACAGCCCTCTATGCTGGGCTTGCATGGAGGCTGAAGAAACCATTGCGCATGTGCTCTTTGACTGCACAGGCGTCACCCAGATCAGAACAGAAACCCTCGGGTCACCCAGATCCTTCGGAGGTGGGCTGGTTGGAATAAACCACTGACGGCCGCCATGGTCCACGCACAATGGTCCACATGAAGGACTAAGTGCGGAAACCAAACCCTCTAACATAGAACATGGCCTCGTTGGTCTAGAGGCCGCAAACGCTACTGCTGAGCGGAAAATTCAATAAAACTTTGCCTGACCTGGGAATCGAACCCAGGCCCTGCAGTCTCGACATACATAGCGATCGCTTTATGACTGAGTTTCGTCGCAAAGTCCTAATGGGGTCGAGACGGTCAAGAATGATTGACAACATTGTGATGTTTCGTGCTTATCAAGCAATTTTGACCGTCTAGAGATTCCATTAGGACTGCGACCGAATTTTGTCGTAAAGCGATCGCTATCTATGTTGAGACTGCAGGCCCTGGACCTTATTCCTTGGTTCGATTCCCAGGTCGGACAAAGTGTTATTGAGTTTTTCCGTCAGGGATTTCTCAGTAGCAGCCCGGAGTTTGGATTTGTGCTCGGTTGATATTTGGCTGGTTGGCAATTGGCTCGCCGCCCCCTATTACATGGGACTGAAACATAACTGGCAAAATGTGGATGGCAAGTAAGGGACACCTCTGCCTGTCCCTCGATTTATGGGTATGTTAAGTCCAATTGCAGAGGCGTTATGTTTGAATTTTCAAATTCAAGCCTTTAATGAACTTATTCTCTCGAACCTTGAATAAAGAGTATTCTATTCTATTCTTTCAAGGACTTCTTGACTGGCTGTTAGTCAAGAAATCTGACTGCATAATGCTAACTTAGTTTAGTAGGTATCCAAAAATATTATTATACACCAGCACTATTGAATTATACACGTTAATTATGTGAATCAGTAAACTCTACCCATTATAATCGTTTATTTCGTAACGTCTTACATTGATTGGCAACCACAATTAACACTATAATAATATTATCAAATGTCCAATTGTTTTTCTTTCATCAAAATCTCGTGTTTAACTTTTTTCCTGCATTTTTAACAGACTTCCAAAAAGGAGGAGGTTATATTATGTTCGTCTGTATGTTTTTTTTTTTCTATTCACCGATTTTTCAATTGTGGACCGATTATGAAAATTATTTTTCTGTTAGTAAGGTTAGGCTCTTGAGGTGGTCCCATTGACACCAAATCAGAATCTGATAAGGGAATCCCGTGGAGATCGAGTGAAATCCTCAAATTTTATAGCAACATTACAAGACTTCTACGTGGATGATATTTTGTCCTGAGAGTCCCAGGAAACTGCAGCTAAAGAATTGCAGAGCCAGTTAATATCCATGTTAAACAAGGGCGGTTTTAAACTTCGAAAATGGTCGTCAAATAGTTCAGAGCTACTGGAAAATATACCAGCGGAAGACAAAGATGATCAATTGCTCAAACTTCCGTTAGACGAGGCCAGGAAGTCATTGGGTCACACCTTAATAGCGGTTTGGGTATTTTTATAGTAACTCGTGCATTTCCTCTTGGAAAGCACAATTACTTCTGAAATTGTTGATGAAGACCACAGATGGCGATCGGAACTGCTTAATAATAAGTATTTCTCGGGTTGCGATACGATTAGGTACTTTAATATGGTTGCTAAGCAATTTATGCTCGTCACAATGCATATGGTGAAGTGGACCTGATGGTTCTTACCAGAAGAACTCAAAAATTAACGTCCCAGCACCGGGGAAAGCAATATTTTGTGAAAAGTGATAAGCAGTTGACATTAGGCTATTATAACTTAGATAAATTACAAACTGACCTAAAAAAAAAAAACAACCAACTCCAAAAAAACCACTACAAAGTGGAAAATAGCTTTAAATTCGGAAGTTGGTGGTAAAAAACTAAAATACAGATCCAAAGACACCGACTTCCGAAATTAAAGTTATTTTTCACTTTGAAGTGTTTTTTTACAAGTTGTGACATGGTTGTGACTAGTAAAAAAACACTACAAAGTGAAAAATAACTGCGATTGATAGCTGTCCTCTGTGGATGACAGCTATCAATCGCTTGACATTATATTTTAGATACATGACTTTTCAGTGTTGCAAATGATCTTATTTGTTCATAATGCTTACAGCACGTAATGATCTTCCATGTTTTGTCTTTGCATCATCCTGAGGTCGACTGGTTGACAATGTCTTAAAGTATCAGTAAATAATAAATAAAATAAACCAAAACATTAAGGTATGATGACCTTACCTTTGTTGTCACATTTTTATAGTTAGTAGATATACATAAGTAATTAAACAAACTAATTATAATAAGTAATAACTATCTAAGCTTTCTCAATAATAATAAAATATCATGGCGGCCGGACATGGAGCTAATTATAATAACTATTAAATAAGTTTATTAGATACGCCAACATGACCTCAGCGGTTAATAGCAAATAGTTATATTAACTGTTGCAGTATGAAGTTATTTAAGACTTAAAAAAAAAACCGATCTGTCAGTTCGAGGTAGGATTTATTTATTTTAGTAGCAGTAGAGCTCTTTGTGAAAGAGCTCGTCCAGGAAAGCCTCTGTCACCACACCAATGTCCACCGACCAGCTCGTCCAGGGAAGCCTCTGTCACCACACCAATGTCCACCGACCAGCTCGTCCAGGGAAGCCTCTGTCACCACACCAATGTCCACCGACCAGCTCGTCCAGGGAAGCCTCTGTCACCACACCAATGTCCACCGACCAGCTCGTCCAGGGAAGCCTCTGTCACTACACCAATGTCCACCGACCAGCTCGTCCAGGGAAGCCTCTGTCACCACACCAATGTCCACCAACCAGCTCGTCCAGGGAAGCCTCTGTCACCACACCAATGTCCACCGACCAGCTCGTCCAGGGAAGCCTCTGTCACCACACCAATGTCCACCGACCAGCTCGTCCAGGGAAGCCTCTGTCACTACACCAATGTCCACCAACCAGCTCGTCCAGGGAAGCCTCTGTCACCACACCAATGTCCACCAACCAGCTCGTCCAGGGAAGCCTCTGTCACCACACCAATGTCCACCAACCAGCTCGTCCAGGAAAGCCTCTGTCACCACACCAATGTCCACCAACCAGCATTACTGTGTGAAGGGTGCCTCTGATGCCTCTGATATTGCAGATGTCCATCGGCGGCACACTTGTCATCAGGCCCCTATTTCATATAACTGACAATGTGACGTACAACTTAAAAAAAGACGAGTGTGCTTTAGACCACACGACTGAAGTAAAACTTACAATTATTAATACTAATTATACTTACAACAATAGGCCTGCACTGTGTCTTAGATATACGAAACGCAACTGGCTATGAGAGAAAGAGAGAAAGAACCCTAAAAATCATAAAATTCAAACTTTTTTAATAAAGCCGTAAGATACTTGTCGAGTTATTGGAACTTCGGGTCGCATGTCACCCCTCGGTTTTAATAAATAGGCCCCAGATGAACGTTTGTAGTTGTTTCCCTAAACCACCAGCACCTCAGCTGTGCTGTAATATTGTGTAGGGAAACATTGGCACTATAGTACGTTTTACCGTACGTACATTCACAATTAAATCGATCGTCGTTAACCTACTCAGCGAATTGTACTCGTCCATGTAACGATAACGACTTGCTGTTACTATTCGATTGATCAGTGCTTGAGTAGATCACAGATGGCTAGACGATGCAGTCATAGGGAGTATGGGTGAGTGAGGGTAGTCTCTAGAATTTTGTAACAGCCAATATGAGGTGAAAATTAAGTGAAAAGTGGAAACAAATAAAACATAAATGTAGATACGAGTACTTAGATAAGTATCCACGCGTAAGTTTTAATTTCTATGGAGCCTTTAAAAAATCATTCGGTGTTGTTAATATCCGTTATTAATCTAATAATTTACTTTACAAATCATTTTACTTTTTATACAAAATCATAAGAATTTGTAGATTTGTCAGTAAATAATATCTCAGGATCCTCAAGTACAGCACAACGATTTAGAATCGAGACTCATGTATCATGTATCTATCAATATGAAAGTCAGTTAGTTGGCCGGTCTTGCCGGCTCGCTCTACAATACGCTGTCGAGTGAGGTTACTCTCATTCATCATAGTGCCGGTGTTCACGGACGCTCTATTTGTCACAATTTGTCAGATCATTGCACGGGACACTTGATACAACAGCAGCCGATACACGATAGGGCTGACTGATGACAACAGTGGGGTGATCCGATTTGACATTGATTAACTTTCCATCCATACTGTGTATTATAACATAACATCACAGCAGGAGTGCTTGCGTCCACTAGACCAACGAAGCAGTCCGTGTTATAATACTAATATTTGGTATAAAGAGGTACTATAGGTGCACCTCTACCCAACCCTTCCGGGAATATATTCGTGATATTATATTTCAACCCGTAAATAAGCCCATTGTCTATATAATGTCAAGTTCAAAAAATTGTTCTTATTCAAAAAACATACATGCATGTAGCATGTACTTAATTCATTTTTTTTATTCGCTTAATAACTACCTCTGCACAAGCTTTGTACTTGGTGTTATAAATTCCTAATCAACAGTTATATCTCATTATCTGCTAATCTAATACAAATTATACTCGACAATATAAACCCTCTCCTAAAAGTTCAGTAGCCATGTAAACCTGATCCCTTCGGAACCTAGCCCAACTAGGAATGTTTCCTTAATGAAGCATTAATAGTCTTAATGATAGTTTATTTGGGACTAGTAGGCACTATGGTCTGTTACAAAAGTACCTATGTGATGAAAATGAACGGATCAGACTTTACATTGGCATCCACAGGTATGTTTACCTGTGGATGCCAATGTAAAGTGCCACTTACAAATTGAGTGCTTTGTTTTGAATAACCGGCTACTTTAGTTTAAATATCCGTAAAGATATTTTCGACAGTTCAGGTTAATTTTATAACCTCAGTTTTCGTCGATTTTTTTTGGAAAAAGTGGTAAGATTCAAAGTAGAAACCTTCGAAATACAGATGAACGTGTTACTGGTTCTGTTTAGTGAGTGATTGCGTCAGAATTATACCTGAACAGGGTTTCACACTTCCACTGCACACACTTCCATCAGATAGTTTCGGAACAGAGTATGCTAAAGAATGACTATACTCCTTACTTCCTTAGGCAAAGGACGAGAGAGGGGTGTGTAGCGCGGTGCGGGGCGTGGGGGCGTGTTCATTTACATTGCGTATAATTTCACATAATGTGATTAGGTACTGTCGGAGTATAAAGTAGGTGACTTTTTTATTCTTAACTTTTATTTAACCACTTAAACAAGGGTGGAAGGAATAGGGGGAAGTTTTTATTATGAGTAGGCATAAATAACTGTTACTAATTACGCGACATAACGTCACGCCCGTATGCCTAGAAGGGTGGGCAGTGATATAAAGTATATTCAAGCTTAACAATTTCTGTGCCACTTTTACGACCAGCATTTTGAGTATAATAATACCTATGATTCCCACTCCAACTAAGCTAAACATACTTCATCTCTCCCAAGTCGGCTATTGCCGGCTATTGTAGTATTTTCTACATACCGTGCAAAACAGTATTGACATCTTATTAAAGTAATATTTCTTCGAGTTCAAATAAGGTAAATTCCAATACGATTTACTGCGTTTTATTTACATAAGAACATGGTAATGAAAGTCTAACAATCGCTGCATTATAAAGTGGTTGTTTTGATGTCAGTACACGATATTAGGGAAAGCTGTGGTCTGCGGCTGAAACAGAATCCGTGTGTCGATGCTAACGGTACTCTAGGGATAGGGGTGTGGCTCATCATAGATTAGCAAATTATTTAAGATTTTTCAGTTTGGAGATTAATTTTTACATACATCTTTATCACGCCTTAGGCAGAAACTTCAGAAGGCCACCTGCTACGATCCTTATATACTCCATTTGATTACTACTGCTACAATAAATACTAGATTAATCATTAGGCATCATACAATTTAATGTCGGGCGATACAGGTGAGGTTTTCAATGTCAATTTATTCAATTCGTTTTTATCATGGATCAGGGTGGCAGAAAGATTTGATATTAATTTGATTCTAGAGTATTGATGTGAAGCATATTAAAACTGCATTTTGCCTACCTTTTTTTACCTACACAAATATACAAATTGTTGTAATCTTATAGATCAACAAGAATTAACCGTTCAGCAAGACTAATTCCTATGTCCATCGCAGTTAGTACTGCACGACATTGTGCAATAGTATCATTGACAAAGAAATTAATCATTCTTTTATTAAGTGACTGGCAACCCTAACCCCTCACCAATAGGGCCACATGTTCTGTGACATCCTTACTACAAGTCCCTGGTCGTAGCACCCCTGACTACAGGATAGCAGACGACAGCACACATACATTCACTGGCGCGGCACTCCCGATACATTTCCGATACCTTTCCAATACATTCCCGACAGTTGCGTGCAAGCAATAATATTAGCGTAATAATGATAGGCTTCACGAATTTTGCGCAGTAAGTAGGACAGATTAAATAAGATACAGAGACACACACTGCTCTCCCATATTAAATATATATTAAATAAGATACAGAGACACACACTGCCCTCCCATCTTAATATATATAAATCTCGTGTCACAATGTTTGTCCTCAATGGACTCCTAAACCACTTAACCGATTATAATAAAATTCGCACACCATGTGCAGTTCGATCCAACTTGAGAGATAGTAGGTAGGTAGGGTAGGTAGGTAGGGTAGGTAGGTAGGGTATGTAGGTAGGGTAGGTAGGTAGGGTAGGTAGGTAGGGTAGGTAGGTAGGGTAGGTAGGTAGGATAGGTAGGTAGGGTAGGTAAGTAGGGTAGGTAGGTAGGGTAGGTAGGTAGGTAGGGTAGGTAGGTAGGTAGGGTAGGTAGGGTAGGTAGGTAGGGTAGGTAGGTAGGATAGGTAGGTATGTAGGGTAGGTAGGTAGGGTAGGTAGCTAGGTAGGTAGGGTAGGTAGGTAGGTAGGTAGGTAGGTAGGTAGGTAGGGTAGGTAGGTAGGTAGGGTAGGTAGGTAGGTAGGTAGGGTAGGTAGGTAGGTTAGGCAGGTAAGGTAGGTATTCTTTTACCCATAGAAAGCCACGTTATTTGTGAGTGTCATAGAGTGAAAATGTTTACCGCCCAACGGAGTGGGCACGGGTCAGCTAGTATTAAATATATATTAAATAAGATAGATACAGAGACATGCACTGCCCTCCCATATATGGATTGTAAATGTAAATGTCAGGTCGTGGGTTCGAACCCAGGCAGGCGTTTTACTTTTAATAGATGATTTCATCACCGCTGCTCTCAAAACGGTAAAGGAACACACATCGTGAGAAAACCGACTTATCCTAGAACTAAAAATTCGAAGACATGTGACATCTACCAACCCGCACTGGGCCCGCGTGGTGGATTATAGCCCAGTGTCAGGCCTGTGTCCCAGCAGTGGAAATATTATAGGCTGATTATAAAAACCTAACAACAAACTAAATGACTTCGAAAATGTCCTCTGCGTCGCTGTCATCTGGCAATGCACCCAAGAGAGATTCATTCACTCAGACATCGCACAACTTAAACCAGGGTAAACTAGGTCTAGAAGCATGAATTTTTTCACCAGAGTTCCTTATACATATGATGAAGGTAAGCAATAAGAAAGAATATCTGAAAATTCATCCCCTATAGGGGTTAGTTACTTAGGGGAGAGATTTTGTATGGAAAATAGTCAATTTTGCTAGTGGAAAATCCCACCGGTCTAAATACTTATATTTAAAACTTTTTTTAAACTTTTTTTACCTCTGGATCTGTATTTTAGTTTTTAGCCACTGACTTCCGAAACTAAGTTATTTTTCACTTCGTAGTGTTTATTTTTTTTTAAATGGGATGTTTTTTTTTTAACGATTTTTTATTTTTCACTTTTTAGTGGGTCAGTTTGTAATTTATCTAAGTTACAATAGCCTAATGTCAACTGCTCATCGCCTTTTACCAAATATTGCTTTTCCCGATGCAGGGGCGTTAATTGTTGAAGAACTGGAACTGGAACGGGAACTGATGGTGACTTTACCTACGATATGTATTGTGATGAGCACAAATTACATAACAACCATATTAAAGTGTCTAATCGAATCGCAACAGTGAAATACTTATTATTAACTAGTTCTGGTGGCTATCTGTGGTTTTTATCATCAGGCGCAGTTAGTTAAGCGATTGACTGCTGCGCTGCGTGTCGCGGGTTCGATTCCCGCACGGAACAAATATTTGTATGGCCTACAAGTAGTTGTTTCGGGTCTGGCTGTGTGTGTATGTGAATTTAAATGTTTTTAAACGCACCCACAATACAGGAGAAATTCCTAGTGTCGGGCACCGTTTTATAAAAGAAAAACAGAAAACAAGTTCTACTTCACCAAATGATGCTTTCTGAGTGCAAATACATGAGTTACTATAAAACATACCCAAATCGGTATAGGTGTGCTTATAAAATTTGAGGATTTCCCTCGATTTCTATGGGATCTCCTCATCAGATTCTGACTTAGTGACAATGGGACTACTTCAGAAGCATACCCTTTCAAACAAAAGAAGAATTTTCAAAATCAGTCTACAATTGACACAGAAATGTGTGAACAAACATAAAAAAAACATACAGATGAACAATAACCTCCTCTTTTTTGGGAGTCGGTTAAAAAATACAGGATGGTTAGAAGGACGAGAGAGAGTACTCTGTTGGTGGATATTTTCCTTGCTCAACTGTCCGCTTCCTCTCTTAACTCTGGGGAAAAGCCAGCCTTAGATATCCGTTGTATTGTATAAATTATCTGGAGGTAGCTCCCGTTACCTCGATATATTGTAATTACGCTCCGTGTAGCACAGATAACATAGATATACACTGAGTTACGGTCCAGGCTGAGTTACAGGCGGCCAATGTTCAGTGAGGTTAAGGCTACTCCTTATGTTACTGCATTAGCCTAATGTGCACTGGTTTGGTCTTCTTGTATGTAGGTACCTACAGCTTGTATGTAGGTACCTACAGCTTGTATGTAGGTACCTACAGCTTGTATGTAGGTACCTACAGCTTGTATGTAGGTACCTACAGCTTGTATGTAGGTACCTACAGCTTGTATGTAGGTACCTACAGCTTGTATGTAGGTACCTACAGCTTGTATGTAGGTACCTACAGCTTGTATGTAGGTACCTACAGCTTGTATGTAGGTACCTACAGCTTGTATGTAGGTACCTACAGCTTGTATGTAGGTACCTACAGCTTGTATGTAGGTACCTACAGCTTGTATGTAGGTACCTACAGCTTGTATGTAGGTACCTACAGCTTGTATGTAGGTACCTACAGCTTGTATGTAGGTACCTACAGCTTGTATGTAGGTACCTACAGCTTGTATGTAGGTACCTACAGCTTGTATGTAGGTACCTACAGCTTGTATGTAGGTACCTACAGCTTGTATGTAGGTACCTACAGCTTGTAACAGAAAAGTGTATATGTATAATAAGGTATATATATTACATTTTCAACACATTTGCTCAAAAAATGCATTTACGAAGCCTCTATACATTGTTCGAAAGTTAAAAATTACGCACCATACAACGGAACAGGCGGTAAAATAGGTACTCTCACCTAAGTACATGTTTTACCGCCCCCTTCGTTGTATAGCGCCGTGCGTATCCTTTACGGTTCTTTTTTTATTACTATAAAAAATATATAAGAATTCCACCAAGGAGCTTCAAATTACGAGAATAAATAAGCTGAACGATCGAACCTCCTTGGAAGCGCTTTTGCTCAATACGTTTATTTCAATTTATTATTAAAGAGAAAATGAGACAAAAGATTTAGTACTAATTTTCACCATTGTGCACGTGGCGCCATTTGCAAATTCGCGCCATTTTCTTATTATAAATGTCAAAGATTGTTGCGACTTTCCGATTGATATTTTCAAAATAATAATATGAGTTCAAGCGAGGCATCCAATATTAATATGGAATCTACTACACCTGATATCTTGAATGAGCCGCCAAAATCGTGAGTGCTATTTAATGATTTACAATTTTTTTTTTATCATGGAAGACTCGAAGAAATACTCAATAACTCTCTTAAAATGTTTTGATGGCTTATTTTATTACATATTGTACTGTTTTCTCGCAAATGTGTTGAAAACCGTTGTATGACACACGCGCGGAAATTGGTATTTACAAACTCATGACTATGGTAAGCCCTCGACTTCGTGTCGGGCTAACATTCGTCTACTCGTCTGTAAAAACCAACTTACCGCACTATTATCATAAATAACTATTATAGTATTGAATAGGTACGTGTATGTTTATCCTTATATTTAAAAGCTTGTCCAGACTGGTGCGATATCGCGGGCGCGACGCGGCCTTAGTAGCACAATTTCTTTGTCGGTGCCTGTCACGCCTGCGATTTCGCACCAGTCTGTACGAGCCTTTAATTAAAATTATTATCCCACAATTTTCGTAATTGCACCACTTTTGACGTTCAAAAGTGCCTTTCAAGTGCCTATTTGAAATAAATATAATAATTTGAGCTAGCCTGTGCCACTGCTTGTCTCTGCATCGCCCAAAGGTTGACTGGTAGCAAATGCCTGTGGCCATTAAGTCCACCTCTGTACATTTGTGTGCTTAAAGTATTAAATAAATAAATATTTAATCAGCAGCTGTCCCATACATTTAGGTCGACTAAGTATTTAAGTTTTATACGGGACAGCGGATATTTTTTTCGCGATTACAAAGGAGAAAGCGGTTCAGTTTGATTGTCTGTAGCACAGCTTTAAATATGGCCAAACATAACTGATACACGCTGGGTAACAATTGGCTCTGGGTTCAATAAAAACAGAAAGTTTCGTTGGTCTAGTGGTGGCAAGCGTGACTGTTGAGCATGAAGAGCTGGGATCGATTATCAGTTAAGACAAAGTTTTGTTGGGATACCTTCCGGGAGTTCAAAATCTGGATTTTGATGGAAGTAGGTAAAAAAGTCAAAACAGAATTTATTTTCACTATCAAGAATTTCTCAGTAGCTAGCCGGAGTCTGGGTTCATGATGGCAATTAGCTCGCCCGTATGACACGGGACTTAAACATAATCTGCAAAATGTGGGTGTACTAAATGTGGGTGTACTAAATGTGGGTGTACTAAACACCCGTGCTCTTGCATGCTGTTGTCTGTATACACCATGGTTTTTTTGTTTTTTTTTATTTAGGATGGGTTTGCTCTTGACCTTAGTCTCGGCCAGGGGTGACAGAGACAAAGTCGAGAAAAAAGTATAAAAAAACAAAAACTAAACTTAATTTATTCAAATATATGAATCTTATCTTATCTTATTTTTATCTTATCTGCCTTCACCATCGGGACTACAAGCGTAATGATAATATATGTTAGTTTAAAATGAATATTTCAGTTGTAACTTCAGCTTATTCCACGCTGGGCAGATTATTTGCATCATCATCATCACCATATCATCACGCCTGTAGTCCCAGAAAGGTTAGGCAGAGGTACCCCTGTAGTACACCAATATTCCCGTTCGTCCCACTGACTTCGTCCCCGCAGTGGGACGATCGGGAATTTACAAAAATAATATTAAATTTGTTCCCGATCGTCCCATTCATGATTTTAGGGGGACGAGCGGGAATAATTTATTAATTATCTTTTAGGCCTCTTGGTCCCACCAATTAATTTCAGACTGGTTGTTTTCATGGTAAAAAAAAACAAATTTTAAAATAAAAATCAGTCATTTATTAAGGAATAAAAATCATAGTTAATATCACAGAATCAACTTTACGTACCTAGGTATCAAAATACACATACACTGAAACATTAAAACAAAATAAAATTCTCCATAAAACTAAAAAATATGATTAAAAAAACAGTCAGCTTCTTAAATCAGCTTCTTTATGAAAAAAGAAAACGTCCTAATTATTACAAAGTCACACAGTTTGCTTATGTAGGTATACAGTGGCACATTTTTGCGTTAAACATTATATAAGTGAGCAGGACAGTGAACTCGTTAATTTTACACATAAATAGCGTCAATAAACAATAAACTATAACAAAATCATAATAAAAATACCCAAAATATCACAAAATCAAGAAGAATATAAAACATCATAAAGAGTAACAATAATAAAAAATTTACATGGATTTAAGAAAGTAGTTGAGACCATAAAATAAAAAATAAGGCGATAATAATTTTTGCATACAAAGATTAAATCAACGTACAACCATCGAGCACTTTGCTTATGATTAATATTTACGTAAGTTTTTCTAGAAAAAGTCCTATGGTTATTTCTGAATTTAGAAGTTGCATTTGGCAATTCATAACATATTGGTCTGTCAACATTGAATGTAGCTTACGCCGTTTCGGCAATACATGCTGTCGCAGTGGCTTCAACCAAATTTCGTAAAAGTGTGGTGCAGTTTTGGTAAACGACACCGTACCAATAACGTTGCCGAAGGGTGGCATTTTAAATTAAATAGTGCTATAGGCAAAAAAAAAAACAAATATTTTAAAATTGCTTTCGGTGTTACATCAAGACTCCAACTTATACAGCGTGAAAATAAAACAAAGTCCAAAACGGCGTAAGCTATATTCAATGTTGACAGACCAATATGTTATGAATTGCCAAATGCAACTTCTAAATTCAGAAATAACCATAGGACATTTTCTAGAAAAACTTACGTAAATATTAATCATAAGCAAAGTGCTCGATGGTAGTACGTTGATTTAATCTTTGTGTGCAATAATTATTATCGCCTTATTTTTTATTTTATGGTCTCAACTACTTTCTTAAATCCATGTAAATTTTTTATTATTGTTACTCTATATGATGTTTTATATTCTTCTTGATTTTGTGATATTTTGGGTATTTTTATTATGATTTTGTTATACTTTATTGTTTATTGACGCTATTTATGTGTAAAATTAACGAGTTCACTGTCCTGCTCACTTATATAATGTACGCAAAAATGTGCCACTGTATACCTACATAAGCAAACTGTGTGACTTTGTAATAATTAGGACGTTTTCTTTTTTCATAAAGAAGCTGATTTAAGAAGCTGACTGTTTTTTTAATCATATTTTTTAGTTTTATGGAGAATTTTATTTTGTTTTAATGTTTCAGTGTATGTGTATTTTGATACCTAGGTACGTAAAGTTGATTCTGTGATATTAACTGTGATTTTTATTCCTTAATAAATGACTGATTTTTATTTTAAAATTTGTTTTTTTTTACCATGAAAACAACCAGTCTGAAATTAATTGGTGGGACCAAGAGGCCTAAAAGATAATTAATAAATTATTCCCGCTCGTCCCCCTAAAATCATGAATGGGACGATCGGGAACAAATTTAATATTATTTTTGTAAATTCCCGATCGTCCCACTGCGGGGACGAAGTCAGTGGGACGAACGGGAATACACCAACATGTCACCAGTTATGTTTAAGTCTTATGTTGCCTATCGCCATCAACCGGGAAAATATCCAGACTAGGCTGCTGAGAAATTCCTGATGAAAAACCCAATAACACTTCACCCGTCCTGTGAATCAAACCCAGGACCTCATGCTCGCAGTAGCGCTTCGGACCACTAGACCAATGAGGCAGCTATTATTTCTTACCTTTGATAATAAATATATTATTTATGAACGTAACACATTTTAATATACACATAAGGAAATCTGCTTTAAATGCAAATTATGATTTAACGTCCATATGAAAGACATCTTTATAATTACAATAACCTATTGACTGAATACTAAGTGCGTCGTTAATTAAACTAGGTAAGAAGAATATAGCTTATTGACTTGAACTACAATACATTAATTTTATTTATTACCCACGCATAATATTTTTGGAAGGATGTCTACTAATACTATGATATTGTAACTAAACATGAAATTAAATGTTGGCTGTTTTGATCAAAGGGGTAAGCAGAAGTATATTTAATAGTAGGTACACATAATTGCCAATTATGTTTAAGTTCCGCGGAGGTGAACCAAAATGAAATGCTATATAACTCACAAATTCAGAATCTGCACCGCTGCTGCCTGCTACTGAGAAATTACAATAACTCTGCTCTTATTGGGAGTCGAATCCAGGTGTTCACGCTCAGCTGTCACTGAGCAGTAGACCAGCAACAAAACAAATAAAGATATACACTACAATATAAAGTGTCTTTCACAATTTATTTAAGCAATCCATTACAATTAAAATGTACATCATATTATGCCTCTGCCAACACACTTATCATAATATATTTTAAATAAGAGCTGATCTATGAACAACTGGCCACAACTTAACGCACACAAAACCATAAAAGCTAAGTAAGTTCTGCGCTCATTAAGTTGCGTTTAAGTTCCTAAGTACGTCGCAGAGCGCCATACAAAAGACTTCAACGAGAAACCGTTTTCTTAGATGGAATGAGAATGTCAAGGAATTTTATTTTTATTACCCCATGATTAATTTGTTACTGTTAGTGACGTAAAGTGTTCACAGTCATTATTGTTACTGTTAGTGACGTAAAGTGTTCACAGTTATTATTTTTGTATGTTTTAGAAGTATGACGCTTATGTTTCCAAAAGGTAGACAGGTGTGGTTTTTTGTTGGATGCTTTTAATTTGTAGTAGACATAATTATTATATTCTGTCGCCGTTCTTAAATATACTTTTTTCAAGCGACTATCAATTTTATGTTTACAAACTAAAATTGCAAATGATTATCACTTTCAAATCATGGCTTGACAGTCTAGCTTGCAAAAACTAAACCAATGGGGAAGTTTTATTTAAGCTATTAGGTAGTCTAAGTTAGCATAGTATACATACTATAGTAACTTAAGGTTTTGCTAAATCATGTCATGATAACTGATTATAATCTAGGGCCACACCCAGTAGTGCCGCCACTGAACTATTTAATTCTATCAATAAACTTAACTCTAAAAATACTCAAAAAATCCCCTATATAAGTAACACAAACTGCCAAAAGCAGGAATCCCTCCTCAAAGTTATGAGATCGTTAAAATCATGTTATGCTAGGAATGTGTAACAGTCTGGCTGTGGGTAGACCAGAGGCGGCTAACGAAGGAAAAAGTCGCGGAGCGGGACCTCCGCTGAGATGTGTGCTATGTATTCTATAACTGTGCACACTTTATATGAAGCTTAGATATATTAAAGAGCTATATTAGGGGATAGTAGGGGGTGCCAGACGTAAAGAATAGCATCATCCTATTTCTTCCCGTGGGTGTCGTAAAAGGCGACTAAAGGACTTACTTGAGAATGGACAGCAGCGTTTTCTATGCATTTTAACACCATACTGCGATCGCCAACCCGCCTGCCAAGCGTGGCGATTATGGCAAGCCCCCTCTTTTTGGGGCTATGTCCAGCAGTGGACGTCTTTCGGCTGAAATGATGATGATGATGATTACCAGCCTGTTGCTGTCCTACCGCAGGGCAACGTCCTCTTCTCATACCCAGAAGGCACGAGCATTGATCGCCACGCTTGCTCAACATGGGTTGGCGATTTCAGACTTATAAAGTAAAGTAAATCAAGTGCAGGTTTCATCACGATGTTTTCCTTCACTGATGTCAGTGATGTCCAAGATAAACTTATACCCCCTTATTACAAAACAAGGTTTATTTTCAGAACCAGGTTTAATACATGGAGCCATTATTGAATTTCTGACTTTATTCCGACTATGTTAAAGTTCCTAAACACAAAACTGACAACTTAGTACCGAACTAAGTTTTCAGTTTTGTATAAAGAACGGAATACCGTTCTTTATACAAATTGAAATATCAATCACTGTTACGTTCTTATTACAAAAACTATCTCCATGGTTTAAGCCATGTCAAAATATAAAACGTGTTTTGTAATAAGACGGATAGAGTACATAATTGGAATATAATTGAAATAGTCACATCGGTACTTTCCCACACCCTCTTGTGTGAGAGGCGAGACCGTAACCACAGGCCATCACGATGAATTAGATGAATTAAAAGTGATGACGATTTATCAAGAAGGCTAGAAGGAGGTAAGACGGCTAATAAAGATGTATGGAAGAAGAAGGGTAAGTACTACGTTTTTAGCGCAGCCGTGAGGCATACTTACCCGCTAATTTCTTACCTATCGCACTTTACACTATTTACTAGTTTTTTTTTTGTCTGCTGTATATATTGTCTGCCTGTCTTTGCCTTTTGGTCTGTGCTAAATAAATGTATTTTCTTTCTTTTTTTCAACCGCAAATAAATTGGAATATAAGCAGGACGGTGATGATGTTGATCGAGAAGTAAGATGTTTTGAAGGAGACGTGGTACTCAGTATCGGCCTCATGTTGCGAGTTAAGGTATGAACTTTTTGCAACTCAAAAACAGTAAAGAAATACTTCGTCGTTTGTCCTAGTACTAGAACCAAAAAATCGAGGACATGGTGACATCCACCTACCCCCGCTGGGCTCGCCGCTGTGTCCCAGCGGTGGGAACATTCATCATCGTCATTCTCCTGCCCTTATCCCAATTTATTTGTGGTCAGCGCTACTGTACATGTCATTTTCTTCCATATTCTCTATCAGTCGTCATCTCGGTAGTCTCCCCCTTTCTAGCCATATCATCTATCACACAGTCCATCCATCCTCTCTTTCGCCTTCCGCCACTTTTATAGCATTTATACTCAAAACAACAGCGATTGTCGTTGGTAACATTGTTGGTAATATAGGCTGATAATGTTAACACTAACAATGGTCTCGAAACACTAGTACTAAATTACCTATTAGCTGTGTTAATAAACTAGTATGTTTACTAACCCTGAGTGACTAATTATCATGAACAATAGTTGCATTCACAGTTATCCTCCACAAATAACATAATGTAATAGTTTCCTGTGATCGTAATGTTCATAGACATAATATTTTTATAGCTGTAACAATATTGATGATGTGTTCACTTCCCAGTCTTTTGTTTTGAGGACATAAGATTACTTGATTGGCCAATATAGTATGTTAATGTTAATGCAAAAGTTCAACAGTATAAAAACTGCTACAATGAATCAATCAGTTAATCAACGCAGCCTATCGCAGTCCACAACTGGACATAGGCCTCTCTTGCGCCACAACACCCTGTCCTCCGCCTTCTGCATCCAGTCAGTCCTCCCTTCCGTCCGTTCAGTCCGCCACCTTTTAAAGGTCGTCAGTCTATCTAACTGGGGGGCGTCCCACACTACGCTTGCCGATACGCGGTCTCCACTCCGGAACTCGTCTGCTCCACCGGCCATCGCTCCTTCGACAAATATGGCTAGCCCACTGTCACTTCAGTTTGCTTACTCTACAATGCATGGTATTATTGGACTTAGACTGATGTCCCATTGTCCCATCTAATGAGGGAGTGAACCTTATGTCTTAAACCGGGCACAAATCCAGACACCGTGCTGCTAATGAATTATTCGTGATGAAAACACCTAATAACACTTGCCCGACTTGGGGTTTGAACCCAACCCCTCAGCTGTCATACTTGCAACTACTGTACCCCCGAGACAGTCGCTTTTATTTTAAGATCTATATATAATCCTAACTTTATATTATATTATTATTTATAATATTATAAATGCACAAGTGAGTTTCTTTGTTTGTTACGCTTTCACGCTAAAACGGCTAAACGGATTTAGATAAAATTTGGTACATGGCTAGACCATGACCTGGAAAAGGACATAGGGTACTTTTCATCCTTTTTTTTTGGGTGGGAAATTATCAAATAACTTCTCTCGCTCTGGGCGCAGCGGGAGGGCGTGTCAGACTCTTACTGACTAAAACCCACCCCTGTTCCTTCCGTTGCCTGTGTGCCAGGGCCACGATATCCCTTTCGGACAAACTCGCAACCCTGGCAGGCATTGGCCCTATCGGACCCCGTCAGTTGGTGCTGACATCTCTTAGAGGCGCGCGTGGAACACAACGCGCCGTCAACCCGGGCCTGGTCCTTATCGGACGGCGAGCTACCCATCGCTCACCGTCCGGAAGCCCACGCCTGTGGTGGCCGGGAATAAGGCTACTTTTCATCCTGGATCGCAGACGCGGTCGCGGGCAACAGCTAGTCCTGAATAAATGGATTTTTTTGCAATATAATTTATATTCGATTCTAAAAGTCAAAATAAACAAACAAAAAACGATTGATCTTGCTAGATCAATTGGTTTATCGGTATCGGTATCAGTAATCGGTACATAATAATATTAACTTCTTTAACCAAAAAAAAAAGTGTCAACATTACCATAACACCACCTCACGCCTGTAGTCCCCGAAGGGTTAAGCAGAGGAGCACCTATTTCGCCAGTTATGTTTACGTCCCGTGTAATACGGGGCCTCTTACCATCAATCGGGCCCAAATCAAGACTATGGTCTGCTATTGAGAAATTCCTAATGGAAAAAGTGCAATAAAACTTTGCTCGACCAGGGCCTGCAGTCTCCACATAGATAGCGATCGCTTTACGACCGAATTCGGTCGCTAAGTCCTAATGGAGTCCCTAGACGGTCAAAAATGCTTGACAAGATTGTAATTTTTTCGTGCATATCAAGTAATTTTGACCGTCTAGATGTCTGAGATCGAATTCGGTCGTAAAGCGATCGCTATCTATGACGAGCCCTGGGAATCGAACTTAGGACCTCATGCTCAGCCGCAGCAGTAGCGCTTGCGACACTAGACAACGAGGCGGTAACGACATCCATATCAACATTCTAATTTTATGTGATACCATACCTTCAATAACATTCTAAAAATACTCTTCTATTGCACCGCGCTCCAGCGTGTGTCCTATAATTAGCACATTATGACACATTGCTCCTAACTGCGGCACTAACATTCAGACTCCTTCGTTAAAATGTTTCACATTCTGACACATACAGCCTCCTTTCAGTTTCCATTGCAAAAACTAGTTAACTCGCCCAGCTTTCGTAGAAAAGGCTTTAATAAAACCTTTGCCGTACACGATAATGACAACAACACTAAATCAATCAGAAAATAAAATCTCAACTATTTTACTTCCACAAAGTTCATCGCCGTTTATATTTAGAACAGAACTTTAAAAAAGAGAAGGAAACCAGTAATGGATGATCTTTTCCAGATGGGATAGTTTCCTGCCTGTAATATGCAGGCGAAATGCCGGTCCATTCGGCGATGACCGTCAGTGGATGCTGTGGCCGCGTCGCGAACGGACGTCGATCGCGTACCGACCATCTCCTAATATTCTATACGTCGCGAGTTCGATCCCCGAGTGTGAAGTGAACTGTGATTTAAGATCTGACAGTTTTTTGTATAATATTTTGTTACAAAATTTAATCATTTTATTAGTAAAAGTTACAGTATTTTGTCCAAAAATGTAAGTTTAATTTTTCGATGAAAAGCTGAAAGCACAACTGAAAATTATCACCAAAAACTTTCGTAAGTTGTTTTCTTATTTTACTTTTATTATTTTGTTTAGTTTTAAGAAATTATTTTAATATTATACCTGAATGACTAACTCGTGCAAGTTTAACCTTATCACTAGGAATAAGAATGATTGACCTTTAAACTACGTAAACTGGATAAAAACCTGTATCGTCGCACAGTTAACTTTTGTAAATTGAGCAAAAATAATGACCATCTTTTCCTGGTGAGATAATTTTATAATAATTAAGGTTTGTAATTCTTGCCGTACCAACGCTCTTTTGAGAGCATCAAAGATCACTTTAAGAGTGATTTTTGAAGCTCTCAAAAGCGGGAAGTTATACAAAAATTGGAAGATTAAAAAAAAATACTTTTGCGCAAAAGTGACAAAATTGGATTCGAAAAATGGGTCACAGTTTATACTTAAATGGCAGTACCTGTTCCTAAATAGGCATTCTATTGATCTATATAGGACCGAATAATCGAAATCTCAATATTTATCAATGCGATCTATTAGGAATATGATTGTCCTTAAGTAGCTTACTAAATAAGACAGTCCCAACATTGCCCAAGTAAGATAAATCACTACAACCACAGAGCAACTAGATATTATTATGTTAATTCCATCACATTACGCCTCTGTGACTATGCGCTCTCTATTGCAAACTTGGGTTCGTATCGATTAGAAATTATTCGATTATATCGTAACTGCGATCCGAATGAAGGCTTCTACACACTGGCGCGAATTGTCGCGCGACGCGTCGCGTGGCGATTCTGCGATATTGCGACACGCAACCCCTTTCATACTAGCGCGACACGTCGCGCGACGCGCCGCGCGACACAAGAGTACATTTCAAGTTTTATAAGACTTGCAAATGTCAATCATCCTAATTTATACCTTATTGCAAAGAGATAAGAGTTACATTGCAATGACTTAGTTACTTTGTTTTGCCGGCTAGTTGGCATGCTCAAAGGAATAAATTATCTTTTAAATTCAAGTAGCGCTACTAGTCGCGCGACGCGACTTGTCGCGCTACGCGACACATGAACGGGTATATAAGGCGCTTCACTCTGAGGTGAGCTCAGTCCCCAACCGATCACAATGTTCGGCAAGCCTATCCCTTGGGAGAAGCGAGCCAAATATCTCGGTGTGGTCTTAGACCATCACATGACGTTCGGCGAGCACATAAAACAGGTGCGCTCGCGCGCCAGTTTTGCTCTCGGCCGACTACACTCCGTACTCAACCCGCGCAGCAAGTTGTCCCTTAAGTGCAAATTGCGTATTTACACCGCGTGCATTCGACCGATCATGACTTACGCCTGCGTAGTCTTCGCTCACGCAAAGTCGTATCACATTCATAAGATGCAGACGCTTCAAAACCGATTTCTCCGTAGAATTACGAAGGCTCCTTGGTTCGTTCGAAACGAACAACTTCACGTAGACCTTAAGATGCCTACCATCAAGCAGTTTATGAAGCGCCTTGCAAAGCGCTTTTTCGAATCCGCGGAACGTCATCGCAACCCCTTGGTTGTGCAGGCCGCTAGTTACAGGCCTTCTGCCATTAGTCAGACTCGCCGACCGAGGCATACTCTCTTAGATCCGGATGACCCCGTCACTCTCCTTCAGGAAAGCAATAGGGCCACGAGTACAGTGCACAAAATACACAAACCGACCGTCCGTCCTCGCCGCCGAGGTACCACGCGAACTTCCCGAGTAAATGGTAATAAAAGTCCCCCCCCCCCGTCCCTTGAATGTCGATGCGCCAGCCGCCCGGTTAGAGGCTGAGAGCGCCGTAGCAATAAATATAATATCCACTGATAATAATCATGATCAAAATGTTGATCCAGCCCGTCCCCAAATTGTTACTAATTTTGTGATCCCCCAACGACGCCCTAAGCCGAGGTCCGTACCCCACAGGGGGTGCCCTTAGTGCGCTTCGTTTAGTTTTAATAAACATATATAATTTACGCCCTGGCTGGAGGCTTTAAGATTAAAAACCTTAGGGCAGCCACAGGAATATCCGGTTAAGTAGCAACGACCTCTCTAGGTCTGCTACGAGATGCCATACATAAAAAAAAAAGAAAAAAAGGTGAGCTCAGTAGTAGACGATCTTCGTCAGAAGACGAAGGCAGGTCTGTGCGTGTTTGCTGAGCGAGGTTAGGTTATAATTATAAGCCAACATTTTTTTTTGTTCCCGGGCGGAAAATTCTTATGGATGTCCTCCGCCCTGGGGCGGGCAGAGGGGTCCGTCAGACTCTTACTGATTAAAAACCACCCCAGTGATTCCTCAGACTCTTACTGATTAAAAACCACCCCAGTGATTCCCACACTTACATGGTACCGGGGATTATGGGACCAAGACCGACTTCTGCGATCACCGGCTGGTGGCGGCCGGCCTCTGCAGAGAGCTGACCAGAGGTGGCCCTCTGGTCAGCTCTCTGCCTCCTTCTGCGACACGACTGTTTCGCAGAAGGATACCATCGAGTCCCAGGACTCCTCCCAGGTCCCTACTCCTGAGATGAGGGCACGGCGTGGCTGCTCCCAAGCGGCACACTCTGCCAGCGTATGCCACGCTGTGTCCTCCCGGCGACATTAACCCAACCCAACCCAAGTAGGAATTTCCAATATATGTGATTTCGGAACAATAACTTTAATTTCTTTAGGTAAAGTGTACTTTCGACTGCAACACGTTTTTATGGCCTTTTTGTGAGTAGGTACTTATTTATCATTTTGAAATCATCTTAATTTACACACTTGTAAAGTTGATATTTGTTTTATTGGAAACAATGCATCAGTATTAGAACTAACCTAAACTTCCTGCAGATTAGAATAAAAATGTTGGACAAAAAAATACCAGAAGCATAATATTGTAAAATAAATCAGTCAGGTGCGAGTCGGACTCGCACACGAAGGTTTCTGTACCACCGTACACGGTACAGTATTGAATACTACATTTTGATTTAAAGGTTCTTTAGTAAAACAAAAACCGGCCAAGTGCGAGTTGGACTCGTGCACGAAGGGTTCCGTACCATTAACTATAAAAACGGCAAAAAAATCATGTTTGTTATTACTATAAGGGATCCCCTTAATTATTTATTTTATTCTGTTTTTTAGTATTTGTTGTTATAGCGGCAACAGAAATACATAATCTGTGAAAATTTCAACTGTCTAACTATCACGGTTCAGAATATACAGCCTGGTGACAGACGGACAGACAGACAGCGGAGCCTTAGTAATAGGGTTCCCGTTTTACCCTTTGGGTACGGAACCTTAAAAACAGGTTTCTGGTATGGGATAATGGGCACCCCCTTTAATTTTTAAATTTATTTTATTTTTATTATACTTAGTGATAATAGCAATACACAATCTGTGAAAATTTTAACTGTCTACCTATTACGGTTCATGAGATACAACTCGCTGACAGACAGACGTACGGACGGGCTGCGGAGGCTTAATAATAGGATTCGTTTGGCACCCTTCAGATACGGAACCCTAAAAAAGGCGCTGTAGGTACCTATTCACGCCGGCGCCGCTGCTTTTTTTTTTTTTGAATGGCATCTCGTAGCAGACCTAGAGAGGCCATGGCTACTTAACCGGATATTCCTGTGGCTGCCCTAAGGTTTTTAAGCTTAAAGCCTCCAGCCAGGGCGTAAAATATATTTATTAAAACTAAACGACAGCGCACTAAGGGCACCCCCTGTGGGGTACGGACCTCGGCTTAGGGCGTCGTTGGGGGATCACAAAATTAGTAATTTGGGGACGGGCTGTATCAATATTTAGATCATGATTATTAACGGGGGTTACTATATTTATTGCTGCGGCGCTCTCAGCCTCTAACCAGGCGGCTGGCGCATCGACATTCAAGGGACGGGGGGAGGACTTTTATTAATATTTAGTCGGGAAGTTCGCGTGGTACCTCGGCGGCGAGGACGGAAGGTCGGTTTGTGTAATTTGTGCACTGTACTCGTGGCCCTATTGCTTTCCTGGAGGAGAGTGATGGGGTCATCCGGATCTAAGAGAGGCCGCAAATTTTATTTTATTACTTAAGTTTATATGCATTCATTGTTTGTACCTAAAATAGAGCATTTAAAAAAATATCGATATTTTTATAAAAAAATAAAAATACAAAATATATATTTTGTTCGCGATTTCAGGTTTGGTCCCATAGTAAAAGTTGTCCATAATGATGAGTACAATGACCTCTTAAGAGGTTGTGCGTTAATTCTGGGACATGTTGTTTAAACTTAGTCGTTACGGGCAGGGAACGTACAACCCCGGTTGAGGGTTAAGCCTTTCGAAGGGGTAACCCATTTAATGGGTTACCTTTCTCATGATGTAACAACCCATTGAAAGGGTTTTATACTAGAAACCCATTGAAAGGGTTACATGATAACCCATCGAATGGGTTTTATACTTGAAACCCAGTGAAAGGGTTACATGATAACCCATTCAATGGGTTCTTTCTTTAACTACTTGAAACCCAGTAACATTAAAAAATCATAATATTATGTTAATTCGATATCCGCCCAGCACGCGTAGCATGACCAATTCTATCTCTATTCTACCCAGGGACCGTACAACCCCGGTTAAAAGTTAAGCCTTTCGAAGGGGTAACCCATTCAATGGGTTACCTTTCTCATGATGTAACCCATTGAAAGGGTTTTATACTAGAAACACTTTGAAGGGGTTACACGATAACCCATTGAATGGTTTTATTTTCTTTCTTCTTTCTTTCTTTTATAGTTGAAACCCAGTGAAAGGGTTACATGATAACCCATTCAATGGGTTCTATACCTACTTGAAACCCAGTAACATGTAAAAATCATAATATTATGTTATTTCGATATACGCCCAGCACGCGTAGCATGACCAGTTCTATCTCTATTCTACCCAGGGACCATTTTAGTAACGGTAACGTGTGGGTAATTTTGAAAAGCCGTTCTAAGGGTTACCCACACCGTATGGGTTTTTATCGAAAACCCTTTCAATGGGTTACCAAAATTTAATAAAAAGCCGTTCATAAGGGTTACCCATATCGTATGGGTTTTTGTTTAACCGCTTAGAAAAACCCTATCGAAAACCCTTTCAATGGGTAACCAAAATGGTCCCTGGTTACGGGTAGTCAGAAAAATTAAATAAGTAACTTAATTTTTTGGTATACAATACCCATAACATCTGCGGAGTTTCGCGAACTAATTTAATTTGACCCTGTATTAGGCTTTCCTTACAATAAGAGGTCAGCTTATAGGTAAGTACTGGAAATGTGGTTGTGAAAATAAACTTTTGACGTGATATTTAAATTAAAAAATAAACACTGGTGAAAAATAACTTAAATTTCGGAAGTCGGCGGCAATAAACGATTTTTTTTTTGTAAAAAGATTTGTGCTTACCTATTTTTCACTTTGTGGTACCTACCCTACCACTACCTGCTATGTAAATAACAGTGACAGGAAGTTTTATAGCATCATCAACATACCTACACCAATTCGATTAAATACGTAAATTACCTATTATTGCTAAGCTAACTCAAAACTAGGTACCCAAGCAAGAATAATAAAATTTATATGGGACCGCGCAAGTCGGCACAAGCTTCATCTACCAAATTAAATAATTATAAAAATCGGTTCATAAACAAATAAGTTATACCCGAACATAATTAAGTATTACTTAATATACCTACCTTAGAGACGAATTGGGAACGTCCTCCTTTTTTTGATGTCGGGTAAAAATCATTTATATCCAGAGTGCATCTCTTGACAATTCCAATAAGCCCAAACACGGCTAGGATCATTGTTTTATTACGGAGTTCCGGTGCCTACCGGCTTCATCCTAAGATCAGTTTGATGGTACCATTTTGATCTCAACCATTTATATAAATTTGCTTCGTCATTGTCGCTTAAAAAAAATTAATAGAGATATCTTATCGCCACCCGTGAAATAGGTAAGTACTTATCATTGAGGAGTTCCGGTGGCCGTCTGTGGTCTTCTTCATCAGTTCCACTTCACTAAATGATACTTTCTGTATGCAAATGATTGACCGGTTGATGAAACTATAAAAATCGCTATATGTAGTAGGTATGCCTATAATATTTGAGAAGTTCCCTCAGTTCCTCATGGATCCCATCCTTAGAACTGGATTTTGATAAAACTAGGACCAATTTGGAAGTATAATCTATTCAAATAAAAAAATAATTTTCGGCTAATCGGCCAAATCGGCTTATAAACGACGGAGTACTGAGGTACCTACCTACTACTTATAAACATAAACAAAAATACAACCGACTTGAAAACAATGAAAACCTCCTCCTTTTTGTGAAGTTGGTAAATTATAAAAAAATCGAATTTTGAGTCAAAATCCACGAATAATAATATACGTAGGTACAGCTAGGCGCAGTAGCGGCTGGCTTGCGGCAGTTTCAAAGGGTATTTTTTTTTACCATTCCGCCAGCCGCAAATACCAAGTCATTGCAATGTAACTCTTATATCATTGCGATAAGGTATAAATTAGAATGATTGACATTTGCAAGGTCTTTTATAATTTGAAATGGAGAAATTATTATTTTATTAGTTTATTTCGCTTTTTACTAGATAGTTGAGGTTGGTCCGCGGCTGGGTGACCATTTTTGCATACCAAGATCCTTCCGTGCCTCCAAAAGCACGATAAGCTGTCTGTCATTCGTGGATCTTTGACAGCCGTTACGGGTCGTCAGAAGTCCGAAAGTCTGACAACCAGTCTTACCAAAGGGCCAAGGGGTATGGTATTACCCAGTTACTGGGTTGTGGAGGCCAGATAGGCAGTCGCTCCACGTAAAATACTGTATCCGGTTACACTAGAAACCGACCCCATCATGGTTAGGAAAAGGATAGGCAGATTGGTTGATTACTTAATTTCGTCAAATATTACCTTATCACAATGAGATAAGAGTCACATTACAATGACTTGTCTACTATTTTGCTTATAATTTTATTTTACTTTGGAAAAAAACTAAATGTTTTCGACAGGGTTTAGAATGGTTCTAATCACACACTGAAATGTTTAAGTTTAAGTAATTGGTAAAACTGGCTAAAGTCATGATTTATAAACACCCTCCTTTGCGTCACGCAGTCGAGTAAAAAACTCAATAGCCACTAATAGAAATTAAAAAAATATTTGAATGAATAAAATTTATGTAATATTGAACCTAGCTAGGACCACGGTCAGCAAACACGCACAGACCTCGACCTATTCTGTAAAAATCTCACCACGAAAACTTAGATGAAGTGGACTTGAAGTGAGCTGGTAATAGTAATCCCTAGAATTAGATGGCATGACGACTCGCTTTACAATATCACGGCGACACCATACGAACGAAATGCCATTTTGTATGGCGTATACTCGTAAAGGCTTCTACATACCAGCGCGACTTGTCGCGCGACGCGACACGGCACAAAGGCCCCGCGTGTAGCGGGACGAGCGGTTCCTTTGTGTCGTGTCGCGTCGCGCGACAAGTCGCCCCGGTATGTAGAAGCCTTAATACTGGGGTGGTTTTTAGTCAGTAAGAGTCTGACAGACCCCTCCACCCACCCCAGGGCGGACATCCATGAGGATTTCCCACCAAAAGGTTGGGTTATGTCGACCGACCGGGAAATCGAACCTAACCTCGCTCAGCAAACACGCACAGACCTGCCTTCGTCCTCTGACGAAGATCGTCTACTACTGAGCTCACCTCACATTGAAGCGCCTTATATACCCTTTCATGTGTCGCGTAGCGCGACAAGTCGCGTCGCGCGACTAGTAGCGCTACTTGAATAAAGATAATTTATTCCTTTGAGCATGCCGACTAGCCGGCAAAACCAAGTACCTAAGTCATTGCAATGTAACTCTTATCTCTTTGCAATAAGGTATAAATTAGGATGATTGACATTTGCAAGGTCCTATAAAATTTTAAATGTAGTAATAATTATCTCTCTTGTGTTGCGTCGCGCTAGCCACGCGATATCGCGGCGACGCCATACAAAATGGATCATTTCGTATGGTGTCGCCGCGATATCGCGTCAGTCTGAAGAGCCTACACAAGACGCATCACGTGACGCGATATATCTGATTCGCGGCGCGACAAGTCGCTCCTGTGTGTAGTGTCGCGCGCGACTTCATAGAAATAGTTCTACGGATATATATCGCAAAGTCGCGCCAGTGTGTAGAAGCCTTGATTGGAGAGTACCTGCATATCAAGAAGGGCACCTTGATATGCTTGCAAGTCTAGTAATCGCCAGGCGATTATCGGAAAACTTTGATTGTTGATTCAGCTTATTTCATTCAACACAACATTAAAATTACTTCGTTTAAATCGGCCTTTACACTACAACGAGCAATAAATATATGCTAATTGGAAAACTCGAAATACTGTTTTTCATTTACATTTCCAATTTTGAAATTCCTTTCATCATGTTTAGTATTCGTACTGTTTACACTAGTCAACAATTTTTCCTTAGATTATAATCGCTTCTGCGTGGCGTTAAACTCTCCCCGTGTAAATGAGCTGTAAGAGGAGGTGGGACATTCGTGGGAAGTGAATATTAGTTATCTATAGTGATCTAGATTTAATTTATTTGTAAGAGTTATTGCAGTTGTCAGCTGTGACAATTTACTAAGTGGTTCTAATATTTTAGGTGTCTAGCTTGATGTGCCGGATAAAACCACCAAATCAATATTTAATCTGTAATCGTGACTGAATAAAAATCCCTAAAACAGACACAGAAAACATACTTATGAAAAATACATCGATTTAGTTTCAGGCTTCCTTTTGACCCTTTGTAAAAGAATTAACGATAAAGAAATTTGTATTTATTCATAGGTTTACCTACACAATGTCTTCGTATTTATTCTACGGGTTGAGTACACTACTATTATGTACATAAAACATTAGAGCTAATTTTGTGCTTGTCTCAAAAACTGTAAATCAAAAGAACCGGTACGTCTCCCTAACTCAAAATCTGCTGCTTCACGTGTCGTCACCAATCTTGAATGTACACACTACACTTAATAGTCGAGAGCTGGAGATATTCGTAGTGATCCGAAGTATTAAGAAACCTGCATGTGTCGAAATACTAATGATGAACAAACAGCGCGAGCGCCGGCCATCGGCGACTATTACTAGATATGCTCTTAACTATGAGTATACAGGCCGATTGGTAATCTATATCTAAGTAACTTCTATTTAAATTTTAAAAAAATGTTTCACTCACACACAACGCACAGCCTAAACCGCTGGTTCTAAAAGCATAAGGATTGCAGGGAAGCATTAAGGGGTTAAATAGGGGACGAAAGTTTGTATGGAAGTCAGATACCCCATCAGTCACAGCTTGTACATAGTATAATACAAAGTCGATTTTCTTGTGTGTCTGTATGACCGGTTGTTTTTACAAACTTCGCAACGGATTTGGATGCGGTTTATCATTTAGGTAATTAATTTTTGAAGGTTTATTTCATTAATATTAAACTTACATTTAATAAACAAATCTTGATGTTTTGACAATATGCTGCCGCTGCATCCCTGCGAAGCAGGGGCGGGTCGCTAGTTCGACATAATTAGCTGTTAGCCGTTTAAGGGACTTAATCCTTCGTGGTTTAATTAATCACGTTGTGTCTACTACTTGTCTTGGTCTTTGCAAGAATCTGAGGGTTACCTAGCATGTATGATAGAGTTAACGGTCTTGTTCAATGTCAGGAGCTTGATTTTTAACCCTGAGGTTTTATTTATTTATTCATTTCGGCCACGATCACTAGAGATCGATAACTTTTCATAATTTTCCGCTTTCTGATGTATATCTGCTACCTAATTGAACTGAAATCTAATCAACAACTCCGGCAGCTAAACTTTTCCTTTTCTGATATTTTAACTTTTCCTTTTTTGACCAAATAAATACTTATCGATAACACCCTGTATATCGCACCTATCTACGATGTACAATAGATCGTGTTAGGTTCGCTTCTATCGCTCTGAAGTACAAGAGGTCGACGTGATTATTTTGTAATCGGTGCTTATGGCGCTTTTGACACGATATAAATAGGATACAGTATTCAGGCTGCCTCGTCGGTCTAGTGGTCGCAAGCGCTACTGCTGAGCAAGAAGTCCTGGGTTCGATTCCCGGGTCGGGCAATGTGTTATTGGGTTTCTCCATCTGGAATTTCTCAGTAGCAGCCCGGAGTCTGGATTTGTACTCGATTGATAGCAATAGTTTTGCCCCTGTTACGTGGCACTTCAACATAACTGGCGAAATGTGCTGGTGCACCTCTGCCTAACCCTTTGGGGAGTATAGGCGTCAGATTATTTGTAGTATTTAGACGTTATAATATAGCACATTGGTTTGGTGATTTCTGCGATACATCCTTCAGTTTAGTGGTGGTTGCTACTAACCACCATGAAAGAAGCATGCACATATTTTTAGCAAGTAAATAAACTTCGAAACGTTGTCGTTGTTGATTTTTAAAAGAGTACCTAACCGTGGAGTTTCTTGCCGGCTCTTCTCCATAGGAAACGACCAATCGGAACCGTGCAGCTAGCTTCTGACGTTTCATAAGTGCCCAAGTAGGTTTAGGTATGTGAAATAAAAAAATACAACTTGAGAAAAGTATTTCTAAGAGCCATTTTAATTTTTAACGCATTTAATGCGTTAAAAATTAAAATGGCTCTGAATGGATAAAGAAATGCAGCATAAATGTAGATCCTTATCAAGTTGTCGAATACGGAAAGTGTTGGAGATGCGTTATCTATGCAAATCGATGCACTGACATTATTAAAATCCACTCGCATTCCAACGTACTTAAATGAGTCGCATTTCTTATTTATACACAAGTGATTGATTCAAATTCACTCTAGACTCTCTATGCTTGAGTACTCGCAAGGGCTACTGGTAAGCTGGTCCTCGGTTTGATTCTATACTCAATATATATAATTATTATTGTATGTGTTATGTTATTTAAGATAGTCTAAATTATGGACCACGCTACCGCTTTAGGATTTTTCCTGTAATAGAATAGAATAGAATGCATTTATTCGTCAGAATATTGTACAAAGTTGTTATGTGCATTATGTATTACGATCAAAATATTCTGCCGTTTCCGGCGTACAAATATTGTTTGTAAAAGTATGGGTCATTATTACATTAAAATTAAATTATGAAACATTAGAATTACAAATAAATTGAACAATAGTTGTAAAACAGATTAATTATATAAGTCAAAGTGCAATAAGGTCAAGGAGATAAAAATAATGATTTAGAGGCAATCATGTCAAATATTTAGGTACATTTTTCATTCAATAAAATCTTCAGTCGAGTAGTAACATTTGTTTAATAGAAAGTTAAATAATTTACATTTAAATGTTCTAATGTTAGCAGTGTTTGTGATAAATAAATAAATAATGTTTCCACATGTGAACTTGGGTGGTGGTGGTATTCCGTCGCACAAAGCGTTATTTAGTTTTTCCATCTGGAATTTCTCAGTAGCAGCCCGGAGTCTGGATTAGTGCCCGCAACTGACAAAATGCGGGTGTACCGTGACACCTCTGCCTAACCCTTCGCGGCATACAGGCGTGATGCTGTTATTAGACTTCAGTAGGTACAGGTAAAAGGTCTTGAGAAAACCTATGGGCTGATCCGAACTCGCCAATGTAATAAGTGGACAGATGCCGATGTCTTCTCTGTGTGAGAAGCGTCTGCCTCCAGCGGGACAACAACACGCTGGTTTTGTTATCATTCGTAGACCACCAGACTATTTCTCTGTAATTTCAATATGATAATGTAACTTTTGTCGACTTCACTCGCGATTCCCTGTCGCGATAAACTATGGAAGTAAAGTCGTGACCGACTCACTAATTCTATTTATGCCTCCGCCGGGCTTCGATCCGAGGACTTTTCGTATCGCGTTTCTCTCGGAATCCGTATCTTTGTTGTTTAGTTGTTTACAAGCTCGGTTTACGATTGAGGAAATTTATGGGGGCCTGGGTTCGATTTTCATGCTCAGGTTTTGAGTGCTTGCGTTGTTTTAAACTAGAATATTCATTCAAATGTATAGGATATTAATATAGAAATTTTATAAGCTGATATCATTGAATGATCTTTATGACAAATGCTGTATTATGTGTTTAGTAATTGGTAAGCCTATAAATAAATAAATGATTGTAATAACGAATACTTTTCGTATTATTTTGTTCTTAAATCAGATTCTAAATAAATTCAACAGTTTTTCTGTACTCACAAGCTGTGCCCGATAGAATTCTCCGTCGGCAAAAATGCCGAGCTTCCATACAAACTTTCATCCCCTATTTTAACCATATGAGCCGATGAATTTTCTAAAATCTTTCCTCATTGCTCACCTACGATAAATAAAGAACTCTTGCGCAAAATGCAATGCTTCCAGACCCAGCGGTTTAGACTGTGCTTTGTTTGTTGGTCAATTTAAGATTTTATTAATGAATACTTAGATTCTTTAATTTTTGACATTAAATCTTATGTGCTGCAACTTTTGAATAAATTGTGAAACAGATCAGTACTATGCACGAAAGTATCAATGAGTTTGTTCAAATGTTATCTAAAAGGTAATAGAATTAATGTAAACCTTTATCACAAAGGTAACGGAATAGTTACAAGAGTCGTCGAACCCGAACTTAATCTATGTTTTCTTCCAAAATCGTGAGAAAACACAAGTCCATCCGTAAAGTTAATACTAATTAAATAATACTGTATCTTCATCCCAAAGGTAATAAAATACTTAAAACACAAATACAGTTACATATTTAATCAATTATCCTTATCTATGCTAATTGGCTATGGTCGCTAAACGGATCTAAATATTGCTAATTAATATTTTATAGATTAGCTAAATGTTGCAGATACCTGACGTTATTTATGTGATTTAATTATTAAACATTTGCATATGTTTTATTGATAATAAATTATTGTAAGCCAAATTATCATCACCTTCTTAATGTAAAATAATCCTTTGAATTGATTAGGAGTCTTAAATCACACCAACAAGAGTTTCCAGATTGCAATTAGAGCATTCTACGTGCATCGGTAGAATGCTTCACTTTCACGATTAATATTATTATTTCATGTGGCAATAACTTGTTGTACTATTATAGTACATACGAATTCCATGCATAAATGACATTTTTATGCAATCTGAAAGCAGCTGTCAAAAACCACATATGTAGCTAACAAATGCTTCGCCTAATCACCGTGAAAACCGCACTTAATAAATTAAACACTTTAACAACTATAAATAATTAAACAAATTAGAATAAAGTTGATAAGGAAGACGCGCTAATAACCGGAGTGGAAATTGTAACAGTTATTGACATTAATATTTATAAACTTAAAAGAATATTCTGAACATTGGAAGACGATCAATTTGTCGTGTGAATATTATACTGCCATGTTACGGAATGTTAAGTACTATCAGGGAAATGGTTCATTATCAGCTTACAGCAGAGCACTGCTGGACATAGGCCTCTCTAAATGCACATCAGTCTACACGATTCTCGGCAACTCTGATCCAGCTGCTACCAGCCACCCTGCAAACGTAAGGTAGGAACCTTACGTTTGCCAATTCGCGTTCTCCACTCGAGACCACGTCTACCCCAACGGTCCGATGGCCGTTGGGGTAGACGTGTAGACAGAACCGATGTTCTACGGCTATAATAATGGCCGGCCCCTTGCCGCTTCAGCTTGCTTATTCTGTGAAAAAAAATAATCTGAAAATAAAAGTAATAAAAATACTAAAACACAATCTGTAAAGTATGAAATAAGATAATATTTCCATCTAAAATGTAACTCGTGGTCATGGCACTGTACCCGGTGAGGTAATCCTTGTTTTTAGGGTTCCGTACCTCAAAAGGAAAAACGGAACCCTTATAGGATCACTCGTGTCTCTGTCTGTCCGTCTGTCACAGCCGATTAGCTCCGAAACTACTAGACCGATTAAGTTGAAATTTAGCGCACATGTGCCCCAAAAGTGTAACGTAAACTGATGAATTTTGAACATGGGGTTCACTTTTGGGGAAAAAATTAAAAAAGGGTTTTGCAAACTGTATCGTATGACTTATCAAATGAAAGGACTTTGTGAGGACTTCGTTTTTTTTTTAATAATCTGTTTAAAAGTTATTAAAGACAATCGATGGAAATTTACCATTGCCCCTTATCTCCGAAACTGCAGAGCCTATTTTTTTTTTAAATAAAGTTATACATTATATACGAGAGGAAATTCAAATTCAAATTGTTTATTTGCAAGAAAATACAAGTTTTACAAGGGAAGATCTTACAGCCTTAAGGTCATTGTATTCTGCCTGCGAGCAAGCGTGCAAATTATTCATGATTTTAATTCACAATTTATTATCATGCAGATTCTATTAATACCTAGTACATTATTATTACATTATTATCACATTGTTATCATGCATTATTATTACATACAAATGTCCTATAAACTAAAATAAATTCAACTAATTATTCTAACAGATATTTTTTTTAACAGATATTTTTTGGAAAACCAGTAAGAAGTCTTAAAATAATATGGTAAATCACTAAATTTTTTGCGTACAATCTTACATTTGCAGTTCGAAAGTATGTATTTTGTGAATATGTTTTTCAACTACAATGTCAAATTTTTTCTTGGGTAAAATTCATCCCAACTACGGAACCCTTCATTGTGCGTGATCCGACACGCACTTGGCCGGTTTTTGTATTATTGCGACATACTAACACTGGGATTTATATAATAATAATAATGAAATAAAGGAAATAATAATAAAACTAAGGTAAGACACTTTGAGTCAAGACCAATCCAATGACACCTCGTGTGTTTAAATCGGTTTAGGAAGTGAGGCTGTACGAGGGACCAGACTCACTGTGTAGCCAGTGGGATTTGTAAGTCTGTTACTAGATTTATTGCCTTGTCTATGTCCCATGTCTACATATCTGTCAAATAAACGATCGGTTCTCTGTGTGAGGGGTGGAAAGGTCACGCAGGGAGACAGATAGAAAGAGTTATTTTTAGAGTTAGTTGTCAGCACCAACTGACGGGCTCCGCTAGGGCCAATGCCTGCCAGGGTTGCGAGTTTTTCCGAAAAGGATATCGTGGCCCTGGCACACAGGCAATGGAAGGAACACGGGTGGGTTTTAGTCAGTAAAAGCCTGACACGCCCAGCCCAGAGCGGGAGAAGTTATTTGATAATTTCCCACCCAAAAAAAAAGGTAGACAGAAAGAGTCATTTCGCATTTAAACATTATCGACGGGCCTTCCTACTGATAAACGGAATTCTGAAGATCGCTTATCGAATCCCAACCCTACAAGTAGGCATAGCGACACCACACCACTAGCTGAGTGAGCAGTCACTGGAAGTGACAGGTGGATGACTTCCCGTGCTTTCTAATTACTGGATATCAAAGTTGGAGTGTAATTAGTAAAGTTATTAAAGTAATCTTTTAATTATTGAGTCTAACACATTGATTTATAAAAAAACTATAATTATCAATGGTCTAACACAACAAAGATCTGTTTTGACAAGTAAAACCAAAGGGTAAAGCTAGTTCACTCTAATGATATTCACTAGTCAGTGTTGCCACCTGTAATAATTAATTCCATGTCATAGTTTGTGCTAGTTCGCTCGTAATAAATGGACGTGTTACCATTATGTGCGCAGATTGTAGATTTTATCTAATAAATTAATACATCTCTGTTGGACAGAATTGTAATTAAATCTGTTATAGTTATATTATTATTTATGGAAATCAAGTCAAAACTAAGGTAATTAAATTTTTGTGAAATAGTAGCTAGTTGAATTGGTCTGTAGATCTAAATATTATATTAATAATATATAATGTTATTAATATTTATCAGCGGCGTAAATGCGTAACACACTTACAATGGCAATGCCTTTCAATTTGACAATTCAACAACATTCATTCCGTCATTTACGTTGTCGAGCAGACGACAAATAAGCAATTTCTATCAAAATCTTTCGGATTGTGATTCATAGTGTGTTACGCAAATGGGGTGCAGCTTTATGGATAATTTACTTACGTAGTAAGAAAAACTATGAACGTATTCATTTAATTATTATAATTTGTAATAACTAAAACTATTTAATAATCTTAATAATTTCAATTTCAATCATTTCAATAATTGCACTTAATCTATTTTCTTTTTGGAAAAACGAAATACTTAATCTTAAAATTTTTAAATTAAACTTAAGTATCATTGATTACTAAAATACATAATGCTTATGTATGACATGTAGTCACTATGGGTGAAATGTGTATATAATATATTGTATGTACAAATGCCTGAAATAAAATGATTTTATTTATTTATTTTATTTATTTATTTATATCTTCAATAATCAACCTCCGTACTTGAAAGAGCAAGTTGAGCTAAATTAAGCATAAAAGCAAGTTGAGTGCTGTCATAGAATTGGTAAGTATTCCGGAACAAACTCCGGTGTTCTTACCCATAACATGACAGCACTGCAACCAGAAACCAGAATTCTGACAAACTGTGGGGTCTAGTCTATCTCATTTACTTGCTAGCTGCGGCCTGCGGTTTTACTAGTATCTTAGGGAAAGTTTTTCATGTTCCCGGATCAAAAGTACCCTAATATTAATCCACAATCTACCTGTGCGCTGTCTTTACCAAATCTTTCATTTTAAACCACATCAACTCCTGCCTCATTGGTCTAGGGGTCACAAGCGCTAGTGCTGAGCATGAGGTCCTGGGCTCGATTCCCAGGTCGGGCAGAGTGTTAGTGGGTTTCTCATGCGAGTGTAATACAGGGTTCATTTCTGCCTAACCCTGCGGAGATTGGAGTCGTGATGTTATGTATATGTTGTAATGTAGGTATAGTCTACAGGCTGTGCGTTGTCCCTACCAAATTACAATTTTCATTTTAAAACACATCAACACCTTCAGATCCAGCAACACTCATCCCTGTCCAAAAACACACGCTACAACTCGAAACAAAAAACTGACCTTATCTCTGATTCGATAGTGCAGACACGTAGATGTTATGTTAATACAGGAACCAGTTCCTCTTATAATAGATACAAGCTAACACTCGTCGCTATGTTCCACTAATTAATTACCTGAGCTTGTCACAACATGCCGCGTAATCAGACCAACAGGGGCGGACCACGTGAGGCACGCGACAGACGAAAAAACTTTCGTTTGTTTTTAAAACAAAGTTCGAAGTTACCGCACGTTTATACTGCCCACTTGGCGAATGAGAGCTAGACCGAAAAAGGATAATGGTGGCCATACACCATCCTTCCTATCGTCAAACCGGCATGACGCTGCAGGCTTGATCCAATCTGCAGTTCGTCTATATACACCACACACGATCAGTTTAAATTGTCCAATCCGCAGCGACGTTCAGTTAAAGCCATGGCGTCACCGGTGACAGACGACGATGTTTTAGCCGTTTTGGGCATTTTACTCGTGAAAATGATACAAAAAAAAAGAAAAGATCGAGCAGAGTGGTGCAAACAGTGGTTAATGAAAAGAAAACAGTTTACTCATACAAAGTTATTAAAATAATTGAGAATTACGACAAAGATAATCCTTTGGCGTAGTTCTAGTTATTTACAAATGAATGAAGAAACTTACATGAAACTTCTAACTTTATTTTATTATACGTCTATCAACGACAAAAATCTTGACCTGACTGAACTGACGATCGCCCACCGCCATACACGGTCCAATCGGCATGATCCAATCGCCATGATCAAGCCAAAACAATCGAAATTTGATTGTGCCGTCAAGTATAACTGTCATGCCAATCCACTCCCACACACGGTCAGTTCTAACTTATCCAATCGGTAGCGTCACGCATCATGCCGATTGGACGATAGGAAGGACGGTGTATGGCCACCATAATATTTAGACCGTCACGACACTTTTGTTGTAGGGTTCCGTACCTCAAAAGGAAAAAAACGGAACCCCTATATCATTATATGATCATTTCCTTGTCCGTCTGTCTGTCTGTCCGTTCGTATGTCTGTCTCCAGCTTAGCTACGAGACTCTTAGTACTAGAAAGCTGTAATTTGACATGGGGCTACATATTGATCACGCCGACAAAGTGGTAAAATAAAACATTGAAATATTTTTTTTAAGGGTACCTCTCTTGCACGTAAAGTGGAGATGATATTTTTTTTCACTTCTAACCCCACGGTGTAGGATACCGTTGGATAGGCGGTTCAAAAATATTGCCGGTCTGTGAAAACCATTTTTTTCGATTCAGGGATCCGTTTGCGTAATAGGTATAAAGCTTTAAAATTGCATTTTTTTTTAGTCAAGTATCCCCCTCCCCCCTGCTGGCTAAATGGTTGTTTTTGGATATGTGAAAAAAATCATGGCAGTAGTATATAATTATAACGAAATTAAAAGGAAAATTATCACAGCTAAGTAGGCTTTACAAGTTAACGAGTAAGTCGACCAACTTACATTTGCAGCTGGAGAATTGACCAAACATATAAAACTGGTGATTTTTAGCTATTTCGAGTACGTTTTTAGTAAAACGATTTTAACGATTAGGACTAACAAAAGTGTGCACTTTAAAGAAAAATGGTTTCCACACACTCACAATATTTTTGAACAAGCTTTTCCAACGACACTCCACACAATGGGACAGACGAGAAAACGGTCCACAATTGACGGAGAAATCGGTAAACAAACGTAAAAAAAGGAACAGACGAACATAATAATCTCCTCCTTTTTGGAAATCGGTTAAAAATAGCACAAAATTCAATTCAAGCATTTGGCGACTTCAAATTCGCTTGCCATGCTCTTAATTTTATTACTAGTCATAAAATATTAAACATAGCTTTGGCAATAAGTCGACTTTAAAGCAAGTTCTGAATCACTCCCACCGTCAATTAAAACTACATAAACTTCCAATGAGCGGTTGTATATAAACATTACATAAATATAAACATAACATGTACATACATTGGCCAAACTTCCAGATCAATTAACAACTACATACTCTACGCTCTTTACTCTATAATTAATTCTTGGAATTCACCGAAATATAGAACCACTTCATTAGGGTGACATCACACTGCATATGCAACGCGAGATCTAGAAGAGGCTTAATTAGTAGAAATCTTAAATTAATTCATTCACTGACAGACAACGCTCAATATTTAATAAACTGCTGGGTCAGAAACATGAAACAAGAGTTCCGTAAATAACGAAAGTGAGCACTAAGGAAGGATGAAAGTTTGTATGGGACTTCCTAATAAAAATCTTAAATTCACTGACAGACAACGCACAACCTAAACCGCTGGGTGTAGAAGCCCAACGGTTGGAGCTACAGTTTTCAAATTTTCACAGTAGTTTTCATCTTTTTGACCCAAAGCCATACAAATTGTAAAAAAATATTTTATATGTTTTGAAGGGGCTCCCATACAGCTAAATGGGGGCGTAAACATTTTGTTGGCCTACATCATCGAGTGGGATATCGTTGTTTAGAACTTGTTAAGTAGATTATATTTGTTATTGTACTTATTGTTTTTAAAAATATTGGAAAACAAAGGAATGAGAAGTCACCAAAGTTAGCTTGTTTTGCAAAATGTTGTTCCGAAGAATTTTTAACTTCCAATTGACCTATGAACTTGAAATTTGGTGATAATGTTTATTATTACGTATAAATTACTAAAAATACCAATTTATTGATTGAAATAATTGCTACGGAACCCTAAATGTGCGAAGTCCGACACGCACTGGGCCAGTTTTTATTTAAGTAAGAATAGTGACTTCTGTTTATAAGTAGAAGTCAGTCTGAATCATTGTTTTTTGAAAACTCAGGGATGAACGTTTGAATGAAAGTGTTTCATTTTTGCCGATGGGAAACCCCACCAGGTACACAGCTTTTAATAATTATAATAATTACAAAACTGTTGGCGATCTCCTTGTCATACTTGTAAATATCGATCGCTTTCAACGGACGATCATTAATAGTCACCGTGGTTTATCACAGTTTATGATTATTATTGGCTTACGCTTCCGCCCTATGTATTTGGCTTAAACTAAATGCACTGGTGGTGACGGGAGGCATTACTGTGCCAGGTTAGTTTAGACTTTATGCTATGGTGGTTTCCATACGGAAATATTACAATGTATTAGATTCCATTAGACTTTAGACCAAACCATCAATCTAACATTAGTTTACTCTCTTCAATCTATTGTCAATATGATTAGGATATATCAAAATATATTATAGTATTTTTCCGCTAATCTAGTAACATACGTTCATGTACATGTTCGTGTATGTGTATGAGTTATACGTTCAATCTGTCATCAATTGTACCAAGATCACGGACTGAACTGATGACAGATTGACCAACTAACCTTAATTAATCAATCAATAGTATAAAACTAAACATTAACCGACTTCCAAAAAGGAGGAGGTTATTATGTAGTGAAGTATAATTTATTATACCGTTACCGAGTAGTGGTACTAGGAAGGTGGCCCGCGTTTCGTTTAAACCACAGATCTTCAAATTTGTAGTCACGGAACTTGAACCTATAGCGCTGTACATGCGCTGCATTCTGTGTTACCAAGCTTTATCCGACCAACTCCCAAACAGCGCCAACTCAATATGTCCCATTGTCAATTAGTGTGAACTGACATAAACTAAAGTAAATGCTTAACCTTTAGACACCAACTAATACGCACGACAAGTTATGTATGGGCTGCTTTTATTTATATCCGGACAAGACACGTTTGTGCCATTCATATAAATTGTGGAATATTATTGGCGATTGTTGAATTATTTAGTAGGTGCGACTAATGTGGGTACTGTGGGTTTATTGAGACAGATATTGTGTTGGTATTATAGTGTTTATTGAATTAACTTCAACCTCTGACATCAATCATATAAAATCAGGAATGTATTAATATTATCTATGGCATTTTTTTTACATCAGATCCGGTTTACGAAACCTTAAGGCGCTGGCGTAGCATGCGTAGTTCATACCAACGTAATACCAAAATAATTTGTAAATAAAACATATTCTTAAGGTAGTGTGAATTTATTTCGATTGGATTACAGAATATCTATGTTCCCATATATATATTTTGAAAGGACAATGATATAAAGACGAGATATGAGGAATTTAAAATTTCTATAGAAAACTTACTTTTCTCATAACTCTTGTTTAAATCAGTGTCCATTCAAAATATATATTTGGGAACCTAGACCTATTCTGTATTCCAATCGGAATTAAGACACACTACCTTAAGAATATGTTTGATTTACAAATTATTTTGGTATTACGTTTGTATGAGCTACGCATCCATCGCCGCCGGCCTCTGGTCTAAGAAGCAACTAGGTTACGGTCTTGACGGACATTGACTGTTGAGATCGATACAGTGTGGCATGACAGCCAGGACTCTACTCCGAAGATAAATCCGAAGTTTCCTTACAACGGCTAACTATGGCTGACAACGGCGAAAGACAAAAAAAACGACAGTCAACGAGAAAAGTCAACGCCAAAACATGACTTTAAGTCGGGTAAGGACTCAAAGTCAAATAAGGAAACTTTGGAAGTCAAGAAAGAACCGAACATTCGGCCGATGCTTCGGATTATCGCTGAGGAGTAGGCCCCCTGATCTGGGCCTTGATCGAGCTGCCTGCTGGGCGGAACGAGACAGAAGTTAACTAGTAAAACTATCGCTCGATGGTCGATCGATGTACGACCGACTAGCCGACCAATCATCTGAACCTGGTCGACTAATGCACTCAACCACTATCTAGTTGCATCTTTAGTGGTCAAAGACACAAGTTAAAAAAACTATTTAATTTAATTAACAATCAATCAACTCAGCCTATCGCAGTCAACTGCTGGACATAGGATTTGGCCATGTCACGTCTGTCGAAGGACGGATGGCCGGTGGAACAGATGAGTCCTGGAGTGGACACAGCGTATCGTCAAGCATAGTGTGGGATGGCCCCCGGCTAGATGGACCGACGACCTTAAAAAGGTGGCTGGTACTGGTTGGCCTGTGATAGACTGAGAATGAATTACCTATGGATTTATTTTGCCACCTAAAGTGTGACACCTAAAGTAGTTCTACTGTAGGTATAAACATAAACATGGCCTTCAATGATTACGCGCAGATAAAATATTTAATGGTTTTATTTCAAAGAAAACCGCACTAAACTCGTGTCATGTCGTGCGTCCAACCTGACGCGCAGGCGTCGGGTCAACATCAAGAGTCACTGCATCTATTACATACGATTTACAAGTTACAACGTTCACAGAGCTCCAGGTAAGGTGGCGGTGACTAACAGCATTGAACTACTATCGATTTCTGTGGAAAATCGAGTCACGTGATGGTTATCGAAGTTATGGTCCAAACAAATGGGAAGTAATTACAGTAGCTTTTTGTTTTAATCCGTTTTATATAAATACTGCTATTAAACCTGCCCTTTCCAAGGAATATAAGGTTTTAAACATTACATAACATCACGCCTGTAGGGTTAGGCAGAGGTGTTCCTAATAGACAATAGTACACCACATTTCGCCAGATATGTTTAAGTCCCATGCAATAGGGGGTGAGCCTACCATCGACCGGGCACATTTTCGGACTCCGGGATGCTACTGAGAAATTCCTATATATATACATACATCCTATAAATACAAACATTTTACATCATATACTTACGCTTTGCATCCATTAATATTATGTATCATCCTCTTTTATTGGTTTTGCATTAGTATTTTGCGGAATTGTGCTAAAACAATTCGTTTTCTTTAATTTTCATATTTTTCAATGTTATGACACATACGTCAGGAAATGAAATGAAATGAAATCGTTTATTCTGTAAATAGGATATTAAAATCACCTTAGAATCACTTTTACACGTCATATAAAAAATAAAAAAATAAGCTAGATATGTAGTCGACATCACAGAGTACATTTTGTATTGTATGTCGGCATTTCCTATCTGACTACCCCTGAGAAGAAAAGGCTGTCAAGCTGTCATTATTGTTTCTTCTAATTTTCTCTAATAGAGTTTCTTACTGGCTTAGTCTATGAAGGTTACTTTTGATTTATGTAATTTAAATTATTTTTATCAATATGTTAGCTCAAATATTTTATTTTATAGATAGTTAAGATTGTTTACTGAATAATTCTATCCTAACTTACATTTATAAATATAATTATCACGCTCTCAGAATTCATCGTAGAGGTTTTCAACGAATATTTCTGGCCTTTTCGAACACTGAATTTTAAATTCAATTCTGGAAAGAACAGAAAAAACAGATGATGTGGAAAAATCGCCGATACTCTATTAAAAAAGGGATTTTCTGACACATTCCTCGGTCAGTTCCTGCTTGAGTATAATAAGTTCTGTGGTCAGTTCTGATCTGGAATCCCTCAAAGAAACATCTCCACTACATAAGTCTTGGTCTGGATTTAAATACCTTGACAACATACCAAGTCAGAGACTACGCTGACGCCAAGAGGACTATCCTCTTCACTACCTGAGTGACCTGCACTGCCTGTGATCCTCACGTTAAAACTGGGAAGCGGATCTTCACGCCTCAGAGCTGACGAGGCCTGACGTCTCCTACACTGCCTGTGATCCTCACGTTTAATCTGGGAAGCTGATCTTCACGCCTCAGAGCTGACGTGGCCTGACGTCGAACCTGGCCTGACGCCGTTTTAATATATAAAACCTCCCACCTTCTTCTTTCTGAGAGTGCTTCACCTCCTTCTGCGAAGCAGTAATGCTTGTGAAGGAGGAGGCGGAACGCGTGAGGAAGAGGCAAGGTTTGCGCCCTCGTGCCACTAGTCGCCGCAGGAGACGCCCCGGGCGTCGGGAGTTGCAAGCCGATTTCCGGCCACCGTAGGCGCGGGCTTGCGGACGGTGAGCGATGGGTAGCTCGCCGTCCGATAAGGACCAGGCCCGGGTCGACGGCGCGTTGTGTTCCACGCGCGCCACAAAGAAATGTCAGCACCAACCGACGGGGTTCTTTAGGACCAATGCCTGCCAGGGTTGCGAGTTTGTCCGAAAGGGATATCGCGGCCCTGGCACACAGGCAAATGAAGGAACACGGGTGGGTTTTAGTCAGTAAAAGTCTGACACGCCCTCCCGCTCAGCGCAGAGCGGGAGAAGTTATTTGATAATTTCCAACCCAGAAAAAAAAAAAAAAAAAGGTAGTTTTGGTATCTTTTTTAATCAAAATTGTATTTTTTAACAAACTTCTAAATTAATTATAATTAACATGGCTACTTTAACCTTTTTATTTTAGTAGATTTGTTACAATACCCAAGTATAGTCTAGTACTAATTATACTCGTAGCTCTAAAAAAATAATTAAAAGATTTATCCATTCGAGACACACACAGAAGAAGAAGAGACACATTTTGTCACAAACAGACGAACACACACGACCGCGCAATGAGTATTTCTCTTCTCAGAACTTCATACAACTATGAAGTTGAATCAAGTTATCGCTCACACCCTTAACAAATTAATAAAACTAAACAACACAACTCTCTACTGACTAATTTATATCGAAGCAAGGTGTCACTAATACCTGTATCTAATAACTCGACAACAGCCGCCCCACAATACATTACCATCTAAATAAATCAGTACATACTCCAGGAAAGGTCAGAAGGCTCACTCCGGACACCAGGGTGATCGCTGAAAGCTGAATATGAATTTCTTATAAGTTTGATTTAGATCCAGATAGTCTGTAGGATATAATATTTACAATACATAATATTTATTTACTCAAACAAAGGAGTAGTAAGTACATGTTAATAATACAGTTTTACAATATAAGTACTCTATCTACAACCGTGACGTGAGCGGGGAGCGCACTGCTCTCCTAGCTAGGTTATTAGAAAACAGTCCGATCCCTTAAAGCATAATGACGTAGTTACATAGTGCTAGTGATGTTACTGTTACAACTTCTGACTATTGAGTAGCACTATGTTAAGTTTATGATAAGTTTAATTTTAAGTTAAAATAAGTTTAATTTTAGGAGAAGGTAAGTTTAATGGTGGTAAACATGTTCAATTCTTGGCATTTGTGGTTAAATGTCGTCTCCCAGTACCCCATGAAGGATGAGTCTACTTTAGCCAGGTTTCAGACTGGCTAAAGTGGACTCATCCTTCATGGGGTACTGTTTAAAATGTTACAATAAAATACCTCCCCACATAGTCCAACTAATTGAAACGAAATTTAAATATTGTATAAAACGCACACTATGTAGCTTGGCATATTATAAGTTGGGGGATTACTTTGCTGACAAAAATGCTTGGCTTAACGCTGGTCCTGCTCCACAAGGGCGCATAAACTAATTGAATAGCATTCAAAACTATTTTTGGAGCTGCTGAAGATTATAAATACTATCTTTATATTGCATAAATTCAATCTATTAGTATTGTATAATTGCATAGCACATGTGTGAGCACTATGTACCTACCATTTTCTGAGTACGTCTTTTATTGACTTGAATGTGCCCTGGCGGCTGAGAGTGTCATGCTCACTCAAATGTCTAGCTGATGGTGGCGTGTGTGTTGGATCATTAAGTTCCCTTCAAAATGGTTGAACTAAATGGTGCTGATCCATGCGTCATGTTCGTGAACGGGCGCCGTCAGTAGGGACTGGTCATTTCTTAGCTGCCACGGCTTATTTTAACTTAGTATTTTAGTTGTTTTTGATATTTTTATTACGGACGCTTTTAACGTGCACGTCTTTCTACATTGTTCTGTATAATTTCAACATAAATTATGTAACCAACAATAACAATATTTTGATTTAAAAGAGTGTCCGTGGAGTTTCTTGCCCGTTCTTCTCCATAGGAACCTACTACGCTTTAGAATGGGCAACTAGCTTCATTTCTCTGACTGACCTACCCCTTAACAATTCAAAAGTGCCTGTAATAGGTTTATTTGAAATAAATGCTTTGAGTTTGAGTTCTCGACTGAACTGAGCAATTTACGGCATTACAATTAATATTTTCTAGAAATTGCACAATGCATTTTAGTTGTCATAAATAAACAGAGTTGTAAATAAACAAGGCACATACGACAAGCTTTAAAAAGAGACCGACTGTCACAGGTTGTTGAGGCAAACCGCGGTCATTGCGTAACTCACAATGGCAATGCCTTTAATTTTGACAGTTCAATTATAGTAATTGCGGTATACATAATATAATATATACGTTATTGACCAGAAGAACTTTTCGAACATTAAAACCAATGGATTAGCAATTTCCTTCAAAATCATTCGGATTGTAATTGAAAGTGTGTTACGCCAATAGAGTGCCAAACATTCCTAAAACTTAATGTGCCATAACTAATTTCCGGCCGAGCGCTATACAATATTGCGTTGACTTGTCTTTCTTTAACTATTCTGTATGCCGACACTGCGACAAAGTGCACTGATAAAGAGCCTCGGATAAACTCGTCCTACAGTAATCTCCGCGAGTTCAGTCCTAGTGGAGCACCCCAGTGATTGAGGTCCGGTGATACAGAATCGTAGCTTTGGTGGAGATTAGAGCTGCTCCGTAGACCCTATCCGCTGTGCTTATAACGATATTGGAAGAGTGGGTGGACGATAGAGGGGTTTGATTTAGCAAATTATGAGAAGTGGAATTGTCAAACATATTAATTTTAACAACATAATATATTATGTTTACGTCCTACTAGCTTTTGCTAGGGTCTCCGCCTCGTGGAGGTTGGAAATTGTCCAACGGGACGCACTACCGGAATAAAAAGTAATCTATGGTTTATGTCTTAATCCATGTCATAGTCATACGTATGCCAAACATCGAAATCCGTTCAGACGTTAACGCGTGAGGACAAACAGACGGAGTTATTTTCGTATTTATAATAATTTAGTATTGCCGTCAACTAGACAAATCACGAGTTCGGACTGTTAGTGAGAAACTTCTAAAGGAAGACCCAATGCTGGCTTTGAAGACACAACAACATTACATAATCACTGCTTAGTGATTATGTAATGTTGTTGTGAGTGTTATGTAATTGTTATTGTAATTGTATCACTAACATAGTTGTAAGTTTATTTATTGTTACTAACACTGTATGAGTCTCATGAGTTACTCCCAATTATTATTATTATGAATAACAATTTGGCAGACCTGTGGGGCTCCACCGTCCTCGAGCCCAGCTCCTTATGCTCAGCAGTCGTGACGGCCCGTAGACGAAAGAGGCAGCCAACATTCAATTCAAATTCGAAATTATATATTTTTATTTCACCTAAACCTACATACGAGTACTATGGGTACATAAGAAATTTTGAGAAGCTAAATGCAAGGTTTCAATTTGTCGTTTCTTATGAAGAAGAGCCTATGTTACGAGATATGGGAGGACAGGGTAGGCCTGTCAACAAGTACTAGGTACTTAACAACAGACAAAAGGAAAGTTACACACTTCCGTCCCTTTTTACGAAATCACTTCCACAGAAAACGAGAGGAAAGATGTTACGAAACAAACAAAAAACAGTTAAATGTTAAAGTTAGTCAAACACAGCGTAGTAACATTAATGTTGTTTACTTTCTCACGAAATTAATCAATGTTTGTACTGTTTCCTATAAATTAACACATTTATCATTAGAAACAGTACCTGAGCCCACTAATCGTTGCCCCAACTATCTCACAACGATAACGCCCCCAAGCTTACTTACAATTAGCGACCCAGCGTGATACCGATTTCGAGACCGTAAATCTGATACCGATACCAACTTTCTACCCGACATGATAATCAAGCGATACGATATATAATCTGTCGACAGATGGAAACGTTTCAATTTGTGTAAATCTCGGCTTGACTGCAAGTCAGGAACTCAGGACACAAAGTGCCGCGATAAGCTATAGGGCTGATTTGATAACGGATGTATCGATAAGTACTTGAACTAAGACAATATTGTTGGGCCTCTGCTCTTTGAAACTAAACTCTTTCAGAATACGAAGTCGATACTTCTTAATATGCTTACTATCTAAGTACCTACACTCTTTATTAACTTACAAATTCTGTCCATCCATAGAGGCGCGTTCTCAAGTAATTTCAAACTCAAAGCATTTATTTCAATTAAACCATTTACAGGCAGTTTTGAACTGTCGAAGAGTTGGTCAGTTTGTCAGATAAAGCTACTTGCCTATTCCAAAACATAGATCTCTGAAACTATAAGGACACTGTTTCAAATCAATATATTACAAAATCTTTGGTAGGTACATTATTCTTGTTTAGTCTATAAGTGAGAACAAAAGAAAATAATTCAAAATATATAATATTAAACAATAGAATATTAATATTATAGCTTGGCCTTCTTCGATCTACTCGCTAAGTGCAGGTATCAATAACAACATTAATGAAAACTATCGACTAAAAGGTATCGTGTACTCGCTTGTCTAATGCGAGATCAGCCCTAGTGATAATCTAAAAGGTATCGTGTACTCGCTTGTCTAGTGCGAGATCAGCCCTAGTGATAATCATTGTGTAGTACATAAAGGTATCGTGTACTCGCTTGTCTAGTGCGAGATCAGCCCTAGTGATAATAATTGTGTAGTACATAAAGGTATCGTGTACTCGCTTGTCTAGTGCGAGACCAGCCCTAGTGATTATCAATGTGTAGTACAGGTATCGTGTACTCGCTTGTCTAGTGCGAGATCAGCCCTAGTGATAATAATTGTGTAGTACATAAAGGTATCGTGTACTCGCTTGTCTAGTGCGAGACCAGCCCTAGTGATTATCAAAGTGTAGTACAGGTATCGTGTACTCGCTTGTCTAGTGCGAGTTCAGCCCTAGTGATAATCATTGTGTAGTACATAAAGCGAGTACATCTAATCTAGTTGATAGCGGAGCCCGTTCGTTAGGTCGCTGTCACTATAAAGAGGGATCGATAGAACTGTGACTAGCCACTAGAGATAGAATGACTACTTCAAGAAATAATAATATTGTCAGAGTTGACTGCTAAGATAGAATTACTACTTCAAGAAATAATAATATTGTCAGAGTTGACTGCTAAGATAGAATTACTACTTCAAGAAATAATAATATTGTCAGAGTTGACTGCTAAGATAGAATGACTACTTCAAGAAATAATAATATTGTCAGAGTTGACTGCTAAGATAGAATTACTACTTCAAGAAATAATAATATTGTCAGAGTTGACTGCTAAGATAGAATGACTACTTCAAGAAATAATAATATTGTCAGAGTTGACTGCTAAGCCATGAGTCACAGTCTCTGGGCTTATTTTATGATCAATAGACAATTTCACCGATTTTTTTTCTTGTAAATAATATTAAGCGATAGTAAATTGTTCTTCAGAAAATTATTATTAAGTTAATTATTTATTATTATTAAGAGCTTAACCTTACTTACAGCATTTCATACAAACTTTCAAGCCCTTGTTTTTCGAAATGACTGAATCGATTTTAATGATACGTCCTACGCATAAGCAAGATACAAAGGTCTAAAAAGTTAATAAATAACATTTTCGAAAAATAGTGTTACAGCCAAATTAGACCGATTTTAATTTTTCCATAGAAACAGAGATTTCCAGTTATCTGTTTTAAATAAGACATTCCGAAAATGTTCTTTACTAACTTTTTAGACCTTTGTATCCTGCTGATGCGTATGAAGTTTCATTAAAATCGGTTCAGTCATTTCAAAAAACAAGAGTTTGAAAATTTGTATGAAATGCCGTAAGGTGTAAACGCTCTTAATTTATTTATAAAACAACTCTAACGATTATGCTTGAAATGATAATAATAGCATTTTTAAACAGAATCGTTAGAGTTGATATCAAAACTTAATTTTAATTTCGATATGATACCTTAATTATTTTCACTATAAATCAAATCAACATCTAAGATTAGCTCTTAAAACAGTTCCGTTTAGGAGTAGAGTTCACAGATGTTATAATTTCACGCCTACTTTACAAGACAGGATGCCGCGTCAAATCAACGACTGAATAATATAGTATGGGTCCTTTATATATTTACTAGCTGACCCGTGCCCACTTCGTTGGGCGGTACCCATTTTACCGTCTTTTCATATTTCGGATTAAATTATGGCCTTATGTTATGACACTCACAAAATAATAACGTGACTTTCAATGGGTAAAAGATTTCTCAAAATCGGTTCAGTAGATCCAGAGATTACCCCTACAACCTCACAAACTATAAAATATTAATATAAGTAGATGAAGCAACGGTTTAGCAATATCCTTAAAAAAAATTACTCGCATTCCGATTGCTCACTATAGGCAAGTGACTTCTCGACAAAATCAATAGCAGTGAATTGGGACTGTGATTGTGAATTCAACTGCACATTTACCGCTGAGTCGGTGACGGTCGGTGATTCTTCAATTTTGCCGGCGTGAGGGGTCAAAAGATATTTTTAGAGTTCCGTACCCAAAGGGTAAAACGGGAACCCTATTACTAAGGCTCCGCCGTTTGTCCGTCTGTCACCAGGCTGTATCTCATGAACCGGGATAGTTAGACAGTTGAAATTTTCACAGATGATGTATTTCTGTTGCCGGTATAACAACTAATACTAAAAAATAGAATAAAGTAAATATTGAAGGGGCTCTCAATAAGGAAGGCTCCCATACAACAAACGTGATTTTTTTGCTCGTTTTTGCTATATATTGATAACGGCAACAGGTAGACGCTTGAAATATTCACAGAAAATTAAGTTATATATTCACTTTAAAAATAAATAATTAAATTAAAATAAACCAAATATTTAACGGGGGCTCCCATACAACATACGTGATTTTTTTGCCATTTTTATATATAATGGTACGGAACCCTTCGTTGGCAAGTCTGACTCGCACTTGGCCGGTTGTTTTATTATTTAAATTAGCCAATGGAATTAAAACATCAAAATGACCTTCATTAAAGTTTCCTGAGAATCGAATTATTTTGACTCCCTGCCGTGCTTTCCCAAAACCAGCAATAAACATACCATCCTGAAACACCTGGAACTCAAATGAGAATAGTTCTGCAGCTGCCATTTTTTTTTTTTGGGTTGTAAATTATCAAATAACTTCTCCCGCTCTGGCCGGAGCGGGGAGGGCGTGTCAGACTGTTACTGACTAAAACCCACCCGTGATCCTTCAAATGCCTGTGTGCCAGGGCCACGATATCCCTTTCGTACAGGCTCATAACCCTGGCAGGCATTAGCCCTTTCGGACCCCGTCAATTGGTGCTGACATCTCTTTGAGGCGCGCGTGGAACACAACGCGCCGTCGATCCGGCCTGGTCCTTATCGGACGGCGAGCTACCCATCGCTCACCGTCCGCAAGCCCACGCCTACGGTGGCCGGGAATCGGCCTGCTATTCCCGACGCCCGGGGCGTCTCCTGCGGTGACTAAGGGCGTGAGGGCGCGAACCCTGCCTCACCCTCACGCGTTCCGCCTCCTCCTTCGCATGCATTACTGCTTTGCAGAAGGAGGTGACGGCCTCCCGTGCACTCTCGCTCCGAACCATGGCCTGAACCAGAGCCAGATGCAAGAGATGGCGGTGGCGGACCATGGCGGTGCTCCGCCCAAGCAGGGCAGACCTCAACCGTATGCTCCACCGTGTCCTCCGGGCGATACACACAGTGGTGACACCCGGGCGTTTCCTCCCGCTTTATTCTGAATAGGAACCTCCCGAAATAACCGTGTCCGGTGAGGACGTGCGTCAGGCGGAAGGTGAGGAAGCCGCGGCGCCTCTCTAGCCACTCCTCATACAAGGGACTTATCGCCACAATTGTGGCATGCAAATTCTTTGCCAAATAGTAAATATCCCTGGCGATGGCGCATGCTTATTTTCATCTCTCTCCAATTTGGTGAACAGTAACGTGGCCATGTCATTGTCTTCACAAATTCGAGACAGCATTGTGCGCCACGTGTCTAAAAACTGGGAAATATTCCAACCTTTTACCCAGGATCGGTCAAGAGGAGCTGTTTATGGTTCAAAGCGTGAATACGAGTCGCTGAAATGTCTTGTAATGGCACCTACGGAACCACCTGTGAACTCATGGCAGCGGGAGAACTATTCCCATTTGAGTTCCAGGTGTTTCAAGATGGTATTTTTATTGCTGGTTTTGGGGACGTACAACAGGGAGTAAAAATAATCTGATTCTCAGGAAATTTCAATGAAGGTCATTTTGATGCGTGTCAGACTTTTACTGACTAAAACCCACCCGTGTTCCTTCAAATGCCTGTGTGTGCCAGGGCCACGATATCCCTTTCGGACAGGCTCATAACCCTGGCAGGCATTGGCCCTTTCGGACCCCGTCAGTTGGTGCTGACATCCATTTAAAATGGGAATAGTTCTCCCGCCTTTTTCCAACCCTTACAACACCAGCCTAAACCAAAGATACTAAGCAATAAAATTAAAATACGAACGTAGGTATTCAAGGACACTTTTTCTAGTAAGAACGACTAATACTAAAAACTATTAGTATAGTAATACCACAGTTTGAAATACCTACACAATAAGTAATTCGCAAAGAAATAGAAATAACAAAATTCCAACCCGGCAATAGGTAAAAACACATGTATTATCCTCCAATTTAAAATTAGGAAGCGAAACAAACCAAAACGAAAACCAAACAACGACGATGAAAAATATTTCAAAGCAAATTAGTAGTAAGTAATAACAAAATATCGCAGAACAGAAATTTCGGTAACTATAGCTTGAACGTGTATCGCTTAGGTTTGTATTCTGTGATTGATAGTAGATAGATAGATTGATAGACTTCGTTTTTTGATACGATCGGCTTGCAAGCCGCGATCAAGGTTAAACACTGTGAAGTTTTCCCCTTGGCATTCTCGACTTTAATGCTATAAATGCAACGTTCAAATTACCTGAATACCAATTAGAACCTCATTTCATTATCTTTTAGCAGATGCCTGCATACCGAAAAATACTGGCCACCTAGAACTGGCATAAAAACTTTAGAACGTTATCAGTTTATCACGCCTGCACTGAAACATACTGGCCACCTAGAAAAAAAACTAAATATAAACCTCAAGAAACTTCCAAAAATTCTTATTTCAATGTATAATATGCATTAACGCGTTGTCGTAAAATTCAATTTGGAACTTAACTGCATTTGGTACATTTTTCATACAAACATTAAAAACCCTTATTTTCACCCTTAAGCGACGAATTTCGTAAAATCCTTTCTTAGTGAGCACCTAGAAGTCGAAAGGAACAATCAGGCCAACATTCATGTCTCTAACTTTAAAAACATAGGAGTTTCATACAAACTTTGACACCCCTTTTCAACCGCTTAAGGTGCGAATTTATAAAAATCCTTTCTTAGTGCGCGCCTGCACCCCATAGAGAGTGCTTGTGCCAAATTTTAGACCTCACGGCCCAGTAGTTTCCGAGATTTCGTGATGAGTGGTCAGTGAGTGGACTTCTCTTTTATATATATAAGGTATACGGTATGGCCTATTAGCCAACTAATTGACTGAATAATTAAGACTTCTGTGGTTAGTTAAAACGGTATAAATTCAGTTCAAGTAGGCATAATAAATAAATAAAAATTATAAATGACCACAGTCGTAATAGGTCGTAAAGTGTTTGCTAATAAAAAGACCTGATTGATTGAAAGATGTTACGTCTTTAGATTCAATCAAATTATTAATATAAATAATAACTGTGTACAGTCGCTTGAGTATTCCATAATTATGTACTTCTCACGGTAATTGAATTTATCCAGTTTCTTTCTCAAATTCCAACAAAATAGGAATTCGCCGAAATATTGTTCAATTGTAATTCGCCCGTATTGTGTGACTACTCAGGACCTTCCTTATTTCTATCTCAGACTGCAATCTGAACAGATCGTCAACGTTAACACATTTTCTCTTTATTAATCGACTTCACAAAAAGGAGGAGGTTCTCAAGTCATGTGTATGTTTTTTTTTTTTTTTAATGTTTGTTACCTCAGAACTCCGTCGTTTATGAACCGATTTTTTATTTGAAAGGAAGTCGGTGGCCATATAAACGAAAATACAAAACCAAAGACACCGACTTCCGAAATTAAATTAAATATAATATTAAATGTGGGTATATTACAGGTACACCTCTGCCCAACCCTTCGAGGAAACAAGGCGTGATTATGTTATGTGCTTCCGAAATTAAAGTTATTTTGCACTTTTTAGTGTTTTTGTTGGAAGTCGGTTGTTTTTTTTGTAAAAAAGTTTTTTTTCTAATGTACTTGTATGGGGTCGGCGCAGCTTAACTGGTCATACGAAAATGCTCGATAAAAACCTGAATACTCTCCACACAGCAACCACCTAGATTCGACGTTAGTATTTATTGATATGTAGCACTTTCTGTGAAACTATCGATATATTGAGTGCGGCGATTGTTTGCGGAAGCCGCGCCCGCTCCCCGCGCCCGCGCTGTGCTAGCATGTCGGCGAGAAATAGATGACATAAATATGTAATAATAAGCTTCTCCAGACAATCCGTGACTCACAGCGCACAGAGTAGGGTGTTACAGTATACTGGTTGGTTGGTTGAAGATGTTAGAAACTGCATCATCGTGAACTAAAAAATTGTCTGTTGTGTAATGTTCAGTTTCTGATTTATTCATTCATATATGAAGTAAACTATTAAATAAAAAATTAAATAAATAAATGGTGTTTTATTTCAGGCAAAATACCCATAGACAATTTAGACAGTAAAAAGTAAAAACATTAAAATAAAATAAAAGTAAAACATGGAGGTATGTATAGGTACCCAACATAGTCTATCGTCATTTTTTGTTCTCGCTTATGTGAACAGAAAGCTTGCTAGGTTGCACGAGATGGTTCCCTATCCATTTGCATAAAAATTTTAGACATAATATAACATGGCATACTTTTGTTTATCCTAATCTTATTTATGCATAACATTCTTTTCCCATAACAGCTTACGCATAATTTTTTTTAGCATAATTTCTCTAAGCATAATAATGTTTGAGCATAACATTCTAAAGCCAAACAATTGCGGCGGTAAGTCCCCTCTTTGAGGAGTGGCTAGAGAGGCGCCACGGCGTCCTCACCTTCCGCCTGACGCAGGTCCTCACCGGACACGGTTGTTTCGGGAGGTTCCTGTTCAGGATAAAGCGGGAGGAAACGCCCGGGTGTCACCACTGTGTGGATCGCCCGGAGGACACGGTGGAGCATACGGTGGAGGTCTGCCCTGCTTGGGCGGAGCACCGCCGTGTCCTCACGGAGGCGATCGGCGGCGACGATCTCTCGCGTCCGGGCCTGGTTCAGGCCATGGTTCGGAGCGAGAGTGCATGGGAGGCCATCACCTCCTTTTGCGAAACAGTAATGCTCGCGAAGGAGGAGGCGGAATGCATAAGGGTGAGGCAGGGTGCCCCCCCTTCTGCCCTTAGTCGCCGCAGGAGACGCCCTGGGCGTCAGGAATCGCAGGCCGATTCCCGGCCACCGTAGGCGCGAGCTTGCGGACGGTGAGCGATGGGTAGCTCGCCGTGCGAAAAGGACCAGGCCCGGGTCGACGGCGCGTTGTGTTCCACGCGCGCCTCAAAGAGACGTCAGCACCAATTGACGGGGTCCGAAAGGACCAATGCCTGCCAGGGTTACGAGTCTGTCCGAAAGGGATATCGTGGCCCTGGCACACAGGCATTTGAACCCTACCAACCCTTTCCTTACCAACTATATACATTATGGTACACAATAAAGAATTGAGAATTGAATTGAATTGAAGGAACACGGTGGGTTTTAGTCAGTAAAAGTCTGACACGCCCTCCCGCTCCGTCCAGAGCGGGAGAAGTTATTTGATGATTTCCCACCCAAAAAAAAAAAAAAAAGCCGCCGGCTTCTGCATACCAGCGCGACTTGTCGCGCGACGCGACACGGCACAAAGGCCCCGCGTGTCGGTGCCTTTGTGTCGCGTCGCGTCGCGCGACAAGTCGCTCCGGTATGTAGAAGCCTTTAATTTCTTTACGCATAATTATATTTTAACATATTTTTTTTAATCATAACCAATACGCATAATAATTAATACACATTTTTATACAATATTGCTCTAATGAAATTGGTAGGCACTTTACATTGTAGGTAGAACAAATTATTTTTTTATTTCTCTAAGTTGACGGTAGTGTCATAAAACTATTGTGTTAGGTAATACATAGGTAACATATTTGTTTTGAAAATAGTTGATTGTGAACAATTGTTGGTTTTTTCCCCTTTAAGGAGCATGCAAACAAGCATACACCATGCATGCAGCAAGCATGCTGCATGCAAACATGTAAACAAGCATGCAAACATGTAAACAAGCGTACACCATGCATGCAGCATGCAAGCAAGCATGCAGCATGCAACATGCAGCAGGCATGGTTTCTGTCACGGCTCCGGCGCTGCGGGTCTGCTCCTCAGCTCCGCGCCTACGCGATTTTAAATAACACTCTAGGGGTAGGGCAGACAAGACTACGTGGAGTCGGTTTTGCAGCGATTCGTTTTTGTCACTAACTTTTGAAATTTCAAAATAAATACGTTTTTTTGTTTTTGTTTTTGTGAAGTTGCACCAAAGTTGGCAGGTGTACATTGACAAGCAATAAGCTCTGAACAGAGTGTTCTTTACGTCTTTGGTGCACGTCACTTTGCGCGCGCGCATGTTACTCCTCACGAGAAGGCCCTACGCTCTCTTTCTGTCGCACTCGTCTTGAAATCTGTCCGTCAAAACGTGCCCTAAGTATTTATTAACTCGCTGTGATTGGTTGATACAATAACCAGTAAAAAAATTACACCAGATTTACACCTTGATTTAAAATGATTAGGTTTACAGAAAACGGAGGTTTCTTGTTAATAACAACTGTAATACTAAACAAGTATACAACATGTAACATAAATAACGCACAACCTCTTAAGGGGTCATTGTACTCATTACTACTCATTATAGACAATCTTTACTATGGGAACAAACCTGCAAGCGCGAAAAAAAATGTATATGTCCCGTAGATTAAAATATAAATTCATAGTTATTTGAACAGGCACCTTCCAAATCTAGCTAATTAGGTATATAAAAAAAACTTGCTTTGTAGGAATTTGTCTTAAATCATAAAACATTTCATAATTACAAGCGTGAAACTTATGCGAATTATTTACTTAACTAAATCTTTTAATTTATCTAATTAGTATTTATTAGTTAACTGATTAATTAGTGATGGTAAACAATAGGTATGATATTGATATCACAAAAATCAATAGCTTGGATAATACTGAATCGAACCAAAACTACTAAAAAGCTGCAGTGCTACATTTCGTCAATAGTGGTGTTGTTGTTCTTCTACACGAGCCCTTTTTTCGAGATTAAGATTAATTTCAAACAATTATCTACTACTGACTCTTGTTTCAGTGCTAGACTCAGTGACTTTTAAAGCCCAGAATATACAACATCAGCTAATCCTAATCTTTGACATACAGACAGACACCAATCATAATTCAACCGATCTTCACGATAACGGAATCACAAATTTATGATAGAATAAATCGAAAATAATAATTATTATAAGACACTGATATCTTCATCCAAAAGCGGAAATGGGAAATTTATTGCAACCGTAATTGATTAATATTTTATTAATCAAAAGGTCATGTCCGTAACGCTACACGTCTACGAAAAAATTCAAGATGGTGGACCACCCGTTGTTAACGATGCTGTGGGACGAACGTTATTTTATATTAATTAAAATATTACTTTATTAATAAGCTATTTAAATGACAAGCTAACTGTGTAAGAATGACAGAGAGACTATCGTTTTTAAATAATCCCAATGTGACTTCAATTCATATGTACATTCTGAGTTTATATTGAACATGACTGACATCGGTGAAAGAAAACATCGTGATAAAACCTGGACTTACCTGTAGTTAATAGCGTGAAAAAAAGAGAGGTTTTTTTTTTTTTTTTGTCTTTTATGAGAATAAATGATATAAACTTAATATACGTCTGGAATCGCCAACCCTTCTTTAGCAAGCGTATGGTGATCAATGCTTTTACTAAAGCTAACTTAGATGTCAATACTATAAATTTTTTCGTTCTGTTGGTATACTCGTACTTTAGTTCTCTACTCAGTGTCATTGTAAGTTTCTTCTAATTGGCAGTAAATGAGCGCCAATTTGGAAACGTGTCCAAAGTGGCCAAATAAAGAGTAGCTGCACTGTGGTGCTTTTAATTAATTGTATAATCATTAACTTTACGAGCAGGAAACACACTTGATTGGCTTTTAATTCAAGCTTATGGGGGTGCGTGGGTGTATGTGAACATAATAATTGTATGTAGGTTACAGAGGGAGAGAGATGGGCGGATGACAATGTTACCATCGTGGGTTGAACCCTGAATGAGGCTTGTACAGGACTGTGGGGACTGGCACAAGAAAAGAGAGGCCTATGCTTAGCTGACGGTGAAGCTGCGGATGATGATGATGACGTGTGACTATTTAGTTCCATTGCCAAAAGTAGTAAACACCCAGAAGAACTCTTCGGGAAGGAGTGCTGCAGTGATCTGATTTGAAGAGTGCCAGGTTCAGGATAACTAGAAACTATTATTACTAACTAGAAAAATTCAAACATATTCAGAAGACTGAAAAGTTAAGTTTATAAAGCTTCCTCTGTCCTACTGTCCTGCGATGTCCGACAGGGCAATATATCTAGAGTCGGCGCAACATGTCTTGGTCTCCCACACTTCTCTATCTAGAGTCGGCGCAACATGTCTTGCTCTCCCACACTTCTCTATCTAGAGTCGGCGCAACATGTCTTGCTCTCCCACACTTCTCTATCTAGAGTCGGCGCAACATGTCTTGCTCTCCCACACTTCTCTATCTAGAGTCGGCGCAACATGTCTTGCTCTCCCACACTTCTCTATCTAGAGTCGGCGCAACATCTCTTGCTCTCCCACACTTCTCTATCTAGAGTCGGCGCAACATCTCTTGCTCTCCCACACTTCTCTATCAGTCGTCGTCTCAGTAGTCCCCCCCTTTCTAGCCATATCATCGTTCACACAGTCCATCCATCGTTTCTTAGGTCCTCCCCTACTCTTATAGCCATCCACATTCATACTCAAAACTTTCCTGGCGACATTTTCCTCACTCCTCCGCATACCATGCCATGCCCATACCATGACAACCGATTTCCAATTCCGTGACCGGCGCCACTTCTAAACTTCCTCTTATACAGCATGTATCCGAAAGGTGTGGTCATATTTAAGAGTGCCATGTGGTACAGACCATCAAACTGAACAACTTTCTCCATGCGACCAAATCTATAAAAAAAAAAAAATCAGCTGTTTCATGCAAAATTTCAACACCTTCTCGGCCCAAATTTATTGAATAGCTGATTATTTTTCGCGATTACGATGTTGGTCACATGAAGAAAGTTTATCAGTTTGATGGTCTGTACCACACTCTGAATGATGACCACGCCGTTCTGATACACGCTGTATACTCATTTCTTACTCTTGTTTTAATTGGCCTGTACACAATCCCCACATTATTACAATAGCATCTATATTATGATCTTCCAATAACCAATAGCAGTGTTTCCACGTTGCGTGGGCTCCTCGCTCCCACCTCTCTGCTTACCTCCTAATACGACGATATGATTGATGCTAATGTATCGGCAATGGCGCCCACTTCACCATAAACATGACAACGTGACTGTTACGGTGATATTAATTAATTTACATTTAAATTATATCAATATGGACTGAACGGAACTGGGTTAAAAGTTTATGATAGATGATGATGGATGCCAATTATACGGAAAGTGAGCTAACGTCAAGAATATTTTGTGGAGTTTGGTCAGTGAAGGTTACATAAACAGCTATTTTTATGTATGGCCAATCAAAGCCAATATTGATTAAGGAGATCATTAAAAATAATTTCCACCCCTCTCCTGCCGAGGGTGTCATTATTATCCACAAAGAGGATACTGGCACACATCCTCTGGACATATTCCCAGTTGAGGACATAGATAAACTTAGAACGTCTTATTACAAAACAAGGTTTATCTTCAGACCCAGGTTTAAACCATGGAGCCATTATTGAATTTCGAACTATATTCCGTATATGGTAAAGTTCCTAATACAAATCTGACAACTTAATACCGAACTAAGTTTTCAGTTTTGTATAAAGAACGGTATTTAAATCACAGTTACGTTCTTATTACAAAAACTAGCGCAAAAAGTAGGTTTAAGCTATGTCAAAATATAAATTTATCTTGTTTTGTAATAAGACGGGTCTTATTGAAACACAAATTGTCAGGAAGTATCAAAAGAATAGCTATAATATCGTCTGTAATATTGGAGCAATCTTAGTATTAACAAATTATTTATTTACTATAGAACACCTTAAACCTGAAAAACTCCGAAACTGAATTGATAAACTCCGGTTAAATATCCCGCGAAACTAGGAAAAGTTGTATGTTAGAAGCCTTTCACGACATCTTTGAAAAGAGAAGAAGATTTCAAAATGATATCTTTCTATCTTTTTACTGCCTCGTTGGTCTAGTAGTCTAGTGCGCTACTGCTGAGCATGAGCTCCAGGGCTCGATTCCCAGGTCAGAAAAAGTGTTATTGGGTTTTTCCACCAGTAGGTAATTTCTCAGTAGCAGCCCGGAATCTGGATTTGTGCCCGGTTGATGGCAATAGGCTCACCCTCTATGACATGGAACTTAAAAATAACTGGCGAAACGTGGGGCGTGGGGTACTAGGTACAACTCTACCTAACCCTTCGGGGATTACAGGCGTGATGTTATATGATGTTATATTTTTGCCAATTCCAGCCTACACCTGTCAACTGTCTCGGTAAAATAAATGCACAAAGATTTATTTTTTTATAAACCAGAATTCAATTGTATCTGGTGAGACTGGAAAACTGATGACCTCAACAAGTCCACTTCAACATGATATAGATCTTAACGTGCAGGCTGTGACGGCGCGCGGCGCGCCAGCTCGGTAATGAGTGCCTAAATCTTTAATAAAACGTGATTGTTATTCCGTGCCCATCTCCAAATTGAAACATTTTGTGTCACAGTTTGTTTTAGGAAAACGGAATGTTTAGCACTCTGGGTTTACGAGTTACCTAGTTGTAATTTTTTCTTATCTTGAAGTATTAAGTCATTTGGGCGACTGTAATCAATATTTTTTTTCGGAAATTTTGACGTTCAAAAGAGCCTGTTTGAAATAAATAATTTGACTTTGACTTTGATGAAGTTCCTTAACGCACGTTATTACTCGGTAGGTTTGCTTTGCGAATGGGAGCTGGAGCGGAACACGTGTAACATTTTAACGCACGTTATTACTCGGTAGGTTTGCTTTGCGAATGGGAGCTAGAGCGGAAAACATTTTAACCGCCACGACACTTTTGCTATAGGACGTCTGTTTATTTCATTTTCCATCTGACAATGTGATTGATACTAAAAGTGTATTCTCTTCATGGTCAGACACACACAAAACAACTTTACTGTTTACTGTTCAATACCTAACTGAATTACACTAAGCTCGACTCTAGAATCAAACCTATGACAATTGACAAATGAGGCAGTGAGCTTGGGTTTTGGCGCTTGGAAAATTGATTGAGCAAAATGACCTGGAAATACCGCAAACCAATTACAGGCACTTTTGAATTGTCAAAGAGTCGGTCACTCAAAAAAATTAAACTAGTTGCCCATTCCAAAGCGTAGTAGGTACCTAGAGAGCAGAACGCGCAAGAAACTCAAAACCATCAACAATCAAGCGTGAACTAAACGATCCGATTTAAGTCAGTGAATCAATCGATTATCTCCCAATATGGCAGTAAGCATATAATCCGCATGACAGAGGTGCGCGGCTCATCGGATGTAATCGGATTATTGTAATATTATGATAGAATGGCAGATAATCTCCACTCATTGCCAAATAGATGATTCGGTGTGTGAGCTTTATCATTTGAACCATATCACTATGAATGTTTTTATACTCGTACTGCTACTTGTGAACGCCCGCTTTGAAGGTTTTTTAAGATTGTTAATTCTACAGGAAAACTTACTGAACACTTCCCCTACCTTATTTCACAAAATAATGAACTTACTTATTACTTTTACATAGGTATTATAATCGTAAGCAAAAATTTGCACCTGTTGATCAGTTTCTTACCTACCTACATTAAAGGGTCACGCGCCATTTCACAGCCGGCTCATTAACATGATACTACGCTCAGATTACGATATACACGCACCGCGAGAGTTAGCGCTATCTCACGCACTCAGCTGAAAGGGCACCGAGAGGGCAGGAGTAGGTTACTAACAGAGACCGAACTATGCCATGGCGAGGCTTTGTGAGTGCCGTCACGAGTGGACAGACCGCCGGTGACAGCATTATACGAATGGAAAACGTTATAATAAAACATCAGAATCGCGCCTGTATTCCTCAGAGGGATAGAGGAAAGTGTATTTACACAACAGTTCGACAGTTTTATGTAAATCCCATGTAATAAACGGTATTAGACTGCCATTATCCAAGCACAAATAATCTATTAGCCCACTGACAATTGCCTAATGAAATATCCTAATAATTCTATATTTCCTTTACCCGATAAAACTCCCTTAATGGCTAGCAGTCGCGTTTCCGACTACAGACCAACGTGGCAGTCAATGAGTGAACAATCTCTTGGAAGCTTGGTCTCTGTTTTATATCTACCCTGGGACGAGAGGACCTGGGGACATAAATAGTAACTCTATCGCATGCTATCCACTGTACAAGTGCACGCACAAGGTCAATGTCCCAGTTTTAGCAAATTAATTGTTACACTAGGTAATGTGGTGTGTGTTAGAGCCAAAAGCTATCTGAGTTATTGCTGACCAAATAAACTTGGTATCTCAGCCCGTCTTTTCCCAACTATGTTGTGGTTGGCTTCCAGTCTAACCAGATGCAGCTGAATACCAGTATTTTACATTGAACAAATGCCAATCTGCCTTTTTTTTTGTTCACGGGGTGGAAAATCCTCATGGATGTCCTCCGCCCTGGGGCGGGCGGAGGGGTCTGTCAGACTCTTACTGACTAAAAACCACCCCAGTGTTCCCCTCCCACACTTGCACCGGGGATCTTGGGATCTATTATTACTTCCGCAATCCCCGGCTAGTGCCGGCCCACCTCTGCGGGCCACCTCAATCTGGAGGGGCGGTGAGGTGTTCCCCCCGCGACGTCTGAAAGGGGCGCGCGTGGAACACAACGCGCCACCACGTTGGGTCCAGTGTGATAGGGGGCGGCGGACGTCCCCAAGTCCACCGTCCCTGGACCCATTTAGGGGTGCCAGAAGAGGGCGTTGTCAGCCCTCTGCCGACGTCCAGTGTGCCTGCTGCGGGCCGGGTGAGCGGACGAGATCCTCCGTTCCCTTTCCGCAGCCTCCTTCTGCGACACGACTGTTTCGCAGAAGGACACCACCGCGTGCCAGGACTCCTCACTGCCGACCATCGACTCGACTACGGCCGGCAGTGATAGTTCACTGCCTACTCCTGAGATGAGGGCACGGCGTGGCTCCTCCAAAGCGGCACACTCTGCCAGCAAATGCCGCGCCGTGTCCTCTCGGCAGTCGACGCAGTGGTGACACCGGGCGTCCGGCTCCCTGTTTATGCGACACAGGTACTTCCCGAAGCAATTGCCTATCTGTCTACCCCAACCTAGTTACTGGGTAACAGGAAACCCATTGGTAAGACTGGTTGTCAGACTTTTGGGCTTCTGACTACCCGTAACGACTGTCAATGATCTACGAATGACAACCGTGACCAATGGCTTATCGTTCTTTCCGAGGCACGGAGGAGTTTCGAATTTTCGATACGTAATACGATGGTCAGTATGGTCACCCATCTACGAGCCGACCACGGAAAGCGTAGCCTGCGATCGACCCGTGTGGCTGTTATCATGTAGCTACGAGCCCCATCTATTGGAGATATTTTAAACCAGTGTTAATGTAACACGGGTCTGTTTTAATGCTCCCACTTTCACCTCATAAACACCTACTGTTGATTTGATTGTGAATGAAGTGCGTGACGGATACTATTAACTTAACGTAACCAGATTCAAGTAAAGTAATAAATCAGGTCCTTTGTACAACTTGTACTTACTAATCGCTGGTCTAGTGCTCGCAAGCGTGGCTGCTAAGGTAGGGGTCCTGTGTTTGATCCTTAGGTCGGGCTTACTGTTTATATTAAGTTTTTAACCGACTTCAAAAAAGAAGGAAGTTCTATGTTCGTCTGTATGTATTTTTTTTATGAATGTTCATCGATACTTTTATCAATAGTGTACCGATTTTGATAACTAATTTTAGGGTTCTGTAGTAAACAAGGAAACCTTATAGTTTCGCCATGTCCGTCTGTCTGTCTGTCTGTCCGTCCGTCCGTCTGTCCCCGGCTTAGCTCAGAGACGCTAAGTCCTAGAAAGCTGTAATTTGGCATGGGTATACATATTAATCACGCCGAAAAAATCGTAAAATAAAACCATGAAAAACATTTTTTTTAAGGGTACCTCCCTTGCACGTAAAATGGGGATGATATTTTTTTTTTCTCGTCTAAGACATGGTGTGGGGTATCGTTGGATAGACCATTCAAATATTGTGGGTCTGTGAAAGACTTTTTTCAATTCTGAGATCCGTTTGCGTAATATTAAGCTTTAAAGTGTTATTTTTTGTTAGAGTCAAGTGTCCCCCCCTCCCTGCCAGCTAAATGGTTGGTTTTTGGATATGTGAAAAAATTCATGGCAGTAGTATATATAACGAAATTAAAAGGAAAACTATCACAGCTAAGTTGGGTTTACAAGTTAACGAGTAATCGTCGACCAACTTAAATTTGCAGTTAAAGAATTGACCGTACCGTATATTGATGTATGGGAGAGCATGTTTTTCAACTACAATGTTAAGTTTGTTTTTGGAATGAATTCATCCTAACTACGGAACCCTTCATTGTGCGTGGTCCGACACGTACTTGGCCGGTTTTTTCATTTTTGAGTTAGCTACAACACTACGTATTTAATTCACTTTATGTTGATTATGTTATCAAACTTCCTGTCATTATTATTTACTTATCAAGTAGTGGTATACGAATTTGTGTGGGGTTAGGTACGCGTACGACCTAAAAGTGAAAAATAAGTTATTTTTCACTTTGTATAGTGTTCTTGGAAGGTGATAGTTTTTTTTTGTAGGAACGTTTGTTCCATTATGAATGTCTGAATAGTAGCCAGAATTTGTGCTCGCTTGATGGCAATAGGCCACTCCCACCTGTTACAAGGAATTTAAATATAACTGACAGACAGCCCAAATGTGGAATTAGGGCTAATAAAATTAAAATACTTACAAAAAGATATATTGCATTAAAACCAACGACGTTCCGCTCAGAAATGGTTATTATCTCGGCAATAGCATCGGATACGAGTTTGATATTTAATGGCTGCCATAAATGTTATTTTTTGTAATGAAGTGAGCGGCCGCTCATAAATAATATGAAACTACGTCGTAAACAAATCATCGACGCGATACTCTGTCATAATCCAATCACACAGTAGGCCGGTTACGGACTCACGACTGATTCGAAGCTGAACATTTATTTAAAATAACAAAATAAGTTTTAATCTTAAACAGAGTTCATCACCTGTATGTCAACCGGCTGATATGTGAGCTTAGCGACGCCCAAACCGGTTGCTCCATTGGCGGACAATGTATCAATATTAGTTACGCGGATGATATGGTGCTGCTGAGCCCATCGATCAATGCGATAAGAAAGCTCCTCCGAATATGTGAAGACTATGCGGCGACTCATGGTCTCAGGTACAACTCAACCAAAAGCGAGCTCATAGTGTTTATGATGCAAAATAAAATATGTGGCATTGTTCTACCGGTTTACGGGCGGAGTTCCGCTGAAAAGAGTCACTCGCTTTAAAAACCTGGGGCACTTGGTCACCAATAGGCTGTCGGATGACGCCGATTTAGAGACGGCACGTAGTGCGTTGGCTGGCAGGTGTAACATGCTGGCCCGCAGGTTCGCACGGTGTACGCCAGAGGTTGTTCAGGGCCTACTGCCGGTCGCTGTACACCCTGTGGGTCAGTTATACACAGGACTCGTACAATACTCCACGAGTCCAATATAATAACGCGTTCCGGGTAATGCTGGGGTTGCCGTGCTTCACGTCGGAGATGTTCGCGGCAGGGACCAACAATCCCGGTTAAGAGTTAGGGGATGTTCGCGGCAGGGACCGTACAACCCCGGTTAAAATTTAACCCGTTTATAAGGTTACCTTTGTCATGATATAACTCCTTGAATGGGGTTTTGCTTGAAACCCAGTAAAAACCCATATCGTATGGGTTTTTGATTAACTGCTTAGAAAAATCCTATCGAAAACTCTTTCAATGGGTAACCAAAATGGTCGACGGTTGTCGCGGACGCCCGCGTTCCGGATTTGGTCTCGCTGCTGCATCTGCGAATCGCATCACTCATGTGTCGGGTGCGCGACAGCCCCAACAGCCTCGTGGCTACTGCAGCCGGCATGCGGCAGGGTGGATGGCCGAATGATATGTCATTGGACGGCGGCAGACCGTTATACGTTATTCAGTTATGTGAGATAGGTAATAAGTTTATTAAGCGTGTTTCAGTTAGTAACTTACTTATTTACTATGTTATGGATCTCTGGTCTGAAAATACGCCTGTATTGTTCGAATTAAAAAGCAGAGGTGTGCCTGTAGTAAAGACCCAAATTTTGCCAGCTATGTTCAGACCCCATGTAATTAAAGCTGAGCCTGATAACCGCAGCTACTGAGAAATTCCCAAACATTTTGCCCGACTGATGACCGAACACAAGGCTCTCTAACTCTTAGCAGTAGCGCTTACGTCTACTATCCCGATGAGACATATTATTATAGTTTAACCGAAACCGCTGTACCGCGCCTTAGGAATGCGCGGCGAGGTGGAGGGTGGGACCCCATGAGCTTTGACGAATGAGCGGCCTCCACTGCCCCCCCGTCTCGCCGCGCACGTACCTAAGGCGCGGTACAGCAGTCGGTCAAACTATAGTAACTTAATGAATTTTAGTTATCTCGAAACACAAATCTAGTCTACATAAAACTTTGCACGACGCGACGTACCACTTATTTCTAGTAACTAGAAGCGATTCTAACTTGAATTATCAGTTGAGTCGTGTTAGTTTACAGATTGTGACGATAATCCCAGCAGTGATGGAGGACTGAGTTGATGCTAATGAATGAGCTTCACTTATCATATTGAGAACCTTCTCTGCAGTGAAATTAAACTGTGCTTTAGATACGATAGATATTTAGTAACGGAACTACATTACAAACATAAACTCACGCCTTCTTCTAATGAGGGTAGGCAGACACTACAGAACGCCACCTGCTACGATCCTTACATACTCCTTTAGCTGCGTTTACGTCCATACATCTGATCATAAACGACCGTTCTGAGGAACGTCACCAATAAGGTCAACGGAACTAGGTAAAGCAAAAAGTAAAACCTCGCACTACGGGTAGTTTTGACTTTTTCGATTTGTGAATTTAAGAGTTGAGACACGTTCGTCGTACATTGCAATGTTATCAAAATTCCCTTCTTCACAAAAAAATATGACGAAATTTATGTGTCCATGTATCACTTCTGTTGACAAGTCCACGTTTGTAACCAGCCTAACAGACCAACAGTAAGATCAATACGAATCAAAGCATTTTTTTGTGTTAACGGTGACATTAACGGAAAGCAACAAGCAGACATATTATAGAATTTATTAACAAAAACTACTTAAATTTGTACAAAAAACATCCCACAAGTGATAATGACATACTTATCAAATATGACATGTGAACATCGAATGTTGACATTTGGTTATTGAAGTGTGCGATGACAATATCAAACAAAATAATAACAAGATGTTTATGATTTGTCAATCACAGCTTGTTCGGTCAAGTAGCCAGATTATTAGGGAGTTCTCACGGTAGCCGGGAGCAACAATGAAAGGACCAATGAACAATAAGGAGTATTAAGTTAAGTAAAAGGGATTAAAGGAGGCCCTATTTCCATTAACCGGGCACAAGTCCACACTCCACTAACACTAAGAAAATATATTAATAATGGAAAACCTAATGTTGATGGGTGGAGAGAGAAAGGAAGGCCAAATGTTGATGGGTGGAGAGAGAGAGGAAGACCAAATAAAAGATGGATAGGTTGTGTGAGGAATGATATGAAAGAGAAGGGAGTGAATGATAGCGTGACGGTTGTCGGGGGGGGGGGGGAAGAGGAAAACGGGTTGCGCCGACCACAAGTGACATGGAATTAAGGGAGGCAGATGATGATGGAAAAACCCAAAACACTTAGCTCGACCTAACATAACCAGCGTTCACGTCCAGCTGCCGCGCGTGTGGTTGCGACTTGCGATCACTAGAACTGTACGTACTTATTATACTACACAAAGATCAGTTCCTATCATCCCATTAAAATTACGACCAATTAAAAACCAGTAAAATGTTTGAACTCCTCAAATTGGCACCAACTTCATAGATGATACATAAGACATAACCTTCAGGAGTTTAATAGTCCAAAGGTAAAATTAATAGCCTCCTCTGTGGAAGTGCCAACTTGTCATTAAAGCTATTCAAATAAAATGTGTTTAATTTTACCAAGAGACCTTGCTTTTGTGGCTCTTGACTCACTGAATGACAATATAACATCACGCCTGTTTTCCCCGAAAGGTTGGGCAGCCGTGTAGAGATCATTAAATTTAAAACTGCACGCCCCTAAACTAAAATTTATATACAAAGATTTGAAATGTGTATGCAACAAGCAGTGGAAAGGCATGCCATTTTAAATTACATTCACCATTCTCTTTTACATTTCACCAGTTATGTATAAGATCCAAGTAATAGAGAGACCACTTCACTCACTGAATAGATTTCTTGTTTTCATTCGGACGTCCTGTCTGGGTTAAATGGGACACCAAAAGTAAAGCTGTTTTTAGGATTTTATTTTATTTATTTCAATAATTAGTTTATTATCGTTTTCTTGTATTTGATGGTGTGTTTTAATAATAATATTCTTTTCTATCAAGAACAAAAAATTGTCTAAATAAATAAATATACAGACTAATATTTTATGAATTGACTATAATTTTGTTATTATGAATTCCATGTATGTATTATCTAATACAGACTCATTCCAGAAGCTTATAATGATAGTGTGGCCGCCAAGTTCTCGCACATCAATTATTATTTATTAGTTTTTTTCAGTCAGTTATATTCGCTTTAGCCTGTGCCTGCTTGCTACTCGTCCATCAAACTTTTATTAATTTAATAACTAACAAATTTGAACACCTGACAGATCCATAAAGTCTGTATATTTTTTCTTAGAACCATAGACACGTAATTACTATATTTTATTTGAATTCATCGAATGAGCTTGGAGTTGTGACAACTTCATTAGTGCCTTTGCTTGCAGTTTATTTTATATCGTAGAAGAATTATTATCTATTAGAAAAAGTTAATTGCTTAGATTGAATTTGTAAATTTTATTAATATAGGTGTCAGATATGTATGCATGATATTTATAACACCAACAATGGCGATGCCATTCATTTCAACAATACTCATTGGGTTTTTAAAAAGATAAAAGAAACAGAGAGAGAGAGAGATTTATTAGTTTGGATTTGAGGATCAGACGAATTTTTCAAAGATAAGAGAACCAAAGAATTATTTAATTTCCTTCAATACCCCTCGAACTATTCTATTCTATTCTATTTTTAAAGGGTCAGGCTCCATCGATAACGTTCGATGATTTTGCCAATGTCAAGATAAGAGAAAGTAATGATCGTAAACTGTTGCACAACTATTGATCAGTGTTTGTAGTGGTGACATCCATGGTTCCCCATGCTAAACTAGGACAAATATTTTTGGTTAGTTCATGTAAAACGTCACAAAATAAATGTTAGAACATTCAGTAGGTATAAATAAATAGAATATTTCAACTACAACTGGATTTTATTAATGCTAATGAATTTATAAAGGATTTTAACTATATGGTACGGTATGGGCTAAAGATAATAGGAAAGGACTGTTAATTGGGCGGGGAACATCAGAAGGGAGTATGTCGTATAGGGGAGTGGTTAAACGAGGACAGGAAAAAAACAAGTGCTCCAGAGTTTCCTCGTCCAGACCGCATTCACACAAAGAAGAGTCCTCACGCGTATTTTGGCCAAAAAACTGGTGTGAAACGAACCCAAGTCGGAGTCTAATTATGACACAGGTGGTTATTTAGACAATGCTAGTTTGCTGAACCAACATTTAGGTGGAATGAATGGTTGGATAGAGCCATAACATCTTCCCTTCAATACCCCCGAACTATGATTAGGTGTTACGTAATTGGAGTGATGTTTTGAAAAACAAAGCTGTCAAAGCACGGGTTCCTAACATTTTCTTAAACAACATCACAACAATGACATTTTTAAATGTCGACCTCTCTTTATCAATTAATACTAAGGCCATATTCTAGAATCATGCTCAGTCGTGAACCCGTGAATATCAATTTAAAACTAGATTCTAGTTGCGATTAGCGTGAAATCTATGAGATATAAATAGAAATTCATAACTGAGCTTCGTTCTATACATACAATTATAAGTACATAGAATAATATTACGGCTATAAAGTCGTTCGTTTCATCGGCAAGTTTGCTAAACTTTTTATCTCACGAAGCGACGCGCGCTTTACTTGTGGTAACCAAGTGTACAAACACGCTGTGAATGTGTGCATGAAGACGAGTAGCGTCAGCACATAACACACACACTAACTTCCGACTTCTCCATTGTCTCGCACCTTCGATCAATAATAGTACTATTATTGATTGAAGTCTCGGACGGTACCATAGCTCCTGCGCTTACACACACATTCACAGCGTGTTTGTTCACTTGCACAAATAAACAACGTGTCGCTTCTTGAGATAAAAAAAACATGCGGGGCAGTCTTTGGGGACTGCCGATAGAAGTGAGTACAGTATACATGTAGCTTATGAAAAGCGTTTGGTGACGATGACGCGAGGTCCATGATTTTTGTTCTGTGCAAGTGCTCAAGGCGCTTATAGAAGTTTTCACTTCAAAAATACTATACAAATCAAAATCATCATTTGCCTAGACTTTCTCAACTGAATACCAATATTTTACATGGAGTGACTGCCTCCTATCTGACCTCCATATCCCAGTTACTGGGTAACACGCTACCCTTTGGTAAAAACTGGTTGTCAGACTTGGAAATATAGGCATACAAATAGTTTAAACATTGGTTGGGTTTTATTTTACTGTACAGCATTTTGCTGGTTTTTATCCGACTTCAAAAAGGTTGAAATTTTAAATTCTTTGATATTTCTTTTTTAATTCATTTTATAGCGGCATGCCACGGGTCGTGCACGTCCATTATTTTTCTGAATATTACCTACCAAGTTGTCATGGCACTCCAGAGTGGTTAGACTGAATTAAAGGATAACATAATTATAATATATTACAGGATAAAATTATAATTTATATTACCTACAACTTATATTAAACTTAAAGAGCCAATACATATTATTTTATTTTCTTTTTAGAGGTTTTTTGTTGTGCCGGGGTTTTTTTTTTGTGTAAATAAATTTGTTAATGAAAGACTAATTTTGTTTTTTCTAACTGTTCACCTGCTGATTAGTTAAAGCGTCTGATAAACAGGTAAAAAATAACCCCTATTATGCAATCTTACTCATGTTACAACATACTCCATTTTACAATCGACCCCATCTCTCCACAAATTGAAATAATGCATAATCTTGCACTTTAGTGACTCCATCACAAAAAATGTCAGTGCGCGGAAATACTAATATGTGAACTAAGCTTTACTCTAGGCCTATTGCAAAAGAGATATTACATACAAAGATGTGGTAGATGTATGAGTATCATTGAAGTAACGGCTGTAATAAACAGTGTTAATATTAGGTTCATTAGTGGAGCTACGAGAGTGATATCATAATACATTACCAGTGAGATATCTTATAATTATGTTGTAATTAGCTTGTAGCTACACGGTACGCAATGCTGATGGTATCTGGTGTTTGATGGGTAATCGGTTTATATCCACCAGGAACACGAATATCTTAATATACTGACTGAATGTCGCAATTCTGCATAGAATAGTTCCGACCGCAACCGTTCTTTTGTGTATTATAGTCTGCCTCACACGTCGGCGTCGTGTTATCATGCTCTCGCTATAACCTGCCATTTCATGTTTTTCTTCGAATAGCGATGAAACCGAAATAAATCATCACTGCAATTTGTGTATAGAACTGGTATCTGTGTGCACGGCAGTGGAGGGCCAAGTTCTTGAATGACTTACTATAATAACATAACATAATATCACACGGCTTCGCCCGCATCTATGTCGGAAAATATCCCACGGGAACGTACTTCCGGGACTAAAAGTACCCTATGTGTTAAACCAGGTAAACAATGTATTAATTCCGTAATACATTGTTTTCATATCTATTGGTTTACGCGGCGCAAGCCAGTAAAGCTCCCAGTCGGCATGATTTTTTCTGACATCTTCAACAATCATCGTTATATTTTTAACCAATTTACACCAAAACCTTCCTCATGAATCACTCCATCCATTCGTGAAAACTTTATGAAATGGCGTTCGGTAGTTTTTGAGTTTACCGCGTTCAGACAAACAGACAGATGCGGCGGGGTCTTGGTTTTGTAATATGTAGTGATGTGGGCCCATATAATGGGAGCCGAGCCTGTAGCTTTAAACCAGGCAAAAATCCAGACTCCTACTGAGATTTCCTTATGGAAACACCGTTCAAAACTTTGCCTGACCTGCGAATCGTACTCAGGACCCTAGCTTCAGCAGTCACCCTTACAATACGGGCATAAAGTTTCTTTACCACTGATTTTAGAGCGCGAAGAAAGCTTTCCGTATTTTAAGACCATATACCATTTTTTTCAAAATCTCAATCATCTATCAATTTTCTAAGAACTTGGCCCTTCTCACTAATATTTGCAGTAGAACCGTCGTGTAAACTGAGAGACTGGTCTCTCAGTTTTTCCACCGTTTAATAACTGCATGCGACAGTCGTTATTAATAGAGATATCTTTATAAGGCTTGCGGCTGCTTGCTGATCATTACTACATGGAGATGCTGTATACATTCAGAGTTCATTTCTTGTAGCCTAAGCTGAGTAGTCACTAAGCGACGATAATAATATTGTAGCAGCAATCACGTACGTCTGTGTAAATTGTAAATTAAAGCTAATGTGTGGAATGATTCTCCCAAAACAGTAAACTATAGAAACAATTATTATTTTGTTAAATAGAAGGTAGACAGCCTATTATAGCAATGTGACATATTATAACCTCACCCCTGTTACATGGGACGTAAACATAACTGGCGAATTGTGTGTGTCCATGCGTGATGTGGTATTGTGTGTGTACATGCGTAATGTGGTATTGGGTGTGTACATGCGTGATGTGGTATTGTGTGTGTACATGCGTGATGTGGTATTGGGTGTGTACATGCGTGATGTGGTATTGTGTGTGTACATGCGTGATGTGGTATTGTGTGTGTACATGCGTGATGTGGTATTGTGTGTGTACATGCGTGATGTGGTATTGTGTGTGTACATGCGTGATGTGGTATTGTGTGTGTACATGCGTGATGTTGTATTACATTTTATAAACTAAATCAGTGTATTTATGGAATGCCCAGGTGCCCATTGCTCTACAATCTACATACTGCTCTTTACACTTCTTGCTGCTGTAAAAATCCAGACGCAAATTCAGAACTAGCGCATCGGTGGCAGTTTGTCACCAGCCTTGGTTGTTCCGGAATAAAAACATTTGACAGTCGTCACAGTAGGCTGCAGGTATCCGCTGGATGCGGGAAGCATGCACAGAACCGGTCGAAGTGGAGGTGCTTGGGGAAGGCCTATGTCCAGCAGTGGACGTCTTTCGGCTGAAATGATGATGATGATGATGAGTCATCATCTATCGTTATGAGCAGCCATCCTTATTAAACTTAAGTCGCATAGTGATAACCCTTCTTTAATTAACCCTCTCATTCTGTAGCCGACTAAGACCCGTAAGGGTACACACACGTTTTTTGCCGTGAAAAACGATGTTTAATTCACCGTGTTTAGACGGTTCTCAGTGTCGGATGGATCACTATGGAAGTTTGTTGACGACACGGCGCGGTGCCGGCGCCGCCGCCGCCGTATATGCATCGTGCGTCGTGCGTCAAAGTCAAATTATTTATTTCAAATAGGCAATTTTATAGCAGTTTTGAACTCAATATTTACAAAAAAAATAGAATTGATTCTAGTGGCCCTTTCTAAAAGGTAGTTTCGTATGGAGAAGAATAGGCAAGAAGAAGAATAGGCTACCGTTACTCTTTTAAAATATTTTGTATATAGGTACATTAATTATAATTAAGTATGTGAAGACGATGCACCTAAAATAAAATTGTGTAGTAACTTTATTACACAATATGCAAAATAAATTAAAAATGAAGTAATGAATGACAGAGACGTCGCGCGTCGTCCGGTGGTTTACCATGTCATATACCAGCTCACACGATTGTTCTGCGGTGCGGTTAGCGCGCCGTACCGTACAGAAACCATGCCGTGTACAACGAGCCTTATCGTCATCCCATTCACTGCGCGACATATTTATATTATTTATCTTCAAGTTAATTCGCGGTTAATTACAAGCGTCTTATGCCTCGTACAGAGTTAGCAGACATTTACCATTATGTATTCGACAAGAAGCCAATAACTGCGGAGTTATGGACGAAATAAATGATAACATTTACCTGTAAACTCTAATGCATACACTAATAAAATGTACTATGTAAATAATGTGCGATAATAATAATTTATTTAAACACGACCTCACAGTAACTCAGGTGGCTTTATTAGCATTCCAAAGAAATAATAATAAATAATGTTATTATTAAAGTCGCATTATTATAATAGAAACATGCATTCGAGCAATATATTCAATGCAATTAGCTTATAAGAGCAATGAGTTTTGTATTAGTCGTTGGGCCACAAAAACACGGTGTGGCCACAAAAACAGCGATCTGAGCGGATTAGCTGAATAATAGTGTCAGTTTTTGTTTGATTTATGTTTGTGTCTGATATCGGATAGATTCAGAGTTATTTAGTTGCGGTGCAAGGCAAAAGCTTTCTGGAAACAGTCAATGCGACTAAGGGACTTACTAGAGAATGGGCAGCAGCATTCTCTATGCATTTTTAACACCATACTGCGATCGCCAATCTGCGTGCCAAGCTTGGCGATTATGGCAAAGTCGGAGGCCTATGTCCAGCAGTGGACGTCTTTCGGCAGAAATGATGATGATGATGAGTCAATGGTTAATTTGGTTATGTTCAATTCCTGCCGCGCTATTCATTCGTTTGCCGTTAGATACAACTAGGTATGTGGGTGTTTATGAGTACAATTTATCATTTATCAAAAACAACTTACTTACCGATAATAATGACTTGAGAACGGCTGGACAGATTCGGGTAATTTTTGTGTAAAAATGTTTGGAAAAGTTGCCCTTAAAATTGGAACTTGGGAAATTTTCGAACATACGAAGCAATGGATTAGCAATATACTTTAAAATCATTCAGATTGTGATTGATATTGTGATACGCTATTAGGGTCCTGATGTATGAACGTAAACGAAGCAAAAGGAATATGAAAGAAGAGAATAGAATATAATACTCTTTATTATGTACACCATAAAAGTTACAGTTAGAAATGTTTACATTTTACATAGGGTGACACAATGGGCGGTCTTATCGCTAAAAGTGATAATTTACAGACAACCTTTGGATGGATTAAAGGGAGCAGGAGAGACAATACTGCAGGAAGTCAGTTGTGTACCATTAACATATACAATAAATACATACATACACAAAGCATACACATAACTAATAAATATATACATATATACCATAATACACATGAAACAAGAGCGGGGAACTGTATTATGTAATGATGATGTTTAAGGAGAGAGGAAATGTTGTAAGAATCGTAGCAGGTGGCGTTCTGTAGTTTCTGCCTACCCCCGTGGGAAGAAGGCGTGAGTTTATGTATATAAGTATGTAAATAAATAACTGCCCGCTCCCCGCCCTGCACTTGCACCACACACCACTCAGTGATTACAGCGCACATAATTACACGCTGGCTGTGATTCAACATCTCGCGTGACACTACCGAAGCGCCGCGCGCCGCCGGCGTCAGAACCTAAGCAGACTTTTGGTATATCTAGACACATGCAGCTTTACCTGGCAGTAGGTAATAAATCACAGATTATGATTAGGTTATAATTTATGACGCAAGCGAGATTTTGAAAGGTTAGTTGTTTATTTTTTCTTGTGATGGTAGTTGTTGATCTTCGGTCTTGCTGATAATTGATCCACATGTTGGAAAACATTTAAAATTGGGTTATGTCATGTAATTCTTAATAATCAGCCTATAATGTTCTCACTGCTGGGACACAGGCCTTCTCTCTTCGATAGGGAGTGGGCTATAAATCTACTGTTGCGGGTTGGTAGATGTCACATGTCATCGAATTGTTGGTTCTAGGACACGCCGGTTTCCTCACGATGTTTTCTTTCACCTTTTTGAGAGCAGTGGTGAAGAAATGATTGACACAAAGTAATGCGCCTGCCTGGGTTCGAACCAGGGTTGTTGCGAACATCAGCATCAGCATCCGCATTGATCGATGCTGATTATTAATGCTGAAGTTCGAGTCGTGACATGACCGCGAAGGGGGCGGGGCTTATAGCACGTGTTGTTTTCGTTTGCGAGTTTTACCAATAATGCAATGGACTTGCTCTTTGGAAGTTTTCCATTCATTTAAAATTGTCTCGTATTTCCCGGCAATAACATCAGATTGCCCGGAAATACAGAAAACCTGTGCAAGGAAAACTGTGCAACTTTTAGGTACAAATTCATAATGGTCACTAGTTTTTCCCTGCTTTTTTAAGAAAATAATTAAAATCAGTATCAGCATCAGCATCCGCTGATGTGAAAAAATATGCATCAGCAACAACCCTGGTTCGAACCCACGAGCTACAATTGTTAAGTCGGGGCCGCTACCACTGGGCCACCACTGCTCTTGTGTTATTGTGCACGATTAATGGCAATTGGAACGCCACGACTTATAACAACGGGCGAAGTATAACTAGCTGAATATGATTGCACCGCTGCCCATCCCTTCAGGGATTTCAACAGCAGTATATTTGGAAGTCTTAAAAATTAAACATATACGTCCGATATGAAGATACTTATATACTTGAGATACGGCAATGTATCTTTCTGCTGAGATATTCGTGCTTAGAAAAATATAAGGTTACGTTTAAGTTTCCGAAATCACTGTTGAATATTTTAAACAAGTGAAGTACCGACTAATAATATCTAACACACGCGAACATAACACCACGTTCTAGAAGCAGCCAGAGTCACAAAAACTATAATAATCATACGTCTGTATGTCTGACTGGAAGGTTGATATCATTGGACACGCCTGTTGAGGCTGATCGACAATTATTACATTACACGGATCAAGTCGTGGGTAGCTGTGACTGTAGTGTTCTAGACAAGTTTTAAATTATTGATATGGCTAACGTCAAATTCTTGGAGCTGGTGGTGAAGCATCCTGGACCTCAATGACGATGTACCTGTATTGCGTAACACACACTCGGAAGAACAAAGACCTTACTTTTGACAATTCAACAATATCGAATAGATTTTGTTGTCCAAATGGAGGGATTATCAAGGCTCCCGCAGACAGGTGCGACGCGATAGCGCGACTCTAGTAGAATTTTCATGAAATTTTTCATAGAAATTGTCTGCTGGGAGCCTTCATTCTTAGTGTGTACTTATTATATAGGTCGATAATCGCCAATAGTCACTGTTGATGTGGTGATCAATTAAAATCATACATAAGACAGTCACCAAGACCCTTTACTAGTTCCTAGTGCTTTAGCCGGGAAGAAGAAGAGGCGCAACCAACTCCAGCAGCACAGCTGTCTGTTAAGTTGCTTATTCCTTTTCATAAAAGAAGAAGTCTGCCCTCCAGTGGAAATTTTTCAGCTTAATATTTTATTTATATACACAGCACGTCTCTGTCATACTTGACAGCTATTTCTATTTGCAAACAAAGTTTGCTGCACACGATAAATTGCTCTAAAGCCCTCATTCTCAGTTTGCATGTATGTCGCCAGCCTTAATACTCGAAGACGTGGACAAGCAAATGATGCCTGAAGAATGAACCTGCTTGTGAATTCCACACCAGAGATCTAATTAGTTTATGTAGTCCTAATACTCGTACTTCCATCTGATCGGACTGGACGCGTGTGGAACAAATTACATTTGCTTTACTACTCCTCACATTTATGTGAGCCTGGTAATTTCGTTTCGTCTCAGAATACAGTTCTGTCGTGAGCCGAATGGCAATGTAGACTTCAGTGTTGGGTAGTTACTGGAGGGATTATCTGTGATAGATGTCGTAACTGTCACAGACATGTCTGCTAATCAGGGTGACAGTGGAGGTGAGGCTTGTAAAGTAAGTCGAGGGGGACACTTCGACAGTTGAGGAAATTTGAGGACCATTGACTTTCCTACCAACCAAAATCACGCCTCAATGGTACATAAGGTCGACATTAGCAAGCAATTATTAGTCAGGACTTACAATGAAAAGTCCTCGTTTTTACTTAGTTAAAAATACGTCAGACCAGCAATAACAATTATGTCTAGCTTCATAAAAAAAAACATATCTGTGGGTAAAAAGTGCTTGAAATGGTTCCTGTAGTCTTGATAAGTGTGTCAGAAAACTTAAACTCTCTTCTCGGATTATCTTTAACATTATGGCAGCAAATAATCCCTCAATAATCAGACAACATCTGTTAGGTATCATAAAAATCTACAAGTATTCTAGCCTATTTCAGTCTCTAGATCAGCCAGCTGCAGGCTTAGCATGGCGTTTTCGATCTCTACTCTACTATAGAATAGACATCGCTTGTCTACACTTCTCGTTATCTCTTCTTCGCGAGCACGAGGACACACCTAGACTCGGATTTCTTCGTAGACAGTGACTTGTCCATAGCAACGGGGTATTCGCTAGTGGTGTGTATTACTACCCAATTTTACCGTACTTTTGCGTTTCGTTCTCAAACAAATCTATGAAGCAAAAGTGTTTTTAACGAATATTTCTTCAATTACAAAACGCAAATGGTCAAGGGGGATGCGCTGAGTAGCCCGCGAAATTCAAATTTTCGAACGTTTTTTGAATTCTAAGGATTTTTTGAAGAGAGTTAGTTATTTTGCCGATTCTAATGATTATAATTCTGTAAAGCAATATTTTTTACGGCCGCGAATTATATTTAAATCAACTTATAACGTGTTACTGACTTGCAAATTGCAAAAAACGTAATAAAATTTGAATTTCACGGGCTACCTTAGCGCATCTCCCTTTTAAAAATATTGTTAAATGGCTGTAGCCAATGCCGTATTATAGGTAATACATCATAGGCTGTGGCGCCACTAAGTTTTAAAACTCATTTGTATTGCATACACAGAGCACTTTATAATATTGGTAATTGCATATAATGTACAGGCATCATTGACATTGAAATCATTGACAGGCATTATTTAAATAAAGAGCCATAATTATACTATTTTGATGGTGTCACGCAAGAATCTATTATTTATTTTGGGCGACAGGTCCTAGCCGAGTTCTTCGCATAAACATTGATTGCACTATCTCCTTGCTTATTTTATAATTCTACAGAACTCACTTCCCGTGAAATCAAAGGCTCCCAAACAAGCAAAGCAAGCTCGCTAATAGTATTTCTTTCCCATCTTCGCTGAAGTTTTTCTATAAAAAAACTTAAATAAAAAGCGCAATTTGAAACCAACATGTTAATTTCAGCTTAATACATGATAAAAGTAAAAAAGCACCGCCTAAAATTACTCGAATTAACGAAAAAACAACTAACGAATCGTTGTCTAGGTCATTTTATATGTAGACTATTTCGGAAGAAAGGTTTCTATCCCAAGCTGTCAACACCGGAGAAAGATTGTACGCCGTGCTCGACGTTGTAGACAGTTGTCTAGGGTAGAGAAGACAAGTCTCTTCACATTTGGTTTTGTAATCGCCGTGCTACAGACAGTAGAAAACTTTCTGTTGTCTACATTGAAACGTCATTTTTGTCTATTCTTCCGTCGACAAAACGCGTAGAGAGGGTTCTCGTGCTAAGCCTGCTGCAACAGACTATGAGACCAAAACGCGGACATAATAATTTAGTCCACATTTCGTCGCATACGGCCGGTTCGCAGTAAACTCATTAGGTCAGTTTTAGTCACGCACTAGCAGCGCTCAGTTCAGGAGTTCCTATTATATCGACAGCTGTATAAGTGCTGTATAGTAGTGCTCGAAGAAAGTCGCGCTGAGATAAATATAGACCGCGAGGGAAGTGACCACGTGGTGCAGGCTACTATGAGCTTTGTAGTGTTTACTGATTACCGTGATTGAGGTGCGATAACATATAATCGACCTTCAGATAGTAAGAGACTGTCACACAAGTAAGAGTAACAGAGAAGACACTTAGAAGACTCAAATTAGGAGCCTACAGTTTTTGTTGAGGTTGGTGCACGCACAGAAAAGTACCTAACACATAAATAAATGGCTTTGCTATAGAAGTCATTTTTTTTTAATTATTACTTTTTTATTTTGTAATTTATAGTTTTAAGTAAAATTGGAATATTAGTTTGATACCTCAGTAGTTAATATTTTCATTTTTCTTACATATATACTAGAATTTTACCAAGGTTTTCAGATGTTTTCCGTTTGACACTGTAGCTCGTATCAATAAGCCAGGCCATCACACTTACATATTAGTTTGACACTGTAGCTCGTATCAATAAGCCAGGCCATCACACTTACATATTAGTTTGACACTGTAGCTCGTATCAATAAGCCAGGCCATCACACTTACATATTAGTTTGACACTGTAGCTCGTATCAATAAGCCAGGCCATCACACTTACATATTAGTCCATATATTGAAAACTGGTAAACCGATTTTGATGAAACTTGCACTGTTCACAAGTTGAAACAAAAAGCCAACAAAAAAATGGTCACAATCCGATTTCTAGTTTCGGAGAAATACGTGGACAAACATACACACGTACACCTATAAAATTTTGTATATTTGTTTGGAAGCCCTAATAAATTATCTTATGTGAATATATTTCATTTCCAATAATAAAACATACACAAGTATCGAATTGATAACCTCCATTTTTGAAGTCGGAAAAATAGGTTCAACATTTCCCACAAATATTTAAAGGTATATCAGCACAGAATAATAATATGGGCATAAACTAGGATAGTCATAAAACTTTCGAACATTGAGCACTCTGAACCACATCCGTATTATATTCATGAAACGGTTCCTATGGTAATGTCCTGTTTGTTCCAACTTTCCCTTCTGTAACGGACCGGGCACTGGAACCGAACGGCTGCTAATATGCTCTGTTGTAAGGTATGGTAATCGGAGGCAAACATTCAGTCTGTTGTTCTTTAGACCTAGTGAGTTCTGGCATAATAATAGATTGAGTAGAGGTAGGGTAGGTAAATAAACTGCATAATAAATACACATTCTGTGTATGTCAGAGAAATTAACTACTTACTAAATTTTTTAAATTCATTCATGCACTGACAGACAACGCACCGCCTACACCACTGGCTCTAGAAGCATGACATTTTGGAGGAATATTGCTCACCTTCAATATGTAAGGAACTCTTGTGCAATATTGACCGATTTTGTTTTTTTTTGTTTTTATGGTATTCTCCCGAGGATGGGACCACCCATTGTCACCAAGTCAGAATCTGATTAGGGGATCCCATGGAAATCAAGGGAAATCCTCAAATTTCATAGGCACACCTATAGTGATTTGGGTATTATCTCTCGGAAAGTACCATTTGCCGAAATGAAACTGATAATGAAGACCACAGATGGCCACCGGAACTACCTAAAATAATAAGTATTTAACGATTCCATTAGGTACTTTAATATGGGTTGCTAAGCAATTTATGCTCGTCACAGTGCATATGGTGAGTGGCAGTTCTCCTGGTTCTTACCAGGAGAACTCCTCAACAATTAAGATCCCTGCATCGGCAAAAGCAACATTTTGTAAAAGGTGATGATCAGTGGATATGGCTATTTGTAACTTAGATAAATTACTGACACACTAAAAAGTGAAAAATAAAAAACTGTGTCTTGGTCTTTGAATCTGTATTTTAGTTTTTTACCACTGTAGCGGCATCAACATCGCCACATGCGAATCCTGAGCAGAGTTTCCGCGCAACTAACATAATATATATGTTACCGGCCAAACCCAATTTCAGGATGAACTAGTTTCGCCTAGGCCAAACCAGTTCTCCCTACACGCGATAGGACAAACCAGTATAGCCTAGGCCAAACTCGTTCATCCTGTTACCGATAGGATAAACCAGTTTAGCCTAGGTCGAATCGGTTTATCCTAGTTAGAATTTACATGCTTTAGGATAAACTGGTACGTCCTAGTCTGAACTAATTTCACTTTGTTTGTATCTTCTATAAACTTATTTTCAAAGTGAACTGAATAAAGGAATACAATTAAAATGGTAAGTAATATTTGATATAATTACAAAACCTCTAATATTTACAAGATATAACAACTGAATCTATAATTGTATTTGATATAATAATCAGTTAATATAATAAACGATTGATATAATTTTAAAGCAACTAAATTTTATAAGCATATCATACATTGAATATAAAATCGTTTGATATACCACTCAAAAGACATAAAACCTATTTAGTCTAATATGATAAACGTGCAAGCAAGCATGCAGCAGGCATGTTTTCTGTCACGGCTCCGGCGCTGCAGGGCTCCAGCGGTCCCATGCGAGCTTATCGTCACAGATGTGTTTCACGCTCACCACCGAGGCTTCGGCTCAGCCTCAGCCGCGGTGGGAAGCGTTGAAACCACCTGCTCCTCAGCTCGCGGGCCGCCTCGCCCCTACGCGCCTACGCGATTTTAAATAACACTCTAGGGGTAGGGCAGACAAGACTACGTGGAGTCGGTTTTGCTGCGATTCGTTTCGGTCACGCCGCTCCCGCAGCACGCTCAATCAGATTTCAGATTAGAACGTACCAGTTTATCCTAAAGCATGTAAATTATAACTAGGATAAACCGATTCGACCTAGGCTAAACTGGTTTATCCTATCGGGCTTAGGACAAACTAGTTTAGCCTAGGCTATACTAGTTAATCCTATCGCGTATAGGAAGAACTAGTTTAGCCTAGGCTAAACTAGTTTGTCCTGAAATCGGGTTTGGCCGGTAACATATACAACATTCCGACATTAATCGTCGGGCAGTTGCCCACCAGACACAACACCCGTTTGGTCGGAGGATCCTCCCTTTTCTATGGAGGATGAGTGAACACCCTGTTCCTCATGCCTCCAAACCACCGACTTCCAAAATTAAATTATTTTTCACTTGGTAGTGTTTTTTGGAAATCGGTTGTTTTTTTTTGTAAAATGTTTTTTTTTATAATGATTATTATTTATTTGTTAGGATCCTTAAACGATCTCAGCAATTTCCAAGATTCTTCTTCAAGAATTACTCCGTTTCCAAAGTAATAAACAGTAGATTAACTACATTATATTGGCACGTGTCCGTTGCCGATTTACAACGTTTACATCACCGCATTGAATGTCACGGTGAATGACGATCGACATCCGAGTACTCGAGATCGGATCGAACTGATTGATTGACGTCACGGTAACGACCGCTTCCCGGCGGTGACCTCCAACAACCAGCAGGGAACCGTAACAACATGCGTTAAAACACGCGCTAACGAACACGCGGGAATTTACAATATCGCACACCGGAGGGCTTACACACATGAACAATTACTTCTTGTTTGCAATAGAATACTGTGTTTTGGCGCTAATTCATTTTGTCAGTATATCAATATCACAGTTTTCATCTTATTAAACATAACATTGAGGACATGTCTTGCTCTATCCCACAACACAATACACACAGCAAATGTCAGCATCAGCGGTCATCATTGGTTCCGGCGCATATCTTCTTCTTCCAAAACATTAACCATTAGTTACCTCAGTGGGCACGCCTTCTTTCTAGCCACAATCATCTTTCATTAGTTACCTCAGTGGGCACGCCTTCTTTCTAGCCACAATCATCTTTCATTAGTTACCTCAGTGGGCACGCCTTCTTTCTAGCCACAATCATCTTCCATTAGTTACCTCAGTAGGCACGCCTTCTTTCTAGCCACAATCATCTTCCATTAGTTACCTCAGTGGGCACGCCTTCTTTCTAGCCACAATCATCTTCCATTAGTTACCTCAGTGGGCACGCCTTCTTTCTAGCCACAATCATCTTTCAGATAATTCATTCCATTCCCACTCCATCCACACTCGAAACTTTTCTCATGACATAAACAAAATAGTTCAAAAGTAAATAAATTTTCTAGTACATTCTTTACTTTTGCACTATTTCATGTCCTCAAAGTATCCAATCCTTTTATCAACATCAACACAACCCTAGTGATAGAGTAGAAGTCATCACTGTACTAGAGCTCTTGCAGTCAGTTATAAACTCTAACGAGCGACACATCTCACAGTATACGGCAGTAAGTCAACTTGTCAGGTATAAATTGATCGCCCACTTCACATCAGCTGCGAGTAGCTGTACTGGTACACTATAGTACCACTAGTGTGGGCTAGCGGTTGATGACTAAATTATAGTGGGACTGATAATTGAGATAGCAAATTAATGGCTAATATTACAGGTAAATTAAGTTCTGCTATACGCATTAGCATTAAACTATCCAAAGGTAGTCTTTAAAAGTTCGCATGGAACGATAAGGTCACCCATTGTGTCGTTTATGTAAAACTACATGTATATGTGTAATTCCTATGGTGTATGTACATCAGAATTAAGAATCCCCTAGTCTGTTCTCGTTTTTACGTCGTCACTTCATTTTCGTTGAAATATAGATATGTAGAAGATAATTTCGTTACTCCTTGCTACCGTTCGAAATAATTCTCCTCACCATTTTGAATCTCTCTTTATTTCAAATAAAATCAAATCAATAAATATTTATTCAAATTACGCTGAGAACCCTACTAAAGTCAGTTTTGAACGTCCAATTACATAAAACAGTCCTCCAAAACCCGTCCTTCATCACTTGCTAGTGTTTTAGCTGGGAAGAAGGAGGCAGAATTGTTCAAAAATATACATTTTATTGGTGGTTTGGCCCGTAGTGGGCCCCAGTGGTGGATTATGGGCCAGTCCCTCTCACTGGAAGAGGCTTTTGTCCCAGCAGTGTGAACGTTGTAGACTGATTATAAACAATATTTTAGTGTCATCTGTAGAGCACGCAGGTTTACCAATCACATGACATACCTAATCCTAATCCCACTGGCGCCCGTTCATTCCGTTCATTCCAATGGCATCTGATTTTAACTCTAATCTCTACAACAGGTAAAATCAGCCACAGGTTATCATGAACACGAACTCGTCTCCGCTTCAATAAAACAACTGAATGAGTTTCGTCAAGCGCACTTTGTCACAGTTCAGCGCAAAATTGAGGATTTCGATCGCGTTCAATAGTCTGACAATTCGATTGTGTTTAAGAGATTGTGAAAATAATTATATCTTGCTTTTATTGCCTCTGGCTGCCTCGTTGGTTTAGTGTGCACCATACACCTCAGCCGATCCCATCGGGGCAACAGGCGCGATGTTATGTTATTTCTTCATGTTACTTGTTACAAATAAAACAATAAAAAAAAAATAAAAAAAAATAAAAATAGTTTATTGCTTCAACTTAAATACCTTATTCTAGTTACAATGTGGAGAATCCATTTAAGCAAATAGTATGCTTGTTTTAGGATACTCCGCCCTTCCCCAGGTTATGTAATGCAACAAACTAACACAATTTTTCTACAACCTAAGTAGTTAGTTTCATCGAACTATTGTAGAGGTATCAGTTCAAAGAGAGGTCAGCGTGCGATGAGTCAGCGACACTCGTTAGGAAACTAATTCGTTTCGGTTACGTACATTATGTAACAAATTATGTAGCTCGGCAGTGTATTCGTTTTGAAGCCGCGAGGCTGGGAATCTTTAGATGTTACTTCAACGTGGTGCAATCACCAATCCGTCCACCAACATGTTAACTCTGGTTACTCATCCTCTTATTCTTGTTAACGACAAGAAAAATACTGTTCCACTGTTTATTATATATTTATTGACCTATCAATAATCCATCTCCTATCGCAGTTCTCTGCTGGGTGTGCACACGCCTCTGCCACTTTGCTCTGCCGTCCTCATCCATCTGACACTCTACCTCCTTTTTAACATCGTCGGTCCATCGAGCTAACGATTCGCTGTCAGCACTCCAGGAGTCGTCGTTAACAGTCATGCCAGCTGGCCCACTTCATCTTGCTAACTCTGCAAGCTCCAATATTCTACGTATATTTTCAGTGAACACTTGACACGACCCGCGTATCTCGTAGACAATTATTCATTCATTTTCTGAATGGGAGCAGACGGAAGAAGCCATTAATTGTTGGAAGCTAACGCCAGCTCAATGATAGCCAGTTAGAGCCACAATTGAGCCGCGGCTAATGCGCTAAGTGGTTAATCTCCTTGAGCGGTGAGCGCCGCAATTGTTCTGTGGATGAACAATCGGAGATGCGAATGTTAGGACCTTTTCACAATGGGACACAAAGCATTTGCAACATGCAATTTTTGTTGTGACCAAGAGACGTAGAGAATATAGTTTTGAATGGTTTTGTTTTTTGTTGTTAAATTGGCGTGTGCTAGTTTTTTTTTTTGGGTGGGAAATTATCAAATAAACCTCCCGCTCTGCCTAGAGCGGGAGGTTTATTTGATAATTTCCCAGGCGTGTCAGACTTTTACTGACTAAAACCCACCCGTGTTCCTTCCGTTGCCTGTGTGCCGGGGCCATGATATCCCTTTCGGACCAACTCGCAACCCTGGCAACTCGCAACTCTTAACCCTGGCGTGTGCTAGCTGACATATGACAAATAATTTTAATTAGAGTTTTGTTTTTCGTAATGTTAAATACTTTGCATAGGTACTATTGTAAAGAATCAAGTTCATCTAACTCAACAAACAGCTGTGCCACTGGAGTTTGCTGCGCCACTTCTTCTTCCCAGCTAAAGCACTAGAAATTGGTGAAAAGCAGGCGTTTTGGGGGACTGTCTTATGTAATTTTGACGTACAAAAAGTGCTGATTCTCAGCCTAGTTTCGAAGTTCAAATCAGTCTTTAATTTGAACTTTTAAATATTATATACTTTTAATATTTTTGTTTTTTTTTTGTATACTTTTTATTGATGGATGGTTTGTGCGGGATGACATGAATAGAGAGTAAATGATAACGTGACGCCAGACAGAATGGAAAAGGAAAACATTTTGCACCGACCAAATGTAAGGCATAAGAGTAGGCAGAAGGGGACAAAATGTAGCGCTTTGTGCTTATAATACAATTCTTACAAAGCAAGAACGTTGATAAAGACACTTTGGTATTCATTCTAATTTGTACAAAAATAAGCTCTACTGACGTGAACATTAAAAGTTCTATTCGTGCATACTTTGTGACCCCTTTCAGCAAATTTTACGCGCGTGCGTTTTTTTCCACCACCACCATAAAATTGTTATGTGCATAGTCCCTTAACATTAGCAGTTTTAGACATTATTGCTAGTGGTGTCATGTGTGGATTAAGATGTTATGAATGAATGAGTAATAGCGGCATGATTCAGACGATCATATTCCATATTTAGATCTAAGATGCACAATAATCAAGTATATTAGTGCGAATATGACAGACACTTTCAACAAATAGGTGCTGCACCTGCTTAGGTAGGTACTGAAAGCATTTTCAAATTTATATTAACCAGTCAAAGACTCATTATACAATTATCAAAACCCACTTCACTATGATCATCAAACACTATCCAAATCCATACATAGTGTTTGCATTCGACCTTCATCAGTTTTGCAAATTATTATCACAAATCGCTGTCACAAGAAACAATTACATAGGGTATCTATTTAATAAAAGTCGACACTTCTTTGAATAAATATTGATATGGTATTAATAACTGTTACAAATAGTTTTTATTTACCTTAGTAGGCTACAATACCTACTAAGGTAAATAACTTATAATAAAAAAACAACTTAATTTTGGAAGTCGGTGTCTTTGAATGAGAATTTTTGTTTTTTGGACACCGTCTTTCGAAATAAAAGTTCTTTTTCACATTGTATTGTTGTTTTTTGGATGTACGTTGCTTTTTTTTCACTTTTTAGTGGGTCTGTTTGTAACTTATCTTAGTTAGAATAGCCTAGTGTCAACTGCTCATCACCTTTTACAAAATATTGCTATTCCCGATGCAAAGACGTTCATTGTTGACGAGTTCGCCTGGTGACGAGCATAAATTGCTTAGTAACCATATTAAAGCACCTAATGAAATCGGAACCCGTGAAATAATATTTATAAGTAAGTAATTCCGGTGGCCATCAGTGGTCTTCATGATCAGTTCCACTTCACCAAATGGTGCTTTCCGAGAGCAAATGCACGAATTACTATAATTAAGTGCCCAAATCGCTATAAGTGTGCCTATGCACACCTTTTTTTTAAAGCAAATTTGAAGATTTCCCACGATTTCCATGAGTGGATTCTTAGTTGGTGACAATGGGACCACTTTGAGAGCATAATACCCTAAACAAAAAAATAGTTTACAAAATAACCGTAACCGTCTATAATTAACGGCGAAATCGGTGAAAATAAGTACATTAAAAAAAACATACAGACGAACATATTCGTAAACTCTTCCTTTTTCGAAGTGGGGTAAAAACTAGTAGTTCTGTGAACAGTAGACCTCGAGAGCCCAAACTTTATTGTATCAATTAATATACCACTAAAGTTATTTAAAACGAGATATTTACCATGTTTTTTTCTTTTAAAAACATGGTAAAGAAAAATAATGAGTAAAATTAGTAGGCCAGCTAGAAAAATTAATTAATAGGTTTTAATTGGCAGAGGTAAGACTGCAGCCTAGTTTTGAGATGAGAAGGTGGTCCCAGGTGCTCCAAAGCCGATTTCACTGTTACAAATCTAAAAGTGAGCAATTTACTGCATTTTGAAGAGCTAGTCCGCTCATCACGCTGAAGATCCTCTTTAGATCTTTACTAAACATCTCTGAGATCAACTTAAAGTAAAAAAATTAAAAATGAACCATCTAATTTCGATATCATATGGTGGAGATGTCTGGTAGCCCCCTTTTTGCCCCTTTTTGGAGGTAATACCCCTGCAATCAAAAATTCCCGAGGAAAAAAAAATCTATAAAATCGAAAAACCTTTATATACTGAGTTTCGTCCAGATCGGTTATAAAATACGACCTATAGCCACAAACTAACAGAGGAAAGCTTTTGCCAGACTGCATGTTATTGTTGTTGTTGTTGTTTGACTTAAGACTTGAAGCGTGACACAAAGGCACCGCTCTCTCCCGCGACACCCGAGGCCTTTGTTCCGCGTGGCGTCGCGCGACAAGTCGCCCCGGTATGTAGAAGCCTTTAATCTTTAGTAAAAACCTACACAAATAAAACCAAGTAACCTACGTAAACTATTATTACTACATAAACCTTCTACATAAACCCACATCAAACGTGTCCTTATCAAAAAAGCATATTATAAGATTAATGACTACGTTGAAGACAAGGAAGTTTAGCATTAATTCCTTCTGCACATGTAGCTTCCCTGGTACCTCATTTACGGCAAAAATATGTAAATTTCTATTAACTGCTCCCAAGTTGCGATGTTTATGTTATTTATTTTTTACATACTTCCTTGACATAATCTTTTCTTTTTTTCTTTGACATTATATAGGTACCTACAATTTTAATTTAAACAAGGTTCTAAATTTTATTATTTTAATAATATTTTATATCTTTTTTTTTGTAATGTTTTGTTAATGTGAGGACGTTGTAGGCTTAATGGACTAGATATGTAGACCATTTTCTATTTTGTTAAGTACCTGGTACTTTTGCCGGGCCTACGCTGTCCTCTCATACTTATTATCACTGTAATTTGAAAACATTGTAAAAGCCATTTTTTTTTTAAAAGAGTAACCGTGTAGTTTTTTGCCGGTTCTTCTCCATAGGAAACGACCAATTGGAACCGTGCACCTAGCTTCTGACGTTTCTTAAGTGCCCATGTAGGCTTATATGAAATATTTTTTTTTTTTTTTTTTTCTATTTCGATGAAAAGAGCAGTGATTTGATCAACTGTAGGACGCTTGCATAAAAGACATTCAAATAATTATATACTGAAAATACAGACGATGGCAATAGATTTCTCACTGGGGGAAGATGGACTGTAATTTAAGTAATAACGCTTATATGCAAGAGTAGTTAAATCAATACCTGAAAATATAATAAGTACCAACATATCTTTTCATGAACAATAATAATTAATAGTCGCTAGAAAATACGAACGTAATCAAACGACACTGTTTGAAATTAATTGTTGTTCCTCAATCGAATCTGCTACGTATTATAATTCATTAGAGTATTATAGTTCAAGAGAAAGCATGAAGGCTAATCTGAGTATAATGAGTCGTAATCAGAGACAACACAACAAACAATCGTTCAGTGCGTTGTTGTGCGGAGCACCCGCAGCACAGAGCCGCGCGGAGGTTCATTATCATTACACACGTTTGTAGGGCTGGCACTAATTTATCTATCGAAAGTTCTGTCTTTCATTGATGCGCCCTGGCAGTTGAGACTATGTCATGCTCACTCAAATGTCTCGTTGATGGTGGAGTGTGTTACATCATTCCGTTCCCTTCAAAATGGTTGAAGCGAATGGTGCTAATCCATGTGTCATGTTCGTATACGGGCGCCGTCAGTAGAGACTGGTCATCTCTTAACTGCCAACGCTTATTTTATTTTTTAGTTCTACGGACGCTTTTAACGTGCGCGTCATTCTACTGATTCTACATCATTCTCAGATCTATAATTTCAACTTAAATTATGTAATTTTGAATTTTAGAATAGGATTTTATAAGAGTAACTATGGAGTATTTTGTCCATTCTTCTCCATTTCACGAAATCACGAAACTACCTTTTGGAAGTGGCAAGTAGAATCAATTATATTTGCTTGTAAATTCACGTTCAAAAGTGGCTTTTAATAGGCTACTAGAAATAAATTATCCCACCAAAAACATTTCATGTAAAATGTTGCCAAGACGACCACATAAGGTTTGCCCTATGAAAATGATATCAGATCTCATGTAGAGCCAAGCTTCTGAATCTACACGGCCTAACTCTGCCGACCCTAACTTCACAAATTCTACATATCAGTAAAAAGGCTTCGCCGTTTCGCTACCGTCGTGGAGGTGGTGCGAATATTTAGTTTCTGAAGTAAGTAACGAAACAGCCGATATCGAATCGATGGCTTGAAACACAGGTTTTTCATAAACTGATAAAATAAATATTTTTTCATAGATCGACTTTGTCTCTGTCACCCCTGCCCGAGACTAAGGTCAAGAGCAAACCCATCCTAAATAAAAAAAAAAAAAAACCTAGTTCAGGCAGGTCTACATTACAGTTAGAATTAAAATTTGCCCCGATTGTAATTAATCTAAATCATAATTTTACTTTACTTTATACTTGAATATTTTTTTTTTATTCCTTCAAACAGTACCTATTGTTTTTTTTTTATTATATAGAATAGAATAGAATAGAATCGCTTTATTTCGGACACAATTATCCATATAGCAAATAAATTGTAGCATTATATTCTATAATTTATTTGCTTACCATCTCACAAGAATCTTTTGGTAAACTACTGAGTCTCGTGTTGCCTGGAGCGTTTCACTGACTGCCATTCTAGAATAAGTTAATCTGACTTTGCTATTAGAAACACTTTTAAGTTCGTTTCTTACATATTAAAATAAATAAATCATCATCATCATTGCGGAACAAAGAAATACTATTATCAACGGAAATCTATTGTTCGATCAGAAATGCCAGCCCTGACCGCCACCTCAGACGCAGCGGATTGGAATGAGTCCCCGTTCAACAAATATTTTTATATTTAACGTGAGAGAGTGTTCACTGATTATGAGAAATATGGGACTCGTATAATTACCTGCTTATTTGTGTTTGTACTATTTTGTAGTACAAGTGATGTAGAAGTACCTTTGATATTATTTTAAGTTAATTTATTAATACAATTATCACCACTTTTTTTTAATGTTCTATCTTCAAGTTAAACAAGAAGTGTTTTTTTAACCAACCCATTTGCACAAAGGTTTCTAAGTAGAAAATAATCTTAGAAGTAAGTAGCTTGAAAAAAAACCAAATATTCATTAAATGGTATTTAGTACAAAATAGAATTTGCTCTACTTAAACAATATTTTCAAACTCCACCAAATAACTTAGCATCCACAGTAAGTGATTCAGCGACGCTATCATAAACTGTACCAGTACTTCATACTGAGCTCAGCTTAATATACTACGCTCAATGACAACATCGAGCTGGAGTTACGACTGATTATGCACAGATGTACCCGGAGCCAGGACTTGTCATTAGACAGGACCGTTTACTTTCATTCCTGTATTTAGACTTCCTCCCAATGCATTCAGATTCAATCCAATATTCTGTAACAAATGTACGCATGACTGGTTATGCACCTATAAGTTATGTTATGACAGTCCAAGAGTAAAAGTGAAAAGGACACTGGGCAAAATTATATGGCAAGTGGTTTGTAGACAAGAGATGTTATATTTTTGTAGTATTCGATAAAGTGTACGAACATTTTTGATAACAGACAACAATTAATGGAATTCAAATGGAGTTGAGCAGGACCCTGACAAAGCGTAGTGATGACAGGTGGAGTACGACAGTGACCGTGTGTGTCGGCGAGATGGGCGGACGACATTGTTACCATCGGGGGAAGACCCTGGTTAGGTTGGCACAGGAGCGTGGGGATCGGCACAAGAAAAGAGGGGCCTATGCCCAGTAGTGGGTGAAATCGGGCTGCGGTTGATGATAATGAGGTATCTGTAATGTTTTTAGACATTCAAATTGTATGTAGAGCAGTTTTAGCCAGTCTCCTTTATCGCGATTGGTCGCGATAAATCTAGCGATAGTGTTTTGTTTGATTTTAACGGTTCCTAAGATGGTGCAAAACTAACTTTGCCTTAACTCATTATAAATGATAAAGGATTTTTATTTCTGTAAGTACGTTTGTACAACACTTTTTTTTTTAATTTTTTACACATTGCACTACGATTCCCGCGGTCACCGTAATGTCATATTTTGTTCGTAGCCGCCCACGTTCCGCCCACCTCTCGAATTATATCTAATTACCTCACTGCCCAAATATTCTTAATACAATTAATTTAAGATTTTTTACAATAAGTGGATATTTTTTCACACAGCTTCTATTAAAAAGCATAATTATACTAGAAAGATAATATCTCGCTAAAATCGGTAGCGCATAGTGACGTAGCGACAACGGGGAACACTTGCTGAGGTGCTTGAAGAGTGGAGAGGCATTCCACGGCTATCAGAACAATCCCAGAGCCCGGAAGATGGTCGAGATCTCTACCAGCACTTACTGGAATACTTCCTTCCTCCGAGCACGTTTGCTCTTGCGAATCTCCACTCAAGCCGGCCAATAAAGGCAAGTCTAGAGATAAAGAACAAGACTTCTCCCGGGAGATAGAGTCCGTAGGGTCGCTACTGCCCAACAGCTCGCCACATGCTGCCCTGCGGGTTTCTGTATCTCTCTTAGTCTGGCTCCTTACCCTAGACCCAGTAAAGTAAACTCTACCGTCACAGTCCTAGAGTTTGGAGCGTGCAAGCGCCACCACGACGTCAACATAGTTTGGAGCGTGCAAGCGCCACCACGACGTCAACATAGTTTGGAGCGTGCAAGTGCCACCACGACGTCAACATAGTTTGGAGCGTGCAAGCGCCACCACGACGTCAACATAGTTTGGAGCGTGCAAGCGCCACCACGACGTCAACATAGTTTGGAGCGTGCAAGCGCCACCACGACGTCAACATAGTTTGGAGCGTGCAAGCGCCACCACGACGTCAACATAGAGATATGATGTGGTTATTATTATTATTATTTTTATTCGATGCTTATGGTATTTATCACGGGACCCATAAACAACTCATTTGTTTCACCATTGATTTAATTTCCATCGTTAACGACGAGACATTCTTGTGGTTGTAACTACACATCACGTAGTTATCGACTGTAACCTACCGCCCGCGCCTAACGTGGCCCGCGGCAATGTCCGTAGTTTCATAATTAAACATAGCTTGATTCATGATTATGGCAGAGAAATATGTTTGAGCATTCTTATGGTATGTTTGTTAATTTTTGAAATAACTTTTACTTGAAGTGATATATATTTGACATCAAATTGTTTCGATGCCGTTGGGCTTGTGTTGTGTATTTTAGGTCAAATCAAGATTATGAATTGTCGCAGGATTGAAGATTGAAAGATTGCAAAAATTGCCGCTGGTATTTAATGTAAGTAGGTATGTGACCCATAAAATACTGTATTTCATATCTTCTACTCAATAAGAAATCTTAAATTCACTGACCGACAACGCACAGCTTAGACCGCTGGCTCTAGAAGCATGAAATTTTACACAAAAGTTTCTTATATAACGAAGGTGAGCACTAAGGAATGATTATTGAAAATTCATCCTATATAAAGGTTAAATAGGGGATGAATTTTTCTACCAAGTTCGTCATTTTTGCCCACGGGAACTCCCACCGGGCACACGGCTTGTACATACACAAATGTTCTCAACTGGAATCAGAAACATCTATCAAACTCATTTATTTTATTTAAGCCATTTACAAGCACTTTGCACTGTCGAAAAGTCGGTCATCAAGGCACCTGTCCCACCACCCACGAGGAAGTGACTGCTATCAATGATTTTCTCGCTCAAGAAACGTAAAAAAGATTGTAGGTCCCAAGTAAGTAAAAGAGATAATATATTAATAGTTGATCGCTGACTGTTTACACCGCCGGCGAATATTCGTTCGAACTATCAAAGAGAGTACTCGCTCAGGAACGCTCGCTCGGCGGGCAGAACACTCGATGAGAGACTCAGCTTGGTGCATGCGCAACAGCGAGTGGTCGCCCGCCGCCGACGTGCACTAGCTGCTCGTTGCCCATCAACTCGTTTTTAGAGTTCCGTAGTCAACAAGGAACCCTTATAGTTTCGCAATGTCCGTCTGTCTGTATGTCTGTCCGCGGCTTAGCTCGGATACTCTTAGTACTAGAAAGCTGTAATTTGGCATGGGTATTAATGACGCCAACAAAGTGGCAAAATAAAATTGTACCTCGTTGCAAATAAGTAGTGCAAGTAAGTTGCACGTAAAGTGGGGATGATGTTTCTTTCTCGTCTATCCCATAGTGTGGGGTATCGTTGGATAAGCCGTTCAAAAATATTTTTTGTTTTGGTTGGTTTGTGAAAATTATTTTCCTATTCAGGGATGCGTTTCCGTAATATTTAGCTTTAAAGTGCAAATTTTTGTTAGAGTCAAGTGCCCCCTGCCAGCTAAATAGTTGCTTTTGGATATGTGAAAAAATTCACGGCAGTAGTTTATAATAATATAACGAAGTTATAAGGAAAACTATCACAGCTAAGTAGGCTTTACAAGTTAATAAGTAATCGTCGTCCAACTTAAATTTGTAGTTGGGATGTATGAGAGAACATGTTTTTCAATTACAATATTAAGTTTGTTCATGGGATAAATTCATCCCAACTATGGAACCCTTCATTGTGTGTGGTCCAATACGCACTTGGCCGGTGTTTTTTAGTTGCTAGCTGTACTCGCTTCTCGTTAATCGCCGGCGGTGAGCAGGTGCCCCAGTCAGAAAGTTGAAACTAATTACCCGTTCAAAAGCGTAGTCTTCCAACATAAAATATCTTTCAAGACGAAAGTAATACAGGTTATCTGATAGATGGCTGATTACAAAGTAGTCATGGCGTGAATAATCCTTAAATAGATGGCCCATCTCTTCATAATAATGCTAATCAAGCATCCCATCCTACAGTACCTCACTGACTTACTGGTCATATCTCGCAGAGGTCAGCCGATAATCTTCACTCACACCTTTTTCTGATTAAATTATAAAGCAAGGTCTTTATAAGTAAATGAAGTAACAAATTAAATAAGTTGTTGATTTACGTGACAGCTCGTGATAGTGTTGGGGGACGCTAGATAAAGTAACGATACTTTTGTGATGTTGCAGGTTTGTGGTAATATCGATAGCAAAGGGGAACTGTCTTTATTTGATACTCAATTAACATGAGTAATACTACTTTTGAGCAAATAGGTTTTGATACAATATTGGTAAGAATTATTGTATTCAACTGATACTCTCTGTCACAGTGGAAGCTGGCGAAGCAGTTTCTCTAAGAAGTGTTACATTCATACTTCATAATTCATAATTTCAGCCGAAAGACGTCCACTGTTGGACATAGGTCTCCCCCAAACGGGGGGGGGGCTTAATCGCCATAATCGCCACGCTTGGTAGGCGGATTGGCGATCGCAGTATGGTGTTAAAATGCATATAGAACGCTGCTGCCCATTCGTCCTTACTCGCCTTTTACGACACCCACGGGATGAAATGGGATTCATAGTTACTGATTACTATTTACACAACTGAAGTTAAAAATATCAAGTTATCTAAAATATCGATATTGTAACACTGATGCCTCGGAAAACATGACCACCATCAATAGGAAAACTTAGAAGTAGGTATGTTGATACGAAAAGATGAAGCTACACAGGGACTAGATCATTTTATCGATATCCAATCTACGAATAACGAATACGGCGCAACACTAATCGACTACGAAGTAGGTTGTGGAGAGGTTTGAAAGTGCAGTAAATATTGTATATGTGGTGGTTAATTGAAATCTCTCTGTTGGACAGATCCGCAAATATACGACATGAGATCTTAATGCAATCTTGTTAACGTGCGGATATCGGATATTTATGGGCGTAAAAGCGTTTCTTATTAACACGAGTGCTTCCGAGAGGCGAAGGACGGTAAAATGTTGAAATGTTTTTATATTATTACTTTATTTATAAACTATCTATATTTATTTATTATTGTGACTACCTCGTTGGTCTATAGTGCTCGCAAGTGCAACTGCTGAGCATGGTCCTGGATTCAATTCCTAGGTCGGGCAAAGTGTTATTGGCTATTTCTATCTGGAATTTCTGAGTAGCAGCCCGGAGATCGGATTTGTGCCCGGTCGATGGCAATAGGCTCGCCCCCTATTACATGGGACTTAAACATTATTGGCGAAATGAGATACCTACTATGGATACACCTCTGCGCAACCCTTCGGGGAAACGAGGTGTGATATTATGTTGTTATATATCATTGATTAAGTAGAAAGTTTGAGTTATGATGATGAGTTATGTGAATTGTTATAAGAGTGGACCAAGACCAAAGAAACGATGAATGGATTGTGTGAAAGACAATACGACTAGAAGGAGGTGAATACTGAGATGAGGGCTAATAGAGATGTAAGGAAGAAGCACACATGACGTGCAACGTAAACCCAGGAGCCCAGTTTCCCCGTCGCGCCTGCGACCACTACTCCACCGACTAGCTAGATACCGACGTGTCACTTCATTACCGATGGCTGTCACTTCCGCAATCATTCGATTTAGTCGACTCATAAAACGACGAGTTTTCACACGGCAATTAAAAATAAAACTTATTCGATTACTGCTTCACTATTAAATTAACGATACACGTTTATGGGGAAGACTTCATCAACGTCCAATCGGTGTAAATCACTTTCTTCTGTTACTACCTTTACACGATCTGCTGTTGACTTCGCACTACATAAACATGTTACTACCATGTTCCATGTATATACCATGTTCAGATTCTCAGGTTATATTTTGTCTTGATGGTAATATCCCTTCAATTCTCCTTCCTTTATTCCTATTTATGATGGTGTGGCGCAACAAGTCTGTTTCTACCATAATAGTTCTCTATTACTCGTCACCTCGGTAGCCACTCCCTTTCTAGCCATATCATCTTTCACACAGTCCATCCATCGCTTCTTTTGTCTCCCCCTACTCGTATAGCTATCCACATTCGTACACTAAACTGTTATTATCTATCCTTACATTATCTTCTAAGTTTAACATGACTGTGTCTATTTACAAAAATACCGTAGACATTTTATTTTCACACACTTTAATATGTATCGTCAAACCACTGAAAGTTGTTTGCTGTGCCCTTCCATAGCCGAGGTATTATTTCAATAACAGCAGACGTGATACTACGCTTTCATAAAAGTATAGCAGACAAACTTTACGCATATCCCACATATAATTTACATACCCAGTACCTGTACTTAAACGCTCGGTTGACATAAACTCGGCTTTCTTAATAGCATTCTCGTGTCGGGCGCGAGTAATGAGTAATAACGAATGCTGCAGTACCAGTGTACCAGGGGCGCAGGGCACGCAGGAGATAGGCGCTTTATGAAGGCAGGGTAGGTGGTCGCTCATAAATGAGGAATATCATTGGTTGTTGAATCACTGCGCATTGTTTGGGAGTCGTGTGTGGTCTGCAGATAAGGTTTAACTAGGCTTTGTACCTGCGTTTAGTACTGCTACTATGTTTTGAAGGTAGGTGGACATAACTTTGTGTTCACTGTTTACAAAATAATAAACGTTTAGGCAATTTTGCACTATCACCCCGCATTTTTTAAAGAAACGCGTTATAGAACAGTTACTGTTGTTGACTGACAGAAGAATTCTATTGACTTTCTTTGATGACACTAATCACCGTTTTGCTTCAGCGACGAAAAAATATGCGTTGTCTTTACCGTTCTAGGATTCATACACCTAAGTGCCGCTATCTTGTGAGGATCCCCAATGTATATGACCGTAGTACAACAATAAAAGTACAACGAGACGTTTAACGTTTCGTAGTTGTCGAATATGAGACAGTAACGCCGCACTTATAGATAACAAGGACATCGGACACACCTCCCATACCCACAAGTGTATGGTTTACGACGAAATGGCATGAACATTAATTATTTGCTAACACGAAATACTACTCTACGAGTATGTTCAATAAAAACAACAAAGCGGGATACAGAAAGTAAAAACGTTAACTTTATTTGCAATATTAAGGCAACCTGAATTTGACTAAAACGGATAACGTTTGATTGACGGAACTGTAAAAAATTACTGGCGGAGCTCTTACAGACAAAGTTCTAAAAATATTGACGGGTGGTAATCCAACAATTGACTATGAAGATAAAAAAATAGACTAACGAGGCACTTACTGTAGACCAGTAAAGCTCGGGCTCTTCTAAAGTGTAAGATGAGTATGTTCGTGACCATCACATATTGATCCATTAGTCCATTACACATACACCTCCGTGTCTCGGAAAATACTTCCCGGCTGTCATTCGTAGATCTTTAACAGTCGTTACTGTTGGTCCGGTGGTTATCCGGAAGAGAACCGCAGTTACCGACACAGCCTGCAGAGTAAGCAAGCTGAAGTGGCAGTGGGCTGGCCGTGTCTGTCGAAGGACCGATGGCCGGTGGAGCAGACGGGTCCTAAAGTAGAGACCGCGTATCGGCAAGCGTAGTGTGGGACGCCCCCCAGCTAGATGGACCGACGACCTTAAGAAGATGGCTGGGTCAGACTGCATGCGGAAGGCGGAGGACAGGGTGTTGTGGCGCAGCCTGGGAGAGGCTTATGTCCAGCAGTGGACTGCTATAGGCTGAGTTGATTGACTCTTGGTCAGAAGCTCAAAAGTCTGAGAACCAGTCTTACCAATGGTTATCGTGTTACTCAGTAACTGGGTTTTGCAGGTCAAATAGGTGAAATAGGCAGTCGCTCCATGTAAAACACGGGTATTCAGCTGCATCCAGTAAGACTGGAAGCCAACCCCAACATAGTTGGCAAAAGGCAGGCAGATTGATTTGATTTGTCACCAACTGTTTACTGTTTACCCAGTGTACGCCTACAGTTAACACTTTGTCATGAAAACCCTTCAGCTATGAATGCTTTGCTTCATCAACGGAACTCTCTGCAATCAAGCAAACACTCGCCCTAGACCAACCACATACAATCTTACTACTTTAGAGAAAAAAATATAGTATTTGTTCAAGCACACAGTTTAATATTCATAAATGTCTCATAATTTGACCGTCAACAGCCTCGCGGACCGTAAACTATGTGTGGTGTATGTTAAAGGCTCGTTTCATACGAGTAGTGCCTGTGATCGTGAGTTTAATCGCGTAGTTTACGGTCCGCAAGGCTGTTGACGGTAATTTTGGAAGTCGGTGTCTGGATCTGTATTTTAATTTTTACCGTGTCTTTACCGACTTCCGAAATAAAAGTTATTTTTCACTTTGTAGTGTTTTTTGGAAGTTGGTTGTTTTTTTTTTTTCCAAAACTTTTTTTTTTACTTTTTAGTGGGTTAGTTTTTAATTTATCTAAGTTACAATAGCCTTATGTCAACTGTTCATCACCTTTTACAAAATATTGCCTTTCCCGATGCTGGGACGTTAATTGTTGAGGAGTTCTCCTGGTGAGAACCAGGAGAACTGCCACTCACCATATTACCTCACCGCATTGTGACGAGCATAAATTGCTTAGCAACCATCATCGAAATCGAATCGCAACCCGTTAAATACTAATTACATATTAAGGCTTCTGCATACCGGGGCGACTTGTCACTCGACGCGACGCGACACCAAAGGCACCGCTCGACCCGCGACACGCGGGGCCTTTGTGCCGCGTCGCGTCGCGCGAGAAGTCGCGGCGGTATGTAGGTAGAGAAGCCTTTATGCTTGTTTCGGTGGCCATCTATGGGAGACCATCAGTTAAAAAAAATTAAAACTTTAAAACTTTTTATTATTATTTCCTTTATTTCATTGAAGTACTTTTAAATTATATTTTTAAATATTAGAATATAAAAAAATATATAAAAATATTACTATAAGTTCCACTTCACCAAATGGTACTTTCAAAGAGCAAATGCACGAGTAACTATACAAAAAAAAAAGAAAACAAACGTAATAACCTCCTCCTTTTTGGAAGTCGGTTAAAAACAAAGTTCCTCGCCGCGCCCGTCTGTCTGAACATGATAAACTCAAGAAGTTTTCAATGATTTTCAAACGGTTTTCACCAGCGGACGGAGAGGTTCATGAGGAAGGTTTAAGTGTATAATTCATTAGCGTTTGGTGTAAATTGGCTGAAATAAGACAATAATAATTTATTGTTGAAGAAGTCGGAAAATATCATGCCGACTGGGAGCTTTACTGGCGTGAGCCGCGTACACCGTACGAGAAACATAAAATGTATGTTCTACTGGATTGTACATCTTAAAAAGTTCAACAAGAAAGTCCGCAATAGCATAACTATATCTATCTTCTAAGGATGACCACAGTAACCATTTTTATTTATCAGAATTTGATATTTTTTATCAAATTCTCAAAGATATAAATGGTTACTACCTATTTCTGAAGCTTATTTAACGGGTAATTAATCCTTATTCAATAAGTATGTTATTTAAATTGGGCATTCATTTCATAATTACTCAGCAGCAGCCGCCGCGCCTGGATTGGTGCCCGGTTAATCTTGATGGCAATACACTCGCCCCTTATTACATGGGACTTAAACATTGCTGGCGAAATGTACTAGAGGTGCAAGTCTGCATAACCCTTTGGGAATTACAGGCGTGAAGTAACGTTATGCAAATAGTTCCCGGTTCCGGGCGGTGATTGTGGCACATCAGGTTTTAGGAAGATCTCTTCCTAGTCACCTCTATCATTTGTAATGATAGAGGCGACTAAGAATAGTAAAAAAAAATAGGAAGTGGTTTTTTGACTCCTACACAATGTATATTTAAATAATGGATAAGTTTTGAAGTAAATACGTGCATATTATTGCACATCCCTGTCAGTGATCTCTAAATGTTTTTAATTTTGATATTTTTCCTCATAGATAAGTCTAGTGTAGAGCGACCGTGGAGTTTCTTGCCGGCTCTTCTCCGTAGGAAACGACCAATAGGAACCGTGCACCAGCTTTTGACGTTTCATAAGTGCCCATGTAGGTATATGTGAAATAAAATATTTAGACAGTACTACTGCGTGTACTTTATGCGGGCCCTCTCGAGTCACTCACGTCGAACTCGTGTCGTTCAGCAGCAGTGTCGCATTTCGTGTAATAAACACTTATTAATGAGGAATTATACGAAATTAATGAGCCGAGACTTCGCACACGCAATATGAAAAACAAATATATACTTAAAGGTTTCATATTATTTACGATAATATTCAATTTATTATTCAAATATTATTAATTATGTATCCTGCATGATTGATGTAACATATCCACTGTATATTGCAATACTGCTACTGTTTTACATAAATATAATAAGTCAAATGTGGTAATTACTTCTATTATTAATGATAGTGCAGAGGTGGTGAACAAATCGTAATACCTTCACACTTATGCTGCAGAATAAAACATAACCTTACATCATCGTGATAAGATTGGGTTTATAATGACAATGCATTGGCAAGAATGCCATATAACAAATGTCGAATAGTAACGTAATGAGAGAATGATTGACGATGATCGCTAAGAGATTGTATCGACTTGTCATCGCACCATTTGTTACGAACTAATAGACGTCAGATAGATAGATGTCCTGTCAAAGGGACCACGTCGTGCAGTACGTACATGATCCTAAGCTCAACAACCAAGCAAACGATCATAATTATTCGATATCTAAGACATGACTAACGAAGGAAACAATCATATGACTGCGATTGAGACTCGAAAGAATCTTTTGTATTAATTACTTCACAAATGGTGCAAATTAAGATTGTGTTCAAAAATCAAAAGGTAAAAACAACGTGTAGTCAAATGATCTGAATAAAACTAACTATTGACTTGGCAGTGTTAAAACTGACTACCAAACTTACTTTTGACTTGGCACTGTCAAAACTACAGAAGTGTGTTTCCCGGTGAGTTTCTACAGAGTACTCACTGCTATTGCCACTGCCAGTAGACCTTACTACTTAACTAAAAACGTACCCTGTAGTCCAAAATATGTAAGTTTACCCCCAATTTTAAACAACACTTAACTTTCAGTCGTTCCGCCGTACACGAGATACGCGCTTGGACGTGGAGCTCCGAACAGCAGTCGGTACACAAAACTATACATAACTTTTAGTCATTCCTAAATCTTTCTGTTGCTATAGTAACTTAACATCACACCTGTAATCCCCGAAGGGTTAGGCAGAGGTGTATTGCCTATTCATCATCATCATTTCATTTTCAAAGGGGAACTGTCTTTATTTGATACTCAATTAACATGAGTAATACTACTTTTGAGCAAATAGGTTTTGATACAATATTGATAAGAATTATTGTATTCAACTGATACTCTCTGTCACAGTGGAAGCTGGCGAAGCAGTTTCTCTAAGAAGTGTTACATTCATACTTCATAATTCATCATTTCAGCCGAAAAACGTCCGCTGCTGGACATAGGCCTCCCCCAAATAGGAGGGTTGCCATAATCGCCACGCTTGGCAGGCGGGTTGGCGATCGCCCTGCCCATTCTCTAGTAAGTTCCTTAGTTGCCTTTTACGACACCTACGGGAAGAAATGGGTTGGTGCTATTCTTTACGTCCGGCACCACGCGGGACTATTGCCTATTGGCCTGTTGTAAATCTACGTTTTGCTAGTTATGTTTATGTTCCTTGTAAATAAGGCGTCAGCTTATTGCCATCAACCAGGCACACATCCAGACTCTAGGTTGCTACTGAGCAATTCCTGGTGGAAAAATCCAATATCACTTTGCCCGAACCGGGAATCGAACCTCGCTCAGCAGTAGCGCTTGCGACCACTGGACCTACGAGGCAGTCTATAATAGTACACTTTAAAGTGACTCAGACTATATTAGAATGACTGGCAACTTCAAATTGAGATGTAACCCTTCTTATCGAACTACGTAGTGCCAATATTATTCTAAGTATATTAAAATTTATTGATTGTACACAAGCATTGTCAAGCACAAGCAATAGTAAATTACACATTAACGACTGCGAACATTGTGTATTCAAGTAGGTAATATTAATATTGTGATTTATGTGTAAGACAAGTGTTAATGTTATGTATCTGTAGTGATCAGCGCGTGTCCTTGCGCTGGCGTGCGGGCGGGCCAGGCGGCGGTCATTGGACGTTATGATGTTTATTGTGAGAATACTTTAAGCTTTCTGCCAGTTCTCAGTAAGGTGTTTGAAAAGTTGATTCTCAATCAAATGTTACGTCACTTTAATAAAAATTCCATCTTTCATAAACAACAGTACGGTTTCACCAAGGGGCGTTGTACCACTGACGCCGGTGTCTCCCTAATAAAGAACATTTTTAACGCCTGGGAGGAAGCCAAGATGCCATTGGAATCTTTTGCGACCTCTCTAAGGCGTTCGATTGCGTAAACCATGAGACACTTTTGCTGAAACTAGAGCACTATGGGATTAGGTATACAGCTCTTGATTTACTAAGATCATACCTGAAATATAGAAAGGTTAAAGTTCAAGTGAACGGCGTAAACTCATTGGGATCTGAAATGGCAATGGGCGTTCCTCAAGGTTCAATATTGGGTCCATTCCTCTTTTTAGTTTATATTAACGATTTACCCCAATTATTTCAAAAACAACCGAAGATGGTGTTATTTGCAGATGACACATCATTGATATTTAAAATAGACCGACGGTCACAAAATCTTGACGACGTGAATAACTCTATTCTTCAGGTCCAAGATTGGTTTACGGTAAATAATTTGGTACTAAATAAAGCAAAAACCAAATGCATTCGATTTAAATTACCTAATGTTAGAAGTAGTGAATGTAATATCATATTGGATGGAGCAAAACTGGAATTTATTAATCAAACGGTTTTCCTAGGAATCACTCTAGACGAGAAATTACAATGGGGACCACATATAACTTGCGGGGCGGCTAAGCTCGGCGGCTTATGCTGTTAGAAAGATAAGACAGTTAACAGATGTAGAAACCGCGCGTTTGGTCTATTTTAGCTACTTCCACAGCATTATGTCGTAAGGCATTTTACTGTGGGGTCGGGCTGCTGACATTGAGTCAATCTTTATTTTGCAAAAGAGAGCTGTAAGTGCAATTTATAATCTAAGTCGCCGCGAATCTCTTAGGGAACTATTTAAAAATATTAATATTGTGACGGTACCTTGCCAATTCATTTATGAAAATATTATGTATGTAAGGAAAAATCTACATCTTTTTAATAAAATAAGTGATAGACATAATTTTAATACTAGAAATAAAGACAAAATAGATCAACCATTTTTCAGGTTATCTAAAGTACATACATCTTTTATGGGGTACTGTGTTAAATGTTACAACAAAATACCTTGTGATGTATTGCAACTAAATGAAAGAAAATTTAAAACTCATATTAAAAGAACACTTTGTAAACAAGCATATTACAAATTAGAGGATTATATGCAAGATAAGAATGCTTGGAAACATGCTGGTCCTGCTCCATAGGACAATCTAGAGTCTAGACAAAATCAAACAGGTTGCTATTTTAATTGTATAATTTATTATTTTTATGACATTTATTTTAAATTCTTATGATTACCTTAACTCACACTGATATTGTTATTTTTTAGGAAATCGTATATATTTTTTACAATTTTTGTAAATATGTGAGCACCATGTTCTATCACCTAATTAATTTATCTGTCATTGCTTCATTCTTAACTCTTTTCATTACCTATTGTGGTATAGTAATTTTATTCTAGGTGCATCGTCTTCACATATAATTATATAATTAATGTACCTATAAAAATATTGTACAAGATTTTAAAAGAGTACCGGTGGAGTTTCTTGCCCATTCTTCTCCATACGAAACTACATTTTGGAAGGGGCGACTAGAATCAATTCTATTTTTTTTTTGTAAATATTGACGTTCAAAAGTGCCTTTTATGTGCCTATTTGAAATAAACAATTTGACTTTGACTTTGAAGCTTGTCAATAAGTTCATAATTACATAACAGCAACCCCCTGCTCGCGCAGTTGTTACGACTTGACTAAACGTCGAGATTTCTTTATTATACAACATTCGTTTTAGTATATGCGAAACCCGAAACACGTGTTTAGTATTTTTATGTAAATAGGTAATCTATGTACAAAGTTTCAGAACTGTATCATGAAAAATCACAAAGTTATAAAGGCTTCTACAGACCAGCGCGACCCGCGATGCGACACAAAGGCTCCGCTCGTAGCGCGACACGCGGGGCCTTTGTGTCGCGTCACATGTCGCGCCAGTATGTAGAAGCCTTAAGGTTTTTATGTTATCGGGTTTTCCGTACAAAAACATGCTAATGGCGCCCCCGCGCCTCCAGGGTCGTCTTGGGCTCATTGATAATAATTTTGCAGTAGGTATGTACCTAACCGTACGGCGATTGTATAGTAAGTAATTTTATTAAATGGTGATAACATTTTCCATCACACTTCAATATTTTTTCATATCAATATTTATTATTTGAGAAGTTTATAAGAACAACGCTGCGCCGTCAGACAGACAGGCGAGAAAAGTGACTTTAATTTTGTATAATAGGTATGTAAAGATATACATAGATAATTATAGAAGTTTCGTATACTTTAGAAACCATCACACACACTACACAGTCACAGGAACGTTAATGGTGGCTAGAATATTAGGAAGGAATGGAACTCCTTGCCTGATCTTCATGCTTCAAATCTCAAGTGAAGAGGTTACTTCTAAGAGAGCGAGCACCATCGTCGACCGCATCTTCGCTTACCATCAGACCTGACTAACAACTATCAAAATCCTTGCCTAGCAGTGGTATGTCGCAAATTGATAATAACAGCTACTGAAGTAATAATGGCTACTAAAATCTATTAATTCGCCTTATGTCCTAAAAGCATCCAGTTCTGTGAGCGCATCTGGCTCGCATGTCTGCGTCTCATCCACGTGTGACATACGACGCGGCGGCGCGGCGCGGCGGTCAAACTGCGACTATACAGTTTGAAGACTTGGAAGTGTTGCACGACTGGATGCTAACACGGCTAGTCGTAAACTGACGTGACGCTCTCGTAAAATATAAGAACAACACCATCAGTTGGTGGAGACTAAACATTTTACCGATTATATTCTGCTGGATGGATTGTAAGAGGAAAGAAACGGGATGACTTAGTACTGAAATGAAAGTGATGTATGGAAGAAGAAAACAGGCTACGCTGTCCACAAATACATTGTGATAACAGCAGGACGACGGTGAAGTTTTCCTACACCAATTAAAAATTAAATGCACCCAATAATTCTTAGAAAGTATGTTTCAATGGACTCGAAGAGATCAAACGAAGAAACCAGCAACCGGGTACATACAACGGTTTTATTCAATTGGGACGTCCTGCAGAATCCCAACACGTGGTCACATGGTACATAAATACTACACCGCTCCAAAGCGAATGTAACGCATTCGGCGACGCTCCACATTCTCCACAATACGCGAATATCTTCGTAACGCACTCTATGCAGCCACTGAAGCTAGCTGCTGGTGCCGGAACAATATAGTGAATAGGTGCAGTAGGACAACTCCTTAGAAATCCATGTGAAGATGATGATTAATGAGGACCAGTAGAATGACGTCACAGGAGTGACGCTGGTGAACGCTAAGTTGCTGGGAAATTGATTGTCATGGGCCATGTGATATGAAGCAATCGGCGATATGTCGTGCGGACAGTTTATGAATGGGAATGCGAATACCAAATGATAAATGATTTTATTTCTGTAAGTAGGTTTGTACAAACACTTTTACACGTCAATCATATTTTAAAAACTAGATGAAGTCAGCGAAACGATTGATGGATTATGAGTAAGAATTTGATATGGTTCGAAAGGGAGTGGCTACTGAGATAGTGGCTGACAGAGATGTATGCAAGAAGAAGACGTACCACAAATGAGTTGGGCGTGGCATTAGACAAAGATGGTGATTCCTATTTATTGTGCTTATGAAGTAGATCTTCTGTGCGTTCTTTACGCGACACTCGGTGGCACGCGACTGCACATAGAATGCACCACGTCGATACATCGACGTATGAACTGCTCGTGTGTCAGCGACTACAGTAAAACAACTGACCTATATTATTTACATTATTCAGAGCGGTCGTCGGCTCATAAAACAATTATCGTGAAATCCGTGTTAAGGCTTCTACATACCGGGGCGACTTGTCGCGCGACGCGACACGACACAAAGGCACCGCTCGTCCCGGGGCACGCGGGGCCTTTGTGCCGTGTCGCGTCGCGCGACAATTCGCGTTGGTATGTAGAAGCCTTAACGCGGAATTCTCGCAACTAAATTTTATTTGTTGAATTAAAAAAAATCTGCGATTCGGCAGAGGTGTATCTCTGGTGGGTGTTACTATTAAAACCTACGTTTCGTCAGTTATGTTTAAGTCACAAAGTAGTAAGTAGTAAGGCACAAATCCAGACTCCGGGCTACTACTGAGAAATTCCTGGTGGAAAAACCTAATAACAATTTGCCCGACCTGGGCATCGAACCCCGGACCTCGTGCTCAGCAGTGGCGCTTGCGGCGTGGTATTGTCATGTATCGTATATAGCGGATTCGACAACATACTATACATCGTATATATAATTTTCTTGGGTAGACTGTTAGGAAGTGTATGACCTAATGTTCTTACTAAATGACGTAAATTATTTTACATACTATTGTATATATAAAATCAAGTTTTTCTAACTAAACAGAGCGCTGTGCTACTGAGGAGTTTGTTCGCCACTTTTTCCCAACTAAAACACTAAAAAGTGGTGAAGGGCGGACGTTTTTAGAGGACTGTCTTATGTAATATCAACGTTCGAAAACTTCTGATTCTCCGCCTAGATTGAATAAATTACTTGATTTTGATTTGATTTTGCCGCGAATTCCGCCACATGGGTTGATGAATTTTAACTGCAGTAGTTAGTCGTCCAAATCGAAGCCGCTCGCCTGAGTAGTAGGATCTTCTACTTTATAAAAATCTTAATTTCACTCAGACAACGCACAGTCTAAACCGCTGGGTCTAGAAGCCTGATCATTTGCACAAGATTTCTTTATGTAACGAAGTATGAAAGGAGTTTCGAAAATTCCTCCTCTTTACGGGAACTTCGTTATTGTTGCCGACGAGACCCATCGTGCGCACGACTTGTACTGCTATAATTAAGGATCTAATACCACGACAGAAGAACCACAACCCACACTTACAACCATGTATTCTGGAAACGCACGCAAGACGTCATATTTGGTTAATTCCTCTGAAACAGTCGATTCAGTGAAATCAGCTTCAGCGTGTGTTGCGCAATCGCCGACGCCGACGCCGCGCTAAGTGAAGCGCAAACGACGCCCTGGCCGTCCGGCGCGACACACTCACGACTAACCCACACAGCTGATGCACTGACATTGAACACTACAATAGTATGTAATAAGGTGTTTACAAGACGAATAGTTCTGCAGTGATTTATGCGAGGAAAAAGTCTGAAAATCGTTAATTTGTAGTTTTTTATCATACGTAATTATGATAAAAAACTACAAATTAACGATTTTCAGACTTTTTCCTTTACTTGCGCTGTAAGACCATGGAGTCTACTGCGAAGCGTTAATCCGAAGTACGGGCAGAATGTTTCCTCTTTTGACTTTGATTCCTCACCCGACTTAGACTTACATTTTTGACTTTGGCTTATCTCTTTGACTGTGGTTTCTTTTTTCTTTCGCCGTAGTCATGCAGCCACAGTTAGCCGGAGTCAAGCGACGGCCGAATATTCGGCCGATACTTCGGATGTATGTTCGGCGTAGTCATGCAGCCACAGTTAGCCGGAGTCAAGCAACGGCCGAACATTCGGCCGATACTTCGGATGTATGTTCGGCGTAGTCATGCAGCCACAGTTAGCCGGAGTCAAGCAACGGCCGAACATTCGGCCGATACTTCGGATGTATGTTCGGCGTAGTCATGCAGCCACAGTTAGCCGTAGTCAAGCAACGGCCGAACATTCGGCCGATACTTCGGATGTATGTTCGGCGTAGACCCCCTTGCTTCTTGCCAAATTTCATGATTCTAGGTCAGCGGGAAGTGCCCAGGCTCTGATTTAAATGTCGTATAATATCCGTATTTTTTAAACGACTTTTATTGCGTTGACATATCAGTATTACAGAACGTCACTCAATACTCAAGCATTACAAAAAACTAAATTCAAGCCATTTGATTGGTTGAAACCAGTTTTAAGTAAAGCTTGATTTTTAAGGCCCGTATTGATAAAGCGTTACTCAGTACTCAAGTATTACTTAAGACCAGATTCAAGCCATTCATTGGATTGGTGGAAACTAGTCTTAAGTATAGCTTGAGTACTGAGTAACGCTCTATAAATACGGGCCTGAGTGACGTTCTGTAATACAGTATTAAAAGCTTAATTTTTTTAGAACTCTAAGGGACCGTAGACCTACGTATTTTATATTAATTTCGGCTTGACACCTCAATGCGTTCCTGAGAAAAGCGTCATGACAAACAGACAGACAGTCGGACCGGTTCCGTTTTTAATCGACTTCCAAAAAGGAGGAGGTTATATGTTCGGCTGTTTGTTCACCGATTGCTCCGTCAATTTTTATGGACCGATTTTGAAAATTGTTTTTTTGTTTGTAAGGGTATGCTCCCGAGGTAGTCCCATTGTCACCAAGTCAGAATCTGATGAGGGGATCCCATGGAAATCTAGGGCAATCCTCAAATTTTCTAGGCACACATAAATCGATTTCAGTATTTTTTATAGTAACTCATGCATTTGCACGCGAAAAGCATCATTTGGTGAAGTGGAACTGATGATGAAGACCACAGATGGCCAACGGAACTACTTAATAATAAGTATTTCACTATTGCGATTCGATTAAACACTTTAATATATGGTTGCCAAGCAATTTATGCTCGTCACAATGGAATTCAGTTTTTTATTTTTCATATTTTTTTTTTACCTTTCTAATTATGGAACCCTAAAAATACAAAAACGCACAAGTATTGTGTATACAAAGTGGGCAACTTGCTGGTGGTTCTTGTCTAGGGTTCGTCAGACGTACTGCACAAGTATTGTGTATACAAAGTGGGCAACTTGCTGGTGGTTCTTGTCTAGGGTGCGTCAGACGTACTGCACAAGTATTGTGTATACAAAGTGGGCAACTTGCTGGTGGTTCTTGTCTAGGGTGCGTCAGACGTACTGCACAAGTATTGTGTATACAAAGTGGGCAACTTGCTGGTGGTTCTTGTCTAGGGTGCGTCAGACGTACTGCACAAGTATTGTGTATACAAAGTGGGCAACTTGCTGGTGGTCCTTGTCTAGGGTGCGTCAGACGTACTACGTCTCGTTCTTTCGTTCTCTGCATCTTTTTTTCTTGGAACCTCAACGCTTCCACATGAAACATTACGGCATCTACGTGACACCCATGTGAACTAGCTTTACGTTCCTTTTAGCTGTGTATCCGCGCTCATCTGCTTGTTATGCAAGCCACGGCGCTCATATCTGAGATATGGAGGGAAACGACCGCCGCTAGTGATACTAGCCACTTGACGCTATGACCTGTGACGACATACTTCTTGAGCGGTTTCGTGCTAACGAGAAGTTCTCTAATAGTGTTGTTATAACTCCAACTTTCGGGCTTCTGAAGTTCTGACTACCCGTAAGGACTGTCACAGTCACAAAGATCTACGAATGTCATCCGGGATCAACAGCGTGTTGTCCGAGGCACGGAGGAGTCTCAGTATGTAATGAATGGTCACCCATCCACAGACTGACCTCGGCAAGCGTAGCTTAACCAATAGACCCGTGCGGCTGTTATTACTTAGCTCGAGCTCCTCAATTAGCACTGAATAAATATACATAAATAAGTAGCAACTGAAACGTTCAACGTTATACCCAGGGACCTGCACCATACCAACGTTATACCCAGGGACCTGCACCACACCAACGTTATACCCAGGGACCTGCACCACACCAACGTTATACCCAGGGACCTGCACCACACCAACGTTATACCCAGGGACCTGCACCACACCAACGTTATACCCAGGGACCTACACCACACCAACGTTATACCCAGGGACCTGCACCAAACCAACGTTATACCCAGGGACCTGCACCACACCAACTTTATACCCAGGGACCTGCACCACACCAAAGTTATACCCAGGGACCTGCACCACACCAACGTTATACCCAGGGACCTGCACCACACCAATGTTATATCCAGGGACCTGCACCATACCAACGAATTACTTCACATACCTACAAACATTAAATAAACCAATTTGACAAATCAAAATGTTGAACTCCTTGAACCCGTTTCATTTCAATACTACTAACGATATTGAAATTAACAAAATCGTTGTCATTATTTGTGTGTACCTTCATTAACACCAATTTATTTATTTTTCCAGATAAAATTGTGAAACCGAACGCCGACTGCTCATTGCGCAAAATTCACAAATCAAAACAATGTAGACTCGAAACAAAATCACTCCATATAACAATGTGCCATTAACTGTGGAGCCCAGTGGGCATAAACAACGCGGGCCTGGACAAAACAAGTGACAGTGAAAATGTGTTTAAAAAGATAAAAATGGCACAAATAATTAGGATGTGAAACATGTTGGAATGCGTGCGCGGCGCGAGCACTGTGGTACGCGCGCCGGCCGACCGTGGGCAGACGTTGCTGAAGCGAAGCACTGCGCGGCGGTTTGTTGTGCTGCTCGGGTTGCTGCACTGCGCGAGGTAAGCTTAGATAGCACTTACAATACAAGGGGTATGCGCCAAGTAAGGTAGCCTGCTCAATTCAATATTACGTTTTTTGCAATTTTAACTATGTTGATGAAAAATTTGCAACCGTAAGAAATATGTATGGCTATGTACATAATTATAATGATCAACACCGGTATCAGCTGCACCCGGGCAGACTGGGAGCCGACCTCAACCAGTGGGGGAAGGCAGATTGATATCATAATACTGACCTGTGAATTGCAAAAAACGTAAGACCAATTAGTAATTCACGGGCTACCCCCCCCCCCCACCCGGCGCTTTCTCCTCGATGGACGTACTGTTGTATGTCTTGTTGTTGTGTTGTTTAAAAGATTCACTAGATTTACCAAAACAAGATTCATACGCAATTTGCATCGCGAATTACTAAAGCTAAATTACTAACGAAAACATTTAGTAAATTATTATTAATTTGATCTGCGGACGTGTTTGTTTATTGAAGCTGTGCATTTCTAAACATAGCCAAGTATTCAGGTTATAACATAACATAACATCACGCCCGCACCCCGAAGGGTTAGCCAGAGGTGTACCTATAGTACACCCACATTCATGTAACTGGGGGCAAGCCTATTGCTATCAACCGGGAAGGCCCGGAATGTGTTATTGGGTTTTTCTGTCTGAGGCCTTAGACAGAGAAACCCAAAATCACTTTGCCCGAAACAGAAATTGAACTCAGGACCTCATGCTCAGCAGTAGCGCTTGCCACCACTAGAGACTAGACCAACGCGGCAGTTAGTTAGCTGGCATTTAGGTTATATCAACATTACTGAAACGATATCTATTACATGATATTATGGATGTCTTTTTATCTGAAATAAACTAATTATATATATATATTACATAAATTATTATAAAACAAAGTCCCCCGCCGCGTCTGTCTGTCTGAACGCGATAACTCAAAAACTACCGAACGGATTTTCATACAGTTTCCACCAATGGACGATATATGAGGAAAGTTCAGAATTAATTACGACACTACTACGACAGAAAAACGAACTGGGCAAGTGCATGTCGGACCACGCACAATGAATCCAACAGCAAGTGTAAGTTGGTCGACTATTACTCGTTAACTTGTAAAGCCTACTTTGCTGTGATAGTTTTCCTTTTAACTTTGTTACTTATATACTACTGCCAAGAACTTTATCACATATCCAAAAATAACCATTTTGCTGGTGGGGGGGACACTTGACTCTAACAAAAGCTTAATATTACGCAAACGGATCCCTAATTCGAAAAATTAAAACTAGTTTTCACAGATACATATTTTCGAACGGACTATCCAACGATACCCCACACCATTTGATAGACGAGAAAAAAAATATCATCCCTCATTTTACGTACTACAAGGGAGGAAACCGACAATTTTTTTTTCAATATTTTATTTGCTCACTTTATTGGCGTGATTAATATATATATACCCACGTCAAATGACAGCTTTCTAGTTCAGAATCTCTGAGCTAAGCTGGGGACAGACGGACATGGCGAAACTATAAAAGCTTCTACAGACCAGCGCGACTCGCGACGCGACACAAAGGCACCGCTCGTCGCGCGACACACGGGGCCTTTGTGTCGCGCCAGTATGTAGAAGCCTTAAGGGTTATACTGACTACGGAACCCTAAATATTCGATATATATGCTTGCTACTCGTGCGAAGCCGGGGCGGGTTGCTAGTTAAATATGTTTTCTACAAACTGTGGGGAAAATGGCCAAAATTGCTAGTTGGTCGGCGATACACGTATTGCAGCGAAGAGGAAGTACTTGGCGTGCCGTCTGCCGATCGTTAAGCGAGACTTATTTCTAGCGCTTGTGTTCACCACTGAAGTAAACTGTTTGACCGCATTTAGTACAGTCATAGAATTACCCAAAATGCACTGAAGCACATGTGCATAACGTGTGTAAACAATACACATTCGAGTAGGGTGTCCAAAATGAATGTGTATTTTTAACCGACTTCTATTTAAACTATTTGTTGTGAGAAAATAGTTATTAACTAGTTTTGTTTCTTTGAAAAACCGTTAAGCTTCTGTTTCCTAGGAAAGCAGTTCCGTCATATTTTATCGGCTGTCATGAAATCATCTGTCATTTTCACCAGTATTTGACATTAACGTGCAAAAAACGCTCTGTATCTGGAGAGCCGTTATTGTGTGACCGTTCATCGCTTTCGTAGGAAAGCAAAACTTTAGATAAAGAACAGTTTTATAGAACCAGTACGTAAAAACTGGTGTTGATGACAATTAACAATAATTAAATAAAAAAAACTTCAGTCACTATTGAAAAAAACTAACGACCAACACACAGAAATCATCCAAATAACGGCACATGCCTTAATTGCAGATTCTTTCCATAATAAGTGTTAACCAGTTCGACCGGTCCGAAGACAAATAAAATCCGATGTCATTCATTGGAACGGTTCCTTCCATAAAGCGCAGTTTTATCGCGGACTTGTTCATTAGTTCGTAAGTTATGTTATGACACGACACGTCTTATTGCGCATATTATTAGCACCTTAGTGCGCTAAAAGGTTAAGCTGTAAGTTTTATGAAACGATGTTATTCGTATAACAGTCGTGGACACGCCCATTTTTTTTGTAAAATAAGAACAGTCACAGAAGTTGAATTTTGTACTTTTCACCCGACTGCCAAGGAAGGTTTATGTTTTTAAATGCTTATTTTTAAAAGAAGGCAAACATTGCCACCGTCTTATTTATTTCCAATCTTAATATATTTATTTATTTATACTACTGGTCAAAATTCGACCCCCTCTACTTACAATCTGTATCTTACTAATCCTATGAGTACCTACACTAATTCCATGCTATTATAAAGTACTTACTAATTCCATGTTCATGCTGTGACTTCTGTCACCTATCTTCAACTCGAGTCCCTGATACTATGTGTGTGTCAAACGCATGGTAGTGTGGATAATGCTTTTTCATATTAATTTTTAACTTTAACTGTGCCAAATTTCATACGGGCGTTTTTCTTTCTTTTTATTCTTTACAAATTTTCGCTTCGCATATTAATATAATGATAAAGGCTTGCCAACTAAACACATACACCGCCTACCAAGCAACCCACAGTCTTTGTCATGATTATAGATCTCGTATTTTTATAAATTATAGAAAGCTAGCACACATTATGAAAAAAAGCATGTTTAAGGCTTCTACATACCGGGGCGACTAGTCGCGCGACGCGACGCGACATAAAGCCACCGCTCGTCCCGCGACACGCGGGGCCTTTATGCCGTGTCGCGCCGCGCGACAAGTCGCGCTGGGATGTAGAAGCCTTTATATTATCTGTAAAACTTGTTTTAAAAGCGTATGCAGTTTAAAACAGAATCCAGCAATTGCGCGAGATCAAATTATTATCAAAATAAACATATTCATCATTCAAATCATATGCTAATGTATTCAGACACATAGCAAAGTTATCAAAACAGTAGTTATGGCAATTAACCTCTAATCTCACTGTAACTAGCTAAATGACGGTAAACATGCTACCAAATAACAACGCTCATTGGAATTCACGGTTAAATAAACCCCAAATTATTTAATCCATACATCAGCTTTTAATAAGCCAGCGACAAGAGATTGATCGAAAAAACACAAAAGGATGCGATTCAACAAAAGGAAAGGAAACCAACAATACCACCGAACCCTGTAATTACAGATAATAAATCCGCAAATTGTGGATCGAACCAATTTTAAGTTCACAAAAACTGACAAAAAACAAACATGATCTTTATGAACATCAAACCTATCAAGTCTGAGTCTGAACATTGACGTGAATAGTAATGTATTTGTTAACATACTGTTTTTTTTTTACTAAATTAACGTGAACGTGTGCGTTGGCCCAAAATTGTGGGTTGAAGACTCGAGAGCCGGGAGCGGCCAATTATGATGTTTTTGTTGTCCGTAATGGGTGCTTGTTAAAAGTTATTCGTGCTTGTACCTGCTGCCGGCCGCACTGCACTGTTGTGTATGATTCACAACGATCGCTATCTAATTTCCATATTTTAATGTTCGGAACCCTTCGGAAATTATTTTTCTTTGCCCACATCCTCCTAATCACACCTTAAGATACTATCTTCAGTATTTGCATGTCTGTAAAATTGCACCAGAGCCGACCCGACAATTATGTTGAAAAAGCTATCGATCTCAGACATTTGCGTTTTATGAGCCATTACGAGACATTTGTCCAATTTGTTCTGTTCACATAGAATCCTTGGAGAACTTTAACAGCTCTACAAAAGATCATTCTTGTGATGTAACTCGACGCTGACGGCGAAACCCATCATTACTGCCAATCCTTTTAAGTAAACCACATAAGGGCAGTATGAAATCACCTTTAACTTCTGCAAGTAAATAAAACTAGACTCTACCGCGTTGGACTAGAACTTAAAATTCATTGTTGCTATATGTGATTATGACAGTCGATCATTTCCGATTTCGAATTTAACAGCCCCGCCCATTCGCCCACGAGTCCGTATACGCCTTTTCGTTTAACGGTCGAGCTATCGTTCAGCTGTGTAGACTTTAGTTGCGGCGTGTTAACGCAAACGTGCGGTGGCAGATAAGGACGACACAGAACTGCGTCATAAAATAAATATCACAAACGAACAAATCAATAAAATTATTACTAGTACATGCCACAGATAATGTTATTGTGTCAGTCTTTTAGATTTCATTGTTAGAAATGGGCCTTCTGGATATTTTTATTCTGTGGTTGCACAGTGGGCTAACACCGGTCAGTTTCTGTATTTAGTATCGTGTGAACGTTCAGCAGATCACAGAGGTGTGTTACGCAACCTTGTTAGCGCGTATTATTACAATGCATTCACTATAATAGACTTTTTATAGCAACAACGGTAAATTATCTGAATCAGGTTTAAATTAGATGATGGCGCCCAATGATTAGCTGCATTCCAACATGAAGTGTTCTCAGTAATATTTAAGCAAAAAAATATTTTCCACTATAACTTGTCTGGGTCATCAATACTTGTTATTTGTTATAGTTCTGAGAAATATGCTCATGGAAACGAGGAAAGATCGAGTTATAGAAATACAGAAATAGAGTAGACAGTAGAGTATTACTTACACAAATAAATAGCGACGAACTGAAAAAAAATAAAAAAGGAGTGTGTGCTTATGACGACACGATAGAAGTGAAAACTTACGACTAGAGCCGAGTAGACGCGATTCAACGGCGAGTATACACGACTCGGCGTCACCGACCTGAGCGTGACGGTTCAGTTTCATCCATTGTTCAGTACCCCAAGTGTAAGTTTGTAAGAGAGTAAACGTAACTATTTCGTTTGCGTTCAAATTAGACCGATAGATCATAATGCTAAGAGTATAAGAGTGAGAATAAAAAGCTTAAGGCAAACGCGCTAGTTACGTTACTCATTTGCAAACTACCACTCGGGGTATTGAACGAGCGCAAAGTGCGCCTCAAGAAGTTTCCATTTTAACAAAGCTATGTTTCAACTAAATTATCGAAAAATCCCCAGTACGAAGTAACAGGATAAAATTATTCAGTCCCAGCCAATTTCTATGAACAACAAAAAACCCGGCGATCGGTCAAAAGGCGAGAGATAACGATGCTATGAGCTCACTGCAGACGTCTATTAACTCTCCGAGCCCTTCCGAAAACACGGTGCTAAATCTAATAGCCTTCGATATTAACAAATTGCTAACTGAACGTAAACAATCGGATAGTATTTTTGTCTACAATTTTATTAACATCTAGCCCAGTTTTTTTTTTGGTCGGCGCAGCTTTTTCTTTGTTTCTTCCACAATTCTCTATTAGTCGTCATCTAGATAGTCTCCCCCTTTTCAGTCATATCATCTTCCACTCAGTCCACTCATCGTTTCATTGGTCTTCTCCTACTCTTAAAGTCGTCCACATTCATACTCAAAACTCTTTTCACGTTTTACTCACTCCCTGTTGCTGTTTAGAAATATTTACTACTGTGCAGTAATTTAACTTTATGCAAATTAATCGAATATATGTTTTTTTGCTTGCTTTTAAAAATAAAATATACTTAGCAGTAAAAATAAGGATGCAATAAAACACGATGGCATCGGTAGTGACCACTCGTTTGTCCACGTTGTGACCACCGCACACCACTGTGCGAAATGTTAAGATGCTATCGCCACGGGAACACTGTAGTTACACGGAGTTTATTGTTGTGCTAAATGGATACAACGAAATTTTTTACTCATTATTGAGCGCGTAATAATGAGTAAAAATTTTCATAAAAATTCAAAATACATCAATAAAACATAAATAAGCGCAATAAACAGCGCTGATTTCAATGGTCACCGCGGCATAATGTCAACTATTTCATACCTCAGTTATTTGGTGGCATATTTGATTAAAACGAGTATTAATATTAAATGTTTGTTTTTGTTGTAGCACAATTTATAATCGTATAAGGATAGATCGTATCAGGATACGATTATTGAGCTACAAAGGTAATTAATTAATAATGGAACAAGACGTGTCTTTTTATTAATTAAGTATTAATATTATTATTCGTTTTAATCAAATAAGCCTACAGCAATTGTTAATAAAATATATTTAAGGGAACTGAGGACTGAAATAGTTGACATTATATAGCGGGTGACCTTTGAAATCAGCGCTGTGCTGTGGTTCCTCCACAGCACATCATCATGCTGAGTGGAAGCCTTCTTGTCACAGTCATGACGTCCAGGTGCCGACTATTTATGTTCTCGTAATGTTTTTTGATTTTTTTAAATTGGATACTGAGACTGAACTCAACTGAAACCAATTTAAATTCGACTGTTTTAAAGAACTTCACCAAACAAGATCAAATCACAATACAGTTAAACACAAAAATATCGTTTACATGTTGTCGTTTGTATGTAGAAACATACCGGGGCGACTTGTCGCGCGACGCGACGCGACACAAAGGCACCGCTCGTCCCGCGACACGCGGGGCCTTCGTGCCGTGTCGCGTCGCGCGACAAGTCGCGCTGGTATGTAGAAGCCTTAACACGTCGTCGGCTAAACATCTCGCTGTTTACGACTCCTCACCAGTTACAACCAAATTAACTGCCCTAAGCGACGAGCCTGTGAGGTTAGGGCGACACTCCACCTAAAGCTTTAAGATGATAGATTACCAGAAAATGAAAACAGAGTTAAAAAAAAAGAAATGTAATTTGGTTGGCCAACCGCTAGACAAACAGGGATTAATTATGTTTATGATTAACTAATATTATGCACCCATAGTGAACCACAGAAAACTCCGACTTTGTTCATGTTTATTGTCAGCAGATGTTTTGTACAAAAAAATCATCAACATCTGCCAACTATGTTGAGGTCAGCTGCCGATCTAACCGGAGGCAGCTGAATACCAGTATTTTACATGGAGCGACTGCTATCTGACCTCCACAACCCCATTACTGGGTCACACGATACCCCTTGGTAAGACTGCTTGTCAGACTTAGTAAAACGGCTTCTGACGACCCGTAACAACCGTCAAAGATCTACAAATAACAGCCGGAACCAACGGCTTAACGTGCTTTTCGAGGCACGGAGGCGTCTTGGTATGTAAAGACGGTCTACCCATCACCCATCCACGGACCAACCGCGGCAAGCGTAGCTTAACCTGCTCGATCGACCCGTGCGGCTGCTAATACATAGCCGTGAGCCCAACTTATCTTAAGGTGTTTAAATTAACACTACACATAATTATCACGATCTTACTAGTATTTTTTTTTTGGGGAAATACAGATTATTATTATTATATAATTAAGAAAAAATAAATAAATAATTTAATTTTAGTGTCAGCAGACCCCGATGGTGGGACTAGCTTGACATAACAAACGACCAGTGGTCCTCATTAGCCCTAGATCAGAAGCACTGTAAGTCATGGGGAGTGGCTTTTGCCCAACAGTGGGATGATACAGACTAACAGCAACAGTAACAGTAATTTCAAAGATCACATGATCTCAGTAGTAAATAAGTAACGAATCACTTTTGTTATAATTATGTATGATTATGACTTATTTAAAATTCTAGTCTGTTTTAAATTCTAATTTTTATCACATAGAACTTATAAATTCTTATTTAATTTTATTGTGATGTTTAACTTTGTTATTATAATTATAGTAACATTGTTAAAGTGTAAATCAAAAAATTAATTTACAATTAAACAAATACAAATGTATTCTTAGTGTGATATTATACTCCTGCCAAAATAAATCATATTAATAATATTTTTAAATGTCTTCACTTAAAACAACCTCTACCCGGCCGACATTTGGGAAAAACTTGACCGACCATGGGCCGTAAACGGCCAACTTTAGGGTTCTCGACGCATTTAAACCATAATATATTTTTCTTTTAGTAGAAAAGTCAACCATAAACCTATAAACATAAAATTGATTTATCAATCTGTCTAAAACCGCATCACAAGCTAACCTTTCGTTGCAAACTGATGGAGCCAGAGCGATCCCAGTTAGAAAATCCGTAAGTGGGCCGACGTTTAGTGTATTTACCAGCGCCTTGAGGAGCTGATCTTGGTAACTGAGATACCTAATGTTTTCATGTGTTTATTAATTAGTAATGATCTTGAGATGCTGATATCTAAATAATGGCGTATCAAATAATTACGCACTTGAGTACGTCGTTGGGGCACGTAATACGGGCCTGAGTAATCTGTATTTAGGAGAGACAGTTTTGACTCCCACTTTGAGTATCACAACGTTCATGACCCTGTTAGGGCACAGCAAGTGGTAACTTTTAACTTATAGCTAGGTTATAATAACTTAACTACTCCATACTTATGTAATATCACAGCATACATTAGTACAGACGTATTAGGAACTTAATCTAACGACGAACTTAAAAAAACGAACAATTTATAACTATTCTATTAAATAACGTAACTCTCTGCTCGCCTCGCTTTTAATGTAGCGTCTTCCTATTACGGTGATAAACGTTAACAGAGCGGCGTGTAATGTAGTAATTTGTTAAAGTTTAACGTTGTAATGTCGGTAATCATGTTCGTAACAGTGTCGGTAATAGCGTCGGAGAAAAATCACTAGCGCCATTAGTGTTAGTGGGCCATCGTATACACGGCTCTGATGTATGGCCGCCAGCAGCTGGGATGATGTATACACGGCTCTGATGTATGGCCGCCAGCAGCTGGGATGATGTGTACACGGCTCTGATGTATGGCCGCCAGCAGCTGGGATGATGTATACACGGCTCTGATGTATGGCCGCCAGCAGCTGGGATGATGTGTACACGGCTCTGATGTATGGCCGCCAGCAGCTGGGATGATGTATACACGGCTCTGATGTATGGCCGCCAGCAGCTGGGATGATGTGTACACGGCTCTGATGTATGGCCGCCAGCAGCTGGGATGATGTGTACACGGCTCTGATGTATGGCCGCCAGTAGCTGGGATGATGTGTACACGGCTCTGATGTATGGCCGCCAGCAGCTGGGATGATGTGTACACGGCTCTGATGTATGGCCGCCAGCAGCTGGGATGATTTATACACGGCTCTGATGTATGGCCGCCAGCAGCTGGAATGATGTCTCAGCTCACAATTAGTTTTAACCCGCATCTGCTACAAAATTATGTTTGCTAAAGTGATTCTTCCGAGCATGAGGTCCTCGGTTCGATTCCCAGGTGGGGCAAAGTGTTATTGGGTTTTCTATCAGAAATTTCTCAGTAGCAACCCGGGGCCTGGATTTGTGCGTGGTTGATGGCAATAGGCTCGCCCCCTGTTACATGGTACATAAACATATCTTGCGAAATGTGTGTGTACTATAGCCACTATAGGTGCTCCTCTGCCCAACGCTTCGGGAAATGCAGGCGTGATGTTATGTTATGTTAATGTTTAACTAGCACGTGCCCGCGGCTTCATCCGCGTGTAGGTCGGATATTATCCAACGAATATGTACTACAGGGATACCTATATTTATCCTGTGTTAATCCTGGTTATTAACTATCTGTGTGCCAAATTTCACCCAAATCTACACAGCCGTTTTTCTATCGTAGTAATAGCAGAGGAAAAGGTCATTCACTGCCGCGCCACCGCCAACCATAATTATTTTGTTACGCGTAATTCTGTATATTATGTGATATCTTTTAAATGTTATGAATATGATGTAAAGGCACATTATTAAATGCCAAATTTAAATAACTTATTTTATTGGATACGTATTATTATAATACCGGTTAAAACAGCTTCTGAAATAACAATGACATTTTTATCAAATTCTGAAACATAAAACCGGCCAAGTGCGAGTGGGACTTGCGCACGAAGGGTTCCGTACCATTATCTAAAAAAACGGCAAAAAAAATCACGTTTGTTGTATGGGAGCCCCCCTTAAATATTTGTTTTATTTTAATTTAATTATTTATATTTAAAGTGACTATATAACTAAAGATTCTGTGAATATTTCAACCGTCCACCTGTTGCCGTTATCAATATCGGGCAAAAACGAGAAAAAAAATTACGTTTGTTGTATGGAAGCCCCCTTAAATATTTATTTTAATCTATTTTTTGTTAGAGCGGCAATAGAAATACATCATCTGTGAAAATTTCGATTGTCTAACTATCACGGTTCGTGAGATACAGCCTGGTGACAGACGGACAGACAGACAGACAGACGGCGATGGTTGACGATAGATGGACCGGGAACGGCCTCTTACACCTTCCTCATGCATTAGTCCGTCCATTAGTCAAAATCGTTTGAATATCTGTTCAGTAGTTTTTGAGTTTATCGTGTTCAGACAGACCGACGCGGCAGGGAGTTTGTTTGATAATATTTTAAGATATAGGTATTTCAGTAAAGATTCGCTTGAAAAAACTAAATAGTTAAACAAATAAAAAAAAATGTAAGTGCGTTAAAATTATAACGCATGGTAAGTTAGCTACCTAAACAATAATACACACAACCTACGTACACCGAGTACACATTGGCTCCTCACAACTACTTGTTACAGTAATGGCGCACTTATCAAATTGATAGTTTGCTCAGTGCCGTGTTACACGGGCCGTTACGATAACATTCACTCGCGATGCGATACAGACGCGATACGGAAGCGATATCGATGCGATAGGCGGGGGACCATCTCACTGTCTCACATTACATTACGTTCGCCCACGTAATGTAATGTACTGACTACTGGGTAAGGGTATAAGGATTGATGTGCATTTTGGCGTAACACAAAGGAAACCATTGTGATTTCACTGTTTGGATTTGAAGAAAGTAAAGTTTTTGCAGTTCACAATTTATTTTGGGTGGCATTCATCCTTTCAACATGACCAAACCATATCGAAGCATACTCTTTTGAATTTTTGTCACTAGTCACTAAAATCATCTTTTCGATAGTGCTCACTACTTATAGGCAGAAAGTCTAATTAATAGTCGATAAGGAAAGGAAGTGCGGTTTACTAACTATTGGCGTTTAGTTTCTACACTCACTCCATCCACAAAGTTTGTTCCTGCCGTGATCGGTTGACCGTCACAAACACCCGCAAGGAGCGCCACAAACACACAAATCTGCCAACAATAATGTCTTGCCAACCCTAATTAAACTCAATATTGATAGTTCACTTAAGAGAATGAAGTGTAACGCGTACACTATATGCCAAACGTAGTGGCTCAGCGACAGGTGCCACCAGTGACGTATGCGGTACACTGGCGAGTAGACACGTCGTTGATATTACACTCCCGAGCAATTCATCTGTTCGGTCGCTTCCGAGTGGTCTGATCGGTGGGATGCTTAACGCTTAGAAGTAGGACAATGAGCTCCTGAGAATTTGTTTGTAGGATATCAATAATAAATTCTACACAAGAAATATAAAACAAACTCTCTCAGAACTCAAGCATTACTTAAAAGTAGCCATTTGATTGGTTGAAACTAGTTTTAAGACTTTTAAGTAATGCTTGAGTCTTGACTGAAGTTCTGTAATACGAGCCTTACAGAACTTCACTGGGAGCCAAGGCAGAGGTACCTTACAGAACTTCACTGGGAGCCAAGGCAGAGGTACCTTACAGCACTTCACTGGGAGCCAAGGCAGAGGTACCTTACAGAACTTCACTGGGAGCCAAGGCAGAGGTACCTTACAGAACTTCACTGGGAGCCAAGGCAGAGGTACCTTACAGAACTTCACTGGGAGCCAAGGCAGAGGTACCTTACAGAACTTCACTGGGAGCCAAGGCAGAGGTACCTTACTGAACTTTACTGGGAGCCAAGGCAGAGGTACCTTACAGAACTTCACTGGGAGCCAAGGCAGAGGTACCTTACAGAACTTCACTGGGAGCCAAGGCAGAGGTACCTTACAGAACTTCACTGGGAGCCAAGGCAGAGGTACCTTACAGAACTTCACTGGGAGCCAAGGCAGAGGTACCTTACAGAACTTCACTGGGAGCCAAGGCAGAGGTACCTTACAAAACTTCACTGGGAGCCAAGGCAGAGGTACCTTACAGAACTTCACTGGGAGCCAAGGCAGAGGTACCTTACAGAACTTCACTGGGAGCCAAGGCAGAGGTACCTTACAGAACTTCACTGGGAGCCAAGGCAGAGGTACCTTACAGAACTTCACTGGGAGCCAAGGCAGAGGTACCTTACAGAACTTCACTGGGAGCCAAGGCAGAGGTACCTTACAGAACTTCACTGGGAGCCAAGGCAGAGGTACCTTACAGAACTTCACTGGGAGCCAAGGCAGAGGTACCTTACAGAACTTCACTGGGAGCCAAGGCAGAGGTACCTTACAGAACTTCACTGGGAGCCAAGGCAGAGGTACCTTTTGCCAGTTACTTTGTAGTCCCATGTAATATAGGGCGAGTCTTTTGCCATTAACCGGCCAGAAATTCTGATTACCTAGGCTCCTACAAACTGCTAATGGAAAAACCCTATAAAACTTTGCATGACCAGAATCAACCCAAAAGATCGAACCTAAGCCTCACAGAGTCATAGCTATTATCAGTATAAACTGATGACCTTATCTTGAACTCATAATTGGCAAGCCATGAGTCTACTTTTGAATCAAAACCAGTTCCTCATATCCGACGGAGATGTTTTTTCTTATCTTATCGCACCCCACCTTTTTTTGAAGGCACCTATTCAGAATTGATCTACTTGTTCCAGAAAATACCAAAGTATTTAATTAAATAATCTGAAACACAGCATGGATTTAACAGCAGACATTGCTAAAAGCCATGCAATAACCGCGCCCGTCTGTCATCAGCCTTAACCTTCGAGACATCTATGTAACGTAATGCCAGTACAATAATGTAGAACTAATAGCGGTCGGTTTGTAAAGCTGTCATTATCATTATGTGTTTAATGCGATTATTGCATTATCGCGCTCTATTGACGGGTACCGCACACACGGCGGGCGGGCGCGGTACACACAGGATACCAATACCAAGCGAGTCATAAATATGGTGACAGTACCGGGGTGTTCACATGATCCCAGTTTCATGTTTCGTCGAGCTTTAGAAGAGGGACTGTCAGATACGAAAGAAATAAAAAGGAAGAAAAATATAACGGCGCAAGATAGCTTTTGCCTGAAGTGGTCATCGTATAAGTGGTTCAGCAGCTTCAATATCATCAGCATTGAGCCGGGATATAGCAGTTTTTCGTGGACGTGGTACGACAGTGGCTCCTCTGACATCATCTCTGTCATCAGAAAAAAGAGTATAGTAATATCAGAAGAGAGCCGCCGCGCAATCATCGATGCGACGCTCTGCTAGAGTGACTGTCACCAGCCAGTGTCACTCTTATCCGACTTCATCGGTGATTCCAGTAACTTCGTAGCAAAACGAGGCTGCGCCTCTTACTGCGCCGTCAAACATTTTATTTGGGTCACGCACAATACATACAAACAATAAGAAAAATAGCTAAAACTATTTCTGAAACTAAAGGGAGAAGAGTCTTTATATCGCTGAGATCTGTCAGCCGAAGCACGGTGATGCCGTGTTTGCTGCTCCCGGCGCGCAGCGTAAGCATACTATCCATCAAGTGCTCAAACGAGTCTTTATGTTACTGAGGATCTTACTCCTGTATTTCCATTTGACTACATTTCTTCGCATGACTTTCTATATAATTATAATTATTCTCCTATTCCAAAATGGGTATTACCTCCAGTGTCTCAGATGTTACCTAAGATAAACGCTACGCGCCCGTACTGCGTCCTCTCCCCACACTCGTTGTCACATTATAAACCCACTTTATAAGCCCCGACATTGATTCATCATAACGTATATCAGCTCCAGCCATCAGCTCGTATTAATATCACCATCATTTACCCACGACGTGGAAACTTTTTAGTAGTAAGTGTTATTGTGTCCATTCAACGCCGCTGACGATTATATTATTTAAATGACATTCAGGCGCATGTAACCGAGTAATGGCGGATATAAATATTAGTGTTTATTATAGTTTCGTGGTTTAACATAACATCACGCCTGTACTTTCCGAAGGGTTAGGCAGAGGTATACCTAAAGTACACCAACATTTCGCCAGTTATGTTAAAGTCCCATGTAATAAGGGGCGAGCCTATTGCCATCAACCGGGAGCAAATCCAGACTCCGGGCTGCTGCTGTTAAATTCCTGGTGGAAAAATCCGATAACACTTTGCCCGACCCGGGAATCTAACCCAGGACCTCATGCTCAGCACTTGCTACAACTATACCAACGAGGCAAACTTTTATAATATTGATAGCTAAAATATTTATAGTGTTGTGCTGGTTCACAAGGGTGCCACATTAGTGTTGGTCCGCGGAAGGTGTCCGTACCCAGCTGTGTAATGTTCGTTTTATTTGACAGTTTATTGCGAATAGTTTGTGTGGTCCTCGTCTAGAATTGGCGGTAGTAATATTGTGTTGATAAGGAAGCTACTGCTCATCCTCTTGATAGAAGCTCTTAGAAGGCCATTTTGCGACTTTCACTTTACAATATCCTTAGAACAGATTTCACTCAATCGAAGAGCAATGTTAAGTTTATCTTGAGTATTAGACAGATGGTTACATTAAAAGAGCCTCCATGAATAGAAATACTTTAGGGCGTCGTCCGTGGCACCTTGTGTACTCCACCCACTTTTTTTTTTTTTTGGGTGGGAAATTATCAAATAACTTCTCCCGCTCTGGGCGGAGCGGGAGGGCGTGTCAGACTTTTACTGACTAAAACCCACCCATATTCCTTCATTTGCCTGTGTGCCAGGGCCACGATATCCCTTTCGGACAAACTCGCAACCCTGGCAGGCATTGGCCCTATCGGACCCCGTCAGTTGCTGCTACATCTCTTTGAGGCGCGCGTGGAAGACGACGCGCCGTCGACCCGGGCCTAGTCCTTATCGGACGGTAAGATACCCATCGCTCACCGTCCGCAGGCCTGCGCCTACGGTGGCCGGAAATCGGCTTGCGACTCCTGACGCCCGGGGCGTCTCCTGCGGCGACTAGGGGCGCGAGGGCGCGAACCTTGCCTCTCCCTCACACGTTCCGCCTCCTCCTTCGCAAGCATTACTGCTTCGCAGAAGGAGGTGACGGCCTCCCATGCACTCTCACTCCGAACCATAGCCTGAACCAGGGCCGGACGCGAGAGATCGCCGCCGCCGATCGCCTCCGTGAGGACACGGCGGTGATCCGCCCAAGTTGGGCAGACCTCCACCATATGCTCCACCGTGTCCTCCGGGCGATCCACACAGTGGTGATACCCGGGCGTTTCCTCCCGCTTTATCCTGAACAGGAACCTCCCGAAACAACCGTGTCCGGTGAGGACCTGCGTCAGGCGGAAGGTGAGGACACCGTGGCGCCTCTCTAGCCACTCCTCAAAGAGGGGACTTATCGCCACAATTGTGGCGTGCCCAGCGCTGGGTTGCGACAATCGCACTCTCCATGCCGCCATAAGATCCCGCCGGAGCTCTGTCCGCTGTGCCGTGATTTCTCGCGGCAGCGGATCACATAATTCGTCATTGCTTCATTCTTAACTCTTTTTATTACCTATGGTATAGTAATTTTATTCTAGGTGCATCGTCTTCACATATTATAATTTATATAATTAATGTACCTATAAAAATATTGTACTAGATTTTAAAAGAGTACCGGTGGAGTTTCTTGCCCATTCGTCTCCATACGAAACTACCTTTTGGAAGGGGCGACTAGAATCAATTCAATTTTTTTTAAATATTGACGTTCAAAAGTGGCTTTTATGTGCATATTTGAAATAAACAATTTTACTTTGACTTTGACTTTGAGTGTCATAGGGTTTATTAAAAATCAAAATGGTGGATTTTTGGCGCTAAAAGGTTTGTAATCGAAAAAAAATATATCTCCCAAGCCTATCGAGTGTGGTATCAAAATGAAGGGGTTTAAAAGGTGATTACAAAAATATATACTTATTATATGTTTAAAAATAGTTTAAATGAGAAATGATAAAAAAATATCCCGAACTTTTGGAGTAAGTAAGAGGTCGTTATCACCCGATTATAAGGGAGTATATAATCTAATTTAACGTCTTATAATCCTAACTAAAAAGAATAAAATAAAAAAAGTTTTTTAAAAAACCAAAAAATTCGACTGCAAAAACATGAACTAAAAATAAATAAATGCAGTCGGAGGCAAATTTTAAGGCGTTCGTAACATCTTGGATGCCTCCGACTGCATTTATTTAGTTTTGGTACCTAAAGGATACTCGTTTTCTTTTCATCTTGTTTCCATCTTTTCAGTTCATGTTTTTGCAGTCGGATTTTTTGGTTTTTTAAAAAACTATTTTTATTTTATTCTTTTTAGTTAGGATTATAAGACGGTAAATTAGATTATATACTCCCTTATAATCGGGTGATAACGACCTCTTACTTACTCCAAAAGTTCGGGATATTTTTTTATCATTTCTCATTTAAACTATTTTTAAACATATAATAAGTATATATTTTTGTAATCACCTTTTAAACCCCTTCATTTCCACACCCCTTCAACAAAACAAAACGAGTATCCTCGTTTTGTTTTCATCTTGTTTCCATCTTTTCAGTTCATGTTTTTGCAGTCGGGTTTTTGTTTTTTTTTTAAGTAACTTTTTTCATTCATAAAATCTTCAGTCGAGTAATAAATAACATTTGCTTAATAGAAAGTTAAATAATTTACATTTAAATGTTCCGAGGCTGAGAGTTTTGAAGTCATCAGGAAATTTGTTATAAACAGTAATGGACATGGCATGCAGTATACATTACTTATTAGAAAACAATTTAATTCTACGCCTAGGAACATTATGCACTTTGCGGCTGGGTCTGATACAACATCATTATACAAGTCAAATTCATGTCTGTTACGGTGTACAAACTGTACAAAGACACAAATTTCAAAAGTGTATAGTACTGGAAGTGGCAGTATTTTAAGTTTTCTAAATAGTTGAACACAACTGTCCAGTGGGTGCGCTCCACAAATTAAGCGTATGCATTTTTTCTGAGCTCGAAACACTAACTTCAACCGAATTATAAATACAGCCCTTTTTCTTTTTTTTTGGGTGTGAAATTATCAAATGACTTCTCCGGTCTCCCGCTCCGGGCGGAGCGGGAGGGCGTGTCAGACTTTTACTAGCTAAAACCCACCCGTATTGCTTCAGTTGCCTGTAGTGTGTGCCAGGGCCACGATATTCCTTTCTCACAAACTCGCAGCCCTAGCCGGGAGTCTTAGGGTCCAACCACACGTACACACGGCTACACATCAATCTATAAATTCCCAGTATAAGCGGATCTCGCATTGTATAGGATTTCCGTACAATGAGAGGTCAGCGTATACTGGAAATGTATAGCTTGATGTGTTAACGTGTGTACCACAATCACACCACAACGACCACACGTGGACGGGCGCTAATTTGTATGAAAATGAATAGTTTATTTACCCAGACCACATTTAGGGTGCCCGCACACGCTGGCGATTTTTTCAGCTGGCGACTTTCTCAGCGATTATCTCCAGCGACTTTTTGAGCGACTCAACGCACACGTGCGATATTTTGTCGCTGGCTATCGAGGGATGTGCTCGTCATGGATTAACAGAGATCGATGTTTAACCAAAAAATGTACTTACGTACTTATTTCTTTCTTCGAAAAATACTGTTCAACCGAAATTAATAGTTCAAAAAAGTACTAACGCTTGAATTATTATAACAATTAGAATGATCTATCGTTTTAGTAGGTAGGTACTTACCTAATATAAAATTAAACTATTTTATAAACTTATCTTAGTATCTACCTAGGTAGGTATGTATTTACCTCTCTATCACTTTCACACCTAAACCATATAGGTACTTACAAAAAATTATTACGTAAGTAGTTACTTATCTAAGAAAACAAAACTTATAATTATATCGATATCCATCGGAGAGCAATGACGCAACGTCAATCCTTAGCAAAGAGTACGCGGGCGATTGTCGCTGAGCCATGTGCGTTAGCTAGTACATTTCCATACGTTCTATTTCTCAGCGATAATCGCTACGCCCGGGATCCAGCGATTCTGTTAGCCAGCAACTTTTTGTAGCACGTGGGCGTTACTGCGTAGAACTCCATACGTTCCATTTTCGGCGACACGAAAATCACTCGGCGATAAACGTCCGTGTGTGGGCACCCTTAACCGTCAAAATCAACCGTGTGGGCGATACCGACAACATCAAGGCCACGTCGCAGCCACAACGCAACCACCAGCTAGACCGCGAACTACCGGCCGGCCACATCGCAATCGAAACGATCTGTCTGTCTGCAAACACACGCCACAACGCAACTGCAAGAAGTTGCAGCGACACTGTTCACACGTAACCACTGCTTGCAGATTGTCGTTGCGATGTGGTGTAGGTGTGGTACGTGTGAGCGGGCCCTTTAGTACACACACGCATCAGTTTATATTGCAAGTAGGTACTACTCCTGGTCGTGACAAACTGACATGAGAGAAGAAGAACGATAGCCCCGTAATTAATGATATTGAATTAAACGAACAAACAATGACATTCATTCCAATCTAATATCTTTGTACAATGATATCAATCTGCGGTCAGTGGTCGGGTGTGGTCCACCAAGTTCATGAAAATGATGACATTACGCCGACCACGCGACCACGCAACCGGCGCGGCGCGGCGGCGGCACGGTCGCTGAGCGCACTCAATGCGTCCAAGAGGTGCGTCCCATTAACGAGACCATTGTCTTCTTCGTAATTTGATCGAATTGTAAGTGCGTTATGAATGGGATATGTCACTGTGACCTGAATGGTTATGACTTAATGACTAAATCATAATGGAACTGACAGTCGATTAGCATAATGTATATTGTACAATCGTCTCTGAAAATACGACTTTGTTCAGTGCCTGCCTAGTGACTTGGAAACGAGATTCATATCTCGTAGAAAGAAATCAATCTTGCACTTACTCACAACAGCCACAACACATTTTATTACCACGATTGACGTTAGTATAATTATTGAGTATTTATTACTTTACTATAATAACTCGATATAAAATCATATCCCCAAATAAAGTCCACCGCACGCGACTAGATTGTCACATTAGTGAGAGAGATCCTTTACATATTGATTACTGTACAAAACCCAACGTAACTCAATACGGTGCGGTAGACTAATTTTACACTCATTATAATAATACGACATAGATATCAATTTTTTTTATAAAAGTGATTTGTTTCGATTCGTTCTCTCTGTGCGACTCACAAGTTCATTCATAGTATTCACAATGAGCCACGGTCTGCGACACATCAAGTATTCCTTTATTCTGTTGTCTGACGTATATCATTATGATATTCTGATGAATCACATGATGCTACATGCATGCAACCAATTACGAACCTACGTTTTGTGATGAAATGTTAAAATTGCGATTGTCATTGTGTCATTGTCATTGTCATCATATTTCAGTGGCTATTTGTAAATCTATGCATGGATAATTTAAGCGAAGCATTTTTTTTAAAGGTTTGTACAGAGGCTCGATTAAGGAAATTGTTTAAAGGCTTCTACATACCAGCGCGACTTGTCGCGCGACGCGACACGGCACAAAGGCCCCGCGTGTCGCGGGACGAGCGGTGCCTTTGTGTCGTGTCGCGTCGCGCGACAAGTCGCCCCGGTATGTAGAAGCCTTAAAACGGTCGTGACTCTAGGCTTCCCCGAAAAGGAGGCGGGGGTTTGCCATAATCGCCACGCTTAGCAGACTGGTTGGCGATCCCAGTATGTTGTTAAAATGCATAGAGAAGCTACTGCCCATTCTCTAGTAAGTCCCTTTTACGACACCTGCGGGATGAAATAGATTGGAGCTATTCTTTACGTCGGGCACCACACGGACAATCGTGACTGTAGACTACAGTAATTAGTACTAACATAATAAATAATTCCATTTATGCAATCGTTTACTAAGTAATAAAACTGTAATCCTACAACTGACCAGCAAGAGAAAGTTCTAATAAAACCATTAATTATAATAAACCTAAATTATTAGAAGAGAAAACTATAGTAATGCTCGTAAATAATACTTTACTGGTAACTTGGAGGTTGGTTACACAATAACCACTGGCTTACATTGACGCGCTCGGTGTCCGCGACAACACGCGGTGACGCGGCCATATTCTCTTACTGACCACAGCTAGACAGACTCAACAGTCGAACGTCAAGATGTAATGTGTTTCTAACTCATACGATGTTATTGTAATTACATTACATGAAAATAACGCTAAAGAGATGTGATACATTGAGTCAAACTCTGGTTACACTGAGACGAATCCGACGCGGGATGCGGGACGCGACTGCGCACGTGAAGTCACACGAGTATTCGCGCCATACAACATGTTGCATCCATACAAGTTAGTTCACACAATCAGCGCCAGTTTGAACACCTACATACAAGTTAGTTCACATAATCGTCGCCAGTTTGAACACCTCCATACAAGTTAGTTCACACAATCGGCGCCAGTTTGAACACCTACATACAAGTTAGTTCACACAATCAGCGTCAATTTGAATACCTAAATACAAGTTAGTTTACACAATCGGCGCCAGTTTGAATACCTACATACAAGTTAGTTTACACAATCGGCGCCAGTTTGAATACCTACATACAAGTTAGTTTACACAATCGGCGCCAGTTTGAATACCTACATACAAGTTAGTTTACACAATCGGCGCCAGTTTAAATACCTACATACAAGTTAGTTTACACAATCGGCGCCAGTTTGGCCAGAAGTTTAATAGTAAAGCTTAGGATTGAGCTGCTCGCTCTACTAAGTCTTGTGATAAAACCATAAACCTTGACTTTTTAATTATTATGCTAAATCATCATAAAATATTTTAACCAGTTTTATATACACAATGACATTGATGAATATTATATACGAAATGACATGATTACTTTGTAAAGTATTATATTTCTTAAATTATTGTGAATGTGAGCACTATGCGAAAAAAAATTATTCTTTTAATTTTAGTTTTCTCCCCAGTTACTTTTAATGATGTTCTGGCAGTTTTAGTACTTTATACGGCCTACCTATATGTCCTTTTTCGGTATTGTTCGTCGAGTCGTTGAGCTCCCTAAGTTCTGAGTTGAACTCTACGATTACTGACAAATGCGTGCACTGACTGGACTGGACCACTCAAATCTGTGAGGTTCTTTCCTCAAAAGACCATTTCATATACTAATCCACATGGGTTCTTCTCAGGGGTATTCAGACAGGAAATGACGACTCCATCTACTTTTTTTTTGTGTGTCGTGTAAAAGTGATTCCTGTATCCTATTTAAAGATTTTGTTTCAGTATTGAGTGGTAAGCGAGTACGACACCGGGAGTCATTTTTTTCCGTGGTAAAACATTTGACGCGAATGCACCTCATCATTCTGTTGCACGGCACCAACTGTTAATCATCTGTATTTTTCTGATCTGTGATACGTTTCTTTGAAAAACTTGCGAAACCAACTTAAACCAATAAAAATCTTAAATAGAAAGTGAGCACTAAGGATTTTTATCAATTCATGCCCTACAGGGTTAAATACCAAGAATGGGAATTGTATAAGAATTCTAGCCCAAATAGATAATACGGAGAGCTGCCAACCATACTTTATAAAATTCTAACTCTGCCGTCAATAAACATACTTGACATTAGTGTATTTGTTTTTAACACGCTTTTATTAGGTTACTATGTAATGGAATCTAAAGTAACTAATTTAACCGGGTACGTATTTGAATATCGAAGATTAAAATACCTACGCTTAAAATACCAATGTTCAAAACATCGAAAATATAAATATCGATTATATCAAAACTTCGAAAATTGTTATACCTACGATTAAAACGTCGAAGATTGAAATGCCGAGTGATTAAAATTTCGAATGATTCAAAATATCGAATGACATTATGCCTAAGTTCAAAATATCAACATTTAATACATCTAAGTTCATAATATCTACGTTAAAAATACCTACTAGTTGAAATAAGGAAAAAAAATTGTATAGGCAGTATGAGTGTATTCATAAATGTAGGTTTTTTTGTAACCCACCTAGTAACTGATTACCATCTAGCAAACAAGCATGCAGCAATCATGCAACATGCAAGCAAGCATGGTTTCTGTCACGGCGCTGCAGGGCTTCGGCAGTCCCACGTGCCTACACGATTCTAAATTACACTCTAGGGGTAGAGCAGACAAGACTACGTGGAGTCGGTTTTGCAGCGATACGTCACTAACTTTAGTAGCACAACATATCGACTTTCAAGAAAATATAAGACCTAAATAATATCTTCACGATTAACCTATGCTTGTACACTAGACACTGATTTTCATGGATAAAATAGGTCGAAATTGTTCCAAAACCGAATTGGGGCATCCCGAATTTACGTAGTCTTTTGGGTTGTTACCCCTAGTCTATATAAAAATCCGGAGGCGCGAAGAGAGGGCAACCCCCGCCCGCTGTAACAAAGCATAGGCACCCGTGGGAGCCGTAGTGGCTGAGCCGAAACTGCGGAGGTGAACATCCTTCGTTACGCAAAGGCGAAGGGGTTGCACTTCCCGTAGCGCTGGAGACGTTGCAGAAGCAACCTTTTTCCACTCATACTACTTATATCATTTTTTTTTCGATATTTTAACTTGTTATACGTATTTTCAGGGTGAATTAATGAATGTATTAAATGTTGAAAATTAAGCCATTTTTACCAATTTTCGATGTTCAAATAATATATGTACCCATCGATAATTAGGACATTCGATAATCTGTATTTCGATATTTGGATCTTTCGATGTAACTTTTGTAGATATTTAGATTTTAGATATATTGGACGTAGGTTATTTAACCATTCGATGCTATAAACTTTCGTTATTTTAATTTTCGGTTTTATAGTCGTTCGATATTTCCATTTTCGATGTTTTGAACATCGATATTTTAACAGTAGGTATTTTAATCTTCGATATTCAAATACGTACCCAATTTAACCATCTTTCAAGGGTTGTAGCGTAATGAAAATAGGGAGCTGTATGTAGTTCTGATGACAATACAATAATATGGCACTGTCGAACTGATCTGATGATGGAGCCGGAAGATATGAACTGGAACTTCGTGATGGAAAATCGTAACATAGCTGTTTTTGATTTCTTAGAAAAGTCTTGTAATGAACTTTGACTACGATTTGGTTTCAAGGTCTGATGATGAAGCCGGAAGATAGGCACTAGCATTCCATGATGGAATATCGTATCATAGTCGTGTTTGCATTTTTTTTTTTTACGTGCATTTATAAAAGCGTGTTTTTCAAGTGTTTTTTAAACTATACATTTTTAAAAATATCGACAAGTTCACTAAAGTAGAAGATACGCACAATGTCAACACTCGCCATAAAAAGAGGTTATGCGCTCCATCCTCAAGAATTAAAATGTTAAGCGATAGCCCATATTATATGGCAATAAATATATATAATAAGTTGCCCAACATGTTTAAAACTGAAAAATCTGTAACAATATTCCAAAAACGGCTAAAACAATACTCAGTAAAAGAAATTATGATTTTCTCTCATGTACAAAATTGGTGGTATGTCCTATACAAACAATACGATTTAATTTTATTTTATTTTATTTTATTTATTTGGGAAAATAAACAGTTACACATTATTTATTTCATGAAATTTGAGCTGTAGAGTGAGTAAATGTATAACTCACGACATTTTCCACATATTATAAAAACAAATTATAAAACGAATGCGATGTGCTCTTACAATTACTATGTACAATTAAATTATGCTGTTAATGATAAAACTAAACGCTAAAAATAAATTACAAATATATAGACTAAGAGTTAAAAATATTACGGAGCAATATCCAAAGCAAAGCTGAAAAGCAAAGATGTCAATATTCTGAAAGAGATTGTTATATTGACCAGTAAGACGACGTAGGGGTGCTCGTAAGCCTGCGTTCGTACGACTAGAAGATACTGCAAATACAGGTCGTGCACGCGTGGGGTGCGTGCACGACCTGTATACTCCAAGTTTGATTTTTCATCAAGGAATTGTATTCCTGATCCATGGCTCTCCTCCATTCTGCGGCTTGTGGTAACGACAGAGCCTCCTCAGCCGTCTGTGGATCCATTAAGTCAGTAAACATACATAGAAATCCCTTTTTGTTATCTTCTACATCCTTTCGTTTCTTCTGTGACCGTGTTGGCCTTAATGTAACATTACTGCTGAAGTCTTCCTGCATTGAACATGGAGGGTGATAGGTTTCATCTAGTTCTCCAGTTTCAGTGTCATAGTCACTTGAGTCTTCACTATTATCTTCTTGATAGGGCACTGGTGCTGACCCCTGAGTCTGTAATTTTTGTTTCTGACTGACACACATGCTCTCTGACTTCTTGCTCGCTGGCAAAGCAGAGCTGGAACTGGCTGTCTGCCCCTCCTGTACTGGAACATTCATTTCACATGGCATGAGTACATTGGGACTCTCATTATAACTCTCTATAACAACAACATCTCGACTTTTGGCTATTTTATGTGTTTTAGGATCCATTAAGCGATATCCCTTGGAATTTTCGCAATAACCTACAAATGTCATTCTCACGGATTTCTTGTCCCACTTTTGTCGCTTTTCTTTAGGGACATGGACCATAGCAACAGAGCCGAATATCTTCATATGTGATAAGTTGGGTTTTTTACCTTTCCATAACTCATACGAAGTCTTTCCATCCAGTGATTTTCTAGGGGAACGGTTCACAATATATGCAGCAGTTGCCAAGGCCTCAGCCCAGAAACTCTTCTCCAAATCTGCATAGAATAGCATGCTTCTTGCTCGTTCCACTAGAGTTCGGTTCATCCTCTCGGCCAGGCCATTGTGCTCCGGAGTGTATGGAGTAGATGTCTGATGTGCTATACCATGAAAGGATAAGAATTTTGTAAAATTATGATTACAATATTCTGTTCCATTATCAGTGCGGATTTTTTTAATCTTTTGATTCAATTCATTTTCTACTTTTGATTTAAATCTTTTGGCTTATGGTTGTTCTAGGTACTACGTATCACTAATAAGATTAGCTAATCTTATTAGTGATATCCATACAATCACTTGTGTTATTACATATATCAAATAAAAACATTGTCTCTAAAATAATACGTCTGGCTTTAAGATTATGTAGCTTATACCTATTCAGAAGATCACTATAAGATGTATAATTGCGAAAACAACGGAAATGCATGGCTTTCAAAAACTTACTTTGAACTTTTTCAATCGCATCTGAGTATTTACTGTAGAAAGGATTCCATACCGCGACAGCGTATTCTATCCTATTTATCTTTAATTAAAATTGTACTAAGTACCTGAAAAGGATGACATTAATATTGCTGAATAATTGTATTAAATTCAGTATTGACATTTTAGTTTTGACATAACTATAATTTCTCAATTTAATTCTAATATTAATAAAAGAAAATAGTTAAGTAATAATAATGTTTAATGCATGCTAATTTAGGATGATAAGGCCCGGCGAATGATAATTGCAATGCTTGTAAAAGGCTGCTAAGTCATAAGTACTAACATAACTTAACACCTACCTTGTACACTTAGTTCGCAATAAACGTTTAGAATTTGAATTAAAAGTTTTAATGGAATTTCGTAATTTTTGCCACTGAGACATAAAATGCCTGAAACTACAAAGTTATTATACTGTAAAATTTAACATTCAGTCTAAAATACTTACTTAGATATATTATTTTAAAAGTGACACTTTCAACCAGTTGCATCACAAACAAACCATTAATTTAGATAAAGAATCCTCATAAATCGTCCCATGTAAAGGGCTATCCCGGTATCTCTCAGACGGCACGAGACGAGCTCGATCCGACCGCACGACGCGCGTAAATCACTCGCGGCATGTTAATGACCCGATTATTGTAAATATATCGTCCTAATGATAATATATCGAGCGACCGGCCGTCCATCAACCGCAGAGAATCTTACGTAACGTTTTAATAAGAATCTCGAAAAAAAGAGTAAAACTAGAGCCAAGTTCTAGTACGTTTTAAAAGATGTTGGAATTTCCAACGTCTAAAACTTACTGGAAATAGTCCATACTGCAGGCGGCGAATAGTTATTGCGGAAATAAAATTGCGTTGCGTATGTTGCATTGCACGTAGTAATGCATTGCTTTTGTTTTATATTTGTAAACCTACATTGTTATCTGAGTGGAATAATAAAAGCAAACTACACATCACAAAGACCATAATGAATTAACATAATAGTTTAGGGAAAAACATAACTGAAATATCGGTACAGTTTACAGTTTTAATTATTATGTACTTTAAGATAATTTTTACTTTTTATTTCAAACAAATGAAATACTGATTCAGAGGCATAAGCATTGCCCTTTTTGACCTTTTTGACCATGATTTTACGAAACGAATCAACTGTCATGTAACAAAAGTGTCATATCAAAACGTGTAATTGGTTCCGACCGTAACTTTTAATGACAGAACTTTTTATTACTCTGCCGTGTATCTGTTCCGTCCAGGAATTGTCCGGATTCCAGGGTGGACTTTTCAGGTTATCTAAAGTACATACATCTTTTATGGGGTACTGTGTTAAATGTTACAACAAAATACCTTGTGATATATTGCAACTAAATGAAAGAAAATTTAAAACTCATATTAAAAGAACACTTTGTAAACATATTACAAATTAGAGGATTATATACCAGATAAGAATGCTTGGAAACATGCTGGTCCTGCTCCATAGGACAATCTAGAGTCTAGACAAATCAAACAGGTTGCTATTTTAATTGTATAATTTATTATTTTTATGACATTTATTTTAAATTCTGTGATTACCTTAACTCACACTGATATTGTTATTTTTTAGGAAATCGTACCTATATATTTTTTACAATTTTTGTAAATATGTGAGCACCATGTATCTATCACATAATTAATTTATCTGTCACTGCTTCATTCTTAACTCTTTTTATTACCTATTGTGGTATAGTAATTTTATTCTAGGTGCATCGTCTTCACATATAATTTATATAATTAATGTACCTATAAAAATATTGTACTAGATTTTAAAAGAGTACCGGTGGAGTTTCTTGCCCATTCTTCTCCATACGAAACTACCTTTTGGAAGGGGCGACTAGAATCAATTCTATTTTTTTGTAAATATTGACGTTCAAAAGTGCCTTTTATGTGCCTATTTGAAATAAACAATTTGACTTTGACTTTCACTACATGAAATGGGACTGTGAGCTTAACATTCCAATCTTGCATTAAATGATGACATCATTATTACATCGATGTGGTAATAACTATGATCGGAATTAAGATACCCAATCGCTGTTTGTTAGACCAGATGAAACCGACCCAACATGTTGTTATTTGATTGTATGACAATTATACCGATGCGACATCCCATCTACGCCCCTGGGCATTAGTGGCCGTCTTCAATATCAAAGGCCTCATGTGCCCGTCGTTACATCTGAATCTATACCCTTCAAACCAAATAGGAATTGGTATGTTAGTGAGAGCAGTGGTGGCCCAGTGGCGCCGGCCGCGACTTACGAGCCGCGGGTTCGAACCCAAGCAGGCCCAGTGAGAGTGGGCCATGATCCACCGCGCAGGCCCAGTGCAGGTTGGCGGATGTCACATGTCTTCGATTTTTTGGTTCTAAGACATGCCAGTTTCCTCACGATGTTTTCCTTCACCGCTTTGAGAGCAGTGGTGATGAATTTATTTCACTGCACTGGGCCTGCGCGGTGGATTATGGCCCACTCTCGCTCACAGAGAGGAGGCTTGTGTCCCAGCAGTTGAAACATTATAGGCTGATGATGCTATGGTGGTAGTAGTTCCCTTGAAGAGTCCTACACAAAGCGCTCTACCACTTCTTCTTCGTCGTGTAGATGTCACGACAGTGTATTCAATGTTGTTAGCACAAAACTTCGCCACTTCCACGGCATCGTCGGTGGCAGCGCAAAGGTCGCTATGGCTGCATTTTTTAACCCCCGTCGAAAAAGAGGGGTGTTAAAGTTGGTAGTGTGTATCTGTATGTCTGACTGTGGCATCATAGCTCCTGAACGACTGAACAGGAAATAAAAGTTAAATTTAAAATAGAAGAAACCCCCGACACAACCAAAAACAAAAAATTAAATAAAACAATACAACAACAATAATATAATATATTTGTAAAAAAGTATGGACGTATGTCTGAAATAAAGATTTATTATTATTAAAAACCTCTAAAAAGTAAAAAACGTCGTGGCGGGGGACGGCTAATGAAAACGCCAAACAGACGAGGTTTAAATACCTAATGTATGCTATTGTAGAAAGGATAGCTGCTGTTAACCTCCTATTTACATTAGCCGTCCCCCGACGCGACGGACGCTTGGATGAAAATATTACCTACAACTTATATTAAAACTAAAGGGCACATACATATATTTTTGTTACTTTTTAAGATTTTTGGTTGTGTCGAGGGTTTTAAAAAAATGTTGGGGCACTGAGCAGGATAGAAGGTGGGACATATAGTTTGCGCCACAGCTCCATATCCACACCCTGCTGCCGTACATCTAAGACTACTTGTTTGACATGCACTTGTTATGGACTAAGAAGCAAATAGTGTAGTTACAAGTACTTCAGCTGCCGTACCAGGGACACGGAGCAACGAAGTGGTAACACCAATAACCAGTTGGAACGTAATATCTAATGTAATAAGATATCCGAATCTGTGTTACGCGCTACTGTCCTACTGTGACAATATTATCTGTGGCTGTGGTTCGGTGTTGAGTTACTGACATGCTCTAGTTGTAGCGAAGGGAACCCGACCCAATATTACAAAAATAGTTCATATACTCGTACGCTACTTATAATTTCGTGTAGAGTAGACATGGAGAAATGTGGGGTAGATGGTCGTAAGCTGACTGTTGAGCATTTCCTGGGTTTGATCCCTAGGTCGGGCACAGTTTCATTGGGTTTTTCCACTAGGAGTTTCTCAGTAGCTGCCCGTAGTCTGGATTTGTGCCCGGTTGATGGCAATAGGCTCGCCCCATATTACATGGGACATCAACATAGCTGGCGAAATGCAGGTCTACTATAGTACCCAATCTGGCATAGTGTTATTGGGTCTTTCCAAAAAGATTTTATTTGATAGCTGACATTGGCACGATTTGTGCCCAGTTGATGGCAATAGGCTCGCCCCTATTTTACAGGAACTTGACACGTAAAAGACGAAATGAGTGTTCTAAACACTTCAGCATTAACCTTCGTGAAATACAGGCACTGTAAACATCTCTGCCTACTCCTCCGAAGAAAATAAGCCTGATGTAATGTCTATATAGGGTGACGTTGTGTATGTTCTATATAGGGTGACGTTTCGTATGTTCTATATAAGGTGACGTTGTGTATGTTCTATATAGGGTGACGTTGTGTATGTTCTATATAGGGTGACGTTGTGTATGTTCTATATAGGGTGACGTTTCGTATGTTCTATATAAGGTGACGTTGTGTATGTTCTATATAGGGTGACGTTGTGTATGTTCTATATAGGGTTACGTTGTGTATGTTCTATATAGGGTGACGTTGTGTATGTTCTATATAGGGTTACGTTGTGTATGTTCTATATAGGGTGACGTTGTGTATGTTCTATATAGGGTGACGTTGTGTATGTTCTATTTATCTAGAACATACACAACGTCACCCTATATTGTGTTTCCTCTTGTCCTATTTATTGGCGCTTCTCTATCATAAACCCACACCACATAGTTGTTCCATCTCCGCGGTATGTGAACCGACAGTTACATAGCATGTAGCTATGTAAACTATCTATTCGTTTGGCTACTTCCGATATTTATTACTATCCTACTGGCATTCTATCAGTTTGTTATGCATATTTTAATAATTACACATATTATGTTTATGCTGGACATTCATTATTAATATAGCCGGTGTGGTATTTTATCTTCCCACAGATCACCCGGTAGTTCTTATATCTGTATATCGGGTTCTTAGCAGTGTGTATTACGTTGATAGATTGGTTACGGTACCTATTGAATTTTACAGGCGCAGAGTATTGCCTCGTTTTGTCTCAAAATACTGATTTAGTGTTAAACCACAACCACTAAAAAAAGTATAATATCAATAAACAATCCAATAACTGACGTTTATCATTTCGTTTTACTACGTGAGGCTTCAACAAATTATGTAAATGTGATAACATCATTACATGCCCTTAACTTACGGACAGAGCCGACGACAGCCGAGCTTACACGAAGCGACATTCTTCCACCAACGACCACGCTAGCTCGGAACTAATCACACAGTAATGTCATCGTTTTTATGGAGAACAAATTATTGGATAAACATTAGGAAAGTGTAATGCACGTTACACAGAAGTACCACTTTAGGAATGGTATTTCAATCTATACTAGAGTAGGGAAAATAATGACAAAAAAAAAGAATCGATAAAACAAAAGTGTGCAGAGTGTAGGGCAGCAGCATAAAGGCTTCTACATACTGGCGCGACGCATAATTTCTATGAAAAATTCAAGGAAATTGTTCTACCGGTGTCGCGCCAGTATGTAGAAGCCTTAATGCTGTTTAGGGCTCCGTAGTTAACAAATAACTTTCTTGGTTTTTTTTTTTTTTGTATCGCTCTTGCACGTAAAGTGTGGGGATATTTTTTTTTTTTCATTTATATTATGGTGTTGGGTATCGTTCAATAGAACGTTCAAAAATATTGCGGGTCTGGGAAAACCATTTTTCGATTCAGGGATCCGTTTGCGTAATGTTAAGCTTTAAAGTGCAATTTTTTCTTAGAGTCAAGCCCCCCCCCCCCTAAATGTTTTTTTCAATATGTGAAATAATTCACGGAAGTAGTATATCTAAGAAAGATCTAGAAAGAAGAGTAGTAGATCTAAAAAGTTAAAAGAAAAATCCACAGCTAAGTAGGCTTTACAAGTTATCGAGTAATAGTCGACCAACTTACATTTGCAGTTGGAATATATGAGAGAACATGTTTTTCAACTACAATGTTAAATTTGGGCTTGGGATAAATCCATCTTAACTACCCTTCATTGTGCGTGGTCCGCCACGCACTTGGCCGGTTTTTGTAATATAATATCAAATACTGGTGAAAATGACAGATTTTCATGACAGCCGTTATATTATGACGGAACTGCTTTCCTAGGAAACACAAGCTTAAATAGTTCTCTGCGCACCTTCACAAAGAAGTGTGACGGTCTATTAGTGTTCCTTCTGAGTGCCCCTCACGGTGACCGTGGCAGTAGTGTGTCGGCGGCACAGAGTGACACGCATGCCGCCGCTTGTTATTAGTGTTCCTTCTGAGTGTCCCTCACGGTGACCGTGGCAGTAGTGTGTCGGCGGCACAGAGGGACACGCATGCCGCCGCTTGTTATTGGACACATTTACTTGGGGACACACCGGTGGAAAAGATGTACAGCTGTTTCCTATACCTGGTCTTATAGTTCATCTGCACTGGAAAGTTGACTAACAAGTTATGCTTAGAACACTTTGCCACAGTGTTGGTTGGAACTTTCATAATCGTCATCAGCCGATAGCAGTCCACTGCTGGATATAGGTCTCCCCAATGTAGCAGTCCACTGTATTGCGTCCATTCTATAAAAAAACCTAACTACCACATGTATTACACAGTAATGTAAGAACGTTTGTTATGTGTGTTTGGTTATTCATGAGTTCTTCTTAAACACCTCAATTACTAAAGTTATGTCTTTAATTACTCACGAACCTTTTGTCCTTTTTCCATCAGAAATCAGAAAATCAGAAATCAGAAATCATTTATTTTGCAAAGACTGTGGGTACAAAATAAGGTGTTCACATTTTAACAAATAGCTCTTCCACATTCTACCTTACGGCATGCAAAGGTAATAAGTAGGTATATAAGTTTCTAGATCCACTCAGTTGAACAAAAAACAAAAGTATATAAACAAAGAACAGTGGATGGATGGAACCAATATCATTCATGCATGAATACAATAAATAAAACAATAATCTAATTCTAAAAATAGTAATAAACCAAATAAATTATTACATTTGCACCAAAATTAATAGATTACCTAATATAACATTATAAACTCTTATCAGTCAAGAAATCATGTACTGAATAATAGCATTTATTAATTAATAATGATGTTAGCCTCTTCTTAAATATACTTAATAATGACTGATCTTTAATAGTATGGGGAATTTTATTATACATATATGACGGGCCCCATCTTGGCCCCATTCACAAAATACTTTTTCTCAATAATGCTGTTTTGTGTCTATCTGTGTATATTAGATTTTTATATTGTGATCTAACAGATCCTGGCCGTGTTCCTATATCTTCCATTAGGGAAAATAGGTGTCTATTAGTTCTAACAAATATTGCAACTTCAAGTATATACAAAGATGGAAAGGTGAGTAATTTTAGAGACTTGAACACAGGTTCACAACTGTCGGTATTAATAAGACCAGTCATTGATCTTATGCAACGTTTTTGAGCTTTGAATATCCTCTCCCTCTCAGTACAGTTACCCCAGAAAATAACTCCAAATCTCAAAACTAGACCATGGTATGCTGCCAGCACAGTGCGAGTGTTTATTTTTTTTGATAAGTTATATAGTACGTATGCTGACTTACTTAACTTCTTACATACTTCCTCAGAATGCGGTTTCCAAGTTAGTTTATTATCAATTAAAATACCGAGGAATTTTGTAACATTTGTTGAGTCTACTTTTTGTCTATTGAATTCCACATCATAATGTTCAGCACGTAAGCGCTGATGAAAATGCATAATTTGTGTTTTTTGGAGATTAATGATTAAATTATTTTGATTTAGCCAACTAATTATTCGTTTCAATGTATTATCAATGTCTGTTTCGTAGTAATCTTTATTGCCGCATTTTACTATAGCCGTACTATCGTCTGCAAATAACACCATAGGTTGTTGAATGTGACGAGGCAAGTCGTTAATGTATAAAATAAATAACAAAGGTCCAAGTACACTTCCTTGGGGAACACCAAATTTGACTTCTCTATAGTGAGATAGATATTTATGTTCTTTTTTTGTTTTTACACAAATCCTCGATATTTCTGTACATTGCTTTCGATTAGTAAGGTATGACTTTATCAGACTCAAGACATTTCCTCTGATGCCGTACGTGTAAAGTTTGTTAACGAGAGCGTCGTGGTTTACGTAATCGAATGCTTTCGCCATATAAGTATAGATAGCGCACACGGGAGTTTTATGGTCAACACTTAGCATTACATTATTCAGCAGATCGTATATTGCCATATTAATATTTTTATGTTTTCTGAACCCCTTTTGTTCATCACATAAGATTTAATTTTTAGTTAGGAATTTATCAACTATCTCGTATATAATTTTTTCAAAAACTTTGGAAAACACAGGAATGAATGCCACTGGCCTATAATTAGCCATGTCTTCTTTGTTAATCTTTTTATACAGTGGTTTTATAATTACTTTTTTGAGATTACTGGGGAAGATACCTGAGCTAATACTTATATTCATAATGTAACTTAGTGGTACCGCTATTATGTCGGCCACAAATTTAACTACAGAAGTGGTAATGCCATCATAACCGTGGCTTTTTTTGTTTTTTAATAATTTTATAGCACTAGATATATCTTGTGGAACCACTGGTGGCATGAATATTGACCGCTAGACGTGGTAAACATCGATCGCTAGACGTGGTTCCATGAATAGGAACCACGTCTAGCGATCGATGTTTAAGTAAATATTACCAACTCTATTTATATTAACCTAACAGACCGCGCAATCATTGCAAAACTCCAAACGCCAATCCACAATATACATTGCTAACTTCACCCCGGCGGTGGCGCTACCTATCGGGCGATGTAAACACCTGAGCTACAACTGGTACCGTTGCAGTTGTATAACTTGTACTACAAGCGCTGGCGGTGACAATCGAGGCACGACCGTACAGTGCATAGCTCACCCACTATGTCCACGAGAGTTTCGTGGGAACTGGATTGTGAGACGATAGCAATTGTATCCAAATTGAGTATGTAGGCGTTAGGCACGTGAAACACCTCACGGAGGCCATCGGCGGCGGCGATCTTTAGCGTCCGGCCCTGGTACAGGCCATGGTTCGGAGCGAGAGTGCATGGGAGGCCGTCACCTCCTTCTGCGAAGCAGTAATGCTTGCAAAGGAGGAGGCGGAACGCGTGAGGGAGAGGCAAGGTTCGCGCCCTCGCACCCCTAGTCGCCGCAGGAGACGCCCCGGGCGTCGGGAGGTGCAAGCCGATTTCCGGCCACCGAAGGCGCGGGCCTGCGGACGGTGAGCGATGGGTAGCTCGCCGTCCGATAAGGACCAGGCCCGGGTTGATTCCACGCATTGTATTCCACGCGCGCCTCAAAGAGTTGTCAGCACTAACTGACGGGGTCCGTTAGTGCCAATGCTGCCAGGGTTGCGAGTTTGTTCGAAAGGGATATCGTGGCCCTGGCACACAGGCAAATGGCAAATGAAGGAATACGGGTAGGTTATAGTCAGTAAAAGTCTGACATGCCCTCCCGCTCCACCCAGAGCGGGAGAAGTTATTTGATAATTTCCCACCCAAAAAAAAAAGGCACGTGAAACAAATCATTAAGTCACTTGTATCAGAAAAATAAGTTCAGTCCCGGCCGATAAATCAGATAAATGTCATATTACAGCCCCATTCACACGGCGTTGATCAGGACGATATTTTGACGTATTCCACATTGGCCACTCGCTTAAATAGCACCTGAGCAAATGGCACCTGCGATATTCCACATACGGCACCTATCGATAATTTTCGCAGGTGCCATTAGTGAAATAATTTATTATTTATAATTGTATACCACAATTGGCACCTACGGATCAGTACGTTCTAGGGTTGGGACGTTTTTCCTTTTTTAGGACCTCAAAATAAAAAAATCGATCAATGGAGAGTTTAAACAAATCAAATCAAAATTTATTCATAAAGACAACTGAGATTCATATTTTTATATACCTTATAGCTAGTGTTAGTAAGCAAAGTAATATTATTATTATTAGAGTTTGAAGCATTTTGCACAGATGATGTCCTCTCCACAAAATGCCTCAAACAGGGAGAATAGAAACACTCTACCTCTACTCACGTTTTTGATTATAGCTCTGACCTGTTTAGCTGAAAAATAAATTACCGGTTCAATTCCCTCACGGCAGGACTCAGCACTGGTCATCGTAACTGAGGGACCAAGAGGTGACCGCACTTTAAAGTGTTCCATGAACATGTTTGCGATTCCCTCTGGATCATTTATTCCTCCAACGCTCACCGGTAGTCCAGGCTTGGTATCCAGCTTACCCGTAGCTTTCCAAAATTTACCAAAATTATTAGTCGCTCTCTGCTTAGCTATAAAATCCATTTTTATTTGTTCCCTATTTTTTTGGCACCATTTATGACGACCCTTGAAAATTTTTCGAGCCTCCCACATTTCTTCATAAATTATTCCAGAAGTCGGTCTATTATGTAATACCCACATTTTGAATTTAAGCCTGGCCTCTCGGTGAGCGTCTCGAACATGATTGTTCCATCCACACACTTTACCTCTTTTTGGCCTGTACCTTTCTCTCCTAATTGTTTGCACAGCAGCGTCACATAAGATATCTACAATATTCTTATACAAACTGTCTAGAACATGATTATGTTCGACTAGGCTGCATGACCCATAACTACACTTCGCAAATTCTTGAGGGAGATCAATATTCCGCAACCTGTCATTACATAGCTTATGATATCTAGTAATTTGCGATTCATCCCTCTCACCCCAAATTACGCTACAGCGCGGAGCATTTTGTGTTGTCAATTTTGGCCTTACCATATTCAGATCACACTCAACAACGTTTAATAACATGATAAAAACATAACTTCTTTGTTTTTATTCATTTTAATATCAAATCACAATCAGTTTTCCATATCACATGTATTTCAAAATCAGCCTCGAGTACCAATAGAATTTAGAAACAAATACTTTTTAGGATTATTTAGGATTATTTCTCTTCTTAGTAAACTTTGTCATCTAAATGTTTTTTAATATGACACACAATTAAAAATTGGCACTTCTGTTGAAAATCAGCCCGTCCTGATCCGTAGGTGCCATTTGTGGAATAAAATTTTAAATAACAAATTATTGCATTAATGGCACCTTCGAAAAATATTGATAGGTGCCGTGTATTTATTTATTTATTAGGAAAGTTCCCAGATTAGTTTTAGATCCTGAGACGTAAAATAAGTTGTAGCTGCTTTTCCGTGGCAGACGAGATGGTGCGTTCTTATGCAGTTTGTCTAATAGTTCGCTACAGTCTATGACTCCATTGAATACTTTGTGCAATAGTATCAGGTCTGCCGTTTTCCGTCTGTCTGCAAGTGAGACCATTTTGTAGTACCATAATCTGTCTTTGTAGCTGATAATTTTTTTAGCTAAACGATCCTTGTGACACAGATGATGCAGGAAACGTCTTTGTAGCTGATAACTTTTTTAGCTAAACGATCCTTGTGACACAGATGATACAGGAAACGTCTTTGGACACTTTCCAGGTGTTTGATGTATACGTCGTAGTGAAGATTCCAAAACGTGGCTGCTATATTCGACTATAGGCCGAACCAGTGTGTTAAATAATTTTATTCGGTTCGAGGTAGACGCCTTTTTAAAATCTTTGCTGTTACGTAAGACAAATCCAAGAATTTTGAACCCCCTCGCTGACATGTTTAGGATATGTTTGTCAAAGTTTTAATGTGCTTATCTAGTGTGACTCCCAAGTCACGTATTTCCTCTACTTGTTGTAGTTTATGTTGGCTAATCGTGTAATTGCTAGGTTTGACAATTTTGTTACGGGTGAATTGCATGTAGTAACACTTGGTTTTCACATTCCACGTGTATGTGGAATTTTCAAAATCAGTCCACAATTGACGGAGCAATCGGTGAACAAACATTAAAAAAAACATACAGCTGAACATATAACCTCCTCCTTTTTGGAAGTCGGTTAAAAAGTGTCATTGCGACGTTGACATGTTGACGTACACACGGAAATGGATAGCTACTACAACTCCACTCCTGGCACAATCAATTTCAATGTGAACATTTGTTTTCAATGCTCTCTCTTTCAATACCCCTCAACAACCTTTGTGTAGTTTTTCTACTTGTTCATAGTTTCATAGGAAACACTATAGTTTATGAGCTGTCCGCGTCATGTCCGCGAGGTTGGCGGGTGATTATAAAGTGAAAACTAACAAAGGTGTGCGCTAACGAGCGCCGCCGTGTACACAATACATAGGTATGCAGGTATACAGACACTCAATAATTGGCAGCTTATGAACTGGTGGACAGAGAGGTCGGCGGGGAGTCTGACACTAACATTCAACAATGATGTTTATCAGTTCGATAAATGTTAGGCTGAGCAATGATGTTCGCTACGCAATGGATGGATGACAGCGAACGAGGATTGAACTAGTTTTATGGTAAATTATATCCAGTAGAAAACTGCTATCCTGAGACTCCTGAGAGTCTGTAAAAGCATTTCAGATTATTAGAAAATAAGTTTTACAAATAGAAATAATATTTATTTGCATATAACATGATGAATAAATTTGTTTTAAAAATATAATAAAGAGCATACATGTTTTGCTTATATATTATATCATTGCATGCAAATATTATAGCTTATAATATGATAAATATTATAGCTTATGTTGTGTATGTAAGTAAATTCTTTCATGCTGTAAAAATTATTGTTGTTTAACCATTTCAGTAATATTTTTAAAGCAATCTAAAATCTAAAGTGTTTAAATCACTTGGAATTTAATTGTATATTCGAACACACATGGCTTAACAGCATATATTATATTTAGCCAGTCTTGGTAAGTCATTTAAAATAAGCCTGTGAGGATCTCGCCGGTTTTGAGGATATACATCCTTTGCATTTTTACCCAACCGCGGCGAAGCCAAAAAAGGAGGGTTATGTGTTTGACGTGTATTTATGTATGTATATATGTCCGTCCCTATATTTCCTCGTAACTGATAAATGGCTGAACCGATTTTGATAAAAGATATGTCGTTAGATTTGCCTATTTTGCGAGTGTCACTGGGCACAATCATTTTTTTTTTATCAAAATGGCGGATTTTTGGTGCCAAAAGGTGTTTTTGGAAATAAAATATCTTCCAAGCCTATCGAGTGGGAAATCAAAATTAAGGGTTTTAAAAGATGATTACAAAAATTTATACATATTAATGTTTAAATGTAATAATGAGAAATGATAAAAAACTATCCCGAAGTTTTGGAGTTAGTGAGTAAACGACCGTTATCACCCGATTAAAAGTGAGTAAATAACCTAATTTACCTTATAATCCAAACTAAAAATTGTAAAATAAAAAAGTAAATTTAAAAATCAAAAAACAATCTCATGCAGTCGGAGGTCGCTATTGTTAAGAAGATGCCTCCGATCCGACTGCATGAGATTTTTTAAAGTATTAATTTATATAAATCTTGTTTCCATCTTTTTTTATGTTCACTTTTTACGCAGTCGGGTTTTTTTTAAATTAACTTTTTGTCGGTACTATTACCCCACACTATGAGCCCATAGCATATTAATGATTCAACATAAGCATGATAGGTAGTGATAGCAGTTTAAATATTTGTTATATTTTTAACCTTTCTGAGTGCGTATACGAATGTATTTATTCTTCTAGATATAATAATATCATCTACTTGTGCTTTCCAATTTATGACTTGATATATTATTACTCCAAGAAATGTTGTTTGTGTCACTTCATTATAAAAACAGAGGACATAGTATACCGCCTTGTTGAACACCAGTTTCCAAATTTGGTTGTTAACGATAACGTATCGATATTAGTCGCTGGCTTCGCTATTAAATGATCCAAAGCGAGTTTACCACGAGTCTACGACGCGGCGACGACGCGACGCCGCGGATCGAGTGTGAATGGGGCGGATAAAGCACCAATTAATTTAGCCTACCATGCGTGGGACGCAGAAGTGTAGTGCTTCTATAGACTTCATCGTTCAATATATTATGTGGAATAGTTGGGTAGAAATCCATAATTCGATTTTAATTGCCCTATGCTGCCGTTGATTTAGATCATAAACTTTGAAACTGTCATTTGATAATACTATCTCTTCTCTACGAAGAATAGACATAATGATCTCTTTCTAAACATACAAAGTTCAAGGCTCAACTTCGGCGCCAGCATCGAGTACAAAGCCCAAACTGCGGCCAAGAAACTGGGCATCCTAAATAGGGTGAACCGATACTTTACGCCTGGACAGCTTTTGACCCTTTACAAAGCGCAGGTACGATCCTGCATGGAGTATTGTAGCCACTTTTGGGATGGCTCAGCAAAATACCAATTTGCCGCGCTTGACTCGGTGGAACGCAGAGCTAAGAGGCTCATTGGCGACGTAAAACTGATGGATGCCAATCTTCACCGCTTGGCCCGGCGCGCATCGCCGCAAGGTTGCCTGCTTGTCGGTCTTCTACAGATTGTAATTCAGTGAGTGTGCCCAAGAACTCCACGACCTTATGCCACCGGCATATACTCGTAATGCGCACAGCAAAAGAGTGTGAAACTCTCTACCTGCGTCTGTGTTTCCGAACGCATAGGTACAACCCTAATCTCTTCAAAGTTAGAGTAAACAGGCTTCTTCTGGGTAAGCTCACTCTATCGTCGACTTTGTCTGTGTCACCTCTGCCCTAGACTAAGGTCAAGAGCAAATCCATCCTAAATAAAATAAAAAAAAAGTGTGCATACTTCTTTCTGTTCATTATTGACATTGTGCCGTAGACATCTTTTTATAATCTTTAATTTTGTTTTTCGTTCCTTCCATTTCTAGAATGGTCATGCTACGCGTGCAGGCCTAGATGTACTCGTATTATGAAATCAGACTGCTTCATACGAGCTACGGTCTAAGTACGGTATGGTATTCTGTCATCTTCTACTTGTCTTTATCCAAATTATAGAAAATTCAAAACGAAACAAATGAATTATTTGTCTTCTTTATGTATTGTCGCTTGATTAACGTTCTAAATAAACTTTACAGAAAACCATTACAGGAAAGATCGTCGCCTGGTTCGCTAAGAACCTTTATTGCATTATAAAACCTAAACATTAATAATAGTAACATGACTGTTGTCCGAGCCGACTTGGGTTAGACCGACGTCGCGCCGCGCGCCGCCGTCGGCTCGTTTTCAATTTATGCCCAATACTAGTGGCCATCAATTAGCAGGCTCGGTGCTAATTACGAAGCTCATAGATAACTGTTATCAGTGCGTGGGAGAACCGCAACTGTAGTTGGAACATTCCTGGGCCACTCAATAGGGGATGTAGAAGGATCAGGCAAAATAGGTGAAAAGGATCACACTTCCGTAATTATACCTAATCGATAATAAAAAGAGTGCTTAAAGTTTATGTCTAAAAAAACATTTATTTCGGGTAACTGGGCCCATAGAAATCAATTTACAAAACATATTACACTAATAATATAAAAGGGAATAAAATAATAGTAATAAAATTCATAATAATGTCAAAAATTCAAAATAAAATAACTAGAGATATTACAATTAAAATAATACATACAAAGACACACACAAGAATTAAAAGAGGGTGACATCCGCCATCACTCTAATACAGAAGTATGGAAGAAAAATACATGTTCACCGACACAAATAAATGGGACAAGGGCAGGAGAATGATTATGACTCTTAAACAGTCAGCGACTTACACGACCTTCTGATCGTTGTCTAGACTGATCCTTCTGTCGCTCAAGCTGCCTGCACCGAGCACCGCAGGCTCACGGAACAGGCGCCTGCCGTACGTCAGCCACCTAGCCCGTCTGAGTTACAGTAACAGCGTTGCAACAACTGACGTTCATTACCATACAACTGGAACCTATGGATTTATTTATTAGTTGGAGTGACAGCCCGTGATGTATGGCTACGAGTGAGCAATTGTGGAAGTCACTACGTATGGAAGTGTGCGCGCGTCTTGTAATAACATAACATCGCGCCTGTGTTCTCCGAAGGGGTAGGCATATAGTACACACACATTCCGCCAGTTATGTTTAAGTACCATGTAGGTGCCGAGCCTATTTGTAAATCTAATTAACTCTACCCGACCTAAATCGAACCCAAGACTGCTCGGCAGTCGCGCTCACCACCACTAAATCTAGAGAAACTATTGACAGAAATACATAATTATATAAACTCACGCCTTCTTCCCATGGGGGTAGGCTGAAACTATAGAATGCCACCTGCTAAGCTCCTTAGATACTCCTTCTGCTTCGGCTACATTCATACATCCGGTCATATACACGCCGCGCCGGTTGCGAGTACTACGCTCCTGACCTTTCTGAAGAACATCACCAATTAGGTCACTACATGTCCTCCTAGGGCGTGGCTCCCGGCGCTTTCACTCACCGACAGAAATACTTGTTAGAAAAACATCGTGAATAACTGAGGGAAGTAACTAAAGGCTTCTACATACAGGCGCGACACGCGAGTTGCATAAACAGGGTGGGCAGTATCTGTGATAGGTAACAACCTATAACACATAGGTACTCCTGTGGCGCCACTCGATTATTATTTGCTTTTCGTTCTGTTTACTGTAATTAGAGCTTACTTTTTCCACGTATTTAATTTCGATGCTTAACATCCTCCCGGCGCCGGCGCGTGCTGGTGTGGGTAAAGGCTTCTACATACTGGCGCAACTTGTCGCGCGACGCGACACCGCACCGGTAGAACAATTTCCTTGTATTTTACATAGAAATTGTTCTACCGGTGTCGCGCCAGTATATAGAAAGAAACCTTAACACCGGTGTTGCGATTAATCGCGCGATTGTCGCGAGTATATCTCCTGTCCGTTTGTCGATTGATTTTTGTGTCGATACCGAACTTGATTAGTAGCTACAACTGTAGTCGTTTATCTTCATATCAATATGTCAGAAGCTGACTAATGTAGTTACAAGGGCCAGGTTGATATGAAACCTGAACATTACGAAACACTAGACTAGCTCAGCTGTGTGCAGTAAAGGGCCATAAATAATATGAGAATTGAGAACCCAGTGGTTTTCAATTCTCATATTTATGATCCTTTATCTTGACTACATCAGCCATTAGTTAGATTTGTATTAAAGAAAAATTAACTAAGTACCTAGTCAAGCTTGTACGAGATTCTAGTTTTTGTTTCGGTAACATTCCAAATCCGGGGACCGGTCTGTTCCCCTTTGGGTAAAACCAGGAGATAATGAAGATGATCATGATTAGGAAACATTCTTACACTGTAAAATTGCGTCTTGTATATTTCAGTAAAGGTGTGCCATATTTACACCTAATCCATTGTATCAGCTGTCACCTACTGATATCGACAGCCAACAATTATTTCCGGTGCAGGTACTGAGAATTTCTCAGCAGGAAAACTCAATAAAACTTAGCCGTATCTGATAATCGAACATAGAGCGCTAACAAGGGAAGTGCTTGCGGCTGTCAGAGTGGGCTAAGCAGTTTAATCGTATAATAATGTGCGTCATAAATAACATAATCCGCTGTGACTTGCAGCAGGAATGAGTTTAGAAAGTACTCCCGTAGTACACCGGTATCGATATAATTATGACGCGCCGTGTAACAAAACATTACTCACAGCCGTGCCGTAGCTTTGCAGTATTTGAAGTTAGGGTTGTGGGTCAAACTCAAAGTTAAGGTTGTGGGTCAAACTCAAAGTTAGGGTTGTGGGTCAAACTCAAAGTTAGTATTGTGGGTCAAACTCAAAGTTAGGATTGTGGGTCAAACTCAAAGTTAGGATTGTGGTTCAAACTCAAAGTTAGAGTTGTGGATCAAACTCAAAGTTAGGGTTGTGGGTCTAACTCAACGGCTCAAACTCAAAGGCTATTAAGAGGTACTTTTAAACGTCAAAATATACAATGAAATAATATACAACATTAGTTTTTGTTTAAACTTTAAACAAAAACTAATGTTGTATAATTGGTTCTAGGAACTCCTTCCAAAAGGTAGTTTTTTATGGAGAAGAATGGGCACGAAATTCCATAGTTACTCTTTTATAATGTTTTGTATACATAATTAGAATTTTATTATATAAAGACGATTAACCTAAAACAAAATTATTATACTACAATAGGTGACAGAGTGGCATGCAGAGTATCAAATCATGGCAAATGATTTGATCGGCTGTTGGTTGTCGTTTATGTCAGGCCTTCATCATCTTTCTGCGATAAAGTCTTCCCATTGTTCAAAAATGTCTTCCCATTGTTTATCGCATCATCGCTTACCTTGATAGGTTCGCGTTTCACCACTATCTCATATAGTGGTAAAACCCGACCCTTTCAAATACAACAAAAATTCCTTTTAACAGCACCAAACGTGACACCAAATGGAATAATTATATTGTACGACACGATCATTTAAAAATAACATGTTCATTTGAATATATGCTGAAGATCCTCCCTTCACTCCTTGTAAGAAACCTCCTTCTAATCTCCTTATAAGAAAACAAAACGTGAATGAGACATTAATATTGTAATGCGAACCAGCCCTAATAATAGAGCGCACTGTACCTCCCACAACTTGTACCTACGTACGCGCGTCGTGGTCGTCGTGGATACCACTCATTAAACGACTCCAAGTCGAGCCATGTTAATGAGTGGCTCGAATTCATATGCAAATTAAACGGTTCGTAATTTTTACTTTATTGATGTAAAAGTCAATAAAATTCTGATGAAGTATGTTACTAATAAGGGAACGGATGATAATTTAACATTCTGTTAATGAATGCGAGTTGAATGTGGCTTTCATTTGTCGATACATTCCGAGGGTATTTACTGTTATCATTGAGATTCTGTTTTGTGTAGAGAGTTATAACATAACATCACGCCCGTCTTTCCCGAAGGGTTAGGCAGAGGAGCACACCCAAATATCGCCCGTTATGTTTAAGTCCCATCATCCCATGTAATAGGGGGCGAGCCCATTGCCATCAACCGCGCACATCCAGACTCCGGGCAGCTACTGAGAAATTCCTAATGGAAAAGCCCAATATCACTTTAGCTGACAGGATTTTTGGAATCGAACCCAGGACCTCATGCTAACGCTTGCGACCACTAGATCAACGAGGCAGGCTGTGTTACAGTGACGTAGAATAACTGGATTTGTAAGGGAATTGCTTATAAACAGTGTTAGAAAATAATTTAAGCTTTGGAAATGCATTAATAAAATCGACCGTCATGCGAACTAATACAACAGTCTATTCGCACGCCAATATTAACGTCCATCAAATCGGTTCAAAAAACGAACTTCGCTCAATCTGTGTGCGCTAATTAAAATAGTTTCCTCCAGACATAAGTTCTAATTAGACCTAATAAGGAAAGCTAACCACATTCAGTCAGACTCCGTATATATCAGACATACGTGGACTTGCATGACCACAGTGTAACTACTTGTCATTTAGTGGTTCATTTCCTTAGTTTGAAGGTCCAGTTCACATTTACAGAATCGTCAAATAAATGCAAATACTTATCCGGTTTTTTTTCTTTTTTTCTTAATTGATCTTTACTTAGTGTACACAAACACACCAATCATGAACATGTACACATTCGTTTTTCATTAGCTCCTCCCATTTTGATGTCTATAAATACGCTCACCCGGTCAACTGTATAAAGTTAGGCTGTGGCGCAGCACGACATTTCATTAGCAATCATTTATTTATTCTCGGTTTCACTCACTATCTGCCAATCAATGTTACTTTCCCACACCGACGGACGTCTCTCAAGTCGTACGCCACCCCACATTGCTGATACACTAATGAACTTCACACCCACACTATTAAAATCTCTATTTTTATGCAATAGAGGTGCATTTCCCGTGTGGTGTGTGGCAGGTCGTCTGTTTCATTAATACATCGTCGGTAATACGCGGCGGCAATTATCGCGTTGGCGCGACATCGGGTGCTAATTCCCGCGGCGCCCACGCGGTCTGTGCGCGACACCGCACCGCTCCGCGCCAGTGCGAACAATGCCTTATTAATCACGCGCTCAAATACACTGCGCTGTGATAATTTGTGATGGCAATACACAAGTATAGACACAGTTTGTTAGAAAACTTGTTAATTCCTGTGATTGCTTTAAAAGTGAAATGTTACGGGTGACGGGAATTAACCTCGAGTAGCTGTATTAATTATAATGATTAACGGTTACACGTGAATATGGTTCACCCTTGTTTGGTCGAACAACGTTTGATACAATATTACTAAATCGAACAACGTTTAAGAAAATCATCACTTAGTATAATATCGTTTGACAGAATTTTCAGTTCGTCGAATATTTATTTGCTATAACAACATTTGTGCTAATGATCAAAAGGTATAATGTTCATTTGATGTAATGTTCAGATGGTATAACATGTATTTTATCGAATATTCAAGTATGCCATATTCCCGTCACGGGGACAGCGGGACGTGATTAAATTTATTTCCCGTTGTCCCCATAACGTACATTCGGCTAACGGGGACAAATCGAAAGTTCGAAACAGCTAGGTTAGGTTAGGTTAGAACTGTGACCACACAACACTGTGGCCAGAAACATATTTTTGAATGTAAAACCAAACCACGGGGACAACGGGAAGTATTTTAGTCTAGTGAAACATTAGTTTAAATAAAATTAGTGCATTTGAAAATTTGGTGAAATGAAATTTGTTCAAATGAAATTAGTTCAAATAAATAATTATGCTAAATAAAAATTTACCAATGAATTATTCGGTCCAATGAATAATTCTACGAAATGACTTTATTGCAACTAAAATTTGCCGAAGTGATTTTCGACGAAACATTGTTCGACCAAACAAGGGTGAACCCGTGAATTTTAGTCATAGTGTATGTATATGTGTATTGGGCTAATTTGAGACAACATTTCGAGTTCAGAGCGTATTAAGAGCCCGAAAATGTAGTGAAATAACAGCGAATGCAGCAAATTTGACTACTCACTTTAGTCACGAATCTAGGAAGCTACATAGTTATTTTCAATAAAACCATCATAAGCATCATGATCACCCGAACGCCATCCGCTGCTGGACATAGTGGACATAGGCCAAGCATCACCACAAGAACCGGTCCTCTGCCTCCCACATCCATGCCTGCTAGTTCTGCCAGGTCGTCGGACCACCTTATCCTTACCGACATACCTAGAGAATAATGGAAATGAAACCACACATACGATTTCGGATTAAGTACATAGAAACCGTTATAAATAAGTGCTTCAAAATCAAACCTACATCATTACACCTATACAATTAGGTACTCATAGTAATGCTCAGCGAATGTCACGCTCACATTAACATTACCTGTGTTTGATGCACAGGAAGCGTGTTTGTTTGTTTGCAATGCTGTGTAATTGCGGCGTCTGTGCGGAACCACGCTCCGGCGCCCGCGCGGCCACTGTGTGAATGCGGCCTATAGTCTGTTCGAAAAGTATCTGATCAACCAAAATGATGGAATTTTAAATAAATGGATCAGAAAACGTACAGGACCTACCGAAGGCTCATTTATAGTGTCACATTGGATTCTTAGACCCGAAAATGTCAAAGTTGTGTTGCATTTGAAAATTAAAGTTAATTTTAAACCTCATTTTTTGTCGAAAATTTTTCAATTACAATTGAACAATGATATTCAGACAATAACTATTGTAAAAAAAAATAACCAACTTCCAAAAAAAACACTACAAAGTGAAAAATAACTTTAATTTCGGAAGTCGGTGTCTTTAAATAAATATATAAATTATTTTTTTATTCACAAAAAAACATAAACTTTGACAATAACACAGAAGGGTAAAACAGACTTGAGTAAAATTACACAATCAATGGATACAAAAGGTTTGAAAACGAAGGTCCAAAAGGAATAGGTACCCTGTCTCCCAAACTAGGAAAATCCTGTATCTTGGGAGGCAGTGTCTTCGTATTACAATAAGTCGAGCGATTTTTGTGAGCATACAAGTAAATTTAGAATTAAAGAATTGTCAAAGATAAAGTTATATACTAGTGAGAAGAAAAGAAAAAAAAACGTTGTGTAGGTACGTACAGTAAGTGTATGTAGTGTGTATTTGGTGGTTGGTGATGTGAAGGGTGTCGTGTGTGTGTGTGTGTGTGAAGGGTGTCGTGGCGTGTGACTGTTATGTGCATATTATTATGTGAAAACGTTTTGAGCTTGAACGCTTTGGATCAGTATTTTAGTTTTTTGCCACCGACTTCCGAAATTAAAGTTATTTTTCACTTTGTAGTCTTTTTTTGGAAGTCGGTTATTTTTTGTTTACAAAAAGTTTTTTATTTTTCACTTTTCAGTCAAGGGTCAGTTTTTAATTTATCTAAGTTACAATAGCTAAAGTCAACTGCTCGTCACCTTTTACAAAATATTGCTTTTCCCGATGCTGGGACCGGTGCCCGGTGATGCCGGTGGCCATCTGTGGTCTCCATCATCAGTTCCATTTCATCAAATGGTGATTTTCGGGAGCAAATGCACGAGTTACTATAAAAAATACCCAAATCGCTATAGGTTTGCCTATAAAATTCGAGGGTTTCTCTCGATTTCCATAAGATCCCTTCATCAGATTCTGATTTGGCAATGGGACCATTTTGGGAGCACACCCTTTCAAACAAAAAAATAATTTTCAAGATCGGTCCATAACTGACGGAGATATCGGTGAACAAACATAAAAAAAAAAAACGTACAGCTGATCATATTATTATAACCTCCTCCTTTTTGGAAGTCGGTTAAAAAGTGGTGAGACAAAGTTTAAACCTTGTAAATACAGATGAATGTGTGAGTGTTTAGGTAAAGATTTAACTGTTTGCACTTTTATCAGATACTTTTGGATCACACCGCACAATGACACTGTGTGTGACAAACAGAGACACTGTGAATTAGTGAGGACAGTCATGAGTGACTGCTTAGAGTATTGTTGATAATACGGTTCGATTTCTATTTTTATTATCATAAGAATCTAAGCATTCTGCTAAATAATTTCTTTTGACGTAATTTTTTGTACATATTTTGCCAGATATGTTTACTCCCGTGGGGTGAGAACCTATCGCGATTGACTGGCCACAAACACAAGCTGCTACTGAGAAATACGTGATGGAAATCCCCAATGACACTTATACCGCCCAGCACGCGTAGCTAGAAGAAGTGATAGTAAAGTGATGAATATGATAATAATAATAATAAAATGTATATTTCCAGTTTTACAATTTTACATTTACCACTTAGTTATAACATGATAAATCTTTGTCTTATTAATTGTAGGTTAATACAGAGTAACAAACCTCTGACACAAGCTAAGATTAAACTTGTGTTATGGGTGTCAGGGCTCTCAGGTTAACACCAATTATACAAGTAACAGTTCGGACAGAAAATAAAGTAAAAGACAGAAGATAGAAGTGATCATGCTACTCCCGCTGATTCCTAGCTCAGCAGTAGCGCTTGCGAGCACTCCACCAACGCGGCCGGCCTTAACCTCTTGTACGTCTTCCTCTATTCCAGACTAGCGGTGTGCGGCGGGTCGCTGGGCGCGGCGCTGGTGTGTGCGCGCGCGCCGGGCCTGACGGAGCGCCAGCGCGCCATGTGCCGCCAGTCGCCCGCCGCCGTCGCTGTCGTGGGGGACGGACTCAGGTAACCAACCAATACTAACACAAGAGACCGTGGAACGTGTCCTCCAAATTAGGCTGAAAATCAGCAGCTTTTGAACGTTACATATTATATGTAATATGTGACGTTCAAAAGCTGCTGATACAGCCTACAACATCCACACATGACCTCTTCCTAATGTTTTAACTGAGGAGAAGAAGTGGCGCAATAAGCTCCCACATGCTAACGTTTTTCCCTACACATATAATATTCTCCATCTGATTCTCTTGCTCTACTTGGGAGCGCCGCAACGTGTATTTTTCGTGCATCATCATCATTATTTTCAGCTGAAAGACGTCCACTGCTGGACATAGGCCTCCCCCAAAAAGGGGGGAATTTGCCATAATCGCCACGCTTGGCAGGCGGGATGGCGATCACAGAATGGTCTCATTCTCTAGTAATTTTTCCTGCATACTTCTCGATAACTCCCATCCACATTTTTACTCAAAAATCTTTAAAAACTATGATTGTGTAAACACTTTTCACATCAATTACTTTTTAAAAACTAGATGAGGTCGGTGTTTCCTATCTGACTACTGTGAAAAGAAACATCGAAACAAACTCAGAGGTCGCAGTCTCTTTTAAAGTCCAGACATAATCTTGGTCAGATCATAAAAAAACATGTGAAAACCATGTAGATTACTGCCTTCCAAGTCATTTGATCATGTTGATAACAATATGCTGAATATTATAAGCTAGTGCAAAGCGAGTCGAAGTAAGCGTAGAGCCCGAACTTACATGAAGTTTTTTAACAAGACAACATAAAAGTAAGTAATATATACACGTGTTGTACATCTTAAGGAAATGGTTTGTAGAATTTTGGCGTTCTTAGGGTCAACTGCTGGGGGGTTGTTCTGCGGGGTTGCATGTATCTATATTAGAATCACACTCGGACCAAAAACTGACTGTCATGAATGAAAGCTTATTATGAAGAAAAGAATATACCGTCTCGATGCGAAAATCAATTTAAGCTAAGAATTCGTTTAAATAGAGTGGATGACAGAAATAAGCACCTAGTAATAACCGCAGCTCGCAGCCTGGCGTGGCGTATAGATTATACCTCTCTATAAACCGATTAACGATTTATTGGCCACTTACACTATTAATCGAAATTAATTCACGACCAGGAATCTTTCTCCGTACAATTCCGTTATTGGTCTAGCGCAGCATAGCAATAGATAGGGTAGATTTTAAATAGAAAGTTAAGATTGTTACACAGGTTTAAGGGCCTAAATGGGCCCTAAAACTTTAATCAAATTATTAATTTCGATTTACCCTATGAGTACCAGAAGCTTGATCAATTAAAATATCATTAACAAATCAAATCACAAATATTTTTATTTCACATAAGCCTACATGGGCACTTATGAGGTTACTACGTCAGAAGCTGGGTGAAGAAGGTGCAACAAATATCCTTGGGCCTTCAGTTCTCCTGTACTAGTGTACAGTTGTAGTGCAGCTCGGTTGGTCCCCGTTAATATAGCCTCAACAGGACTCATCAAATATCGAATCGTAACTGGACAACGAACATCCTTAGGACCTGCCACATGGAGAGCGAAACGAAGGCGAGAAAAAAAACAACGTTGTTTTTTTGTTCTCTAAAGCTTTATACATTTCACTTTTCAATGAATCAGTCATTTATTATCGATACAGTAGCCTAATGTCAACTGCTCATCACCTTTTACAAAATATTGCTTTTCCCGATGCAGGGGCGTTCCTTGGTGAGAAGTACTCCTGGTAAGAACCAGAACTAAATCAGCTCCACTTCACCATATGTATTGTGACGAGCATAAATTGCTTAGCAATAATATTTAAGTACCTATCTAATCGAGGCCCAACCCGTACTTATTATAAAGTGGTTCCGGTGGCTATCTGTGGTATTCATCATCAGTTCCACTTCACCAAATAGTGCTTTCCGAGAGCAAATGCATGAGTAACTAGAAAAAAAATACCCAAATCGCTTTAAGTGTGCTCATAAAATTTGAGGATTTCCCTCGATTTCCATGGGATCCCCTCATCAGATTCTGACTTGGTGACAATGGGGACCACCTTGAGAGACAGAAGTCAATATAGGTCCACAATTGACGGAGAAATCGGTCAACATACATTAAACAAAAATCAGCTGTTCCCTAGATTTATGTTCATAAAACTCGTCAAAATGTAGGGAACGGCTGATTTATTTTTCGCGATTTCAGGTTTGGTCCCATAGTAAAAGTTGGTCATAATGATGAGTACAATGACCCCTTAAGAGATTTCGTGTATGAATAGATACACCTTATTATATGTTACGGGTAATGCTAGAAGATGGAGCAAACCTAGGTTTACCCGGGTTGACTTAGTATTACCCAAGCTTCTTGGGTAAAGTCCGAATAATAAGTAAAATAAATTTTAATTCGGGGTTTACCCATACTCACCTAGGTCTACCCAACTCTGGCTGGGTAATGTTAGGTGTTGCGTAATTTTAGATTTGATATCGATTGATATCGAAAATATATCACCAGAAAAAAAAAGCTTACGAGAGCTTGCATATGAACAGTCGCTTTCAGGAGGCCAGGGTTATAAAAGGTGTAATTGCAAAACAAAATGTGCTACAAAGAAGTGTTTATGCAAAGCTGCAGGAAAATTCAACATGAAATTTATTATACAATTGAAATTATTTATTTGAGCAAGATAAACTACTGTGAAGTAGTTTATCTTGCTCAAATAAATAATTTCAATTTTCATAACAACAATCGTTAGTACTTTGAACTAATTGTCATACAAACTTTTAATATGTTTGTGCTATTAAATATATCATGTTTCAGCCCGCTATTAGTTTTTGCTAAAGTTTATGCTCTTCAAGCGATTACGTTTACCTTTGTATGTTTTTTAAATAATAAAAGTTTAAAATGCCCTTGGATTTTCATTTCACTAATTAATTAGACAAATTTTTAACATTACCCCGCCAGAGTTGGGTAGACCTAAGTGAGTATGGGTAAACCCCAAATTAAAATTGATTTTACTTATTATTCGGACTTTACCCAAGAAGCTTGGGTAATACTAAGTCAACCCGGGTAAACCTAGGTTTACTCCATCTTCTAGCATTACCCGTAACATATATACAGATGAATATAACCTCCTCCTTTCTGAAAGTCGATTAAAAAAGGAAAATAGGGTCCCAACAAAATATATGGACAATCTTTTACAGAAATAACACCATACTATTAAACAAATAATAAATTTATTAAACAAATAATAGGCTGCCTCGTTGGTCTAGTGGTCGCAAGCGCTACTGCTGAGCACAAGGTCCTGGGTTCGATTCCCGGGTCGGGCAAAGTGTTATTGGGATTTTCTATTAGGAATTTCTCAGTAGCAGCCCGGACTCTGGATTTGTGCCCGGTTGATGGCAATAGGCTGGCCCCCTAATAACATGGGACTTAAACATAACTGGCAAAATGTGGGTGGACCTCTGCTTAACCCTTTGGAATCCCCGAAGGGTTAGGTAGAGGCTTTGAGTATTTATACTCAAATACTCAAAGGGTAGAGGTGTACCTTTATACAGGCGTGGTTTTAATAATAAATTTATATGAATAAAGCTATATTTAAACTAAATATTACCCTCATTTGGCTTTGCTACAATCTGAAAAAAATTTAACATTGTGAATGCAATGAACATTATTTCTAAACCTATCGCAACGATTGACTATCACTAAAATAATGTAACAGTAGATTATGCAGAACACATGGCCGATAGGGCTGAAAGTTTCTGGAGTGGTGACCGCGTACCGGAAGACGTAGCATTGGAAGGCCTCCCACAAGGTGGACCGATGACTTTGTGAAGGCCGCAGGAATCCGCTGGATTCCGGAAGCACAGAACCGTCGAAGTGGCGATACTTGCGGGATGCCTTTCGGCTGAAATGATGATGATGTGATAAAACTATAAATTAACGTTTTTTGGACTGTTTCCTTTACTTGTGCTGTGAGACTTAAATTATTAAGAGAAATTTTATCATTCTAGGTCAACGGGAAGTACCCTATAGATTTTGATTAATTTGCGAGTATAAAAATATGTCGCATAAATGGCCGTATTTTGTAATGCGTTGACTTAGAAGTTTGATTTGTTTGAGCTCCAGGGAACCGTAGACTTAGGTATTTTAAATTAATTTCAACTCGATATCTCTACGCATTCCTGCGTTCGCGTTTTCACTGACAGACAGACAGACGGGTGGACGGGCGGACAACGAAGTGATCCTATAAGGGTTCCGTTTTTTCCTTTTGAGGTACGGAACCCTAAAAAGTAAGTTAGAGTCTCATTTCCCACGATATGTACGGAAACAGGTTTTTGCAATTTCCCACTATTCTAGTACTCAACCTCAGTTGGTCTAGTAGTTTTTTTATCCTCATATGAAACAGAACCTATTGGCACCATTTTTTTTATTTAATTAAAATTTCCCGTTATCTTGCTGACTGTACATGTTTTTTTCGGGTTCCGTACCCAAAGGGTAAAACGGGAACCCTATTAATAAGGCTCCTCTGTCTGTCTGACTATCTGTCTGTCTGTCCGTCTGTCTGTCCGTCTATCTGTCCATCTGTCACCAGGCTGTATCTCATGAACCGTGATAGCTAGACAGTTGAAATGTTCACAGATGATGTATTTATGTTGCCGCTATAACAGCAAATACTAAAAAATATAATAAAATAAATATTTAAGGGGGGCGCCCATATCACAAACGTGTTTTTTTGCAATTTTTTTAGATAATGGTACGGAACCCTTCGTGCGCGAGTCCGACTCGCACTTGGCCGGTTTTTTAAATCTATGTATGCAGATCAAAATGTCTCCAAATGGATAGTCTTCTAAGACCGATTTCATGTAGCTACAACGGTTAAGGTACCATTACTGTCCTATCTCAAAAATCCACCCTGTTTATGTGATGGTAAGCTATCAGCTTAGCCTCATAAAGATATAAATAGCGTGATGATTAAATCTGAAACTATCTGCAATGTTCTAACCGTTTGGCCTCGTCTTTTTACAATTTACTGTAAACTATAGAGGAAAATAAACATAATGTAATATTGCTCATCCCCTATAGCAAGTAGCGTGATAATATATTTCCTATCAACTGACCAGACTTATAGGGAATATGTATGCAAAATTTGAACAAAATCTATCCAGTAGAATTTGCGTGACGCTGGAACATACATTCAGACAAACAGAAAAAAAATACAGACCTCGTAGCAATTACTTTTTTCAAAAATATTCAATGTACATTTTTGACTTTGCTACGATTTTATTATAAGTATAGATGTTGATCTCGAATTGATTGCTATTCTTCTTTAAGCATATATCCTGCAATGTAGGTACCTTACTAATAATGACCTGACGTAACATCACTCACAAGGGTTTGGCAGAAGTTTACAATACACCCACTTTTCACTAGTTACGTTTATGTCCCATAATGGGAACGAGCCTATTGCCAGTAGCCGGAAACAACTCCAGACTTCGAACAGCTATTGAGAAATGTCGAATGTAATCCTATGTTCATGTAGTTTTATAATGTTTGTCGTGCTCACAGGATGGCGTACGCGGAGTGTCGACTGCAGCTGGCGGGGCGGCGCTGGAACTGCTCAGGCGTCGGCGATGGACTCCACTTCGGACACGTCATGCCCATTGGTAAGTACATCATCATTTAGCCGAACGATCCTTTACTGGACATCGGCTCTCTCAAGTCAGCGCTTACTCACTACCTTAACAAATACAGTCGGACAATCCTAGGAAGACAGAAAAACAACGACTGAAAAATGAAACACGCCAAATGGACCATTCACTTGATATGTAGATTTTTTATCCGTAGACTGACGAATTCGCTCTAGAAGTAAACACTTGAACTCAATTACCGGATAGAATAACTATAGTATGTAGACACAAATGTAAAGATCACAAAAAGATTAGTAGTGCGAGACCACCCAAATACTTCCGTAAGATCGGAAGGTTTACGATTATTTTAAAGCAAACAATAATGCAAGGATCGAATCTAGAACAAACTAGTTCTGTTTATAGTTATATGTAAATCGATTAGAAACAAAAGCTCACGGTGATGTCATCGCGGCTATTCATTTCATTTGGAAGCATCCAAATACAAAGCCGATTAACTTCGGAGCTTATCGTAACTAAGTATTATTAGAGATCGTAATTGATCGTCATTGATGATTTTTCAACAGATAATATTTTATTATTAATCGACACAGAGGATGTAGGAAAGATACCATTAATATTAATAAAACATTTTTTTTCTAAAATAACACTAGAAAGTAAAGAAAATTGTTTTAATAAGTTCAGCGGTTTTTTTTAAAAGAATGGTGATAATAATATAGATAATGTACTAAAAGCTAAAAAATAATAAGGTAGGTCCTAGGTACCAGTCGTCACACCACTCTCCTCATCAATCTAGGGCATTGATCAGACTTAAAAATAAAATCGTTGTGATTTCTTCATTACATCACGCCTGTATTATTTAAAAGAGTTGGGCAACTACACCCACAACTACACCCACAACTACACCCACAACTACACCCACAACTACACCCACAACTACACCCACAACTACACCCACAACTACACCCACAATTCGCCAATTATGTTCAAGTTACAGACAGACTAGAAGTAAACAGCATAATTATGCGTCAATAGTGATCGTCGTAGTCTTTTTACAGCACCATTTAAAAAAAAACATAATTGTTTCTTATTTATGTACAGTTGTACAGACGGCTACACATCAAGCTATAGATTTCCAGTATAAGCTGTTCTCGCATTGTATAAGATTTCCGTACAGTGCGAGATCAGCGTAAACTGGAAATGTATAGCTTGATGTGTAGCCGTATGTACACACAGAAAATGTATAAAGAGAAACGACATATTAAAACATTTGAGTATCTGCTTATAACTTAAGTTTTTTTTTTCTATTAATTTTACTATTTTTTTTCAGTTTAAGGCTTCTACATACCAGCGCGACTTGTCGCGCGACGCGACTCGGCACAAAGGCCCCGCGTGTCGCGGGACGAGCGGTGCCTTTGTGTCGCGTCGCGTCGCGCGACAAGTCGCCCCGGTATCTAGAAGCCTTTATTTTTATTGTTCATTTTCATTTTCATCGTTTCTGACGTCGCTGACAACAATGATGAGGTCAAAATCAAAATTAAAGATGGTGACACCGAACCCATTATCGTTGTCAGCGTCCTCAAAACCCTTGAAAACACAACCTATGACAAAAAATTTGCAAATTTTCGGTGGTGCCATCTTGAATTTTGATTTTCACCTCATTATCGTTGTCAGCGTCCACAATAATAATGAAAACAACAAAATACATTCGCGCAAAAGTCCCTTCGCGAAAAAGTCCATTAGCGGAATAGTAGATTATTGTTTGGTGTTGCTTGTTTATAAGCCCGAGCATGGCGAGGGCGGCTATAGTCCGAGTAGGAATTGGTGACTTTAAGTGACCCAATGATGTATTTTACCTTTAGATGCGTTACCCGCGCTCAATATTGGCAAAGTTGTAGCGGCATCAACATCGCCACATGCGAACTACGCGTCACACTGACGTCCCGCAATACCTGCATCGCGCAAACAGAGTTTACCGCGCGACTAGCATATACAACATCCCGACATCAACCGTCGGGCAGTTGGCCACCAGACACGACACTCGTCTGGTCGGAGGATCCTCCCTTTTCTATAGAGTATGAGTGAACTTTACACCCTGTTCCTCATACCTCTAAATACCAGGCAATCGCCTGACATGAAATTAGTCGCGCACCATCCAGTGACGCGGCTACACGTCACAATCACTCACAATTCTCAGCAATTATTTGTGAAGAAAATGCGTGTCTATACACGATGTACAAATTACACTACTACTGTGGGAGTACAAAAACCGTCTCATTTCATGCGTAAGTACTTAATGTAATTTTTTTTTTTAAGAAAATGTTGTTTAGTTTTGTACTTGTACAGCCAGTCAGCCATTCTTCCTGACTGCTGCGACCGACGCGTACGCGCCAATGAACATGCAGCAGCTAGTGACGTAACTAAATATGTATGTTCATCTCTTTCTAACAACAGTTATTGGTATAGGTCTATCCTTTTCTTCGCGCACTTTAAGATTGTACGCAAGTATGTAGCTACATTCATGGCTTACGTTGTTTTTAAGTGCCCTAACGTTCGTGTATGACGCGTCTATTTATAATACGTCATTGTTAAATACTACTTTTCATTTCGAATCTACAGAAAGTAAAAAAAAATAGTTTTTCTAAAATATTTGATTGTCTTGTTTGCTCGCCACTTCATAAAATCATTGTATGTATTTAAATATCTTTCCTTTGTTTCTGGCAAAAGATTTTCGATAACCGTATTTGCCGATTACTGCATTTTCGTCTTTAAACGAATATGAGGTCAACATTTTAGGATCACTTGAACTCATTTTTATTAATTAATCAAATATTAGTCTATGTAACCGAGATTTTGAATTTCTATGCAGCTTACAGAATTAGTATCCCGCCAAATAATATAGTATTTTTTTTTTTAATCCTAATTAAACATGGAACACTCCGCGTCACCGCCACGGGCCGTCCCGCTTAATAGGTATTTTTTTTAAATTCAGACTGGCTGTTTATACACTCGCAAGACCGCAGCATTATTTTTTATTTTAGTCGATATTTTTTTTTATTATGTAAAAATTTTCGTAGCCGGCTATTTAATCAAATTAAGTTCTATTTTTATTTTAAAATTGACAATGCTTTACTGAACTGTGATAATTGCTATACTCATTTAATTAATTATTAAAATAAAATTTACATAATATAAAATCAAATCAAAATCAAAAGTCATTTATTCAAACTAGGCTGAGAATCAGCACTTTTCGAACGTCAAAAATTACATGAGACAGTCCCCCATAAACGCCCACCCTTCACCACTTCCTAGTGCTTTAGCTGGGAAGAAGAAGTGGCGCAACAAACTCCCCAGCAGCACAGCTGTCTGTTCGCATAAAAAACTTGAAGCTAGCTAGCTAGCTACAATACAATATAAAATAATTTGCATTACGCAACACAAAACGTTAAATTAAATTATTTGCCTTATGTTAGCTAGCACACACCATTATGCAAATATATATATATAATAATCGTCGAAAACTATACTCAAGCAGAAATAACGTAAACAAAAGGTATCTAAATAAAAGCCTCCAGGCATAATGGGCGTGCCCGCTTAAATAAAGCTACAGCTATAACTCGAAGTCACAAATGATAAACTAGCACCATCGAAGTAAAATAAAAACAGTTAATTATTAATAACAATAACAAAACCATGGTCAGCAAGACGACCAGTCACCACAAGCAGCACCCGTTCACGAGCATAACGCAAAGATCAGCCATCACCCCCCTCGCCATATTTGAGGGAAGGAGGCAACCCGACCCCCGAAGCTACCGCAAGCAGTGACATCTAAGGGAGCATGACGAACTTGCTGCCGGTTGCTCAGGCAAGAATAAAGTGATCAATTTATTAAGGTCGCTAGCTAACCACTTATTGCAATACAACTCATAGAAGAACATTGTAATGAGTAGATTTTGTCACTAATAAATTGACTTAGACAGTCAAATAAAATAAACAAATATAGGAACTCATAAAACCTGTCAGTAGGGAATCTATCTGGAGAAAGAACATGAACATTGTCTTGAGTTAATCACAGCGACCAACTGTTCTTATCGTTTAAGTAGTCGTTGATAGAACAGTATGCCTTTGAACAAAGATTGAATTTAACTTTAACTTTAAACGCATTAAAAGGCAAATCTAGCAAGGAAGAGGGTAGCTTGTTATAAAAAGTTACACCAAGTCCAACAAATGAGTTATGAACCTTATGAAGCCGGTGAAATGGAGCACGTAATTTGTCCTTATTTCTGGTATTAATATTGTGGAGATCACTGTTTTTAGTGTATAAGTGTAAATTTTGCCTAAAATATAAGATGTTGGCGAAGATGAATTGTGATGCCACCGTGAGAATACCAATATCTTTAAAAAAATCTCTAAGAGAAACTCTGGCACCCAGCTGGTAAATTGCTCGAACAGCTCGTTTTTGAAGTACAAATATATTTTGAATGTCAGCGGCTTTACCCCACAGCAGAATACGGTAGGACATAACGCTATGAAAATAACTAAAATAGACTAAGCGGGCTGTATCCACGTCAGTGTATTGTCTTACTTTTCTGACGGCATACGCGGCCGAACTGAGCCTTCCTGCTAGGCTTGATATATGTGGTCCCCACTGAAGTTTGGCATCTACTGTTAAACCCAGAAACACTACCGAGTCTACAGTTTCAAGCACCTCTTTATCTAAGACGATGGTGGGACCTAAATTTCTAACATTCGGTAAGGCGAACTTTATGCATTTCGTATATATAATATACGCTAGACTTAAAATAATAATATGTACACAACATCATTATAGGACATCAAAATAAAAAAATATAATTTAATAAAATTCATTCCCGCACTAGAAAGGGAAGCAATTAATATGAGTCTTTCCCGCCCAAGGCTATGGAGCAGCGTCGTCCAACCGCTACTCGGATCAAACAAACACTACTTTTCGAGAATGAGGAATGAAAATGTCTTTCTACCATAATAAGGGGATTGAAAAAAATATGAAATCCGCCATTTTGTATGGTTACCTTAGATTTGGAATTTTTCATCGGATCGTATTTTACTATACCAGTTAAGCCCTTTCATTTGATACCCATAGGGGTTGTGAAAAAAAAATGTAATGGGCCATTTTGTTGGCGACCATATTGGATTTGCATTGATACTGATTAACTTAATCAATTGTATTATGATCAGAACTAAAGGTGTGTACAAAATATCAGATCAATCTGTCAACAGGAAAGGGGTAGGTTTTACCCAAAAACAAACAGGGCAAGCTAAATAAAACCGTTTAAAAATTCAAGGAGTCTATATTCTATCAGTTCGATAGATATGGCTTATCATAATATTGCATGACAAAATGGGATTTGTAGACAAGTTTCGTCATCAATAATGAAATAATTAACTAATTACAAAATCATAGACAAAATTTATCGACAATATCATACAAATCTGTGCCAGAGCAATAGATATAATAATAACTTGAATTTTAATCTTTGACCTATCGCGAGTATCTGTTATAATAATGTTACTATCGTGCTATATCGCTGTAGCGAGACAAATTAATGATCTGTTGGATACGGTAATACTATTAAACTATTAGATTAATGATCGCCGATCGACACACGATTACATATTATTATACAAGCTGTATTATCCTATAATCTCAACGAGGACTTATTAGCTACAACTTGATTAATAGTTTCCTGTGAACTCACATAAATAAATAAAGCTTCTTATAATAAATGATGATACAGATGCTGAGTTATGTGGATGATATGCTATTGCATCAATTAACTTTATTAGTTTTAGTGATTTAGGTATAACAGAAGCCGGATTATTTATTGTTGAATTGGAAATCTGGAATGAAAGCCAAAAAAAGTTGACTTGTGCGTGGACAACAACACTTATCGAGCTCAAAAAATATTCTGCAAAAGTAATTGATAGAAACCTGGTAAAAACCTGCCTGTGTGTCATTTATTGCCTCGATTTTTACTAGGAACCATTATCACACATGATCATCATCATCTTTCTATACATATATCCGCGTCACCCTACCAAACGTCGTGTTGCGTTCCCCAGTCCACAAAACTGTTTTGGGGAACTCCCCAGTCCCAAGACTTTGCAGACTTCTTAATAGTTGTGATCAAGGGATTGAAATTTGTTGCACTTCACTACAAAAATTCAAGCACCAAGTCCACCGTAGTAGATAAGTATGTAACGCACGATTATCACAACTTTTGTCGTATCTTACAAACTTACATTTTTTTTTTACACAGTTTTAACTGTGTAAAAATGTATGTTTGTACGCACAATATTGAGAGATTTACCATGTTATTTTAAGTTCAGAGTTCTTATAGGTTTTCCTGTAATCTATGAGTATACAATTATTTTCTGTATCTTTTTTTTTATTTAGGCTCAGTAGTTTCGGAGATAAGAGGGAATGTTTTACATGTTAGCAAATAAATAATATTAAACGAATTGTTTTCTTTATATACAAAATATTCCTCTCTATCTATATCTATATATTATTTAGTGACCGCTAAGATGTTCCTAAATATAAAATGGATCTTGATCCGCGAATTTTCACCATCATCACATTAATATTTAACTTGGATACAGCACATAAATCTCTATGTTCTGGCATGTCGACAATGTTCTGGCATGTCGACAATGTTCTGGCAAGTCGACAATGTTCTGGCATGTCGACAATGCTCCCGTGCGAAGTAGGGTTGGGTCGCTAGTTTTGCCATATAAATCAGTTGCTTATTAGCAAGCACAAGGTTTATGCAATAAGTAATGAATTCGGCATAATCTTATTATCATTTAACTCTGATGCTTACTCTTCAAATCAGCGCAAAATGTTTCTCTCTCCCCAACGCGGGTCTCTCTAAGCAGCCACTAGCGTTTGATGTATGATCTTAATAGCCATGTAACTGCCAAGCTTGCTAGATGCTTGAAAGAAATAAAATTGCTCTGTGACCCCATATTATCTTTGTGTAAACGCTAAGGTACACAATAAATCCAGTACCAAATCAAGAAAGCATGAGCAATGTGAACCAAACTACTTTTTGTCATTTACAAATCGTACCTGTATATTATAATGGCTGGGTTTTTGTCTGCGCCTCTTCTGGGCGGGCTCCGAGGGGAATGGCCGCCACGTGAATATTAATGCAGTAATTGCCGCCACCAAACAATCATATGGCTAAGGCATAAGGCTATATTTTCTTATTACAAATTAATTAGCATCTGTAGCCGAACTAGGGAAAGCCTGTATTTCGGCTATCAGCGCCAAACCCCTGAAATAATAACACTTAAAAATAGCCATATCACTTTAACGAAAGTGATTATTTCGCCTTGGGTGAGCTCATTGTGTGTCATTTGATGTTACATGCCAGAAATAAGGTAAGTCTAAAAATGCTGCCCTGCGGAACTCCATGTGTGTTTTGTTGTGTTTTGCGGAACTCCATTGGGAGGCCATCACTTTTGTGTGCATCAAGTCGGACACATTAAGATTGACCAGTCAAATAGCTTTTGAAAGGCTTGTGCTGAGTGCCTCTGATTCCCAGTTTTTACAGCTTATTCAGTAGGATGGAGACAGAAATTGTATCAAAAGACATTGCTAGGTCTAGGAAGATAATAATACATTTTTAGGGTTCCGGACTCAAATGGAAAAAACGGAACCCTTATAGGATCACTTCGTTGTCCGTCTGTCTGTATGTCAGTCTGCCAAGACCCTTTTTCTCAGGAGCGCGTAGAGGTATTAAGTTGAAATTTGTAACAAATACGTAAATTAACGGTCCCTTGGTGCTCTAAAAAAATCAAGCTTCTAAGTCAACGTAATAAAAAATACGGCCATTTATGACATATTTTAATATTCGCAAATAAATCAAAACCTACAATAGGATACTTCCCGTTGACCTAGAATCATTAAATTTGGCCTGCGTCCCAGCAGTGGGAACATGATAGGCTGATTATGTATGGTCTCATAGCACAAGTAAAGTCCGAAAATCGTTAATTTGTAGTTTTATCACATAATATTTTTTATTTTGCAATTGCTATCACAGTTGGAAAATTGGCCGTGGCGTATATCGATGTAGGTATGGGAGAACATGTTTTTCAACTTCAATGTTTATTTCTGGGATAAAGTCATCCCAACTACGGAACCCTTCATTGTGCGTGGTTCGAGACGCACTTGGCCGGTTTTTTTCTAAATAGTCTACCAATCTTACGTTATTAATTTTCTCAAGTATCTTTGACGGAGCCGGCAAAATAGATATTGGCCGGTGGTTATATTGATACGATTTCTGTCCCCACTCTTATGAATGGGGCAAAGCTCAGCCTTTCTAGAGACTCCGGGAACACCCCCGGCTGACTCCGGGAACACCCCCGGCTGACTCCGGGAACACCCCCGGCTGCAGGCAGTTGACGTATAGATATGAGTCCCTCATTGGTCTAGTGGTCGCAAGCGCTGCAGCTGAGCAAGAGGTCCTGGGTTCGACTTCCAGGTCAGGCAAAGAGTTAATGGGTTTTTCTATCAGGAATTTCTAAGTAACAGCCCGGAGTCTGGATTTGTGCCCGGTTGACGGCAATAGGCTCGCCCGGTTACATGGGAAATAAAACATAACTGGCAAAATGTAGGTGTACCTCTGCCTAACAATTACATGCGTGAAGTTATGTTATGTTTATGTATAAGTCTGAAATCGCCAACTCGTGCTGAGCAAACGTGGCGATCAATGCTCGTGCCTTCTGTGTGTGAGAAGAGGACTTTGTCCTGAGACAATAATAGGCTGGTGTTATTACACTGGTATTGTTATTATATACTAACTATTTATAGTAATAAATAACGACATACATTATTACAAAAAATAAAATAGCATCAAAATACTACTCATTCTTACATGACTACAAGATTTCTAAAGGTAGATTTAGAAATCTTGTATAGTCCGATACATAAAAAAAAAAATTGAAATTAAGCTCACCTACAGAAATGAAACAATGGATATGAAAGGAATTACTTTGGGAAAAGCATAATTAATAACGGAAAAAAATGGCGGCTGGCGAGCTTGAGAAGACGGATTTTATCGGTGAAACTTTTCAGTTGAAAATGAGGTCGTTAAGATAAGATAAGATAAATTCCGTTTCCGTTCCGTTTTTTTTTCCGTTATTTCGGAGTTTGTCGAAAATAAAAGGAAAAACTGTATTTAGCTTAAAAAAAAATACAGCTGACTGGAAACATAATAACTTATATTTCCACCAAATTTCTATATAATCTAATAATAACTGCGCAAGAAAAAAAATTTTAACTGAAAAATCGGATCCTCCGATTTTCTCGCAAAAGGAGGATTGAGGTTATGTGGAAAAATGTTAGATACAAAAGTTGTAGATCTTTTTATTATTAACAACTTTGTCATTTATTTTTTTTCGATAGGAGGTCAACTTTCGTTACAAATCGCGAAAAACAATGAAATACCACTTACAACCCCTAAAAGTTCACACTGTTCCACCCTTCTCAATTTTGTCAACTCCAAAATATTTTACCGTGATTCGAACAATATTATGCACCTCTTCCAGTAAGTATCATGCTGTTCATTTTTTTTTCTCTCAAAAATGCATCAGCACTGGTCTAACAGTACCGGCAGTGTCGTTAATAAATGACGAGTTCCCACAGTCATAGATTAAACGTCTACACTACAGTACTAACATTTCAAGTAACGGGTAAAATGAAACACATCTATAATTATATATTATTTATATCATTCCATGTTTGGCAATAATTGAAACATAAAAAACCTATTTCTGTCCACCTGAGGTTGAAAACCAATTTAACAAAGTGTATGTTCTCTGCCATAGGACCAATCAGAAACCAATAAAAATACAACAAAATTATCGAAAGTCAAATAAAAGTGTCAATTCCCGCTCGGCCGGTATCACACCCACAGCGCGGCAGCGCGAGATTTATGCCTGGCGCGTAATTGAGCGACGCTCCACTGCATAACGAGAACCCGTTCACACCCCATGGGACGGCATTCACACTTATCCGTCATGACATCATGTCATCGTGTCATGAAAGAGTTATCATCAGTGATGAATAGAGAATAGCTAGGTACTAGGATATTTTGGCACCGGGTTATTGATAAACATTTGCGAAATAGTCACAGAAATTGAATTCACAAATCAAGATGGCGGCGTTAGTTCAGATTTTGACTCACGCCAAACGAACCTTAATTTTATTTCACGGCGATCTGAAATATAATTAATTAAATAGAGTAGTGTTCCTTACACACACGTATTAACATCGCATTTTTAGAGATAAAATATATATATATATTTTTTTTTTAAGTTGGATTATTATCTCAGCGTTGGCAAGTGGCAACACAGATATGTCACTTTTCTTTCGCGCGCTGACATGACATCGCAAGAAAAAATTCGTTCTCATCAAATCGTTAATTTCTATTATGTTTACAGTGCTCTTTACTGAAATTATGATCTTTGACAAAGTGTCAATTATGCCAAGTGATAGAAAGTGTAATGAGTGCATTGTTAGTGGAGACCTGAGACGGCCACGTGTCCACGACGTTCATGAACGACATCAACAGAAAGCAGATAAATACATCAGAGGCAGACTACTAAACCTGACCCAAGATCCGGAGGCATCCCACAACCTTAATGTGCGAGAGTGCCTGGCTTTAACTGACCACCTTGTACGTGATACTGATAGCGCTTTAAATAAGCACTATGGTGGACATTAACACTGCCTATTGCCAGTTGCTGCAAATTTTATAAAGCATTATCTCTCCAGAGACACGAGATGTCACCAGTATTGTTATCTCAACGATACTAGCTGGATGAGGAGCTGCCAGAGAGGCTCGTGAAGCCCTTAGCGATGTTACTGTGCATAGCTAACTGGTATGCGTTTATCAACATTCAGTGCGTGCGAGACACGCCAGTAACGTGTGACCTTCCCGTTACTAGCTGGATGAAAAGTTAACTGTGTGTATAGCTAACTCGGGTATGTACTTGTTATAACAGGTAAGTCTCATTTCTATGATCAGGGTTAAGAAAATTTAAAAAGGTGGTTTGATAGGCTTTTAACTTAAGAGCATGAACGCTGCGAGTCAGCCTTACCCAACCGTGCACACTGTCTGTGTGTTATACACGTGCAAAAGCATTATACGCCCTTGTGAGTGCTGGACCCTACCTCCGTACCTGGATTGTTATCATTGAGTATAAAATACTCTTAACAACACTGACTCTTGTCATAAAGGGGGTTTGATATGCTTTTAACTTACGAGCATGAAGGCCGCGAGACAGCCCTACCCAACCCTGCACACTGTCTGTGTGTCATAAACTTGCAAAAGCATTATACGCCCTTGTGAGTGCTGGACCGTACCTCCGTACCTGGATTGTTATCATTGAGTATAAAATACTCTTAACGACACTGACTCTTGTCATAAAGGGGGTTTGATATGCTTTTAACTTACAGTATGAAAGCTGCGTGACAGCTTAGTCAACCCTGCACACTGCCTGTGCGTTTATACACTCGCAAAGCATTTGTTATTATTGAATATAAAATACTCTTAATATGCTCATAGCATGTTATCCCACCACTATGTGACCTAGCTCTCGCATCAAGGACAATACTATGGAAGCACACCTCGCCTCAACAGGTTACTTTTTATCAGCCACCTAGGTGGCTTAACTATCCTGAGCTACAAATGATACCTATTTTGTAAAGTATATAAAGCAAAATTGTGTAACTTTTACACTCATACATTCAAATACTATAAGTACAGGATATGTTAAAATAATTCTGTGATGCAATGGCTGACGGTACAAGATACTTTGCAAAAATGATTATGTGATACAACAGCAGACAACAAATGCTTCAGATATCTATGGAAATTTCCCTAAATGTAACTGAAATGAACCAAAACCATACAAAGTATTATTCAATGCTCCCTTAATTATCTATAAGGTAATAGGTGTACTTTCAGATTCCTCTAAACTGAGGGAACAAGGGATTGACATAAACAGGGGGATTGGTTACCTCTATCATAGGGACAGCAATGACTGACCTTATGCTCATGAAGAACATAATACAAATACAAACTGCGGATTGACTCGGCTGATGCAACAAAAAACACCTGCCAACATAAAAAATAATTAAAATATAAATAAATAATAATATAATACTACCAAATTAAAACCAGAATAAAACTAATATTGCTTCAAAAATTGACATGATTGCTAACTTACTCTATTTGAAAAACAAACAGAAACAATAACAAACTTGGGTATATTATTTTATAGCCACAAACAATAATAATTAATTAAGACATATTAAACACACAAGACATTCACTCTTGCTATCTAACGCTATCAATCTGGTTTTTTTTATATTATCTATTTAGAATGATTTCTTTGACATTATTATTATGATAATAGAGAAACTTACCAGTCCTTTTGAAAAAACGTACCTAAATAGCACAACAGGAGTTGACTGGTTATAGTAAATAAGAAATAAATAAATCCTACAACTGGGTACAGAAATCAATCAATATGGAAAACAAAGATGAATGTTGTTGGTGGACCTTAATAACAATCCGGCTTATATCTACACTCCTGAATGACAACTTATCAAGATTGATACTGGAATGCAACAACCATATGCTATGCCGAAAAAACAGCTACAGACCACTGACCCTGTTATCGGCCGTGGGTACAAAGATACAATAAACTATTTGATACCTATCAAAATTCAATACCTCAACTTCTGAATACCATTTCAGCTAGTAAAAACCGAGATGAATTAAAAATGCATTAAGTACAGATTTACAATGAATTTGTACATTTTAGACCCAAACAAAATAGAAAATTCAGCTTCATTCTGAACCTAAAACTGGTACTTAACCTCTCCTAGGGCAGTGAGAATTCCATTATTGGTACTTAATTGACAGAAAATACAAAGCTCCCAGATATAACCCTATTACTTTATACTGCTAACTTGTACACTATTCAATTATTTTTCAACCTATCAAAATAGATAGGTATCTACTTATATGATTTTATTCTATAGGTACCCGCAGCATTCTTCCTATGACCAAATAGGTTAAAAATATTAGTATTTATAATGAACCCTTCATTATAAATACATTGTCTAATAACTTCTTTAATAGAATTCTCATACTTCAACTGTATCTTATAGCTCTGCTGTATTGACCTATAATAAATGTAATCAGCGGTCTTGACTAAATTACCAGTAGTGAGTGACACTTAGGTACCGAAACAAGATTTCCTACCAACCCACCCTGATTATTTATTCGTCAAAATATCAAGACCGACATAATAAGCACCTTTTACGTGCACACACCAATACGTTACAGACACCAATTTACGGGTACAAATCGAAAATCGCCCGAAAATTAACCATGGAGATCTAACACCTTGAAACAAGTGCCTTGAAATAACTATATTAAAACAAAAGTAAGAGTTTATTTACATAACATTACGCCCGCATTCCCAGAAGGGCCGGACAGAGATGGGTGATCTTATTCAAAGGCTATAAAATCAAAATGGCTAATTAAACATTTAATCATTCCAACCAAGTACTAGACTACACATTTAGCAGTACCTAGATAACAATGATAATCACAACACTAAAGTAAAATTGTCAAGGAAACAAAGGGGGGGGGGCAGCGCATTGTGAGGATAAAGTATTGATGGATTGTGATTAGAACATGAACAAGGCCAGGCATACCATACAATCAATGCAGGCACCATGAACAAAAGTACCTAAAAATTTATTTGTTCTTAAGCACATTGTACAGTGAACATAACTAATTATACAACTTCCTCACCTAAGGCATATAACTCAATTTAATGCCCCATAGATGAAACTAATCTTTTCGATTAGCTCTCAACTTGTCAAGTAATAATTATTTTTGACTATCTGTTAGCAGAACGTATGAAAATCATGTGGAAGTTAGGATCCCTTTGATCATAAGTACTTGAAGTAAATGGTTTCACAATAAATTAAGAAATATATTTTCTTCTTTTTTAAATTCTATTAAGTAAATGGTGCTCACAAAACTTAAAAGTGATCAAGTCAAAAGCTTCATCTATTCAGCCGAAAAACATCCACTGCTGGATATGGGCCTCCCCCAGGAGGGGTGGGTTTCCCATAATTGCCACGCTTGGCAGGCGGGTTGGCGAAAGTGTCAAAAGATTATCCAGCGCCAATACAACGCAAAAAAAAAAAAAAAAAAAACAGAGCATTTACAACGATCTGGGCAACAAAATCTGCCACCTCACTGACTAAAACACATATTATAATACGCAATTAAACGTAATAATAGAGTTCATGAGCTTAGTGCAATCTCACGCAGTAAGTTCCACACTAAATCCCAACGTTCACTACGTTAAAGCTTATGGAGACATATAAGGCTGCTATTCCCAGTCACTAAAATATTCAAAAGTATTCAATCTCACATACACAACAAACTTTACTAAACAAGTTGGCTGCCGTTTTGGCTCTAATGTTGACTCTGTGGACTAATAAAACAAATACTTCATTATAACCGTAAGTTACGATAAGCGAAATAGTAAGCTAAAGTAATATTAATCCTTTACCTCTCATAGTACAACAAATACAACAGCTCAACTTAAAGTTGACATCAATTGAGACAAACACAATGTGGGTTTTCTCGATGTTGATTATGCCTCATTGCTGACTAACAATAGCCAGGAATAGGAATAATAATTATATATAATAGGAATTCTAATTCCTAACAAAGTAACGGTAATGAACAAAAATAAAAAGTACCTACTTAACAAACCAGAATATTTATAACCAGATATTGCAGACAACTCTAAACATCTACTCTGTTTAATTAATTATATTTTAGATCGCCGTGAAATAAAATTGGGAATCAAACGAGCTTACCTCTTAAGCGAAGTCTTGATTCTAATTTTATGAACGGCGATCTGAAATATAATCACCCACCCGCCACTAGCTAATAACCCCAATGCTGCAATAATCAGTCTACCTAATTCACTTATCCTTTCAGGAAACCTTAGGGAACTACTCTGTACAGAAAACAGAGCTTGTTCCTTACTTAAGGATCTCTAAAATAAGTGACATATCTGTGTTGCCACTTGCCAACGCTGAGATAATAATCCAACTTAAAAAAAAAATATATATATATATATTTTATCTCTAAAAATGCGATGTTAATACGTGTGTGTAAGGAACACTACTCTGTTTAATTAATTATATTTCAGATCGCCGTTCATAAAATTAGAATCAAGACTTCGCTTAAGAGGTAAGCTCGTTTGATTCCCAATTTTTCACGATTCGCGATCATATGTATGGCGTACGATCGTTGGAGTCCGGACAAAAATTATTTTCGTCGAAGTGGGACAAAATCGCGGTCGTGACGTGCCGTGCACTCGTCGTGCAATGCCCGAAGCGACACGTGGGAGGAGCTTTATTGTCTTACTGCTTGGCACCAATTAGGAAGATCTTAATAGCACCGTCATTTGTTACTTCAGCTTAATTGGTGAAGTTTATTGTGACAATATGTTTTCAGAATCACCGAAGCCAGCAATAAACTTGGATTCTAGGATTGTTACCTACAAATCTAGAGAAAAGCATCAAATCTTAGAATTAACGGCGAAGTTTTGAGAACGCCTATTTCCCATAGCGGATGGTGTTTCGAGAATTCGTTAGCTGAGTTATCATTTAAGGCTATGAATGTGTCAGGGTTGAGCTAATTCCCACCATTAAAGCACTCATTAGGATTTAGGTGCGCTCATCTACCTTAACACATCGCTTACGTTTGACACTCAAAATAGGCAGTTACTTTAGCTTCTTGATTATAACGTTTTCGTCGGTAACAACTACGGACGTATCACACCGTATCGTGTCGTGTAAACGCCAGTATGTACCGTCACAGCGCGCTCGTCGTCGGTCCGGCGCACGTCGTCGTCGTGCGTCAATTAAACGACCCTTGTTTACTTTTTGTATCGCGCGGTAATTGTGCTGAGCTGTTCGACGGGTGAATTGTAGCAAACTGTGAGACATGCAAGATCAAGCTAAGTGTTTTTGGGAAATAAAGAAATTTATTAATATTGTTATTATTAATATATATATGAATTGCAATAAGCTCAAATTTTCTCAGATATTCGATTGCAATTTGCATCTGTGATGTATATATGTGACGTATTAGTACTTCGATTTGGAACGCTTAAACACACGTCGTTTTTAACGTTTCGTTTTCAACCAGATGAGCGCAATTCGATCAAGACGTTTTTCTTAGTGCTTCATATACACGAGAGGCACGTTTCCAAGGGCAACTGCAGCCGTCGGTACTCGTCGGTGGAAGCCGTAGACGCGTCGGCGGCTGCCGTCGACGAGTCGCCGCTCGTGTATATTATGAGTACGTGCTAAAGTACGCGAGCGGCACGTTGCCAACGGCAGAGACAGACGGCAGCAGTTGGCTCTGCCGTTGGCAAGGTGTTGCCGCGCCGGTGTATAAGTCCTTACATCCAACAAAAATTCGTGAAATTAAGATTCATTTTTTGCTTCAAGTGTGGTGTAAGTGCAAAATTTACAAAAGCCATTATAAGTACCTACTCGTATTTACCTGTGATCCCTTGCGCTAGAGCGCACTGTGTTCTCAGTTAAATGAGGATGACACAGCAGTGGCCATGTCAGTTCTACCACGGATAATAATAATCATGTTTGACACATCAGTGTCAGTCCATGTTAGCAAGTTGTTGAATGCGTCGGTTAACACTTATGATAGTGCCGAATGCTTTGTTAGGAGATCAATTTATTGCAGAATTTGTATTCAGAAGCAATGACGAGCAATTTGGTTATTTTGCTCGGAACATCGGTTGTGGTTGTCAAAGATTTAAAAGCAGTTGTAGGTTAGAAGCTTCATTCTACTTATATCAAATAATTTAATTTAGATCGTTTAATCACCTTACGAAACCGTCGATCACTTTTGGACTTTGTCCCATTATTGTAAATTAAAATATTCTTGCGTTGTTTGCAATTTACAGGTCAGTGTCAGGTTTTATGTTGATCAAAATGATTGATTGATGATTCGTGACATTACGTCATTAAAATCATCAATCTCTGACTGCACCCGAGGAACTGTGGGAAAATATCAAGACACATCGGAAATGTAATACTACTCGTATCCAAGAAAGCTAAATATTCTAATAAACGCAATTAAGAGGAAACCTTACCTTTAATTCTACAACCAACACTTAGAGACAGTTATAATACTCAGTCATTACCCCGTTCTGTCTCCATGTAAACATCACATCTGCTAACTGTGAACCTGTCCATGTCTGGCGCCTGCCTGTTACGCATGAAAGATGTGTCCACATTTGTGACATGTCGCCGAGTTGGACACCGTCACCAAGAATAAAGCTTTAAATAATTACTTCCAAAAAAAAGCTACAAAGTGAAAAATTACTTTAATTTCGGAAATCTTTGGATCTGTATTTTAGTTTTTTGCCTCCGAATCACCCGTAGACGAACCCGTCCATGTTTATCGTAGTTAGACCCTTGCACCATGAGTGGCGTTGTCATGGAGTATTGTCCGTTGAAATGTCACAAATGTGGACACATCTTTACTAAGCGTTGCCCGACAAGCAGACACCGCACTCGATGTTCCTCTGATTGCTGGGCAGTTGAACATTAATAGCCGTCGTAATAAGATCGAGCCTGTAGTAGTGTGGTAGTGCACAGTGCGAAGTAGCGGTGACGGATTAGTTATTAAACCTATGTAGCAATTTTTTAGAAAAAAGTAAATGTAAATTGAAAATGTTTCCATTTATTTTTCTTCATAATATTTATATTCCTTTATTAATCAATTGTACACCTAGATTTAAGTTAGCAACTAAGCGGTATTCTGGCGTCTTTGCTGTCAATGTTGTGTTTGCCTGTAATTGGCGTATATATTAGAATATTACCGTATGATTAAGTTTAAATATGTGTTCGTATGTGCTGTGGGTAAACCTTAAGTAAATAAATAAAATGTTATACTGGCCCGGATTTGAACTCACAACCTAGTGCATGAGAGGCGAGGCCGATGGCCATTGGGCTATTACGAGCAGTATTATAAAAATTCAACTCATCCCATCGCAGTCCCCTGCTGGACATATGCCTCTCCCAGGCTGCACCAGAACATCCTGCTCTCCGCCTTCCGCACCCACCCAGCCACCATTTTAAGGTCGTACTTAGGCATCAACACTTCTGAAGGATTCCGGTCTAGGCTATCGATTGAGGAGCGGTGGTCAGGTTATATTTCACCTCGTTTACATGGATGGACTTGAAACATTCTGCCCCCAACAATGTGCAACTGATGACAGGTAACCGAAACTTTCAGTAGCGCCATCAGGATGTAATTTGGTGTGGACAAATATGCGGTCATGCATATAAAGCGAGGGGGTTTGTGGAATCCGTGGGAACTGAAGTCTCGGACTCCATACACCTGAGATCCCTCTCCTCAATCTAAACTAAGTATTTCGGTACGTCGGAAGCGTTAGGCATCAACGTTGCTGACATGAAACAACCACTGCGGAACGGGTGCGTGCCTTAAATGGTTGCGTCATGCCGGTTTTTAACCGACTTCCAAAATATGGTTCCATTTGATTTGATTCCATGGGATTTTTTTATAGTAACTCGTGCATTTGCACTCGAAAGGCACCATTTGGTGAAGTGGAACTGATGATAAAGACCACAGATGGCCACCGGAACTACTTAATAATAAGTATTTCACGGTTGCAATTATATTTGGTTGCTAAGCAATTTTACCTGGTTTTCACTAGGATAACTCCTCAATAATTAACGCCGCTGCATCGGGAAAAGCAATATTTTGTAAAAGGTGATGACCAGTTGACATTAGGCTATTATAAATATAAATTACAAACTGACCCACTAAAACGTGAAAAATAAAGTTTTTTTTTAAAGAGTTTTTCTAACTTTATATTATGACTTAACGTCAACATCTAATTAAATCAATGTTCCGAGTCGGTTCATCGCAGTTGATTATAATTTTACACATTCGAAACATGATGTAACTAGGACCTCTTCCTATATTCAATTAATACGTGTTATCTAACACGTACTCCTACTAATTGACTCTAGGCGCGTCGTGAGGTGTTGTCAGTAGATACCACAAGATGCCGAAGCGTGTTGCGCGTATAAGACGCTGATAACCGTTGATAAGCGGTGCGGTAAGGACGACATGCTCCAATGTGTTGCTGCGATAACGAGCAACGATTTATATGTTGAGGAAATGTAGACATTACTGTGAGAAATATTGTGTGAACACAAAAAGCTGATTAACAAAATGTCCTACAAAAATACTTTAGTCAAACTTGGGAATTTTCATAGATATTATAAGAATTCGGAAAGGATGTCAAAATCGATCTATCACTATAGTAAACTGCTTAGCAATTAGTTGTTATTTCAAAACCACAGACAGTTGAAATGATTAAATTATTTGTTTGTGTCAGTGAATGAAACGGGTTCACTCAGCCAGTTCCGACTCAGAGTAATTATCTCCCACGATAACAGTGAGGCGAAGCCCACGTGTCTTATGTAGATATGCCATATCCCCTAGTAGTCTTTATAATGCTTGTAAAACCCGAGTTTCTCATTCATGCACTTCTAGTACTTTTTAGAGTAACGCTCGACGAATCTGCATCAACCGCATCTATAAGATAACGTCATAATAATATCATCATCATCTTTGCTAAAAGAAGGCCAGGACTTGACAAAGCTCCAAGCGTCGTTCAAACCACTGCCCGGCGCTGACGTAACACTGTTTGGACAAGGTTTGGACTATAAAATGATGAATCTGTGTAACCGGGTCTCGATTGCTGAACTATCGTTACAGCGGAAATTACTGTAATATCCGCAGTTTTCGCTGAAGGTATTTTTTATGAATATAAATACATTTATTTTTTTGTCATTTCCACGCTCTCATTTTGTTTAGCAATGAGATCACCTCATTACCGCGACACTACTTCTTTCTTATGTGTCCCTAGTAATCTACTTACTTCACCCAGATAAAATTTTCCAAATATGGATTTTTCTAGTTTCCACATTGCTCTCGTTTGCAATATATCACCTTATCGAGTAGCTACATCATTTATTATTACGGTCTTCTAGTACTCTGCAAGTTGCTTCATCCCTAATACCTTTTGCTCTCAATATGGGATAATTTCTAATTTCTCTGTTTCCATCAGCACTAAAAGCTTCTAAAGGCCTGTATAACGCGACTGTTGTAATTGGTTACGCTAAAACATTCGATTAGTATGCAGTAGTTATCAGTGCATTTGCTGCGTGTCACACTTCAGCATAAGTTACCGGCTGACGAACAGACACCTTCGTTTACTGACCGACAGACTTAATAGGCGGGAATGACGGCTTGATAGCTTGACAATACTACTGGACAGAAAGCTTTCGGAGAGTGACTTAATTTGACTTAGCTCAAAATACTATCGGCCGCAAATACTTCCGCATGCTCAAATCTAAGGCGATAATCGCATAGCATGGCTCACGACTCGATCGCCCGATGCATGCGTTTTGAACAATAGGATGCACGATGTGAGATTTTAGTCGTGTTCGTATTAATATAATTATCTATAGAAGTGTGACACTCACACTAGACGCGAGCTATGCTCACTTGTTTGTGAAATATTTTTTTAATGGGCACGGCCAGCGTGAACTCTTTATGAATTATTATTGTTAACAAGAAGTTAATTTCGTACTCACATCTTCTGTTTAGTTTTGAAAATGTATTATTGGTATTGCTATATTAAATTAGTATCAACTTTCCACAAAAATATAATTATTTGGAATAAGAAATGTCAAACAATAATGTTATACCTATTTTACCCACTTTAATATTTTCCTATCTCCGACACATGGTTATGCTCTGTCGGATCTATAAATTTTGTTCTTTATTAACACTTTGAATAGTTTCAATGCATCCCCAATTTTCACGTTGTCCTATGCGATAGCAACCGGCAGCAAGTTCATCATGCTCCCTTAGATGTCACTGCTTGCGGTAGCGTCGGGGGTCGGGTTGCCTCCTTCCCTCAAATATGGCGAGGGGGGTGATGGCTAATCTTTGCGTTATGCTCGTGAACGGGTGCTGTTTGTGGTGACTGGTCGTCTTGCTGACCATGGTTTTGTTATTGTTATTAATAATTAACTGTTTTTTTATTTTACTTCGATGGTGCTAGTTTATCATTTGTGATTTCGAGTTATAGATATAGCTTTATTTAAGCGGGCACGCCCATTATGCCTGGAGGATTTTATTTAGATACGTTTTTTTTACGTTATTTGTGCTTGAGTATAATTATAGACGATTATTATTTTTTATTTTTTTGTATTTTGGTGTGTGCTAGCTAACATAAGGCAAATAACTTAATTTAATGTTTTGTGTTGCATTTTACATTTTATTGTATAGATTCAAGTTTTGTAAATGAACAGACAGCTGTGCTGCTGGGGAGTTTGTTGCGCCACTTCTTCTTCCCAGCTAAAGCACTAGGAAGTGGTGAAGGGTGGGCGTTTTTGGGGGACTGTCTCATGTAATTTTGACGTTCGAAAAGTGCTGATTCTCAGCCTAGTTTGTATAAATGACTTTTGATTTTTGATTTTGATACCTCCATACAAATCGCAGTGGACGCGCTAGACGCCTTGACCGGCACTGCATAAAGGTATAAAATGTTTATTTATTTTTTTGTGTTTTATCGGCGTGAGATCCGGGTCTTGTTACTTGTGCAGTGCTATTGAAAAGTAAATGACTACATTTCAATGTGTTTAAACTAGGGAATATGTCAAAAAAGAAGCAAGTTACGTAATTTTATTAAAAATTGATAACATTGTAGGGAATAGTAAATATGTAGTATGTATGTGTATTATAAGTTTATAATCTATATATTTAGGTACTTGGGCACCTATTTTATTAATAATTAATTAAGTATGTCATAATTTAGTATTTTTTAATATTATTATTTTCTCTCAATCAGAGCACCCGCCGTTGTTGCTATTTTTTGTTACACGCCCTATACTCACACAAATGCATTTATTGTCTCTAATTGAACGAACCCAGGAAGGGGTGTAATCTCTCACTAGCTGCGCTTGCCGCAGACTTTTCTTATCTGAGCATGCTTAAGTTTTGCCGATAGTACCTATGTATAATCTATGACTGTACCCACGGTTCCGTTAAGTTGAACCATTAAACTTAGCCAAACAACATAATATTATATCACGTTAATCGTCTTAAGTTCTAAGTGCACAAACCGACCAAGTCGGTGTTATATAATTTGGCGGATTATGACCGGTTTTCATGTTCGTACACTCAAATGAAGGAATAGGTAGGTATCTATCGGTTCCTGCAGGGTCCGTAATTGTACCTTACCTTTAAGCCATTGTAAGATCTTTAAACATTATGGAATGCAAATAAAGATGAACATGAATATGATTTGTCCAATATCCAACAGAAAATAAATATAGCACGAATAATCTACAGATATGGCTTTGTTCCGGGACCTCAACATTTGACATTAAACGCTAACCAATAGACTTCTCAGAAACTCTCCGAACTCACAGTTTAAATAATTTCAACTTCAAATGAAACACTATTTATACAAACGCCCGACCCTCCACGAAATGCTGTCAGCTTTACACTATCGTGTCTCTAGTACTCGTCGCTAATGTGGCAGTAACATTGGCAGTGGTAGTAACATTTGAGGCTCGGTATGGTCACATCGTAAAGCTGTAGCTCAACACTCGACACATTTGCTCAATCATTAGATAGACGCGCAATTGATGGCCGAGAAGTAATGTATAATATTTTGTCGAGTGTCATATGCCAGGAACGCACTCGACGTTTACATGCGGTTGTATTAATGTTGTTTTTTTTAATGCTAGTTTTAGTAAGACATGGCCGAATTAGATTTTTTTAAATTAAATCTAGAACGATAGGACATCTAAAACATAATTCCATTTGCCCACGATGATAACGTGACGTGCCGTGCTACGGTAAATAATAAAAGCACCCATTGCCTTGGGCATACTCAGGCCTCTTTTTTTAACACTATTAACTAGTTATACTAATAATGATGGCAATTGTTTTTGCTTCAGCGACGAAGGAGGCGGCGTTTACATACGCGATCACGTCGGCTGGCGTGACGCATGCGCTGAGCGCAGCGTGCGCGCGCGGCGACCTGCCCGCCTGTCAGTGTACCTCCAACCGGTATGTACCCGCATAATAATTGTTAACTGCAGTATACAGTGCTCGTCTAAAGGATTACTAGACCTTTATTTTTTATCCATAACGCGATAACGCTATCTTCTTCTTAAAATTCAAAAGTCGTGATTTTTTCATGACAACTGACGACCGCAATGCGTATGAATCACTGATCGCTATAGATTTCCCGCTTGATTTAACTTCGTTATAAATCCAGAACCAAATATGTGGAAAACCGGGAAATAATGTATCTAATCCTAGCATACCCCATTCTCAGCCGTCGCAGTACGTCAACGTCAGACCAGTTCGAGTGGGGCGGGTGCGGCGAGGGCGCGTACGGCGCGCGGCTGGCGCGGCGCTTCCTGGACGCGCGCGAGCTGGAGCGCGACGCGCGCGCGCTCATGAACCTGCACAACAACCGCGTGGGCCGGAAGGTGAGCGAGGTACTCACCCATGTACCGCCCGCTTTAGCTGCCACTGGCGAGCACTGAATAGCCGGGCGTTAATATGGCACATCGAGCTTGCGGCCGTCCGCGACGGACGATCCGCACGCAGACTGCATGCGAATCGTCCTTCATTTTTGGATAAATCAAAAAGCACTGCGGACGGTCTTAGAAAGAGACTGTCACACAGTTACAAGTAACACGAGATAAGCCGAACGTTTTCGAAAACTCAATGTGTCATATTTATGGCCGTAACCGAATGCTAACGCATGTGCTTTTCTGCTTGCAGTAGAATTTTAGAACATACATATCCGACATGATAAATGATTTGATCAATGATGATTATGTATGCAGATTGTTGCTTTTTTTTAAATTTAATCAATAGAGAACATCATTATTGTTTTCAAGGAGACCTCTCATTTCCGAACTACATTAATTGATTATCCAAAATCCTCTTTTCTTGTCAAATATTACAAGTTTCTCCATTTACACTTTGTTTGGTGTTGTTACTCACTTTTGTCAGTAATTATAACGTTTGCCACTTAACGTGCAGCCAACTTACGCTCTTTACGGCTCCATGTCTTACGTTATGACGTGCTGTAGTTCAGCGACTTTCACAAATATTTCATTATAATGTTCCCTTGCACGTCGCTCCATGTAAAATACTGGTATTCAGCTGCATCCGGTTAGACGAGAAGCCGACCTCAACATAATCGGGAAAAAGCTGGCAGATTGATTGTTCCCTTGCATGGCTATTAGAACAAGTAACATAAAAAGCTGGCAGATTGATTGTTCCCTTGCATGGCTATTAGAACAAGTAACATAAAAAGCTGGCAGATTGATTGTTCCCTTGCATGGCTATTAGAACAAGTAACATAAAAATCTGGCAGATTGATTGTTCCCTTGCATGGCTATTAGAACAAGTAACATAAAAAGCTGGCAGATTGATTATTCCCTTACATGGCTATTAGAACAAGTAACATAAAAAGCTGGGAGATTGATTGTTCCCTTGCATGGCTATTAGAACAAGTAACATAAAAATACATAGACGAATGCATAGTAATTATGTAGTTAATAACGTAGCTGTTCGTAAAAAATAGCTTAAATATTAGGTGGTCTGTGATTGCGGCGCAAGCCAGGGCCGGACCAATGAGCTGCCAGGAACATGAAAGTGCACGGCGCGCCGCTGTAAACATAATAATGATTGCAAGCGCTCGCGAACTCTTGCAAGCCACTCCTACGCAACTGTGAAAAATTCAGCAGTCGTCGAGCGCCGCCCCCTGCATGTACTGAGTACATTAGAACACCCTGCATATGTCTAGAACCTAGTTACAGTGACGCGCTGCAAAAGAACTAAAACAATCAGACCAATAGACCAAGGCTGAAAGCCTTCGAACATGGCAAAAAGTGAAAAAAAAATTGTTTAAGGATGAAACCCATTGGAAAAGGAAGAGAATATAACGAAAATGAAAGGAAAAATAATGTACGGGCGATCTGAGGTAGGGAAGTTGATGGGTCACCCCCATCCACTATTTTTTTTTTTACACCGTCAGAAAGTAGAGATTTCAACTAACAAAAAGCCCACCGATTTTTTTAATATTAAGGGTGCTTTTTCGATATTAAGTCAAAATGAGATGAAAAAACAAATATTTTAATAAAAAAAAAATATAGTGTGTTTGGGACATAAAAAGGTAAGTTATCACCAAACTTTCGTGAAAAAAAAAATTGTAAAAGATTAAAATAAAATCCATAAACTTGGTTATTTGAATTTTTTCACACAAATTTTAAGGTAATGTGAAGAAAGTGTAAATACAAAAGTTTAGATCTTTTTATTACTTTGCCATTTAACTTTTTTCCATAGGACTTTTAGTTTTGCCGGAAATCCAGATAAACCGTTTTTTACCTTAAAAACTCACCCCCATAGTGCCCGACCTCGGATCGCCAGTACATTATTTTTCCTTTAATTTTTGTGATATTCTCTTCCTTTTCCAATAGGTTTCATCCTACTATTATAGTTTTTTACATGTTTGTTATTTATTATACTAGTTTTTAGGGTTACGTGCCTCAAAAGGAAAAATCGGAACCCTTATAGGATCGCTCGTGTCTCTGTCTGTCTGTCCGTCTGTCACAGCCAATTTGCTCCGAATCTACTAAACCGATTAAGTTGTTTGCCACACTGTATATGACTTTCTGTGACCCAAACACGATTGTGTACCGTAAATAAATGAATTTTAAATAAGGGGGTCACTTTTGGGGGGAAAATTAGAAAATTAAAAAAAAAAATTGCAAACTGTACCGTGTGATATATCAAATGAAAGGGCTTGTTATAAGGATTTCAGATATATTTTTTTATAATTTTAAAATAATTATTTTTAATGTCCTCCCGGAAACTACTGAACCTAAAATTTCAAAAAAAATACAGTAAATAGTTCTTTATTAACAGGAAAACCTATATGAATGAAAAAAATCTATGGTCCTAAAATAACATGATAAATCCGATAAATCTCTCAATATTGTGCGTACAAACTTACATTTGCAGTTGGAATGTATGAGGGATCATGTTTTTCAACTACAATGTTAAGTTTGTTCTTAGGATAAATTCATCCCAACTAAGAAACCCTTCATTGTGAGTGGTCCGACACGCCCTGCCCGCTTAGAGATATGTCTGGAACTAGATGCGAACAAATATTTAAACTTATAGGTATGTCTGGAACTAGATGCAAACAAATATTTAAACTTATAGGTATGTCTGGAACTAGATGCAAACAAATATTTAAACTTATAGGTATGTCTGGAACTAGATGCAAACAAATATTTAAACTTATAGGTATGTCTGGAACTAGATGCAAACAAATATTTATACTTATAGGTATGTCTGGAACTAGATGCAAACAAATATTTAAACTTATAGGTATGTCTGGAACTAGATGCAAACAAATATTTAAACTTATAGGTATGTCTGGAACTAGATGCTTTTTTTTTTTTTTTATGTATGGCATCTCGTAGCATACCTAGAGAGGTCGTTGCTACTTAACCGGATATTCCTGTGGCTGCCCTAAGGTTTTTAATCTTAAAGCCTCCAGCCAGGGCGCAAATTATATATATTAAAACTAAACGACAGCGCACTAAGGGCACCCCCTGTGGGGTACGGACCTCGGCTTAGGGCGTCGTTGGGGGATCACAAAATTAGTAACAATTTGGGGACGGGCTGGATAAACATTTTGATCATGATTATTATCAGGGGATATTATATTTATTGCTACGGCGCTCTCAGCCTCTAACCGGGCGGCTGGCGCATCGACATTCAAGGGACGGGGGGGAGGACTTTTATTACCATTTACTCGGGAAGTTCGCGTGGTACCTCGGCGGCGAGGACGGAAGGTCGGTTTGTGTATTTTGTGCACTGTACTCGTGGCCCTATTGCTTTCCTGAAGGAGAGTGACGGGGTCATCCGGATCTAAGAGAGTATGCCTCGGTCGGCGAGTCTGACTAATGGCAGAAGGCCTATAACTAGCGGCCTGCACAACCAAGGGGTTGCGATGACGTTCCGCGGATTCGAAAAAGCGCTTTGCAAGGCGCTTCATAAACTGCTTGATGGTAGGCATCTTAAGGTCTACGTGAAGTTTTGAAGCGTCTGCATCTTATCTTTCGTGAGCGAAGACTACGCAGGCGTAAGTCATGATCGGTCGAATGCACGCGGTGTAAATACGCAATTTGCACTTAAGGGACAACTTGCTGCGCGGGTTGAGTACGGAGTGTAGTCGGCCGAGAGCAAAACTGGCGCGCGAGCGCACCTGTTTTATGTGCTCGCCGAACGTCATGTGATGGTCTAAGACCACACCGAGATATTTGGCTCGCTTCTTCCAAGGGATAGGCTTGCCGAACATGGTGATCGGTTGGGGGAGGGCGGGTGATCGCCGGGGCCTACAGAATAGGACCCCCTGGCTCTTATCAGGGTTGACTTCGATCCTCCACTTCCTGAACCAGGCCGCGAGTCTGTTGACTTCGGCCTGAAGGATGCGGGCGATATTGTCTTGCCTGAGGCCAGAGTAGTAGATGGCCGTGTCGTCTGCGAACAGAGCTAACTGCGCCTTTCTACATTTGGGGATATCACTAGTGAATATAGTGAATATCAGCGGTGCCAGCACAGCGCCCTGAGAGACGCCTGCGCGGAGCGGATGGGGGGAGGATAGCGCACCCTCGATGCGATAGCGGAAGGTGCGGTCCGACAAAAAGTCTCGTAAGATGAGCACGAGACGATCGGGCACACCGAGTTTGTAGAGCTTATATAATAAGCCGTTGTGCCAGACTTTGTCGAACGCTTTCGTAATGTCGAAGAACACAGCACCCGTCATTAGCCCGCGCTGGAAGCCAGCGCTTATATGCTCGACGATACGGTGGACCTGTTGTACGCACGAATGTTGGGATCTGAACCCGAACTGTTCGTTTGGGATGAGGCCCTTCGTCTCGGCATAGTCTCTGAGACGCTTATAAATAAGCCTCTCATAGACTCTGCCGAAGACGTTGAGCAGACTGATGGGTCGGTAACTGGAAGGTTCGGTCTTAGGTTTGCCGGGCTTCGGGATACCGATGACCGTGGCATTTTTCCAAGCTTGAGGAAAAATGTTGTTGCTAAGAGCGCCATTGAAGATGGTGGTCATTAGCATGATCAGGTGAGCGGGGAACAGCTGGAGCACCCTGTTGGTGATTCCGTCTGATCCGGGAGATTTACGGGTTTTCAGACCCTTGATAATGTCGTGCACTTCGTCTGGGGTGACGGGAGCCAGAGGACAATCAGGGTCTTCGACCGGAGGGAGATTCGCCCTACGTCCGACTTCAGCGTCCACCTCAGCGAGGTGAGCTTGGTCTACTGGTTGAGAGCTGGGCGAGCACTGAGTCTCGAGAGTGTCAGCCAGGCATTCAGCCTTGTCGGTGTCGTCGAATGCTATCGTCCTGTCGGGTCGTGTCAGAGGGGGCATAGAAGCTACTTGCGGGGATCTGAGTTTCCTCTGAAGCTCCCAGAAGGCAAGATGAGTGGGCTCTAGTTCGCCCAGCATCTTGTCCCAGTGAGCCTCACGCATTTCTTTCATACGCTTCCTTACAGATTTCTGTAATTGGCGCATGAAGACTTTGTTAGCGTCACAGGGAAAGACACTGTATGCACGAGTGGCCGCGTTCTTCTCAGTCAGCAGTTCACGCACATCGTCCGGCAGCTTTCGGCGATGGGGGTCAATCGCCGGAACCTGCCTCGAGCAATCGCTCAGGACTGATTGTACGTGTTCCGTGAGTCAGTCGATCGCGGCCGTCGTGTCGGCGATCGAGTCAAACTGATCGGGGAAAGAATCCAGTATCGGGGATGTGGTGGATTTCAGTCGGTCGCTTACTTTCCGCCAGTCCGTGACTACTTTCGTGAGGGGGGGTTGGTCAGGGTCAAGGAGTCCGTCGCGAGGGGCCAGTCTTAAGACGACTGGCCGGTGGTCAGAAGTCAGTTCGTCCATCGCCTCTATCGAATCCAACCGTAGATTGATATTCTTTAGGAGCGCTATTTCCAATATGTCCGGGGATTGACTGGGGATATGGGGGTAATGAGTCGGATTCATCGGACCGATGATATCGAAATTTAAAACGGTGGTGAGGTCAAACAGATGTTGGCCTCGAAACGTGGTGGTATTACAGTTCCAGGACGGATGTTTGGCGTTGAGATCACCCGCTACGATAACGGATTCACTCAGGCCGAAAAGAATCGAAAGATCGCGAGACAGTAGTTGAAGACCGTCTAGGTTCGTGATCGCGGTGCCCGGCATGTAAACCGAAACTATCGTAATCGGTTGATGACCTGACATTACTAATTTGCATGCAGACACTTCAAGACACGAGAGAGTTGTCGGAGCATCGAGCGGGATGCAATGGAGAGGAGTCCTATAGTAAATCAGGGTGCCGCCCCTGTGGCATCGAGTCCTGTCATTGCGAACTACGCGATAGTTCGCAATTGACGGGTCTCGATGACAAGGCTTGAGGAAAGTTTCCTGTACTAAGAGAATATCTAACCGATGGTCGCGGAGGAACACAGCGATTTCGTCGCGTTGTTCTCTAATGCCGTTGGCATTGAAAAAGCCTAACTTTAGTGATCTGAGTTTAGTTCTCGCGGGGGCCGTATTATACATTATGGTTTCCTATACGCGATGGACTTTAGGGCTTGCGTGATCTCGGGATACGCGTGATAAATTCGCTGGATCTCCGATAGATCGCAGGAGTTACGGGCTACAATTATTTCGCTGGCCATTTTCTTGGCGCGGGGCGAAAGAAAGATGTTAAATGTGCTCGAGATCACATTAAACGCATCGAAGGTGTTAGGTGATGCGACCACTGGAGTGGCCGCGGGTTGAGGAGGCGCGCGAGTGTTGAGAGGGGGAGCGGCTTTGGAAGCAGGCTCTAGCACGCGGGCCACTGGGGGCGCGAGAGGCGCGCTCCTACCGGCGGCGGTAGATTGATGATGTTGCTGAGCGCTATGAGCGCGAAGGCGAGGGTCCATCAACCGTGGGATAGGTTGAGGTTGAGGGGGGGAGGAGCCATGTATTGGCCGAAGGCAGGGAAGGCCTGCTGGTGGTTGAAATGATTCTACGGACTGGACCTTTAAGGGCTCAGTCGTTGCGGAGGTTGGGTCAGAGAGGAGGACAATCCCCCCTGGTTATCTCTCTGTTGCCTCGCGTCGTAACGCTTGGTCAATTTCGAGGAAGACGATTTTGGTGCCTTAGGGCAGCCACGGTAATTGGCTGGGTGGCCTTGTTGGCCGCAAAGAACGCAACTGGGAGGTTCGGTGCAGAGGGCACGGTCTTTCGGTCGCGAGCATTCAGAAGTGCCATGCTCACCCAGGCACTTGACGCACCTGGGTTTCGCGAAGCAGTTCTTCTGCGCGTGACCGTAAAGTTGACATCGGTGGCACTGTCCGATAATGCTGGACTTGTGCGGTTTCTGAATATCAAAGCCTTTAAGGCTACAGATCGAAGCGATCTTGAAAATAGGGTGATGCCCGTCAACCTGAGAGCATACGACAAGAATCATGTCGTATGGTGCACCGCCTCTAGAGCGGTGCATCCTGTGGACTTCGAGGACAGGAATAGCCTGTCGCTCTAAGTCCGACTTAATGTCTGCGGTGGCAATCTCACCGGGGATCTTACGGATCACCACACGCGTCTGACGCTCTTCGGGGAGGGTATATGAGTGGTATGAGATGCCTCTCACCCGAAGTGTCCTGGTTAGTTCCCTGAAATCGTTAGCCGTGGGAACGGTGACTTTTATTGGAACTAGATGCAAACAAATATTTAAACTTATAGGTATGTCTGGAACTAGATGCAAACAAATATTTAAACTTATAGGTATGTCTGGAACTAGATGCAAACAAATATTTAAACTTATAGGTATGTCTGGAACTAGATGCAAACAAATATTTAAACTTATAGGTATGTCTGGAACTAGATGCAAACAAATATTTAAACTTATAGGTATGTCTGGAACTAGATGCGAACAAATATTTAAACTTATAGGTATGTCTGAAACTAGATGTGAACAAATATTTAAACTTATAGGTATGTCTGGAACATGAAATAGGTGTCAGGGGCACAGCCTATAAATGGTTTTGCTCTTACTTAGAAAATCGGGAACAATATGTAGAAGTAGATTATAAAGATGCACAGACTGGCCAGATAACGCGTGTTAAATCTGATAGAGCAAAAGTAACCATGTCAATTCCTCAAGGTAGTGTTTTAGGGTGCCTATTGTTCCTAATATATATAAATAACCTCCCTAAAGAAATAAATTCATACAGCGTCCTATTTGCTGACGACATTTCAATATTTTTTCCTTATGATAATAACGGGACCCTAAATGAAATCTTATATGACATTCTTACTAATATAGTGGCATGGTTGAAGGACCATAATTTAGAAATAAATTTCTCGAAGACGAAGCTGATGCAATATAGACCATATCAGAAAGAAAAGGTAGATATCGACTTCTCATATAATAATACAAAATTACAATGTGTAAACGACTTTTCACTGCTAGGCCTGACTGTCGATACAAATATAAACTGGAAAGGTCATATACAAACCCTATCAAATAAATTGGCTAGCTTTACATACGCCTTAAGAGAACTAAAAAAAGCAACCGACCTCAAAACAGCTCTTTCAGCCTACTACGCATACGCATATTCGTGGCTAAACTATGGAATTATATTGTGGGGAAATAGTGTAGATATAGAGCGACTATTTATTTTACAAAAAAAATGCGTTAGTATCCTAGTAAATATAGAACGTACGGAAAGTTGCAAACAATACTTTATAGAACATAAAATTCTTACGCTAACAGGTATTTATATCCTAGAAGCTAGTAAATTTGTGAGAAAATACCCATCGCTTTTTCCGCTAGCAAAACAGCAACGCCCACAGCAACGCAGTCTTAGAAACCGATATCTAAACGAATTAGCGGTACCAACTTCAAGACTAGCTTTGTTTCGTTCTGGGCTTCTGGCCATGTGCGTTAAAATCTATAATAAACTCCCGAATTCAGTTAAGGATACAGAGTACGACAACAAATTCAAAAATGACCTACAAAACTACTAAACTTAAAATCATATTATAGCCTAAAAGAATTTTTAACTGAGAAATAAATAAATTACTTTCGACTCGAACACATTACTCATACATAACTAGGTACTCTACAAGACATCAGTCAGAAAATGATAATTTATTTATTTAGTTTGTAAGAATGACATAATGTATAATAATAATTAATAATTTTTAAATTAATCTATATCAACAAATTGTATTAATAATGAATAATGATAGCATGTTAAATTAATTAAAACCTGTCGCCTATACATTGCTGTGCCCTAGCAGGGTTCATTGTTTGGAACTATCATAATGTAACAACCTGTAAACAACATGAAATGCAATAAATGAATATGAATATGAATATGAACTAGATGCATACAAATATTTAAACTTATAGGTATGTCTGGAACTAGATGCAAACAAATATTTAAACTTATAGGTATGTCTGGAACTAGATGCAAACAAATATTTAAACTTATAGGTATGTCTGGAACTAGATGCAAACAAATATTTAAACTTATAGGTATGTCTGGAACTAGATGCGAACAAATATTTAAACTTATAGGTATGTCTGGAACTAGATGCAAACAAATATTTAAACTTATAGGTATGTCTGGAACTAGATGCAAACAAATATTTATACTTATAGGTATGTCTGGAACTAGATGCAAACAAATATTTAAACTTATAGGTATGTCTGGAACTAGATGCGAACAAATATTTAAACTTATAGGTATGTCTGGAACTAGATGCAAACAAATATTTATAGTTATAGGTATGTCTGGAACTAGATGCAAACAAATATTTAAACTAAGTACCTGAACAATGTTCCCCAACATGCTGTTTAACGTCGAGATACTGTAACATTAAAACTAAGACTACGATCATAGTAATAGATAAATGTGCGTGTAAGATGTAGCAGAGAATGGATAACTGTTAGCTAAGCCGTCTAAGTATCTAGTATCGAATGTAAGCTCACATTATTACAAGCAAAACCGTCCGTTTATCTGTCCATCTAATGATCGGCAAAAGAAGAAATCGTTCCGGTTCGGGCAGCCGCCGGCGACCGGCACGACACCGATCATTAGAGTATCTGTAGATCGGGCGGCTAATACTCGTACAGGAGGGTGCACAATTACGTATTGTGCGAAATGACCGGGTGCCGCGCACATTACCCGCGGCGCCATCGCCGCCGCGCCGCGCCGGCCGCACAGCACGCACTCATTTACGTTTAAACTGTGAATTTGTAACAGTTGTATAAATTACCAGTACTTATGGTAAATGCTTTTCTATTTCTGGATTCCACTGGTAATTTTGCAGAAAATGGATCTTTATAATGCAAGTAGTGAAAGTTTTAAAAGGCTACTTCTATTTACTGATCTAAATTATAATTCCTACCTAATACGAAATAAATAGAACGAAGTGTACAGCACACTGGTCGACCATCAAGTTATGCTGATGAGTCATGTCGGTAATGTGCGAAATATTTCAAAACATGCAAATCACCCCTACTGGTACTCGTATTATTTTAATGCGTTTCGCTGATTGCACACATTTATCCCACCAGTTAAAACATAATGACACACATAACAATACCTGCCAGGCGACTGGTGAGCCTTCCCACAGAACTCATAATTGTATCGCATAAACGTTCTGACCACGTCTCATTACGAACCGTACAATCATACAACTATTACCATGTTTACGAGGCAACTCTGCGGAATGACCGGCGAGCGTGTTTTGTTTCTCTTTTGGTAAAACCTGACGCGGGCCGAGAGTAACCTCAATAAATGTGCACCCGCCGTTGATGCAGGCGTTATTACAATAATGCGTGTTCGCAGTTTATGATTATTGATTTCGTGTAAATAACTTTGCTAATCTTCAAGTACCTTGTCGAGTAAATCATAAAAGTAAACTGTGAGAAACGTCTTGACCAGTCTGCTAGCCCACCCTTAGGCAAGTTAATGTCTATTTTCTCTTTTACAGTCAACGTGAAATATGTCTCTTGTAATTTAATTACTTTTCTGTCAACTATTAGGTACAGATAGCGTCTGAATAATTTATTTATTTAATACTTTAAGCACATTAAACGTACAGAGGCAGACTTAATGCCATAGGCATTTTCTACCATTCAACCTTAGGGTGATGCAGAGATAAAGTGGCCTACCACTGATTGCTCTAATATTTATTCCTCAAAATCTCCCCCCCCCCTTCCTCTAATAATTAATATTATTTAAATATCAAAGATATACATATACCTTTTAAAACTATAAATATAATATATACAACTTATATATAAATCTAGGCACAAATAAATATACTAAAACAAATAAGACAAACAATGGGAAAATATTACCGTTGTGATGATACTGCTAGCTTCTTCCGAATGTGCTCGCGAACTTTAACTTTAAAGAACAATCGGTTGCTTGGCATCCTGATTTCCTGGGGGAGTGCATTCCACAGAGAGATAGGCTGAACGAAGAAAGAAGAGTGAATAAAGTCTGTGCAGTCAGTGGGACATTGAAGTAGACGATTGTGAGATGAACGTAGATTTTTATTGTGGTTGGCGCAAATGTACTAAAAGTGGGGGACTAGATAACTAGGGTAAGAGGGAGAATCAAGAAATGAAAACAAGGTGGTTAGCGCCCTTTGCTCTCTGCGCTGGCGTATGGGCAACCACTTTAGAAGTGACCGATGCACAGAGACATGATCATATTTACGCAGATTCAAAACGAACCGAATGCAGTTATAATTGAGAAGACGTTCAAGTTTGTCGAGGAGATCTGCATTCAGGACATAGTAGCGCTCATCACCATAATCGATGATAGGGAAAATTAAGGACTGCACAAGCAATGCCTTCCTACTCTATGGTAATAAAATTTTCAACTGGTACAGAGTCCGCAGCATTCCAGTAACCTTCTGGCTTACCCTAGCGACTTGAGTACGCCAGTTCAGGGTACTATTAATGTGCAAGCCTAGTCACGTCAGTGCTAAAAGGAACGATCGTACCTTTGAAAAGAACTGGTGGTAAGGTTGTACCGTCCACCTTGCTTATACCACGAGGACTACCAATAATAATCGCCTGACACTTCGTAGGGTTTACAGCTACACCAAATTTATCAGCCCAGGTTTTTATGGCTATCAAGTCCCTATTTAATTTGTCGATAGTGTTAAGTAATTCATCAACCTTTCCATGACAGTACAACTGCAAGTCATCTGCATACGGATGATAGGCACACTGAAGTTTGGAAGTTATAATATTTATAAAAATAGAAAACAGAAGAGGAGAAAGTATACCGCCTTGAGGACCGCCGCCAACGTTTTAAATTTTTTCACAACAGCCCAAAGAAGAATCCCCAACAAGAATGGACTGCTGTCATTCCTGAAGGTAAGAGTAGAACCATTCCATTGCTTCGGGAGAGACCATAACATAATGACAGAATGGCTAACAGGATGTCGTGACTGGTGGTATTATAGGCATTCGAGAAATCAACCAACACTAGAGCAATATCTTTGGTTACTTGGTGGGTAGTGACTTCCACTCCTGGCCTCATATCACCAGTCACTTTAAGGAGGGCGAAAATAGTGCTGTGCCTAGGCCTGAACTAGATTGAAGAGGGCTAATGAGTGAGTTGCGATGAACAAAGTAGGAGAGTTGTTTGTGGATACAGGCCTCAAGCATTTTTGATAGGAAAGGAAGGATAAAAATTGGACAGAAGTCGGTAGGAGGAGAGGGATTGGAAACCTTAGGTAGTGGACAAACATAGGCTTCGCGCCACAGGAAAGGGAATACTCCGGTGTATAGGGAAAAATATAATATGGGTAATCGCGGGTATGAGATGATCCAGAATAGTAATAATCATACCACGGGTGATATTGTCACATCCCATCGCTTTTGATTTGATGGAGAGAATGATCTTTCTGATCTCTCTTGGTTCAACTGGAATGAAACTGAAAGGGTTAATATGAGGACGCGTTAGACCAGAAATTAGAGACAAAGTTTTTTGCTTGGATAGATGTAGAAATAGTAGAGGAATGCCGGTTGCGATTGTCTAAGTCAATTGAATTAGGAAGGTCGCGATTCGCCTGGTTAGCATGCCATGCTTAGATGGCAGGCTAACCAGGCGTTTACTACGCCTGGGCAGGAACGGCCTGCGCCTGGTGTCGGTGACCATCACGGGGCACTGCTCACTAAACAAACACTTCCACACAATAGGCATAACGGACAGCTCTCTGTGCAGGGCTTGCATGGAGGCTGAAGAAACCGTTGCGCATGTGCTCTTTGACTGCACAGGCGTCACCCAGATCAGAACAGAAACCCTCGGGTCACCCAGATCCTTCACAGATATCCTATGCAATTTGGCTACTTGTATTAGTGTTTTGTTGTCAATTTTTATTTTATTTTTGTAATGTGTGTCTTGTGCAGAATAAACATTTTTTCTTCCTTCTTTCTTTCTTTAGAAAATCTAATCAGCTTCGGGAGGTGGGCTGGTTGGAATAAACCACTGAAGGCCGCCGCTAACGTTTGACCCCTGAGCTTGTTTCGCCTTTTCTTCTCAGATAGGAAATGTCGACTCATCTAGCTTCTTTTTTTTTAATAATAATATGACGTAAAAGTGATTCCGACATCCTATTTACAGAATAAACAATTTCATTTCATTTCATTTCCACATGAAGGACTAAGTGCGGAAACCAACCCCTCTAACATAGAACATAGATGTCGTAAATTTCAAATATCGGTAGAAGACAAAGAAATTATAGTATCCAGAATGTGGTGACATTTAGCGATGCGTATCATCTGATTGTATCAATTCCTTGCAGCCTTGAATAATGTCCAGTTCTCATCAGTACGATCCGTCTAAATGTACGGAACGCGCGGTTCTTACGTCGCATTGCCATCTTTATTCCTCTTGTCATCCATGATGCAGGTGGACATTTAACTTAACTTTTTTGACGGGAGCATAGATGTTATACAGATTGACTACAACATCATTGAAGATGGCAAACTTGTCGTTAACTGATATGGCTTCCGTCATAGGCTCTCAATCGAGCACAGATGCATCTTCCTTGAGCTTCGCAACATTTATCCGAACCAAACAGCGCCTGTATAGAACCTTGGGTTTGGGAGGTTTCAGGATATTTGAAACGAAAATCATGTCGTGATTAGAAAAGCCAGGAGCGTCGTGTTGGCCATGGGAGGAAACGAGGGAAGGATCCGAGGTCCGGATCAGGTCGAGCCAGGTGTCATCACCAACAGTATTATGATGAGTATGTTTGAGTGGTCACATGTGCAGACTAGCTGACTCGATAAGATGAGTGAGCTTACGGAATCAAGGGGAGTTTAGGGCAAGGAGGTTTGTATTGAAATCACCCATGATAATGTGATGTGCATACTCCGAACCCAAAACGTTGCCCCACGCTAGGAATTTCTCCTGTATCGTGGGTGCATTTACAAACATTTAAACTCACATACACTAACAGCCAGACCCGGAACAACTACTTGTAGGTCATACAAATATTTGTTCCGTGCGGGAATCGAACCCATGACAAGCTACGCAGCAGTCAATCGCTTAACCACTGCGCCAACCGTGCCGTCAACTGATTCAAGCACTGACTCGCATTCAGTGAAGTAATCAAGAATGGGAGGACAGTAGACAACATCAATAATGGTTTTGGCTCCTTTGACACAGACTTCAAGGAAAATAAACTTAGCAGAAGCAGAATAATGTGAAGAGAAAGTATTTATTATAAGGAAAGTAACTGCGAAGGTATATGGCCACACCACCCCCGCCTTTACAAATAATCTTGTGGTTCTGGTAATTTAAACGTAACAACTTGTTTAGATCATATTAAAACCCTCTGATGTCTGTCAACATTGGCTATAAAGTGTAAAATGAGTTTTGTAAGATTTTTCTTTGTGATGTATTTACTATTCGATAATAATCACAACGCGTTAAAACGTTACGTCTGACATCGCCTTAACATGTTTATTGTCACACATGTCTTGTTCGACACGTCGTAAATTGAGTAATATATCGTCCGTCAAGCGTCGTAAACGATGTAAACTAATACATGAGATATTATCAGGAAGCTCGTTAACCTGAGATGTCGCTTTTATCGGACGTTTTTGGCACAAATTGCGGAACAACACAACACAAGACACAGCGAGGCGAATAAATCGCGAGTCCGGCTCTGTACTCTCGTTTAGAGTAGGTAGGTATCGGTATATATAGAGTAAAATGCCAACACCTACTATTGCAAATAATTTTATTGATAATTATGTTTTGAAATAATGTTTTATAAAAAAAAAATTACAACGATGCGTATGCCAAGTTGTTCCCCGAACTGCCGAGGTGCCATTTAAGGCTAGGTTCAGATGTCGCAACATACACTAGGCCTCACGTGTCTCTGCAATATTTTACATGATTATGTGATTATGTGGACATTCGTATGTGAGCGATTATAAGTTCAAACAGACATTAAAGATTTGTCTGATTAAACGCGCGTTTGCTCGCTTTTGTCAGTGGATACAAGATAATTATGATTATAACTAGGTAATATGAATTTTAAGTCCTACATGTTCTGCCATTTTACCTTTCCACTGTCGATATCGACAGTGAAAAAAACAAATGAAAAAAAAATCCAGTTCAGTGATATATATAACTCAATATCGACCAAAATGGCGCTTTAGCCATTTTACCTTTCCACTGTCTGTATGATGATGTGCAAAAATAAAAGTAAAGTGCTACAACGATCTTTGGCCCTTGACTGATGTTGACAGGACTTGGTAAACGTGGTAAACGAGTTGGTAAACGAGGATTTGGTAAACGTTTTGTGAAATTATATAAAAAAAACCGGCCTAGTACGTGTCGGACTACGCATAATGAAGGGTTCCATATGGGGGATTAAGTTATCCCAAGAACAAACTTTTAAACATTGTAGTTGAAAGACCATAAATCCTACATTTTAAATGCAAAATGTAAGTTTGTAATATACCTATTCGTTAAGAACTAAATTCTGTATATTTTACAAAATTTTAGGCTCAGTAGTTTCGGAGATATGGGGGAGGAATGGTCAATTTTCATCTATTTTCTTAAATAAATTTTAAAATTATTTATTTTAAAATTATAAAAAAAAATAACTGATATTCTTACAACAAGCCCTTTCATTTGATTTGATATTTTTATTATCTTGTCTAAAAACAAGATGGCGGCGCTAGTTCCGTTTTTGACCACGCGCCACAAGATCTTAGTACAACTATCGTTGACTATTAAACATTTTTACGATTGTTATAGACAGTGAAGGACCTAGTCCGTCGCGAGTGCAAGTGCCACGGCGTGTCGGGGTCTTGCGCGGTGCGCACATGCTGGCGCGCGCTGCCGCCCTTCCGCGCCGCCGCCGCCGCGCTGCGCGACCGCTACGACCGCGCCAAGCTGGTCGCGCCACACCCGCAGCGCCACGCACGGGACCGGCCACTACGCCAGACGCAGCTTGTGCTTGTGAGGCGGTAAGGAACTAAACTCATTCTAGTGTTCCTATTCCCTAAGGTATGATGAGACTGGCGTCAAGCGACACGCCCGACATCATCTTTTTTCGTTTGTTGATCCGCAAGTCGCGTTGCTGTGACTCGTGACACGCAACTTCTATTTATTTCCTCCGCATTCACTGTCGCAAGACGCGTGTCACTTGAGCGTGTAGCTAGAGGTGAAGCTGCGTCCTGTTTGTGACATTTCCACAGACTGGACAGCGTGCCGTGACAACGCGTGGCAATGTACGAATGTCACAGCTTGGTCAAAGAATATTATTTCAAGGCCTTTCGCGGTTTGTTGATGCACAGACAATGTTGTGATTGCCGAACACACTAAGCGTAGCCAGTACTGTGGCGTTGTCACGAAGTATTGTTTGTTGAAATGTCACAAATTTGGACGCAGCTTCACCATTTCTTTTGTCAATATATTATTATGAAAACTACACATTTACCACTCATTATTTCTTTTTATAATCTTTATTAAGAAGCTTTGTCACAATACTGAATATGTCGCTCCATCATAGCCAAATTTTGAATTTTAAATTATTTTATATGATTATAATATATTTTGTACAGAGTTCTAGCCTCGTCCGACATAGGCTTAGCTAAAACACTATTTGATATACCAATTCCAAACTTATTTTGGGAATCAAACAGATTTCTCCTGAGGCGTTCGCCTCGCTCACACTCGATCAAGATGTGATGTACGTCCTCGATTATTCCACATTTCTCGCAATTTACCACTCATTGAGATACAGACTTCATCCTGTGAGAAACTTACCTACTGGCTGATTATAATCGGTAAAGTTTGCCGTGTTATGTTCAGACAGAAGCAGAACCCGAGCGTGGTGCGAGTGCCACGCAAGTCAGACTTGGTGTTTCTGGAGCCTTCGCCGTCGTACTGCGAGCGCGACGACGCCGCCGGCTCGGTCGGCACGCACGGGCGGACCTGCAACAGGACATCCAGAGGTAAGTAGTTCGGCACGCATGGGCGGACCTGCAACAGGACATCCAGAGGTAAGTAGTTCGGCACTCATGGGCGGACCTGCAACAGGACATCCATAGGTAAGTAGTTCGGCACGCATGGGCGGACCTGCAACAGGACATCCAGAGGTAAGTAGTTCGGCACGCATGGGCGGACCTGCAACAGGACATCCAGAGGTAAGTAGTTCGGCACGCATGGGCGGACCTGCAACGGGACATCCAGAGGTAAGTAGTTCGGCACGCATGGGCGGACCTGCAACAGGACATCCAGAGGTAAGTAGTTTCTTAAAATGTTACGATCGGCAGTGTTTACTCCACTCCGTAATTTTATCAATTTAATACCTACGTCTTATGGTTGGGCTAGGTGGCATAACATTTGACAGCCTTTTGTGCTAGCACCCACTGGAGGGATTCTTTGGGATCTGGTACACTTGCGCTTTAGACATTTCTGCGAGAGAGAGTTGTGCGAACCCACTTGCGTGTGTCGCTTGAGCGCGTAGCTCAAGGTGAAACTGCGTTCATGTGACTTAAGACACTTGCGGGAAAACTCATTTGCGCCAAAAAGTTGCGGAAATTAGAGTTTTTCTTAACATCTCGCCTATATTCTTTCACAGGGTTGGGGCAGGGGTATATATGCTTAGCCGGGGATTGCGGAAGGAATAACAGATCCCAAGATCCCCGGTGCAAGTGTGGGAGGGGAACACTGGGGTGGTTTTTAGTCAGTAAGAGTCTGACAGACCCCTCCGCCCGCCCCAGGGCGGAGGACATCCATGAGGATTTTCCACCCCGTGAACAAAAAAAAAAAAAAAAAAAAAAGGGGTATATATGCTGGCCACCGAACCCTCGACGCGATTGGGCCAGTCCTGCGAGACTGGCTCGAGCGGTCGCATGGGTTCCTCTCGTTCCGTCTGGTGCAGGTGCTGTCCGGACATGGTTGTTTCGGATCGTACCTGCACCGAATCGGACGGGAGGAGACGCCGTCATGCCACCACTGTGGTGCGGTGGAGGACACGGCACACCCTCGAAGTGTGCCCGTCGTGGTGCGAGCCGCGCCACAGTCTGAACGCGGCGATCGGACCGGACCTCTCATTCCCCGGCTTGGTTAACGCCATGCTGAGGGATGAGGGGTCCTGGGCGGCAGTCGCCTCCTTCTGCGAACACGTCATGTCCCAGAAGGAGGCGCGGAGCGCGGGCGGGAGGACGATCCTGCCGCGGCAACGCTCTGAAGGCGGAGGAGGGGTCGAAGAAGACGTCACTTTGAACGTCATCTCCGACTCCTCCCAGGTGGAGCCCAGCAGGCAACGGGGCACCCTTGCCTGTATTGCACAGGCCTCCACCAGTGTCGGACGGGAATGGCCTGGTGTTCCCGGCCATTCCCGTAGCCCCCCAGTAGCGGGGCCCGCTATCTAGGCGGGCATGCGCCGGGAGGGTTGTGGAAGATGGCCCTCCCAACACGGCGATGTGGGAACACCGCTGAGTTTTAGTGGGTATACTGTCGTCATTACCGACAAGAGTCCCACATACCCCGACTCGTCCTCCACGAGCGGGGATGCGTAATGCATTTCTCAGCGAAAAAAAAAGAAAAAAAGGGGTATATATGCTGACATGTGGAGTTGCGTCGGTCACAGCTTCGCGCAGCCCTGGTGGCGGAATGGCGGGACAGGCTTTCACGCCCTACCGCCGGCCTCGCCACCATCGAGGCGGTCCGGCCAGAACTCGAACCCTGGCTCGGGAGGAGGCACAGCTCCCTGTCGTTTCGGGTGACGCAGGTGCTCTCGGGGCATGGTTGCTTCGGGAAGTACCTGTGTCGCATAAACAGGGAGCCGGACGCCCGGTGTCACCACTGCGTCGACTGCCGGGAGGACACGGCGCGGCATACGCTGGCAGAGTGTGCCGCTTGGGAGGAGCCACGCCCTGCCCTCATCTCAGGAGTAGGCAGTGACCTATCGTTACCGGCCGCGGTCGAGTCGATGGTTGGCAGTGAGGAGTCCTGGGACGCGGTGGTGTCCTTCTGCGAAACAGTCGTGTCACAGAAGGAGGCTGCGGAAAGGGAGTGGGTGATCTCGTCCGCTCACCCGGCCCGCAGCAGACGCACTGGGCGTTGGCGGAGGGCCGATAACGCCCTCTTTCAGCCCCCCTAAATGGGTCCAGGGACGGCGGACTTGGGGGACGTCCGCCGCCCCCTATCACATTGGACCCGAGGTGGCGGCGCGTAGTGTTCCACGCGCGCCCCTATCAGACGTCGCGGGGGGGGCTCAGACACCGCACCCTCCCCCCAGACTTGAGGTGGCCCGCAGAGGCGGCCGGCACTAGCCGGGGATCGCGGAAGTAATAATAGATCCCAAGATCCCCGGTGCAAGTATGGGAGGGGAACACAGGGGTGATTTATAGTCAGTAAGAATCTGACAGACCCCTCCGCCCGCCCCAGGGCGGAGGACATCCATGAGGATTTTCCACCCCGTGAACAAAAAAAAAAAAGGGGTATATACGCTGTCAGATAATGCCCTCTTCCGGCCCCCCTAGCTCGCTCCATGTAAAATACTTGTATTCAGCTGCATCCGGTTAGACTGGAAGCCAAACCAAACACAGTTGGGAAAAGGCGGGCAGATTGAGTTATTGTCGTAATTTTTATATATTTTCGATATAGTCATTTTCATGGTTTTCGGAGTCACTAGTAACAAACTGGGGTCAAAATCTAAATTCAAGACGGCGTCAATGAATATTGGCTAAATTTCCATCATAGGTATTATGACAGGCAGGGAGGCCTGACTTCGCCAAAGCTCTTCAACCTGTACGTGAACGGACTGATAGAGAAGCTCAGCAGTACCCGTGTCGGCTGCCATATTGACGGTGTTTGTGTAAACAATATCAGTTACGCGGACGACATGGTGCTGCTGAGCGCCTCGGTGTGTGGTCTGTCCAGGTTGCTGGGCATCTGCGAGCGTTACGCGCTGGATCATGGTTTGCTCTATAACGCAAAGAAGAGTGAATTCATGGTCTTTCGGGCCAGGGGTCGGAGCTGCCCAGAGTCTGTTCCACCTATTAGATTGAACGGTGTCAAGTTAAAAAGAGTTCAACAGTTTAAATACCTCGGGCATATCGTGACCTCTGACCTGAGGGACGATGCGGACATCGATAGGGAGCGGAGGGCGTTGTCTGTGAGGGCCAATATGATCGCCCGCAGGTTTGTTCGTTGCTCGGGGGCCGTCAAAATAACTCTTTTTAGAGCGTTTTGTACGTCCCTGTACACAGCAAGCCTGTGGGGGTCATATACCCAGAAGCAGTACAACGCCCACCGTGTTCAGTATAACAATGCGTTCAGGGTGTTGTTGGGGCTGCCCCGGCACTGCAGCGCGTCGGGGATGTTCGCCGACGCCCGTGTCGACTGTTTCTTCACGACGATGCGGAAGCGGTGCACATCCCTAGGGCGCAGGCTACGGACCACAACCAACACCATCCTGAGCGTATTTGCGAACAGGTTTGATTGTCAGTACATTAACCATTGCTATATGATTAATGTAATGACAAACAAACAAATGACTCAGAGGCAGGCGTAGTTATTATTAATAGTTTTATTCTTTTATTTTATGATTTTAATATAGTTATATAATTCTAATTTTGATTTTATTAATATTGTTTAGTTGTGATAGAATATGAATTTTGTACGATGTAATTTTAATGATCCTATATGGATTGAAATAAATGATTTTGAATTTGAATTATTTTCATGATTTTTGAGGGCGCTGACAACGATAAGGGGGTCAAAATCAAAATTCAAAATGGCGCAACCGAAAATTTGCAAAATTTTCGTCATGGGTGTCGTTTTCATGGTTTTACCAAGGGTGTATTCGCGGGAATGTCTTTTCGCGCTAATGTACTGCTACGTTTGCTACCCATTCTTTGGCATCTCTAGATGTAGATTTAAGCTCTACTGATGACAACTTTGATCCGTTTTCATTGTGTTCAGCCACAATGTCATTATGTTTTATTTTGTTTTTTCAACTAAAAATACCATTACCAACTCTAAGTGAGATACTGTTATTGATGTGAATTTTTTGTATTATTATTGGTTTTGTTGCTATGTTTGTTCTCCAGGCCAGGACGGCTGCGCGTCGCTGTGCTGCGGGCGGGGGCACAGCACCGCGCGGCGCACGCGCGAGAGCAAGTGCCGCTGCCGCTTCCACTGGTGCTGCCGCGTGTCCTGCGACACCTGCGTCGAGCGCACTGAGACGCACGTCTGCAACTGACCCGCCACAGCACCGCGCGGCGCACGCGCGAGAGCAAGTGCCGCTGCCGCTTCCACTGGTGCTGCCGCGTGTCCTGCGACACCTGCGTCGAGCGCACTGAGACGCACGTCTGCAACTGACCCGCCACAGCACCGCGCGGCGCACGCGCGAGAGCAAGTGCCGCTGCCGCTTCCACTGGTGCTGCCGCGTGTCCTGCGACACCTGCGTCGAGCGCACTGAGACGCACGTCTGCAACTGACCCGCCACAGCACCGCGCGGCGCACGCGCGAGAGCAAGTGCCGCTGCCGCTTCCACTGGTGCTGCCGCGTGTCCTGCGACACCTGCGTCGAGCGCACTGAGACGCACGTCTGCAACTGACCCGCCACAGCACCGCGCGGCGCACGCGCGAGAGCAAGTGCCGCTGCCGCTTCCACTGGTGCTGCCGCGTGTCCTGCGACACCTGCGTCGAGCGCACTGAGACGCACGTCTGCAACTGACCCGCCACAGCACCGCGCGGCGCACGCGCGAGAGCAAGTGCCGCTGCCGCTTCCACTGGTGCTGCCGCGTGTCCTGCGACACCTGCGTCGAGCGCACTGAGACGCACGTCTGCAACTGACCCGCCACAGCACCGCGCGGCGCACGCGCGAGAGCAAGTGCCGCTGCCGCTTCCACTGGTGCTGCCGCGTGTCCTGCGACACCTGCGTCGAGCGCACTGAGACGCACGTCTGCAACTGACCCGCCACAGCACCGCGCGGCGCACGCGCGAGAGCAAGTGCCGCTGCCGCTTCCACTGGTGCTGCCGCGTGTCCTGCGACACCTGCGTCGAGCGCACTGAGACGCACGTCTGCAACTGACCCGCCACAGCACCGCGCGGCGCACGCGCGAGAGCAAGTGCCGCTGCCGCTTCCACTGGTGCTGCCGCGTGTCCTGCGACACCTGCGTCGAGCGCACTGAGACGCACGTCTGCAACTGATCCGCCACGAAGCCAGTGACTCGGTCTACTCTAATGGGTGTCTGTTCAGGCTGTTGCGCAATTATCCTCATCTAGGGATTTTGATTGACTTTGATTACAAGATTGATCGTGTAAATGTTAAATTACCTTAGACAAGTTGCTGCACATTCTTGAACCGTATTTGCAGTGTAATCGCTAAGCTGTCAGGACTCAAAGTAATATACTCGCAAGATCAGTAATTTGATTATTTCTCAAGTGTGTATCTTGCTTTACTTTACGACGTTCTATTTGTAAATGGACATGAAAATAGTGTTAATAATTATCTAATTAAGTAATTTATATAACAGTAACAAGATTGTGAATATTTGTGATAACAGCATAATAATAATATTGTATAATATTATACTAAGTATGAATGAAGTATGTCGTTTGTGACGGAGAAACTGTTTCACCGTTTCTAAAATGTTTAGAAACTGTATTTTGTTGTAACTTGCCTTTGTACTTCTTAATGTTAATAAAAGTAAACCATTATATGTATCAGACCGATAAATATTTCATGTAACTTGATATTTATAACCACCGATTTAAGGCTTCTACATACCGGGGCGACTTGTCGCGCGACGCGACACGACACAAAGGCACCGCTCGTCTCGCGACACGCGGGGCCTTTGTGCCGTGTCGCGCCGCGCGACAAGTCGCGCTGGTATGTAGAAGCCTACATTCTCACATTCCCATCACACCACTACTGTCTAACTGAAAAACTGAGTGTACATGTACACACAAATATTTAAAACAGCTGTGTGCGTATAGTACGGTCAACTGCACGCCAGGAGTAACACTTGTGCTACGAAAACCATCTCGCATATACGAAAAACGCGTCGTCAAAGTGAAACTGTCACCATAGACGTACGGTTGATTGTACCTGCAGAACTAATTATTGGTGACAAAGCAATATCTTCGACACCAAACCCCTGCAGCGGTACTCATTAGCTATATTAATAGTGAAGGATCGACTTTGTCTTACCGAACAGTTACTAACTCTAATCGCTTTAATACTGCATTGTAAATAATATCAAGTGAATGTAGGTACCACCTATGTCTAATAAAATAAATCAGTAGAATTTCTCAAAAGGCGATTTAAATAACATTGGCGTTAATGCGCTGATTGGGATTTTAGGACAAACTCACGTAAACATATTATGCTGCGTCCACATTCATTTGTGACATTTCGACGGCCGTGACAAATACACGAGGCAAAACTTTAATTTCGGAAGTCGGCGGCAAAAAACTAAAATACAGATCCAAAGATACCTACTTCCGAAATTAAAGTTATTTTTCACTTTGTAGTGTTTTTTTGGAAGACGGTTGTAGTTGCATCGACATCGCCACATTGCATGTGAACTACGCGTCACACTGACGACACGCAAAATCCTGCATCCCGCAAGCAGAGTTTACCGCGCAACTAGCATAATTTATATATAACATCCCGACGTCAACCGTTGGGTAGTTGGCCCAACGCCATCCAGACACAACCCCCGTCTGGTCGGAGGATCCTCCCTTTTCTATGGAGGATGAGTGAACCTTACACCCTGTTCCTCATACCTCTAAACAGTTATTTTTTTTGTAAAACGTTTTTTAATTTTTTGTGGGTCATTTAAGTTATGTAAGTGACAATAGTCTAACATCAACTGCTTATCACCTTTTACAAAATATTGCTTATCCCGATGCAGGGACGTTAAATGTTGTGGAGTTCTCCTCGTAAGCAACCTGCCACTTACCATATTATGCATTGTGACAAGCATAAATTGCTTAGCAACCATAATAAAATACCTAATCGAATATTACTTATTAGGAACTAGTTCCGGTGGCCATCTGTGGTCTTCATCATCAGTTCCACTTCACCAAATGGTGCTTTCCGAGGGCAAATGCACGAGTTAATAAAAAAAATTACCAAATCGCTATAAAACAAAAAAAGGGTCTTAAGGTTAAGAACAAGTTCTAACAAGTTCTTAGGGATAAGCTGTATAGGTGTGCCTATAAAAATTAAGGAGTTCCCTCAATTTCCATGGGATCCCCTGATCAAATTCTATGTTAGTGGCAATACCTCGGGAGCATACCCTTTCAAACAAAAATATATTTTTTTAAATCGGTCTACAATTGACGGAGAAATCAGTGAAAGTAAAAAAATAAATAAAAATACAAACAATCAAACACACAGACGAACATAATAATATAACCACCTCCTTTTTGGAAGTCGGTTAAAAACTAATGTCACTCTGCGATCCAAGGCCCAACGACATAATACAGAATGTCCAAATTAAGCGTGCCAGTTGAAATGTCACAAATGTAGGGCTTCTACAAACTAGCGCGAATTGACGCGCGACGCGACACGGGTAGAAAAAATTCTATGAAAAATTCAAGAAAATTATTTTACCGGTGTCCCGTCGCGCGACAAGTCGCGTCTTTATGTAGAAGCCTTTACAGTCCTAATATTTGTGAAATTCTATTGATTTTCGTAATGTATGGTTGTCAGCGCGAGGGTTGATGTGCATTTACTGTTAGTACCGACGGCTTTAATTAATATGTGCTAGCTGTAAGCATTGTTTGTGTAGAGCAAGAGAACATTCCGATAGACATAACTTATTCCCGCACGGCCACTCGGCCACTCGGCCACCCGGTGACTCGGCGAATAAACGTTTTACCACCAAACATGGCTTATCATTTGTGTCACTAAATACCTACCCTACCAAAATAAATGACTTACTTACCTATATTATACCAAACTAGCTTCAGCACGCGACTTCACCTGCGTCAAATTTCATGTTTTACCATAAAATAGCTTAGCTTTAGCTTCCCATTAATGAAACAATGTTCGGAATCGGATCAGCAGTTCCGAGACTTCCCACTACCTCATCATCATTTCAGCCGAAAGACGTCCACTGCTGGACAAGGCCTCCCCAAGCACCGCCACATCGACCGGTCCCCGCCCCCGACCCACCACATCAAACTCACTTTTACCTCTTTATTAATACGTGATGCGAAAACTTTCTACCCGTTTTTTACGAAAACTACGTGGACGGAGGAGTATGAGCCACAGTTACAGTTTACACACACTACCATGCTTTTGACACACACACACATAGTACCAGTAAAGCTATATAAGAGACAAGAAGTGACAGCTTGATCATGGAATTAGTAAGTACCTACTTTATAATAGCATGGAATAGTTTACTCAAGGAGCTAGTAAGTACTTTATAGATTGCAAGTTGAGGGGGACGAATTTCGACCAGTGGCGACCACTAGTTATAATTATTAAGATTATCCCTTCCTTAATTTTACACGTGCAGCTTGTGGGTAGATTACACTCAGAAGTCGTACAGCGTCCTTCGAATTAAAAATAATAATGCGTTCCGGGTATTGATGGGGCTGTTCCGCTTCTGTAGCGCATCGGGGATGTTTGCTGAAGCTGGTGTCGATCGCTTCTACGCTACGATGCGAAAAAGATGCGCTTCCTTGGTGCGCCGGGTGCGGGCCAGCCCCAACATTATACTGCAGTGTGTCGCGAGCAGACTGGACTGCTTGTGTGTGAATCGCTGCTGCAGGCTTTCCACATCGGCGTTGAGCTTGTAGCAGGGATTCTCATACCTATGGGGCAGGTGTTTGGTTAAATGTGTAGGTTTAGTTTACTAACATAGATAATAAGAAATATTGTTACTAACACATTTTGAGTCTTGTTACTTGTTTATTAAATATAAATAAATAAAAATTATGTACAGACCCAGCCAGCACAGCACACCAAGCTACTACAATCTGTCAAATTTCTTTAAAATATTTTCAACTTTATCGTTAAGGTTCAAGTTAGATTGGGAAAATTTGACTGTTTCGGGTAGCTTGACCTGCTGGCGTCTGTACATTAAGGAGGGGATCTTATTAGGATCTACCTTAAGGGAAACTACATTAAGGGAGACGAATTAGTGATAGCAGTACGTTGATACTCGTACTAGAGGATACTCAAGAAAGGAATGATATTTTCTTTTGTCGTTATGTCCTACTCACTAGGACATCACGACAAAAGAGGCCAAAACCACTATGACCTAGTGGTTAAGGCCTACGCACGAGGTTGTGGGTTCAAATTCGGGCAAGTACCGATGTGACTATTTTAATCCCTAAGTACTTTGTGATTTTATCTTGGACATTACTGACATCGGTAAAGGAAACACATCGTGAGGAAACCTGGACTGTCCACCCGGCTTGAGCAAGCGTGGCGATCAATAGTCGTGCCTTCTGTGTATCAGAATAGACCTTTGCCCTACAGTGGGAAAATAATAGGCTGGTGTTATTATTACTGTCTTTTAGTTGCCGGCTATCCATGTAATAGGTGTGCATAACATAGTCGTCTAAATGGCAAGGCAAATAAGTATAACGCCGGCATTTGAGTCAGGGCCACGTCAGGACCTATCGGCCGCGCGATGGTCAGGCGAGCGTATGACACGACGAGGTACGAGAAACTGGATGTCCCACAACATTAAGGAAGATAACTAGTGATTTTAATGACCCTCTAATAATACAGTACTACGAGTAATGGAACGAAACACGTTTAATAATCCTGGGCCGAGATATCACTCTAACTTAGTGTTATACTTACTTATAACATAACATTACATTACGCCAGAAATCCACAAAGGGTTAGGCAGACTAGAGGTATACCTGTAGTAGGTACACCCACATTTAAGAAAGAAAGAAAGAAAAATTGTATATTCTACACAAACAAAACGCACATTACAAAAAAATTACATAAATTGCACACAAACAAAGTAGCCAAAAGCCTGGAATTCAAACAATACAATCTTGTCAGTTCCGCCATTGATGATTACGTCCTATGTAATAGGCCTATTGCCATCAACCGGGCACAATTCTAGACTCCGGGCTGCTACTGAGCAATTCCTTACAGAAAACTCAATAAGTAACACTTTTCCCGACCCGGGAATCGAACCCAGTACCTCATGCTCAGCATGAGGTACTGGGCAATGGCCTCATGCTCAGCAATGGCGCGCTTGCGACCACTAGACCGACGAGGTAGTTAAGGCTCCGCGCACGAAAAAAGCCCTTTTTCGTCAATTTCTTATCTAATTGTGAGAAAGCTTGAAATAATAGAAACAGTAAGGGCCCACGAGCGATTTTTTAGGCGATTTTTATGTGAATGTATTTCTTTCTGGCAAAAATCGCCGAAAAAATCGGTCGTAGGCGGGCACTCTAAGTCTGTGTAACTATAAAAGTACAGTTTCTGTGGTGCTAAACTAAGCACTGTTAATAGTTTCATCACTTTTGCGCTTTCGAAAATATAGTTTATTTCGCCTTTGATTTACTTAATGAAGGCATGTATAATCATAAAATAAAATTTTGATTTTATCTTAAGGATAGCTGAAGCCCAGTGTGTGATTTTTAAATTTCTTGACAAAAAAAAATTAAAATTTCTTGTTTGCTGAATAATAAGAAAAAATACATTACCGACTAGGTTTTTTAAAAAATATAGGTTTTTCAACATTATTTTTCTGTTATATTTTGTATGGAAGTCGAAAAAAGTGCTTCCGTCACATGCAAGCAGACCATATATTAATGTTGATATAAATTGTTTATTGTTCAAAATCAAAAATATTTTCTCGTAAAAAGATGATCAAACGTCAGTCTCGCGTCATTTTTTGGAAAAACTGTAGCGATTTTTTTTCCAGGAATCCTTAATTTATTTAAAAAAAAGTCTTTCCGCCACATGCAAAACAAAGAATTTGACTTTACAAATCAAAAATAATTTTGTTTAAATTCTTTTTCCCTTTCTCACAAACAACATTATGAACAAAATCAATCGATTTCGTGCACGGCCCCTTAAGTCAGTGTTTTATTTGCGAGAAACAGCAATCATCATTAACCACGAGACATCCTCTCACTAGCAGCCTCGTTGGTGTAGTCTAGTGGTTGCAAGCGACTGTTGTGCGTATAAGGTCTTGAGTTCGATCCCTGGACGGTGACCTAGAGGACAGTGTTATGTGTAGGTATGGGTTTTTCCATCCTGGCTGATCGCTGGTTTTTCCAGGTTTGGGTAATAGAGGGCGAGCCTACGCTCGTTCTCTATTATAACATGGGATTTAAACATAACCATCGAAATGTGGGTTTCCTAGTAGATACATCTCTGCCTTCTCCTTCTTGGAATTCCGCCGTGTTGTCAGGGTTTATTTAATTATTTAATAAAGAACACAAACAGCATTTACCCAGCATTTCACAACACGCCACGGGTGCAAATAAACACAATAGGTATGCAGCTCAAGTTGCGAAGTTTGCTCGTTAAAAGTTGTCGACGTGTTGTCAATGTCCTTAGATGAGGAGCCTGCGGTCTCCGACATTACCGCACCGCACCGAGTTATGTTGTGTCGGATTGTCGAGTAGCGCAGAGCCTGTGTAGGCACTGTTGAAACTTATAATTGTGTCAAACTCTTTACGAAGTTTCGAGTGTTGTGATGTAACGGGTTGTACCGGAGCTTCACCTTTACCTCCGCAACTGCGGAACTTCCGCAAGGCAATCGTATATCCGTCTCCGCATCCGCAATTTATTTACGGAGGTTTATTGCAGAAAAAGGCTTCACAACTAAGCGAAGATCTTTTAAAAGATAGATCTTTTATTAAATAATGTAGTGGGGATATAACTCGATGTTTCAAGTTTTTGCTCCCCTGTCTCTGCCACAGTACCAACCAAGTGAGCAACCTGCTCAAAACTGTTTTCTGTGAAATATTATTTTCCCGTACTAAATCCTGCTCCGCCTACGCCTTCGCTTAGATGATCCCTATTATATCCCTATTGTGAATCTGTAGTGAAGCTAAATCGTATACATACTTCATCCATAGAATTATAGATGCAAAAGTTTCCAATATAATCAAATAACATTCTGAATGCATGTAGCCCTCGTTCACATTGGGCGACTACATTACTGCTGTCTTATTAGAATTTATTAGAGTAACGGTCATCACAACAATGAGCCACTTTGTAAGCCCTCTCAGTTATGGGAATAAATATAGGTAGTCGCACGCACGTACAGACAGGTAAATCACTGAAAATGCGTGTTCCATACAAAATCTGTTGAAACACTTCGTTTCAACTGAATTCAGCAACTCTCGTCGAGGCTATAAATTTGCGAGGCACATCGCAAACACTGCGGATTGGCGACGTGTCGCGAGCGTGGCGAGTGCGTGCTGCGTGCGTGTGGTGCCGCCAGATAGCGCGCATAACTCATGTAAACACGCGCCTCGTGCAAATTACGCATATCCTAACATTACACTACACTGGGAACACAGAAGGATGCCTACACCCAGAATCTATGAGAATTCACTACTGAAAGTTTGATGTTCGAAGGATTTTTTGTGGCCGCGATCGTCTTTTGAAGGCAATTTTTCTGGAAATTAAAACATTTATAGACGGTTGACCCCTAACTAACTAACAAAGATTGGCCTGTCTTGGTGTACAAAGGTCGCAGGCGCTACTGCTGAGCGCCTCATCGGTTCATCACCGTTCCTAAAGAAAAGATTAATTGGGTTTTCCATCAGGAATTTCATTCCTAAGTAGGTGCAGTAGTATCCCGGAAAAGTGCCCAGCTATCGTTATTGGCAAAGGCTTTGCCACCAATTACATGAAACTTAATCGTAAATGGTGGGTGTACCTACTACCTATCTATCACCTCTGGCTTCAGAAACCGCGATTGATGTTATGTCTTGAACTTATGACGATAGGTCTCATCACTCTACTCGAACATAACAACTTATGAAGATAGGTCTCATCACTCTACTCGAACATAACAACTTATGAAGATAGGTCTCATCACTCTACTCGAACATAACAACTTATGAAGATAGGTCTCATCACTCTACTCGAAAATAACAACTTATGACGATAGGTCTCATCACTCTACTCGAAAGCTCACACAGATTCTGTGTGAGCTTTCTATTGCACTTTCAAAAGAGTAAACCTTCTGCAGCAATCTAGATATTATCTACTGCGGCCACTCTGGTCAGCCACAATCTGTCGCACCACACGATTTATTAGCTAGCTTCCGGAATACTAAACAGATCCAATGACCCATTAACAACACCAGCGCCAAACTCAAACACTAAACCAGCCTCTGGCACACTCATCATTTTATCCGGGGTTTAACCATTTATTTTTCGGGGTTTAATTATTTATTGGTCTTATTACCTGGGGCTACTCAACAGAAAATCAGAGAGTGTTCATCGCACAGAAAAAATGCATCGGCGCCATAAGATAGCGGGAATACGACCATGGGAATCTTGCAAACCATTTTTCAAAAAATTCAAGATATTAACCTTTCCAAGTCTGTATATCTTGGAATGCGCTAAATTTGTTAAGATGCACCCGGAGTTATTTAAAAAAGCTCAATATTTATGTTTCCAAAAAGTAATAGACACAGAAATAGAATAGTTTTGCCAATAATTCCTAGGACAGCATTATACAGTTAGAATAGCTACGCAAATGTGTGGTATACCTGAGAGTATTAAAATCTTACCAGCCAATTTTACAAGGTGTCTTAAAGGATTTTTTTTTTAAACTTTGCCCCACACTAGGAATTTCTCCTGTATTGTGGGTGTGTTTACAAACATTTAAACTCACATACACAAACTGCCATACCCGGAACAACTACTGGTAGGTCATACAAATATTTGTTCAGTCACAGAATAAGTAATAGTACTACGGTTCCATGCGGGAATCGAACCCGCGACACGCAGTGCAGCAGTCGACCGCTTAACCACTGCGCCAACCGTGTCGTCAAAGATATACTTCCAGATTGGTCTCATTTTTATCAAAATCCAGTTCTGATGTTGGGATCCATGAGTAATTGAGGGAACTCCTCAAATATTATAGGCATACTTAAAGTGATTTTTATATTTTCATCAACAAGTCAATCATTTGCATTCAGAAAGTATAATTTGGTGAAGAGGAACTGATGAAAAAGGCCACAGATGACCACCGGAACTTCTCAATGATATGTATTTCACGGGTGGCGATAAAATCTGGATTAAGATAGTTAAGCGAATCAAATTTAAATAAATAGTTCTGATCAAAATGGTACCATCAAACTGATCTCATGATGAAGCCGGAAGGTAGGCACTGGAACTCAGTAATAAAACAATGTATCCTACCCGTGTTTGGTCTTATTGGAATTGTCATGAGATGCACTTTGGCTATAATTGTTCGCTGATGCGCTCACGGATGATTATTTCGCGATCATGCGCAAGAAAGTGGCGTCAATAATGCGTAGACTGAGAGGGAGCAGCAATAGCATTCTGAAGGTTTTGTCTGATCGGTTAGACGGGCCTACAATGGATAGGTTTATCAAGCTACATGTCAGACATGGGGCTTGATTAACCTTCCTAGCTTTGCTTTGTTTTGTTTTTTGACGTTTAAACGGTTTTTTAGAGTAGCGCTTATAAAGGGGATAATGTTTTAATATTGTATTGTGTGCGTAACTAGTTACTACTAACATAGTTTTTAAGTTACTTGTAAACTAACACGCTATGGGCCTACGATGCCTGCTAATAAAAGATTTTTAATTTTAGTTTTTATTTTATTTTTATTATAAATGATTTTTAACTGACTTCAAAAAAAGGAGGAGGGTGTCAATATATTTATATCTAGCCACATATAAAAAACTTTTTACAAAAAAGAAATAACTGACTTCCAAAAATAACACTACAAACTGAAAAATAACTTTAATTTCTGAAGTCGGTGTCTTTTGATCTGTATTTTAGTTTTTTGCCACCAACTTCCGAAATTAAAGTTATTTTTCACTTTGTAGTGTTATTTATGGAAGTCGTTTAATTTTTTTTGTATTTTTATTTCCTTTTCACTTTTTAGTTGGTCAGTTTTTAATTCATCTAAGTTACAATAGCCTAACTCATCACCTTTTACAAAATATTGCTTTTCCCGATTCTGGGACGTTGATTGTTGAGGAGTTCTCCTGGTAAGAAACAGGAGAATTGCCACTCACCATATGCATAGTGACGAGCATAAATTGCTTAGCAACCACATTAAAGTACCTAATCGAATCGCAACCCGTTAAATACTTATTATTATATTGCTCCGGTGGCCATCTGTGGTCTCCATCATCGGTTCCACGTCACCAAATGGTGCTTTCCGAGGGCAAATGCACGAGTTGCTTTATAAAATACCCAAATCGCTATTGGTATGCCTATAAAATTTGAGGATGCCCCTCGATTGCCATGGGATCCCCTCATCAGATTCTGATTTGGTGGCAATGGGACCCCCTCGGGAGTATACCCTTTCAAACAAAAAAAATATTTTTACAATCCGCCCATTTATTGACGGAAAAATCGGTGAAAACACATAAAAAAAAAAACATACAGCCGAACATATAACCTCCTCCTTTTTGGAAGTCGGTTAATAAAAGGAAACCGTGACCGATTGGTCTATCAACACATAGCTCAAACCACTGAACAGATTGGGCTGACATTTGGCGCTCAGATAGTTCAAGACGAAGGCATCCGCTAAGAAGTGGTTTTGTATATTTTTTACCTTTAAGGGGGGAAAACGGGGGTTTTGTTTGTATAAATCTTATTCCTAGAGTTAATAAACTTGAAACTGGGCACGAATACTTACTTAAGTAAATTATAAAGTTTGTAATTTTTTGTTTATCTTAACTTCAATGGATAGGGATGTCAAATCTTGAGTAGAAGACTACCAACTCGAAACTCAATATTTATACTTAAAACCAAAAATGGAGGATAACTAGTAGCAGGGTTTTTCGAAAATCTACCCATAACGTGGTGAAAATGGGTACTTACACTGAAATAAATGTTGGCATAACTGTACAAAAACTTTGGTTACTGTTTACACAAAAAATTTTACTTGCGAACTGGGTGTTATCTGTTACATAACCCGGTTTTGCTATTAAAAAAACAGTTTTGTTACAAGTAAGCAAAGCAGTTGAGTTATTTTTGAAGTAACTTAAGTAGTTCGGCTAACTATTTCTTTCAGTGTAGTCAATTTTACAAGAGAGGATTTTACTGCATGGCTTGAATAACTCAAAAATTGGTACCTATAACCAAATAATGGAAAAGTCGAAAAATCTTTAAAAAATAACCTCTTTGGGGATGTAAAGGGGGGATGGATACAGTTTGTTTGACAAAAATCTTCTGTCGTTGATCTATTATCTTGAATCTTAGCCTGAATACTTCATCGTCTCCTGCACTAACCCAATTTATTTAGTGTCGTCGTAACATGTCGAATTACACTTCTCGACCTGAGACGCATAAGGTCGAATTTCGAGATCGGAGCAAAATAACTTTAATAGTCAGCTGAAACCAGTATCTCGCGCTCTTTCTAAGCATATAACAATCATAATTCTATCTCTTTTTGTTCTCATAGATATACAAATTCATAAGGTCGGATCTGTCGAGTTTTTGAATTCATATCGTGGCTTAAGGCTTGATAGCCACTACAGTATTTATACTTAAAATTTTGGTATAATTAGAAGGTCGAACATTGACTTCAGCTTTTATGCTTTTAAATTATTTTACGCGTAAGGTAGGGACTATTTTGTCATTCGACTTTATTCTACAAGAACTATTGGTAAAAATAATACGTATTGTCAGATAGAACTTTATGCCTCTTGAAATTAAATAATCAGATGTCGTGCCTTGAGATTTACTGTTATGCCTCAAAATTTTTATTTGTTTGGTTAAGGTCTATAAACATAATTAGTCCTTATGCCTTTAAACAATGCTACTTTATCGTTGTACAGAAATGCACATGTGAAAAAGAAACACTATTCCATTGACTTTGTGACCGCACACCGAGGCGATAGAGTGGCATCGGACATTATCGTCGGACACCCGGCCGTTTTCGGCGCCACGGTGGCTGACCTATCAGCGCACTGCACCGAGTGCGTCCCGTAAATGTTATGAGAAAGTCCCTAATGAAACAAGAAAGCAAATATTTAATGAATTTTGGAAAAAAAATACCAGTTGGGATCAACGTCGCCAGTATATAGTCTCTAACGTCACAAAAAAACTAAAACGTATGACGAGAACAGATGGGAACTTAAACACTGACCGAAGAAAGTTTTCTTACGAATAAGACTTATTGTGAATTCAAGGAGCAAAAAATATGCCGGGACTATGTTTATTAATACGCTATCTATAAGAGAAAAGTTTGTAAAGGTGAGTTTAGAGAAACAGCTCGATGGAGGGTTGGTAGCTCCAGATTAGAGGGGAAAGCATATTCCGGGTAATAAATCATCAGATGTGGTAGTCCAATCAGTGATAGATCATATTAACTTATATCCATGTTATGAGAGTCATTATTCACGACAAAAGAGCGGACGAAAATTTTTCGGACCAGACTTGAATATCCTTTAAACATTATAAGGAGGTGATAGAATCCAAAGAGAGCAAACACTTTATGGTCTGAAAATATAGGTGGCAGAGGAGGAAACGAAATAGCTTCTTGTCTGATTTGATAGGTTGAAGAAAATATTGAAAATCTTACTAACGTGAGGGAATTAACTCTGTGGTCTGACAACTGTGCGGACCAAAACCGAAATTTGATGGTCGTGATGGCTTACATGTGAATATTGCACAAACATCCCTAGCTGAAAATAATAAACCACAAATTTATGCTTTATACACATGGAAGTCGATCAAATACACTCTCAAATCGAAAAAAAGAAAAAACAATTGAAAACAATGCAGATTGCGATACCCCGAGACTAGTCTCAGTTTATTCGAACTTGTGGAGGAAGGAGAACTTTTAACGTCTATGATATGCAACTTCATAATTTTATGGACTATAGGTCTTTATATAAGAAAAATTGTCCTTTTGTGTCCAGAAAGAAGAATAAAGATGGTAAACATTTTAAAATATCAGGATGTTCAGGCTTCAGATTAAACAAGACCAGCCCGGAATATTATTTTATAAAAATACATTTGCAGAAGATTTTATCGAAATATCTTTCATCCGAAATGCTTCTAAGCGAGTTCAGTTCCCTGAACATTTATCTAGTGTAAGTCAAACTGAAAAGCCCATTATCAACTGTATAATACAGTGATTTAATGAGTCTTTTACAATGGATTCCACAGGAATTCCATACATATTATACATTTTTTAAACATTTCGAGTCAGGCAGATTTTCCTGAAGTCGATTAAATTTAATAATAATTAATTTTAATAATTTTTTACATATGCTATTCTTTTTAAGTTTACAAAAAATAAGTTGGAAAGCTATATGTTTTTAGCTTTGATTATTTTTTAAATTTAATTTTAATTATTCCGACCTTATGTACTTCATAATAATTAATTTAAATGATACGTACATAGATATATTACAAGATCGGACTTAACTTAATTTCTATTTTTTGTCAAACATAATGTTACATGTTATAAAAAAGCTAAAAATACGCATTGAATTTACCAAAAAATTGCAGGCATAAAGTTGGATCAGTAAATAGAATTAAAAGGATTGGTCTTTTAATAACTCTGTACAAGCATAAGGTTGGATGTCACCAAAAAAGTAGTTTTTGATTATTATAATATTATTATTATACTGTGACTAGTTTTATTAATATACTGATACAAAGCAAGAGTTATCTAAAACATTATATTATTTTTATTAGCCTAATTGATAATGAACAATAGTTTTGACACGATTTTGTGCAAATCTTTCTTTTGGCTCTCGTCTAAACTTGTGAAATTCCATATCAGAGCTAATGCGTCTCAGAGCGAATGCGTCTCAGAGCGAATGCGTCTCAGAGCGAATGCGTCTCAGAGCGAATGCGTCTCAGAGCGAGACATATGTATAAATCTAGGTTGGGGAAAAAGTTTCTTCACATTTTTTAAGAAAATTTTAATCATTTTTAGGGTTCCGTAGTAAACAAGGAACCCTTATAGTTTCGCCATGTCCGTCTGTCTGTCTGTCTGTCTATCTGTCTGTCTGTCTGTCTGTCTGTCTGTTCTTCCGTCCGTCTGTCCCCCCGGCTTAGCTCAGAGACGCTAAGTCCTAGAAGGCTGTAATTTGGCATGGGTGTACATATTAATCACGTCGAAAAAGTCGTGAAATAAAACCATGAAAAACATTTTTTTTTAGGGTACCTCCCTTGCACGTAAAACGGGGATGATAATTTTTTTTCTGATCTAATACATAGTGTGGGTATCGTTGGATAGGCCGTTCAAAATATTATGGGTCTGCGAAAGCCATTCTTAAATTCTGAGATCCGTTTGCGTAATATTAAGCTTTAAAAAGCTATTTTTTGTTAGAGTCAAGTGTCCCCCCCCCCTGCCAGCTAAATGGTTGGTTTTGGATATGTGAAAAAATTCATGGCAGTAGTATATATAATGAAATTAAAAGGAAAACTATCACAACTAAGTAGGGTTTACAAGTTAACGAGTAATCGTCGACCAACTTAAATTTGCAGTTGAAGAATTGACCGTAACGTATATAGATGTATGGGAGAGCATGTTTTTCAACTACAATGTTAAGTTTGTTTTTGGGATGAATTCATCCTAACTACGGAACCCTTCATTGTGCGTGGTCCGACACGTACTTGGCCAGTTTTTTAATATAGTTCATTTACATTTAACTAAAGTATGTAGGTACCATTTTGTTCGATAACTTTTTGCCATCTTGTAGGTAGGGACGTGATCCCATTGCTATAGAAATTTTGGGACTTCTGATCAAAATACCGCGACAAGTGGTTTTGGCAGTCCTCTCGTGATGTTAACCTGACACTGCCTAAAGAATTCTGAAGAGACCGAAACAGGTGGAAATCTGAAGGTGCAAGGTCAGGACTATACGGCGAATGCATTAACACCTCCCAGCCAAACTCTCTTAATTTTTGCTGAGTGGCTAAATAATTACAAGTTCATACATACTATAATGCGAAAAGACTTTTTCCCCAACCTAATATAATGCGAAAAGACTTTTTCCCCAACGTACTATACAAAAAAAAACCTTTCACAAAAAAAAACAATCGACTTTCACTTTGTGGTGTTTTTTTTTTTGGAATTCGGTTGTTTTTTTTTGTATAAAGCTTTTTATTTTTCACTTTTTAGTGGGTCAGTTTATAATTTATCTATGTTACAATAGCATGTCAAGTGCTGATCACCTTTTACAAAATATTGCTTTTCCCGATACAGGGGCGTTAACTGTTGAGGAGTTCTCCTGGTAAGAACCAGGAGAACTGGAACTTCACCATATGCATTGTAAGGAGCATAAATTGCTTAGAAACCATATTAAAGTGTCTAATCGAATCGCAACCTGAAATACTTAGATATTATTAAAATAAATAAATAATCATTTTATTTCAACTTCAAGACTTTCAAGACTCATAACTTAAATATTTATATACACTCAGTCACATTACATAATCAAACATTGAATTAATATAGAAATTATAAAATTAACAAAACAACAAATACGAGGTACCTAATAGACAAGTGTTGCAGTGTTGCCACATTACGTATGTTCAATGTGTAACCTATAATGTGTGTACAGCAATGATTAATGTAGGCGAAATCGACCCTTTCCGCGAGCGCGGCCAACATGCTGTTGGAGCTCCCCCGCACACGCCGAACCAGCGAGGTGCCTCTCTTGCGCATTGTTGTATAAAAACAATCTACGCGCGCCTCCGCAAACATTGTCGAAGCGCTGCAGTAACGGGGGAGAGCCAAGAACATCCTGAACGCATTGTTAAACTGGACTCGAAGGGCACTGCACGACTTTTGCGTGTAGTTAGTCCATAGGCTACATGTGTATAATGTAGTGCAGTAGGCTCTAAAGAGAGTAATTTTAACTTCTGCTGAGCATCGCGCGAACCTACGGATCACCATATTCGCTCTGACCGACAGCGCCGTTCGCTCCCGTTCAATGTCTGAATCATCTTTCAAGTCGGGAGTTAATAAGTGACCTAAGTAACTAAAATATTAACTCTTTCTAAGGGTGTGCCATTCAGCTTTACAGCTGGCAATTCATCAACTTTTCTCTGCCCGCCCTGAAAGACCATACACTGACTCTTTTTTATGTTATACAAAAGTCCGCGATCATTTGCATAACCCTCACAGATACTCACCAGCTTTCTGAGTCCGCAGACCGAGGCACTCAGCAGCACCATATCGTCCGTATTAAGTAGTTCCGATGGCCATTTGTGGTCTTCATCAGCAGTTCCACTTCACCAAATGGTGCTTTCTGAGAATATTAAATGTGGGTTTACTACAGGTAGCTACACCTCTGCCCAACCCTTTTTTGGAAGTCGGTTTGTTTTTTTTGTTATAAAGTTTTTTTATACTTTTTTTTTATTAAAAACACAATGTATACACGACTACACATCAAGCTATACATTTCCAGTTTACGCTGACTTCTCATTGCAAGGAAATCCTATACAATGCGAGATCAGCACTGGAAATGAATAGCTTGATCTGTAGCCGTGCGTACCTATCTCACAAGTAATACAAATTATATTAAATTAGATTGTTTAGTGCGATTGCCAAACATAAAAGATATCGTTATTGATAAGGTCACTATTTATAGTTTTGTTAGGATAACTAATTACGTAATAACTTAAGACTTCTAGAAGGATCCATAGGTAGGGACTGAATAAATTGACCAACTTGGTATCAGAACTGATTTGCGAGACTTGTTTTTTTTTTACAATTTATGTTTTTGATGGCATCGCATTTCCTTTTGTAGATTATTATTGATCGAAGTTGTAGATAGTCCTTTTCTAATTTTTGTACATAAGCAGTATTTTTCTTTCCCGGTACTACTTACTTCATATACATATTCATTCACTGCAAATTTTATAAATCAAGTAAAAATCAGAATCATTGGAAATTTCGGTCCAGTTTTCTAGATATATGTACAGCTGCACACAACAACGGCGTATTGAGAAAACCGGACCGAAATTTCAAAATATTCTAGTTTTTCTAAGAGTTTTTCCTTGATTTAAACACTAAACACTAATTGTATTCTAAATTTGAAGTTTGTGTCTGCTAGAAGACAAGTGCCTTAGAGTTTTGATGATCGGTCAGTCACTGAGTGACAAATTAACATAGGTACTTTGACTAGTTATAATTCTTAGGAAACTACTGGTTCAAATTGAATGAAATTTGAAATATTATCGAGTTTATACAATGCCTGCTTGGTTACTGAAAATTCAGGCTTCTAGTTTTATCCACAACGAAGCTATTAAGGGGGTCGAAAATGGCCTGAACTACCTACTTCGAGAAAAGGATGGTAGACCGTGCCGCTTGTTGTTGCTCGACTAGGTGGGGGCACTGCCGTGCCTCCAGTTTCTATTAAATACTGATATTTTCTAGTCTCTGTAGAATGCCTCACTTTTCATTTTTTTATCATACCTAATCTTGATCGTGAATTTAATCATAACTTTGTACCCCTTTTTACGAAAATTACACGGACGGAGGAGTATGAACTTTGGAACAGTTAAATTTATAATTATGGAGGAGGAGTGCAGAAAGCTAATATTTCTTTTTAATTTATGCATTAGAAATAAATTAAAATAAAATAAAAACATTACACACACTACCATGAGTTTGACACAGACTTAATTATTACCAGGACTTGAAAATAGATAGGTAAGTGACAGAAGTGACAGCTTGAGCATGGAATTAGTAACTACTTTATAGTTTGTAAGTAGAGGGGGTCAAATTTCGACCATTACTCATCATAATAAAATTCGGCGACCACTAGTCATCATAATAAAACTGGAAGAAAACACATCCCGGTAGCGCCATCTCATGACATAATTATTATTATTTGTAATGTAACTTCACTGCTGCTACTCGACAATAGATGGCGCTAGCTACAAAGTACGTTCCATTTTAATTTATATTGAATCAAGAATCACTAAATTATAATCATGCATACGTTTAGAGATTGATTATTAATTGCGGAAATCAATAACTTTAAAAAAATAAACTTATAAAAAAGCAAGTGAGAAATATTGTTTTAGATGCTGCTTAGATTTAAAACATGTTAGAAAATTTGAACTCTGTTGAACTACAATATTGTAAATAATGGTTGTTTTTTTTTGTATGCCAGTCCATAGCGAGACATAATAATTATAATTATCATAACTCTATCATTACCATTATTGGATGTTACCATGTTTTATTGCAAATAAATATATTCTCTCTTTTGATGCACTAGGTAAAACGTACCGCAGCTGTCACTGATCATTTGCTGTCAATGTCACGTTAGCGTCATGCATTGTTTGTAAAATTGTGTTTTGGTCATAGAGCAGTTTTGGTTTCAGTTGGTTTCAGTGTAAGACTAATATGTAATTTATTAAAAATAACTTATTGCTTTATAAACAAACAGCACAATGCCGAAACCGACATGTGTGCAATGTAGCAGCAACGACTCTTTACTGTGGCGCACTGCCGAAAACGGACAGATTTGCAACGAGTGTCATCTTTCAAACGCAGCCAGTAAAGAGGCTAAAAATGACGCCAGCATCAAACCAGAGCCTGACGACAAGAGAGATGACAAGGACGACGCAGACAGCAAGAACGGGAGGAGCGAGGGAGAAACTACACCCGCTAAAGCGACGGGGAAGGGCACGAGGAAGAGTACTCGTTCAACTAGATATAAAGCAAAAACTCCAGCTCCTGCGCCTTCGAAGGGCCCTGCGGCGCGCGGTCGCGGCCGGCGCAGCATATTCAAGCGCCAGCCGTTGAAGGCTCCGACAGCTACAGCCACAGTGGTTACGAGCGACTCCATCTTCTACAAAGGCAACTACATGCAGGTGGGCGACATCGTGTCGATGACGGACATCGACGGCGGCACGTTCTACGCGCAGATCCGCGGCTTCATGACCGACCAGTACTGCGAGAAGAGTGCTGTGCTCACATGGCTGCTGCCTACCAAGGCCAGTCCGCCGCCCGAGCAGTGCTTTGATCCTGCTACTTACATCATAGGTAATTATACTCTTGTATTGAAATCTCTACCTTTTCACACTTCTACAGCAAAAATTAAAAATTCTAATATATTGTTAGGTGCAAAAGGTGTGATGTTATGTGATAAGTTGATAACATTTTGATTTCATGGCACCAACATGAAATCAGTTATCAGTTGAAGAAATATTATGGTAGGAAATGTGACTGTAAGTTTTATTGACCAAGCGGGGGAAGCGTCTGCTACAAGTCATATAATTTGTTTTCCTCTGTCAGTTTGTTGCTACTCCTCTACAGGTCGTATTTTTCAACCAGTCTAGATTTGGTATAAAGGTTTTACAACTATATACTTAATGTTTTTCTTGTCGGGGATTTTTGATTGGTACTTCCTCCAAAAAGGGGGCTACTGGATATCTCTACCTTATGAAACCACATTTTGATGATTTTTTTTTTATTTAAAAGCTAGTAACTTTATTTATTCTTTTTATTTGAACTATTGGTATACTTTCAAACAAGATTTATGGCAAAAAAAATATGCTTAAATTTAAGAATGCCCTTCAAAGCCGTTTCAGTAATGTTTACAACTGTGCAGACCCAGATAATGCATACCATGAATTTAATAGCTTGTTTAAGTTATTCTATGATCTTTGCTCTCCCATAGTGAGAATTAAAATCCTATGCACCAAAACTCTGAAATGGATAACTAAAGGTATAAAACTATGTTGTAAGTTCAAGGGTGAAATGCTATGGCAATTAAGACGCCAACCAATTAAAAAAATATTTAATATGTACACACAATGTCTAAAACGAATCGATCAAATTAACTCAAATAACGCAAAACCACTACTTCATTAATAATGCTGGCAACAAGGTTAAAGCAACTCGGAGAGTAATAAACTCAACTAATTACCCAAAGAAAACCCTTCTATAATACTTACTGATAATAATATATTTACTACAGAACCAAATAAGATTGCTGAATTATTTAATAACTATTTCATTGATCAAGTTCAACCAATAAACAATCATAACCATAACTCTGATTATAAATCGACATACATAAAATTATTATCGCTTTGAAAAATACAAATAGTTCCGGATATGACGATATTGTTACACATGTAATCAAAAACGTAGTTACTGAAATATCACCAGTTCTTAGTTATGTAGTAAACCTTGGTTATATGTTTATAGATAACGGTAAATTCCCCGAAGACTTTAAAACTATCCGTTATAAAACCTCTTCATAAAAAGGATGATCTGCAAAATATTAAAAATTATAGGCCTATTGCGCTCATCCCAGTGTTTTCCAAAATCATCGAAAAACAGCCTATAATCATTCTTAGAAAAAAACAATATCCTAACTAAAGAACAGTACGGTTTTAGAAAGCATAAAAATATTAATGTGGCTATGAATTAATAAATCAAATTATTTCAAATATGGACAAAAAAGTCCCAGTTACTTATTCATCATGGATATGACAAAGGCGTTTGACTTTGTAGATCACAGAATCCTTCTCATGAAGTTAAGTAAACTTGGAATTAGGGGCAATGTCTTAGAATGAATTGAGTCATACCTAGTCAGAAGAAAACAAATAACTAAAATAGCTAAAATATGCCATAAAACTAAAACATAACACACCTACTTATCGACACAAAGGTTTATAAATTACGGTGTACCGCAAGGGAGTGTACTTGGTCCGTTGTTATTCTTATGTTATATAAACGATATTCCCAGACCCATAGAACATTCCATGACTCTTATTGCCGATGACTGTACTACAATATTTATAGGAAAAAAACTTAGAAAGATATGAAAATGAAATAAATAATAGTTTAGGCTTAATTATTCAATGGCTAACCGATAACCACCTAAAAATTAATTTTGGAACAAACTCTGTATAAATACAAATAATATTCATTATGACGATTACAAGATTGCCAAAATAGGACCACACAAAATTTCTAGGGCTTTGGTTAGATCAGCACATGACATGGAAAGGAGAACACATTGATCAAATAAAAAAACTAATTCAAGATTGCTATGCTTTACACAATTTAAGCAAAGTCGCCAATCGTAGCACTGTTCTTATCGCTTATAGCATATCACGCATACGTCTCTACCACACTGCGGTATGGCGTAATTGGGGTAATTCTACGGATAGGGAATTATCCTTTAACCGCTCAGGCCCGACCGCCGCTTTGCGGCGGCGGCGTTGCCCATACCGTCAGGCCCCACCGCCGCCCTGCGGCATCGGCGAGTACACGCTATTAAAAGTTCAAATTTTTCTAAAGAATAACGTTTAGTATTGTTTGTGGCGATTTTAGTCGATTGTCTGGTAGATATTCTCAAAAACTGAAGGTATCCGAACGTAAAATATGGTATGACAACATTTTAAAAAAGTATTGAATGTCAGTTTACTTTTCTGTTGACGTGTTTGTTATTGTGAAAATAAAGTGAGTGAAAAGTGCTTTTATAAGTGTATTTTATATGGGTAAGTGGATACATTTTCATTTATCTGTTGTTAATACATCATTGTAGATAATAATTACACGAAATTGCATCATAAAATCGAAATTTTTGAACAAAGAAAAGTTTCGACAAAGAACCGTTCTATCGTTGGAATTTGGACTTATTTTGTGTTTTATCGACTGCAAATAATCAATAATAATCATAAATAAGTGTTTGAAACATCGTTTTAGATAATATTTGCACTAAATACTTGTGAAAAGTTTCAAAATATCATATTTCAAACTTTGCATCAAAATTGTTAAACTTTGAGGTTAAATTAAATTAAATTATCTTTATTTCTTTCCACAAGAATGACTAAGTGTTAAACTTATATGACAGTATAGTTCCCACTTGTGCATTTATCACAAATATTCAAAAAAAAAAAAAAAGGTAATTTATTTTTTAATTAATTAATAAATAAATCAATTAACCCCCCCCTTTTCTTCAAGAAAATCTTTTATTAATTAATTATGGTGGTATATTTTTACAAGATATAGGTAGCTATCAGTCAATACAGGTTTATGTAGTATTTTAGTAACATTTTTGTATAAGAAACTACTCGGTGTTACTCCGATGTGAATTTTCAAAGTTTCAAAGATATCATGAGGCCGGCCTCAAGTGCCATGAACTTTGTGATTTATTATTACAACAATGTTACATAGAACTCTCAAAGAAACGCTGTTGTTAGATTTCTTATCTATTCATAATGTAACTTGCAAAATTTTGTGTAAATTGATACAATAGTTTTATCAGAAATAGCCATAACATTGGACCTAAACAATACAGCTGTTATCTGTAATTAGGGGTAATTATTAAATACAAATACAGTTCCCACAACCATTTTTTTTATTGTTAATTACACTCACTCTATTCACAAAGCCAAATCTGCTTAACAAAGTATCCTAAGCTCTAAAAAAACACTTGAAATGTTTATTGTTTACATTAGCGGCGGAGGTCATAAATCTGTCGGCCATTACGATAAGGAGGCGGGAACGATGGGTTTTTGACGTTTGTTATGTCACAAAGAAGTGCCTACGTGCAGTATGTATGATCCAAAACACCAACAGTTGCAAACCTTTTTTTATTCATTTAAAATTATTAACACTTCTGTCCCCTTTTTAGTTTAAAAAGTAAACTACACATGTATGAAGTTGTCATGTTTATCAAAAATAACCATAGCCAATTTGAAACCCTATCCACTAAAAGCCATCCAGGTGCTCATAAGTTAAAAACCCATCAAACCCATTCTATTCTTCCTAAACCTATTCTATAACTATTCTCAAAAAGTTTCCTAGGAATGGGTCCAAAATATTTAACAAACTACTTAAATCGATAAAAGCTTCAAAAGACTTACATACTTTCAAAAAAAACACTCCATAAGTTCCTAATACAGAAATCATATTATACTATACTTACATGAATATTTAGAAGAAAAATAAAACGTAACACCTTTTTAGGGTTCCGTAGTCATATGGCAAAAAACGGAACCCTTATGGATTCGCCATGTCTGTCTGTCTGTCTGTCCGTCCGTATGTCACAGCCACTTTTTTACTGTACTGTTAAAAACTTGGTAAGTAGATGTATTCTGTGGACCGCATTAAGATTTTCACACAAAAATAGAAAAAAAACAATAAAGTTTGGGGGTTCCCCATATTTAGAACTGAAACTCAAAAAGATTTTTTTTTTATCAAACCCATACGTGTGGGGTATCTATGGATAGATCTTCAAAAATGATATTGAGGTTTCTAATATATTTTTTTTCTAAACTGAATAGTTTGCGCGAGAGACACTTCCAAAGTGGTAAAATGTGTGTGTCCCACCCCCTGTAACTTCTAAAATAAGAGAATGATAAAACAAAAAAAAAATATATGATGTACATTACCATGTAAACTTCCACCGAAAATTGGTTTGAACGAGATCTAGTAAGTAATTTTTTTTTAATACGTCATAAATCGTAACCGCAATTTACCTTTCATTCAATCAACTCAAATATAAAAATTAAAAAAAAAAACATTTAATTTCATAAACATAAACCTTATGCAAAGTTACAACGAACTACAAGAACTTTTATATTATGTTACTTGCTGCTACGGAACCCTTCATGGGCGAGTCCGACTCGCACTTGGCCGCTTTTTTTCACAGATGTATTTATTACTTACTTACTTTAGTTAATAAGTTTAATTAATAACTATTGTTACCATGATTTTTATTATTTTGTTTGTCTATGTTTATTGCTAAAGTTTTTTAAAATGTAGGTATAGGCTACTACCTGTACACCTATTCTGTGTAATAAAATGTTTGTACGCCTTACAGGGCAGCACATAGTGTGACAACATTTTATTTTATTACAACATGTACCATCGCGTACACTGCCGCCTGACCACTTTTCACCCTTATGCTCCTAGTAATAAGGTCGAAAAGTGGTAAGGCGGCAGTGTCCGCGATAGTACCTACCAACATTATGCCCATGTGTAATAAATAAATTTGAATTTGAAATTTATGTCTTTTTGTAAAAATGACACAAATTTATTATTTGTTTTGTTTCGCAGTGCCTTTACAGGGTGCATGTTTGAAACTTATAACCTTATTCCAACCTCTGTACAACATGTTTGCTATAAACTGATTTGATTTTTAAGTTGGTCTCAAAGTTTGGTGAAGATCTGATGAGGATCTTCGGCGTGATGAGCAGAATAGCTCCTCAAAATGCAGTAAATTGCTCACTTTTAGATTTGTACCAGTGGAATCGGCCCTTAAACTACTTGAAAGGGATTGATGGAGCACCTGAGACCACCTTCTCATCACAAAACTAGGTTGCAGAGTTACCTCTGCCAATTAAAACCTATTAGTTATTATTATTTTTTCTAGCTGGCCTGCAAATGTTGACTCATAGTTTTTCTTTACCAATCACCGCCCGCCGTTCCCCAACTACATTGGTGTCGGTTTCCAATCTAACCGGATGCACCTAAATACCAGTTTTTTTGTTTTTTTTTGGCCCACACACATTGTTCCACATGAAGGACTAAGTGCGGAAACCAAACCCTCTAACATAGAACATACCAGTATTTTACATGGAGCTACTGCCTATCTGACCTCCACAATCCCAGTTACTGGGTAATACGACACCCCTTGGTAAGACTGGTTGTCAGACTTTCCGGTTTTTGACGACCCGTAACCACTGTCAAAGATCCACGAATGACAGCCGGGATCAACGTCTTTACGTGCTTTCCAAGGCACGGAAGAGTCTCGGTATGTAAAGATGGTCACCCATCCACAGACCAGCCCTGGCAAGCGTAGCTTAACCTGATGGATCGAGTCGTGCGGCTGTTATTACTTAGCCACGAGCCCTCTTTACCATGTTTTTAAAAACAAAAAACATGGTAAATTGAATTGTTGCAAAAAAGTTAGTACTTACCTACTCACTAGGTCTACTGTTTGCAGAACTACTAGTTATTGTATGTTTTTGAGATGAAAACAAATAAATTAACTGAATGTGTTGATATTGACAGGCCCTGAAGAAGAGCTACCTCGTAAACTGGATGTGATGGAGTTTGTGATGCACGCTCCGTCTGACTACTACAAAGCCAGCAACAGTCCGTACCCGCTCACAGACAACGAGCTCAACAACTACAGCGGGTACATCTGGACCAGTCTCGAGCCCAAGGAGAAAACGTAGACTTACTAGATGTTACTCTTGTGTGTATTGTTTACCTAGTAATAAAGATATTTTTTAAGTACTTACATAACGCTTGTTGAATTTATTATCGCTTGTTGTTATTTTTGTTGTTTCTTGGCATAGCATAATCAACCTTGACTCAGGTCTTGTCTCTGTGAGAGCTCTCGTCATTAGAGCTCTTTTGATTCCATGGTTTTTATAAACTGAAACATGCTCATTTGTAGGGTTCCATAATTATGTCCAAATGAAAAATTTAAGCTATAGGTAGAGGATCACTTGTGTGTATGTCTGTCTGTCACAGCCAATTTGCTTCGAATCTACTGGGCCTTAAGTTGAAATTTGGTACACATAGTAATATAACTGTGACTCAAACATGAACGTGTAAACATTTGGTACACATAGTAATATAACTGTGACTCAAACATGAACGTGTAAACATTTGGTACACATAGTAATATAACTGTGACTCAAACATGAACGTGTAAACATTTGGTACACATAGTAATATAACTGTGACTCAAACATGAACGTGTAAACATTTGGTACACATAGTAATATAACTGTGACTCAAACATGAACGTGTAAACAAATGAATTTCGAATAAGAGGGTCACTTTTAGGGGAAAATAAGAATAAAATATAGTTAAAAAAAAATTATAAACTAAAGGTAGAAAATTATTTTAAATAAGTTTGAAATAATAATAGTGATTATGTGATTAAGTAACCGGAAATTTATTTTATCGTAAAATGCTCAATTTTATGCGGACAAACTTACATTTGCAGTTGGAATGTATCGCTATCGCAGAACTTGTTTTTCAACTAAGTAGGTACTATCGAGGAATTTCATATCTATACACCTTAAGGACAATTTTTGCTTGCAGTGCTCGGCCGCTATAGAAATCTCATCAACCAATAGCATCGCACCATCAGATTTTTGATGAGACCCTTGTTTTTGTAAATGAAAAAAAAAGACAGTAAAAGACCAGCTGAAGTGGTGCATATTTTTTCAATGGAAACAATTTCAATGCGAACCCTCGTTCGGTCGTAGTTCGAGATCGTTTGGGACAAGTTTATGGGTTTTTTTTATGAGTGGGTTTGCTATGCTCTCAGAAAAGTATAATATAAAATTAGAATTGAGTAGTTTCACAATTAGCAGTTTTTGGGTGAGAGGCGGAAAATTTCCATAATACTTTAAAAAAGCAAAACGCGGTATCGTTTCGGTATAGTATGCTCGGATTTGACTGATGTTTAATCCAAGAAACAAGATTTCATGCCTCTGTTGTGTGGTGAGACGGTACGAAGACATGTTTCAGAAATGCTAGTAAAAACGTTAGTTGTTACCGAAAGCTCTGCAAATTTGCAACTGAACCCATGAAATGCGTTAGAACAAAATGTAAAGTATAAAAACATTAAAATTAAAAACTTTCTCAGTTTTGTTTCTTTTGTTCTATTCCTAGTGGTTGAGAAAGGGTCACCATATCCGTAGTCAGACATCTGTGATCATTGTAACAGAGCCTACAAAAAACGCATGAACAACAAAAAATCAGAAACGACAAAATATTACTATGTATTTTTGTTTCATTGGTCGATGCAAAACAGATTTGGTCATCGTGTTCACGGGATTTTGTTTTGAAACTGGTTAGATATGAAATTCCTCGATAGTACATAGGTACAATGTTAAGTGTTCTTGGGATCAATTCATCCCCACTACGAAACCCTTCATTGTTCGTGGTCCAACACGCACTTGGCCGGTTTTTAGGGTTCCTTACCACAAAAAGAAAAACGGAACCCTTTTATGATCATTTCGTTGTCTGTCTGTCAGTCTGTCAAGACTCTTTTTCTCAGGAACGCGTGGAGCTATCAAGTTGAAATTATTATCAAATACACAAGTCTCCAAGGCAAGGGACCGTCCCTTGGAGCTCTAAAAAAATCAAGCTTCTACGTCAACGCAATAAAATTTCAATTTTTACCTAATTTGAACTGCTCATCTTTTTTTAACCGACTTCGAAGAAGTCATAAGCAGTTTTTTTTTTTTTTTTTTGTTTCTTACCTAAAAAGGAAGAACGGAACCCCTAAAGGATCACTTCGTTGGCCGTCTGTCTGTCAGCCTGTCAAGATTACAAGTCCCTTTTTCTCAGGAACGCGTGGAGGTATCATGTTGAAATTAATATAAAATACGCAAGTCTACGGTCCCTTGGAGCTCTAAAAAAATTCAAGCTTCATGTAAACGCAATAAAAAAATACCGCGATTTAGGCGACATATTTGATAGGTATTTGGAGTACTCGCAAATAAATCAAAACTTAAACGGTACTTCCCGATGACCTTGAATCATGATATTTGGCAAAAAGCAAGGTCGGCAGCTCTTAAAAATAAAAAAATAAAGTTTTTGAGATAAATTCATCCCAACCAAGGAACTCTTCATTGTGCGTGATCCGACATGCACTTGGCCGGTTTTTGAATGCTAAAATTACTTGAATTGCATTTCGAAACCACTCAGAACAATGAAAACTTAGAATGAAAAGCTTTTTATAGTTCTGAGAATCTGAGCGAAACCATTGTTTTTAGGGTTCCGTGCCAAAATGGTAAAAAGGAACCCTTATGGTGAGACAAGTCTATCTGTCTGTCTGTCTGTCACACCTGGATATCTCAAGAACTACTAATGCTATCAACTTGAAATTTAGAATAGTTTTAAATGACGTTTGCCCAACTATTTTATATTATATTATATTATTTTGCAAGCAAGAAAGAAATAAAATAAAATATATCTTTTTTGCAAAAGGAAGGAACTGAAAGGGGGTCTTAAAAATTTGAAGCGGGGCTACTAGGGCATATGGGGTATCATATGAAAGAACGCTGTTTGCACAATCTCAAACATATTTTTTTTTTAGGCAGCATAGATTCCCACTTTTGATGAAAAATGTAAAAAAAAATACCGTCCCTCCCCCCCCCCCCCCCCGCCCCCCTTATCTCCGAAGTTTGCAGAGATAAAAATCTGAAGTTATTCTTTAAGATAGAAGCTTATGTAAAGATTACAGGAAAAATAAAACGATGCCTCTAAATAGCACAGTTTTTCAGAAATCATCAACATCATATATTCGTACGGAACCCTCCGTGCGCGAGTCCGACTCTCTCTTGACCGGTTTTTTTTTTATAAGTATGTTTCGTTTCTCTGGTATAAAACATGGTGGAAAAGATATCGTATCGAAAGTTCTACTTTGCAAATAGTAGGTATGAATAAACGTAATGAATTATTAGTATTTGTGAATTTTACCTTCCAAAGAAAATTACTACCTATTTGAGGCAAATGTAAGTAGGAAAAAGTTTGAGGTTCTATTCTATTCTATTTTATATTACGGCAAGCCTCAAAGCGGCAAGCCCAGCCGATGTCGACTAAAGAAAGTAAACGACCCATATGGCGGAAACACTATGAACATCGGACGTTGCGTCGACGCGACGCGACGCAACGTCCGATGTTCATAGTGTGTGGTGTGGCGTCGGATGTTCATAGTGTGACTCTGGTCTATAGAAAACAATACATTTGATTCGACTCAACACTCATCGCGATTCATCGGGTCGCGTCGCATTTTAATAATGTGTTTCCGCCTTTAGAATAATATCTGCATTTCCTTGTTCTTAGAAACGACCTGTCAAAAAAGGTAAAAACGATGGCTGCATTCCGAATTATGACCATAATCGCTGTAATCGATTCTAGCGCGCTTAAACGCGTTCCCTATTACCGTTTAGCGCGCTAAAATCGATTACAACGATTAAGGTCTTAATTCGGAATGCAGCCGAAGTTGAAAATTTACTTTTGACAGCTGGCTGTCATCACAGAGTTCACAGACAGAGTACATCACAGACGAGTAGTACACAATTAGTTTTTCGTTGATTGTTGCTGGATTCAGCGATTACACTATTTCTCATTGTATATAATTATCAATTCAGGTATTTTCTACTTATTATATAATCACAATGAGTCGCAAAGAAGCTCTGTCGTCGTTCATCCAGCAGATTCACGGGCGGCCGGTCGTCGTCAAACTGAACAGCGGCGTCGATTACAGAGGTTATAATGATTTGTTTATTTACTTCAATATTTTACCTTGAGCTCCCGCGCTCTTCGAGATGACATCAGATACACGCAGTTACCTTTATTTGTCGTCCACAGACATAGGGAAGCTGTGTGGAATGAGATAATCGTGAAAACAATGTTTGTAAGACGTAGTTTTATAGGTTAGGTTTAGTATTATTGACGATTATGCAAACAACACTTGTGCGCTGCAGCATGTAGCATCTTATACATATAATAAATGTAGAACTAGAAAGAATATATCACCATTTGAATTTGCCATTTATGTAGGGCAAAATAGTTATATTTCCACCAATTCGCACTAAGCGTTTCCAAATGACTTTTATAATGCGCACAGCAAAAGAGTGGAACTCTCTGCCTGTGTCTGTGTTTCCGAACGCATACAACCCTAATCTCTTCAAAGTTAGAGTAAACAGGCATCTTCTGGGTAAACTCACTCCATCGTCGACTTTGTCTCTGTCACCTCTGCCCTAGACTAAGGTCAAGACTTCAAGATAAAAAAATATTTCCTTTATTAAACTTAAACTTTCGTGGTTCCAGGTGTGTTGGCATGCCTAGATGGCTACATGAACATAGCACTCGAACAGACTGAAGAGTATGTGAACGGACAGCTTAAGAACAAATATGGAGATGCATTCATCCGCGGGAACAATGTGCTCTACATCAGTACGCAGAAGAGACGGATATAGGTAGCTTAAGTATTGTGATAAGATAGGGTTAAGAATGTAATAAATGTTTTGTAATCTCCAACATTTCAGTAGTTTTATTTCTGAAAATTTTCTACAAAGTTTACTTGTAAGTAGTAATTCAAAAAGATAAATATGGATTGATCATAAAAACTCCATTGAGACAACATTGTGGGGTAAACAATAAAATATGGACTGCAGCAAGTTGACTTCTTACGTATAGTAAAACTTAACATCTCCATACATCTGAGGAAACAGAAAACAATATTTATAAATCAATGTAATTCTCTTTACTAATCAAAATGTATATTTATTTCTCATTCATTAATGCCTGGCTTCAGAACTATCATGGCTAGCCACAAGGGGTAACTAAAGATTAGATCATGTTGATCAGTAATAGTCTAACTAAAAAAATGAAACGTTCAGACTGTTTAGATGGTACACGCTAGTACCTGCTAGTAGCTTACCTGGACATCTCTGTGCACATCTGCTGGACCTTTCCCTCTGCCCAGATCCGCTATAAGCCTCTCTCCTCTAAACCCATAGTCTCTAGCATACTGTTCACGTCCGATCTTGCCATGATCTGGATGAAAGGTAGCATCTACTCTATAGTTGAGAATGCGTCTGTCGAACAGCGGTGCCCAGAAACTTGAGTAGATGGTCACACTGTCACAACACGAGAACAGTGCTAGTAGAGTCAGCAGAACTGTCAGCCGTGTGGCACGCATGCTTAGTGAGCCGCTTTACGTAATACACTGAATGGAAACTATCAACTTAACCCTGTATACAGTAGAGTATTACTTAGTATGTGCATGCAAACAATAGTGTTTGATGAGCTAACGCGCTCAAGGATGTTCATGTTGAGAGTTATGTTTGATTATCTGTTAATTCTGATATGGAGATGATAAAATATGCTGTGACTAACACCTATACTAGAAAAAACCGGCCAAATGCGTGTCGGACCACGCACAATTAAGGGTTCCGTAGTTGGGATGAATTTATCCCAAAAACAAACTTAAGAGTTGAAAAACTTTTTCTGCCATACATGGATATACGCTGCAAATTTAAGTTGGTCGACTAATACCGTTAACTTGTAAAGCCTACTTAGCTGTTATAGTTTTCCTTTTAATTTCGATGAATTTTTTCAGATATCCAGAAACAACCATTTAGCTGGCAGGGGGGGACACTTGACTCTAGCAAAAAATTGGTGTAACGGTTGATATAATAACAAAAAATCTAATGTTCACTTGACCTAATTTCAGTTAATATACTTTTGTTTAATATAACGATCAATTGAGATAATGAATTGTTGACATAATTTCATTTTATCTAATTTCTTATGATATAATAACCATTTCCTATAATGCACATTTGACATAATATTCATGTAGTATATTATTCATTTACTATAATATTCATAATCTCTAATAACTTTTAATATAATTTAGAAAATCTGATACGATTTTAAACGCCTGCTAGTATGGTGCTAGCAAAAATGCATCGCATAAGCATACCGCTACAACAGCATAACGTTGTTTGATATAACCTTTATGTAATCGAAAATCATTAGGCCTATCGTTTAAATATATAATATTGCGATTAATTCGATTGAGCGTGCTGCGGGAGCGGCGTGACAGAAACGAATCGCTGCAAAACCGACTCCACGTAGTCTTGTCTGCCCTACCCCTAGAGTGTTATTTAAAATCGCGTAGGTGCGTAGGGGCGAGGCGGCCCGCGAGCTGAGGAGCAGGTGGTTTCAACGCTTGCCGCCGCGGCTGAGGCTGGCCGGCTGAGCCGGCCAGCAAGCCGAAGCCACGGTGGTGAGCGTGAAACACATCTGTGACGATAAGCTTGCATGGGACCGCTGTAGCCCTGCAGCACCGGAGACGTGACAGAAAACATGCCTGCTGCACGTTGCAGGCTTGCTGCATGCTTGCTTGCTACATGCTTGCTTGCATGCTGCATGCTTGCTTGCATGTTTTATTATATTTGACTAATTAGAGTTCTAGTTAGGTTAGAACTGTGACCATTAAACATGAAAATTTGGTCAAAAGAACATTAGGTCAAATGAATGTTATATAAAAAGAATATTATACATATTGAAAACTATATAAAATGAACGTTATACTAAATGTTTTATATTAAATGAAAATTATATCTTATAAAACATTAGGTCATATGATTTTATAGCATATGAAAATTATATTATATGAACGTTATTTCAAGTGAAATTAGAGCATTTGTTATTATATCATACATTACACACCCCAAAAAATTGCACTTTAAAGCGTAAAATTATTGATGTTTTTTTAAAGATTTTATTTTAGCACTTTGTCGGCGTGATTAATATGTACCCTTGCCAAATTACAGCTTTCTACTACTAAGAGTCTAAGCTAACCTGGGGACAGACGGACGGACGGACAGACAGACGGACATGGCGAAACTATAACAGTTCCTTGTTGACTACGGAACCCTAAAAAGGGAAATAATGTAAATCGAACTCGATACCTCGCGCCTTACCCCAGATTTCAATAATAACTAGTTGGTACAGTAAAGTTATGTATCAATAAGATAACTTTAATTTTGAACATTTTGGAGGGTGTGTCCTTTACCCAAACTGGGTCATATCTTAACTCTTAGGTCATTCAAAACAGTCTTGTTTATTTATTTTGCTTATTTAATAAACTATAATAATAGCACCTTATTTGTGCTTCATAATCACCAAGGTTAAGCACATACAATCAAATACAAGTTTTAGATTTAACTATTTTATAATACATTTTATACAAAATATTTAATAACATCTAACTAATACAAAAAATATAATAAAACTATGTACATCTTAGACACACCCTGTATGTGGGTAGGTATCATTACGGATATATAGCTACAAACAGTGTTGCTGTAGATATTGAATCATTTCAACACTGAGCTACAATGGTTGTGTCTAGTAGATGCCCTCGAGCGGCGAGTAGGACTTGTACTGGTAGAGCTCGGGCCCGCCGTACCCGTACAACAGCTTGCCTTTTCCGTTCTCGTCGTAGTACGGGTAGCGGTAGTTCGGCCTGCAATACAGAATTGTTACTGTTAAGTATAATACGAGTGTGCAAACTTGAGAGATACCTTCCTGGGTTCAAGCTGTGTAACGAAATAAGATTTGTGCCTGGTTAATGCCAAAGGCCTTTTTACATGGGACTTAAATTTAATTGGCGAAACGTGGGTACCTATATATTTATTATATTTAATACCATGTCCGTTATGGTATGGCAGACTTGATGCATCCCGCTTTATTACTTTACTATGTGTTACGTTATGCGCACACAATTCCTAAAAGTGAACGAAAGATGTTGATAATGTTCAATGATTGGTGTTGGAAAACACACACCTCATTTGCATAACGACACCATGCATGTGTTAACTACAATACAATGACTATATATCCGGTTTAATTATCTTTGCTACAATAGGTAGGTAGGTACGTATTCCATACTTTAGCATAAAATTAACAATGATTTAATTGAAGATGCTTTACCTCTCAAAGTACTGGAAGTTGGGTGCTCGGGGCTGCGGAATGGTGCCGTCTGCGGCCATCAGCGTGGACAGCACCACGGCCGTCTGGAAACATGTAATCATACATTTTCTTGCTGCCATAAAGTTCCTTGTACTTACACATTGGTACACTGCTACTGCTAGTGCCTGCCAACAGCGCTACTTGTACTGTACAAGCACAAGTAGTGCTGTTGGTAGGCTTGTAGAAAAAATATCGATACATCGATATTTTTCGGCGTTATCTATTATTTCGATACATCGATTTAACAATATAAAATATCAAGTACTTATCGAAAATGTATCAAAAGCGATATATTTCCAATAGCAACACCGTTGTCCCCGGTCCCCACTAACTAAAACTGCTAGAATTCAGAGCTGTAAAAAAGTAAACTTATTTTAATCAACGTTTCATCAGAAATGATGTTTCTAGTTTGGTATTTCTATGAATAAAAAACAAACAATTCAATTTCATAAAGTCATCATTTCAGCTGAAAGACGTCTACTGCTGGACATAGGTCTCCTCCAAAGGGGGGATTTGCCATAGTCGCCACGCTAGGCAGGCGGGTCGGCGATCGCAGTATGGTGTTAAAATGTGTAGAGAACGCTGCTGCCAATTCTCTAATAAGTCCCTTACTCGCTTTTTATGACACCCACGGGAAGAAATAGGGTGGTGCTATTCTTTACGTCCGGCCCGGTGGCACCACACGGACAATTATTATATTGCATAAAGTAGTTGCGCATATACTTTTTAGAAAATTTCACCGATACATCCATCGAGATATAAGTACTAACGTACTAGAGAAGACACCGTAAATTCCTACTTTGTCTCGTTCAACTGCGGCGATCGCGCCGCACCTCACTCAGTCGCTCTCTAGCTCTTTCGCGCCTAGTACTTCCGACAATAATAAATTATATAGAATAAATACACTTCCGCAGCAAATCTAGCGCTGTGGTAAATTAGTTACGGTTTAGACGAATTGTTATTATTTTAGCGCTGCGCGAACTAAAGATTCAAATTACGAAGAATAGGACAATTCAGTTATTTGACGTAGCTTCTCTAGTACGTTAGTACTTATAACTCGATGGATACATCGATTTTTTTTTTCGACATCATTTTTTTTTAAATATCGTTATGATATTATTTATATAGGTATCGATACTTTTTGCCACTTCTTGGATCCCTAGCGGTTGGTAGACATTTGTGCAAACTGCAATTGTAAATGTATTGAAAAGTAAGATGGCGGCGTTAGTTCCTATTTTGGCCGCGCGCCAAAATAATCTTGTAGCGTTGTAAGTAGGTATGACGTTCCTGTTTGAAACCTTTTTAGGGTTCCGTACCCGAAGGGTCCAAACGGAACCTCGTTGTTAAGAGCTCTTTAAGTAGATAAATAAAGTATTTTTTGTTTTAAAAAACATTTGGAAAACAAAAGAATGAGAGGCCACCAGCTTTTTAGGGTTCCGTGCCCAAAGGGTAAGACGGGAACCCTATTACTAAGGCTCCGCCGTCTGTCTGTCTGTCTGTTCGTCTGTCACCAGGCTGTATCTCATGAACCGTAATAGTTAGACAGTTGAAATTTTCACAGATGATGTATTTCTGTTGCCGCTATAACAACAAATACTAAAAAACAGGATAAAATAAATATTTAAGGGGCTTCCATACAACAAACGTGTTTTTTTTGCTCGTTTTTGCTCGATATTGATAACGGCAACAGGTAAACGCTTGAAATATTCACAGAATCTTTAGTTATACTCGGTATACACAAAACACACACACACACACCACACACATTAAAAATAAATTAAAATAAAACAAATATTTAAGGGGGGCTCCCATACAACAAACGACCTAGAATCATGAAATTTGGCAAGAAGCAAAGGTCTCACAGCACAAGTAATGGAAACATTTCGAAAACCGTAAATTCAACACATAAAAAAAAGAGTTTTTGGGATAAATTCATCCCAACTACGGAACCCTTCATTGTGCGAAGTCCGACACGCAATTGACCGGTTTTTAAAGTAGGGGGATGCGTCAAGGTATAGTGAAACTGAAGCGATCACCACACAGTGGGCAAGAGGTGCTGGCTCCGCAACTAGACAAGGACAACTTCACACGTAAGTATCCCTTCACTGGGTGATAAATGATAAATGATTTTTATTTCTGTAAGTAGGTTTGTACAAACACTTTTACACGTCAATCATATTTTTAAAACTAGATGAGGTCGGCGTTTCCTATCTGACTACTCTGAGAAGAAAGGCCGAAACAAACTCAGAGGTCACAGTCTCTTTTAAAGTCCAGACATAATCTTGGTCAGATCATGTGAAGGCCATGCAGATTGGTGTCTGAAATGGTCTTTTGAGGAAAGAACCACACAGATTGAGTGGACCAGACCAGTCAGTGCACGCATTTGTCAGTAATCGTGCAGCTCTACTCAGACCTTAAGGACCTCAACGATGGTGGTGAATTTACCAATTCTTTTTTTTTTTGCCTTTTATTTGAGTTGTACCTACTTAATTAAGTAATTAATTTTGGAACTCCTGTAGTGCTTCGTGTAAAACGTTGAGAAAAAATAAAGAGAAATATCCCACGGGAACGTATCTACTATGGGGATAAAAAAAATCCTAAGTATGTTCTAACCCGGGTCATGGCCTACCTGTGTGCCAAATTTCATCGAAATCCGTTCAGCCGTTAAGGCGTGAAAAACTAACAGAGGCAGATTTACTTTCGCAATTTTATAGTATTTGTATGGATGTCATCAGGGTACGTAATAATAGCCGCACGGGTCGATCCATCACGTTAAGTTACGCTTACCGGGAATGGTCCGGGGATGGGTGACGACCTTTACATACCGAGACTCCTCCGTGCCTCGGAATGCACGTTAAGCTGTTGGGTTTGTCCGAAAGGGAATACCGTGGCCCTGGCACACAGGCAGCTCGACTGAAGGCACGGGTGGGTTTTAGTAGATTTTAGTCAGTAAAAGTCTGACACACACAGTCCCGCTCCGCCCAGAGCGGGAAAAGTTATTTAATGATGTCACCCCCCAAAAACAAAAAAGGAACCGTTGGTCTTGGCTGTCATTCGTGCGTATTTAGTAGTTCCAGGTCGCCATCTGTGGTCTTCATTATCAGTTTCACTTCACCAAATGGTGCTTCATTTGGTGAAGTGGAACCAAAGAGAGTGGAACTGATAATGAAGACTCGAGAGCAAATGCACGAGTTACTAACAATTTCCCACCTCCACTAACAATACCCAAATCGCTTTATGTGTGCCAATAAAATTTGAGGATTTCACTCAGTTTCAATGGGACCCCCTCATTAGAGTCTGACTTTGTGACAACGGGACCTCGGGAGTATATATAGCCTTTCAAACAAAAAAATAATTTTCATAATCGGTGCACTATTAACGGAAAAATCGGTGAACATACACAAAAAACCTGCCAAGTGCATGTCGGACTACGCAGAATGAAGGGTTCCGTAGTTATGAATTTATCCCAAAAACAAACTTAACATTGTAGTTGAAAAACATGTTCTCCCATACATCGATATACGCCACGGTCAATTTTCCAACAGTAAATGTAAGTTTGTAATCGGAAAAAAGTATTTTATAGGGTTCCGTACCTAAAAAGGAAAAAATGGAACCCTTATAGGATCACTCCGTTGTCCGTCTGTCTGTCAAGACACTTTTTCTCAGGAACGCGTGGAGCTATTAAGTTGAAATTAATATCAAATACGCAGGTCTACGATCCCTTGGAGCTCTAAAAAAATCCAGCTTCTACGTCAACGCAAAAAAATACAGTCGGTGGAATTTTCACAATGCTGCGACGGTTACTGTTATAAACTTATAATGCTGCCCATGGAACCTTGTTAAATGATATGTATGTCAACCTAGTATCTATCCTATCAGATGCCGCCATTGCTTCTTATGAGCGCAGAGGAGAGGTGGATATATAGCGGGGTGGAATAAACACGTGGCTCACGTGGCCACAGCGAAGTCAGACTGAAATTTTTGTTATGGGTTCCAGCTGGTAAGCCGAATAGGGGTCAAGTGTATTGCGATATGTGCGAGAGCAGAATAACATTAAAAAAATAACTAAAAAGGTGCCAGGATAGGCAGGATCAGATAAAAAACTGGGAAAATAAACGTTGGGCCTGGCTTTCCTGTGAGCGTGGTTGGGGTCAGTGATCACAACGTGATCGCTGATCTCTTTATAGCCCATTTTAAAATAGCGCCACATTGTGATTCCACGGAACAGAGGCGTCCCTCAACTCTTGGGTGTAATGGTGCTGAGACTATTACTCTGAAGCGAGTTGTGAATTTACAGCAAAACATGTGCAAAAAGTTATTCACAGCATGCAGCGAGGTAAGTCTCCTGGATGTGATAGTCTCAGCATTGAGCATCTAAGAGATGCAGGGGTTCATCTGCCGCGCGTACTCTCCATGTATTACAATCTCTGTTTGTGTCATGGATATTTGCCGGATGAACTTACCAGAACGATCGTTGTTCCGGTTGTTAAGAACAAGACCGGGGAGCTCTCGGATAGGAGCAACTATCGGCCTATATCGCTGGCTACGGTAATGGCCAAGGTACGTATTTGACAGCTTGCTTTATGACACCCTTAAAACTTACGTGGATTTACACGATGCCCAATTCGGCTTTAGAGATGCACTTTCTACGGAAAGTGCTATCTTGTGTGTTAAGCGGGCTGTCGGGTACTACACTGAGAGTACGCCGGTATACGCGTGCTTTCTGGATTTATCTAGAGCCTTCGATACTGTTTTGTACGAGAGACTGTGGATGAAGCTGGAGAGAGCTGGTGTGCCGGCAGAGGTTGTCTCAGTGCTAAGGCATTGGTATCGGTGCCAGCGAAACCATGGTACGATGGGCTGGGGCTCTCTCCCAGGAATATGGCATGGAGTGTATTGTGAGACAGGGGGCATTACCTCTCCTCTGTTGTTCAACCTGTACATTAATGACCTCATCTGTGAGCTCAGCAGTACTCACGTGGGTTGTTTTGTGGATGGAGTTAGCGTCAATAACATCAGTTATGCAGACGACATGGTACTGCTGGGCCCATCGGTGGGCGCTGTTCGTAAACTTGTGGCGATCTGTGAGGCGTACGTGGCGGAACATGGACTGAAAATAACTGTACAAAGAGTGAAGTTCTGGTTTTTAAGTGTGGAATACGTGGTCCACTTCATGTTCCGCCTATTAAGCTTAATGGCACAGCGCTAGCAGTGGTGAGCAGTTTCAGGTATCTGGGGAACATTGTGATGGGCGAATTGCAGGATGACGCTGACATTGAGAGGGAGCGCAGAGTATTGGCAGTCAGGAGGAACACGGTTGCGCTTAGGTTTGCTCGCTGCTCGAGGGAAGTAAAGATAACCCTTTTTAAGGCGTATTGCCAGTCATTTTACTCGAGCAGCTTGTGGATAAATTACACTCATAGGGTACTTTTTTTTGAAACGCGAGTCTGCGGGTCGCGCCGTGCTCGGGCAGAAGAGATATCGAGTTGGATAGAAAGGACTTTTTCGTTTCTTGGTACGAGTAGAATAGAGATAGAATTGGTCATGCTACGCGTGCTGGACGTTTGTCGGGTCAGCTACTTCAGCTGTAATGTGTGTAATGTAATAAATAATTAATATCGAAGTCGAAACAGTCCCGCCATCTAGTGAGCGGTAGTTGTAACTAACGTGTTGTGCACCGGAGAGAAAAAGTAAAACAATGTCAATGACCCACACAGATTCACAGTCCACAGACACGATTAAAGATTGAGGTCGCTAGACCCCGCTAGAAATAATAATGTTCTGTGATTGAGGTGAGCGACCAGTGGGTCACCCCGATCCTGATCACTTGGTTTAATTATTGTGATTTCAGATTTATCTCATCTGACAATGTATACTTAATTTATTTTACTTGAATAAATAATAAATGGCATAGCGTAGGTATATCGTACAAACCGTACTGTCAACTGCATGTCCACGGAAACAATCAACTTTGACAGTATTTTTATTTTTGTAGCAGTAAGAGATGTTTTCCTTGTTTGAACTAGGAAAACATAATATCTTACTACGAAATAAGAATGCTGTGTTACTATTGGGTAGTACAGGTAGCGGCACGTAAGTCTAGCGCTTACCGTTCATGCGCAGAAGTCGAAAATAAGGTATCCCGGGGGAGTGAAGGGGACGCGCGCGGGCGTGCGTAAGCGGTTATTGGCTCTCTAGTCGTACTCTGTCCCGCGCACCGATACGACGCCCCGCTCACTTCTGGTGTATAGTCACGTTCTAAATTGTATTGTTATTACCGTTGTTATTTTCTGTTAAGTTTGAGTTTAGTTTTTTATTGACTGTTTTAATTAAGTTTGTGTTTATTTGTGATTTTAAACAGTGAATATGCCTAGAAGAAATACTGTTTTGAGAAGACAGGCCCGGAAAGACGGAAACTAATGAATTAATTGATTCTTTGAAACATATTAAAAGACAGATTGACGAAACTACGAATATGTTACTCAGTCACTTGGACAGTGGCACTGTGCATTAATGTTTTTTAATAAAAATTGTCAAGCTTTTTTTTTTTTTTCCTCCCCATATTAGTGATGAGACTAGTTTAAACGAACTAGCTTAGATATAAAAGAAGGACAAACAAAACAATTTCTTTATTAGTAAGGAATACTGTAATCAATTTGTAGAGATAACAATTGCGTGCGCGACAGTACCTATGCGCAGCTATCCCCTTCACGTTTCGTTCACCGCTAGACTTACGTGCCGCGACCTGTACTTATTACATTGTCTGAGCTGTTCGGCTGTCTTGGTAGTACTAGGTACTGACGTGCAGTTGGCCGTACAATAAAAAACCTAGTAAGTACTTGTCACTAAAACGGTAAAGTAAAACCGAACCATCGTCCTTGTGTCATGGCCTCATGGGTTACATGGACACATTACACACACAGTTTCACAACACAAATTTACACAACACACATTACATAAAAGATCAAACATTACTGAACTACTAACCATCGCCAGAATATACTTGAAGCACTGCATGTTCCCGCAACACTTTGTTCACTATAAAAAGTTCGTCTTCCCGCCGAAACGCGAACTATTTCCGAAAAGGTTTCACTCGTAATGCGTAGTGACGTGCGTAAATGCGTAGTCTACTGTGTATGCTACAATACTGATGCCTGTAGAACGGTCGCTCGTGGAGTGCAAGGGAAAGCAAGCACGACTTGAATGTTAATGATGACCACTCCCCGCCACCTCTCCGCCCGCCGACGACGTGCCCGGACCACATATAAAAAACCGGGCAAGTACGTGTCGCACCACGCACAATGAATGGTTCCGTAGTTAGGATGAATTCATCCCAAAAACAAACTTAACATTGTAGTTGAAAAACATGCTCTCCCATACATCTATATACGTTACGGTCAATTCTTCAACTGCAAATTTAAGTTGGTCGACGATTACTCGTTAACTTGTGCACCCTACTTAGCTGTGATAGTTTTCCTTTTAATTTCGTTATATATACTACTGTCATGAATTTTTTCACATATCCAAAACCAACCATTAAGCTGGCAAGGAGGGGAGACACTTGACTCTAACAAAAAATAGCACGTAAAAGCTTAATATTACGCAAACGGATTCTAGTAATAAGAGTCTGAGCTAAGCTGGGACAGACAGACACACGGATAGACAGACAGACGGACATGGCGAAACTATAAGGGTTCCTTGTTGACTACGGAACCCTAAAAAACTTAATTCACTGTCAGAGAACGCACCGCCATAGCTGGCTCTTTACTCGTAGAAGCGTTAGACATTTTGAGGCTTGGGTTAGCACTCACTTTGGTTAAGGTGAGCACTTAGGAAGAATTTTAGAAAGTTAGGTAATCCCCAAATGGGGTTAAATAAGGGATGACAGTTGAATGAAGAAATCAAATGGGGCACACGACTGGTAGCCATATAAAAGTCTCAATATCGTGCATATTGTTATTGTGACTATCTTCCTTTAGTACTTACATTCCACGGATTCCACCCGGCCGCGGCCGCCCGTACACAACTATGGCCGCGGCGCGTCACAAGTAAAAGTATCTACTAGTACCGCTACCTACCCCGTTAAGGCGACGATAACCGACTTTTAATGATTTTATACTGAAGATCACGTCTAAACGAGTAGTTTTAATGATTTGAAAAAAATATATGTTAAATTAGAGCATTTTCTCAATAACATAATATGTGAATATTTTAGATTTTGTTTATATTACATTGTGAAATTAATTTGTAAAGTTATGTCTAACGCGGATAAAAAACTGAGAATGGCGCAAAATCTACCAAGCGTATTTTTCTGAAACCTTCACCAATTTAAAGATAATTTAATTATGGATCTTTTAGTATACGCGTTTTATTAAAAGCGGGGACAGCGCTCCTTGATGGGCGAGTCCTATTACTGGCTGAACGTACGACGCGTTGCGTGAGCTCAGTACAAAACACGCAAGCTAACCACTCAAGGTCACTGGCATATATCTCCGTCTTAAGGCTTCTACATACTGGCGCGACTAGTCGCGCGACGCGACACCGGTTGAACAATTTCTACTAAAAAATCAAGGAAATAGTTCTACCGGTCGGTGTCGCGTCTCGCGACGACATTGCGCGCCAGTATGTAGAAGCCTTCACTTCGATGCTTCCGAACCGTCTCGAACACCAAGTTTTTCGTCACACAATAGACTATGACAGAAGGTTGGCTCCATACATCTTGTATGGAGCCAGACAGGCAACCGGGGCAACGCCTCAAGGCTTCTACAGACCGGCGCGACTGGCGACGCGACACAAGGCACCGCTCGTCGCGCGTCAAATTTATTTATTTATTTCATTGAGATAAATCATTGACATATAGGTTTATATGTCAATGATTTATTTAAAAGGTAGCTTCACAGCTGACAGTGAATATAACATTTAGATTGTTCAAACATTACGCCAATTATTACGAAGTACACAATAAAATAAGAAATACAAAGAGTGGTGACATACTTAGGTAATTATTAATATTTAAACTGTGTGTGTGCGTGTAACTGTGTGGTGTAGGTGCTGTAAATGTGTGTGATGATGTGTGTATGTCTGTGTAAGTCTAACTAAAACTGGCACTGCTAAGTTAGCTGAGTTTCCGGGGTTTGACGAAGGATTTAAATACTTCTCTTTTTTAAATCAAATCAAAATATTTTATTTCACATATAGGTACCTACATGGGCACTTATGAAATGTCAGAAGCTAGGTGCACGGTTCCAATTGGTCGTTTCCTATGGAGAAGAGCCGGCAAGAACCTCCACGGTTACTCTTTTAAAAATAATGGGCTTTTACAATGTTTTCAAGTAACAGTGTTATTAGATAAGGGAGGACAGTGTAATTAAGGTTATTTTTCACTTTGTAGTGTATTTTTTGGGGGTCGGTTATAATTTTTTTGTAAAAGATTTTTTATTTTTCACTTTTTAGTGGTCAGTTTGCAAATTTATCAAATTTATCTAAGTCAACTGCTCATCACCTTTTACAAAATATTGCTTTTCCCGATACAAGGGGAGTTCTCCTGGTAAGAACCAGGAGAACTGGAACTGATGGTGACTTCACCATAAGCATTGTGACGAGAATAAATTGCTTAGCAACCATATTAAAGTATCTAGTCGAATCGCAACATTGAAATACTTATTATTAAATTGGTTAATGTTTAGTATACTTATTGTAATAAATTGCAATAATTCGAGTCAATAGTATGTTATTAATAATTAAATTTAATAATAGTAATTCGATATATTATACAATTTGCAATGCCCTACCGGGTGCATGTCTTAATACTGTGTCATGAAATTTTAATGCATGCCTACTAACCAGTGGTTTACATGTTAGCAAATAAATAAATAGTTCTGGTGGCCATCTGTGGTCTTCATCATCAGTTCCACTTCACCAAATGTTGCTTTCATGCGATTTCAATGCATGAGTTACTACAATTCACTATCTAGCGCTTTCAGACCACGAATCAGCACAATCAATAACGGTTAGTTTAGAGACTGATTTTCAAGTTAAAGACATTCATAGCTTTTGGTTTAAAAATGTAAGAGAGCTCAATGACGAAAATATTATTAAATTTAAGAACTGCGTCTCAAGTCTTTTTTTTCCGAAGTTCAGAAGCTCAAACAACAAATGACGCCTTCGATAGACTACACGATATAATTACCCTTTTCTACAATCTATGCTTTCCTATAATAAAAGTCAAAAATACCTGTAAGCATGTGAAAAGTAGAGGTCAAAGAGAATTAGAGGATATAGTCATTGGTAGAGGTCTAACCGAGGGTATAAACAGATGCTGCATCAAAAGACGAACATTATATTTAAAATACCATCTCTACAAACATATCAAAAACAAAACAAAAAAAAATATGACGACTACACTCAAATACTGAAAAAATGCATATAAGTACAAGGCTCAGCAGCTTAATAGCTTAGAGTACATTCATAAGACCAAAAATACAAGTAAAGCGGCTTGGAACATAATTAAAACAAACACAAATAATATTACAAATAACTCTGAAATTGACGTAGTTAATGCAAATAGTAAAGTTTATGACAATCCAAACCAAATATGTGACTTATTTAACGACTATTATATATCCGAAATAATGACGACCAATAATGCTCATAAAAACATGAAAATAACCATTCCTCAACATGCTAAAAGCATTTTCCTTACACCAGTAGATAAATCAGACGTGTATAAAATCATTCGCAGTCAAAGAAACACTAACTCGACTGGATACGATGGCCTGAGCACTAAAGTGCTAAAAATATGTGCAAAGAGTTTAGTGTCTCCCTTAATCTACATTATAAACCTGTCTCTAACAGAAGGAGTATTCCCAACACGGCTTAAAAGGTCAATTGTCAAACGTCTTTATATGAAAGGTGTAAAAACTGACATGAGCAATTATCACCCAATAACTTTAATACCAATCCTATCCAAAATCTTTGAGAATTTAAGGTTATGTGCATTAAAATAGAGAACTTTTTAACAGCATGTGATATTCTTAAAAAAGAACAATTCGGTTTTAGGAAGGGCAGTTCCACTGCTTTAGCATGTTTTGCGCTAGTAAAATACTTAACTGAAAGTTTGAATAAAAAATCTATGATAAGTTACGTGTTCCTAGACATGACAAAAGCTTTTGATTTTGTTTGCCATAAAACACTACTCGCAAAGCTTGAGCATTATGATAAGTAAGTATGTTGATAGAAAAGTACGATCCCCCCGTCCCTTGCACGTCGATGCGCCAGCCGCCCGGGTAGAGGCTGAGTGCGCCGTAGCATTAACTGACATTGCTGCATTGACTGGATTGCCTTTTTAGAGGTATGCGGAACAGGGTGTAAAGTTCACTCATCCTCTATAGAAAAGGGAGGATCCTCCGACCAGACGGGTGTCGTGTCTGGTGGGCAACTGCCCGACGGTTGATGTCGGGACGTTGTATATATGCTAGTTGCGTGGTAAACTCTGATTGCGCGATGCAGGATTTGCGTGACGTCAGTGTGACGCGTTGTTCGTATGTGGCGATGTTGATGCCGCTACACTTTTATATCCGGCAATGCTGTAGCAGACATATTGTTACCTTGTGAGCGTTTTTGTCTGTGCTTGTTATTTTGTCTGTGCTTGTTATCTTGTCTGTGCTTGTTATCCTGTCTGTATCCTTTTTATGGAGCTAATTTTATTTTTTTTATGTGTACTGAGTCTTGTTACTTGAAATAAAGTTTTTTTTTTAATTTTTTTTATTAATAGTAACCCCTGTTAATAATCATGATCTAAACTTTGATCCAGCCCGTCCCCAAAAAAATGTGATCCCCCAACGACGCCCTAAGCCGAGGTCCGTACCCCACAGGGGGTGCCCTTAGTGCGCTGTCGTTTAGTTTTAATAAATATATATTTTACGCCCTGGCTGGAGGCTTTAAGCTCATACCTTAAGGCAGTCACAGGAATATTCGGTTAAGTAGCAACGACCTCCAAGGTCTGCTACGAGATGCCATATATAAAAATAAAAAAAACAAATAAAAGAAAGTACGACGCACCTTGGTTGTCGCACGCTGTGGAGGTGCTGGTCAGAAGACCCCACAGCTAAATTAATTGACTGTTTTCTTTTTCTTTTTGTTTTTGTTTCTGTTTCTGTGTTTGTTTACTAATAATAGTTTCTAAGAACATGTTACTAACAATTGGGCCTAGTCGCTGTGTTCTACTTGTAAGCCCTTTCATTTGATACCCATTAGTACCCATAATAAGGGGATTGAAACAAATATGAAATCCGCCATTTTTTACCAACGCCCGCGCCGCGGCGCCGGCGCCGGCGAGCTGTGCGCGGTGCGAGCAGTAGTCCAGCACGAGCTGAGCCCCGCCGCGCGGCCGCGTCAACACGGCGGCCGCCTGTTCAAACTTGTGCTGGTTGCGTCTGGGGGAACACAAACATACATACTTAAGTTCTAGCAAAATTATCATCTGCCTAGCTAGCTTTTTCCTTACTATTCGACCGAGCGAGCGAAGCGTCTCTGCTTCAAGTCTGGCAAAGGGTGCACGATTGCGCGGATATAACTTCCTAGGTGAATATTTCGTAAAATATTGATCTAGCGCTTATAATTGTTTTTTCGACAAATTCAATTGACAAAAAGAATTAGATCTCTAACCCAGGTAGTTGCTGAGATCTCCATGGCCGCGCAATCCTCCACGTTACGTTCGCGCGGCCAACTTAAAACCCTTATAACTTTTTTATTTTTACTTTGACAAATTTTTAGTTTGTTCCCTTCGATTTTGACAAATTCCGACAATTTTTTTGGCTAAGTTTTTTTTTTGTTTGGGTAACTTGGCGGAGCAATCGTAACGCACACAAATTTAGTACCGCCAACTTTTTTTGTTGTTTTACTATAGAATTTATACCACTTATTAAGGCAACTAAGACATTTATTTACAAAGTGTACTATTTTTTAAGGACCGACCGAAGGTTCGGTTTCGGTTTCGGTTTCGGCTAGTTTCGGCCACAGTTTCGGTTTCGGCCAATATTAGGCCGAACCTTCGGCCCCATGTCCATTCGAGTCCATGAGCTTTCGAACCTGTGAGGCAGTGGAAAAATAATTCGCAACAGCGTGTGTCGCAACAGCGGCGTTCGAAACAACATAGGGGACCCATTTTTTCTATGGGACCAACCTTGAAATCGCGAAATAAAAATCAGCTGTTCCATACATTTTGTCGATTTAAGTGAACACAAATGTAGGGAACAACTGATTTTTTTTAGCGAAGAGCCTCGACCAACACCTCAGGAGGCTCTCATTACGTGGCTGGGTCAAGGGCTTGATTCAGAAAGCAGTACTCCTCGACAGTACGGCACGCATAGTGAGGAGGTTCCTCTCTCTAGAGCCCTAACCACCGGCAGCTTGGACCTTGTTCCTGATGCCGATGGACTACTGTTTTTTGTATTTTTTAATGCTTTTTATAAAAATATTTAAAAATATAATCATCATGTATGTATAAGTAATAAAATAAAATAATATAATACTTTACGAAGTAAATATTCATGTCATTGTTAATGTAAAATGGTATTTATAAATAACAAAAAGAAAAATATAAATAGTTTGCAAAAAGAAATGTAAATCGAATCAAATTCACTGTAAATTTATTGGAGCAGCTTTCCCAAGGCAAGGCTTAATTAGACGTTGAATAAAGTTTCGTTAACCCTATTATTGCTTGTCGCTATATGTAATAATAAAAGTATTTATGTTTTATTGATAGAAATATATATTAAAAACAGACTTTAAAAAAATAAATAAATAAGCTAGCTAGTTAGCTCTTCCCCTTCTGGACTACAATGTTGAATTTGCAAAATGTTGAATTCGCAAAATGTTGAATACCAAAATGTTGAATACCAAAATGTTGAATTTGGAAAGTACAAAAATATAATTTTGACTAAATAGCCAAGTAACTACAACCAACTTGGATGTAGCGCTCGCCGGCCGCTGCCGCGGCACCGCTCGCTGCACTCGCTCGGCTCGCGCGCGGTTTGTCACAGTTTTAACCTAACCTAACCCAAATGGTCAACATTTTGGGATTCAACATTTTGCAAATTCAACATTTAGGATTCAACATTGTGGTCCGGAAGTGCTCTTCCTACAGAACAATAAATATAGCGAACATGAGCAAAACAAGAGCGCTATCTATTGGTTCATTGTTTATTATTGACCGCGTCACTTCGTTTTTTACTTGGTAGTTCGCTGTATCACCACGCTTCAAGAATGGCGCTAGGTTATCGGAGAAATAGTGGGCGTGGCTAAAATACCGAAACATCGAGTCTCAATAGCCTGTTGTCAGCGTCTTAAGTTTGTTTTTGAGATAAATTCATCCCAACTACGGAACCCTTCATTGTGCGTGCTCCGACACGCACTTGGCCGGTTTTTCGTCTTGCCGCGGCTCTGCGGACGTAAGTAAGTCCAGCGATTGCAAAAATGCAAATGGAAAGAAAGGAAAGGGGGGGGGGGAGGAAAAAAAAACAAAAAATCCAAGCTAAATAAAACCGTTTAATAAAAGTAAGACCATATTTAGAATCGATTCATTTATTTCTCACATTCACAGAATAACAAATAGTGTAAAATGTTTCACTAACTAGTGACTACAAGTTATGACGTCAATAAACATTAAAGCTGAACACGCAAGCTAACTACTCAAGGTCACTGGCATATATCTGCGTCTTAATGTTCCAATCGAATTCATCATCATGTGCCGAGCTTTTTCCCAATTATGTTGGGGCTCAGCATCCAGTCTTACCCTGTTGACCATGTACTGATAACAATTTTTTTTATTTTATGGTTTTCGTTAAGTATTAACAATAATAGCAGTGGATGTGTAACTGTGACAATCGGCTCGGCGACGGAGTCGCCGCATGCGACTGTTTGCTCTAAATGTAACTAATGACTAGATTGTACCTATAACACACGTACAGTGAATTGATCCTTGACTGTCTCTGTAAACAAACAAACATGGAATCACATGATGCACAAACTTCTAACAAACCCGAATGTCATCATCATAGAACGCCAGAAGACGACTAAAGACAAATTGTCTTTACTCATGACTCATGTCCTCGCTACAACATGATGCTTAACAATACAATATTTTACATTCTTTTAACATTATTTATAATTATAAAATGCAACGAACATAACAGTAAATAAACTTTAAAACGGTTGTTTACAAAACAATATTTAAAACACAAGTGCGTTTTATTTATATACAAAGACGATAAAAACCGTGATAAGGTACATATATGAGGAATATCATCATTGAGATGCTAGTCTACCTAGAAAGAATATTTATGTACAAGTCAACTAACTAAATAATATCTACAGACCGAGGCTTGGCCTTCAATATTCGATGACAACACGTCACTATGTTCTTTTAGAACAAAGCTTACTATATCCAGCACGAAAACACTTTGAATTATTTTATCACAAACTTACTATGTACGCTAATATTCTTTTTACTGAAAAAAAGTTTAGCATCTTTACTTTTGTCACTTTCCGACCGATATGTCACTTTGGCGAAGTGATTTCGTATTGAACATAAGTGTCGTTGTCCGCTCATAATAATATTGCTAGGTATCACAAGGATATAAATATGTCTTTAGACAGTCAAACTGTGAACTCTTTGAAAAAAATTGCGTCCAACTGTTGCTAAAATAATACAATGACGTGGCGCGAGTGTAAACACACGTAGCTGTTACGCAAAAACCAAAGTTGGCCTGTTTGTTTTAGTTCTTTTGCAGCGCGACACTATCTAGAGACATAAATAATCAAAGAGTTATCACTACAACGTCACTCAGTCAGCACCCGGCGCACTGTCACAAGTAGTAGTCGCGGCGCGAGCAGTAGTCCAGTGCGAGCTGCGCGCGGCGCGAGCAGTAGTCCAGTGCGAGCTGCGCGCGGCGCGAGCAGTAGTCCAGTGCGAGCTGCGCGCGGCGCGAGCAGTAGTCCAGTGCGAGCTGCGCGCGGCGCGAGCAGTAGTCCAGTGCGAGCTGCGCGCGGCGCGAGCAGTAGTCCAGTGCGAGCTGCGCGCGGCGCGAGCAGTAGTCCAGTGCGAGCTGCGCGCGGCGCGAGCAGTAGTCCAGTGCGAGCTGCGCGCGGCGCGAGCAGTAGTCCAGTGCGAGCTGCGCGCGGCGCGAGCAGTAGTCCAGTGCGAGCTGCGCGCGGCGCGAGCAGTAGTCCAGCGCGAGCTGCGCGCGGCGCGAGCATTAGTCCAGCGCGAGCTGCGCGCGGCGCGAGCAGTAGTCCAGCGCGAGCTGCGCGCGGCGCGAGCAGTAGTCCAGCGCGAGCTGCGCGCGGCGCGAGCAGTAGTCTAGCACGCGCTGCGCCGGCCGCGTCAGTTGCCGACGGCGCCGGCGAGCTGCGCGCGGTGCGAGCAGTAGTCTAGCACGCGCTGCGCCGGCCGCGTCAGTTGCCGACGGCGCCGGCGAGCTGTGCGCGGTGCGAGCAGTAGTCTAGCACGCGCTGCGCCGGCCGCGTCAGTTGCCGACGGCGCCGGCGAGCTGTGCGCGGCGCGAGCAGTAGTCTAGCACGCGCTGCGCCGGCCGCGTCAGTTGCCGACGGCGCCGGCGAGCTGCGCGCGGTGCGAGCAGTAGTCTAGCACGCGCTGCGCCGGCCGCGTCAGTTGCCGACGGCGCCGGCGAGCTGTGCGCGGTGCGAGCAGTAGTCTAGCACGCGCTGCGCCGGCCGCGTCAGTTGCCGACGGCGCCGGCGAGCTGCGCGCGGTGCGAGCAGTAGTCCAGCACGCGCTGCGCCGCGCCGCGCGGCCGCGTCAACATGGCGGCCGCCTGTTCAAACTTGTGCTGGTTGCGTCTGGGGGGAACACAAACATACATACTTAAGTTCTAGCAAAATTATCATCTGCCTAGCTAGCTTTTTCCTTACTATTCGACCGAGCGAGCGAAGCGTCTCTGCTTCAAGTCTGGCAAAGGAGAACGGCAAATTTAGTACCGCCAACTTTTTTTGTTGTTTTACTATAGAATTTATACCACTTATTAAGGCAACTAATGGCCGTTTTCACCATCGTTCCTTAAATTTAGGGAGGCACCTAAGAAATATTAAGTGTTAGTTTCGTTTTCACCATCACATAAGGGACACAAGGGGTCCCTTAAAAATAGGGGCCCGATACTTGGCATCTTAGCGCTAAGTGACAGTTTATTTGTTGTTAAACGAGAATAGTTGAGACGAAATGGAAGATTTTATTGACAGTTTAGAAGCTATCGAAACTGTGGATTTAGTTACGAATCAAAGTTTATTCAGACGGCCACATATTTATCGCGAAAGACCGGATTTTTTCACGAAAAATGACAGTGAGGACTTCTTCAAAAGTTTTAGGCTATCCAAGGCCAGTGCAGGGCCAGTTATTTTTGTTAGAAAAAATAGAACACTATTTAGAATACACAGATGACAGATTATTTTTTTAGCTACCTAATATCTACCTACAAAGTATTTACTTGTTTACTTCCATTTGTTTTTCAAATGTGTTTTAAACACAGGTACCTACTTACATAATACACTGGTGATTATTAGTATTATGGACTCGCAATACCAAATTTTTATGTATTTAATATTTGCTAAGGCAGTACCTCCGATATGGGTTGGAGTGTAGCCTTTAGGGGCGCTATGGCGCGAGGACTTAGAAACTTTTCGTTTTTTTTTTTTTTTCAAAATTCTACCAATTTTATTGCAGTATCGGGTCAACCTTGACCATAGAAACCATTTAGGTTCCGAGTCGCATGGCCCTACGACGCACCGTTTCCGAGATATGGGCTTTACATTTTTTATTTTATTTTATATAAAACGATCTATATTTCCAAAATGGTAGCTTCCATGAAAATCTTTTCTGGTAAGAAATTGTTGCTCTAGTCGAAAACCATGAGGTGAAGTAAAAAAACTCAGAAAATCATACTATTTTACATTAATCAACGTCGGACTCACAGATTTAAAAAAAAACTGTCACTTATGTAAGTGGTCCTTACGTAGGACCCCTTTAATCTGGTGAAAACAAAATTAGGTAAGGGGCTGATTTAAGGAGTCTCTTAGGTTAAGAGACCCTTAGTAAGGAGGGGGTTGAGGGAACGATGGTGAAAACGGCCATAAGACATTTATTTACAAAGTGTACTATTTTTTAAGGACCGACCGAATGTTCGGTTTCGGTTTCGGTTTCGGCTAGTTTCGGGCAAAAAATCTAGTTTCGGCCACAGTTTCGGCTTCAGCCAATATTTGGCCGAACCTTCGGCCCCGCCGAAACTAGGTGTTCGTGAATTGTCGCGCATCATTCGGCTAACTTCGAGTGAGTGAACGTGATTGCCAGTTGAGTTCGCTAGCCGGCGCGATCGTGATGATTTGAGGTTATGTGGTTTTTCTCGTGCAAACATTAAAGTAAGTAATTGTTTTCACTTGATTAATGATGATGTATTTGTATGGCATTCATTAGAGTTTTGTCCTACAGTGGAAAATAAATAGATTGTAAGTTGTAATAGAATAGAATTCATTAGATTTTTACTTGGTTCTGTTGAGTTATTCCCTAGAACTTATACAATATGAATTTATGTAGAAATTAATGTAACACTTAAAAGATAACTGTGATATTTGTTTGTAATTGTTGTTGGATTAAATTTTGTACCCGTATTCGAACCGCCCTATAAATACCGATGTCTTATTTGTCGGAGCCATTATTGTAATGCAACGCCGACATATAGTTATTGGAACAGCAGCCCATATCCAATCCTGAGAAAAGCTGTCTTAAAGTATCTTTCCGCTCCGCCTACCAGTGTTCCAAGCGAACAGCTGTTTAGTGCCGCTGGACAAGTATACGCAGATCGTCGGAGTAACCTGCTTGGTGAATATGTTAAAAAACAACTTTTCTTAGCTTACAATATAAGACTTTTTAATTACGATTACTAAAAGATAGGAGGCTCTTTAATTACGAATACTAACTGTAACTCTTTTTTTATATTATACATAACACTATTTTAATAATTAAAATATTAGTGTAAAAGTACTTGATTGTCGTACAAAATATACTCATCTTTATTGAGACTGATAAATATTAATTATCACTGATAATTAATTATAATGGTAAGATAATTCTTTAAATACTATGTTAAATACTAGATCTCATTAGAAAATAACAACACAAGTTATCTAATCATTACGACTATTGTAAACTTAAGTAATTAATGTTGATTTTTGAAAAAGTTTGACAAATATGTTGATTGTGTTTTTTTTTTATTTAAATTGTTAATGTTGCAAATAAAGAACTATTTTTTTCATACTTTAATTGTTGCATTTTATTTTTTGACACGTGTTAACTGTCTAAGCGTAAAAATACAATAGATGCTATAAAATTTCAAGTAAGTTTCGGTTTCGGCCGAAACTGGGACCAAGAGCGAAGGTTCGGTTTCGGATTCGGCTGAAAATCCTGTTTCGGTCGGACACTACTATTTTAGAACTTGGGATTAGTTAATAATATCAATAAAAAGATTTTAATAATTAAACGTAATGAAATCGTAGAACTAAACGCAGTTATGTATTAAGAAATTGCCATACGTACGAACACAAGCGGTTCGAAATGATAATTAATTATTTAGAAGTAACAAATATAATTAAACACTTATATAACTTAATATCTAAGAACGTATAATTGTTGCATAAAATCATAATAGTTAACGATTTAATGATAAATGATTTTCGACATCATTTTTTTTTTGTTCATAAGGAAATTATTTATTGACAGGTAAATCTGTCTTTCAGTTCTTGTCTGTCACTGTCAGTTCAGTTCTTTGTTGTTGTTTTGGATTGTGATTTGTGAGCGATTTAGCGAATTATCTGGCCGTTTTTACGTTGAGTTCAGCACCTACGCGTTCAGTTTCGCGAAATGACGGTCAGTGGGTCGTCTTAGGACGCTTTGGCGCTGTTTGTGTACGTACGTGCTTCAGTTAAAATGACGAGTTTGCAACGTGATAGTTGCAACGTTCGCTTGTCCCGAATAAGAAGGCACGCTTTATCCGATGAGAGTGAAGATCTCGTCAATACTATTCGACTGTGGACATACCCTAGAGATGGAAGTTGTTTACGAATAACATTCAGCTTAAGGATGGGCCAGTGACGAACTCTGTGATAAGTTTTACGTGTTGAAAAGTAGTCCTTACCATTAACACCACACCATACCACACTAAAATATTAGGTTGGGGAAAAAGTCTTTTCGCATTAAGTATAATAGGTTGGGGAAAAAGTTTCTTCGCATTGTTTTAAGAAAATTCAAAACATTTAGGTAGGGACATGATCCCATTGCTATAGAAATTTTAGGACTTCTGATCAAAATACCACGACACGTGGTTTTGGCAGTCCTCTCGTGAGGTTAACCTGACACTGCCTAAATAATTCTGAAGAGACCGAAACAGTTGGAAATCTGAAGGTGCAAGGTCAGGGACTATACGGCGGATCCATTAACACCTCCCAGCCAAACTCTCTTAATTTTTGTGTGAGGTCTAGCGTTATCATGATGAAAAACCACACCCCTTCTGTTGATTAATTCCGGCCGCTTTCTCTCAACTTCTTGCTTTAATCTCATCAGTTGTTCCCAGTAGAGTTCAGAATCGATGGTCCTGCCTGGTGGTAACAGCTCATAATGAATAATGCCCTTCCAATCCCACCACACACACAGCATCACCTTGTTGCGAGTCTGTGAAGCCTGACCGACGTTTGACCACGACCTTTTTCGCACGTTCTTGTCGTACGTGGTCCACTTTTCATCACTAGTTATCAGCTTCTTCAAAAATGGTTCGGTGTTTCATTACGTCGTAATAAAGAATCACAAATGAGTACACGGTTCATTAGGTTTCTTTCAGTGAGCTCGTGAGGTACCCAAATATCGCGCTTTTTTGTGTACCCAGTTTTTTTCAAATGTGCCAAAACTGTTTTGTGGTCAATTCCCAGTTCTTCAGCTACGTCGTAACTACTTATATGCCGATCTTGCTCAGCTTTTTCAAAAATGGCATCCATTTTATCCGTAATAGGGCAATAGGGCGACCAGAGCGACGCCGACGTGCATCTTTGACATCAAAATTTCCGGATTGAAATGGCTTAAACCAAATTTGTGCTACTCTCACAGACACTGCACTACGTCCATAAACATCGCAAATTTTTTTTGCGGCTTGCGTTGCATTTTTACCTTTTTTGTAGTAAAATTTTAAAATGTATCGAATTTCTTCATTAGATTCACTCATCTTGACAGTACGAAAAACAAATTATATGTCATCACCTGCCCGCCTTTTCCCAACTATGTTGGGGTCGGCTTCCAGTCTAACCGGATGCAGCTGAATACCAGTATTTTACATGGAGCGACTGCCTATCTGACCTCCACAACCCAGTTGCTGGGTAATACGATACCCCTTGGTAAGACTGGTTGTCAGATTTTTGGGCTTCTGACGACCCGTAACGACTGCCAAAGATCCAAGAATGACAGCCGGGACCGGCTTAATGTGCCGTGCCTTAGAAAGCACACTAAAATATGTATGTCTGAACTAATCTCAATACTATTCGAAAAACGAATAAACACAGTTATGTGTAATACACAATATAAAAATAATAATATGTATAACATACAAATTGATAATTACATGTATCTTACTTTGTTTTCCGAAGAGTGTTAGAATAATGTATTTGATTGGGTATAGTACTCGTAATACCTATTCTAACCACCTCCTACCTATTTTTATTGCGGTCATCCGCATAATTATATTAAGAATAAATTAATTATAAGTACAATAAAATAAATGTACTTACAAAAACAACCTGTATTATTTACCTACACTCAAAACCCCACCAAAACTTCATCATCATCATTTCAGCCGAAAGACGTCCACTGCTGGCCTTCCCCAAGGGGCTATAATCACCACGCTTGGCAGGCGGGTTGGCGATCGCAGAATGGTGTTTAAATGCATAGAGAATGCTGCTGCCCATTCTCTAATATGTCCCTTAGAGTCGCCTTTTAAGACTCCCATGGAAAGAAATAGGATGGTGCTATTCTTTACTCCGGCACCACACGGATTCATGCAAACAGAACTAATAGGTTATTATCATTATTATCAAACTGTTGCAACTGTTGCTGGACATAGGTATCTCCAAATGCACCCCACTGAGTAGGTACGATCCTCATCTCAATCTACCTACTTAATTGTAAGTAAAACATTTGGTTTAAATAGGTTTTTATTTTTAGTATTTTAGTAATTTTTTTTAATTTTTAATGTGAGAACGTTGTAGGCTTAATAGACTGTAGCTTTGTAGACCATCTTTCATTTTGTTAAGTACTTGGTACTTGTTGACGGGCCTACACTGTCCTCCCATACCTATTATCACTGTAACTTGAAAACATTGTAAAAGCCCATTCTTTTTAAAAGAGTAACCGTGGAGTTTCTTGCCGGCTCTTCTCCATAGGAAACGTCCAATTGGAACCGTGCACCTAGCTTCTGACGTTTCATAAGTGCCCATGTAGGTATATGTGAAATAAAATATTTTGATTTTGATAACACTACAAAAATAGCGTCAAGCAATCTAGAACATTTACTTTATCACCTAAACAATGTTTATGTACCTATAAGTAACAATCTACATTGGTCTACTAGAACATAACCTTAAAAAATAAAACTGGTTATAACTTTTACGTTCCAAGTTCTAAAAAGCTAAGATTTAAAGAAGGCTTGTCTAGTTTATTAACTACCAATTAAAACAAAAATTATCCCAAAAAATTAAATGTTATTAGCGGTAGCATCTTCCCATACAAACCTGCTGTTCTCCTTTGCTTTCCTCTGTCAGTTTGTTCAAATCAAATCAACTAGGCTGAGAATCAACACTTTTCGAACGTCAAAAATTACATGAGACAAACCCCCAAAAACGGCCACCATTCACCACTTCCTAGCGCTTCAGCTGCGAACAAGAAGTGGCGCAACAAACTGTCCAGCAGCACAGCTGTCTGTTCACATAAAAAACTTGAATCTATACAATAAAATGTAAAATGCAACACAAAACATTAAATTAAATTATTTGCCTTATGTTAGCTAGCACACACCACTGTACAAAAAAAAAATATAATTATACAACGTGTCCCAGAAATCAACGTCAAGCCGAAAACGGTCAATAGGCCAAGTCGTGACAGTTCTTAGAAAAATATTAAAAAAAATCTTAGTCATGTACTTTTCAAATTTTATGGATTCAAAAATAAATCTCAAAAAGTGACACCCTGTGATGATCTTTCAAGTCCTGTGACTACAAATATTAACTTTTCGTCAGTTTTTTTTTTTTCTGTGACGTAACCATGAATAACCCTTCTGTAAATGACAGTTAAAAGTTAAAACATATCTACCTCAGTTTTAAATAAAATGTTAGATTTTTGCCCAACATTGAATTCAAAATTATTACATCACCCAACTTTAACCGCGTGTAGTGTAAAAAAAATATACTACACTATTTTGGCAAGTAACTTTAAAAGATGGCGTGTTTAGTCTGGATTCCAAAATGGTAAGCCACTTACTAATTGCTACTTCTTAATTGAGGAAAACAAAATTATTTGTTAGTTTCAGGTGCGTTTGAAATAAAATTCAGTTGTTGGATTTCTTTAGTTATAATTTTTATTAAATCAGATTTTCCATGTTTATAAATGTTCGAACTGTTCGCCTTCAGTTGCAATGCAAGCTCTACATCTCTTTAAAAATGATCGCGTAATAAGACGGGCGTGTCTTCTCAAGTTGATGGATTCAGCGGCTTCTGCAATTCTTTGGCGCAGCTCGTCTAAATTTTGGATTGGTTTAGAGTACACGATATCCTTTATCGTACCCCAGTAAAAGAAATCTAAGGGGTTTAAATCGGGTGAACGGGCAGGCCACGAAATTGTACCACCGCGCCCAATCCACCTATCGGGGTATTCCCGATTGAGAAACTCACGTACTGTTAGAGCATAATGCGCTGGGCAGCCATCGTGTTGGTACCACATCCTGCCGTAAATGTTCAGTGGTACTTCTTCCAACAATTCTGGTAATTGGTTTTGTAGAAAGTCCAAATACCCCTGGGCATTTAAGTTCTCCGGCAGCTCGATTGGACCAATAAGTTTACCATTCAAAATTCCCGTCCACAAGTTCACTTTAAACTGGTACTGCGATCTGTCTTCCCGCATCAAATTTGGATTTTCCACGTGCCATTCGTGCAAATTGTGGAGGTTCATGTAACCGTCCTTTTTAAATGTTGATTCATCTGACCATAGAATTTTTTCAAAGAATCGCGGATCCTCTCGGTGCTTCTGCAACATCGTTTGACAAAATCGCACTCTCTCTGGGTAGTCTCGGGGTAGCAGACTTTGCCCTCGTCGTACATGGTATGGGTGAAACCGGTTTTTTTTAAAAATACGCTGTGCAGTACTTTTGGGGACTCCTATGCTCTGTTGAATTCCACGTACTGAGATACTTGGGTCTTCTTCAACTGCTTGCAGGACTTCGGCCTCGTAGGGCAATACGGGTCTACCCTCGCTAACCATTTGACTAGGGAATCGACCCTCTGATAGTGACCGATGCACTTTGATAAATACTCGATGATCGGGATAACGCACAGCATTTGGGTATCTCTCACGATACATTCTTGCTGCAGCATTGGCGTTGTATAAGCATTCTCCATAAATGAGATGCATGTTGGCGTATTCCTGTGCGGTGTATCGAGATGGCATGATAACACACTTCACAAAACACGGGATTACGATAACAGTGCAGATAAATCCAAATCACAATGCAAATCAAGTCCAATAAACAAAGCCACAGTTGTAAGTACGAAGTCAATACAAATTATACGGAAAGATGCGTAGTAAACGAAAGAGCGTAACGTACTGCAGTATTGCACAATTTACCCCCTAACGCATCCCTGTTTCGCCAGAGTGGCGTCTCTATCTGTTTCACTCACACAGACGAAATAATGTGTCAATCCGTCTCGCTCTTAGATAAAAGTAGCGTCACTATCTATCTCGCTCACACTCAACAAAGTAGCGTCACCATCTATCTCGCTCGCACTAGTCAAATAACGTCACTCTTTGTCTCAATCGAACTTGTATGAAATCCGACTTCATTAAAAAAAATGTTTTTCCTCAATTAAGAAGTAGCAATTAGTAAGTGGCTTACCATTTTGGAATCCAGACTAAACACGCCATCTTTTAAAGTTACTTTCCAAAATAATGTAGTACATTTTTTTTACACTACACGCGGTTAAAGTTGGGTGATGTAATAATTTTGAATTCAATGTTGGGCAAAAATCTAACATTTTATTTAAAACTGAGGTAGATATGTTTTAACTTTTAACTGTCATTTACAGAAGGGTTATTCATGGTTACGTCACAGAAAAAAAACTGACGAAAAGTTAATATTTGTAGTCACAGGACTTGAAAGATCATCACAGGGTGTCACTTTTTGAGATTTATTTTTGAATCCATAAAATTTGAAAAGTACATGACTAAGATTTTTTTTAATATTTTTCTAAGAACTGTCACGACTTGGCCTATTGACCGTTTTCGGCTTGACGTTGATTTCTGGGACACGTTGTATATGTATAATTATAATAATCGTCGAAAACTATACTCAAGCAGAAGCGAGAAGATGTTGATACTCCTCTACAGGTCGTATTTTACAACCGACCTGAACGAACTTGGTATTCAGGTTTTACAACTTTATGTAATTATATGGTTTTGTCTTCGAGGATTTTTAATTGGAGGCCTACTTCTTCCAAAAAGGAGGCTACTTGATATCTCCGCCTTGAGATCAGATTACAATGGCTTTTTATTTGAAAAAAAAAAAAAAAATTAAAAGAAGCACAATACTTTTAAAAAAAGTGCGTGTCGGACCACGCAGTCACGCACAATAAAGGGTTCCGCAGTTGGGATGAATTTATCTCAAAATCTTTTTTTTTAATGTGTTGAAACTACAATTTAACGATTTTCGGATTTTTCCTCTACTTGTGCTGTGAGACCTTGCTTCTTGCCAAATTTCATGATTCTAGGGCCTGTATTTATAGAACGTTACTCAGTACTCAAGCATTACTAAAGACTAAATTCAACCGATTGGTTGAATTTACGGGCCTAAGTCAACGGGAAGAACTCAATCCCCCTTATTACAAAACAAGGTTTATCTTCAGACCCAGGTTTAAAACATGGAGCCATTATTGAATTTCGAACTTTATTCCGACTATCGTAAAGTTCCTAAACACAATACTGACAACTTAGTACCGAACTAAGTTTTCAGTTTTGTATAAAGAACGGCTGCTAAAACTACCAATTAACGGTTTTCGGACTTTTTTCTCTATTTGTGCTGTAAGACCTTGCTTCTTGCCAAATTTCATTATTCTAGGTCAACGGGAAGTACCCTAACACCCTTATTACAAAACAAGGTTTATCATCAGACCCGGGTTTAAAACATGGAGTCATTATTGAATTTCGAACTTTATTCCGACTAGGTAAAGTTCCTAAACACAAAACTGACAACCTAGTACCGAACTAAGTTATCAGTTTTGTAAAAAGAACGGTATTTCAATCACTGTTACGTTCTTATTACAAAAACTGGCTGCATGGTTTAAGCCATGTCAAATATAAATCTTGTTTTGTAATAAGGCGGTATAGGTTTTGATTTATTTGCGAGTGTCAAAATATGTCGCAATAAATCGCCATATTTTTTATTGCGTTGACATAGAAGCTTAATTTTTTCGTCCAAACAGTTTTGAATGTCCTGGAAACTAAACAGAATACTTTGCTTCGTGAAGTTCCTACTCACAAAGCACTTGCACTTTACATTTACATGCAGTTATCCAAGTGGCGTTACATCACACTTAAATTTCAATTCTCAGTAATTACAATAACTAATTAGGTTAAGCAAGTACTGGTAGTCGTTACTTAATGACTTATTAAAGCTTTTGTTATATTGCAAAAAGCGTTCATAAGGCATTAAAGTACTCACAAATGCACCTGTTATTTAAGGAACTACTTAGTGATGACTACTTCTCAGTAATATGTTACCTCCATTCCATCAGTAATACAATAATAAAATAGTTACTATAGGCAAAATATCTCGGAAAGGGCACTCTGGGGGCACCATGTGTCCTTGAAGAAAATGTGTCATAAAATGGGTAAATAACAGTAGTGAAAATCGCAAATCGAAACAAGGAGGGAATCTACAGACATCTTTGCTTTCGTTTCCATACAAAAATAACAGTTTTCATCAAATAGCTCCTAAAGTGCTCGTCAAATAAAAAAAGCGTAGTAACAATTTTTGTTGTTCTTTAATAGAGGAATGCAATAGTTTATTTTTTTTATTTTTATTAAATACTTTTTTAAATGTTTGATTCTATGTCCAACCTCTTTATGGGGACGATCCACTGTGCGGCGCCTTGGAGCTCTAAAAAAATCAAGCTTCTAATTCAACGCTATAAAAAAATACGGCGATTTTTGCGACATATTTTGATACTCGCAAATAATTCAAAACCTATATGGTACTTCCCGTAGATCTAGCATCATGAAATTTGGCAAGAAGCAAGGTCTCATAGCACAAGTAAAGGAAAAAGTCCAAAAACCGCAAATTTGTAGTTTCAACACATTACAAAAAAAAAGTTTTTGCGATAAATTCATCCCAACTACGGAACCCTTCATTGTGCGTGGTCCAACATATACTTGGCCAGTTTTTTTTAGGGTGCCGTTTTTTCCTTTCAAGGTACGGAACCCTAAAAAAAACCGGGCAAGTTCGCGTTCCTGAGAAAAAGGGTCTTTACAGACTGACAGACAGACACACGGACAACGAAGTGATCCTATAAGGGTTCCGTTTTTTTTTTCTTTTGAGGTTCGGAACCCTAAAAAGATTTTAATATTAAAAAAGTATTTTTTATGTGATAAAACTACAAATTAACGATTTTCGGACTTTTTCCCCCATTTGTGCTGTAAGACCTTGCTTCTTGCCAAATTTCATGATTCTAGGTCAACGGGAAGTACCCTTTTGATTTATTTGCGAGTATCAAAATATGTCGCAATAAATCAGCATATTTTTTATTGCGTTGACATAGAAGCTTAATTTTTTAAGAGCACCTACGGACCGTAGACCTTCGTATTAGATATTCATTTCAACTTGATACCTTCACGCGTTCCTGAGAAAATGAGTCTTGGCAGACTGACAGACAGACAGTGGGACAACGAAGTGATCCTATAAGGGTTCCGTTTTTTCCTTTTGAGGTACGGAACCCTAAAACACCGGTCAAGTGCGTGTCAGACCAGGCACAATGTAGGGTTCCGTAGTTGGGATGAATATATCCCAAAAACAAACTTAACCTTGTAGTTGAAAAACATGATCTTCCATACATCGATACACGCCACGGTCAATTTTCCAACTGTAAATGTAAGTTTGTAACCGCATTTTTTTATTATGATAAAACTACAAATTAACGATTATCTGACTTTTTCCTTTATGTGGGCTCCTGAGACCTTGCTTCTTGCCAAATTTCATGATTCTTGGTCAACGGGAAGTACCCGTAGGTTTTGATTTATTTGCGAGTACCAAAATATGTCACATAAATCACTGTAGTTTTTTATTGCGTTGACTTAGAAGCTTGATTTTTTTAGTGCTGCAAGAGTCCGTACGGAAACTTACGTATTTGATATTTATTTCAACTTGATAACTCCACGCGTTTCTGAGAAAAAGGGGCTTGACAGACTGACAGACAGACAGAGAGACAGACGGATAGACAGGTTTCCTTTTTTCCTTTTGAGGTACGGACTACGGAACCCTAAAAAGTAATGAAAATGAAAAAACCCTAAAAAAAAGACGAAATTACTCACCTACATATTATATTTAGTTTATTTGAATTCATTAATTTTACTATTTTGTTTTGTTTTGCAGTGGTGTTACAGGGGAAACTAATAACCTTATTCCAACCTCTGTACAACATGTTTGTAATAAACTGATTTGATTTGATAGTGAAGTCAAAAGGAAAATAAAAGATGTCGGCTACGACAATTTCCACATTTTTCGTCATGGGTGTCGTTTTCATGGATGTCGAGGGTCATGCCGATAGTAGGTCAACATGAAAATCCAAGAGGGCGGCTGCTAATTTTAAAATTTCTCGTCATGGGTGTCGTTTTCACGGTTTTCGATGGCGCTGAAATGTTTAAATTTTATGGGTGAGTCAGTATAAACTGTCAGCAGTACATACCGGATGTAGGCGTGCGTGTCGATGACGAGGCTGTCGAGCTTGTCGCTGTTGATCTCGTCCATGGCGCACTCCTCCATGAGCGGCGGGTTGAAGCGGTAGTAGTGGCCGGCCGGCAGCAGGTCGTTCATGACCAGGTGCACACCTGACACATTATGCTCATGTTTTTATTTGTCCAACATACGTACAAACAAAATTTTTTAACAAAAAAATATATTGGTAAGATATTTGTAACGGTATACCTCGAAGATCCAATAAAAACTGGCCATGTGCGTGTCGGACCACGGAAAAAGGGTTCCGTAGTTGGAATGACTTCATCTCAAGGACAAACTTAACATTGTAGTTGAAAAACATGTTCCCCCATGCATTTCAAGTGCAAATGTTAGTTTGTACGCACAATATTGAGTGATTTAGCATTTTATTTTAAGACCATAGACTTCTTATGGGTGCGTCTCATAACGTATAAACTCATTTGGTCTAATTTCATTTTATTATCGTTCATAAGATATAATCAACGTGAGATATACCAACTGTTGATATAATTTCTTTACATTTATTTATTCTAAAACTTAATTAGTATAACGTTGTTTGATATAAAGTTTATGTAATCGAAAATAATTTGGTCTAACGTTTAATATGTATATTGTTTATTTAATAGAAAATCATTAGGCCTATCGTTTAAAATATATAATATTGCAATTAATTTGATTGAGCGTGCTGCGGGAGCGGCGTGACAGAAACGAATCGCAGCAAAACCGACGCCACGTAGTCTTGTCTGCCCTACCGCTAGTGTTATTTAAAATCGCGTCGGCGCGTAGCGGCGAGTTGCCCGCGAGCCGAGGCGCAGGTGGTTTCAATAGTTAGCGTGAACACACCTGTGACGATAAGTCGCATGGGACCGCTGGAGCCCTGCAGCGCCGGAGCCGCAACAGAAAACGTGCCTGCTGGATGCTTGCTTGCACGTTTTAAAATATTAGACTAAATAGGTTTTATGTCTTTTGAGTGGTATATCAAACGATTTTATATTAAACGTATGATATACTTATAAAAATTATATCAATCGTTTATTATATTAACTGATCATTATATCAAATAAAATTATTGATTCAGTTGTTATATCTTGTAAATATTAGAGAATTTGTAATTATATCAAATATTACTTACCCACTTCTTATAGGTTTTCCTGTAATTTATAAGTAAAGAACTATTTTCCGTATTTTTTTCAACATTTTAGGCTCAGTAGTTTCGGAGATAAGTGGCTGCAGCGCGTGCGCCAGACGCGCGTAGTCCGTGTGCGCGGCCGGGGTACATACCTTCAGTGTCAGTGGCAGAGTCGAGTATCTTGTTGAACTTGTCCTTCCAGCTGGTGGGCTGCGGCTGCAGCGCATGCGCCAGACGCGCGTAGTCCGTGTGCGCGGCCGGGGTACATACCTTCAGTGTCAGTGGCAGAGTCGAGTATCTTGTTGAACTTGTCCTTCCAGCTGGTGGGCTGCGGCTGCAGCGCGTGCGCCAGACGCGCGTAGTCCGTGTACGCGGCCGGGGTACATACCTTCAGTGTCAGTGGCAGAGTCGAGTATCTTGTTGAACTTGTCCTTCCAGCTGGTGGGCTGCGGCTGCAGCGCGTGCGCCAGACGCGCGTAGTCCGTGTGCGCGGCCGGGGTACATACCTTCAGTGTCAGTGGCAGAGTCGAGTATCTTGTTGAACTTGTCCTTCCAGCTGGTGGGCTGCGGCTGCAGCGCGTGCGCCAGACGCGCGTAGTCCGTGTGCGCGGCCGGGGTACATACCTTCAGTGTCAGTGGCAGAGTCGAGTATCTTGTTGAACTTGTCCTTCCAGCTGGTGGGCTGCGGCTGCAGCGCGTGCGCCAGACGCGCGTAGTCCGTGTGCGCGGCCGGGGTACATACCTTCAGTGTCAGTGGCAGAGTCGAGTATCTTGTTGAACTTGTCCTTCCAGCTGGTGGGCTGCGGCTGCAGCGCGTGCGCCAGACGCGCGTAGTCCGTGTGCGCGGCCGGGGTACATACCTTCAGTGTCAGTGGCAGAGTCGAGTATCTTGTTGAACTTGTCCTTCCAGCTGGTGGGCTGCGGCTGCAGCGCGTGCGCCAGACGCGCGTAGTCCGTGTGCGCCGCCAGCGCGCGGCCGGTGCCGACGGACACCACGGTGCCGCGCGCCACGCCGCTCGCGCCCCACAACAGGCGCGCCTCGTGCACGCCCACGCCGCACGGGTTGTTCACCATGATGCCGCCGTCCTGCCAGTGGGCACGACAGTCATGTAGGGCTAACACATACATATGAGCAGATTGACGAGCAGTGAATGAAGAGTGCGACACTCACCTGATGCAGCAGGCCGTCCAGGCGGAACTCGTCGAAGTAGGTGGGCGCGGCGGCCGAGGCGCGCACGGCGTGCCACAGGCGCGCGCGCGACGTGCCGGGGAACACGGAGCGCGTGCGCCAGCCCACCGAGTAGCTGCGGAACAGGAACGGCGTCAGCCGCGCGCCCGAGTTCACCACGCACGACACCACGGCCAGCTGCGCAGAGCACCGAGCTTGGTACGTATGACTGGGGTACGACAGGTTCGTAGAACCAATCCGTCGTTTTACTTAATATTACTACAAAATGGGCAAATATACAGGGTGTCTGGTGCATCGTGCGCCAAATTGAAATGGTCGACTGAAGGGGTCACGTGCTAGCCTTTCAGACCCCTTAACACCCCTCATGCCCTGTGGATTCTTTTTTATATCGACTTTATATTCTTTTACAAAAAAAAGACCCAAATTTTACATTCAAATACAAATTTAAAAAGAAATATAAGGCGTAGACTAAGAATTTTCATTTTATTTCGATGTGTATTGTTTTAGAGTACTTTTAAATACAAAATTAGTGACATTAGACACCTAGTTTTTTTTTAATTCACTCGCAAAGGTAAAACTTAAATTAAAGCTGTACAGGTTACAGCTGTTTATATGGCTACAAAAAAAAAACAAAAGCGAGCGGGATATTCCAAATCCCTCATTAATTTTCCAGTCTATCCTCTTGCTAATGATGTGCCACATGCCATAAAAATATTTTAACAACTTTGTGAATTCGCTAGAATTGTGAATCAAGTCACATAAGACTACATTCCAAATTCTAACGATTTTTTTTTTATTGCGTAACTGTTACTTGAGAAAGAGGTAAAACTTGTTTTCTCACTCTTGCGCAGTAAAATCTATCTTCTATCTCTTTCTTGCATACCTTAAATCGGTTTGAACAAATCACGCACTGCCGCCGAGCCGTAATTTTTTTAGTCGAGACATCACTGCCTCTGCTACCTAACGTGTGTGCTGGTTCACCGTACTCCGCGATTATTTCATTTTGTTACTTTGTTATCGTTGAGTTTTGTTGGTTCTTGTTACGTTTTTTTTAACTTTTTTGTTATTGTTAAACTTTGTTGAGTTTTTTGTTATTGCAACGGCGACATTCTCTAACAAAGAATATGCGGACATCATGATGGCTTACGGAGCCGCCAGTGGAGCACATTGTGCAGCGCAACGACTTTACCAGGAACGCTTTCCTGGTAGACGATTACCTGGCCGCAGAGTCTTCCAAGACACATACCGACGCATACGCGAGACTGGCAGTGTCACTTTTAATGAACCAAGGGGCCATATTGTGCGACATAATGTTGAAGTGGACGAGAGAATACTGTCACTTTTTGAAGAAGACCCTACAAGAAGCATTAGAAATGTGGCATCACATCTTGATCTTTCAATATGGAAAGTGTGGAAAGTCCTTCGTCAAAACGAAATGCATCCATTTCACTACACTCGGGTGAAAGGTACGTAATTTTAAACTAACTTTAAACCCGTACACGCTTTGTTTGACGTTGCCTTTGTTTAGCAGGTAATGGGTATGGTATGGCGTCACTTCCAGGTAGTGAATCTGTTAGCACGTACAGCGGGTCCTTTCTTGTGCAATTACTTACTGCCCAAGAGAAATTTAAAAGAGTTTTTTGTTTGTTGCCGGTCTTGAGGGTGGCGACTTTAACAGACGAGTGGCTTTTTATCGGTTTCTTTTAAACACGGATGTGGATGATCCTGATTTTTTTAAAAGAATACTGTGAACGGATGAATCCAAATTTACCAAGGATGGGATCCTCAATTTACACAATTTGCACCACTGGACAAAGAAAACGGAAAACCCACGTGAGACAGAAATCTTTTCAAAGAAGGTTTAGTGTAAACTTTTGGGCAGGAGTGATTGAGAATCAGGTAATTGGACCGCATTACCTGCCCGATAATCTCAATGGCGAAGACTACCTGGAATTCCTACAAAATGACCTGCCCGAATTAGTGACCGATGTGCCCCTATTTAATGAACGAGTGCCCATGGTATTTCAAAATGACGGCTGTCCCGCGCATTGGCGTTTGACTGTGAGAGAATATCTCGAAAATGTGTTCCCCAATGCGTGGATTGGACGCGATGGCCCTATTCCATGGCCGCCACGTTCCCCAGATCTAACTCCGTTAGACTTTTATGTCTGGGGACGTGCCAAAGAGCTGGTATACGCCACGGAGGTTCCAACTACGGAGGTACTAGTCCAACGCATAGAAGCAGCATTAAATGCCATTAAGGAGGAAATACGACTTCGTACAACAACTGTCGAAATACGAAACAGATGTCGGGCCTGCATTCGCAACAGAGGCCAACAATTTGAGCAGGATTTGTAACAATTATGAAAGAAATGTTAAAAATGCAATTTTGTTTTTTTTATTTCAAGTAAATCCCACGAAAAGATAGAGATACGAGACAGATTTTACTTATAAGAATAAGATAACAGATTTATAGGTTTGTCAGGCATCATTTAAACAAAAAAAAATTTAAATCATAATTTTCAATATTAGCCTTAGGTGACTCGATTCACAATTCTAGCGAATTCACAAAGTTGTGATGCCACACACATGCCATAAAAGATTTTTATGGCATGTGGCATATCATTAGCAAGAGGATAGACTGGAGAATTAATGTGGGAGTTGGAAGATCCCGGTCGCTTTTGTTTTTTTTTTTGTAGTCATATAAACAGCTGTAACATGTACAGCTTTAATTTAAGTTTTACCTTTGCGAGTGAATTTAAAAAAAACTAGGTGACTAATGTCACTACTTTTGTATTTAAAAGTACTCTAAAACAATACACATCGAAATAAAATTAAAATTCTGAGTCTACACCTTATATTATTTTTTTAAATTTGTATTTGAATGTAAAATTTGGGTCTTTTTTTAGTAAAACAATAAAAAGTCGATAAAAAAAATCCACAGGGCATGAGGGGTGTTAAGGGGTCTGAAAGGCTAGCACGTGACCCCTTCAGTCGACCATTTCAATTTGGCACACGATGCACCAAACACCCTGTATAATCAACATTAAATCAAGAGCATCTTAGAGAAGAGACTTTTTTTATTTTATTGTAAAAACCATAAACATTTGGGCATCCACCAATCCGTCCACGCACAATGAAGGGTTCCGTAGTTGGGATGGATTTATCCCAAAAACTCTTTTTTTTATAAAGGTTTTCGGACATTTTCCTTTACTTGTGTTGTGAGACCTTGCTTCTTGCCAAATTTCATGATTCGAGGTCAACGGGAAGTACCCTATTAGGTTTTGATTTATTTGCGTGACATTAAATAACCGTATTTTTTTATTGCGTTGACTTAGAAGCTTGATTTGTTTAGAGCTCTGAAGGACCGTAGACTTACGTATATGATATTAATTTCAACTTGATACCTCCACGCGCGAGAAAGAGGGTCTTGACAGACTGACAGACAGACGGACAACGAAATGATCCTATAAGGAATCCGTTTTTCCTTTTGAGGTACGGAACCCTAAAAAACCGGCCAAGTACGTGTCAGACTACGCACAATGAAGGGTTCCGTCCGTAGTTGGGATGAATTTATCCCAAAAACAAAGTTAACATTGTAGTTGAAAAACATGTTCTCCCATATATGATATACGCCACGGTCTGCAAATGTAAGGATTTTCCAACTGCAAATGTAAGTTTGTAATCGCATATTTTTTTATGTAATAAAACTACAATTTAACGATTTATGGACTTTTTCCTTTACTTGTGCTGTGACACCTTGCTTCTTGCCAAATTTCATGATTAGAAATATATAATTTCATAATAGAGAAAATATAATTGCAAACCAAGTATATATTGATATATATCTATGTGTTATATTACTTCTTACTTTTTAAGGCGATGTGCTTTTTTGTTTTTTTGCTCACACCATAAATTATTATTATAAGTCATTGTGAGGATTTGTAATTGGCTTTCTAGTGACTAAGGTTTCCTTATTTTTGTCTGTTTTTATTAGCTGTAAGTCCTCCATGTTATAAATAAATAAATTTTCGGTGTTTTTCCTTTACTTGTGATGTGAGACCTTGCTTGCCAAATTTCGTGATTCTAGGTGAACGGGAAGTACCCTATTTATAGGTTTTGATTTGTTTGCTAGTATGAAAATATGTCGCATAAATCGCCGTATTTTTTATTGCGTTGACTTAGAAGCTTGATTCTAGGGCTCCAAGGGTCCGTAGACCTACGTATTTGATATTAATTTCAAATTGATACCTACACGCTCCTGAGAAAAAGGGCCTTGACAGACAGACAGACAGACGGACAACGATCACTTCGTCCTATAAGGGTGTGCTGGTGTGCATAGATTGCCACGGGCCTCACCTTGGGCGCGTTGTTCCTGTTGCACTGCGTGAGCGTGCAGTCGCGCAGGTTGTCCTGCAGCATCTTCTCCCACGCGGCCGTGTCGTAGTACGAGTGCGTCCACATGAGGCGCGCGCCGCCGCCTGCACACGCGCGACCATGTTAACGTTGTATGCAATACGTTCTATAAGTACCCATACTTCATTTTGAATAGGCCACTCTGATGGCAAATTCATTGTGAGATAATATTGAATCAAGAGAAACTAGAATTCGCGGATACAACTATTTTTCTGCGGATCACGCTCGACTCAAGGCTTCAATGGGGTCCTCATGTAATCCCTTGCAGGACGGCTAAGTTCAGCAGCTTATGCTGTGAGAAAAATCCATCAATTTACTGATGTAGATACCGCGAGGTTAGTCTATTTTAGTTACTCTCATAGTATTATGTCATACGGTTTACTATGGGGACGGGCTGCAGACATCGAGTCTATTTTTATTCTGCAGAAAAGAGCCATCAGAGCCGTATATAATCTCCGCAGGCGCGATTCTCTTAGGGAAATGTTTAAGGATATTAACGTCATGACGGTGCCTTTCAATATATCTATGAAAACATCATGTACGTAAGAAAAAGTTACATCTTTTTAGTAAAAGAGGCGAAAGACATCATTATAGTAAGTACTAGAAGTAGGGATCTATTAGCTCAACCAGGTTTCAGACTGGTAAAAGTAGACTCATTTTTCATGGGGTACTGTTTAAAATGTTATAATTAAATTCCACCCCACATACTTCAACTGAATGAGCCGAAATTCAAATCTTGTATAAAACGCACACTATGCAAGCAGGCATATTATAATTTGGGGGATTACATCGCTGATAAAAATACTCTGCTCAATGCTGGTCCAGCTCCACAACCACAACTAATTGATTAACATTTCAAAATACTGTTGGAGCTGCTGAAGATTTCAAAAACTATCTTTGCATTGTATAAATTCAATCTCTTAGTATTATATGTATAATTGCATAGCACATGTGTGAATTCATTGACTTGAATGTGCCCTGGCGGCTGAGAGTATGTCATGCTCACTGTAATGTCTCGCTAATGGTGGCGGGTGTGTTGGGTCATTTAGCTCCCTTCAAAATGGTTGAGCTGCATGGTGCTAACCCATGCGTTATGTTCGTGAACGGGCGCCATCAGTGGGGACTGGTCATCTCTTAGCGGCCTTGGCTTATTTTAATTTAATTTTTGAATTGTTTTTTTTTTATCTTACATGTTTTTCGTTCTCACATGTTTAATTTCCACACGAATGATGTAACCAATATTTTGTAACCATATGTCAATTTAAAAGAGTGTCCGTGGAGTTTCTTGCCCGTTCTTCTCCATAGGTACCTACTAAGCTTTGGAATGGGCAACTAGCTTCATCTTTATGACTGACCGACCCCTTGACAATTCAAAAGTGCCTGTAATTGGTTTATTTGAAATAAATGCTTTGAGTTTGAGTTTAATAAGTAACAAAATTAGTATTTCTAGTAATAAAATAAAAGCTGTGTGGCAGGTAATTAACAAAGAACTGGAAACACAAAACCGCGAGATCAGAATGAATTGTCTTTAAAAATTCATAATGAAACCATTTCAGCTAAGTTAAAAGTTGCTGAGATACTAGAAAATTTCTTTACCAACATCCTCCCAATAGAAGCTACGAAATCTCTCTCTTCATCACCTACGCTCGGCGTCACAAAAATCACACCTCTTTAAGAATTCCCTTCAAAGTCATTTTAACCCTGTTAATCAATGGCATACATATGACTCTATGGTATCATTGGAAAGGCAATTCATTTAAATTTAGAATAAAATCTATAGATTTGGTTTTTTATTTACCAGGGAGTAAAAAAGCCGGGTCGCCCGTTTTATGCCCTTGTAGGGTGCAATTAGTGGCCGTTGCAATGCGTATTTTGGCAATTTATTTGTTGTTATTTTAAAGGCCTTTAAACAGACTTTCAATTGACACCAATATTAATTAGGTTTAATGTATTCGTTGATGGCGGGACATGGTTGAAACTTATTTTCGACGAGGTGCGATTTTTGTGACTCCGAGTGTATATTAGCTAAATCTCTTCTCAAAGAAAACTACTCTAAGGACATTCCAAGTTTAGAATTCAAGCCCATTTCTATTGTCACGATTAAAAAAGCATTCAAAAGTCTTAACATAAAGAACACTGAAGACTTATGGGGGATTTCTATCCCGATCCCTCTAATTATAGGCGTATATCCGTGCTACCAGCATTGAATAAAATATACGAAAAAATAATGATAGACCAGATGTTGTCACATTTTAATTCAAATTGGATTTTACATAGTCGCCAGTTTGGTTTCACGAAAGGTAGATCGACGACTGACGCAGGAGTGAAACTCATCAGTCACATTTTGGAATCCTGGGAGAAATCCCAGGATGCCATTGGCATTTTTTTCTGTGGCCTCTCAAAAGCGTTTGACTGCGTTGACCACAATACACTGATCTGTAAATTACACCACTACGGAATTCGTGGACAAGCTGCTGATCTTGTTTTTTCCTATCTATCAAACAGGCAGCAAAAAGTAGACGTTAACGGGGCGACGTCCTCGGGGTCTCTAGTAAAGATGGGCGTGCCTCAAGGTTCAATTCTTGGCCCTTTGCTATTTCTAGTTTATATTAATTATCTACTTTACATGACGGCTAACTTATCGGATATAATTCTATACGCTTAGATACTTACGTTATTTTTAAAATAGATAGAAAAGATACGTATGTCCTACATGTCAACGATAGTCTGGCTGTTCTCTCAAAATGGTTTGCAGCTTTTAATCTCTTACTTAATGCGAACAAAACAAAATGTCTTATTATGACGTTTCATAAGTGCCCATGTACTTAGGTTATGTGAAATAAAATATTTTGATATTGAGGAGCATGACAAGAGAACTCATGACTCATGTTCTATACGTAACGAAAATAAGCACTGCGGAAGGAATTTCGAAAATTCATACCCTTATGTGGCTCAATAAGGGATGAAAGTTTGTATGGAAGTTATTCATTTCAAGGGACACTGTTTCATAGTTACCGAGCAGCGACGTGTTGCCGAACATCTCGCGCGACAGCGTGTAGTACATGTGGCGCGCCGTGTCCAGCGTGCCCACGCCGCTGCCGATGACGGCGGCGATGATGGCGCCCGTGCTCACGCCCACGATGTAGTCGAACAGCTGCTCCACGCGCCGCCCCGTCAGGCGCTCCAGGTGGCGCAGCACCTCGATGGCGATGATGCCGCGGATGCCGCCGCCGTCGATGGCCAGCACGTTGGGGCCCGGCCCGCGCGGCGGGCCGCTCCAGCCCAGGAGGGCCAGCGCCTCGCGCACCGCGCCGTCCGTCTGCGGCGCCAACGGCGCGCCCGCGTCCAGCGCGTTCTGCACCCGCAGCAGCGCGCGCACCGCGCCTTCCTGGCACGTCATTCAGTTACGTCAGCCGCGACCCCGACACATTACCGCCTACATTATGTCACCACTAAACAAGATGTACAGAAGGACAGATGCCCTTTTGTACTTACCTATATCGTGACGTGCAATTGTCTGAAAGTGCCGTGAATGTCATCACATCGCATATCACATGTACGTACTTACTGTCGGTGTTTGTTCATAAATGATAGATAAAACTTTGGCGCGTCACGCTAAGTAAATCTGACGAGCATTACAAGCTATCAGATGGAGTTATCTCGTTGTGTTATTTAATTACACTTAATGACTCAGAACCAATCACGCTATTCATGAACTTGGCAGTGTTATGACTGTAGCTATCTATGTACTAATATATATTGAGAAATGTATTGAATGTGGCAACTGTTGTTCCTTCAATATTGTCAAACATGCGCATTGTGATATTTTTATGTGAGAATGTGGCTTTCTTTTTCCATTCAACGGCTATGAGCAGCTATTGATAGCCGTTGATTTATCGCTCAATAAACATGTTCAGGCTATCTAATAATTAAACACATGAGATTGCAATGAATCTTCAACCTCCACATCAGTACGTAAACTATTCTAGTCAAATGTGAAAAAAACTTTAAAGAAAAAAAAACAACCGAAATAAAAAAAAAAACCGGCCAAGTACGAGTCGGACTCGCGCAGGAAGGGTTCCGTACCATTATCTATAAAAATGGCAAAAAATCACGTTTGTTGTATGGGAGCCCCCTTAAATATTTATTTTATTCTGTTTTTTAGTATTTGTTGTTATAGCGGCAACAGAAATACATCATCTGTGAAATTTCAACTGTCTAACCATCACGGTTCATGAGATACAGCCTGGTGACAGACGGACAGACAGACAGACGGCGGAGCCTTAGTAATAGGGTTCCCGTTTTACCCTTTGGGTACGGAATCCTAAAAACCACTACAAAATTTCAGAAGTCGGTGTCTTTGGATCTGTATTTTAGTTTTTGTCACCGACTTCCGAAATTAAAGTTATTTTTCACTTTCTAGTGGGTCAATTTGTAATTTAAGTATCTAAGTTACAATAGCCTAATGTCAATTGCTACCTTTAACAAAATATTGCTTTTCCCTATGCAAGGGCGTTAATTGTTGAGGAGTTCTCCTGGTATGAACCAGGAGAACTGGAGCTGATCGTGACTTCACCATACGCATTGTGACGAGCATAAATTGCTTAGCAACCATAATAAACACAATTACCAATTAACGTCCCTGCAACGGGAAAAGCAATATTTTGTAAAAGGTGATGAGCAGTTGACATAAGGCATGAGCATGACCACAGATCATAGAAGAAAGAGCATGACCCACTAAAAACAGAAAAATAAAAATTATTTTACAAAAAAAATCTGTATAAATAAGGCTGTATTTGAGAAATGATGTTATGTACCTTGATGGCGTAGTCCCTGGCCTCAGGGTAGCAGTGCAGGTGCTCGACGAGGCTCTCGGCGCGCGTCAGCACGCTCTCCGCGCTCTCGGCCGCGACCACCGCGCTGATCACATACGCCGTGCGCGAGTGTATCGACGACTGTACAAACAACATAAAACAACAATTTCAATATTTGTCTGCAGTCTCTGCAGGTATTACAAGTGAAACTAAAAAGTTAATATATTCAATTGTATTATGATCAGAACTAAAGGTGTGTAAGTACTAAATACCAGATCAATCTGTCAGCAGGAAAGGGGTAAAATTTAAATTAAGTAAGTACTAAATTTGACCCAAAAAACAAACAGGGCAACCTAAATAAAACCGCAAATAGGTGACTAAGTTACGCCGTAAAAGTAATTCTGAAAAACATTTCCGGATTATTCACAATCGCACGATATGCACAACAACCTCAAGGCCGTTCAAAAAGTGCGTCGTATGTTTTGTCAAACTTTATCTCGATTGTAATTTTCCGAACTCTTATTAAAATGAAACCGGCCAAGTACGTGTCGGACCACGCACAATGAAGGGTTCCGTAGTTAGGATGAACTCATCCCAAAAACAAACTTAACATTGTAATTGAAAAACATGCTCTCCCATACATCTATATACGTTACGGTCAATTCTTCAACTGCAAATTTAAGTTGGTCGACGATTACTCGTTAACTTGTAAACCCTACTTAGCTGTGATAGTTTTCCTTTTAATTTCGTTATATATACTAGTGCCATTATTTTTTTCACATACCCAAAACCAACCATTTAGCTGGCAGGGGGGGGGGGGTTGGACACTTGACTCTAACAAAAAATAGCACTTTAAAGCTTCATATTACGCAAACGGATCTCAGAATTTAAAAATATTTTTCACAGGCCCACAATATTTTTGAACGGCCTATCCAACGACACACTATGTATTAGACGAGAAAAAAAATATCATCCCCGTTTTACGTGCACGTACGTGCGTGTACGTGCGTTTTGCGTACCCTAAAAAAAATGTTTTTCATGGTTTTATTCTAAGACTTTTTCGGCGTGATTAATATGTACACCCATGCCAAATTACAGCTTTCTAGGACTTAGCGTCTCTGAGCTAATCCGGGGACAGACGGACGGACGGACAGACAGACAGACCGACGGACGTGGAGAAACTATAAGGGTTCCTTGTTTACTACGGAACCCTAATAAGCGTGTCCGCCACGACGCACATCTAGCTCGTAGTAGATCATAGGATAACACTGCACATCAGTGTACTTAGTCCAGCTCAAAAATACTGATAAATTTCATAAATAACATTTGTATTGAATGTAAAAAAAAAACAACCTACGGAACCCTAAAAAACGTTTACCAAAAAATAAGCAACCGACTTTGAAAAAAACGGTACAAAGTGAAAAACAACTTTATTTTCGGAAGTCGGTGTCTTAGTGTGGCGGGTCTGAATGAACCGAAAGATATTGCCAACCTTTTTCAAAGACATTTTACAGTTCAGTCTCCCTTGCAAAAAGACCGGCGGGTGTTCGAACAAGGGGAATTGTCGGGGTCTAGTGAGCTTGTCGTAATGTTTACAGTTAAACAGGTTGCTACTGTTATTAAGAAAATGACAAGAGGTAAATCGCCCGGCCACGACGGCCTTAGCGTCGAGCACCTGAAGTACGCGGGGCCACACCTGTATAGGGTTCTTGCTCTTCTATTTAATTTATGTCTCAGTCACCGTTATTTGCCACAGGACCTTATGCGTACAGTGGTAGTTCCGATTATTAAGGACAGGACAGGGGACGCTTCTGACGTGTCCAATTACAGGCCTATTTCGTTGGCCACGATAGTAGCCAAGGTCTTGGACAGTTTGCTTGATCAACAGTTGGCTAAACACGTCGAACTCCATGACGCGCAATTTGGCTTTAAATCTGGTTTATCCACGGAAAGTGCCATTCTGTGCCTCAAGCAAACTGTTCAATATTATACTTCCCGAAAAACACCTGTATTTGCTTGTTTTTTGGACGGCGTTCGACCTAGTGTCGTACGAGGTACTATGGGATAAGTTGCGGGGTGATACAACACTACCAAATGAAATTACATCCTTGTTTCATTACTGGTACTACCACCAGAGGAATAGTGTCAGATGGGCGGAGGCTCAGTCGGATGTGTACGAACTGGAGTGCGGGGTGAGGCAGGGGGGGTTGAGTTCACCACGCCTCTTCAATTTGTACATAAACCGGCTAATCGGTGAGCTTAGCAGCACCAAAGTTGGATGTCATATTGACAACATTTGTTTGAATAATATTAGTTATGCGGATGACATGGTGCTGCTAAGCCCATCGATCGGTGCTTTGAGGAGACTTGTGGCTATTTGTGAGTCCTATGCAGTGTCCCATGGGCTCGAGTACAATGTTAAGAAGAGCGAACTTATGATGTTTAAAGCGAGTGCCATAAACTATTCTGATATTCCCGGAGTCTCGCTCTGTGGCACTCCTTTAGATTGGAAGACTAAGTTTAAGTACTTGGGTCATTGGGTCACTGATGATCTTAAGCACAATATGGACATAAAGAGGGAGCGCAGATCGTTGGCTGTTCGATGTAACATGCTGGTTCGAAGATTTGCACGTTGTACAAATCAAGTTAAAGTCACTCTTTTCAAGGCCTTCTGTCAGTCTTTCTACACGTGCAGTCTTTGGACCCGTTTTACGCAGAGGACATACAGCGATCTGCGTGTCCAATATAATAACGCGTTTAGGATACTGTTGGGGCTGTCGTGGCGTTGTAGTGCGTCCACAATGTTTGCGGAGGCGCGCACAGACGATTTTTACGCCATAATAAGAAAAAGGACCGCCTCCATAGCCGGCCGGCTGCGCGCCAGCACCAACGGTCTCCTGAGCGTGTTCTCAGATCGGTGGGACTCCCCTATGCTGCGCCACTGGGTAAGAATCCATACCCATATTTGATGTACCTATTTGTTTTATCTCGTTATTACTAACACTAGTTATTAAGTTATTTTGTTGATACTAACACTATGGACTCATTGTCTGAATTAAAGAATTTGAATTTGCATCTGTATTTTTAGTTTTTTCCCACCGACTTCCGAAATTATTTTTCTCTCGAAACTTATTTTTCACATTGTCGTGTTTTTTTGGAAGACGATTGTTTTTTTTTTTGTTTTTTATATTTTTAGTGGGTCAGTTTTTAATTGAAGTACCTATCTAAGTTACAAATGTTAGAATAGACTAATGTCAACTCCTCATCACCTTTTACAAAATATTGCTTTTCCCGATGCTGGGACGTTAACTTTTGAGGAGTTCTCCTGGTAAGAACCTGGAGAACTGCCACTCACCATATGCATTGTGACGAGCATGAATTGCTTAGACACCATATTAAAGTTCCTAATCAAATCCTCCTAATCGAATCGCAACCCGTTAAAGTAGTTCCGGTGGCCATCTGTCGTCTTCATCATCAGATCCACTTCATCAAATGGTGCTTTTCGAGAGCAAATGCACGAGTTACTATAAAAATACCCAAATTGCTATAGGTGTGCCTATAAAATTTGAGGATTTCCCTCGATTTCCATGGCATCCACTCATCTGATTCTGATTTGGTGGCAATGGGACCACCTCGGGAGCATAGGTACCCTTTCAAACAAAAAAAGAGAACAAACAAAGTATACCTACATAGAATCTGTGGTAGAGAGAGCCGCCTCCGCCCCCGCCGCGCCTGGCTCATCGCCGATCGTGTCGTAAGTCGTAATCGTAACCGACCCATTTCTCTCATTTATTTATAACTCCGTGAGTTAGATAAGCTCGGCTCAGGCTTATCACTTGTACCTATAGTATTTTTTAAATTTTGTAAATGTGAGTACCATGGAGCCGGACACGGCACAACGGCCATTGTTGATCTGACATAAATGTTATAGGTAGGTAACTCTAACACAGCAAAACATTCGTAGTGTAGTGTCAATCTGCTACACAATAGATTTCCCTGACTATAGGTACGATATGTACGTGAACTTTGTATGCAGTTGAGCTTCTGAAGATATTTGTGGTGTGGTACCTGTGTACTCGTATGTATGACCGCATGGTGTTATAATTTCTCAGAACTTTCGTTGCCGCTATCACTCGTGTTCATCCCGATAGCGCGCGGCGCACAGCCCACAATACCATGCTACATCAACATTGATAACAACAAATGTTTGTGAACTACTTATTTGTTGTCCTGTGCCAGTTTCTGTTTACAATAACATGATTGCTAATTCGTCTATTTTTGGTCAGCAGTGGTGGCCCAGTGGTAACGGCCCCGACTTACGAGTCATAGGTCGTGGGTTCAAACCCAGGCAGGCGCTTTACTTTGTGTAAATAATTTCATCACCACTGCTCTCAAAACGGTGAAGGAAAACATCGTGAGGAAACCGGCATGTCCTAGAACCAACAATTCAAAGACATGTGACATCTACCAACCCGCACTGGGCCCGCGTGGTAGATTACAGCCCAGTCCCTATCGAAGAGAGGAGGCCTGTGTCCCAGCAGTGGGAACATTATAGGCTGATTATGCTGATGCTATTTTTGGTGTATGTATAATGGTTCGGAAAATTGGAAAACAACATAATAAATAAGCTGATCTACTGATTGTTATTGTGGAATATGTTATGAATATTATGACAGACCTCCTGCTACAACTTGTGCTGAATGCAAAAAATATTATTTTAATGAACCCTATCCAAGATTGTGCTTAAATATAAGAAACAAATAGGAAGTAGAATAATAAGTGTGAAACATATTCCACAGCAAATATTGTACACACTTACATAATTAATATTATAATTATTCCACAATCTTGAACAAATAATATGAATATTTCGTACGTAGCGCAGTCAACAAAAGAGTTGTCTATATGTACAGGCAGAAATATGCATCTCTTCTATACCACAGATATTCATTATTATTGAGAAGGAGAGAAACTTAAAGTGGTGATTTGAAAGATTTGACTACTCACAGTACTCACCTCCTTGACAATTCAAAACTGCCTAATAAATGTTTTGAGTTTGAGTTCACCATCTTTAGTTGTTACAAGTAAGATGGCTGTATAGTACATATTTTTTGCTTGAGTGTAGAAGGTGTTGAACAAACCTTAGATACAGTGTGCTTCTGCTCCTTCCATGTGGGTTCGGAGATCTTGCCGAGCTGGATGTCCTTCTTGAGGCGCAGTCCTTGCCACAGGCTCTCTATGCTAAGTTCTTTAATCTCAGAACCCACTCCGGGCGCCACTACTTCTTTGGGCTTGCTTTCCGTCAGCTCTTTGGTCACTGCTTTAGTGTTTGTGTCTTCAATAGCTGTGGAGTTCAGTTTGTTGTCAGGTGTTGCTGTCTTGTCCACTCGTGTGACGGGTGACAGACGAAGTGCCACCACCTTCTCAAACCTCCGTATTAAATCTATAACAACAGAAATGTTATGGTTTTATTTAGATATATTAATAATGAGAGCAACAATTTAATTTTGGCTTTTATTAGTGGCTTTTATTTACACTAAGAAAAGCCAAAAAAAAAATTCTGCAAAAAAATATTGTTTTGTTACTCGATCCATAGTTTTATTGTTTACTTAGAACTGAGAATGGCGCAAAATCTACCAAGCGCAAACCTTCACCAATTTAAAGATAATTTAATTATTGATCTTTTAGTATACGCATTTTATTAAAATACCTTTTGTTTTGTGTATAATAAAAACAGTATTTAAAACTATGTAATAAAACTTTTAATGTAGTCATTCATTGTTTGTTACTTTGATAATAAAATATAATTCGTTCATGACCAACATAAATAATACATAAACAATAAGTAGATTCCTAGAAAAAGCTGAACAATGTTTAAAAAAGTCTGTGTCTGAATCATGTCAGTGTGTCAACGTTCTCACACAAGCCCTGCACAGTACAGACAAGGAACTGTATGATAAATAAGAAACTGTAACGGTTTACCAACAGTCGATTGGTCCATGAATCGTTGGTCAACGTTATCTTTAAACCATTAACTTTTTATCCAAAGGACTTTTGACCCACGAACGTTTCGCCAACATAACTCAACGTCAGTGAATGCTTAACCAACAGAATGTTTTGTTTCGCGACCAATTTCGAGGTAGCGCTCGCCGGCCGCTGCCGCGGCACCGCTCGCTACGCTCGCTCGGCTCGCGCGTTGTTGGTCACAGTTCTAACCTAACCTAACCTATGGATATCTTTGAAAGTTATTGGTCTATTGGTCAAAACATTCTGTTGGTTAAGCATTCACTGACGTTGAGTTATGTTGGCGAAACGTTCGTGGGTGAAAAGTCCTTTGGATAAAAAGTTAATGGTTTAAAGATAACGTTGACCAACGATTCATGGACCAATCGACTGTTGGTAAACCGTGACAGAGTGTAAACAATCACTATGCTTCGACAGAGCCGAATACAACATGTAAGTAATTGGAAAGGGATGTGATGTGTATGAAGTTAGTGTAGTGGTACGTACTGTCCCACTGCTCGGGCGAGGCCGGCTTGATCTTCTGCACCAGCTTGTCCACCTCAGCGTTCAGGTTGCTGAGGGACAGGTAGTGGCGGATCACGCGCCACTGTCCGCCCAGCGACGACATCTTCACGACTCGACGCGAGAACGAGCACAACGATACCAGCGCCTTCTAGAACTGTCGCGCGCTGTATGTGCACACTATAAATATGTTCAACACCAATGTTTGTTTCACAGCTGTTTGTTAACACCTATTTACACACAAAAGATTTCCAATCACATCTGAACGTAATTTTTTATTCAGCAATGTGCCCACCACGCTACTGTACGATAATGTGTAATATTTGCGCAAAACCTTGGCTCCGCGAGTTTAAATTCGCAAATATAAATAAATCAATGACAGGTTTACGTGACGTCAAATCGGACGATCTTTGGGGCAGCAGTGCTACCAACTTGAGCAAATCAAAACAAATGTAGAAACGTTTCGTTCTGCGTGTGTACTTCAAAATATCTTTATAACTTCTTTAACTTAGTCAAAACCACAGATGGGCTTAACACAATTATTAAAATGGCACTGTGTTTCTCGCTGAATCACAATAATTATAAAAATAAATGTTCATAAACAAATGCCAAATGGTACCGTAAAATGAAACGTAAAAATAGTGATGACGCTAATCACACTTCACAGAATCACAGTAAATCAGATCACAATCAGTATAACACCGAACACCGAACACCGACTTCCTCAAACAGAGAATACTCTTTGTGGGGAGGTTGTGATCGAGTAGTAATCATGTATACACTGAACTATTGTAAACAACGCTTGCGATTTATAAAGCAGTATTTTATCAAAACATGTTTTGACAATATTTAGATTACGACGAATGCTGTCAGCTGGTGTCGAGGCCGTGACGACGTTGGCGCGGTGGCGCGGCAGGCATGCTGCGCGCTGACTCGCCACAGTCGCCACACCCCACACCTCTCACGCGACTCATTCGCCGACGAGGCACTATTTGTAAACAAAATATCGTATGATCGCGTTTTGAAACCGGGCCAAGTAATTCCGTGTCAAAACAATGAGTGTACGGCAACGTGGCGATAGTTTACAATCATTTCATGAAAATTCGTCATTATTAGGTATCTTCTATAACTTCTTTCTATAATCTGAGAACTTTATATTAGGTAGATTTAAGCACCTACATACTTAATATATTATAGGTACATGAACAAAATTGTCATTTACTTACATAGGTTTGCTTTGTTCACAACTTTTCACGCATGTGTTTTCCAAAAGAAGAGCCGGCAGCAATCTATTACTATAGGCCGGCAAAGAATAATCATTGCCAGTCGATACGAACGAAATGCTACGATATCGTGAGGCTCTGTTACCAATATTATACAGGGCGTCCCACGGATATGCCACATGGAAGTAAAGTACCTTGAATATTGTAGATGGACCATTTTACTGAAAGAAGACAATATTTGAATTAAAAAAACAACATAAACTGCATTCATAGATATTTAAATAATTACATATTATGGTTGAACCGGAAATCGAACCCGTTACACGAGAAAAATAATCAATCTGTAGCTTTATCATACCGATCGAAAGGCTTCATCATAAGGATTATTTTTTGCTAAATAACATAGTGTCACAAATAAAAGGAAGACCATGAATTTAATTAAACATTTGATGTGTTTTGTTCAGAAAAATGAAAAGCTGACATTGCCGTAAGGACTCTAAGGACATACTTACATCTGACATTATCATATGTACCTATTACTAATAAATATACCCACTTGAGAAGTACGCATCACTTCCGGTTGTACGTTGTATATTAGAAAATAATTCCATAGAATTTCGTTTCACATAAAATTTTACTCATATTATCATTTCATAGAATAATCAATACGCAGAATACTTACTTTGAAGAAATTGAAATCAATGATTTTTGTTATAAATAAAATTTTATGTTTTAGTATTCATTTCATAGAATAACATATCAAATATTCTCTATCCTCATATTGCTTAGTTAATATCAAACTTATTACCAAGAAAAACATTTTATCGACTGACAGTTTCTAAACGTTTCAGTTCGTACGAGTATCTTTGACAAAATGCATACCCTCATAGAAAACTAAATCACTGCGTTCACAAAAACAATGCGGGTTGCAGGAAAACAATCTTGTTATTCTCATTATTAGTGACTTCATTGCACGTATTAACTATTTGGACGAAATAACATTTGTTCGAAATCTTATGTTTCCGAACATTCATTATACCACTGTTTTAATTAGGTACCATATTTTCATTTTACCAAACGCCTAAACAATAGAGGGGATCGTTAATGGTCACTGTTCTAACCTAACCTAACCCAAATTATTCAATAACAGTAGTTGGTATCTGACGTAGATATGAACATTCAATAAACCACAGTTTAAATTACCATATATTCATTTCACCAAACGCCTAAACAATAGAGGGGATCTGGCGCTCGGCGGCCGCTGCCGCGGCACGCTCGCTACGCTCGCTCGCTTTCACGCGTTAATGGTCACTGTTCTAACCTAACCTAACCCAAATGATTCAATAACAGTAGATGGTATCTGACGCAGATATTTTAATTAAATCACTGATTCTTTTATTATTTTACTTATATATTTCTTAAACGCTTAATTAATCTTACTAAATATATATAAGACATTTATTTATACAATTATAGATAGCATAATGTCTATTTTTACATTTTCGGTGTAATAAAATACCATGAAAAAATACACCGAACAAACAATATTCGTTAAAAAATAATTCTACTATTTGATAAGTTTGTTCTAAAAAAAAATGTTACTATAAAATTTATTGAATTGTGTTTCTGTGAAATATGTTTCATTCAACTAAATAGTCGTTGAAACTATATTATTCGAAATAAAAATACAAGGACCAAATGTTATATGAAACATTTTCTACGAAACAAAATTCTATGAAATTTCTGTCTGCGAAACAAGGGAACACCACGTCAGATATTTTGTCGCTGGCTATCGAGGGATGTGCACGTCATGGATTTGAAGAGGAACGATGTTTAAACAAAAAACGAATTTTCATTCTTCTTCTCGAAGAATAGTGTTCTACCGAAAGCAATAATTTAAAAAAATCAATTATTAAAAAAAAAAAAAAAAACCGACTACCAAACATAACACTACAAAGTGACAAATAACTTTAATTTCGGAAGTCGGTGTCTTTGGATCTGTATTTGAGTTTTTGGCCACCGACTTCCGAAATTAAAGTTATTTTTCACTTTGTAGTGTTATGTTTGGTAGTCGGTTATTATTTTTTTGTAAAAAGTTTTTTAATTTTCATTTTTTAGTGGGTCAGTTTTGAATTTATCTAAGTTACAATAGCCTAATGTTAACTGCTCATCACTTTTTACAAAATATTGCATTTCCCGATGCTGGGACGTTGATTGTTGAGGAGTTCTCCTGGTAAAAACCAGGAGAACTGCCACTCACCATTATGCATAGTGGACGAGCATAACGTTAAATAGGTACTCATTATTATTCCGGTGGCCATCTGTGGTCTCCATCATCAGTTCCACTTCACCAAATGGTGCTTTCGGAGAGCAAATGCACGAGTTACTATAAAAAATACCCAAATCGCTATAGGTTTGCATATAAAATTTGAGGGTTTCTCTCGATTTCCATGGGATCCCCTCATCCGATTCTGATTTGGTGGCAATGGGATCACCTCGGGAGTATACTCTTTCAAACAAAAATATAATTTTCAAAATCGGTTCATAATTGACGGAGTAATCGCGTAACAAACATAAAAAAAAAAAAAACATACAGCCGAATTGAGAACCTCCTCCTTTTTGGAAGTCGGTTAAAAATAACCCCATTGCAAAAAAATGAACTGAAAAGATGGAAACAAGATGAAAAGAAAACCTTAATAAAAAAGTATCCTTTATGTATCAAACGTAACATCCTAACTGCATTTATTTATTTGTGATATCAAACGTAACATCCTAACTGCATTTATTTATTTGTGATATCAAACGTAACATCCTAACTGCATTTATTTATTTGTGATATCAAACGTAACATCCTAATTGCATTTATTTATTTGTGATATCAAATGTAACATCCTAACTGCATTTATTTATTTGTGATATCAAACGTAACATCCTAACTGCATTTATTTATTTGTGATCATCACAAATAAATTCATTTTTTTGCAATCGGGTTATTTTTTTTTAAATAATTTATTTTATTTAAAGCTTTTTAGTGTTATTAATGAACATATTGTTTAGTTAAGTATTGGTAAGTTAAAAAGCTATACGACTTAGCAAGATAAGATAGGATAGGTTTAAGAAAAGCTAGCTTCAGCCCGTGACTTGGCGTGGAAGTAGTAGAATAGGCACATTTTTATAGAAAAAGGCCTCGTTGGACTAGTGGTTGGAAGTGCTAATGTTGAGCATGAGGTCCTGGGTTCGATTCCCGGGTGTTATTGGGTTTTTCATCTAAAATTTCTCAGAAACAACAAAGTCTGAGTGTGTGCCCGGTTAGTGTTAATACGCTCGCCTCCTATTACATGGGACCTAAACATAACTGGCGAAATGTGGAAGCACTATACGGTAAACTTCTGCCTAACCCTTATATGTTGTGACCCGTGATGTTATGTTATTTTTTATAAAAAATCCCTGTATAGGTACTACGGGTGTAGCTTTTATCTCAGCAGCCAAAATACATAAAAAAAAAATACAAAATGTTTATTTCAATAACTTAAAAATACGTTTACATTACTCAAGACTGGTGATGCGGGAGCAAGTGACGTACAGTTGTCCGTGTGAGAACCAGTTTTAGTGCTGAGGTCGACTCCGCAGTTTTCAGTGGCAATTCCCCAATTGACCAATTGACCAATAACTTTCAAAGATATCCATAGGTTAGGTTAGGTTAGGTTAGGTTAGGTTAGGTTAGGTTAGGTTAGGTTAGGTTAGGTTAGGTTAGGTTAGGTTAGGTTAGGTTAGGTTAGGTTAGGTTAGGTTAGGTTAGGTTAGGTTAGGTTAGGTTAGGTTAGGTTAGGTTAGGTTAGGTTAGGTTAGGTTAGGTTAGGTTAGGTTAGGTTAGGTTAGGTTTTTTTTTTTTTTTTTTTTTTTTTTTTTTTTTTTTTTTTTTTTTTATGGACTAGTTCCGCCAACGTAATTGGCGCCTATTTTGTATCTATTCCTCTTCCATACTAGTTCTCGCTTTTCATTCCTCTCGCACTTGCATTCTACATACTTGATCTTTCTCACATCCTTCTCCGTTTATCCTGGTGGGTGGGACTCCCACTTTAAAGCTACTTCCTATTCTATCTACTGTTATCTAATTTTATTTAACTATATACTATATTCAGGTAAATGAATAGGACACAGTTTCGTATTTTATTTACACACAATTATTTTAACTTAACGTAACTTATTCTAATTAAACTTCTAAACATGATTCTTAACCTACTGCTTATTTTAGTTACAATTTGCTGCTTATATCCTATGATTGCTGCAATTATATGTTCAATATAACGGTAAACATAGTTTTTTCAACTTGTTTTGTTTCTATCTATTACTTTCAGAGCTATATTCTCACAGTAGGCTATAAATTTATTTCTATTCTTGTTACTTTTGCCCACCATTAATTCCTTTACGCTTTCTTTATTCAATCTTATGCCTAAATTCTGCTCTAGCTCGTAACGCTCTTTTTCATGAGCCGGGCATTCCAGCAATATGTGGGGAATGGATTCCGCCACATGTGGGTCGCAGATGCACGATGGGCTCTCTTTACACTTAAAACGGTTTAAGTATTCCGAGAACCCACCGTGCCCTGTTAACACTTGAGTGAGCACACCTACCGGCCTCACCCGTTTCACAATACGGAAGGCGGCTATAGCGTCCGGAAGAAACATTCTCGTCACCGAGGCCGTCTCACCAGTCACATATCTCCGGTTCCACTCACCAATTGAACTCAAACGAATTTGGCGTTTGATGAATGAAACCGGACACTGGTCATAGTCAGGCTTCCTCCGCGACGACAATGCTGCCTCCTTCGCCAGCTCATCCGCACGCTCGTTCCCCGGCAAGCCCGCGTGGGCTTTGACCCAGAATAGGGACACAGCTTTATTTTGGTCCAAAGCCTGAGCCAGATTGGCTCGCGCGCGGACCACCAGTGGATGGAGAGAGCCATGGCCTGTCAGCGACTGCAATGATGACATTGAGTCGCTGTACAGGCCATAGCTCGTCTCTTTGCGCTTAAGGATTACGTCCGTTGCCTTGCAAATGGCCAGTAGTTCAGCCTGGTAGACAGTGCAGTACGCGGCGAGGCTGAGCTTGAGGTTCTGGACTTCACCTTCATTATTCCACAAGGATAATGCGGCTCCGACCTTCCCCTCAATCTTGCTGCCGTCAGTGAATATTCGCACTGCCTGCACGTTATGACTGTCCACAAGCTGTTGGTCTGCCAGGCACATGAACTCCAAGGCCATTTGTTTGGCAGGGTGAGATGTCTCTGCAAATCTTACCATACTCTCTATCTCCCTGTCTCCTGGCACAAATTGGGATGACCCTCTCCTTGCCTCGTACATAGCGGCTGCTTCTTGTACGCGGAGGTCTAGAGGCAGTATCCCGGCCAGTGCCAGTGCCGAGTTCAATGAGACCGTTCGGTAAGATTTACAGAGCTTCTGGGCGAATCCTCGTTGGAGAGAACCTAGCCTCTTCCGTATACCCAACTTTTTCGTAGCGGGAGCCCAGGCTCCAGCCGCGTACGTTACTATAGGCTCAATTGTGGCAATGTAAATAATGCGAATAATTTCTGCATTCAGACCCCAGCTGACTTTTGCAGCACGTGACAGCTGCTTGTAAATTTCTGCCACCTTTCTGCAGACATTCTTAGTGTGCTCACTGAACGTTAATTTGTCATCTATGGTCAGCCCCAGCAGCTTGATACTACGAACCATAGCAATGTCGACCCCGGCCATGGTCAGAACTGGAGTGTCGTACTTAAGCTTGTTGGTTATTAACATCGCACAGGTTTTGTGCGGTGCAAACCTAAGCTTATTTCTGACACCCCAGTCCTGAGCACGGGCGAGGGCTGCATTGGCGGCTCTGGAGACTTCAGCCGCTGTGTCACCATCAACAACCAAGACAATGTCGTCTGCAAAAGCCTGCACGAAGTATCCCTCTTTCTCGAGGTCCTGTAAAAGTGGGTCCAGCACGACGTTCCACAGAATGGGACCACCGATTGACCCTTGAACACACCCCTTCTGGGTTTCTTTTGTGCATTCCTGCCCGGCATATCTAACTCTAACTTTTCTGCCGTCGAGGTAGCTGTCGAGTAGTCTCCTGGTGTTCACCGGGCAGTTTTCCTCAGCCAGCCTGACTTTGATTGCTGGCCACCAGGCGCTATCGAAAGCGCCCTCTATATCTAATGACACCAGGACAATTAGCTTCTTCAGCCTTAACTTGTCCTGCACATGTTTTATTAGCGTATAGAGGGCGTCCTCGGTGCTTTTCTGGGGCATAAAGCCAAACTGGCGAGTACTAAGCCGCGGCACAACCTGCCACTTGACCCTCGCCACCACCATTCTCTCCAGGACCTTCCCCAAGACCGGCAAGAGACCTATTGGTCTGTAGGACTTGGGGTTCATATAGTCCTCCTTGCCCGGCTTTCTGAGGACCACCACCGTAGCCTCTTTCCAGATGTCCGGGAAATGTGCCAGCTCTAGGCATTTGTTGTACAGGGCAAGGAAGGCATCCGGGTCCTGGGAGATCGCTCGGCTGCAGATATCCGACGTAAATCCATCCGCTCCAGGGGCCTTCTTTGGGTTGAAATGTCCCACGGCTGTTTTCAGCTCCAGCAGCGTAAATGGCGGGTCATGGAATTCACCATGGTGCCACTCATTTACTCTCCTGGCAGCTTCCCTTGTGAGCCTGTGATCCGGGTTATCATCTTCGGTTGCATCCCTAGGATAAAATACGTCGGCGAGTAAGGCTACCGATTCCTCAGCGTTCAGGAATGCACCCTCCTTCATCAGGGTCAAGTCTTCTTGTCTCCTGGTGGTCCCCCTGATCACTCTGTAAATGCCTTCCCACAGGCCCTCCCCGTCTTGTTTCTGACAGAAGTTTTTCCAGCTGGCAACTAGGGCTTTCTTGGCTTGGCACTCATACTCCTCTTTTGCTTTCAGGTACTCGTCGACTACCATCGCTCTCCGGACTGGTGCGGCATTGCGGATGCGGTTCTTCATCGTGGCGACTGCCTTCTTCTTCACAGCGAGCTCCTCGGACCACCATGGTATGGTAATTTTTTCATTTGTACGAGTTTTAGGGATGGCTTCGTCACATGCTTTCTCTATTGTATTTCTATAATTTATGACTAATTGTTCCAATTGATACTTATTTATTGTCCTATTTATACTATGTAAGTTTATGTTATTTTCAATTTTATATTCCTCTAATTTAATTTCAAAATTTTCCCAATTTGCTTTCTTTGTATTATATTTTCTAGTAGTCCTAGCTATATTTATCCCTTTGTCCTTTTTAATTTTAACATTGAATACAATAGTATTGTGGTCCGAGCTTGTTGCCCCTGTGTCGACCCGCCAGCCGTCCACCAAGTCAAATAGGTCGAGCGAGCATGCCGTGACGTCCACATGACTCTTGTAAATTACACCACCTCTTACTGTGTAGAAGGTTGGCGTATCGCCAGTGTTGAGTACCTGAAGCTCCAGTTCTTCCAGGGTCCCGGACATCTCTTCCCCCCTTGGGTCTTCTTTTGTGCTCCCCCACCAAGTGCTCTTTGCGTTTGCGTCTCCACCCACCAGGAGATATTTGGCGTCCAGTTCCAACTTTAGTTTGGTCAGCTGATCCAAGTATGGCCCTATGGGTTGGTCTGGCTCGAAGTAGTAGGAGACTACTGCGATTTCCCAGGTTTTGGTCCGGATTCCCACCACAACGATGTTGTTGGTGGTGAGTTTCGGGTAGGGAATGACGTCTAAGTCATCATTAAAGACAGCAATTGCTGCCTTTACCCTCCCACTTCCTTCAACCTCACACTGGTAGACTCTCGCACCACGGTAGCTCTTCATACTCCTGCCCCCTCCCACATACGGTTCCTGGATCAGTGCCCATGCGATTGCTCGCTCACTGGCCTCAAGTATGAGTTCGGTGGTTGCCAGTTCCTTCCTTTGGAGGTTGGCCTGGACCACCGCATATCCCTCGGTTGACGCGTTCGCCCTGTTGCCATTCTTGCCCTTAGCAATATGCTACCCTGGCTCTGGCCAGAACCTCGCATCTCTTCCTCACTGGGCACTCGTCGCTGAAAGCGTTATGCTCAACGTCTTCCTGCTTCGCATGCACACAGTTGCAGCACGATGGGGCTGCTCCGGCCACCCAGTCAGCACATTGCGTCCTCATGTGAGGGCCGCCACAGTGGCTGCATTTTTCGACTTGCTCCTTACAGAGCCGTCGTCCATGCCCAAAACCCAGACACAGGGAACACTGAATCAGTGGAGTCTGGTCTGCCACTCGGATTCTTTGCAGGTCGATGTGGACGGACTGTCGATCCTGCAGTCTGTTCCACAATTTCGGGGTGACCCTGAGGACAACGTGGTGCATGTGGGGGTTCCTCGTCCTCTTTTTAAAAAGCACCTCTACCCGGTCTTCTTCCTTACTGAGCTCTGCGAACACATCCCTGTTCTGGTTTCGCAACGCCTTGAGGATATCTTCGTCCGTGTTATAGGTCAGGACGTCTTTCAGGATAACCAATGGGTCCCTGTTCTTGACGTCCTCGACCTTCAACAGATCCCCCACACTTGCCAGTCTTTCCTTAACTTTTTCTCTTTCTACTTCTGTCCTACATCCTAGTATAATCTTCCTGTCCTTTGCCTTTCGGATCCTGTCAACTGTGACCCATCCTTCTTTGGCATTCACAGCCTTCCGGATGTGGCCAATAACTTCCTCCCCGGTTTCGGTCTCCTTTGTGGAGGTGACCACAATAGAGTGGAGTGCCGTCTGCTGCGGTGGCTGTTTGACCGGTCGACTTGCCGCTGCACTAGCGTAGGAGAACTTCTCCATATACTGTCCGCCAGTTGTGAGTGCCTCTTTCAACCTATCAAGCTTCTCGCTGTTTTCCCGCAGGTTTCGGCTGTGGTCTTCCAGGGTCTTTTTTAAGGATTCCACGTCTACTACCTCCTTATTTAAGACGACCTCCTTCTCTTCTGCCACTTCCGCTTGTGTCCCCTTCGCCTTTGTGAGGATCTTTGGAGTTGGGGCTCGCCCTTTCTCCTGCTCGGACTCTTTTATGAGTAGGTAGAGCCGGTCTGCCTGGGCCTTTACCTCTTCTTTGGTTTCTCTCTTGGTGGTTTTTGAGTTTGTCATGAAGGCCTTTATTTTAATGAGGCATATTCTGGCCTCCGCAACTCTAGTTTTAATTGCCGGCGGACTAATACTTACTATCTCGACAGATGGTCGTCGTGATGTCGTCTCCAATGTTAATTTAAGTGGAACCTTTTGTGCGATTTCCTTCACCGGGGGGGTATTTTTCCTTGGGGGATTTCCAGCCTCCCATTCACCCACACTTCTTCTCACACTTTGCGTGGAGGATCCAGCCTCTACTGGGGCGTTCGATGGGCTTTTGTTGGGCTGATTTCCCTGCTTCTTAACGGGTGTGTGTAAAGCATTCATTTTGTACCGTATGGATCCGGATACAACTAGTCCAATCGTCAGAGTTGGGGTATTGTAAAGAGTACCCCTAGTCAATGTAAAAATTTGTTAAATTTAAATGTATAAAGATAGTGTAAAAACAATTCAAAAATATAACAACAACAATTTAAAAACACAAGTCAAAAACAATATAACACTAAGATTCTAATAATCTTTAGCTCACGTACGCAGCTGGGAGGTCGGTAGGTGCGCTCCAGTCGGATCTACCAAAGTAGCGTCAAGGAGTCGGTCAATTTGTAGAAGGTCAGTATTTATATACAACCTCTGTGAGAATATAGCCCCTACGTACAGCTTTTATAGAGCCTTGCTCTTGTCAGTTTATCTTAAGATTAATTACACAAAAACGTGGCGTTGTCGTGGTCCTGTACAATTTTGGTTTACAATATAAATAAAATAAAAAATATAAAACAAGATAAAGTCAAAATCAAAAAAAAAAATTTTTTCAGCCAACAATTTTAGTGACTCTATGTAGAGTCGATCTCTACTCTATGATCGACAGGTCTCCCCGAGCCCTCCCAAAAGAACCCAAACACGACCAGTCTAGTCCAAAGGGTTCCGGAGATAGCCCGGTCCGAAGTTCCGGTTTTCAATCAAAATTGAAAACCAGAATCCGGTTTCCAGTGGTTTCTCCGAAACCGTTTGCCCAAACAGTACCGTGCCCGGGCTCCCCAAAACGGGCTCAACAAGATCTATCCACCCGAATGGTTTTCAGGCTGAAAATTTTTTGGTCCTGAAAAACCCCTGAAATTGCTGATCAGGTGCAGAAGAGCCGACTGATGTCCCCAGAGAAAACCCGAATGTTCCACGACCTCCGGCTCAGGAGTTATCCGGGTCTGGAAATCGTTTGACAGTTAAAGAACTGTCAATGTCAAACTTCAACCCGGTATAACTTCCCCACCACCAATCGTAGAACACTCGTGTTTGGACTTTTCTGGCTTGGCTCGTCCCGCTCCTAACGGCAAGAAGGTTTTCAGCCTCCCGAAAATCCCCTACGCAAAAAATTTTAGTCTAAGTCTAAAGTAGGTTTGATGTACTGCAACACTGCACAGAGATATGATAGGGAATATATAAACAGATATTTTAATGAGGGGGCGTTACTAAACAAATCTGCCGGGACCAAAAGATGGGTCTCTTTTCCCCGATTATAAAGACCCCAAACACGGTTTGTCTACGACCTCCGGTTCCAAAGTTAGGTGTAGGGGGGGAAGTAGACTTAAGGGGGCAGAGGGGAATGGGCCCAGGGGTCACGGGGGGGTCACAAAGGTATCCCGGGTGTAATGTGAACGGGGAGGCTATGATATAAATATAAGTAAATATATATACTTTAATATTGGGGTCAGTAAGGGAGGGGGTAAAAAGGGGGTCTACAGGGTTTATATGTTAGTATGTTATAGTTGAGAGGAGGGTTATAGGGGGGGGGAAATTTTTGTCGAAATTTGGAAATTCCCAGCCGTTCCCGAGATAATTGGGTTTTTAGGGGTGGGAAGGTCGGGATGGGAGGTTAGTATTGGGTGTGTTATTTTAATCTATTATTAATAATCCCGTGGGGCGCTGCAGCAAACAATAACGGCTCCGTTAATATAAATAATGATTAAGTATTAATGTTATGTATTAATGTTTCAATAAGTTACAATAAAGTTAACAAAATAATTTATTCTTCACAGTCACACTTTACTGGGCACAGACAGAATTTACAATAATGTTGACAGTAAGTTATGGAATTTTTTCCCCACTACGACCGAAAAGAAACAAATTGTTTTGCGGCCGGAAATTTTTCTTCTATTTACTAAAACACTAATAATTTTAAAAGTTACTGTCCGAAAATTTTTGTTTTTCTTACAAACGGTTCCTAAATACTTTTAATATTTATTCTTTAATTTAAAGGGTGGGTTCTTACTGAAACTTTTGAGTTTTCGTGACCGGAAAATTTTTCCAAGTTTTTCGTGGTTGCACAGTAACTTTGTAAATAAGATAACTTGGTGATCCCCAAGTGGAAATTTAGATTAAAAAGTACCTCCAGAGTCCTTTTCTTAGTCGCCTTCTCGTAGAATGGTCAGTGGGGGTGCGAAGTTGACCAAAACAGCTAAACAACCCTTGAAAAAGGGTGGTTTGTCACGTTGCCGGGGTTTTTCCTTCGTATTTCCGCGGTACTGCGCCGGAAAATTTCCGTTTTTCTCCGGGATGTCTTGTCTTGCAAAGAGCCTTCGATCTTGTCCCTCCAATCCGGTAAAATCCCTCGGGATCTCCGACCACGCTCCACGTGGTAGGAGTTTTTCGGAGCTATCTCCGGAACCCTGAGTCGGAAAATTCCAAACTCGGTGTCCAGAGATAGGTCTTCTTAATCCGCACACAGCTGCAGTTGCCGATTTTGAACTTCTCGCGCAAAATCGCGCAGCGTTCAGCACCGAAGGTTTGGAAAAATGGTTTTTCACCAATAACTTTTTCCCACTTTCACTTATCACAAAAATTTTTTCACCATTGCCTGCGTCTCGGCAGCGCGCTCAAAACGATGTATCACACTTATACTTTTTCGCGAAAAAACCGATTTTTTCGATTTTTCGAGCGCGGAGCGACTTAAAAACGATCTGCTCGCGGCTAGGGGTGCCGCGCGACTGGTTAGGTTAGGTTAGGTTAGGTTAGGTTAGGTTAGGTTAGGTTAGGTTAGGTTAGGTTAGGTTAGGTTAGGTTAGGTTAGGTTAGGTTAGGTTAGGTTAGGTTAGGTTAGGTTAGGTTAGGTTAGGTTAGGTTAGGTTAGGTTAGGTTAGGTTAGGTTAGGTTAGGTTAGGTTAGGTTAGGTTAGGTTAGGTTAGGTTAGGTTAGGTTAGGTTAGGTTAGGTTAGGTTAGGTTAGGTTAGGTTAGGTTAGGTTAGGTTAGGTTAGGTTAGGTTAGGTTAGGTTAGGTTAGGTTAGGTTAGGTTAGGTTAGGTTAGGTTAGGTTAGGTTAGGTTAGGTTAGGTTAGGTTAGGTTAGGTTAGGTTAGGTTAGGTTAGGTTAGGTTAGGTTAGGTTAGGTTAGGTTAGGTTAGGTTAGGTTAGGTTAGGTTAGGTTAGGTTAGGTTAGGTTAGGTTAGGTTAGGTTAGGTTAGGTTAGGTTAGGTTAGGTTAGGTTAGGTTAGGTTAGGTTAGGTTAGGTTAGGTTAGGTTAGGTTAGGTTAGGTTAGGTTAGGTTAGGTTAGGTTAGGTTAGGTTAGGTTAGGTTAGGTTAGGTTAGGTTAGGTTAGGTTAGGTTAGGTTAGGTTAGGTTAGGTTAGGTTAGGTTAGGTTAGGTTAGGTTAGGTTAGGTTAGGTTAGGTTAGGTTAGGTTAGGTTAGGTTAGGTTAGGTTAGGTTAGGTTAGGTTAGGTTAGGTTTTTTTTTTTTTTTTTTTTTTTTTCCTGTCCGGGCGCCAAGGCCCGGCCCGCGAGCTACTCCTCTAACATAATTAGAGTCCTTAATTAACGGGGAATTAAAACATGGTCTTACTTATTTATTATGAAAACAACATTACTTTACATCTACGACTACATACATAATTTTCTTACTTTTCTAACACTTATTTTAGTCTGTCTACACATTTATTTTTCTATATCTAATCAATATGTATAGTAGTACTATTATAACATTTGCTTATAACTTATTTTTCTAACACACTATTCTACATTTATTTATACATTCATTCCTTATAACGCTAGTTGATATATTTATACATATCTTACTTTCTAACACCTTATATCTATTTATTTATACATTTAGTCCTTATATGCTAGTCAATATATTTTACTAATATATTTATAACATAAATCTTTTATTCTATTTACTTATTTCTATATATAACTTGTTCAGCGATTTCTTTACAATATTGGATAAACTTTTCCCTTTGCTTTTTATTACCCAACATTAGTTTCGAGAAATTTTCTACTGTCATCCCGCATTCTAGTTGATTTTCGACCTCGAGTCTCTTTAAAGCGTGAACTGGGCAGTAAATTAAAATGTGTTCAACCGTTTCGGGGGTCCCGGGCTGGCAGATGCACGATGAGTTCTCTTTGCACTTGAATCGGTTCAAGTACTCCGAGAACCCACCGTGCCCCGTCAGTACTTGGGTGGTTGTCCTGGTCGGAACAATTTGCCGGACTATCTTGTAGCTAGTGGCTACCTCGGGAAAAAACAGTTTAGTAACACCCGCCGTGGTACCCTCCCTATACCTCTTGCTCCATTCATCAATCGACTCTTTGCGGATCAGTCGCTTGATGAAGGAAACCGGGCAAAGATCGTAGTCGGGTTTGGTCTTCAAATGCAGAGCGGCTTCCTTCGCCAGCTCGTCCGCCCTCTCATTTCCCGCGAGACCCGCGTGTGCCTTGATCCAGAACAAACACACAGTTTTGCTCTGATGTTCAATGGCCCTTAGGTTCTCGCGGGTGTCAACTGCCAGGGGATGTGTTGTGCTGAGGTTCACTATGGTCTCCAGGGCCGATCTACAGTCGCTGTAGATGCCATAGCTCACCTCGCTTCGCCTTTTTATTTCCTCGGTGGCTCGGCATATCGCGAGGAGTTCCGCCTGGTATACCGTACAGTAAGGGGCCAGCTTGAGTTTTACGGTCTTCACCTCCGCTACACTATCCCATAGGGTTAGTGCAGCTCCAACCTTATCCTCAATCCGGCTGCCGTCGGTAAATATCCGGATAGCCTGGGTGTTGTGGCTATCTACCGACTCCTGGTCTACCATACTCACGAACCCCATCGCGGTATGCTTCCCCGGGTGAGGTGTACTAGAGTATGGAGCTCTCCGCTCGACCTCTCTATCTACTAGCTCTGGCCGGGATGCGCCTCTCCTCGCCTCATACAGAGCAGCTGCCTCTTGTATGCGGAGGTCTAGTGGCAATATTCCGGCCAGTACCAGCGAAGAGTGAAGAGAGACCGTGCGGTAAGCCCCACACAATTTTTGGGCAAATCCCCTCTGGACCGCATTAAGGTGACGCTGGACTCCCAACTTCTTAGCCGCCGAAGACCAGGCGCTGGCCGCGTAGGTGATTATGGGCTCTACCGTAGCCGTGTATATAGTACGGACTATTTCCGGGTGGAGACCCCAACTGACTCTGGCAGCTCTCGACAGCTGTTTGTAGACTCCAAGTGCCTTTTTACAGACGTTAGCCGTATGGCTATTGAAGGTCAACTTGGAGTCCACTGTGAGTCCCAAGATCTTCATTTCGGAGGACATTCCAATGTCGATCCCTCCCATGGTCAGCCGTGGCGTGTCATATTTCAGCTTTCTGGTGACTACCATGGCGCAAGTTTTGTGTGGCGCGAACTTGAGCTTATTCACGACACCCCACTTCCGAACATGTTCGAGAGCGGCATTGGCCTGTCCCTCGATTTCCAGGGCAGTCTCCCCCGAAAACACGAGCACCACATCATCCGCGAAAGCCTGGCAATAGTCGCCTCGTTCCGAGAGACTCTCCAGCAATGGGTTCAGCAGGACATTCCACATTATGGGGCCGCCTATTGATCCCTGGACACATCCCTTGTTGGTGCTTTTTGCGAACTCATAGCCAGCATACCGTACCCGGACCTTGCGGTCGCTTAGGTAGCTGGCTAACATCCTCCTGAGGTTCGCTGGGCACTTTTCCTCCGCCAGTCTGACCTTTATGGCTGGCCACCAAGCACTGTCGAAGGCTCCCTCTATGTCCAGTGAGACCACCGTGATGAGCTTCCTCTCTTGGAGTTTGCCTCTCACGTGGGCCATCAGGTCATAGAGGGAGTCTTCCGTGCTCCGCTGTGGCATGAAGCCATACTGGCGAGGACTTATCCGGGGTGCCAGGTACCAAACCAGCCTTCTAACAACCATCTTCTCCAGGATTTTCCCCATTACTGGCAATAGTCCAATAGGCCTATAGGACTTGGGACTGGTGTAATTGTCTTTGCCAGGCTTCCTCAGCACCACCACGGTGGCCTCTTTCCACGCTGTGGGGAAGTGCGTCAGATGCCAGCACCTGTTGAACACTGCCAGGTGCAGCTCCATGTCCCGCGCTATTAGACGCTGGCAGATGTCGGCTGTGAAGCCGTCTACTCCGGGTGCCTTCTTCGGATTGAAGCTCTCCGTCGCGAATCTGAGCTCCTCCGTCGTAAACTCTGGATCATGAATCTCATGATGGCTCCAGTCATTTACCCGGTCAGCAAGAGCTCTGATCCGACGATGGTCTGTGCTATCCTCCTCCTCTACATCCTCCGGGTAGAACGTTTCTGCGAGTAGCCTCGCAGATCCTTCCTGCCCCACTTCCCTTCCGTTCCATACCAGCGGCAGATCCTCTTGCCTTCGTTCTGTACCTTTTATAACCCTATAAATACCCTCCCAAACCCCTTCCCTGGTTTGTTTTTCGCAGTACCCCTTCCAACTTTCAGTGGAACGCTTCACAACCTCTAGTTCATATTTTTCTTTTTCTTGCAGGTACAACGCTACCACACCTTCTCTACGCGACGGCGCAGCGCACCGGATTCTTCTCTTCCTGGTAGCGACGTCGTGCTTCATTGCCTCGAGTTCTTCGGACCACCACGGCATGGTAAGTGTTTGGTTCTCTGTTTTTATTGGCATAGATGCCTTGCATGCTTCTGTTATTATGTCAGTGTATTTGCCAATTGTGTTATCCAAATTTTCTTTGCTATTAATCTGCTCTATATTTACTATGTTAATTCTATTTTCTATTTTCAATTGGTCAATTTTTTCATTAAAAAGTTCCCAATTGGCTTTCTTTGTATTGTATTTCCTAGTCGTTCTTTTAATGTTAATACCCTTCCCCTTTTTGAATTTAATTTTAACTAGTATGCCGTTGTGGTCCGAGCTCGTCAGGTCTTCAGCCACCGTCCATTCCTCTACCAGGTCGAGCAAGTCCTCCGTACACAAGGTCACGTCAACGTGACTCGTGATTCTGCGGCCTCCTCTGATGGTGTCAAAAGTGGGTTTGTTACCGCAATTCAGTACCTGCAGGTTGAGCTCTCCTATCGTCCCGACCAGTTCGTCCCCTCTGTTGTCTTGGGCACCGCTTCCCCACCACACGCTTTTGGCGTTCGCGTCCCCTCCAACGATGGCTTTGCTAGGCTTTAGCTCTTTCATAGCGGTCGTTAAGTGGTCCAAGTATGGCCCGATGGGTAGGTCAGGCTCGAAGTAGTACGAGACGGCGAGCATCTCCCAGGCGCTCGTTCGCAGCTTCACCACCACGATGTTGTTGGTGGTGAATTTGGGGCACTGTATGACATCGATGTCATGATTGAACACGACTATCGCCGCCTTAACAGTGCCCCCTCCACGGTCCGAGTTCTGGTAGACCCTCGCCCCCCCGTACGACCTCATTGCCTTTATGCTACCCACATACGGCTCCTGGACCAGTGCGAAGGCTATTTTCCGCTTCTTTGCCTCGAGCATAAGCTCGTTAGTCGCCAGTTGTTTTCGTTGGAGGTTAGCTTGCGCCGCGGAGTAAAAGTGAGCAGCTGCCGCGTGTGCAACCCCCGTGGCCACCTTAGCAATATGCTATTGCGGCCCGGGCCAACGCATCCCACTTCCTGCGCACAGGGCAGTCCTGACTGAAGACCATGTGGCCTGTATCATCGTGTTTGTCTCTGGCGCAGTTTTTACAAGTGGGTCTATCGCCCGCGGCCAGCCTGGTGCATTCAGCCCTGAGATGCGGCCCCCCGCAGTAGTTGCAGAGATCGGCAGGCTCTGTACATAACTTTCGGCCATGACCGTATGCTAAGCACCTCGTGCACTGTATCAGGGGGGTTTGGTCCAGGACCCTGACGCACTGCAGGTCGATGAAGACCCTACCGGCCGCAGTAAGCCTCTGCCACAGCTTCGGTGACACCTGAAGGACGACATGGTTCTCCAAAGAGTTCCGTGCCCTCCTCCGGTACCTCACTGTGGCAGTCGCTTCCTCGGCCGTCAGGTCCTCCAGCAGGCGGGCGTTCTGAGTCTTGAGTGCAGCTAAGATGTCCTCGTCACTGTTGTAGGACAAGAGGTCCTTGATAATCACCAGTGGGTCTCTGTTTTTCGCTTCTTCCACTTTAAGGTGTTTGTCATTCTTGAGATGGACTGTTGTTTTTGCCATCTCTTCCTTGTTTGTGAAGCTAAGTATGACCCTCTTGTCCTTGACTTTTCGGACCCTCTCGATCTGCACTCCGCTCTTCTTCGCGTCCAGGACCTCCTTTACTCGCCCCACCACTTCCGTGCTGGTATCCATCACGATGTCTGAGGATACGATGATGGAATGCTTAGGCCTTTGGCCCCAGGTGTTTTGGGGCGCAGTCAGGGCCTCCGCATAAGTAGGGGCTCTCTCTTTAATCTCGGAGACCATTCTGCCCACTTCCTTTGTGGTCTCCTCGAGCGTGCTAATTCCATTTAGAATGGCCTCGTTTTCAGCGCCACACGATTTCTGCGCCGCCCTTTGCTCCCCCATCTCCGCCTGCAGCTGCCGGATCATCTGGTTGCCCTCCTTCGCTATCCGAGCTTGCTCTTCTAGTGCGGAGCGCAACCAAACAAGACTCCCCATGTCTTCCCCTCCCCTCCCAGTCGTGTGAGGTTCCTGTTCCTCACGTTTGTCCCCCGCAACTGCAATTTTCCCCTTGTCTGTTTGCTTTACCAATTGATAAAGTCTTTCCAGAGCCGCCGTGACTTCGTTCTTTATTTCCGCCTTTAGATTCCTGGAGTTTTTAAGGTGGAGCTTACCCTTTTCCAGACAAGCTCTCGCCTCTGCCGTGGCACTAGGAAAGCCTAGGTCCGGTCTTTTAGGCGGCACTGCGGCGGCCGCCGGGACCCGGCGCGTCGCCTGATTGCCGGTGGACTGCTGAGAGGTACTGGGAGTCGGGGACTTAGTCTGAGACTGAGACTCAGCATTCCCGGCCTCCCATACCCCGATGCTTCGCCTCACATTGGGAGGCAAGGGGCCAGCCTTCTCCAATGAGCGCGGCGAACCTCCGATAACCGGCAAGCTCGCGTCTTTCTTGGCCGGTGTGCGTTGCATTGCGGTGGCTTGCGTGAACGTTAAGTTCATCGAATGACGACCAAAAGACACTAAGGATGCTGAGGATACTTCTGTTTCCCTGTAAAGAGGGGATTGGCACAGAAATATCCCAGAAACAGCGAAAAGTAAAAAATAAAAATAAAAACAAAATAAAACAAGATAAAACAATACAAAGCCAAAGCAAAAAACGACGAAACAAGGCACCCCACAAATTCGGTATTGTCAAACAAAACGTAAACAAAATGCAATTGTTCCAACCAGGAGGCGAAAAGAAACCCGAGTTCACGAACGCTAAGGACTCGAGCTCGCGGTGATTGCAATAAAGTGTACTTAATACAGTCGAAAACGGAAAACCGTTTTTGTCAGCTTTGACGAAAATTATTTCTAGCAGCCTCAATAGAGAACTGCGGTTACGGTTCTCCTATCCTAACAGCCAATAAAGCTGAATATAGTTAAAATAACAAAATAAATCTAATAAAAATGGGTCCCGGACCCTTAGTCCAATTTAAACTAAAATAAAAATTAAACAAATATGGGGCGCTACCTTTATAACGTATTGCTATGTCGAATAACAATAACGAGTCAAATGCCAACCCGCAACACTACACCGATACCAAAAATAGAAAATAAATAAAGATAATAATATATAAATAAATACTTTAACAACTTTTATTTTGAAAGGGAGACTTTATTTAATAATTTTGACGGAGCCAATAGAAAGCTCTTTTCCTCCCGGTTCCGGAGACCCCAAACTTGGTATGTCTATGACCTCCGGTTCAAAAGTTAAGGCCCGGGGGGGTGAGGTAACCCTGAAGGGGCAGAGGGGCTAGTCAAAAAGAGGGGTAGTGTAGCAGGGTATCCCAGGGGCAAATATAAGTGGGAGTAACCTGGATATAATAAATATACTTAAACTTACTATGAGGGTCAAATTTGGGAGGGGGTCAAAAAAAGGGGGGTCTTGGGGTCTTATCAGTAAGTATGTCCTAGTTGAGAGGGGGGTTGTAGGGGGGGGGAAATTTTGGTCAGAATTTTGATATTCCCAGCGGTTTCCGAGATATTTGGGTTTTTGGGTTTTTGGACTGGTTGGCCAAATTATTAATTAATTATTAATTAATCATTAACAGTTAATCAATCACCCAATAATTAATGAATGTTATGGAATGGTAATGGTATTGAAATAGTAAAATAAATTAAATAAATGAGAATAAATGAGAATAAACTATTTTGTAATGTTTGTAGGTGAGAGATTATGAATAAATAACGATTTAAATGTGATATTTCTAGAAAAAAAAATTAAAAAGGGGGGCAAGCTATAGGGGGTGGCCGGTGGAGTGTTGCTGCATATACTATACTACGTATAGGATATGCAGGGTTTCGTCAAAAACGGGCTATCTCGCTCCGTTTCCGAGATACGGGCGTCTCCCGTTTTTTTAAAAGTCCCGGTCTAGATAACAGTTAGTGAAGCTAACCTTGTCGGCCAAGTTTTCTTACAATTAGCGCCAACGACTTATTTCCCACCAGGGGATGTAGCCCGTCTCCTATTGATGGCGCGTGGGTTTTGTTGATGTAAGCTGAAAGAGGAAGAGGTGTTCTTTCCCTCCACTTGAATTTTAGAATTTTCGGTCAAGGGGTTTGCGTGTGGGGTGGCCGCCAACATAAGAGTTGGGGTTTCAGAGCCGCAAATAAGGTGGTTTTTGACTTTCCCCTGCCCCGAAAAATCCAAAACTCGGCTGTAGTGGTAGGTCCAGCAGACTTCAATATCTGGCCAAAAATTTTTTGGGTGTTTTCTTCCCCCTTCAACCCTTAAAAGCCGGGCAAAGATAACTTAGCTAATATTTATGGCTAATAATCCTATTTTAAAATAAAGCCTAGTCTAAAAATATGTGTTTCGCGTGGGTTTAAATTAGATCACTGGGTAGGGGACAAAAATCCCTATCCATTGGTATCAAAAACAGAATTATATTATACCCTGATGGGGCGAATTTAATTATTTAAAAGTAAAGTATCACAACAAAAAATTTTATAAACCTAGTTTTTAGACACAGATGTAAGTGTAATACCAATAAAACTATATATTTCTAAAGATAAACGCCGAGTACATTTAATAATAATATAAACTTATAGATTTAAGGGATTGAAAATCCAACCCTCGGTTTTTTAAAAACTTACACTAATAATAACTTTTTAACGGCAAGTCTGATTTGACCCAAATTTAATTTGGGGTTTGATAACAATATGCCAAATTTTTTGAAAAAATAAAACTATATGTAGTGTATCCTGCTTCCCGGGGAATAATGATGTAAGATTTCCAGAAAATAAAAACCTTGTTTTCGGTTGATTTCCGAAGACTTTCTTCGATGTCGGTTCGCCTCCCGGCTCCTCGTCTGTGATGCCTTCGATGTATTATCACCTATGCAGTGAAATCCCTCGGGATCCCCCACCACGCGCCACGCGGTTTTTGGTTTTTAGGAGCTATCTCCGGAACGGTAAGTCGGAAAATTCCAAACTTGGTATCCAGAGACAGGTCTTCTTAAGCCGCAGACAGCTGCAGTTGTCGATTTCTAACTTCCCGCGCAAAATCGCGCGGCGTTCGGCTCCAAAGTTTTGGAGATGTAGTTTTTCACTTATAACTTTCACAATTTTCCACTTTTCACAATAAAATTTTCACCATTGGCTGCGTCTCAGCAGCGCGCTTCTAATGATGTATAACACTTGTATATACTCGCGAAAAAACCTATTTTTTAGATTTTTCGAGCGCGGAGCGACTTAAAAATGATCTGCTCGCGGCTAGGGGTGCCGCGCGACTCGGTTAGGTTAGGTTAGGTTAGGTTAGGTTAGGTTAGGTTAGGTTAGGTTAGGTTAGGTTAGGTTAGGTTAGGTTAGGTTAGGTTAGGTTAGGTTAGGTTAGGTTAGGTTAGGTTAGGTTAGGTTAGGTTAGGTTAGGTTAGGTTAGGTTAGGTTAGGTTAGGTTAGGTTAGGTTAGGTTAGGTTAGGTTAGGTTAGGTTAGGTTAGGTTAGGTTAGGTTAGGTTAGGTTAGGTTAGGTTAGGTTAGGTTAGGTTAGGTTAGGTTAGGTTAGGTTAGGTTAGGTTAGGTTAGGTTAGGTTAGGTTAGGTTAGGTTAGGTTAGGTTAGGTTAGGTTAGGTTAGGTTAGGTTAGGTTAGGTTAGGTTAGGTTAGGTTAGGTTAGGTTAGGTTAGGTTAGGTTAGGTTAGGTTAGGTTAGGTTAGGTTAGGTTAGGTTAGGTTAGGTTAGGTTAGGTTAGGTTAGGTTAGGTTAGGTTAGGTTAGGTTAGGTTAGGTTAGGTTAGGTTAGGTTAGGTTAGGTTAGGTTAGGTTAGGTTAGGTTAGGTTAGGTTAGGTTAGGTTAGGTTAGGTTAGGTTAGGTTAGGTTAGGTTAGGTTAGGTTAGGTTAGGTTAGGTTAGGTTAGGTTAGGTTAGGTTAGGTTAGGTTAGGTTAGGTTAGGTTAGGTTAGGTTAGGTTAGGTTAGGTTAGGTTAGGTTAGGTTAGGTTAGGTTAGGTTAGGTTAGGTTAGGTTAGGTTAGGTTAGGTTAGGTTAGGTTAGGTTAGGTTAGGTTAGGTTAGGTTAGGTTAGGTTAGGTTAGGTTAGGTTAGGTTAGGTTAGGTTAGGTTAGGTTAGGTTAGGTTAGGTTAGGTTAGGTTAGGTTAGGTTAGGTTAGGTTAGGTTAGGTTAGGTTAGGTTAGGTTAGGTTAGGTTAGGTTAGGTTAGGTTAGGTTAGGTTAGGTTAGGTTAGGTTAGGTTAGGTTAGGTTAGGTTAGGTTAGGTTAGGTTAGGTTAGGTTAGGTTAGGTTAGGTTAGGTTAGGTTAGGTTAGGTTAGGTTAGGTTAGGTTAGGTTAGGTTAGGTTAGGTTAGGTTAGGTTAGGTTAGGTTAGGTTAGGTTAGGTTAGGTTAGGTTAGGTTAGGTTAGGTTAGGTTAGGTTAGGTTAGGTTAGGTTAGGTTAGGTTAGGTTAGGTTAGGTTAGGTTAGGTTAGGTTAGGTTAGGTTAGGTTAGGTTAGGTTAGGTTAGGTTAGGTTAGGTTAGGTTAGGTTAGGTTAGGTTAGGTTAGGTTAGGTTAGGTTAGGTTAGGTTAGGTTAGGTTAGGTTAGGTTAGGTTAGGTTAGGTTAGGTTAGGTTAGGTTAGGTTAGGTTAGGTTAGGTTAGGTTAGGTTAGGTTAGGTTAGGTTAGGTTAGGTTAGGTTAGGTTAGGTTAGGTTAGGTTAGGTTAGGTTAGGTTAGGTTAGGTTAGGTTAGGTTAGGTTAGGTTAGGTTAGGTTAGGTTAGGTTAGGTTAGGTTAGGTTAGGTTAGGTTAGGTTAGGTTAGGTTAGGTTAGGTTAGGTTAGGTTAGGTTAGGTTAGGTTAGGTTAGGTTAGGTTAGGTTAGGTTAGGTTAGGTTAGGTTAGGTTAGGTTAGGTTAGGTTAGGTTAGGTTAGGTTAGGTTAGGTTTTTTTTTTTTTTTTTTTTTTTGTTTTGGCAGGAGTGGGAAATCCTCATGGACGCCCAGACTGCCTCACTAATGAGCCAGTCTGGGCAGTGCCGGACTCTTACCGGCTAAAACCACACTCCTGCCTTGCCAGTGTCCTCTGACATTGGTCATCAGAGATCTTTTTGTTCAATGAGCAATTTAAGTTTCGAAATTTTTATATTTGAATGCTATTATGGCTATTTTGGCTTTTATGACTAAATTTTTAACTGCTACAAAATTTTATTTACGACTATTATTTTAAAATCTTTAATTTAATGGCGATTACTTTTTTATGTATTCTGCTAATACATAATAGTATATCTGTTTTCTTAGGCTTTATTATTTTTGATTACTTTACTTGCAATTCCCTCACAGTATATTAAAAACTTTCCCCTTAATTTTGAATTCCCCATAATTTTCGGTATATTTTCCAATTTTATATCTATTTCTATTTCACATTCTAGGTCGTTTTTATTTTTTGCGAATATAGAACACTCCGTCAGCAAATGTGGGATGCTCTCATTTTTAGACGGGTCACAGGGACATGCCGGGCTCTCCTTGCACTTGAAACGATTCAAGTACTCGGAGAACCCGCCATGCCCTGTAAGCACTTGTACTATGACCGGGTTGAGCACAATTTTCCGGACTATATTGTAGGCTGAAATTGCGTCAGGGAGAAAAATTTTTGTTGTTGAGGCCGTTTCGCCCGACCCGTATCTCGCGCTCCATTCGTCAAGCGACTCCATTCGGATTTGTCGCTTGACGAATGAGGCCGGACACAGGTCGTAGTGGGGCCTTGTTTTGCTGCCTATTGCTGCCTCTTTTGCCAACACGTCTGCCCTCTCGTTCCCCTCCATCCCCGCATGTGCCTTAATCCAGAACAGCTGAAGGGATTTTCCGCAAAGTTTCAGTGCCTGGATGTTCTTTTGCGTTTTAAATGCTAAGGGATGGAGAGAGAAGCCCTGGGTGACGGTTTCTAGGGCTGATCTAGAGTCGCAATAGACCTGGACAACGACAGAGGGATGTTTCAAGGCCAGCTCCGAGGCCCTGTGCAGAGCCAGTAGTTCGGCTTGATAAACGGTGCAGAAGTGATCCAGTTTGAACTTTTGGGCCTTCACTTCCACCCCATTTTCCCACAAGCTCAGTGCTGCACCGACTTTGCCCTGTATTTTGCTTCCGTCGGTGTAAATCTTCGGGATTGTGAAGTCTTGCTGGTCCATCTCTGCATCGTTCATCACGCACTCAAACTGTAAACCAACTTGGCTGGCTGGGTGTGGTTGTTCCATGTAAGGAACTGGTGTTTCGATGTCTCGGTCTCCTGTCACTCTCCGGGAGTATCCTCTTTTTTCTTCATAAAAAGAGGCTGCTTCCCGGATCCTAAGGTCCAGAGGAAGCAGTCCAGAGAGTATCAGGGCCGAGTTCAGCGATGTGGTCCTGTACGCCTTCACTATCTTCTGCACAAAACCCCGCTGGACAGAGTCCAGCTGCTTCCGCATCCCTTTTTTGCTTGTAGCCGGTGCCCAAGCACTGGCAGCATACATAATCACCGGCTCCACCACTGCGGTGTAGATGGTCCTGATTATTTCGGGCTTCAGGCCCCAGCTGATTTTCGCGGCTCTTGACAGCTGCTTATATATGTTTAACGCCTTCCTCGCGACGTTCGAGGCGTGGGCGTTAAACGTCAGCCTTTCATCCACCGTGAGCCCCAGTATCTTGATCTCCCGAGACAGGGCAATGTCCTCACCGCCCATGCGCAGAAGTGGTGAATCGTATTTCAACTTGTTTGTGACCACCATGGCCTTTGTTTTGTGGGGCGCAAAATTGAGTTTGTTTACGATTCCCCACTTCTGGACATGAGCGAGACTTGCATTAGCCTGTCTCTGGACATCAAGCGCTGTTTCACCCGAAAAAATCAGTACCACATCATCCGCGAATGCCTGGCGATAGTCGCCTCGCTGTTCCAGCTCTTTGAGCAGGGGGTCCAGGAGCAGGTTCCAGAACGTGGGCCCACCTATGGAGCCTTGTACGCAACCTTTAGACGTTCCTTGTGCGAACTCTGCTCCTGCATACCGCACCCTTACCCTCCTGTCCAGTAGATAGCTATCCACCAGACGTCTCAGGTTTATAGGGCACGGTGTCTCTGCCAGTCGGCATTTAATGGCTGGCCACCAGGCATTGTCGAAGGCTCCCTCTATGTCCAATGATATGACGACGACGATCTTCTTTTCTTTCAGTCGGTCTCTTATATGTTTTATCAGGTCATAGAGGGAGTCCTCAGTGCTGCGCTGCGGCATAAAACCGTACTGACTCCTGCTAACTTGTGGCAATATATGCCATCTAATGCGACGCACCATCATTTTCTCCAATATCTTCCCAAGTACAGGCAATAGCCCAATCGGCCTGTACGATTTGGGGTGCGCATAGTCGTCCTTTCCTGGTTTTTTAAGGACCACGACTACTGCCTCTTTCCAGATGGTCGGAAAGTGGAAAAGAGAGAGACATCTGTTTATCACTGCTAGGAACAGTTGTGGGTCATGGGTAATTGCCGCCCTGCATATATCCGCTGTTAGGCCGTCAATACCCGGTGCTTTCTTGGGATTAAAACTGGATACGGACCACTTAAGTTCCTCCGCCGTGAATAGAGGATCAAATGTCTCACCATTCGTATTTACATTCACTCTATTCGCCAGCTCACGTATCCTACTGTGGTCCGCATTGTCATCCTGTGTTTTATCCTCAGGATAAAACGTCTTTGCAAGCACCTGGGCTGACTCTTCGCTGCTGAGTACGCGGTTGCCTTGTACTAGCGGTATGTCTTCCTGCCTATTGGCAGTGCGACTTATCACCCTATATATGCTGTCCCACATTGTCTCTCGTTCCTGCCTTCCGCAGAACTCCTTCCAACTGGATGTCAGCGTGCTCTCCATCTTCTGTTTAAGCTCCTCTTTGGCTGCGAGGTACAAGCCTAGAACCCATGCTCTGCGTCTCGGTGCGGCACCGGAGATTCTCCTCTTACGCCTTTTCACCTCCTCTTTCATGCGTGTCAACTCCTCGGTCCACCAAGGCAATCCCGTCTGATTTCTTTTTCTAACAGTTGGTATGGCTCCCTCACATGCTTTCTCTATTGATTCTGTGTATCTTTCTGTTATCTTGTCCAAATCTTCTGTCGTTAATATTTTGTCTATTTCTGTTTTGTTTATGTTTTCTTGTTCCCAAATTTCGTCAAGTTTCCTATAAAATTGTCCCCATTTTGCTCTTTTAGTATTATATTTTCTAGTTGTTCTAATTATGTCCATACCTTTTGATTTTTCTAGTTTTAATTCAAACAAGATTGCCCTGTGGTCCGAGGTGGTGACGTCCCCAGATAGTCTCCAGTTTGCCACACTTCGGAGCATGTCTTCTGTGCAGGTCGTTATATCGACGCAGCTGCAGTATCTTTGACCTCCCCTGATGACGTCGAAGGTAGGGGCCGTCCCCATATTCAGGATCTGGAGTCCCAGTTCATCGAGGGCACCTGCTAGAGCCTCACCCCTATGATCGACCTCTCGGCTTCCCCACCAAGTGTTCCAAGCGTTGACGTCCCCC